>OX589592.1:28725817-29975817 GCA_951329385.1 Polia nebulosa
TAAAGAGAATGGATAAAGTGAGAAATGAGTACATTAGAGGTAGTTTAAAAGTGACGTCAGTCACAGAAAAGTTGAAAGGGAGACGCTTATCTTGGTATGGTCAGAGTGAAAAGGTGGGATGAAACACATGTAACTAAACGAGTTATGAATATAAATGTGTGGGAGAGGGAGGACAAAGAAAAAATGGATGGATTGTGTGAGGAGCGATATGAAAGAAAAGAGAGTTAGTGATAGCGTGACGGCTGACAGGACAGAATGGAAGAAAAAAACATGTTGCGCCGACCCCAAGTAACATGGGAAAAGGGCAGCAAGATGATGATGTCTTTTTCACATCTTTTCTGCGCGTTGTGTTATTAATCATCAACGATTTTTCTTTTCTTTTCTTCCAATTTAGCAAAATCAGCGGTCGACACGCTCTGATTCCTGTTCCCATCTCCGTTTATGAAATAAGTATACGTTAACAATACAACAGGATACAAAAACACTCCAAAACCGCGAAACAAAAGGAAACGCTGAAATTTCGAGTTTTATATTAATAATAAACAAATAAACAAAACCGCTTGTAGCATCACCCATTATGATTCTCATCAGTACTTTGAAATTCGTATGAATAAAACATTAGGTGTTTTTAAAGCTTCCTTTGGTGAATGTCTGCGTGGCTTATTTTTATGTGGGGATGAAGATATGTGTGTTTTATGTGCATTTAGACGATATAATGGAGTTTCTAGAAGATATCAGTAACTTTTACTTGAAAAATTGGCAGAGGAGTCCTACTGAAGGTTTTATTTTAGATTAAGTTACGATGCTAGTATATTTTTAGGGTTCCGTACCCGAAGGGTCCAAACGGAGCCCTATTACTGTCACTCACGTGTCCGTCTGTCTGTCCATCGTGTGTCACACCAAGAATTTTTTAACTTCCTATTGACCTATGAACTTAAAATTTGCTGATGTTTATTGTTACGCATTTTACTAACAAATAAGTACCAATATATTGTTAAATCAGATTTTTTCTTTGATAATTCCCTCATTTAGTACGGAACCCAAAATGTGCGAATTCGACACGCACTTGGCAGGAACGGTACGGTAGGTACAAAGTTTAAAATGAGTATGGGAGATCAAAAAAAAAACATTTTTTTTTGGAATAAATTTTATTTTCTTGGAGAAAGTTGTTAATTTCTATGGGCAGAAACGGTTTCTAAAACGTGAACACGCATTTTCGTTACACCCTGTATAGTCAAGATTAAGCATCTTACGATTCTGAATCAAGTTATTTGTACTTCAATCAAAACTTCACTTACTAAGTCACTTCAGACATGCTTACATACAAATGACTTAAACGTAAAGGGTATCACTCCCAAAGATCCCAAGTCGGGACACGGGTCAGGGTCAACATTGATCACTTTCCAAATGAGCTGATTAGTATGCGGTCCTGAGTCTGGCCTACCTGTGTCCGCTAATCCGTCCCCGAGTGTACTTAGCTGCTCACATGGTTGTTTGGTTTTGGGATTAGGCTAACCAGTTCATTAAGGCGCAGTTATACGACTTCTAATGATTTTTAATTGAACATCACGTCTAAACGACTAGTCTAATTACTTTGAAAAAAATATATGTTACTCTAGATAATTTTTTTCGTTATTTGATATATGAATATTTAAAATTATATTTTTAAAACATAGTGTTATTAATTTGTAAAGTTATGTCTAACGTGGATAAAAAATTTGAGAATCACGCAAATACTATTAAGCGTATTTTTATGAAACCTTCACCATTTTAAAGATCATTTAATTTTTTATATTTTAGTTTACCTGTTGTTTTATGTGTTATTAATTAATAATGCGACTAATTTCGAACAGCGCTCCTTGATGGGCGAGTCCTGCTTAATTACTAGGTGGACGTACGACGCGTTACGTAAGCTCAGCACAGAACACGCAAGCTAACCACTCAAGGTCATTGGCAGTTAATAGCGCCTTAAAAGGCTGAAGTGAGTTTCAAGTCACGTCACTATGGCAAGGTAAGGAATAAAATTCTGTTATGCTTGACATGGTGGACATGGTTCACGGTTGTGAACTTTATTATTAGGTTGGTATAGTATAGTTTACTTTGCTATATGAACCTAGTCTGCGTAAGCTAACATATTTATTTTCGTAATTATACCTCATTTATCGTTAGGCTGACTAATTAACTTCCAAAGTCTATTAATATTGTTGTAAGCTCTGTTAAGAACAGAATTATTAATTACTATTTTCTAAGACATAATAAAATATACTGTAATGACGTACCATAAATACAAAACATTACCTACATACTTTACCTAGCATTAGAAAATAAATTAATAGTAATTTTAGGCTTAGTTCAGGTTCTTTCAGTACATAAATCAGTTGGCAAATGATTCCTGTGACAGTTATCTACCTACTTAATATTCAAACGCATTTGATAGGTAAGAGCGAAACCCTGCAAAAGGATATTTGGAGTAAAACCAATGATTAAAACCAGCCAGGTGCGTGTCGAGCCAAGCGCAAGGTAGAGTTCCGTAGACCGTACTTAACTATTCATTTAAAGTTAATTATATACACTATCATCACGAATTTATTTAGATATTTCAAGCCAAAAGTTCAGCTTTTAGTCGGACGCTCGACTCGAAAAAAAAATTAAAAAAATTCACATTATAGTTTAATATTTCGCAAACGAATCAGTGACGAGGAGGCCAAACGCCGGAGCACCGCCGTGTCCTCGTGGATGCGATAGGCGGCAGCGACCTCTCGCGCCGTGCCCTGGTTCAGGCCATGGTACGGAGCGAGAGGGAATGGGAAGCCGTCTCCACCTTCTGCGAAGCAGTAATGCTCGCGAAGAGGGAGGCGGCATACGCTAGGGAGACTCGAACACAGCCGAGTCGCCCTAGCGCTCCCAGCCGCAACCGCCGCCTGAGACGCCAGGGGGTTCGGACGCCGCGAGACGATCTCCGGCCACCGTAGACCCGGGCCTGCGGACGGCGAGTAGTGGGTAACTCGCCGTCCGATCAGCACCAGGCCCGAGAGTCGACGGCGCGTAGTGTTCCACGCGCGCGCCAGAGTCAGACACACCCTTCCGCTCCACCCTAGAGCGGAAGAAGTCATAGGATGATTTCCCAACCCCCAAAAAAAAAAAAAAAAAACGAATCAGTGACTCGAAAAATAATCTTTCTTTCAAAATCATTATAGCTTTATCTAACGATATCCCACACAATAGGATAGGCGAGAAAAAAAGTCATCTCCACTTTACATAGCTACAATAAAAATCTTGAAGATTTTCATCATCAGCCTTTGAATGTCCCCACTGCTGGGGCACAGGCCTCCTCTCTGTGAGAGGGTGTGGGCCGTAATCCACTACGCGGGCCCAATGCGGATTGGTGAATGTCACATGTCTTCGATGTTTTCCTTTACCGTTTTGAGAGCAGTGGTGATGAGGGTTTGAACTCACAACTTGTAAGTCGCGGTCAATACCACTGAACCACCACTGCTCCTGAAGAAGATGCTGTTGAAGATATTATTATTTCTTTATTGTGGGGTGATTAATATATCTTTATAATTATATCCATGCAAAATTGCAGCTTTCTAATACTAACAGTCTCTTAGCTATGCCTAGGACGGACAGACGGACAGACCGAAACCATAAGGGTTTTCTTGTACTTGTTAGTCCTACGAAATCCTAAAAACATAGAGTGGTTATATAGTCTTTGCCTAAAAACGAAATTAGTCGAGTCGAGTTATCTTGTTTTTTGGATCTTGGGAACAATATGTCTTCTAACTTGTGAATTTAAAAAAAAGCTTGTCCTAAAATACGGTGCCCAATATTTTAAATGCAAAAGTTTAACTACTGATAGAATAAAAGATAGAAACTGTAGTTTCTGTATTTCAGTTCATCGAAAAAATACAGATTGAAGTTGCCGAACAACACCAACTAAATACACACACAGCATATATCTTAGATCATCTCTGAATCATCATCATTTCAGCCGAAAGACGTCCACAGCTAGGCCTCCCCCAAGTGTCGCCAGAACGACCGGTACTGTGCGTCTCGCATTCATTGGATTCCCGCAACCTTCACCAGGTCATTGGTCCACCGAGTGGGAGGCCTTCCAACGCTGTATCTTGTGGTACGCGGTCACTACTCCGGAACATAATATTTATGTCATCCCTACAAGTGTGCAGAGGAGTGTCTGGAAAGGCACCACGGCGTCCTCACCTTCCGCCTGACGCAGGTCCTCACTGAAAACGGCTGTTTTGGGAGGTTCCTGTGTTGGATAAGGCGGGAAGAAACGCCCGGGTGTCACCACTGTGCGGATCGCCCAGAGGACACGGTGGAGCATACGGTGGAGTTCTGACCGCCGTGTTCTCATGGAGGCGATTGGCAGCAGCGACCTCTCGCGCCCAGCCCTGGTCCAGGCATGGTACGGAGCGAGAGTGAATGGGAAGCAGTCGTCTCCTTATGCGAAGCAGCTAAGCCTAATGCTCACGAAGGAGGAAGCGGAACGGGTGAGGAAGACTCAACAGGGTCGCAAATTCGAAACAGAGTCACCGTGCCCCTGGGCACTAGGCAACTAAAGGAACAGGTGTGGGTTTTAGTCAGTAATAGTTTGACACACCTTCCCGCTCCGTCATTCTAAGTCGAAGTAATTGGATGATTTCCCACCCCAAAAAAAAGCGTGTCTTATTCTGGTTCCCGTTTTACAATCGGCATATTATATCGCATAACGACCTCATTAACTGAGTACACAAAATGTTCTATTATTACTAGTAGTTTAACTTGACATTTACTACAAAGACGAATGATTGCCGGTCACTGAAGGTAGCAATTCCTTTGACATTTCAAATACTATTTCTGCTGAAGTAATTGCTTGGACAGTCATAACTTGTTTTACGTTTACTACTTAGGTTTGTACTACTTAGTGCTTCAATGATGTTATGAGCAACTTTGTTATACTTTGAAATTGGTTTGGTGACCAAATGGTTAACCAATAATAAATAGGTACATGAGTTACGTTAGAAGTATAGTTTTTTTACAGCGCTTTTATAGGTTCGTTTTAGACATTACTGGAGCATTTTAATACAAAAAGAGATCAAAATATATAATTTATATCGCATCCATATGCACAAAACGTTTTGGGAACACATTAGTTACATTGGTACAGTTAGGGAGTGAGAGTTAACTATTGGAATTCCCTGCTGGTTTCTGTGTTTCTAGAAATGAAAACAAGCAAGGGCAGGATGAAAAAAGGCAAGCGTGCTCTATTTCATGGAAATTTTATGGAATCAAGTGTAACAGCTTACAATTTTAGGACCCATTAATATTAGTGTTTTTATCCAGTGGTGCTTGGCAACTGGGCTTACCCCAGTTGTAAATACACCCTTTGTGCCTAATGGCCTAGCTTTGTTCTGTCTCCCGCTTGATTAGGAGGGCAGTGGACATTATGTTTTTCTTACTCCTAAGCTATCTTTTCTGATTAATTTCGTTCCGGGACCCAAGACAGTTTAATCGGTCTGGGACTCGGACTTGTCGACCAAATTATCGCTTAGCGAGCGAGCCTACCCGGGCCTGCGGACGGCGAGTAATGGGTAGCTCGCCGTCCGATCAGCACCAGGCCCGAGAGTCGACGGCGCGTAGTGCTCCGCGCGCGCCGTCGAGCCGGGGTTGAGGATAAATTCGAAAGAGTTACTTCGCCCCTGGGCATTCAGGGCAGGGAGGAACAGGGGTGGGTTTTAGTCAGTAAGAGTCTGACACGCCCTTCCGCTCCACCCTAGAGCGGGAGAAGTCATTGAATGATTTTCCACCACCCCCAAAAAAAAAAAAAGAAAAGCGGACGAGCCTATAGATTTCAATAACAAAAAAATTGCTTTCAATGTCGCTGCGGGTGGATGTGGCGAAACTTGGAAGAAGCTTATGTTCAGCATCGGACGTTATTCAGCTGAAATAATGCTGAGGATATCGTTTCTTGTTTATTCTGTACTGGTTTTACGATTAAAATGATAACCACACGTTCGAAACAAAAATTGGTCTACACACTGCGACCTAAAAATTATGATATGGATAAATTACACAACAAACATTCAAATATTGGACTGACGTTATGGAGTCCAATAAAATACATAAAATATTGATACAACGTAGAAAATCTCTAAACCTCTGACGTCACTCGATAGAGTTGTTTGTAAAGTCAAACGTTTTATTTATAATTCAGATCTATTTAGACTCCTGGCATCTATGATTTATATGAGACTAGATCCAACTTTTTGCAAAGTACTTTCATTCACAATTTTACACCATTCTTCACTTTGCAATTATTTGTTTTTGTTATTTTTAGAGCTTATTTTAAAAGTCATTAATAAAGTGTTCATAAATCAGGGCTTTTATTGAGAATAAAAGTTTTTAAGTTTAAAGTAAGCATTAAAATTTTAAAGGTCTTTGAATAGCAATAAATGTAAACTTAGGGACCCAACTACAGGTGCCAACAATTTACAATAATCAAATTATTCAGTATTTGAAATTCTAAGTAGTCCAATAATAACTTAAAAGTTGTTTACACTCAAGTGAAGTCACACGTTTTCGTATAATAAAGTACACAACCTTAGGATGTGTCTTCTCTGCCCAGGGGTCGTAGATAAATTCGAAACAAAGTTACCGCGCCCCTGGGCACTCAGGCAGGGAAGAAACAGGACTCGGTTTTAGTCAGTAAAAGTCTGACACGCTCTCCCACTCCACCAAGAGCGGGAAAAGTCATAGGATTATATCCCAGGCCACAAAAAAAAAGATGTGTCTTCTCGTGTCATGTCATGTTGTATTTCTTTTAGTGTCATGGTCTGTTTAAATAGTTATACTGTTTAGGCCCACAGAGAGGAGGCCTGTACCCCAGCAGTGGGTACATTGAAAGGCTGATGATGATGAACTAACAACGTGTAAAGTGGCATCGGAGGCCTTGTTCAGATCATCGAAGCTGCAGATGAAAGCACATTTGGGATACTCCAGCAGAAGGGATATATTTTGAACAGAAGAACTGCTCTCGCACTGTGTATTGTGACGATTGTAGACACAGGCTAAACTCAGCGGGTCTGTACTGGCCTTCAGCTGGCTGTTGAGATTAATGGAGAGTCGTTGGAATAATTATAAAAGTATAGGTGTCACTTTTGTTGGATGTTAGACTTGAGTTTGGCCCTTGCAAATGGGCACACATGTAATTCTTATAAAAATCAATATAGAGTCTATCGGGCCCTCATCTCTGTTCTTATCCACCTGTAGCCAGTTACCCTTCTATACACCGCACTCTCGCGTTGCCAGCGAGTGAGACCTCTGCCCTGAAACTAATAGAACGTCCCAGGATCTCTGCAGGCCGTACTGGTGCCTTGGGGTCCATACAACTAAACAATATCTTAAGTGGCAGTGAGCTGTGATGACATTGCTTGCAGAAGAGGTAGTCGATGGAGCCGAAAAGTTTTGGAGTGGCGACCGCGTTCCAGAAAACTCAGCGTTGGAAGGCCTCGGAACAAGGTGGACCGATGACCCGGTGAGGGTCGTGGGAACCCGATGGATGCGAGACGCATAAAACCGGTCGCTGTGGCGACATTTGGGGTAGGCCTGTGTCCAACAGTAGACGTTTTTCGACTGAAATGTTGATAAGGATGATACATAGGTCTATACATATGCAATTATACATACGTAGTTTTGAAGCGGTCTTTACGAACGCTACTAAAATATGCGTGAACGCGTTTGCTATTCGCAAATGTGTACAAGCCTTTACATTCGGTTATGTTAGTTAGTTCGTGGTTTGTGACATACTCCTGGCTTAGTAACGACTTAAGGAATTCCCTTGGAGATGGCTTAGGACTATGTACTTAATAAAGCTTAATAATGAAGTTTTGATTGAGTACGGTGGGTCGATAGCTTCAGGTTTGGTAATGAATGCTGGATCACGGAAGGTTTCATCACAAGCTAGTTTATAGCTTATAGGTAGATATTATGTATTTTAAAGGGAGTCCTGGATGTGTAGTGTATGTGAATTGTAGAAAAAACAACCAACTTCCAAAAAAGAAAATACACTAAAAATTTAAAAATAACTTTAATTTCGTAAGTCGGTGTTTGTATTTTATTTCTTCGTTATTTGACACCGACTTCCGAAATTAAAGTTACTGTTTAATTTTTAGTGTATTTTCTTTTACGTAACATGGAACGTGGAATTTAAACATACTCGTAATTGGAGAAAACTTTTTTTGTTTTTGTTCAGTTTTTAAAAAAGCGCTAAATCAATTTCGATAAAATTTATAGGGATCCACCTCGGGAGTATATTCTTTCGGATAAAAAAATAATTTTGAAAATCGGCCCACAACTGACAGAGAAATCGGTGGACATACAAGTAGTTCCATGTAAATACTGGTATCCAGCTACATTCAGTTGGGAAAAGGATAGGCAGATTGATTGAAAACGAGAAACGTGATCGAACTCTATAAGCACACGCATAATCAGCCTTTTCATTTTCCCACTGCTGGGACACAGGTCTCTTCTCTATGAGAGGGTGTGGTCTGTAATCCGCCACGCGGGCCAAATACGAGATAATGCATTTTAGTTTCGAATAAATGATCAACTTTTCAAATGGGAATGTTTTTTTCAGGGGGAAGTGACGTAGTGTTTCCACTATGTCACTTCCCTCGTTACGTCCCACAGCTGGGGAAAGTCCTTTGTTTTCTCTCGTATCTGAGGAGTCAAGTTTCTTCCTCTATCTTACTCCGAATGTCATCATCATCAGCTTTTTAATGTCCCCACTGCATCCCCTCTCTGTGGCAGGGTGTGGGCCGTAATCCACCACGCGGGTCCAATGCGAGTTAATGAGTGGATGTCACATGTCTTCGAAGTTATGGTTCTAGGACATGCCAATTTTATCATGATGTTTTTCTTCAGTGTTTTGAGAGCAGCGTGGTGAAGAAATAATTTACACAAAGTAAAGCATCTGCTTGGTTTCGAATCTACAACGTAGAACTTTTAAGTCGCGACTATTACCACGGGGTCACTGTTCATAGTAAAACTTTACAAACATTTATTAAAAAAATCAAGCTAAGACCAATAATTAAAACAGTTGAATAAAGAATCTTGGCTCTACGCAAATTGAATTTCAAAGCTCCAAAAACATCGAAAAGAATAAAAACAAATGAAACCCAAGTCCCTTTTAACGCTGGGCCTTTAAGAATGGCACTTCTGAGGACGTTAATAATCCCCCCAGTTTCCAATTAGCGGTGTCTTCATTTGGAACTGAATTAACAAACCGTTGAGGAAACGAAAGGTCCCCTAGAATTGTATCATTCGAAACAGTATGAATAATTCAGTAGGTACTGTGTCTACAATGAATGAAAAATTAAATATTTATTAAGACTCCGAGGTTTGGTTAGCCCGAATAGTGTAGAATGGTAAAGACCATTCAGACTTTCTAAATTCGTGTTAGAAATAAAGGTTCAGGTGTTCTAGTCTTTTGTTTTTCTGAATATGTGCTAACTACCTGTGGATTTGAGGTTTTAAGAGGGACTTTTTCAATTGAAGTTCAGTGTCTGTTGTAACTATACGCAAATTGATTCCCAGTGGCTATTGTGATGTAAAATTGATGTAGTTTTGTGTCTCAAGTGCCTACGCAACTGGACAATATGTGAAATCAATGAAACAGGCGCGACCTCGAAAACATTTTTTTTTTTTGTAGTATTTTCTTCAGCGAAGCCTACCAAGAAGTCTAACTTGCTGATAAATACTGCCAAAATATAAGAATATATTACATCCGAATTGTAATTTAAAACATAGCGACTATATTCTGTATTCAAAACTAAATTTTTGGACGAATTTTTCAATGCACAATGAATATTATACTCTTCCCTTATTTATGCCGCTTGCACATTTTGTTTTTTGTTGCCACTTTTTCCTATTACGTTATGTAGTAGTTTACTTATGTATATATTATGTTTATTATCTAAAATAACCAAATTGTAATAAACTTTATCGGTATTTATTACATGACTTTATAGTAAAGACTTGTAAAATTTTACTTAACTAAATATTTTTTTAACCTGATTAGTCAGGTTAAAAAAATATTTAGTTTGGCGAAATTTTACACGGTACGCGCGGTTTCTGCATTTAGATTCAGAAACCGTGCGAAACCAAAAGAAAAAAAACCTGTGGATTTCAGATTACAGGGGACACTTATGGTCCCCTTCCTTTTGCACCCAAAAGATCAGCAAAAAACCTGACGAGCTGTTTGCTCGTCAACGTTTGGATTTTACGCTGGGATTCTCAACGACAAAGAGCTTTCGTTCACGGTGATTTAATATGGCAGTTAAGGAACAACTTAATCATGTCGATTTTATTTAAAACCTTTTATTTTTTTGATATTGGGAGAAAGATAGAGGAACGAACTTGACTCCTCAGAAACGAGAGGACAGACTTGTGTGGAACAAGCAGAGGGAGGTCTTTGCCTAGAAGTGGAACATAACGGGGGAAGTGTGAGAGACGAATTTCACTCCTCAGAGACGAGAGGATAGACTTGTGTGCAGGAACAAGCAGAGGGAGGTCTTTGCCCAAAAGTGGGGTGTAACAAGGTAAGTGTGAGAAAACGAACTTTACTCCTCGGATACGAGAGAACAGACTTGTTTGGAACAAGCAGAGGGAGGTCTTTGCCCAGCAGTGGGACATAACAGGGGAAGTGTGAGACCATTATATATGAAACACTTTCCCATGTGAAAAGTTTATTGTTTATTTTAAACGTACTTAATAAAACTTTTTTACAAAAAATAAAACGAACTTGCAAAAAAGTAAATACACTAAAAATTGCAGACTAACTTTGATTTCGGAAGTCGGAGTTTGTATTTTGTTTCTTCGTTATTTGACACAGACTTCCAAAATTAAAGTTATTTTGCAAATTTTTGTGTATTTTCTTTTTTTATGTCGGTTGTATTTTTTGTAAAAAAAAAATATCTCTTGTAGTCGTATACTCCTGAACAAACTAAATATTAAATTTATGCCCGAATTGACAATCGCAATATGATTTTATTTGAACATAATTATAGAAAACAAAAACGTCATTTCCGTACACATACTTTTTTGTTTTTGTTGATTTTTTCAGAAAAAGTTGAATCAATTTTAAAATTTATATGAGACCACCTCTGAAGCCTACCAAAAAAAAAAAGAATCGTCAAAATCTATTCGCAAGTGGCGCAGTAATCGCTTATCAAACATACAAAAAAAGACATACAGATGAATTGAGAACCTCCTGCATTTTGAAGTCGGTTACAAATTCATCAGAGCTTTTTTTAGACCGGGTTTAAAATAGTACTCGTATGTTTTAAAATCATTTGTAACGTAGGCACTTCATTCCGATCACGCACGTCCATTAGTCCAGTTTTTCAACCGTGATTTTTTAAATTACATTTAACTGCTAATTGAATTTCCATTGTACCGTTAATTGGCATTTAATTGGGGTACACTAGTTAGATTTTGTTTTCAAAATAAAAGAGTAGATGAAGTGATCATGAACAGAATTGATTATAGTCGGAGAGTTTTACTTTTTATAAAATTGCTTGTTGACCTTTATTTTTACTACCGAAATTGACTTCAAATAACAAAATTTATTAAGGCGCTATTAACTACCAATGACCTTGAGTGGTTAGCTTGTATGTTCTGTGCTGACCACACGTAACGCGTCGTACGTCCACCCAGTAATAGGTCTCGCCCATCAAGGAGCGCTGTCCGAAATTAGACGCATTATTAAATTATTACACATAAAACAACAGGTATTAAACTAAAACACTTAGACTAAATTATAAATAAATAAATGATCTTTAAAATGGTGAAGGTTTCATAAAAATACGCTTTATAGTTTTTGCGTCATTCTCATTTTTTATCCACTATGTTATAAAAATATAATTTCAAATATTCTTAGATCAAATTACGAAGGAAATTGTCTAGAGTAATATAAATATATTTTTTTAGATGTAATGTTCAATTAAAAACCATGAATAAGTCGTGTAACTGCGCCTTAATAGTTTTGAAAATATGCCAATTTTTTTTATAACTTAGACATGCTTTATCACAATCGGTTCAGCCGTTTCAAGGTCATCAGCTCTTTTGTGTTTTTTAAATGTTCGCTTTTCCTTTAAGCGTTGAGTATTTTTTAATTTTTAAAATACCCAACGCTTAAAGGAAAAGAATATTAGTTGGTATCTTGTTAAAACTGCTTTTTCCCATACAAATGAACAACTTATTTTATGAAAATAATACTGAATTTCGATCAGCTGAAGATAGCTTTGTACGGAATCACCATTTTTTTTTGGGGATACGCTGTAACTTTCTTAAAGAAAGTTATTCATTTCCATGGCCAGAAGCAAAAACTAAAATGTCACCACTCATTCCGTTACACCCTGTATAAAAAGGACTAAATACTTCACGTCATTCACAAGTCGTTACACCCTGTATAAATAGACCAAATACTTCACGTAATTCACAAGTCGTTACACCCCGTATAAAAAAGACCAAATACTTCACGTCATTCACAAGTCGTTACAGCCTGTATAAAAATCACCAAATACTTCACGTCATTCACAAGTCGTTACACCCTGTATAAAAAGGACCAAATACTTCACGTCATTTATAAGTCGTTACACCCTGTATAAAAAAGACCAAATACTTCAAGTCATTCACAAGTCCTAAAAGCATCCTGATAGCAATCCGAAGTGGCTGTTAATACATGCACTTCTGTTATTAATAAATAAAATCATAATATTTTGGCACCAACTGCACTTTACTCAAGTAACATGACTGAAGTAAAAAAACTGCCTGCCATAAATATTTTCTCGTCAGCGAAAAACTGCCCAAGATCGCTTTCAAAGCTGGATATATAACAGAAAACCAAATAATTCACGTCATTCACAAGTCGTTACACCTTTTATAAAAAGACCAAATAAATACTTCACGTCATTCACAAGTCGTAAAAGCATCTTGAAAGCAATCCGAAGTGGCTGTTAATACATGCACTTCTGTTATTAAATAAAATCATAATATGTTGGCACCAACTGCACTTTACTCAAGCAACATGACTGGAGAAATAAAACTGCCTGCCATAAATATTTTCTCGTCAGCGAAAAACTGCCCGAGATCGCTTTCAAAGCTGGACATAAAACAAATGTAAGTAATGTCACCATTCCACCGTTTATTCCTTTTCTTGAAGAAAAAGAACCCTTTATGATAGACCTTGATATTTTACGTTCAATCACGGATAGATATAACATATCTACGGCTTTATAGGCACTGAAATGGATCATTCTCATTATAACTAAAAACCTACTACGGTTATAACAAAATTGTGAGGGTAATAAATATTTAAGATACAAGGTCTTAGAGGCTTGAAAAGCGATGGATACCCCATTTAGTGCTTTACAGACGATTTATGGTTGAAAAGGTCAAAATGAATTAAAATAAAGTCTATCGGATAGGCATTGAAATACAGGCTACTTGTATACGTACTTTTTACGATCTGTTGGGCTTTTTTGATTCATGCAATTTAGAATACTACATGCAGTTTAGTAATAAATTAAGGGACATTTTAAATAAATGCGTCCCCTTACAACGATTTAAACTACAAACGAAACAAAAAAAGTACTGGTTAACCAAAGGCATTAAATTATCCTGTAAGAACAAAATACTACTAAAAACCCTTATACTAAAAACAAACGATCCCATTCTATCACAATATTATAAAAAATATGAAAAAATTTTAAAAAAATCCATAACCACCGCAAAAAAAATACAATATACAAATAGAATGAAATAAGCAACGAATAAAATAAAAACCATGTGGAGTATAATAAACGAGAGAATAAATAAAGTAGTAAAACATGACAAAAGTAATATTGACATTGCAAACGAACAATGACCTGGTAAGTGAACCGAAACAGATTGCCAATATTTTCAATAGTTTTTTTGCATCCATCGGGGAGAAGGCTACTGGAGCGAAGGGATCCTCTGTGGTTAACCCTACAGAAAACACCATATTTCTCAACCCAGTAGACCCTTATGAAGTAAATCGAATAATTAAGAACCTGAAAACCAAAAAAAGCTACGGAGTAGACGAACTACCTCCATTCTTATTGAAACAATATGCAGATGAACTAACCCTACCATTCTACAAACTAATTAACCAGTCATTCGAAGAAGGAACATTTCCAAGTCAACTCAAAACAGCTTTAATAAAACCTATTCATAAGAAAAATAATAAAACAGACCCTAACAACTACCGCCCTATCGCACTATTACCAACAGCATCAAAAATTTTTGAGAAGGCTATGTGTGACCGACTCTACACCTTCTGCGATAAATATAAAATATTTGATGATTGCCAAAACGGTTTCCGAAAAAATAGATCAACTACTTTAGCCATCTATAAATATGTACAAGAAGCCTTAAATATTATAAACAGAAAAAACTATGCCGTAGGTATACTACTTGATATGACCAAAGCCTATGACAAGGTCCAATTTAAAATACTATTAGAGAAATTGCATGGAATAGGAATTCGAGGAAAAGCCCATGAATGGTTTTCATCATACCTAAAAGATAGGGAACAACTGGTCGAGATTGATTACTATAATAGCATCACAAAAGAAATAGAAAAAGTAAGATCCAGTACTAGAGCAATAAACGCGTCAATCCCCCAAGGAAGTGTAATAGGTTGCCCTTTATTCCTTATATATATAAATGACCTACCAAAGACTATAAGCGGACCGTGTGTTTTATTTGCAGACGACATCTCGCTACTCACCTCTTGCCAAAATAGTAAAAATATTAAAGACAAAATTGACTCCCTTCTTTCTACAGCAATCAACTGGATGGATAAACATAATCTAGAAATAAATTTTTCAAAAACTAAAGTAATTACTTTTCACCCCCATCAAAAAGCGCCATTAAAAATAGATTATAGTTTTGAAAACACAAAAATAGAACAAGTAAACGTTTTTAATCTTCTCGGCTTGTCTATAGATACTCACATAAACTGGAAGTCCCACATCCAAAAACTTCGAGCCAAACTTTCAAAGTTTTCATATGCCTTACGTGAAGTTAAAAAAACCACAAATATAAACACTGCACTCGTCACCTACTATGCGTATGCCCATGCATGGCTAAGCTACGGCATTATTCTATGGGGAAATAGCACAGATGCACCTACCATATTTACCCTACAAAAAAAGCTCGTCAGAATAATTATTAATATAAAGCCAACAGATAGTTGTAAGCCCCACTTCCAAGAACAAAAAATACTTACCGTAACCAGTTTATACATCCTAGAGATATGCAAGTTTGTCCGAAAAAACTCAGATTTTTACCAAACCCGCGAAGAAATACAGACCAGATATACTCTACGGCACAAAAATAGGTTGAATTTACCAACATCCCTACTTAAAATGCATTCATCTGGCCCTTTTGTCATGTCGATAAAAATTTATAATAAATTGCCAAAAGATATAAGAGAGATAAAAAAGTCAAATATATTTATTAGTAAATTAAAAAAGTTCCTTATATCAAAGTGCTATTATACAATTAATGAATTTTTTGACGATATACAAATTAGGTAGTTGCAAAATTTTTATATCCAGACATTGTTTTTGGTGATTATAAAAGCCAACATAAATATTTTTTTTAAACGTTATTGACATTTTTTATTTAATTTATTGACATTTTTTATTTAATTTATTGACATTTTTAATTTAATTTATTGACATTCTTTATTAAGTTTTTTTTTTTTTTTTTTCTCTTTTGACATGTGTAATTTTATTCTTTTTGACGTTTTATAATTTTAAATACATATTTAGACTTCATTTGAATTTTTGATACAGGTATTGTTTTTAAATTTTTGACATCATGCTTTTAAGTTTTGACATTTTTGCTTTTAATATTTATTTCAATGTGTTTGACGTTTTGTTTTTACAATTATTATTATTTGGCTTAATGTAAGACTTTCCTTTTAGTAATAATTTTTATTTTCATTTTTAGTTAAAATGTTTGTTACTGAAAAATTTAATGAATATTGCAAATGATTTTACTAAATGTCAATTTAAACCATTTATTGTTTTTAATTATTCTTAATTTAAATGTAATTCTTAGTAGTATTCTTTTTTGTTAATCTGTTATTAATTTATATTTTTTTTTTTTTTGTAACTTAATGTGCTGTGCCCTATCAGGGTCCATAATTGTACTGACTTTATAATATGTAACATCTAGAAAACACTATGGAATGCAATAAACGAATATGAATATGAATATGAATACACTTGATGTTTTTCTGTCGGATATCTAAACTGTTTATTTTAAATTTATGTCCTAATCTCTATAAGAAAAAAAAATACTTTTATCAAAAAACACAACAGCAAAAATTACTAAAAAATTTCAAACAAGCCACTTTTCAAGGAATCTGATGCAGTTGGTGGCCTCGAATCTCAGATTGAACTATGTAGAACAAATGCCAAAATACGTAACTACATACATAATAACTCTCGAAAAACATTACCCTCTTTCTGGAGCAGTCGGGTAATAACGAACGGGACCTATGAAATAAGACGTTAGAACGAAGCTGCTGGGAAAGCTAGTGAATTCATACAAACCGGCCAAGTGCGTGTCGGAATTCTCACATTTAGGGTTCCGAACCTCTGCCCAGGGGTTGTGGATAAATTCGAAACAGAGTTACCGCGCCCCTGGGCATTCAGGGCAGGGAAGGAACAGGGGTGGGTTTTACTCAGTAAGAGTCTGACACGCCCTCCCGCTCTTCGTCATTGGATGACTTCCGAACCCCAAAACAAATAAAAGGTTTCCGTACCTACTAAATGAGGGAATTATCAATATATCAATGAATTTCAAAAATCTGAATCTGGGTTTGTCAATCTGATTTATCAATATATTGGTATTTGTAAGTAAAATATACGTAGTAATAAATATTATCACCAAATTTCAAGTTCTTAAGTCAATGGGAAGTTAAAAAATTCTTCGGTACCAAATTTTGTGACAGACGACGGACAGACGGACATGTGAGTGACCGCAATAGAGCTCCGTTTGGACCCTTCGTACCCGAAGGAACCCTAAATTTTTTTGGCCAGAAGTTAAACGTTAATATTCTGCATCAAAAATCTGCCAAACCTTTTCCCAACCATCTTGGGGTCGGCTTCCAGTCTAACCAGATGCAGCTGAATACCAGTGATGGAGAGGCTGCCGTGAGGACATGGAGCGACTGCCTATCTGACCTCCACAACACAGTAACTGGGTAATACGATACCCCTTGGTAAGAGTGGTTGTTAGACTTTCGGGCTTCTGACGATCCGTAACGACTGCCAAAGATCCACTGTTGACAGCCGGGACCAACGGCTTAATGTGCTTTCCGAGGCACGGAGGAGTCTCGGTATGTAAAGATGGTCACCCATCCATGAACTTACCCCGGCAAGCGTAACTTAAAATGATGGATCGCACCGTGCGGCTGTTATTACTTTAGCCCCGAGCTACTCCAATATTCTGCATCAATAACCGTTTAATTGACGTAAGAACAACAGAATAATTGCCGCTTGAAAATTTCGTGCCGAAACGCATTGGATCATGAAAACGCGAAATTTTATCGAACAGTTCCGATTTTGCGTATTTATAGATATTTGATGCTTCAGAATTACGTTGTTGTTCATGAAAATATGTTCGAAGCCAAGTTTTACGTACTTTTGTTTAAGTTTGATGAATTGACTTAGTTCGACAAACCTAACAATGGAGGAACCTTGGAAAGTATAAAGTATTGTTGAGCAAATATTTTACCTATTTTCATTTAGTAATTGAATATTACCATTACCATTCATTAATTTATTTATTTTCTCAAATAAATAAATATAATAGCCTACCTTTTTCTTGGCTTCGGAAGTCATCTAGTAACTTCTCCCACTCTGGGTGAAGCAGGAGAGCGTGTCAGCCTACTTACTAATACAGTTCTACGTCATAATCCAACTCAAATAGTTAGGTTAGGTTACCTACCCAATATTTAGCAAATCATGGTATCGAGTCAGACGTATTCCACATTGGGCACCCTTTCAACGGCTTCTGAGTGAATGTCGTTGGATCCAAGCTGCTGTTATAATTTATAAATAACCCTAGAGATTCGTTCCAGCTTTGCACGGGTATAATTTATATACTCGTACCTAAGTCTTCCTCATGAATCACTCTGTCTTATGGTGAAAACCGGATGAAAATCCGTTCATGAGTTTTTGGTTTATCGAGGACAGACTGACGGATAGACAGACAGACAGTGGTCTGTGTTTTATATTTATAATTATGTAGTGATGACAAATTACTGTAACATTAATAATTGATAGAAGATAAAAGTTTCCACGACCATTAAATCAGTCTTCTGTAAACAAAACAGAACTGAAACTACTCTTTAGTGTTTTCCAACTATTCTTCTAAAACACAAGGGTCATCCGAAAACTCAACTCAAAAACTGTCCCGTGCAAACGCAACCCAGTTTTTGCTCAAAAGCTAATTTAAGTCAGGACCTACACTGACTTGGTAGCTACCCAAGTGTTTGTGTAAATAGAGAGACTGCGGCATTACCCAGCGTTTGCATCAAATATGAAGTGTGCTAGCAAACCGCAGGCCTCAGTAGGTACGGTCGAACAAAGAGATTGTTGTACAGGCAACGTACTTTTGAACAGTATGAGTGCGCTGCAAAGTTAAGTTTCTTACATCACTTTCATACTCATAACGAGCAATAAAGAGTGGGTGTTAAGCGTAAAAAGTTAATACGCCTCGTTATTGCCTGTTTGGTTGATCTAATATTCGCACCAAAAGTAAAGTATCATTAGGTTTAGTCACTCTATTTTTTGCAAAGGATATTTTCATTGCATTACGTCATACTCGACTATCTAAGAAACCAATTTTTTTGATTATTGAGATAACACCGCGCCTTAAACATAATTAGAGAAATTTTGAAATAATATTATTACACCTCTGCCTAACCTTTCGGAAAATACAAGACGTATTATTATAGCGTTATTGCTAATATGCGACCATAGAATATAAAACGTTTAGCTGCGCGTTGCACCAATGCATCTTAGTTATAAATACCACAGAGTAGATTTATCTGATGTTAATTAAATTTTGTTTTTTATTTTTTAATTTGCGTGTCTGCAAAAATGCACTCCTTTGGTTTTTTGTGTTATGGCTTATTTTTCATTTGTTATTTATTCATATTTGTTATTGTTTTAGTAATTTTGTACCATGTCCCGTGAGTATGTCTGTGGGAACGGGCCCTAACAGAATACCAGCGCTGCGTTATTTATTGCATAATTATCGCAGCATAACGCTGAGTTAGGAGCCTTTTTGGCCTCGCACAGTTTTAATTTTTTTTGTTTGATTTTAGAGTTACCATGTTCTTGTTGTGAGGTTCAAATAAATATTATTTCTTTCTTTCTTTCTAATTTTAGTACTTTTTCATTATTAGTACTTATTTCAACTGGAAAAACTCTGTCTGAAAAACTTTCTACAAAAATTGCACTTTTCAAGTTTTGTCCAGTAACGTCAGTTGACGTAGAGAAGTCACTTATAGCCCGCAAATTGATAATACCTAAGTAAGTTCTTATATAAATGGCACTAAAAAGGGGCCAAGTATGCACAATTTGGCCCCTTTTTAGTGCATGTTTGCATGCATAATTTTGGCATTTACCATAGTGCATACAATCCGATGTCTAATTAACCAAGATGTTTAGTTAACCAAGTTATGTATCCTAGTCTTAAGCAATCTCAAAGGTTTTTGTATCAATAAACATTTTTATTATTATTAATTATTCCACACACAACAAAATAATTATACATTGTACATCAAACTCTTTGTTCGACTATACGTGTAACTGAGTGCCAAGAATGACAGGTCCATATTACTCATAGATTGTCTATCTGTAATTCTTACGTCTGAAATGTTTATGTTTTATCCGGATTCAAGGAATTTACTGTTTGGTGAGGTTAAAAATACATTTAATGATGGTAAACTACATAATTTTAATGGCGGAATTAGTACGGGCTGTAATCAAAGATCTTAGTGGTTTTAGTGATTAAAAAAGTTAATTTGTCTACAGTCATTCGATGCAAGCTACTTTGAAAGTTTACTGTCTATTTAAATCAGACAGAAATACTCGCACATGGGTGATGCAGTCAGAGAATTTATTTTTGTATTATCGATCACCCCGGCTCTGCACGGTAGCAAAATGATTTGAAAAACACGTCCGTAGTGCGATCTAAGTTTTATTTTAAGTGAAAACTTCTTTAGGTGCGTGGCGCAGTTTTGAGATGGGAAAAAACAATTGAACTCGCACGCCACCGACACCGCCACGCAATTCACGAGGCGCGTTGAGAATTTTTGTTCAAGTTTTTTGTTTTCACTTCTGACGGTACTCCCGGAGTGCTAGGTTTTTTTCTAGATGAAAGGTGGATGTCCTTTTCTGTACCCCTTGATAACGTACATAATTATTGTTTTCAAATTTTTTTTTTTTTTTGTTTTGTTTTAAATATTGTTTTTTTTTGTTTCAGTGTCTTAGGCATGAAAAGGTAGTAAACTTACCTTCGCATTTATAATATTAGTTAGGATTACCTCTAGGTTGTTATTATCAAAGGGTATGCCTTTGCGACACGCAAAAAGTTCCAATCATAGTGAAGTTACAATTTACTTAGAATTTATTATTAAAAAAAAAAATTACATCCCTTTTGAGGATTCCGTTCCCGAAGGGTCTAAACGGAGCCCTATTGTTGTCACTCAAGTGTCCGTCTGTCTGTCTATCCGTCCGTCGTCTGTCACATAATTTTGTTACGAAGCACTTTTTAACCTATAGTTATAATGTTTATTATAACGTATACTTTATCAACAAATACCAATATTTGGTACGGGACCCATAATGTGATATGCACTTGGCCAGTTTTGACGTTACATTGCACAGTCCTGCTTCCTTCTAATAACATAAATGCAAAAGTTTGGATGACTGTTTGTTTATCAATCTCTCCAAAACGGCTGAAGGGAACTGGATGAAATTTGGCAGTGAGATAGATTATAGTCTAGAATAGCATAATAAGGCTAATATATAGAGACGAAGCCGCTGGTGGAGCTAGTACATAATATTATACTTTGTAAGGACCTTAAGATTAGGTATAACATTATTTTCTTGCAATTTTAAGCTAAAATGGTCTCTTCGCACATCCAAGTTTATTCAAGCATCGAGTGATTTGGGTCGTTGGAAACTTATTCATGTGGAACTGGAAGTTTGGCAAGACGTGTGCCAAAATCCATAGGTTTCCTAAAATTGGCACCATATCGTTTAGGAATAAAATATGTCATATTCAGTATGTAAGTAAGTAAAATGGTCTGGATACCAATATAAGGCGGATATCACGTACGTCACTATTTTAGTGATCGTTATATTTTTAAACTTAAAATTATTTCATTACACATATTTTTTTCTAAATAGAATTAAGGACTATTAGTAGTTTCTGTCCATCTCAGGCATTTTTAGGCATTACTCTTTGCTACATTACTCATTAGGTAAGGCGCTATAAACTGCCAATGACCTTGAGGGGTTAGCTTGCGTGTTCTGTGCTGAGCTCACGTAAAGCGTCGTACGTCCGCCCAGTAACAGGACTCGCCTATCAAGGAGCGCTGTCCGAAATTAGACGCATTATTAATTTATTTCACATATAACAACAGGTATTAAACTAAAGCACTTAGACTAAATTATAAAGAATTAAAAGATCTTTAAAATGGTGAGGATTTCATAGAAATACGCTTTATATTTTTTGCGTGATTTTCAATTTTTTATCCGCGTTAGGTATAACTTTATAAATGAATTACAGTAGGTATGTTATATTATTTTTTATAACATAGTGTAATTCTAACTTTCTTTGTAATTTGATCTGAGAACATTTTCTCAGATCAAATTACAAAGAAAGTTGACACCAAGTAACATATATTTTTTTCAAAAAAATAAAACAAGTCGTTTAGTATTAAAAACCATTAAAACTCGTATAACTGCGCCTTAAGTTAAGGAACAAGTGTAAAAGGGAAAATAAAGCTGTTTTATTTTTACTATGATACATTTTTCCCAATAACGCTACGTTCTCGTGAGATCATTTTAGGTTTTCACAGGAATCGCCGCAGAAGAAGCCGCTAGCAGTAGTTAAAAGTTAATCAGTAACCATTCTTTATCTAGACGTAGGCTTCCATTTAGTGCTTCTTGAAGTCTTCAACTTTACTAATCAATCAACAAAAGTTTATCAAGATTTATTTCTGTATTTGATTGATTGACTTTACCAAGAAAAGAGTTATTTCTACAACTTACTAATTTTGTGTTGGATCAACATTTACACCTAAACTTTACCCATTTGAACCCTTTTCATCAGAGCAATTAAATAAAAACTTGCGAAATGCCGCAAAAATTGATATATAATGACGATATAATAATGAACAGCTCGTGGCTAAAGTAATAACAGCCGCACGGCTGTTTCATTGATGGGTGACCATCTTTACATACCGAGACTCCTCCGTGCCTCGGAAAGCACGTTAAGCCATTGGTCCCGGCTGTCAATCATGGATCTTTGACAGTCGTTACGGGTCGTCAGAAGCCTGAAAGTCTGACATCCAGTCTTACCAAGGGATATCGTACTACCCAGTAACTGAGTTGTGGAGGTCAGATAGGCAGTCGCTTCATGTAAAATACTGGTATTCAGTTGCATCCAATTAAACTGGAAGCCGACTCCAAAAAAAATGGGAAAAGGCTAGGCAGATTTGATAACAATTCAATGATAAACTCGTTGAGTCAAAGCTCCAAAGTCTTGAGCATCGACGCCAGTTGCTAGCCTGTCGGGTTTTCTATCGGTTGCATTTTGGGGAGTGTGCGTCGGAACTACATAGTTTATTTCCGCCAAGCCCGTTCATCGGAACACAAGACGTACGGCGATGCGCTACCGGTACACGCACTAAACATTTTAACACATTCATTGTGCGTACAACTAAGGAGTGGAATTCCCTGCCGGAGTCTGTGTTTCCTGATAGCTATAACCTGGGAGTCTTTAAGACAAGACTGAATAAGTTACTTCTAGGTAACCGTGCTCCATCTTCGACCACATCATCGCTTACCATCAAGTGAGACAGTGGTCAAGCGTGAGCCTACCAATGATAAAAAATAAAATTAAAATAAATAACAGAAAATACACAAAGGGAGACGGCAATACAACGATGAATGAAAATACTGACAATATACTCATCATTATGAACAACTTTTATGTGGGACCAACTCTGAAATCGTGAAGAAAAAAACCGGTCAAGAGCGAGTCAAATTCCCGCATGAAGGTTTCCGTACCATCGTACAAGATTATAGGCTCGATCTTAATAATGGCAACCAGTAAGTTGCCATTATTAAGATCGAGCAAAAAAGGTTAATAAAAACACGTTTCTAGTAAGTTAACCCCCTTTAGTTTTTAATTTGTTTTTACATTTATTATTTGGCGGCAATAGAAATACACATTCTGTGAAATTTTCAACTGTCTACCTATTACGAATCATGAGATATAGCCCGATGACTGACAGACGGACGGACCGACGGACGGACGGACGAACGGCGGAGGCTTAGTAATAGGGTTCTGTTGGTTACTCTTCGGGTACGGAACCCTAAAAAAGCAACTGTTACTTACATTTGGTTGAGTTATTCAAATATAAATGTGTGCTTACTGCTGACTTTTTTTTGGCGACTTCGGGTTCAAGGTTTTATGGGACCATCCATAGTAAAAGTTTTTTATAACCTCATCATTGTCAGTGTTTTCATATATTGTTATATATATATTCGTGTCCCCCTTGTATAATTCAGAACCCTTTGTTTGAAGTAACTACGTTTTCAGAGGCCGTGTTGTCGACTGTAGTTAATTTATATTCAAAAGTTTGTTGTTATGGTTTATCGGCATTAGATAAGTATCGATATCGGTCACCTCCACAACTTAATTTGATCCTGTGCCTTAGTAGACTAGCACTTAGATGAAAGTTATTGCTTCACCGATCATCTTGCGATATAATCAATATCAGGCTTCAATTAATTCACTCCAGATTGGCATCTATTGTGGCTCTGATTAAGTTTGTTGTCAGTTTCAAGACTGTTTATTGTTTCTTCGGTTGAGTAAATCAAGTGAACTCTCTCGAAATGTCAATTCAAGGCGCAGTGAGAAGTTGATACAGAAAAGGATATAAGGGTGGGCAATTCGGATTTATACAATTTTTTTCGCCATAATTTCGATTTAAGGACAACTTCTGGCAATATTTATAGAGTTGCGATTTTGTTTTGGACAGTTTTTAAGTTCATTACCAACTGCATTAACTTCAGTAGTTAATGTTTGTTAGTTGTTGTTGTTTAACCAGATTGGTCATTAAACCCGTCAAGCCCCTCATTAGCAGACACAATTAAAAACCTATTGTCGCGTCTCCTTAAGGGCCTACCTCCCCGTAAGTGGCGCCCTCATTGAATAAAAATTCGTATCTTAGCATAAAAAATAAAGATTAAAGAATCCTATGTTGCGTTTGTAGTACAAATAGGATAAGGTATTTTTACGTTGTTAAAAGGACTCAAAGACACTTTTGCTTACTACTTTGGATACGAAACAGTATCCAAAGTAGTAAGCAAAAGTGTCAAAAACGGCCACGCGAGGGGCCTGACGGATTAAAGGTCCAACATGAATTGAAAAACAATTTTTTTTATTCGAACGAATCAATAGATCACATTCGACAAGCCCTAACTTTTTCTGTGGGGTTCTGGAGGGACGTATTTGTGGTCTGGTATTTCAGCTTAATCAGAAAACGGGAAGTGGCTCAAACTTCTAAGATTTGTTTACACAGTTATTTACAAGTGAAGCCAATTTATGTGTTAAAATTGTGATTCCAATTATGAAAATAAAATGTTCTTTTAATAATATTTAAGTATCGTAAGTGTACCAAAGATCAGGACCCTATTTTTTACTGCCAACTCATGCATCCTTAATGTCGACTTCCGACCTGATCTTTGCGGTGGCAGCTTTCAGTTCAGTTTCTTGTCGGTTGTCCTACATAATCCGGGATTACGTCCAACGACCTTGTCAGTGGTAGTTCTGTTAGCCGTAATTTTCACAGGACATAAAAAGAAAGGTTGTGTTAGTACTTAGTGGAGCGCTGATCATGAAATGTTTTGCACCATTTGTGGGTTTAGCTTTTCGCTCGTGTGGATCAGATTTGTGATACTTGGAGCAAGGGCATTGTATGGTCTTCCTACCCACATAATACACCAAGCTGGTTATTCCTGAACTATAATTTCCTAAGTTTTTAATTAATAATAGCTTTATGCATATACTATCTTCTGTCAGCTGCCCGTGCGGAATAAGTCATCATCATCAGCCTTTTAATGTCCCCACTGCTGGGGCTGAGGCCTCCTCTCTGTGAGAGAGTGTGGGCCGTAATCCACCACGCGGGCCCGGTGCGGGTTGGAAGATGTCACTTGTCTTCGAATTTTTGGTTCTAGGACATGCCGGTTTCCTAAAGATGTTTTCCTTCACCGTTTTGAGAGTAGTGGCGATGAAATAATTTACACAAAGTAAAGCGCCTGCCTTTTTTCTTTTGCTGCCTGGGTTTGAACTCACGACCTACATCTTGTAAGTCGCGGGAGAGAAAAGATGAAAACGGAAGAGTTACAAACATACATGCAACAAAAATTTCGCAATTATTAGTAGGATTCTTCCATCTTCGGAGGAGCTCGTGGCTAAAGCAATAACAGCCGCACGGGTCGCTTCATTGATCCCGGCTGTCAATCGTTGATCTTTGACAGTCGTTACGTGTCGTCAGAAGCCCGAAAGTTTGACAACCAGTCTTACCAAGGGGTATTGCCCAGTAACTGGGATGTGGAGGTCAGATAGGCAGTCTCTCCATGTAAAATGCTGATATTCAGCTGCATCCGGTTAGACTGGAAGCCGACCCCAAGATAGTTGGGAAAAGGCAGGTGTAACGTATGGATTCTTACTCTATTTCAGTTGTAGGACGTTTATATGGGGTGTAACGGAAAGGTGTGGTCATATTTTGAGAACTGCATCTGCCCGTCGATATGAATAACTTTCTTTAAGAAAATCTGAGGAAATTCTCATAAAAAATTTTTACTTCCCATATTAATATTGATCCGCTGATGATAACTTAGTATGGAAAGTCAAATTCTTTTTTTGGGAATTACCAATTTTTTCTTAGAGAAAGTTCGCATGGGCAGAACCGGTTCTTAAAATATGACCACACCTTTCCGTTACAACCTGTATAAAAGTGGTACAATGCGAACCCTACGGCATGCGACACTCGGATTCAGCATCCAGAACACACAGATGTAACGGACATCAATAAAAATATATTCTCTGGTTCTTAGATCCGTTTGCGGTATCTAAAAATAACCGGAGAGCCGTAAATCCCGGTTCGGTTGAACGGATTTGACTCGAGAATTTCGATTTGGAAACTTTATGATCTTTAGTTAGACGAGATTTATAGTTATTTATAACACTATTCCCACGTCTGCTCTCTACAAATACTACAGAATCTTTTTCAGGTGTCTGTTTTCGATTCAAAGTTGCATTTTTTTGGAATCAGTTCGGAAATAAATTAGTTTGTTGCGATTTAGTTAATGTTGAATTTGTGTCTTTAGGCTTATTTATGTGCCTAGTTTCGTTGGGGATCGTATCGGAGATTTAGTAGAACGAAAAAAAAAACGTAGTGTTTATATTTGGGATATTATCGTACTGGCGTTGGTAGGCGCAGGCGCCGTGCGAGTATTTGCAATGAATGTGTAGTATGCACAACCGTAGCAAGAATTCCTACAATTTTTTTTTTTTGTGGGTTGGGAAGTCATCCAATGACATCTCCCGCTCTAGGGTGTAGCGGATGGGCGTGTCAGACTCTTACTGACTAAAACCCACCCCTGTTCCTCCCTGCCCTGAATGCCCAGGAGCGAGGTAACTCTTTCGAATTTATCCTCAACCCCCAGGCAGGCATTGGCTATGACGGGCCCCGTCATGTTTGCTGACAACTCTTTGAGGCGCGCGTGGAACACTACGCGCCGTCGACTCTCGGGCCTGGTGCTGATCGGACTGCGAGTTACCCACTACTGCCCGTCCGCAGGCCCGGGACTACTAGATTAAAATGGAATTTTCTGAGTTTCTATCTATTTTATGTTGCCTGCACAGTCTGTTGATGAAACCAGAGAAGATAGCAGTTGACTTTGGTTCAATCCACACTGAATCTGAATACTATCCTTATTGTCATGCTAATCCTTACTTCTAACTAATCTTGTCTAGTACCTATACAAAATCTCGTGTCACGGTGTTTGTGGTGGCACTCCTCCAAAACGGCTCGATCGATTTTAATGTCATTGTTGTCGTACATTGGGTACTTTTGATCCAGCAAACAGTACTGTTCCCAAGGTAGAAAATAATAGCTTTTGACGGTCACTATTGCTTTAGGACGCTAGATGGCGCTACATGTCTTTCAAATCATTTTCCTCCCGTGCAAAGCCGGGGCGAGTCGCTAGTAATATACAAAAAAAAAAGAAAATTGTCTTTGTTTTCATAAATAAAATTATCGTGAAAGTAAAATAGCTCTATCAAGCAACCAAAGCGGTGATTAAGTTTTTAATTATTATCCAAGCCTTAAACGAGACTATTAAGATTGGGCCTGTTGATTAATATTTTAGCGACAAAGAATAAATAATTATAATAAAAGTTATAACCTAATTAACTTTAGTATGATGAAAGTAAAGATTCTGTTAGGTGTGGTTATAACATTTTGTTTGCTTTGAAAACTGTAATTTATTAGATAGATACTTTATGTTTTTTTTTTAGGTATTTAGCGGATCAAAATATGTGTTTTATAATATAATATTGATATTATTACTACCTGAATTTAGGTGGCTTTATATATATATATTTGAAATATTGATTGGTACTGTTTATTAATTAGGAATATAAAACGACCTTATTGGGAGTTATATGATTGAGCCGTTTGGGGTTGAAACACTAGGGCCATTGGGTCCGAGTGCCCATCGAGTTTTTCGTGACGTTAGCAAGCTTTTAGTCGACTCTTTACGTAACCAGACACCCTAGAGCGGGAGATGTCATTGGATGATTTCCAACTGCACAAAAAAAAAAAAAAATTGTGGGGTGGGAAAGGCCTTTTTTGCGGCCAAAACATTGCCATTCAACGTGGCAATGCTGCCAGCGTTCTGGGCACTTTTCCCATTGACAGCGATGTGGACGAATTTTTCGATGCACAATGAATTATAAATTATTTAAATTTACTAATGCTTAATTCTTGTATTTGGCTAGGAAAATTATTATAGAAATTTACATACATTGGCATCTAAACGAAACACCTATTTTACTTACTTACTTATTACAACACGGAATATATATAAAACAAGTCGGGTTATTAACACCATTAATAACTCAAGAACGGCTGGACCGATTTTTATGATCTTTGACTTGTTGCAATTATTTCCGCCCCGAATAGCAGAATAACTATAAAAAAAAAACGTATGTTTCAGACAAAGTCCATAATTTGTTAGTATAACATAACACACATCTTAAAATCTAGTGTTAGTACTTATAACTACTAGTTTTTTTTATTATATTACGCCACAGTGGCATGAAGGCGTATCCAATGTCCCAGTATGGGGCTATCCCACCTGTCCACTATAGTTTCCAAGATGCTGTTGGGGCTGACGCGTACCCTGCGCATGATGGAGGCGCATCGCTTGCGCATGATGGCGTGAAAGCCATCAATTTCCGCCTCTGCAAACATGACGGACGCACTGAAGTAGCGCGGCAGCCCCATCAACACCCTGAAGGCATTATTGTATTGTACACGCAGAGCGCTGTACTACTATGCTGCTATACTGCTGTGGTACTATGTATATACCGAAAAAATTCACCAAAAAAAACATATGAAGAAAACTCATTTTCTCATATATTTTGTGTGTAAAGGCTTTTTTGATTTCGAGAATGGATTTATCAATGGGCTATTTTACTAAAAAAATCTAATTAGTAAGTCAGTTAAATAACCAATAAAAAATGACAAAGATAAAACGAATCAAAGTTAATAATAATAATAATATTCCACAACTATCACACAACGCCATCTAGTCCCAAGCTAAGCAGAGCTTGTGTTATGGGTACTAGACAACTGATAAACATACTTATATATTTCTAAATACATACATATTATAGATAAATTACACCCAGACACAGAACAAATGATCGTGCTCATTACACAAACATTTGTCCTGGGTGGGAATCGAACCCACGACCTCCGGCATAGCAGTCAGGGTCACTAACCACTAGACCAACAGGCCAGTCAAGTTCCAAGTTCCGAAGTATGGGCTCATTACGTCACTTTAGTGGTAAAAAGTGTCGGGCCGCGTAACGTCACGCGACATTTCAACGCTCGTGACAAATGAAAATATACGTGTGCAATATTTTTTGGTTATTTAACTGACGAACTAATTAATTTTTTTTGGTATACCTTATTGATTCTGAGGCAGTTAGAAGTTCACCGGGTCAGCTAGTAAGACTAAAGAAGGTAACAAATGCTATTATTTTTAAAGGAAAGAAGGAAGGAAGCCATAACAATTATGGTAAAAAAAACTTTAATACAAAAAAATAGAACCGACTACCAAAAAAAGTGGAAAATAACATTAATTTCGGAAGACGGTGTTTTTGGTTTTGTGTATTCGTTTTTTGACACCGACTTCCGAAATTAAAGTTATTTTCCACTTTATTTGGAAGTCGGTTTTATTTTTTCTGTAAAAACGTTTTATATTTTTCACTTTTTAGTTGTGGTTCCCCATTCAACTGTGTTAACTATTCATAGACATACGAAAGCAGCAATCGCGGTTGATTTGCTGTAAATTTTTGAAGAGTTCCGTTGTTTGCCTCCGAAACCCATCATCAGATCTATATGAAATTTAAATGCGAACATTTCAGAATAAACTCCTTTCGAACAAAATAATTATTTTGCAAATCCGTCTGTAAATGACGGAGTTATACCCGAACATACAAAAAAAAATATTAACATCCGAATTGATAACCTCCTTTTTTTTGAAGTCGGTTAAAAAAGAAAAAGGATTTATTTCAGTTTGTTTCACAGAGAAATCAACAATATCTACAGACATTTCATTTCACACGAAAATAAAACGTGTTATCACTAGCACACCTAACATGAAAAGAAAAGTATTCAGAGGAAGAAACATGTAGGTTTTTTAGGTGAGAATCGAATTCTGTTCCCCCTGGGAACACAGTCTAATTTATCCGATATAAAAACGAGCAAGGCAATGAAAAAAAATCCCTCACCTCCTATTATATGGGAACTGGTAGAATGTGGATGTAATACCACACCTCTCTGTTTACACCTTCTGGGAATTCTGTCGTGATGTTATGTTAATTTGTGTTACATATTCAGACGCTTCTAGAAAGCGTTGGTTACATTACTAGTTTAAGAGGTGTCTTATTTTAAGGGTTTCGAACATCCGAATGTAAAAACGGCACCCTTATGGGATCACTCGTGCGCCTGTATGTCCGTCTGTCACAACCAATTTACTCTCTACTGGACCGATTCAGTTGTTTGCTACAAATATGAATTTTTGTGACCCAAAGACGAACGTGTAAAGTAAATAAAAAAAATTACAATCTGGAGTCATGTCAAGTCGGGTCTCTTTTTGAGGAAACACTACAGAATAATGAAAAAAAAACAGTTTTTAAAACTGTACCGTGCGACATATGAAATGAAAAGGCTTGTTGTAACGGTCACAAATATTTTTTCCCACTAAGTGGACCTACGACTTACACTTATGACCCTTAAACTTAGTCAGACCTGCTGTCTTGTGTGGGTCAGAATGTTGGGCCACAAAAGGGATGAATGAAAATCAATTGCATGCAGCTGAGATGAGAATGCTAAGAGCGATGTGTGGTGTTACGTGCATGGATAGAATAATAGGAATGAGTATATAAGAGGAAGTCTGAAATTGGCACCGCTGACTGAAAAGTTGTGTGGAAATCGGTTGTCGTGGTATGGGCATGTGATGCGGAGGAATGAAGAAAATGTCGTGAGGAAATGGTTAAAAACTTTTTTACAAAAAAAACAACCGACTTCCAAAAAAAATACATAGAAATTTAAAAATAACTTTAATTTCGGAAGTCGGTGTTTGTATTTTATTTCTTCGATATTTGACACCGACTTCCGAAATTAAAGTTATTTTTAAATTTTTAGTGTATTTTTTTTGGAAGTCGGTTGTTTTTTTGTAAAAAAGTTTTTATTTTTCGCTTTTTAGTTGTTATACCCCAGAACTAAAAACCCCAATAACATGGAACGTGGAATTTAAACATTTGGAGAACACAAAAACGTCATCAAGATATGCGTATTTTTCGTTTTTGTTCAGTTTCTCAAAAAGCGCTAAAGCAATTTCGATAAAATTTACATGGGACCACCTCGGGAGTATATTCTTTCGGATAAAAGAAGAATTTTGAAAATCGGTCCACAACTGACGGAGAAATGCTTGGACATACATAAAAAAAACAAAAAAACATACATACAGTCGAACATAGAACCTCCTCCTTTTTCGAAAGTCGGTTAAAAAAGGGGGTGACTACAAAGATGACGACTAATAGAGGAGTATGGAAGAAAAAGACATGTTGCGCCGACCCCAAATAAATTGGGATAAGAGCAGGAGAATGATGATTGATGAGTTGGACCTATGATCTGGTGAGGGTCCCGGGAATCCGATGGCTATGAGACGCACAAGTCGTTGTGGCGACACTTGGGGAGGTCTATGTCCAGCAGTAGACGTCTTTCGGCTGAAATGATGATAATCCTCTGCCTAAACAACTTTTTGTGGTTCATAGTTTAATTAATGATAGAACGAAACCGTAAGTCTCAGCCTGCTGTTCACGTCATGAAAAATCAAACACCGATTTATAACACAAACATAAAAGATAACTTTCCTCTCCAATTTATTAATACATTCAAAACAGTACAGGAGCTATTTATCAAGTAAAATTTACGATCAAAAATGGCGAAAAAAGTTTTTTTCAGAGAGTTTTTCGAATATATACATATGAGATTGAATGGTTCAAGCTTGCATTTTGTAGTGGCTTCAGATGTATTGCATAAAGCTCTGGTCTGATATGGCGGGAAGGCTAACTGTGAATGGATAGACACGGCTAAACCTGACACAGATATACTGTGATCCATATACTGAAGCGACTGTTCTGCGTGTGTAGTAATCTCTTAAGTGTTGACAGAAGAAAAGGTGTATTCCCATCTACTTTGAGACAGATTATTATAATACTTTGGTATCTTTTTTTTTACACACACTGATATTTGGTGGTCCTTTATGATTATGTTGTTCATGTGCTTGTTTTTTATAATTTCATTGAGCTCTTTTGTATTAAAATTCTTAAAACACTAGATAGTGGTGACAGGTGCCATATTTAGGGGACTGTGCCACACTGCCTGACTGGTTCTCAGCCTAATTTGAATAAATGACTTTTGATTTTGATTGATTTATTATATTTATTTTTCTTTGTATATTGCATCAAATAAATGTTTTATCTATCTATCAATTAGCAGTTAGCAGTACAGGTAGCAGTGAATGTCTCTACATTTATAAATAACTACAGTTTTTAGGGTTCCGTACCCAAAGGGTGACCAATGGGACCTAAAACTCCGCTGTCCGTCCGTCTGTCAGCGGGCTGTATCTCATGATCCGTAATAGGTACACAGTTGAAATTTTCACAGTATGTCTATTTCTGTTGCCGCTATAACAAAAAATAATAAAAATAAAAAAAAGTTAAAAATTAAAGGGGGCCCCTTTAATTAACCCCAGCCCAAAAAAACACGTTTCTAGAAACGTGTTTTTTTTTTGTTTATATCAGTGCCTATTATAAGATTTGGACCAGGTAATTTTTGTTCGCAAAAGTCTCTTACTCAATCTGGTCGTAGCTTTATTTGTGAAAAATAGTAGTTTAACAGTTATTTCTTCTGAAATAGCCTTAGAAAAATTGTTTGCGATTCGTTGTTTGACAAATAAACGGCTTAGCTAGTTTAAAGTTTAGTTTGATGTGATTGGTTAAGTTTAGGAGAGAAATATAAGCTTTGTCAAATAAACAAACTATGATATGGGATTACGATAATATTTTATGACAATTCAGATTATTGGTTTTAACTGCGCCATTCCGGAAAACTAGCCAAACAGCTCATGTTTGATCTTTTAAACTCTTTTGGAGCAAACGATCAATAAATATTTTTACTTAAGAGGAAACCACGCTGTATGAAATATTTTCAAAAATAATAATTTGTGACTAAACAACCGGGATGAGACGAAACGGATCAATCCATCACAGGCTGGTGTACCTGTCAACCAATAGTGATCGATGCCCCCTAAGCATGGTACGCAAACTCCTGTTTTGAGGCCAAGAAATCGTTCGGAAAAGGCGAATGAAGGAAATGATGAAATTTGAAGGAATATTTTAATAAGCAGAATAACATTATTTCGGTATTTTATTTTGTTGTTTATAAAAGCGTAGTTTGCAGCCCGTATTCATTGCGAAAAAAAATAATAATTTGACAGCTTCATAGTAAGATTCACTACATCTGGAAAATATTAGTTAAGTCGTCTATCTGCCGAACTAAATAAAGCACGTCACACGTATTTATCACTACAGAGCAAAAAATAAATATCTATGACCTTGTTAATTACAAGCCTGATATTCGAACGGGTTACCTCGGGTAGCGAATGTTGACCATAGTATTAATTTCATACTCAATTTACTGACAAAGGCCTAATCTTCACTTCAATCGAATGGACTCGACCGACACTACCCTTGGCTAATGGCCGTTTTGGGTAGTGTAGAGACAATAATACAATATTCGGTTTTTCAGTTAACACTATTACTTAATTAGAAAGAGGCTCTCAAAATTGGTTGCACGCCACAAATACCTACTTGTGATGTGTTCCCCTAAGGTGAAGTGTTTATGGGTCTTTTGGTGCAGTCGGGTAGTTTATATCAAATTTTTATTAATGTAGGAAAGTCGAAAACTTCATAATGAACTCAGGAATGTTTAATTACTATTGTTAATATTTTCTTCGTGGTTTTAAATTCAGGGTGTAACGGAATAAGGTGGTCATTATTTAAATACTGTTTCTGCCCAAAGAAAAAACAACTTTGTTCAAGGAAAAATATTCAATTCCCAAAAAAAAATTACTTTCTGTACAAAGTATCACAAATTTTGATCAGCTGATCAAAATTAGTATGGGAGTTAAATTTTTTCGCGTGCAGTGTTTAAATTATTATCAGCCATTTACGTGACGCCCTGTATACAACTGGGGGTCACGGAGACTGAATATGAAACAAAATATCAGTTTTCGGAAGTCAGTGTTGTCGAGACGCACAGGACCGGACATTGTGGCGACACTTGGAGGAGGCCTATGTCCAGCAGTGGACGTCTTTCGGCTGAAATGATTATGATAAAGCTTAATCATATAGCATAATGATGATTAAGAAACTTAATCATAAATCATATAGAATAATGTGAATGCGAGACCTATGTAGGTCGTTATATTCACGTAGATTTTATGATTGTCTGGCAGTTTGAGTACTTTTGCGGTCTACCCAAATGTCCTTACTTTGGTATTGTTCGTCGGTTCGTTGAGCTCCTCAAAGTTCTGAGTTGAGTTTCACGATAACTGACAAATACTTGCACTGTCCGGACAGGTCTTCTCAATTCTGCGTGTTGCTTTCCTCAAAAGCTCATCGTTAATGTCTGGGGCATTAACGTACATGATTCTTATATGATTTTACCAGTACATATTGTATATATTTCAACACTTTAAAAGAGACTTTGACTCTGAGTTTGTTTCGGTGCTTCTTCTCAGGGTAGTCAACTAGTAAACACCAGCCTCATCTAGCTAAAACTGACAAAAAAATGTTGACGTGCAATAGTGTTGTTAAAACCTACTTACATAAATAAAATCATTAATCATTTAATCCGGCACCAGAGGAAGCACTGATTAAGCTAAAGACCCACAAATGTATGGGCAGTATAGAAATAAGAGTGTGAAAAAATATTTCCCACAAAAATACGTGCATGTTCCTAATGACAGCATAAGTAAAAACAAAACATCTTTTTAGGGTTCTGTACCTCAAAAAGAAAAAATGAAACCCTTCACTTTGTTGTTCGTCCATCCGTCTGTCCGTCTGTCAAGAGTCTTTATCACGGGAACGCGTGGAGGTATCGAGTTGAAATTAAAACCATATACTCAGGTCTACACAATCCCTTAAAGCTGTGAAAAAATCAAACATCTAAGTTAACGTAAAAAAAAAGATACGGCCATTTATGCCGCAAAAAAACGTATATTTCGACACCCTGAAGGGAAACAAAATTTATAGGCTACTTCCCGCTGTCCCACAATCATGAAATTTGGCAAGCAGCAAGGTCTTATAACACTTATTAAGGGAAAAGTCTGACTACCATAAATATTTAATTACGTCACAAAAAATGGGGTCCCCATAATATGGATTCGGGTCCACATTTTAAAGTGAGGCGACCGTATACTATCATGTCCCGCATCGTATGAAAGGATCTCATTAGCACCAGCTCAAATAAATTTAAAATTATTTTAACCACGTCTTAACCAAAAAGTTAAAGAATAATTAAAAATAAAAGTATTTCTGGCAAAAAATTTCGAAACTCAATTCCCGAACTATTTAGATACCCGCAAGCTTATACGGAACCTTCGGTGTGTGAGTCCTACTCGCGCTTGGCCGGTTTTTTTTTTGAGACAACCGTAGCTGGATGGATAAATTTTGTATGTCCAATGAGTTGTTTTAATACGTGTTTGTACATTTATCACTTTGTATATTATTATACTATTAAGTTTTTTATAAGTTTAGTTGTGAATAAAAATGAATATACCGGGGTTTTTAAAAAAATATAAATAATTAAATTCTTTCTCACTATTCTCGATGCAATGAGATGGTTGCCCTCTTTCCAAACAAACCCTTTAGCAGATATATCTCGACATATTTAGAGCAAATAGTAGTAATATGACACTGCCAGAATGTCCCGGAGATGCGAAGTCCCAAAGAGAGAGGAATTTTATCTGGTAATAGAATTCCCTTGAACCAATCCCGCAGATGCTCAACGCCTCGCAAATACGATTATTTCCATATTTAGAGAAGTTATTACGCTTAGTAATGTTTATGTAGGTTTTTATGTAAATGTAGAGTTTTGTATGAGGAATAATGGCGGTTTCGTTATTGTTTAGTCATAATTTATCTCGTCTTATCAGAAAGTATTTTTATCATTTACTTTTTTATGGTCTTGATGAGAATGCTTGACCTAAACCTCGCCTGATGGTAAGCACGATAGAGCAAGCAAGCCCAATGGATGCGTTCATGCTTGCTTTGAAGACTGACAGGTTATAGGTGGTAGATATGCCAAGGGGTAGCGGATAAACTCGTAACAGAGTTACCGCTCCCCTTGGCACTCAGAGAAGGAAGGAACAGGGGTCGGTTTTAGTCAGTCTAACACTCACTCCACCCAGAGCGGGAGATGTCATTGGATGATTTCCCAGCCCAAAAAAAAAAGCTGCCAGATAGTTTCACTTTGGCTTTGCGCATGATAAACAAATATCTACTTTTCGTTGGTACATATGTCAATTATATTGTATGATTTTTTTACTTTTATAAGATTGTCACTTTTTTATAATTGTCACTTAGTTTAATTATTTTCTCCTTTCTTTCTTTATAATTGTTAAAACGGAATAGTACCGAAGTCAAAAAAATTATGATGATCATTTTACATGGTACAAATCACCTCATCACTAGGTCCCTGCCCATTCAGCTGCATCCACCAGCTTTTACGACAAATCTTTTACGGTACAAGCGGTGCGGTTAGGGAATGCCTTGCTCGTGTCGATAAGGCGTGCTCAATCTTTCTCCACTTTTAAAAACAATGGTCAAAAATCACTACCTCTCTCTTTAAATCGTTTTTACTAGGGTTCTATACTTTTCGTTTCATAATTATTAATGTATATATATATATATATTATGTATTTATTGTACCTATATACAAATAGTACACCTAAAACTACCTACAGTACTGTCTTTCCTTTTTCTCTATAAAACCTATCCAAAGGTTGTCTTGAAAAGATCGCTTTTAGCGATAAGGCCGCCCATTGTGTCACCCTATGTATAGTTTTCTTCATTTATATGTTATGATCTAATCTACATGGTGTACATAATAAAGAGTATTCTATTCTATTCTACTGAAACCCAACGCAAAAGTTACAGGCAAGGTTGTATTTCCAGATAACTAGAACCTGGGGGTCTTTAAATCAAGAGTGAATATGTTACTTCTAGGCAAGCGTGTTTTATCGTTGACCACATCATCGCTTACCATCAGTTGAGACAGAGATTAAGCGTGACCCTATCAATATAAATTAATAAAATTAAAGTGTCTGTTTGTAATATCAAAATAATAGTTTTTTTCTTTAAGCTCATATAGTTATTTGCACGATACTTATGCCTAAAAATCAGTTTTTTTTAAATTTTTGTGTATCTGTCTGTTTGTTCCGGTTAATCTTTGAAACGGCTGCACCAATTCTGATAAGATTTTACGGGCCGGTAGCTGACTATATAAGGAGTAACTTAAATATAATAATAACATATAATAATAAAATTCCAGTTCAGTTCCAATTCGGGCAAAGCCGCTGGCACAAGCTAGTCAATGATATAAAAGGTTAGACAGGTGGTGACGAAATACTCGCATTGTCTATTCAAACACGACATAGTTTTAATTTTAACTTTTTCTATTGACATGTTATTAATTCAGTTTTAATTTTTATTTTAATGCTTAATCGATTGACATGTTATGAATTCAATTTTAGTTTTAATATTTAATATGTTGACATTGTTATTAATCCATTTTTTAAGTTTTAATTATTTCTAAATGTGTATAATTTATTCGTTTTTTTCCACTTTACTTTGTAAATTACCTGATCAAATAAATGAATTATTATTTTTGAATATTGACTAATTGTACCTATTTTATTTTGAGTTCTAACGGTAAGTTTATGTTTAAAATTAGATATAGGACTTATTATTTCAAGGCAGCACCATTGCGCTATGTACGCCTGAATTGTTATTATTACAATCAATTATTATTATTAAAAAGCTATTGTTGCGTCCCCGGGGGATCAGGGAAGCGCGGGGCCTGACGGCTTAAGATTGTTTTAAATTGTGCTATGTATGTGATGTGGCTGTAAATTAATTATATAAATAAACTCGAAAACAAGGAAGTAGGCAGGAATACAACCCTTATGTAAATCGGTACTGAAAATACATCGTGATTGATATGAAAGGACTCAGAAAGTAGGTTAGGATGGGACACTAACTTATAAATAATTCTGTTTATGTATTAACATTGAATGATAATATTTAAACAAACTTTGTGTAGTCGGTAAACAAAATATTTGTTCTATTTGCGTTCATGTATCGTGTAGTAACGTATTTATAGGACTTGATAATCTATGTATTCCTATTGTATAACCCGGTTAAATATAAATAATGAATTTGGAATTCTTCGATAATATTTCCTATCTCTTGTATTCTCGGCGGTCCATTTTTTCTAGAATAAGTGCTAGCATTCCTGCGTTTTCCTTACAGAAGAACTCTCGGTTACTATCCCTACCTCTATCCTACCAAGTTCCTCCTAGGAGGTATGGGATATCACATACTGGAGGCTAGAAGGGCATGTGACCAGGTAGGTATTATGCTCAAAGTATGGAAGGGTATGATGGATGCTCCTGACATCCATAATGAGCTGATTCGACTCCACACACCGGATATATATCTCCGTCAAATAAAATAAATAAATAAAGTTTTCAGGCATATCAAAAAATTAAGGATTATATAAAAACATTTATAACTCGTGTTAAAGTGTAAGCCAAGAGCTTCATTTTGTTTTGCCCTACAAACTACTGTAGAATGCTGTTAAAACATGTTACAATTAGCAAAAATTTTATTCAGTAAATGTCTTCTTGAATAATTATATTGAAAGAGCAATAGTACCTGAACGCCATAAATCACTTCACGTAAGTAAATTCAAGGAGGTAAGTTAGAAAACTTTAACCTGAAACATTTGCATATGAAAGCTGAATAAGTTCTCGCTTATAAACTAAGTTATCACCATAATTTAGTCCGTTTTTCTCAACGATTATATATAAAGGTACCATGCAGCATCCTATATTAATTACCAAAACTTTTGATAAATAAAAAACTTACAGAATTCCAAAAAAACTTTTTGAAGAAGAAGAAAAATTACACAAACCTTCACATAATCCACAAAAACGCACAAAAAAAATCTTATAACAAGTTCACTATAGTACACTTGCTTGCATTCAAAAACACCGCTTACACAAAAACGCGACGCGACACGTTTACGTAACTGGGATCGCTCACGTTACGCGGCCCGTGCTTTCGCTAAAGCGTTATCGGCGCGTCTGGCGATTTCGCCTCACACCGACCCCCTTACAACTACTTCTATAACTGCATTGCGCCCGTACAAACCCAAAACGCTTATTATTGCTACTTAATTCTTTATCTTCGGTGGTAGTTTGAAGAGTATAACTTTGAATGGGAACAGTTAGTGCATTAAACGTTTGAAATCAGCTTTACCGTTGCGCGTGGCTTTCATAATTGCGATTATTAAACTCGACGGAGTTACTCTAAGCGGATTGTTATCGTCGTAACGAGTACTGAAATAATCCTTTTCACTAACTAACTAGCAAAGGATGATCTCTGTTGATAGGTATACCTAAACTTTTACCTATTATTTTTTTTTTTTTTAATTCGCGTCATGTGTGAGATAGGAGCCTTTTTGGGCTCGCACAAATCTTTTCCATATTGGTATTGTGTTGTTTTCCAAACTTTTGGGTGGAAAATTAACCGACTTCAAAAAAGGAGGTCTTGTATTCGACCCGTATGTATGCTTGTTTGTCCGCGATTTTCTCAAAACCTTCTGATACGATTTGGATAGGGTTCTCGTTACTCAAATGCATATTTTTCAATAAAGGTTTTAATATATACGAGTATATATACATTAGGATCTGTTGAAGATCTTCGCAGATAGACAGTGGTGGAACTCTTCAATAACTAACAGCAAATGACTTGCGATTACTGTGATTGTTTCTCTATGTATTTTTGACATAATTTAACGGGGAACCACAACTAAAAAGTAAAAAATTAAAAACTGTTTTACAAAAAAACTTTTCTCAGAAAATACAACCGACTTCTAAAAATTTTTTTATTTGACACCGATTCCGAAATTAAAGTTATTTTGCAATTTTTAGAATTTGGTTGTATTTTTTGAGAAAAGTTTTTTATTTGTAACATTTTTTTTAAGTAAAACTAAATAAAAAGTTATGCCCGAATGGATAACACCAATAACATGGAATTTGAACATTTGAAGACAACCAAAACGTGGTCTGTGTATACATATTTTTTATTTATGTTGATTTTTACAAAAAGTGCTGAATCGATTTAAGTAAAATTTAAAGGGGACCATCTCTGATGTATGACCTACCAAACAAAAAGAGAATCATCAAAATCGATTCACAAATGGCGGAGATATCGCATAACAAACTTACAAAAAAAAAAACATATAGACGAATTGAGAACCTCCTCTTTTTGAAGTCGGTTAAAAATAGAACCGACTTCCAAAAAACAACAAAAAAAAAGGAAAACACAAAACCAGAAACAAAGACTTTTGAAATTAAAGTGCACTAGTAGTAGTAGTTTTTTTATTTTACTTAGCCTTGTAAATATTTAACCTAATTTTGTGTTTTTCTGTGCGAGTCACAAAAAATACACTTTTTCTTTCTCTCTTCACCCTTTCATGTAGTTTTACTCTTTAATCATTGTAAAGCACATTAGATACCTAATGAAGTACTCATTTCGTGTAATGGCTAAGATTTGAGTGGCGTAGTCATAACATAATATGGCTTTATTGCAGTCATTCGGCTCTCCTCGCCTTTTGTGGTAATTTAATCGTTTCCCGGATTTCCCAGCGAATTAATGCCGACTTTTTTCATCCGTAAGGTTTTTCCGGTAATGAAAATTAGGGGCGTTATTTTGTTTTCGCCTGTTTCCGACGCAGACGAGTTTAATAAACAGTCGTTTTGAAATGTCAACGGGGCTTTCAACGAGTTTTGAACATTGGCCCAACTTTATGTTGGAGAGATGAAAATCGTTGAACATTTTTAGTGGCCATGGTGTCTCAGTTTTTGTGCACTGATATTTACCTTTTTAAGCAAAGCAAGCGTAAACAGTCCTATTATAATACGAGTTGTAATTTTACTACAGCACTAACTATATTTTGTATAATTAAACTTTATTCTTTATCTCTATTTCCTATTTTAACCGATTTAAAAAAAAGGAGGAGGTTCCCAATTCATTCAGTATGTTCCCTCAGAACTTTTTCCTGGGTTATCCAATTATAATTTTTTTTTTATTTGGAAGCTGGCGGGTTTCTCGTGTGTTTCCATTTAAATTTGGTGAAGGTTTGATGAAAAAATTCGGAGATACACAATGGAACTCTTCAATAAATGATAGCAAACCTTCCGGAATTACTGCAATAGCATGTCTGTTTATTGTTTACACCACTTCATAACATAACATCACGCTGATATGCTCTGAAGGGGTACACAAATTTGTACAGTTCACTCTGATACACACTAATTTCACAAATTATGTTCAAATACCATGTTTTTGTGTCTATCAATTCGGGAATAACTTCACTGTTTAGTTTATTAAGGCTTATAACAACTAAAAAGTAAAAAATAAAAAATCGAAATTTTCTTCAATCTTTTTTTTTCAAAGATTTTGCTTGGATTAAAATATGTATGACCTAGTTTTATAGTAAGGCAATAAATAGCAACATTATTATAATAAAGGCATTCAAACATTTTGGATACTTCTAAAGTAAATATTGGTACCCGGATACCAATCATATTTTCTTACAAGATAAAACAGTATCAAAATTGTGTCAGAATCCCACCGTTTGACCCTCATATTTTTATGTCAACCCCTAACCGAATATGATAGAGACTTATTGTCGTGTTTGAAATCCTTGTATCTTGATATAAAAGGGTATGTCAAAGGGTAATATTACATACCCGCAATGAAGTTCACAGTTTTATCATGTCTACAAGCTGTATCAAATAACATTGTTTAGGTGGGGTCAGAATCTCTGAAATATTTTATTTTTATATGAAAGTCATCTTTTAACCGACCTCAAATAAAGGAGGAGGTTTTCAAATCGGTTGTTTTATTATCTTTTTTTGTTTTTTTTTTCACAGATCTTCTGCTTCTGCTTCTTCTGGGTAAGTACGCTCTATTGTCGACTTTGTCTCTGTCACCTTTGACCTAGACTACGTCTAGAGTCAAGAGCAAACCCATCTGAAATAATACCTAAAAAAAAAAAAACATCGTAATTTATGAATCCATTTTTTTTTTTTGTATTTGAAAGGAAATGTATGCTTTCGGATTTGTCCCCATTTCTTTCAAAATCTAATTTTGATGATGGGATCCATGAGCAATTGAACATGAGGAAACTCTTCAAATATTATAGGCATACACATAGCGATTCATCAATCAGTCGTCTTTTCAGAAAGTCAAATCATTTTGTGAAGTGGAACTGATGAAGAAGACCACACAGCAATCGGAAGTCCTCAATGATAAATATTTCTGATAGATCTGATGTGTTTTTTAAATGGAATTCGTTTGTATTATTTGTAAAAAAAAAATCTTTAAACGGCATTTTTGTGTGTCGGTAAAGGAATTCCAGCATACGCGGATGTGGAATGAACACAGGCATGACGTAATCTGACGTCAAACGGACAGTGACAAGCCATAGTGAATTTCGACTTCGCCACGTTTCGCATGTCCGTGTGAATTAAGTCTCTAGTGCCCCAGTAGTGAGAAACATGGTTGCGTACGCTAGCGAACACCACCCGTTTTCCTCAATTAACTTTTACTACAAGTGTGGGGAGATTACCACCTGACTATTCCTGAACCAAATCAGTGTAAAAATCTAAGCTTTGTAAGTCGAATTTATTTTTAGGATTTTACGTTTTTGATATCTCTGTTCAGACTTCTACGACGTCTCGCGTTTTGTGCTGAGTTATCTGGATCACGGCCAGGTAAGAGCACGGGTTTTACGACTTTATGATGAGTTTTATCTAATTGATCTTGTGATCTCGAATCTTCTTCTATTTTTTAATCGACGAAATAAAAAGGAGGAGGTTCTCAATTCGACCGTATATATATATTTTTTAATTAACCGACTTCAAAAAGGAGCCTCAATTCGGATGTTTATATATATATATATATATTAATGTATGCTCGGGCATATAACTTCGTCATTTAAAGACGGATTTCGAAAATACTTTTTTGTTCGAAAGGGATTTGTTCCGAAATGGTCCCATTTTTGTCTGGTAGATTTATTTATTTGCCGACGTGAACAATGTTTATTTATTTAAATTAATAAATACTATTGATATACCTACTTAAAAAATACTATAATTAACTAAATATGATTAAACCTACTCCTAACTAAATAAAACTTAAAATATGGCGTCAAAAATGCCTCCGCATCGCTGTCGACTGGCAGCATTGCCACGTGCGTTGTATGGTAATGCTTAACCTCTGGCCGAGGTAAAAGCTAGTAGATAGTCTTTCTATCTGAAATCCGGAAATTTAGAATCAGGCCTATAAGCTCATAAGATCTAAGCATAACCCACTATCTTGTGCATGTTATCCATTAACTATTACGCCAAGACGCGCTATCACGCTAATCTTAAATCAACTCTATCTGTAAACAATCAAAGAACATAATTGATTGTGTGTCCTCAAACAGACTGTCTGAATTAATCGGTGCAGACTCTTGTTTGTCTTTCATCTGTAACACGATAAGGGCACAGTGTACAAACAGAATTTGGGCCACTGCTAAGATTTTAGACTGCCGCTTGATTGATTATAAAGGCTATTGAAGTATTCCTAGATAAATGTAGATTTGTGACCTTATTTTCAACTTTGAGCCTTAACAATAAATAATAATCTTTTTTACAGAAAATACAACCAACTTCCAAAAAAGAAAATATACTAAAAATTGCAAAATAACTTTGATAAATGATAATTGGTTTTATTTTTGTAAATTGGTTCTAACAACACTTTTACACGTCAACATATTTTTTTTGTCAGTTTTAGCTAGATGAGGCCGGTGTTTCCTAGCTGACTAGACATTAATTTCGGAATTCTGTTTCTAGTGTTGTTTCTTCGTTATTTGACAAGTTATTTATATTTCGCTTTTTAGTTCATGCCTCGCACGAACTAAAAAGCACGTTAAGCCGTTGGTCCCGTCGTTAATGGTCGTCAGAAGCCCGAAAGTCTGACAACCAGTCTTACCAAGGGGTATCGTATTACCCAATAACTGGGTTGTGGAAGTCAGATAGACAGTCGCTTCATGTAAAATACTGGTATTCAGCAGCATCCGGTTAGACTGGAAGCCGACCCCAAGATTGTTGGGAAAAGGCTAGGCAGATTGATTTTTTGAGTTATTGTACTGTGTTATTGCCCGATAACCCCAATAACATTAAACATGGAATTTGAACATAATTTAAGGAAACCAAAACGTCATCAGTGTATATATTTTTTGTTTTAATTGTTGATTTTCAAAAACTGCAGAATCAATTATGATAAAATTTATATGGGACCGACCACCTCTGAAGACTGACCTACCAAACAAAAAAAAAATCATCAAAACCTATTCAAAAGTGGCAGAGTAATCGCGTAAAAAACATACAGAAAAAACAACAACATACAGACGAATGGAGAAGCTCGTCTTTTTTGAATTCGGTTAAAAAATAACTATGTGATTATTTTAAACACTGTTTAGTAGGTCCTCATTTCAACATTTTCTACCTGGAAGAAGGGTCGATGCGGGTGGTAAAGTACTGAATAATTATTTGAATTAAAAATTAATAATAATAATCTTTTTATTTCATAAAGTTTCTCATCGGTATGTACACACGATATAAATATAAATAAAATAACCAAAATGCATCAAACATGATCCTTTGTGAAAGTCTGGAGTCCATACTAGGATACCCTGTGTGACGGATCACCAAGCTCTCGCCCCGAATTTGTGTCGATGGCTCATAACTGTCTCTGAATGAACATACATCAAGAGAAGATATTAAAATTGGCTAATCCTACTAATCATACTAATATTATAAATGTGAATGTAAGTTTGTTTGTTACGCTTTCATGCGAAAACTACTTAACCGATCATCATGAAACTTTGTACTCATATTCTTGGACGTATATTAGAAGTAACTTATGATACTTTTTATGAAAAAAAAATAGGAAAGATACATAAACGCGGGTGAAACGGGAACGGGTGAGTAATATTATAAATACGATAGTTTGTATGTTTGTGTTTCAATCCCGCAAAGATGAAAAATGCTAAAGGGATTTGAATGAAATTTTGCACACAGACAGATTATCATCGAAATCATTTCAGCCGAAAGACGTCCACTGCTGGGCATAGGCCTCCCCAAAGTGTCGCCCGTTGATCGGTCTTGTGCGTCTCGCATCCATCGGCTACCCGCGACCCTCACCAGGTCATTGGTCCACCTTGTGGGAGGCCTTCCAAGGCTGCGTCTTCCAGCACGCGGTCGTCACTCCAGAACTTTTCACTGTCACTTGCCACTGCCACTTCAGTTTGACGATTCTACGGGCTATGTCGGTAACCTTATTTCTCTTGCGGACTTCATCATTTCTTATTCTATCACGCAAGGAAACTCAGAGCTTGCCCTCTCCATTGCCCTTTGGGTGACTGTAAGCTTTCTGATGAGGCCCATTGTGAGCGAACACGTTTCGGTTCCATAAGTCATCACTGGCAACACGCACTGGTCATAGACTTTCGTCTTGAGACACTGTGGTATGTGAGTCGAGAAGATACCACGCAACTTTCCGAACGCCGTCCAGCCGAGTCAGATTCGACTGTTGACCTCTTTCACGAAGTTAGCCCTACCTAACTGGACCGTTTGTCCCAGGTAGACGTACTCGTCTACAACTTCGAGTGTAGAGTCTCCGATCTTGATAGGAGTGGGTGCTACCATGCCATACCTACGTGGTGTATTTACCATGACCTTGGTTTTGTCCATGTTCAGTTTAAGACCCACTCTTTCGAGAGCTCTACTGAGTTCATCGAGCATTGTACTGAGGTCCTCCATAGTCTCAGCCATGACAACTATATTATCGGCAAATTGAAGATGAGCGATGTACTTGCCATTGATATTACTGACTAGCCCTCTCCAGTCCAGAACCTTGAAGACATCCTCCATTGCGGCCGTGAACAGTTTCGGAGAAATGACGCCTCCCTGCCTCAAACCCCGCTGTTGGAGGATAGGTTTCAAGATCCGGTCCTGAAGTCGGACTGACACGGTGGCGTTTCCGTACAAACACTTCAATACCTCGATGTACCGATACTTGATCTGGCACCTTTGGAGAGACTGCAGTACAGCCCAAGTCTCGATCGAATCGACGGCTTTTTCGTAGTCCACAAACGCTAAGCAGAGGGGCAGATTATACTCTTAGGTCTTCTGTATAACCTGCCGAAGCGTATGTATGTGGTCTATGGTGCTGAAGCCTTTTGGGAATCCGGTTTGCTCGGGAGGCTGGAAGTCGTCAAACCTGCGCGCGAGACGATTCGTGATGACTCTAGAGGACAGCTTGTAGCCATGGCTCAGAAGTGAGATGGGCCTGTAATTCTTAAGCAGGGCATTGTCGCTCTTCTTAAAGAAAAGTACCACCGTATCTCTGCCCCAAGCCAGTGGCGTTATTCCCTCGAGTATGGTAGAATCGAACAGTTACTGAAGGGCCTTAAGGACCGGTTTTCCACCCACCTTCAGAAGTTCGGCCGTGATTCCGTCATCACCCGACGCCTTGTTGTTTTTAAGCTGCTTCAGAGCCATCCTAAACTCATACAGGCTGACGTCCGGGATATCTTCGGTATAGTGTCGGGTCAATCTAGCTCTTGGGTCGTTAGCTAGATTCGCAGCGGGTTTAGTCGTTGAAGTGTATAACTGTCCATAGAACGTCTCGATCTCTCTCAGAAGCTCCCATTTGGTGGATATGGTTCTGCCATCATCGGTCTTCAGTTTCGTGAGTTGGCTTTGCCCAATAGAAAGATCTTTTGCAAAGACCCTGGAGCCCTTATTCCGCTCTATCGCGTCTTTAATCCTTTCGGTATTAAAGCGGCGGAAGTCGCTTTTCATGGACTTGGAGATCCGTCGAATCATCTCCCGCCTCTCCTTCATGAGCTTGAGAGTAGGATCAGAGAGCTTCCTGTTCTTATCGGTACGGCGAGTCTTGAAGAACTTAGACCCGACCGTATGGACAGTTTCCACGAACCCATCGTTGTATTCGTCCACGGGAAGTTCGAGATCCGGATCTGTGCTGGACGGAGCGTAGACTTCATCAGAGAGATTATAACCTGGATTAAAACATACGCTACTGTTTACCATGCGGGCGAAGCCGCGGGCAGAAGCTAGTCAGTATATAAACTAAGCATATGGCTAGCGAGTTTAACCCGTCGCGCGTCTAGTTAGCAGACACAATAGATTTTTTATTGTTTACATGCGCTGTCCGTCAGAGACGCAAGAGGTTAATAAATAAGGCACATTATGTATATGTAAGTATACATTAAAAAAAAACCGGCCAAATGCAAATTGGACTCGTGCATGAAGGGTTCCGTACCATCGTACAAGATTTTACGCGTGTACTCGTTGCCATTATTAAGATCGAGCAAAAAAACCCAAAATAAACACGTTTCTAGTAGGGGGGGCTGCCCTTTAATTTTTAATTTATTTTTATTATTTTGTTGTTAGAGCAGCAACAGAAATACACATTCTGTGAAAGTTTCAACTGTCTATATATTACGGATCGTGAGATACAGCCCGCTGACAGACGGACGGACAGCGGAGGCATAGTAATAGGGTACCGTTATTTATTCTTCGGGTACGGAAACCGAAAAACGGTTGCCGCGAAAAAGTTTTGTTTTTAACTATTTATTAAATATCGTTTATCATTTTCAATTTTCTTTCGGTTAGATAATTTAGTTCAGGGTTTTTGTGATTTTTCTTGGAGATTTGATCATCATCGCATTTATGAGGAATATTAGTTAGAAACTATTATTCTGTGGCATGAGGCATTACTTAGGAATTTTATGTCCCAGTTTTACCCCTACAAAATATAGGAGAACCATTTGTAAAGGAATAAAACAAATCAGCAAAGTCAGATACATTCTTTAGAAATACTAGTCGAAACGGTGTTTGTTTTGGCAAACAGTGTATCGCACTAGATAATATCAAAGGGTAGGCCTTTTGTTCAGGTCAAGAGTCACGATGCTGCTAAACTGTTTGAGGATTTATACGAGTATGCTATAAAGAGTATCTCCTTGAAGATCCATCTGATATAAATGAGTATTTATTTAGCACTTTTAGATCCTCATACTCTTCATATATTTAACGGAAAACTTATTTAAAATATAGTTTTATATGTATCTGTCACCGGAACTGCAATAAAATTGTAAAAAATCTTGCGAGAGAGTAAACTATACCTATATAACTATAACATCGGGTGTAAAAAGACAGTTTCCGAAGCCGAAATCCACATATTCTACCTATTATTTGGATTATTTTTTTTCACTAGACCATACCTGGGAATCCACTGGTTCTGGAGATAGTGGAGGTCAAAGTCGCAATTTTTTTTCTATACTTTATTACGAAAATGAATCCCAAGTGTTATTATTAAACTTTTTTCCAACCAAATATTACCTGAATTTTCGTTATTTTTTTTCCGAAATTTCGCATTTGCACTTACAAAAACGCAATGCATATCAAACGTATCCGACAAGTACCTACGTGTCTTAGAGCGATGTAATGAGGCGTGATTTAACTCCACTTGCCTGGGTTCGCGTTAGGTACAATGCGCGCAATAAAAAAAAAAAAAATTTCATACCTAAAAATAAAAGTCGTTTCCCAGCACTGTGCTGTTTTTTTTTTTATTATTTTGTTAGACGTACAGTATGCGTGTTAACGGCTATATGATGTGTCTTTTTACACCGTGTATATCGAGTCATTTTCAAATACCATAAATATCAACTAAATTCGATAATTTACAATGTATCCGAGTCATTGAAAACGAGTTTATAATTTTACGGGATTTTTCATAAAGTAACGGTATTTACAATTATCCGGTGACATATCTATCAATTTATTACTTAAATCAGGTTTTGTGATAGAACGGACAATAGACATAGTCCATGCCTTTATTTCGCAGGGTAAGACAATATCACTCAATAAGGTAACAATAATAAAATTAATCAGCTATGTCATAACATTTCTCTCAGCCCAGCAAAAATAATAAAGTAACCAATGAACAGAAAATGTCAGATCATCTTAGAAAAATATTGCGAGAATGTTATTGGTGGATTTATATTAGTTGTGCTGTTTATATACGATATTTTTCTGCATTACGAGTATCTGTATAAATACCTACAAAAGAAGGATGAGTTTTGTGATGTCATTAAAGCAACGACGGATAAAAAACTGAGTTAGCGACTGATAGATATGAAAGAAAAAAACATATTATTTGGAGGCCTCAAATAAAAAAAAATCGGTTTGATCCATCCACGTCAGTTAGATTACCAAAAAATATTGGACACGTGTTTTTTTTTATGTCACGTAAATAAAAATGAGGACGAAACAGTGCGTTTAAATTTCGGGTGACGTCATAACATATCTACATCGAAAATGCAACACTTTTTATCTAAAAGTGACGTAACAAGCCAGCACTCCTGATTAAAAAACACATCTTTGTCAATTTTAATTGGTTTGATAAAGGAAAAACCAGCCACGTGCGTGTCGGTCTTTGCATAATTAGGGTTCCGTACCAAATGAGGGAATTTCAAAGAAAAAATCTGCCCATCGAAATGAACAACTTTGTTCAAGAAAACCTGAGAAAATTCTCAAAAAAAAATTTATCTCCCATACGATAATATCGATCAGCTGATGATAACTTTGTATAGAAAATCCAATTTTTTTATTTGAGTTTTTTTTTATTTCATAGAGAATAATATGTAATTATGTTCATTTCCATGGGCAGAACCGGTACTTAATAAAAACTTTAAAAAATAACTTTAAATTCGGAAGTCGGTGTTTGTATTTTATTTTTTCGTTATTTGACACCGACTTCCGAATTTAAAGTTATTTTTTAATTTTTAGTGTATTTTTTTTTTGGAAGTCGGTTGTTTTTTTTTTTGTAAAAAAGTTTTTTTATTTTTCACTTTTTAGTAGTTATACCTCAGAACTAAAAACCCCAATAACATGGAACGTGGAATTTAAACATTGTCGTAATTGGCTAACACCAAAACGTCATCTAGGCATACGTATTTTTCGTTTTTGTTCAGTTTTTCAAAAAGCGCTGAAGTATTTTCGATAAAATTTATATGTAACCACCTCGGGAGTATATTCTATTGGATAAAAAAAGAATTTTGAAAATCGGTCCTCAATTGACAGAGAAATGGGCGGACATACATAAAAAAAAAACATACATACAGCTGAACATAGAACCTCCTCCTTTTTCGAAGTCGGTTAAATATGACCACAACTTTTCGTTACTTCGTTACACCCTGTATACATATAGGTATATTTAATGAATAGTGTCACATAATATTTAGTAGCTACTCTATAATACCGTCATTATCACTCTATCCTCATTCCCTATCCTTTTCGTTATCGTAAAAGGAAAGTAGGTGCCTTTCACCCACTTATCTGAAACCGCCAATCTTTGGAGGGGAGATAAGGAGCAAGTTAAATTGGAGGGGCTTGCAAACCCGCTAATCTGTGCAGGGTAATTATGAATTAATTGAGAGCAAAGTTTTACAGGTACAAGTGTACTAGTATGGTAATGAAATTGTGAAATATGAAGCGAAAAATCTTTCGTGAATTTTTAATTCATCTTTTTGCACGCAAGGTTCTAAATACGAAACTGGAGTAACCCACCAGGCCTTTCAGAGCTCTTTTCAAAAGACACAAAAACATTTGTGTAAGGAGTTATGCACACAAGGCGCGGTGTGGTCTGTTTGCTACGTTTAAATACAAAATACCCTTCATTTTGCAGGTTCATGAAATCAAAACAAAAGCTCATATACGAAGTGGAGAGTTCTTTGTTTTCCACTAATTCAAATCATCGCAGCAAGAATGCCTAAAAAAAGGGGCATTTTATTAACTCTAATGATTGTCGAAAAGCCTAAAATGTATGGGATTGAAATGTCACGTGGTCAGTCCCATACATTCTACAGTCGACTCAAACCAATAAAAAAATAAAAAGATAAAAGCATCAAAGTTCAGGAGTGGGGGCTTGCTACGTCACTTCTAGGTAAAGACTCGTATATATATATATATATATATATATATATATATATATATATATATATATACGGTCGAATTGAGAACCTCCTCCTTTTTTTTCGGTTAAAAAGTGTTACATTTCTGACATAGGTGTGATGTTACGCGAAAATTCAACGCACTGTATCGTCCTCATTTTTTGTATACGTGACAGAAGAGAAAATATACGTCCAATATTTTTTGGTAATCTAGGTAACTGACGGACCAAATAGATTTTTTTAGCCATATACCCTGTTGACCAAGACTCAGTCATTCTCATATCTCTGACAGGGTTGCATAAAAAAATGAATGCGGTACCTACCTAAATATAGATCCTCACAGGTTCCGTTGTTTTCTCCAGTTTGCTTCAAGGATTGGAGCGCTAATGGAAATGCTTAAAAGATAATATAATAAAAGTTATGTTTAATTTACCTTTTTATGCCTTGCTATAAATATAAAGACTTCTACTTGAAGTAAAGGGGACTGCAATTACCTGAAAAGAACAAAAAACTATGTTAGTTGTCAGTTACTTAATGTTAGTTTTTATTCTAATTTACGGTCAAGCTAATTAAACTTAGTTCTACACATATAAAATGTACGCCCACCCTAACACACGTCACGTACGGCCGCAGAAGTGTTAAGGGTGTGACTGTATATGAGAATACACGACAGGTTAAAGGACCTACTCAGACCTACCAGCCTAACAGTCCCTAGGACCCTAAGACCTATAAGCCCTATAGCCCTAACCTATTGTATACCTAGTATGTGATAAATAAATATATAGATAAATTCGGGATGTCTGCATCATGCGACCTAAGGTTACAGATGGATAGTGGACAGGAATTCCAGGTTCGGGAAGGGTACACTCACTGCCAATCCCGCAGACTCACGAGACTGATCAGAGATGGCTAAACGTGTCTTGGCCACCGTGAGGGGTAATGAGACAAGAATATAAAATTGAAATCTGATTTATTTGCAATGTGATACAGCTTATATACTACTTTTTCTTAACACACACTAATACACAAAATATTAGTGTCCTATGCGTGTAAGATGCAACCAAATCATATTATAACTGGGCCGCGCGTCAGCCGGGCTGAGTGCTGATTCAATGTCCAAAGGTAACATTGAACATAAAACATTCATTAGTACTTATAAGTATTCGTCAAACTTAATGGCGTGTGCGAAGTTAGCTACGAGTGCAACTGCGTGCAGGTACAGTCAATTCAACAATATCTTAGGTCAATTAATGGTTTTTATAACTGTGTGGACGCTGTGTGGTTTTTAAGAGTGTATGATGCCTACTTATGTGTCAATTTGGAAGTTTGGACCATCACGTCTAAACCACTAGTATTATTTCTATGAAAAAAATATATGTTACTTAAGACTATTTTTTTCGTAATTTGATATGTGAATATTTGAAATTATATTTTGTTAACATAGTGTAATTAACTTGTATGTAACTTGTATGTATGTATGTAAAACGTGGCTAAAAAATTGAGAATCACGCAAAAACCGTTAAGCGTATTTTTATAAAATTTTCACCATTTTAAAGACAATTTAATTATTAATCTTTTAGTATACGTGTTTTAGTATAATACTTGTTGTTTTATGTATAATAAATGAATAATGCATCTTATTTGCGACTGCGCTCCTTGATGGGCGAGTCCTGTTACTGGGTGGACGTACGACGCGTTGCGTGAGATCAGCACAGAATACGCAAGCTAACCAGTCAAGGTTAGTTGGCATATAATTGCGCCTTAAATACAACGTGGAGACAGCAACACAACAGTACTTAAATTAAAACACTGGCAATACTCGTCATAATAAACAACTTTTACTATGAGACCAACACTGAAATCACGAACGAGTCAACTGCCTCATACATACATTTACTTATGTTTGTGTAGCTCGACAAAATGTACTGAACAGCTGTTATTTGGCGATTCAGGATTGGTTCCCTATTAAAAGAAATTGTGTATTGAAAGTGTTTTCATTTAGGTATTGTCCACGTTGTAAATACCTGGATAATTTTATTTATTTTTATATTTATTTATTTCCTTAGTTTTGAATAAGATTATAAGCAGATAGGTATGTAACTTGAGATTCAGGTCGCGGAACATTGCAAACTTTTGGCATCAGCTTGCGGAACAGCTGAAGAACGAAGAAGAGCTCAGGTGCTTTAGAACTATCTTTGAACATCAAATACACATACCAACATCGTATATGAAGAAAAAAACTACTGTTTGAAGCTTTTCAAAATGAAAAACAAAAGATTTCTTAATTAATTTAGGAAAAATAAATTTTGAAAAAAAAAAAACTTGATAGGTGTCAAGGGACACCCGGATGGAACGAAGTTCCTTTTGATTAATTAGTGAAGTAATTGTAATATAATTTTATTTTTTTTAATTTATAATATTTTTTTTATTATTAACTACGTACACACGCACGCACGTAGGTTATACTTCATCATCTCATCTCATCTCATCTCATCGCAGCTCAGCTCAGCTCAGCTCAGATCAGCTAAGCTCAGCTAAGCTCAGCTCAGCTTAGCTCAGCTCAGCTCAGCTCAGCTCAGCTCAGCTCAGCTCAGCTCAGCTCAGCTCAGCTCATCTCAGCTCAGCTCAGCTCAGATCAAATGCGAAATAGAAATGAAAATAATGCTTGATCTGCTTGCAAACTTTGTACCTACCCACCAAAAATACAAGAAGTTTTTATTAGATTGTTTTTCCAACACAATCTTTTTGGATGGACAGCCTCATTAGTGTCGTAACAACTTTTCGTAAGAATTTTTTCCGTCTAGCCCCCTTTCACAACGCGCGATAAGGAACATCGTTCCAAAAATAATCTTGATGTAACAAATTAACTATAGAAAGCAACATAAAGATTAACTTTATTCTCAACCGGGACCAATTTCAATGAACCGCAACAAAAACATACAGAAAATACATTATTATAGACTGGGGAGTCTATTCAAATAGGTACCAATATCATGAAAAGGAGTTTTACTTGAAAATTGCCTTGAAAATTTCACAACGCGCGATAAGGAACTTCGTTCCAAAAAACTTTAATTACATATGGTACCTAGTAGATACTTTTTGACAGGCTTACACTGTCCTCTCATACAGACACCCCTATTAGGACACGTTTCCACTTGCTCGCATGCAAGTTACATTACATTGCAGTCGACAGAGGTATAATGTGATCAATAGCTCGATCGTGTCACGCAATGTAGTTAAATTTGCATGCGAGTTGTTTGCAGATCATTGTAAAAGCTAGTTTTTACCCGATTGCCCTTGTTCTTTCTTTTCCATAGAAAACTCCTAATAGGAACCGTGCCCATAGCTTCTGACGTTTCATAAGTGCCAATTAAGATTTTCGTAAATTTAAATATTTTATAACAATTTGATGCCCACAACTAGCCAGCGATTCACTAATATTTTTTCCTTCGGTTCTTAAAAGAATAACTTTTATATTAAAATTCTTAAAACATTGACACAGCCAAAAGATCTTGCTCCAATCTTTTAAAAACAAAACACAGCGCTACCTGGTCAGTGAAAATAAAGTGGGCCAGACAAATGAATAGCGTTGAAAGCTTACCTATTCGAAACGGCGTGAAAGGAGCAAAATGACGTGAATGAGATTGGAAATTGTTCTGCAGGCTTTGTGTAAAATGATTCGCTGTACGGGGTACACTATCAGATTTAGAGACAGATGGACATAAAGGGTATTATTCTATCTAATATTGGGTATTAAGTTTTATGTTTTCACTTCTGACGGTACTCCCAGTGTGCCAGATTTTTCTCCGACTAAAGTAAGTCGCTTTGACATTTTTTTCGTCGTAATTTTTAATCACAGACAATTTTTTTTTTGACATTAAATTGATTATTCTTGAATTGATTTGTAATCTTAAATTAATTATTTGATTTTCTATTCATAATAATTTTATTATAATGTAACTTGCTTAAATTTTCATGTTAAATTTAAATATTCCGACTTGTGCTTACTAATGAAATGTGCACGCCTGTTATTGACATACACACTAGTACAATAAATACCTCCCAAAAATTTTTGTGTCGATGATTGTGTTTATGTTGTTGATGTGGCATTAATAAATACATGAATAAATATTATATAAGCGAAAGTCAGTTTGTTTGTTTGTTACGTTTTCACGGCTTAACCACTCAACATCATGAAATTTTGCATATTATACTTTGTCACAAAAAACTTGCCAGGGATCACGGATCAAATCGAAAGAGAGTTACCGCACTCTTGGCACAGGCAACTGTAGAAACAAGGGTGGGTTTTAGTTAGTAAAAGTCTGACACGTCCTCCCGCTCCACCCAAAGCAGGATAGGTCGTTGGATGATTTCCAACCCTCCAAAAATAATAACTTTCGATACAATTGCTTTAGGACACTAGATGGGCTATGTGTCTTGTGTAGAATGTTCTGAAGCCTAATGACGGGATTTTTGATAGTCAATCACGCCTCAACGAAAGGATTGGGATAGAATTAGGTACATGGGTAAACTCTGACCTGATTGAAGATATAAGCATAAAGGTACTCGTATTCAGATTTTTAATATTCTCACTGCTGGGACACCGGTCTCCTCTCTGTAAAAGGGCTTAATACGGGTTGGTGGATGTCACATGTCATCGAATTTTTGGTTCTAGGACGTGCCGGTTTACTCACGATGTTTTCCTTCACCGTTTTGAGAGCAGGGGTGATGAAATAATTTACACAACATAATACGCTATTACGCGGGCGTAATAGCGCAATATGTTGTGTAAAAGTACCAAAAACGGCCGTCTCTGAGACTTTTGCCTACTAATTTGGATACGAAACATTCTGAGACCTGTTTTAACAACGTAAAAATACTTTATCCTCTTTGTAACAAACGTGACGTTGGATTCTTTCATATTTATTTTCTTTGCTATGCCACTTGGCCGGTAGTAGGACCTTAAGTGCAATTTAGCTTGCGCGTGGGAGAAGTGATTTTATAAAAAAAAACGTTAATGAATCGTTAAATATTGGAGATTTGTAACAAACGAAGTCTGTCTTTTTACGGTTAAAATAAATAAAAGTAAAATAGAATAAATAATTGCGCCGTAGCGAATAATTTTAACAAAATTACGTTCAGTTGATTAACTTGTCAAATAAATTGGCCGCGTTCTAATTGGGTTTCAGTGAGCATTAGAAAATTATTGCTCTATATTTTTAAATGTAGTTTTTTGTCTTATATTTTCATCACTGGCTGTGTTTTGGTCACCATAGACTCTCTAGTATGTAGAGTTATTCTACTGCGCCAAGGCGGATTGGTCTTGAATGTGTGTACACGTTGACGTACACTTTTCTCCGGCTCGATGCCGTAGAAAAAAAGCTTACGCACACATAAATGATACGCACGTAAAACTACATACATAACCAAGACCATTTCACCTTCGTGAGATAGATCAACTTTAACAGTTATTTTCCACGGTTTTGATCTCGAGAGTGATCCCAGACTCAGCGATAGTGTCACTGTTTGTCTGTGAAAGAAGTTTCATATCGGACAATTATACCTCTTTGCAATACGAGTATTAGTTTAGATTATTCTTTTGTGATTATAATAGTAGCATTTAGTTCTTAATCACTTCTTTTATCGCCAGTCTAATGATGCCTAAAGATACCTATAACACAAAGTATCTCTTAACTACGGACCATCCCACTAAATGGGGCATTAAAACATTACTACGATTTTTATTTTTCTTGAGCAATTTGTTAGTTCTAGGGCTCTTACTTCTCGAATATTTATTTAGGATATCTTTCTCTGTCTAGAACTTCTAGATTTTTTTTGCAGTGAGTGGTCTTAACGATGTCTCTTTTGTGTTTTCTTGATACAAAAGAATCAGTACAACTGAAGTAAAAGCAATATAACTTCCGCGCGAGTACTCAAGTTACACTTTATTTCGTTCCAAAACTATTTAAGTTTTTGCTTCTAAAATTAAAGGGTTTTCTTAGAGCTGCTGGTAAGTTAAGCTAAAGAATTATACAAAAAAAGAGCCCGTGGGTTTAGTTAACTAGAATTCTTTGTTGCCATGAAGGTAAACATACCTTTTATTTTTTCTAAGCTCGCCTGTTATTTTATAGGCACTACATTTTGATCAATCTTAACAGACAGATGTGTTACTAGAGAGTTTGTTGCGCTATTTCTTTCCAGCTTAAACACTAGGAAGTGGTGACTGGTGGTCGTTTTGGGGAAACTGTCTTTCCGTTGCAGAACTTTGACGTTCAGAAAGTACTGGCACTCAGCCCAGTATGAATAATTGACATTTGATTTGATTTGATAACCTTGGCCAAAACAGGCAACAAATTGTAAATACAAGGTGTCAAAATTCATTAAAAAGTCTTGATTGCTTGATTTTGAAGAAGTAAACTTAATGATATTACAACTTGTTCTTCAAGTTCAAAGCCGTAACTTCCACGACATAAAGTTACCAAACAACAAATTAAACTTTTAACTTTTTGATAACTTCAGAAATCTCCTATAATATCCAGACATGAGCCTTGCCACAAATAGCTACAATATAAGTATGTTTACTTGTTACGCAAAATTTTCATTTAAACACTTGTATTACTGTAACCGATTTGTGATCGCAGTTTGTAAGGTAGAGAAAGACAATTTCTTTTTTGTGGGTTGGGTAATCATCCAATGACTTCTCCCGCTTTGTGTGGAGCGGGAGGGCGTATTAGACTTTTACTGACTAAATCCTACCCCTGGTTCTTCAGTTACTTGAGTGCCCTGGGGCGCAGTAACTCAGTTTCATTTTACCCCTGGGCAGGCATCAGCCATGACGGGCCCCGTCACGTGTTGCTGACATCTCTTTGAGGCGCGCGTAGAACACTACGCGCCGTCAACTCTCGGGCCTGGTGCTGATCGGACATGCGGACACTCATACGGTGGCCGAAGATCGTCCCGCGACCCCGACGTTCAGGGCGTCCCTGCGGTGGCTGCTGCCATTAATAAACGATATATTAACTAATAATAATAATCCTCTTGACCGAATTTCGATCACGATGATCAATTTCAACGGAGATCACACAATCTTATAGTCCAATGGGACGGTAATCCGACAATCAGACGATCCAAAAGATCAGAAGCAGAACCAACGGCTTAACGTGCTTTCCAAGGTACGAGGGTGTTGCAACACCAACTGGAAGTAGTTGGCGTGACACCCCCGTGCCAGGGCTTGCTTACTAGCTTGGCTACTGAGTCATTCCTAATTGAAAAACCCAATATCACGTTTTGCTCAACCTGGGAATAGAGCCCTGGATTCCACGGTCAGCAGTTGCTAGCGACCACGAGATCAATGAGACAGATTAGTGTAAGGCTTGAAAGGAGGAACGCACGTTAATCACAAATAAATTCGGATAAAGCCTAGATTGATGACAGGTAATAAAAGAAAAAAGAAACACACATGCAGCCCATCCTTCTTTTATTACTACTAGGGCACAGGCTTCCTCTCTGTGAGAGGGTGTGGGCCGCAATCCATCACGCGGGCCCAATGCGAGTTGGTGGATGTCACATATCTTCGAATTTTTGGTTCTAGGACATGCCGGTTTCGTCACGATGTTTTCCTTCACCGTTTTGAGAGCAGTGATGGTGATAAAATAATTTACACAAAGTAAAGCGCTTGCCTGGGTTTGAACTCACGAACAACAACTTGTATGTCGCGGCCGTTACTACTGGGCCACCACTGCTCAACATAGTTACTTTTAATTAAGGCGTAATTATACGAATTTTAATAGTTTTTAATTGAACATCACGTCTAAACGACCAGTCTTAATTCTTTAAAAAAAATGTAAGTCTAGACAATTTCCGTCGTAACTTGATCTGAAAATATTTAAAATTATGTTTTTTTAGCATAGTGTAATTAATTTGTAAAGTTATGTCAAACGCGGATAAAAAATTGTGAATCACGCAAAAACTATAAAGCGTATTTTTATGAAACCTTCACCATTTTGAAGATAATTTAATTATTTTAGTCTCAGTGTTTTAGTTTCTCAGCTCCATTTTACCGATATCGCGCATAGGCGCGATCTCGGTAAAATGTTAATACCTGTTATTTTATGTGTAATAAATTAATAATGCGTCTAATTTCAGACAGCGCTCCTTGATGGGCGAGTCCTATTACTGGGTGGACGTACGAAGCGTTACCTGAGTTCAGCACAGAACACGCAAGCTAACCACTCAAGGTCATTGGTAGTTAATAGCCCCTTAAGAGGCTCTAAACTAAATACCATTCTATCTGTGAAAACGATTGTATAATGTATAAAGTCACAAGAATTGACAATGTAACAATTGACAATGTAACAATTGACAATTGACAATGTGAAAATCGACAAAGTGACAATTGACAATGTGACAATTAACAATTTTAAAATTTGACAATTGGCAAATTGACAATGTAACAAAAGACATTTGGCAATTTAACAATTGACAATGTGACAATGTGACAATTGACAATGTGACAATGTGACAATGTGACAATGTGACAATGTGACAATACGACAATGTGACAATGTGACAATTGACAATGTGACAGTTGACAATGTGACATTGACAATGTGACATTGACAATATGACAATTGACAATGTGACAATTGACAATGTGACAATTGACAATATGACCATTGACAATGTGACAATTGACAATGTGACAATGTGACAATTGACAATGTGGAAATTGACAATGTGACACTTATCACCCCAAAAACTTTGGACTATTTATCCGACTGCCCCAGAAGGAGGGTAATGTTGTTTTAGAGTATGTATGTATGTTTGTATGTCTATCTATATCTTTGGCACGCCCTGTAGCCTAACGGCGAGATGGATTTTACCAAATGAGGTATTATAAGATTGTTCAGCCGAACTAACGTGAATTTAAAAAAAAATAAAATGCAGCCGCCATTAGGTCAGTGTGCCAGTGGGTCAAGTGGGATATCAAAACAAAGAAGATTTCTAAACTATACCGCACAAAAACAACAAAAAAGTTACGTAGGTACTGTGGCAATTGTTGAGAATATTGAGGAGTCGTTCGAATATAGAAAAAGCATAGGTTTGATGATAGACTTCTGGTACACTCTCGCGTAGCCAGCGAGTGAGACAATCCCCCAAGCTATACAGCACCCCTGGAGCCTTCAGGCCTTACTGGAGCCCTGCAGGTTCTACAGTATATAATACACTTTGTCTAGGACCTACGATCCTCTAATCTTATAGAAAACCACTCAGTCATAACAAAATTACTTAGTTCAATACTAAACTATGTTGAGGACGATCAATCACGTCTCATAACTGAAGTGACGTCGAGAGCCTGACTTTGCATGCCGCTAGATGTATTAAATGCAGCCTCTTATCTCAGCTTAACAGATAGTTTGAGTTCATTGCCACATGTTCAGACTTCGGCACTTCGCCGATCACTAACTTGACCATCATGGCAGCTTTCACACCAAAATTTGTAGAAAGCCACCGACTGTGCGAGTCCAGTTATAAATATACCTACTTGGTGTGATAAAAAACCGGCCAAGAGCGAGTCAGACTCGCGCATAGAGGGTTCCTTACCATCATGTATAAATATTTTTGATGTTTCTTTACAAACAGTTGCAGTTGTAGGTCAGCGCCATCTCTTGACTGATAGTTGAACTAATGTAAATTTTGTTGATGATTTCTGAAAAAGTGTGCTATTCAGAGACATTGTTTTAATTTTCCTGTAATCTTTACGTAAACTTTAACCACATTTTTCTATATGAAAACTTCAGAGATAAGGGAACGGTATTTTTTTAATTTATTATTAAAAGTCGAAAACTATAGGGCCTAAAAAGAAAAAAAAAATGTTTGGGAATGTACAAACTGCTCTTTCATATAATGCTCCATGCCCTAGTTTAGACCCCCATTCAGTCCCTGTCGCAAAACAAAACATATTTATTTTTATTTCTATCTTATTTGCAAAATAGTTGGACAAACGTCATCTAAAACTGTAACCAATTTCAAGTTGATAACATTAGTAGTTCTTGAGATATCCAGCTGTGACAGACGGACAGACAGACTGAGTCGCACCAAGGGTTCCTTTTTACCAATTTTATACGGAATCCTAAAAACACGGTAAATAATTTTACCTTGTTTTTAGGGCCTAATATGCTTACATTAAACTTAAATTGATAATCAAAGTAATCTCCTTGGCTACTGATTCACTAATCCCAAACTTGATTGTAGGATTGGAAGAATTGCTAAGAACTAGTTTTCAGTAAGGCCTACAGATGCTGTGTTGTGGTCCTTTCAATCTTGGTGTACACCCAAAGAACAAATAACAAACGTCACGTACGGCCGCAGTTACACGTTTAAGTTAAAGGACCTACTCAGACCTACCAGCCTAATCCCTACGACCCTAAAATCTATAAGCCCTACAGCCCTAACCTATCATATACCTAGTATGTGATAAATAAGATAGATAAGTTCAGGATGTCAGTACCATGCGACCTAAGGTTACAGGTGGATAGTGGGCAGGAATTCCATGTTCGGGAAGGGTACACTCACTCCCAGTCCCGCAGACTCACAAGACTGATCAAAAATGGCTAAAGATGTGTTGGCCACAGTGAGACGTAATGGGAAAAGAATTTAAAACTCGAATCTGATTTTTTTACAATACGTTACAGCTTATAAACTACTTTTTCTTTAACAGAAAATCCAGCTTTCTTCATTATGTCTAACTCCGTGTCGTGAATAAATCAATCAGTCTAAATAAATAAAGTATTAATTGACACATAAAAATACTATCAGTACAGGACTAAAAAGCTACATTGGTAATTTAGTTATTACTTGGTTCTGAATCAACAGTATTTAACTTTACAAATGGGTTCATGAATTCGTGGTAGCAAGTCCCGAAGGATTCTGGTCTTTTATTAAAATTTGTGTTATCTATATAATATAGAAGTGAATTAGGTAGGAGACGGCGAGTAACCCCATTATTTTGTCTTGCTAATTGAAAATTGTAATCAGAGGTTTTTGTCGTCGTACATTAATTTAGCTGTTCAAAGACAATGGATTGTGTGTGCATTTGTCTTGGTTAGTGATTGCTTCACATATTTTATGATCATCGTTAGTAAATTCTTAGGATCATTATCGATACTGATAATGGCTTTTATTAAATTGAAAGATGTATGCGACCTTATTTTAATTATTTTGTTCCTACTAAAAATACTTTTACAATAAATCTTACAATTCAGCACAAGTGTGCTGAATTGCGAAGTTTAAAAACTGACTAGTGGTTTTATTTAATTTAAATTATTTATCGAAAATTGTTTGTTGGAGTGAAAACTTCTTTAGGCGCGTTGGGCTTTTTTGAGATGGGAAAAAACTATTGAACAGCACTTGTAGCGCATCGCGTAGTGGATTGAAGTAAAAACTTCTTTAGGTGCGTTGTTGGGTATTTTTGAAATGGGGAAAAACCTTTGAACTCGCCACCGACACCGACACCGACACCGACACCGACGCCAAGTTTTAACTTCTGTCGGCACTCCTGGAGTGCCACACTTTTTTATATAATTAAAAATCTATACGGAGAGTTGAGTTCAGCAATACTAGATAAACTTTTTAGGTATGGTTTAGTTTAAGCACGAGTTAATTAATGAGAGACTTTGGGTCAACTAGATGCTTATACTATGAAAATTTGAAGACTGTAACTTCAACCGTTTGGCTGTAAAACCTGTGTGACATACGACGGATAGATGGACACGAGAGTGACAGCAGTAGGGCTCCGTTTGGACCCTTCGAGTTCGGAACTCTAAAACATGTAAATTTTTTCGCAATCGATTTAATATACCATCACTCTGCCTAATACTATATATGATGAAAACATAATGATTGCATAGTCCAGACAAATTGATCGGTTTTAGAATAGTTTTCTGTCTCAAGCAGATCTCTACATCCACCCAGATATAAGATAGTAAGTCAAAATCAGAAAGCTTTTGTATCCGCCCGTATTGTCATTTATAATTGTGTTAATGAATTATAGCCACCGCAATTATACTCGTTGATCTACTGATTTATGAATTAGAATTAATTGGTTATGATCTTCCTAAATGTTGGAGGAAATTAGTTTTACTTCAAATATTATCTACCTACTTTGCTTAAAGTGGTAGTTTGGAGAAGCGAATGGCCGAGCTTTCTTTCTGGGAACTTTCTAAGATATATTTCAATTGTAATTGCTACGAACTCTATCTAGAATTCTGGTATATAACTTTAACTAGAGCCACCCCACGGGCGCGCGTGAACAAATTATATACTCAAACCTTTCTCATGAATCGCTCTGTAGGTTGGTGAAAACCGCATGAAAATCCGTTCAGTAGTTTTTGAGTTTATGGCGTACAGACGCGGAGGGGGACTTTGTTTTACAATATACACTCTAGCTGAACACTATGTATAACAGCTACGTATGTCTGCTTTGAAAGAAAAGAGTGTAAGGGCCTTATTTAATATTTAAAAAAATAATTAAAAATAAAAATAATTTCACTAAAAATTTTCGGAGTATTTGAATTTAGAATCTGCTGATGAGTATTTTGAACAATGCATAATATGGTTTCTGAGTATTTAATCGACTTCATAAATGAGGAGGTTCTCAATTCCTCTTGATGTTTTTTTTTGTATGTTTGTTACGCGATTTCTCCGGCACTTGAGAATATATTTAGATGATTCTTTTTTTGTTTGGTAGGCCATTCAGAGGTAGTCCCATATAATTTTATCTAAATTGATTCAACGCTTTTTGAAAAAATGAACAAAAAAAGTGTACACAGATGACGTTTTGGTTGTCTACAATTATGTTCAAATTCCAGGTCAATTCGGGCTATCCATTCGGGCATAACTTTAATGTTTAGTTTTAATTCTTTTTTACAACCAAAAAGTAAAAACCAAAAACCTTTTTACAAAAAAATACATACGACTTCGGGTCGAGTCGGTGTCAAAAGGCAAAGAAATGAATACAAATACCGACTTCCGTAATTAAAGTTATTTTGCAATTTTTTATGTATTTTTCTTTTTTGAAAATCTCTTTAGAGAAAAGTTTAGAGAAAAGTTTAAATGTACCTCCATTTAAACTACATACGTAGGTTTTGTGAACTAGAAATACAAACATAATGCAACGAAATAATATTATGCCTATATTTCCTGAAGGGTATTTACGCATACTTGTGTAACATACTTACCAATTTTTCGCCATACACGTGTAAATCTAAAACCTAGGGACGAGCGTAATATCAAATTATGCAAAAAGTCTGGTATCGATGCCAATATGACTTCAGCTAGTAAAAAATCTTAGCTAGATATAACCTAGTTTTAAAATCGTGTTCCAAAAAATACACGTGTCAGATGTACTTATATTATTTGGAGCACGAATAAAACGTGCATCGACATAACGTGTTTCAAGTGGCTTGTCTTCAAACTAAAAGCGATAAAACTCATATCTTTATTCTTATTCATGTTCGTAGTCAGCAGTAATCCAATGAAAGACAGAAGAAAAAGAAAGAATATTTATTTGGCGACAGTCACCAAATAAAAATTGATTAATCTTTAAAAAAAAACGAGCGAGCCTTACAGTAGTCGCATATGATGTGTAACATTTGACATCTCACCTTGGTAATAAGCAACATTAACATTCTATTCTGAAAAATTTAATTAAAACTCAAGTTAAAAGTTTAGTTCCGATTTCAACCGTGCGCCGACTTATAGTGCGCGCGCTCTACCATCTGACGGCCAACTCTACCACTGCGCGCGCTCATTGGTCAAATCAAATAGCGTGCGCTTTCCTGGCTTCGTGTTACACACTTCCGTCCCATTTCACAAAATCACTCCCGCAGATTGCAGGAAAGCGAAAGGAAAGATGTTACACGTCAATAAGTTTAATTTCAGCAATGTTGCCAGACAGATGCGGTCTGAAGCTGATCTTTCAATGAACCTTGACTGACGGGTGCACGTGCCTAGAATATGATGGCACGGGTCGATCATCAGGGATCAGGTAAAGCTACGCTTACAAAAGACGGTTCGTGGATAGGTGACCATCCAAACCATTGGTGCCATTCATAGGTCTTTGGCAGTTGTTACGGTAGTCAGAAGTTAGTCTGACAACGGATATCGTATTATAAAGTTCCTGGGTTGTGGAGATCAGACAAGCCATCGCGTCGTTCCTTGAAAAGGGTAAATAACTAAAAAAAAATAGGTATATGGTCCATCAGTTAGATTACCAAAAAAACAGAATACGTATTTTTTCTGCAGTCACGTTAACAAAAATGTGGACGTGACAATGCGTTTGAATATCGCGTTACGTCACACCTACATCAAAAATGTACCAATGTTTACCTAGAAGTGACGTAACAAGACCCCTCTCCCTGAACTTTGAAGCGTTTTATTTTTGTATTTTTTGTTTGGTTTGGTATAGCAAATAATACCTACGTATCCAATAATATTTGATAATAACTTACGATTTAAATTGAATTATTATTTTTGAACCCATGAATACTCCTTAAACTGGTGCTAAGCTGCATCTGGTTTGTATAGTTGGGAAAAGGCTAGGCAGATTAATTGAGATATTTCAATGCAGATTCTATCTTCAATCTACAATATGTACATTAAGAGATTTGTAATAATACCGAAATAGATCAGTTTCCCGATTACCAACACATGTGATAACTGAATCGGCTGTGTCTATTCAATTCCATAATGTTCATTACAGTCCGTAATCAAAGGCATATTACAAGTTAGATGCTGTTGAATTGAGAGCGAGATAGCACAACACTTATTAGATCATACTATCTCTTTCAAATCGTGATTATTTGATGTGTCTAGGAAACTATATAGATGTATACGTATTTACAAAGGTACATATTAAATAATACACGTATTGGATTGGTGGTTATTCCGTGTCCGCAAGCACGACTGATGCGTGGTCCTGTGTTCGATATCTAGGTTGGTTAAAATGTTTGGTTTAGATTTGAGTAACCAATGAGGTGGGCCGCCCATGTTGAATTCGCGGTTGGAGGACCAGCGAATGGATGCGCCCGACTGTCATCAAACAGAATCAAATGGCGAGAGATCGTGGGGCCATCAACACCAGCGATTGGACAGAACTCATTGTGAGACTCTCAGAACTCAACTCAACAGAGAAGTGAATATCCCTTTCCTTGCAATCGGGTTAAAAAAGATTTTATTTAAATCGTTTATTTAGGTACTCATTCAATCAAACATTCTGATACATCAAAGTCTCCTCACTGAATCCCTAGTTACTCGTAGTTGCTACAAAACTGCTTTGACGGATCTTTGAAAGAACTTCCTCTCGTTCTTCAGTGGATAAGGAATTAAATGGAAAGACGATTCAGAAAACTTTTTAACAACGAATGTACTGATGAAAATCGTAGCATGTTTATTCTGCGCGGAAAAGTAGTTGGAAATCGTCCAGGCAGGGAAAACACTGAAGAACGAGTTTGCTTCGTAAACTGAAGATCCGGTTTTGTGAACTGGGGTACGTATGTTTTGGACAATTTTTAAACGACTTCAAAAACGAGGAGGTTGTCAATTCGGTTATTTATATTGGTTGGTTGGTTGGTTTGGTTTGGTTTTTTGTGGTTGGTGTTTATGTTCGGGCATAACTTCGTCATATATTGCCGAATTTGCAAAATTCTTTTTGTGTTCGAAAGGGGTTTATTCCAAAATGTTTCCTTTCAAATTTTATATACATCTGATGATGAGTTTCAGAGACAGACAATAGAACTCTTTAAAAACTGACAACTTTAATTTCGGAAGTTGGTGTCAAACAAACGAAGAAACAAAACCAGAAACACCGACTTCCGAAATTAAAGTTATTTTGCACTTTTTTCGTTTGTTTTTGGAAATCGGTTCTACTTTTTTTGTAAAATATTTTTATGGAGAGAATTTCTTAGGCATTACTTTAGGTACTTTATAGTACATTCACATAATGTTTATGTCCCTATTGCCATCAACCGGAAAAAATACAGACTAACACTTTTAGAAATGGTATGAAATTAAATTATTAAAATTGGTCTGAACGGAGTTGTTAACACAAATAAAAATGTCGTATACAGACTGAGCAGTGGTGGCCCAGTGGTAACGGCCGCGACTTACAAGTTGTAGGTCGTGAGTTCAAACCCAGGCAGGCGCTTTACTTTGTGTAAATTATTTCATCACCACTGCTCTCAAAACGGTGGAGGAAAACATCGTGAGGAGACCAGCATGTCCTAGAACCAAAAATTCGAAGACATGTGACATCCACCAACCCGCATTGCGGGCCCGTGTGGTGGATTACGGCTCACACCCTCTCACAGAGAGGAGGCCTTTGCCCCAGCAGTGGGGACATTAAAAGGCTGATGATGATGATGATACAGACTACAAACAGCCGGTCGATTCTGTTGACAGCTCACCGTGAAAACTTAGGTGGAGTCAGCGTGAAGTGAACTGTCATTCCACCTTGATTGTATGGATTCACAGCCCACTTCAGGTTCACTTCACCTTAGTTTTCACGGTTAAGATTTTACAGACTACAGGTCATAGAACATAGACAATTTTGTTTCTGTCTAAATTATGCATCAACATGCTTAGGTATTATGTAGATATATTGAATTTGATACGAATCTTATACCCTGAAATAAATAATATAATAAAATATAGAATATTTTTACTTTCGGAGTAAAATCTTTAAATTAAAAAAAAAAAAATTGTTTGATAAATCGATATTTTTTACCCAAACCGTAGCTGTACACCCTCATAACTTTTTTAGTCCAAATCCTTGGACGATATACTAAAATTATGTGAGTTTGCTAATGTTGAAGCCTAGTTTTTGCATGAATAAGTGCCTATTTAAGCTTAAAGCTATCTTAAGTCGTAATAGCTAATCATATTATTCAGAATATTTATCACTCGAGCCTAGCTTTTCTAGTCTCGAGTACCATCAGCAAACTGAAAAAGCCAATTTTGATCTACCTTTTTGTAGTTTGTTAGTTCAGGCTTCAGACTCCTGTGTATTCCTAATCCTCTATTTTGAATACCCACAAACTATCCGAACCCCTTACAATAAAACTGAATACCCAGGTAAATCGTTCAAACAACTTTCATACAACTGAACGAATGAACTATTTCAGACAAGTTCAGTGCTATCCTCACCCAATTGAATGGGGCCACGACTGATCGGATTTAAACCAGCTTCGGAATGTTTTCATGAACTAGCTCAGTAAATAATTATGTTAGAACAAGTTCTTACTTGTTTTCTGAAACGTACTGCGGTGAGCTGAGTGGTTAAAGTGATTTTATTGGGAAAGGAATGGAATAACGAAATAATTTATTATTTTTCTGATAATAAATGTAGCAAGAAAAACCGGTCAAGTGCGTGTTGTACTTCGCAGATTTAGGGTTCCGTACCAAATATACATTTGACTATTTGTATGGCTTTTGGTCAACAAGACTGAAAATTTGAAGATTGTAGCTCAAATCATTTGGCTGTTAAACCAGTGTGACAGACGATATACAGGTGGACACGTGAGTGACAGCAATAGGGTTTCGTGTGGACCCTTTGAATATGGAACCCTAAAAACGGGGATGAATTAGAGTCAGTCATGTTTTTGTGTCAGATTGACGTGTGGATATTGTAGTGGCTGAAAGTTCGGTAAACTTACAAGAAATCTTGATAAACTTGGAAATGAGTATGTAGAAAAGAGACAGATTATAGTCTGGAACAGCACATAAGCTATTATTAGGAGAAGTATTAATTTCACGAGGCCAAAGCCGCTGGCAAAAGTAAGTAATCCTAATATGGAAGAAGAAGAGATATAGCCATCCCAAATAAAATGAATAGATATTAGCAATAGGGTAGGAGATGGCAACGATTATCCGTAATCAGCTAAGAAACAGACGAATACAAACAGCAAGCATGAACACAGAACCAAATCAAATGACGGTCAAATTTTTATCTCATTGCTAAAATCAAAAGAAGTCCACCTAAACGCTAAACGCAAACTGCGCAATCCGGACCCTCTGGACCGGAACAGCTTACTTCACAGTCCGCTGAACGCGATGAACCGAACACCGAATTTATGGACCCTCGGATTGTGAACACAAAAGATGCTCGTATGAGCTCACCCTTAATTGCTTATTTGAATTGGGAAGTGATATTTACGATTCAAGTGCTTTTTTGGGCTTTGATACGAGTTTCTGTGTCTTCAATTTATTATTTGTATTTTTAGGGTTGAACTTAATTTTGTTACATGAAAGATGAGTAAAGCTTTTCAGGTCTGTACTTCTCTTGTCTGATCTTTTCTTGGTAAGTTACAATTCTTCGTTGATCTAGTTGTAGTTGAGGTCTTGGGTTCGAATTCTTGGTTGGGCAAAGTGTTATTTGTTTTTTTTCTTCTGAAATTTCTCAGTATTATAATTTAAAACTAACTGATGAAATATTGGTGTACTGTACTGTTACTTGTCTGCCTATATCTTTGGGAAAAATAGGCCTAATGTTATGTGTATTTTATGCGTCATGATGATGGACGATGTGACGATGTGGATGATGTGACGGGTAGTGTTACGTGGTGGAGAAAATAAAACCACAAGACGTAAACCCTTCAAGATAATATAATAATAAAAATAAATACAGAGAAAGGGTGTAAGTAAGTCTATGGTTACTAAAATTCTTAAGATTCCCTTGGGAGTAGGGTAGTACTCTTCTGGCTCAGCCTGGTGGACGAAGACCTCAGCGGTGTGCCACGTTGCAGACGCCCTGAGGAGTGGTGGAGGCGGGTGGTCTGCCAGACCCGTAGCGAGCTCGACGCGGTACGCGGGTTGATCAGGACCCGGCGCATAGCCCGATGATGCCCGTACATGCGTGAAGGTAGTTAGGCTATTGGATGCCCCGATGCCCACAGATTTGAAAAAATCTGGGAGGTGGTCAGCCGGAACTTTGGACCCCAATATGGGGTTTCGAATCACAGAACTTAATAATGTTGACTATATTAGTAAAAAAAAACTGTGCCTGCTTTGGTTTAAAACAGATGACGAAGACTACGTATGTAAGGTCACAAGTGATACGAGATCAGGTGAACACACGTGATGCTTCGTCTGGTGCAGGACTTCAAATTATTGTTGAGTTACCGAATGTGAATGATGGCACGACTGCGCGACCATAGTGTTGTAACTCTCTCACATGTTCGGTTACGCCTATTGTGCGCGTGTCACTAATACAGCCAGCTATTTATGTCATTTAGTAAAGTAGGACGTATAATATTATTACGTCTGTGGTTCGACTTGACATTTAAATGTTTTTGTTGTGGATTGGTTTCGATTCTGTTATTACTTTAACAAAGTAACGATACAACGTTACAATGAGTATAATAAAATTTATTTATTCAAAATTTAAAATTCTTAAAATATTAATAAATCACACTAATATTATAAAGGCAAAAGTTTGTGAGTGTGTATGTTTGTTACTTCTTCACGCGCAAACGGCTGGACCGATTTGAATGAAATTTGGTAAGTAGATAGCTTATACCCCGGATTTACACATAGGTTACTTTTTATCCAGGTCTACGCGGGTGAAACCGCGGGACGCAGCTAGTATGAAATATATGAAATAATTACAAAGATATAGCTATGACATGCCTGTACTAGGATAAGTATAAACCTGTATCACAGGTGGCAGAAGCTCTTAACGTCTAATTAATTTAACCTTATTTTACACAATATACAGATTACAAAATTATCCTAAAAGACAATAATATAAATCTAATCTTCATCCCTCTGAATTTTGGAGCGGGCCGAAACCGCACAGTATCCCACCTCCGCTGCACTAACCGCAGATCGAATGGTCAATGACTGAGACAAACCCGCACGTTCGTACAGATTCTCTATTTTACTACCTATGTGTCTAAAACATTTTTATTTCGATTGAGGTTTATTTTTACCGCCAATAATGATTGTTTTTGTATTCGGAATGACCAGATTTTTTTCACGTTTCGTTGTAAGATACGCAGTGCAATAAATTGAAGATGTGGAACCTTGGACAGTACGAAATAGAATAAAAACACTGGCATTACCCATCATTATGAGATTTTTTTATTATGGGGCCGACCCAGTGAGTATTGCCAGTGTTATAATGTTTTATTGTCTCCACCTCGTATAAGGAACGTGCTCGCCGAAGGCTCTGCCACCTGGTGGCGCAAATCAGAATAATTTACGCAAACAATACTTGACATTGACACTTCACGTTACAAAAAAATCACATTAAAAAAGTGAAAAATAACATTTACCTAGGTTAAAATGTAGTGTAGTGTAGTCTAGTCTAGTCTAGTCTAGTCTAGTCTAGTCTAGTCTAGTTGGAATTTGGTATTATTTCAGCTTGATACCACCACCCATTCCTGAGAAAAAGGGTCTTGACAGACGGGCGTCGCGTCGTGGGTCGTTGCGTCGTGACGGGTTGTCTAAACGGACAACAAAGTGCTATAAGGCTTCCTTTTGAGGTACGGAACCCTAAAAACTGCGTTATTCTCGCTATGCATTAGATTATTTTATTTCAGTTGAAATTCTGACTAAACGCAATCTTATCAATATTAATTTTTAAAAAAAAAACAAAACTCGAACACACGAGATTTCACTATGATACGTGACGTGATGGTGTTACGTTTTATTACTCATTGACTATAAAAATGCTATAAAAACGTTATTACAGTACCCATGGCACGTTCGGTGATCCAAATGTCACTGGACACATTACCAATTTCGGCCATTTTGTTACCATCGTGAAATATGACGCTAGATTGGTATCGATTTGCGGTAGCCATTCATCTGTTTCATTCCAAATGTAAATAGTTTGTCATATTTGAACATTTTACTAAACATAACAGATTACTCGATCGACTGACTTTCATAAAATCGTGATTTGAGAAATTGTGCCTACTCGTACCTACGTGAAATTGACAGCCCGTGACAATTTTGACAGTGGATGAGTCAAATATTTCGGGGGGAGGGGGGGAAATAAATACGTACCTACATATTTTTACATTTGTGCATAAATGTTTAGGGTACCGAAAGTCCGAATGAAAACACGGAAACCAGGATTATTTATGTGTAAAATAGGCGAAAATTGACCATTCCCACCTTGTTTCCGAAACTAATGCGTCCATAATTTAGAAAAAAAAATACAGAATATAGTTCTGTATTATATAGATAACAGGCAAACCAATAAAAAGTCCATATTTAAAAAAAAATGCGAGTTAAAATATGATTCGTTCGGAACTCTGCGCGCGAGTCCAACTCGCACTTGACGGGTTTTTAAATATCATGCAACCTAATTCTGAGCGAAAACCTGAAGGAAATTAACAATTCTCAGTCTACCCTAATACTTTCACCGCGCTCCGTAAGCTATTTTGCCACCTTTGCAAAACTTTTTCAACGCGACGCTAGTGAGCAGCTATAATTTCTATGTTCTCATAACGTAGTCGTAACAAATACTACCGTATAATCGTATTCATGCAATCAAACGCGACCACCAGTTGTCTACGAAGCACTTTCTATTGAAAGGCACAACTTGATGGGCGCATAAAATTTCATAGCTTTCGAATGGGAACTGGAACGGTGAGTTGTGAATGTATTGGTCGGTTACTTGGTCGGTTTATCATAGGGAGGACGTGCATAAACTTTTTTTTTTTTTTGGGTTGGAATGTCATCCTAACATTTCTCACGCTCTGGGTGGAGCGGGAGGGCGTGTCAGACTCTTACTGACTAAGACCCACCCCTGTTCCTTCCCTGCCCTGAGTGCCCAAGGGCGCGGTAACTCTGTTTCGCATTTATATACGACCCCTGGGCAGGCATTGGCCATGACGGGCCCCCCCATGCATTGATGACAACTCTTTGAGGCGCGCGGGGGCTCTCGGGCCTGATCCTGATCGGACGGCGAGCTTCCCACTACTCGCCGTCCGCAGGCCCGCGTCTACGGTGGCTGGAGATCGTCTCGCGACCTCTGACGCCCAGGGTGCCTCCTGTGGCGGCTGCTGCTGGGGGCGTGAGGGCGACTCTGCTGAGCCTCCCTCACCCGTTCCGGCTCCTCCGCCTGGAGTTGGTGAACTGAAATTGGTAATATGCAACGAGGAAGTGTGATGATTGGTCTGATCTTTTTGAAAAACGTCATGCTTGTATGTATGAACGTAAAAAATATAATTAAATAAAAAAAAACACGCTTTTGCGTGACGTCATTTTATTTTACGTAATCTTCTTAGAAAACCTTTTCATTTGATACCCATGTAATGGGAATCCATACAAAATAACTAGTCCGCCATCTTTGGGAGTCCGCCATCTTTGGGAGTCCGCCATCTTTGGGAGTCCGCCATGTTGATTTGGAATGACGTCACTTAGCTAACCATGCATTGTCATCCAAACTAAACAGTCTGCCTAGCCTTTTCCAACTATCTTGGGATCGGCTTCTAGTCTAACCAGATGCAGCTGAATACCAGTATATTACGAGTACATGGAGTGACAACACAACTGACCTCCACAACCCAGTTACTGGGTAATACGATACCCCTTGGTAAGACTGGTTGTCCAACTTTCGGGCTTCTGACGACCCGTAACGACTGTCAAAGATCTACGATTGACAGCCGGGACCAATGGCTTAACGTGCTTCACGAGGCACGGAGCAGTCTCGATGTAAAGATCCGGCAAATGTAGCTTAACATGATGAATCGAGCCGTGTGGCTGTTATTACTTTAGCCACGATCAATTTGTAATTTCTACCTTATTTTATAGCTTAGAGGCGTCAGTACCTAAGTGGTATTTCAGGGTAATTAGAGCTGCAATGAGCAAGCTATAATAACTTTTGTTTATACCATTGATGACAATTATACATCTAGCAGATATTTGGATGAAATGAAGGAGAATAGGAGTTTATTTCACTATGTTCTGTTAAGATTTTATTCACTATGTTCATAGTGAATAAAATCTTTTATACTTTAAAACTCTGGCCAGGTAATGCTTATTCTATGCGAAAATATTAAAAGAATATTTTTAAGAAAACTTTTTATTAGCAGGTACTTATGTCACCAACTTCAAGTAGTTTGTCTTTAATACCTCGCAAGCGGTGAACCAAGTTACCTAAGTTTGTAAAATGCATTATAATCCAAACTCGATCTACTTTATGTTATGAACTAATGGGAGCTTTGTGAGTGAGGAAAAGTTACGTACACCACTAGTTTCGCCTGAAGTCGCAGCATTATGCTGAGCAACGACGATTTACTAACCTAATTAATTGTTCGTGTTGTTGGTGTTTGTTAAAAAAATAGTTTAGGTAGTTGTTTTTCCACTTTGACCAGCTTTAGTTATATTTGTTTTGTTTTGATGGTTTGTTTGTTGTCTTTTTTTTATTTAATAGTATTACGCAATGTATATTGTCTTTGGTTGTTAGCGGACCCTGACATCAGGGAATCCACAAAAGACTTTCATTGATTGAATACGAGGCTTTTGGCTTTGTTGTATGTTTATAATATTTAGTCTAATTTTTCTCTAATTTGCGTTTTGTTTGTGCAGAATAAACAATTTTTGTTTCTCTCTTTGTTTTTTTAGTACCTACTTTTCTTGTTAGTATCGCTGGCACAACAGTATTTAATTTTTTTTTGTCCCTTAACTTTGCCACTTTCACGGTGGCGCGTCGGTGGTAGCGCAGAGGTCACTTGTGTTATATGTACTGGGGAATACAGGGCAGTACTATTGATGACAAACGTGCATGGAGAGCCTAAGGTCGACTTTTGACTGTGAGGTTTTGCATTACGTATCATGACTTTCATGAGACGACTAGATGGCGCTGTTCAATCATGAAAATAACACTGCAAAGCTTATAAACCTTATTATGCAGAGGCAGATAATAAGGTTTTTAATACCTAAAATAATTACTAAGTAATAATAATATATTTATATTCAAATAATCAAAAATTAGTATATTTTCTTATTTCCGAGTACTTAATACAGCGCCATCTAAACCAAACTAAATAAGCCAATTGGTATATCGGTTAATTCGACTACAGATGGCGTCGATCATAAATAATAAAAATCCCTACATTCACAAACTAGCTCTTATTTTCACGTTCCAGAATAAATAATCAGTAGCTCAGGTGGATAAGCATGGCAGAATAACATAGATCGTTCAACAGGGCACCGGTTCGCAACCCAGCTCTCTGTCGACTTTTTTTAAATTTAATTATTATAATATATAATTTATATTCTATTTTTTGTATTTTTAAACGTTTTTATTTTATTTTTTGTTATAAATAATATAAAAAATATGAGGTATAAGATGTATAAATGAATATAGGATAATATATATACAAGTATACATATACTACTATATATAACATTATATAAATATAAATTACTTTCATAATTGGTGGTAAATATTAGTATTATTAGTAAAAAACATTTATGTAAGAAGATTTAGATATATTTTTCTTACAGCTTAAGATTTACTAAGTTTAATTCTCGTAAAGGATAAGAAATGAAACTATTTTATTGATTATAGTTTAAGACATTTAATTCTCAAAGAAGAATACAATTTATGTCTCTTTCTTATAGAATATATAACCTAACCTAGCAGTTTTACATCCAATTAACAATGATTTAATTCACTTGTTAAGGAGAAATACAAGTAAAATTTATAACTGAATAACTCTATTACATAAACGAATTCTGTTCAAGAGACCTGACAGCAACAAGGCTCCCCAGAACAGAACTGAATCTCCCGGACATCGTACTCGCCTCGGCGTACCTGCCGGGTGACGAAAACGTGCCTCTTCCCGAGCTGGCATCGCTGGTGGAGTACTGTGAAAGGGAAAAACTAGAGCTGATCATCGCAACCGACTCCAACGCACATCACACTCTCTGGGGTAATGTCAAAACCAACAACCGAGGTGAGGAAATGCTTGACTTTATTCTTAACAATAATCTTGTATTACTCAACAGAGGTTCAGAACCAACTTTTATTAACGCACGTTCTCAAACAATAATTGACCTTACTATAACAACCCTAGGTATCTCAAACCATATACAGGACTGGCATGTGTCCAACGAACTATCATGCTCAGACCACAGGTGGATCCGGTACACCCTAAACTTTAATCTACCCAAACCACAGCCCAGAAGGATACCTCGTAACACAGACCGGGTTAAGTTCACGAGACTAGTCCGAGAAGGGCTAAGTAGTCTTACTACTCCTCCGGCTGAAATCCCTATAACTAACTTAGACGAATACGTAAACAACATAACTAACATCCTAATATCTAGCTATGAGCAGTCTTGCCCCCTCACGTTACCCAGGAGGGGTGCTAAACAGTCTTGGTGGAGCCCAGAACTAGAAAGACACCGGCAAAAACTGAGAAGGCTGTTCAACAGAGCCATGAACACAAGGTCGCCAGACGACTGGGACCAATACAAAACGAAACGCAGAACCTATAAAAACCTAATACGCCTAAGAGGAAGGAACGGCTGGAGGCGTTTCTGCACAAACATTGAAAATAGCAATCAGGCAATGAGGGTTAAAACCTGTCTTGCCACAGGAACAGATCATTCGATAGGATGTCTCAAAAAACCAGACAACACCTATACAACTAACGACACAGAAACAAGCGAATTACTTATGACAACCCACTTTCCAGGCTGCCAGATAGCAACCAAGGAAAGCTGGGAGCCTTATGATGAGCAAGCCACGAGCAACCTGGACTGGGTTGTGGCCGCTGAAGTCATTGACCAGGATAAACTAACATGGGCAATCAACACCTTCCTACCTTTCAAGGCAGCAGGAATGGATGGCATTTTTCCAGCCCTGCTTAGATGGAGCGGAGACCCATTAGTGGAACACCTGGTCAAGGTCTTCCGCGCATGCCTGGCTCACCGCTACATCCCCCTGATCTGGCGCGAAGTAAAAATCATATTTATTCAAAAACCCGGCAGAGGTGACTACACCAACCCCAAATCATTCAGACCCATAAGTCTCACCTCTTTCTTCCTAAAGACTTTAGAGAGACTTGGGGACAGAACAATCAGAAACCAAATTGCAATGGCAATACCCTTACACCCCAACCAACACGCCTACTGCGCGGGCAAATCAACCGAATCGGCACTTCACAATGTAGTCGCACGCATAGGCAGTGCCCTCAAAATAAAAAAACCCTACACTAGGTGCCTTCATTGACATAGAAGGTGCTTTTGACAAAACGAACTTTGCCAGCATCAGGCAAGCTCTGAACGTGCACGGTGTTGCGCCAACCCTAATTGATTGGGTACACAACATGTTAAAATACCGAGCTATTCAGTTTACTGTGAACACCACCACGCGAGGCATCGTAAGCAGGGGCTGTCCGCAGGGGGGGGTGCTGTCACCACTCCTGTGGAATTTAGTCGTAAACGAGCTCATTACAGAGCTCAATGCTAATGGTCTCTACTCGGTGGGTTACGCAGATGACATAGCTATATTAATCTCCGGGCTTTTTGAGGGCATACTTTGTGATCTCATGAGGAAAGCCTTCAAAATAATCGAAAGCTGGTGTGCAAAACACGAGCTCTCGGTCAACCCTTCGAAAACAGAACTAATAATATTTACCAACAAAAGAGTCCTAGGACCCCATAGACTACCCAAGCTCTTCAACACCGAACTAACACTCAAGGAGGAAGTCAAGTACCTGGGTGTGTACCTCGATAGTAAACTGCTCTGGAACAGGCATCTTGACCACAAACTCAACAAAAGCACAATAGCACTCTATCAATGCAAAAAAATGTTAGGAAAAACATGGGGGCTCTCTCCAAAGATTACGCTGTGGCTCTACACAGCCGTGATCAGACCTATGCTGACTTATGGCTCTCTGGTGTGGTGGACGAGGACCAAACTCTCGACTACTAGGGACAGTCTACAGAAATTCCAGAGGCTGGCTTGTTCGGCTATCATAGGCTGTATGAAAACCACCCCAACAGCAGCAATGGAGATAGCCCTGCAAATAACCCCCCTAGATCTATTCATACAACAGGAGGCAGCACTAGCTGCCATCAGGCTTATGCACTTAGGCATATGGGGCAAAAACCACACTAGTGCTCACACGGAAATCCTGGAACGGGCGATTGAATACCAACCACTTATCGCTGCCCCGTGTGACAGAACACCCAATAAACCAACTTTCAACAAAAACTACCGTATACAAACAGCAGAGGAAGAGAGTGACCAGTCAGGAGTCGATGAAGTACGCATTTACACAGACGGCTCAAAGACTCAAAACGGTTCAGGGGCTGGAGTACACTCTCTAGACCTCAATATTAACTTTCATATACCACTAGGCGAACACAGCTCAATCTTCCAATGTGAATGTGTTGCCCTGACACAAGCGGCAACAGCTGTAAAATGCCTGGGAATACATGATTATGGAATTAAATTCCTATCAGACAGTTTAGCTGTGCTCAAAGCCTTAGATAATAAACAAACTAACAGTAAGATAATTTACGAGTGTCACCTTGCCCTGGAGAGTATATCGATATCACCCTACAGTGGATTAAGGGGCACAGTGGATCCCTAGGCAATGATGCAGCGGACGAACTTGCGAAGAGGGGTTCAGAGATGGTAGTGTTGGGCCCGTACCCACTCCTTCCCCTACCTTTCTCGCAGTTTCGTGCATGGATCCGCCAAAGAACCACGGAACTACACAATAACAGATGGTCACGGGCAACAGATTGCAGGCAGTCGCGAATGGCCATGCCAAGCTTACACCCTCGACTAACCAAAAAACTGCTCAGTCTCAGTAGAGCCAACCTTAGAATAATAATAGGGACAATCACGGGCCATTGCCTCTTGAATAAACATCTCTTCAACCTAGGTGCCACGGATAGCCCTCTCTGCAGAGGCTGCTTTGACGCTGAAGAATCAGTCGCCCATGTCATCCTGGATTGCGTGGCCGTGGCTACCCAACGTGCACAAATCCTCGGAACGGTGAGGTCGCTCCGCGAAGCCTGTGAATCTCCCAGGATGATTCTGTGCTTCTGGGCGGAGTTAGGCTGGCTGAATTAGCCAGGATCCACTACGCACAACGGACCAAATGAGAGTCTAAGTGCGGACAACGGAGTCCCTATACTATACTATACTATACTAACTCTATTACAAAATAGAAGACCTTAACAAAGTAAAACTGTATAATAGATATTATAAGTATTCTAAATCAAAACTGTGTTGTGCTATTCTTCTATTATTTAGTTTTATTTACATTATGTTATAATAACTTTCACTATATATGCAACCTTAGTTCTGTAAATATTTTACCTACTCATAAATTATAAAAATTTTACGTTTTGCATAATTATGTTTAGTGGTATTGACTATAATGATTGATTTGTGCATTATGTTATGACTAAGGTTCATAGCTTAAGTATTCGTTCCAGAAGGAGGAAGAAATTGAAGCTAAACCTAAAATCAATAACAATTGTAGGTCTTACAATTGTTATTGTATAATGGGTTATAGCTGTCATTTTGGGACCGAGTTGTTTATAATAATAAATAAATAATTTATTATGTTGGAAAGGAATCTATATTTATATTGTTTTTATTTTAATTTCTTATATTATATAAGAAATCAAAATCATTAGTGTAATAACATTTTGTTGTTATAAAGTAATGTATAAATTTATCCAACTTACACCAAGTTTGATTACTGTAATTTATCATATAAATTATAGCTACCCCGGTCTTTTCATTTTTACTCAATCATTATTACTCAATTCAATAGTCAACACTTTATATTCTTTAATATTTCGTGTATCCGCCATTTTGATCGATTACAGCTTGCAACCGCGAACCCATGGAGTCTATTAATTTTTCACATAAATTGTGACCCCGTATAGAATCCCATACCTCCATGCAGTGAGTACTCAGTGCTTCCTTAGTCCTTTCGTTCCTATTGTCCCACTTTTGAACCATAACGCCCCATAAATTTTCAATGGGGTTTAAATCTGGCGATCTCGCAGGCCAAGGAATAATTCGTATGTCCGATTGCTGGCTAAACCACTCTTGCACAATTATGGAACGGTGTATAGGACAATTGTCCTGCACGAACGTTATTACTGGCATGTCTTCTACAGGAATATAGATGCTGGCGGGAAAAATTCCGAATCATTCCCGTCGAATACTTCGGAAGTATTCCGAAATATTCCGAAACTTTGGGAATATTTCAACTGTCAAAAAAAAACAGGAAAATCGACCTTACTACCTATTTTTCAACATTTTTTTATGTCACGTATACATATAGTGACTAATATTACTGTTCTGAAAACTTCATCAAAATCGGTTCAGCCAAACGCGAGATGATCGCGGACAAACATACATAAATACGGTTCAAACTCATAACCTCCTTTTTTTAAATCGGTTAAAATACCAAAACCTGCTCCTAAGTACTTATAACACTTTTCTGAAAACCGCATCAAAACGTGTTTGCTTGCAAGGTTTGCCTTTGTTTGTTTTTATTGACTGGGCTATTATACGCGTTAAGTAGGTAGGTAATGATTAATACCTACCTATGCGACTCGCGAATACTCGCGATGCGTACGAGCTACATACAAACTAACCAAAAACATAAGTAACCCTTTTTCAAAAAACAAATCAAATATGCTAGGCCTGGTTTTTTATTCCACAACTGACATTTATAAAAATAGCATTCGATTGCGAAATAAGTAGGTACCTACCTAAAAACAAGAATAAATCGCAGGCTAACATAGATCTACCTATAAAAATATCAACATATAATTCCCATTGAATTATTCGGGCGAAATATTCGGCGGAAACATTCGATTGCGGGGTACGAATCTTTCTCGCGGGGGGGAAAACTTCTCCGGGGAGCATCTCCGCTCTTACCGCACCCCGCACCGCCATCGCCTGCACGCACGACTCGTGGCAGTCGGGCGCGCGCGGCGCGGCGCCAGCGCGGCGGCAGCGGCCGGCGCACAGAGGGTAAGCTGGGGCGGCGATCGACGATCGACGATCGATGCAAAATACGATTTTTCAGAAAAAAAATTAAAAATCTTAATTAAATTCATTTTGAATAATTCTGATTTAAAGAAACTTTCCCAGAAGTATTCCGGAATTATTCAGAATGTTTCAGAAGTTTTGCAACTATATACAGGAAAAACATTCCGCACAGTGGGCAACATGACGTCATTCAGCACATCTAAGTAGTTAACACTGTTTGCACGACTGGGTATTACAGTAAGTTCTCCTGGTCCTGCAGCTGTCATCCATCCCCAAATGTTCACTGTTATACGACCGGATTCAGAGTTAGGCACAACGTGATCACTATCATAACGCGTATTATTCCTACGCCACAACCTAACTCGCCCGTGCTGGCTAGACTTGAAAGTCTTTTCATCACTGAAGATAACGTTGCTCCAGTCGAAATGTCTGTATTTCAAAGCGAACTCCAATCGTGCTCTTTTATTAGCTTCGGTTAGCAATGGCTTAATAGCATGTCGACGATAATGCAGACCTTCACTATGAAGAGCACGATACACCGTCCGCAAAGATGTATCAAACAACTCTGCGTAATATCTTGTTGGTGTAAAGCCATTTTCCTCATAACCTTGCACCATAAGTTGACGCTGGTCTGAGTCAATATGGCGTCTTCTGCCAGATCTACTGCGGTGTTCCAACGAACCCTCTTCTTGAAACCGCTTTATCCATAAAGTTACAGTCTTTACCTATAAGGGAAATATATTATTTTCGTATATCGATAACCATGGATAATAAAATAAATAACGAACAGTGATTTTAAAACATTACTTACGTTTAAGCCAGTTTCTCTCGAAATTTCAGAATAATTTAGGCCTTGATTATGCAATGCTATTATTTGGGTCCTCGTAGCCATATCAATATTAGAACGCGAACTCATGGTAAAGATAAATATTAAAAAATTGTTAAATGCAATCGTAACTGAACTCACTCAAAGATAGTAAAGAACGTTATGATTGAACAAAAAGATTTAATTTTTATACAGTCAATATTAAACTACCCTCAATTCTTTTGAGATTTATGATACAGGTTAAAGTCGCTAAACAACTTCGATATAATAAAGAGTAGGATAATTTCAACTCATTGCGTAATGACGCAATAGTCCAGTGGCTATGGTATCGGTAAATTTTATGCCACCGAGTTCGAATCCTAGTTATTACGAGCTTTGCTTTATAAGGTTTGTGATGTCGTAGGAGAATTTGTGTTAAAATTAGTAATATTGTAACTAGCAAAAAACAAGATAATGTTCTTTAACGAGAGATGTATATTTTCCAATCCAACTACTATACTAGCGCCATCTATGTCGTTCAAGACGTATTATTAAGGCGATGAAACCCTGTACAAACGATTTTGGTTTGGAACTCTCCATGCACTTCTGTCTTTATTTTCTACTGGTAGCATAATAGACGATTGTTAGTTAAATAGTTTTCTGTAGTTTAAAAAAACCGTCTAAGAGCGAGTGGGACATAGGCGCACAAAGTGTTCCGAACAAATCATACTGGTTTTTTCAGGTTTAAACTACATATAGGCACTTCTTATAGGTTTTCTTGTAATCTAAATTCATTTTGTATTTTTTTTTAATTTTGGCCCTGGTGTATTCGAAGATAAAAGGGAGAGGGGGGGACAATGGTCATGTTCATCTATTTTCTCAAATAAATTAAAAACCACATTTTGGAATTATGAAAAAAATAAATTTGAAATACTTACTTTTTTTTAATATTCTGATTTGTACGACCAAAGTGATCCATATTCCAAATTCATTTATTTACGTTACACATTCGTATTTGGGTCACATAATTATATTCATGTGTGTACTAAATTTCAACTCAATCGGTCGAATATATTTGGAGTAAATTGGCTGTGACAGACGGACGGACAGACAGACAGACGCACGAGTGATCATATAAGGGTTCCGTTTTTACATGCGGATGTTCGGAACCCTATAAACTAAAAAACACACTTTATTTTTTATGTTTCGTGCTCTTCTTAGCAAACCCTTTCATTTGATACCCTTATGTGGGAATGAATGCAAAATTACTAGTCCGCCATCTTCGGCAGTCCATCATATTGGATTTAGAATGACGTTACCTAGCTAAACATGTATTGTCATCCAAACTAAACGTGTATGCAAGATTTCAACTTAATCGGAACCTGGGATGTGAGTCAAATATTAAAGATTTGTTTACACACACACACTCACACAAACACACACACACACAAACGCACACTCACAATTTATTTTTTTGATTTCTTTTTTGTTAGCCTAGACTTGTTATTTGAAACAAAATTTTTACATTTTAAAAATATTGTGTTAATTATCACGCTATACAAAATAGGGAGGGGCGGAGTCTTCTACTACAGGCATTATTTGTCTAAAAGAAGATTCCGAACACAACAATTTGTAAACCAATTATTTGACGCAATAAATTTAATTAAATTTTTTTAAATTTAATTTTTTACATACTTAGTTACAAGTAGGTAGTAACAACAACAACAATAACAACAACAACAACAACAAACAACAACCTTATAGGGAGTTACATGTTTGAGCCGTTTGGGGTTGAAACACTAGGGCCATGGGGTCCGAGTGCTCATCGAGTTTTCCGGCATATCAGCAAGCTGTTAGTCGAATCTTCACGTGACCAGAGGGCTGGGCTTTTCTTTGGCCAACGAATCAGCATTGCTATTCAACGTGGCAATGCTGCTAGCGTTCTGGGCACTTTTTCCATTGACAGCGATGTGGATGAATTTTTTGATGCCCAGTGAGTTGTTTTTTCATACGCATTTGTACATGTTAGGTATTATTGTTAGTTTGTATATATATCTTTTAAGTTATTTCTATAAATAAAACATTATATAAGTTAAAAAAAAAAAAAAAGTTACAAGTGAAGATGTAATATGCGTAATTATTTACAGGAATATTATCAAATCGGCTTTATAAAAGTTAAGCATTTTTTTATTTCTATACACACAGTACTTATTAGTAGTAGTATTTACTTAGGTACGTCTAAATTTGTTCCAAGCTTCATAAATGTGATCAATGTTTAAAACGCAACTGACAAAATTCTTGGAAATTTAAACATTTGATCAAATGACGTCACACAATTCATAAAATCTGACACTTGCTTGATAACATAACTATGATGCGTACATCTAACTAAACAGACTTTCAAATTGAAAATATTAGTTGGAAAAGACGTAGTCGTAGGATATACTATGATACGAATATAATAAACGGCCTCACCTAGCTAAAACTGACAAAAATAAATGTTGACGTGTAAAAGTGTTGTTAAATCCTACTTACAAAAATAAAATCATTTAACATTAATTTATCATTGATGAAACAGAACTCATACAAAACAACCACAAAAGGGAGAGTCACTATTACCGATTATACAAAGTGACTCCCTGAACCCTTCACACAATATTTTACCTTAATAACCCCATAAAAAGGTAACACGTATCTTATGGTGAGCTCTGAGATTGCATAATGACTCGCTGAAGAGGGTCGAGGGTTAAATGTGTGTGAAGATTTGCAGCGTTGTGAGATTATCATGAGGTGCCTGTATTTTCAGGTTATATTTCAGCAGTAGGCAAAAAAAAAATGTCACTTGCACAAAAATAGGTTATTTTTTAACTGACTTCAAAAAAGAGGAGGTTCTCAATTAGTCCGTATGTTTTTTTTGTTACGCGATATCTCCGCCATTTGTGAATAGATTTTGATGATTCTTTTTTTGTATGTTCAAATTCCATGTTATCTGTGTTATCTATTCGGGCATAACTTTAATATTTAGTTTTACTTCTGGTGTACAACAAAAATAAAAAAAAAAATAAAAAAAAACTTAAAAATGAAAAATAAAAAACTTTTTTCAAAAAATACAACCGACTTCTAAAAATTGCAAAATAACTTTAATTTCGGAAGTCGGTGTCAAATAACGAAGAATCAAAATATATATAGTATTTAAAAAAAAAATGTTTTTTACTTTTCATTTTTCATCCTACTCTAAATCTTGTGTACTTAACTGTTTGCTTTGATTGTTTATGGCTTACCAAAAGGATCTAGGACAAATTTTTCTCCATTTCTGATTGAGTTGAAATAGGTAATCAAAATTTTTAATTTTAATTTATGTCTTGTATGTGTGTATTTTTATTGACATTGTGTCTAGGCACACAATGTCAAATTTTTTACAATTAATTAGAATACTTGACAGATTATATTATTTTGTTTGATTTTATTTAATTTCATTTTAATGACAATTTTTTAATAATTTTCATTTATTTTATTGTATTGAAATTTTGTTTGATTTCAATGATTTAATTTGGTTTATTAATTAGGTTTATTTGATTTGCAATGTTCTGGGTGGAGTAACCTTAAATAAAAGAATTATTATTATTAAAGTATGGATTACGAAAATTCTATCACAATCATCAAATATGCAAACCAGGAACATCCTTCAGCAAAAAACTTGCGCAAGTTCAAATATGCAAGATCGAAGAAAACGAAAAGGAAATTATGGAGAAGAAGTCATCCCATACCACGTGATAACTTCTGAGAATATATTGGAGAATATTGGATTTTGTTATTCTGTAGAATTTTATCTAATACAATCTGGGTGCCGATGCACTTAGCCTGCAAGCAAGCTAGCGAACTAGCGTGTTAAGGTTTGAGGAGACTCGAATATAAAGCAGTGGTTACTTTACTATACTTCATACAATGACGTAGGTAATGTAACTAGTTTCTGCCAGTGGCATCGCTCGCATAGTATTAGTAGTTCCCACTTTTTAAATTATAACTTGTGTTATTCTGATATACAAGCAACATTACTGTTAAGTTTCATTAAAATCCGTTCAGTAGTTTTTGCGTGAAAGAGTAAGAAACATCCTCATAAACTTTCACATTTATAATATTAATACTAGCTGCGCCCTACGGTTTCACCCGCGTAGATCGGGATTAAAAGTAGCTTATGTGATAAGCTATGGTGGAGCATACGGTGGAGGTCTGCCACGCTTGGGCGTAGCTCCGCCGTGTCCCCGTGGATGCGATAGGCGGCGGCGACCTCTCGCGCCCGGCCCTGGTTCAGTCGAGCGAGCGAGAGGGAATGGGAAGCAGTCTCCTCCTTCTGCGAAGCAGTAATGCCCGCGAAGGAGGGGGCGGAACGAGTGAGGGAAGGTCAACGGAGTGGCCCTCACGCCCCAAGCCGCAGACGCCGCAGGAGACGCCCTGGGCTTAGGACGTCGCGAGATGATCTCCGGCCACCGTAGACCCGGGCCTGTGGACGGCGAGCAGTGGATAGCTCGCCGTTCGATCACCACCAGGCCCGTGAGTCGACGGCGCGTAGTGTTCCACGCGCGCCTCAAAGAGATGAGTGTCAGCCACCACTGACGGGGCCCATCGTGGCCGGTGCCTGCATGCCTAGGGGTAGCGGATATATTCTGAAAATGAGCTACCGCACCCCTGGACACTCAGGCAGGGAAGGAACAGGGGTGGGTTTTAGTCAGTAAGAGTCTGACACGCCCTCCCGCTCCACCCAAGAGTAGGTAGGTAGAAGTCATTGGCAGATTTCCCACCCCACAAAAAAAGGGTATAAGCTATCTACGTATCAAATTTCATACAAATTGGCCCAGCCTTTTAAGCGTGAAGAAGTAACAAACATACAAACACACACACAAACTTTTGCCTTTAGAAAATTAGTGTGATACTGATAAAAGTAGGACTATTCTTCGTCATAAATCGTACTTTAGATACCTTATTTTTTTTCAATGTCGGGGCAAACTTTCAAAAGGCCCTTGAACTTTTAGGTAAATGACCAGAGCCTTTAGACAAAATACTTTTCTGCAAAACGTTAACGCTAACGCTTCGTGGAAAATGTATGGCAAAGACGTTACTGGGCGTGAGTCACGTGACAGTTCTCTGTCTAACGCTTCGTGCAAAACGTCGTTGCCATTCATTTTGCACGAAGCGATAGCGTTAACGTTTACAGAAATGTATTCTGGCTAGGAATGTTTTTTTTTTCCTGGGATTTTCACCTCACTAAACCCATGGAAGGGGTTCTATTACCTCTAAAAGACCACTCTGTACACATCTCTGGATTTGTAAAGAGGTCTCCTCTGAGCCTCGCTGTGCATATCAGTACTTGATCACAGTGCCGCCGTATTCCCTGGAATCACTCGAAGGGCAATCACAGTCCCCATTCTGAGCGCCCGAGATTCCAAAGTCCCGCCTGCGTTTAATGATGCAGGTGAAGTTTCAGCGTATTAGGCTTGCGTCGGGGCGGTTGCCTCCTCAACGCTTTCTTCTCCGAGCGGGATCGGCCCTCGGCCCTCTCACATAGGACTTCAGAAACCTATAATAATATTTTGATTTGTACTCGGTAGCGTGAAAACTGGCACGAGAAAAGAGAGACCAGCAGTGGGCGAAGTCGGGCGGTGAATGGTGTTTATGTTGTTTGTAGAAATCGGGATGCCCAACACCTATTGTTTACGGACAACCAGCGCCATCTAGCGGACAAAGCCAGCGACAACATCACAGGCGAGGACGACGTAGCCGCGCGCGCGCGGGAGGGGACGCACCGTGGGCCCCAACCCGATTTAATTTAAAAAACGGTTCAACGGTTCAATCCAAAAACTAACGGCGAACGAGTACGTCTATATTATAAGTCAAAATTGTAGAACGATAATTAAAACCAAAGTATCCATCATCAAGTCTTTTCATCATCACATCCTCAACACGACGAATGATCACCTCCTGCACATAATTTGATCCTACGAGCCGGAAAAATCAAAGCGAGCTGGAGTGAAGCGGACCTACAACTTCTACGAAATTCGAGCAACGGAGAGAAGATTCACCATCTGCAGTTAATGGTCAGGTCATTCAAGATTTTCCTTCCCGATTCCGTGCTGAGTTTGTGCTAATATTCTCTTATTTGTCTAAATTCCAGTGTTCGTAGTAAGTGTGCATCTACCTACGTCGCGGTCAGAGCATACATCGGTGTAATAAAACCGTAAGTACTTGATTTTGTTTCTCGCAACCACCACAATGACGAAAAAGAGGCATTCGCTTGCAGACACAGAAAGTATTGATGATATTATTCGTGATTTAGTGAAAAAACGCGGTTCTTTGAAAGGCAAATTTACGTTGTTTTCAAAATACGTTCAATCATTAGACGGTTCCAATCCAACGGAAATTCAGAAAACCGAATTAAAAGAGCGCTTGCAAAAGGTGGAACAGTTGTTTGATCAGTTTTGTAGCACCCAAGATGAAATAGACTCGTACGTTGCAGGTAGTCAGATAGATAAAGAGTTGCAAGAAAGGGAGTGCTTTGAAAATCAATATTATGCTATTGTGGCCAAGTCTAAGTGTATTCTTAAAGATAATTCGATAGTTCAAAGCGATAACAGTAATTGTAAAACACACACACAAGGTATCAAACTACCTACAATTACTTTACCGAACTTCGACGGTTCTTATGATCAATGGCTTGAGTTCCGAGATACATTTTTATCACTCGTGCATAATAGTAATACTCTCGATAATATTCAGAAATTTCACTATTTGCGATCCGTTCTATCAGGTAATGCACTACAGGTTATTAAAGCTTTGGAATTTTCCGCACAAAATTACATCGTTGCTTGGGATTTATTGGAAAATAGATACAACAACAGTCGTTTGCTTATTCATAATCACGTTAAAGCGTTATTTACTGTTCAGGCAATAAATAAAGAGTCAGCTTCTCAAGTACGTAAACTAATGGATACTATTTGGCGTAATCTTCGCGCATTAAAAACGTTAGACGAACCCACTGACACATGGGATACGTTAATTATTTATATTATCGTAACAAAATTAGACTCGTCGACCGAGCGCGAATGGGAACTTTTCAAAGGTACCCTCACAAATACGTCTCCCAATAAAAAAACGTCGTTGTCTGACTTAATGAACTTTCTTAAGGATCGCGCAGATTTTTTAGAAACGGTAAAACCTTCTCATGGTAAACAAATAGAAAGTACTCAGAACAATCACACGAAAAGTTCGCCGTCAATAAAAACACATAGTCATGTTTCGACTCAAAAACATGGCAAGAAGTCGGCTAATCACACAAAGTCGCCGCGATATAAGTGCACTATGTGCAGCTCTAATCATCCTCTGTATGCGTGCGATGAGTTTCTTATTTTATCACCCAAAGATAAGTTGAAGTTTATCGAAGACAAGAATCTTTGCCGTAACTGTTTACGTGACGGCCACGCAATAACTGATTGTTGGTTTGGGCCGTGCAGGCACTGCAACAAAAAGCATAATTCATTAATACACAGTGAGTTCGTTGACGCTAACGAATCGTCTACTGTTTCACACACAGCACAAATAGTGGTTCCAAAGTCCACTAACGGAATCACCGCATCTCACACGTCTCACACGCCTAACAAAGTCAATAATATTGATACGCGCTATTTTAATGATCAAGTATTATTATCGACTGCACTAGTAGAGATTGCGGATTCCAAAAATAATTATCACACTACCCGCGTTCTTCTGGATAACGGAAGCCAGCACTGTTTTATTTCCGAAAAACTTTGCAAAACCCTTAATATTCCAACGATACAGTCCACTATTCTAGGCATCGGTGTAGGGAACTCCGTGACACAATCCACACAATTATGTAATGTAAATATACGATCCAAAACAAGCTCATACAATACACACATTAATTGCTTAGTTTTGTATCAAATCACCGCACAATTGCCATCACTGGGCATCAATCATAATATAGAAATTCCCAACAACATACAGCTGGCTGATCCTGACTTTCATTCGAGTGATGAAATTAATCTATTAATAGGTGCCGACAAGTTCTGGGATCTGCTAAATGAGGGTCTAATACGTTTGCCTAAAGGTCCTTATTTAAAAAACACAAAGCTTGGTTGGATTATCTCCGGTTCAGTTCAAAACCAAATTAATTTAAAAACCACTCGAACGCAATATAATTTCACGCAAGCATTAGATGTGGAACTTAAACGTTTTTGGGAACTTGAAGAAATTATTTGTAATAAACCAAATTTCACAAAAGAAGAACTCGCATGCGAAAATTTATTTAAAGACACCACTTTACGTGACGATAAAGGTCGCTTTTCCGTGCGCATTCCTTTAAAAGAATCAGCTGATGAGCTGCGCGACACATTTACGATGGCCGAAAACAGGTTTTTAGCACTCGAACGTAAGTTGAACCGGAGCACGCCTAGTTATAAACAGATGTATTGCAATTTTATGAAAGAATATTTAAGTCTAGGACACATGAGCCGTATAACTGAATTTTCGCCGCCGTACTATTTCTTACCACATCACGGGGTCTACAGAGAACATAGTTCGACTACAAAACTTAGGGTCGTGTTCGATGCAAGTGCCAAGTCCGCGTCCGGGAAGTCTTTAAATGACATACAGCTTATCGGTCCGACCTTACAGAATGACATATTCGCTATTCTACTACGTTTTCGGCAGTTTAAATTTGTCGCATGTGCCGACATCGAAAAGATGTATCGCCAGATATTAGTGCAATCAGATCAAAGACGATTACAATTAATTCTTTGGAGGGAGAAGCCGTCTGATCCCCTTGGCATATATCAGCTAAATACCGTCACCTACGGGACGGCATCCGCGCCTTATTTGAGTATACGGTGCCTTAAGCAACTCGCAATGGAATGCGATGATGACGTCATAGCGCAAATCATTAGTGACGATTTTTATGTCGACGATTTAATTACGGGAAATCAAGATTATCAAAAATTATTAGAGACATGTAGTAGTGTCTCTAAAGTCCTAGAATCGGCTTGTTTTCCGCTGAGGAAGTGGATCTTTAATGCAACGCCTTCCCCAACCCAAATTGAGTCTAGTTTTAAAGAATTATCGCTAGGAGAATCGTGTCACACAAAAACTTTAGGATTGGGATGGTTTAACATTTCAGATGAATTGCATTTTACTACTCATTGTGAACACAACATTACCGATGCTAGTAAGCGCAGTATTCTTTCCACTATAGCTCAAATATATGATCCTTTAGGTCTACTCACCCCTGTGATAGTGATTGCAAAAATCATACTTCAGAGATTATGGTTAGCTAAGATAGGATGGGATGACTCAGTGCCTAAGCCGATTTTATTAGCTTGGCAGAATTTCATCCGTCAATTAAATTGCTTACAACATTTACGCATACCTCGTTACGTAATAGGAGATAACGCGCACACAGTTGAACTACACATTTTTTGTGATGCGTCACAAGACGCGTACGGTGCATGTGCGTATTTACGTAGTTATACAGATACAATTGTAACAGCGCGTTTGTTATGTGCGAAGAGTAAAGTGGCACCGGTAAAACCGGTTTCCATTCCGCGCTTAGAATTATGCGGTGCGGTAGTAGGTGCTAGACTTTACAAAAAGATAATTGGTTCGTTACGATTGACGTTTAATAATGTGTATTTCTGGTCAGATTCTACCGTAGTGTTAGGATGGCTTAAGATGCCACCGAACCAGCTGAAACCGTTCGTAAAAAACCGTGTAGTAGAAGTTAACGAACTAACGGGTGATAAAGCGTGGTTTCATGTTAGTGGTAAACAGAACCCAGCTGATTTGCTATCGCGCGGCTTGCAATTGGATATGTTAACATCAGCTGATCTATGGTGGAAAGGACCGCCATTCTTACACGTTCAGGGAATGGATGGTAAGCACAATAACAATTATAATGTTAACTATGATGAATTACCAGAATTAAAACCCACAAAATCCGCATTAGTGAATCAAACAAAACCAATGTTCTTTCATTTCGAAAACTTTTCTAATTTCAACCGTATGATACGAGTTATGGCCTATATTCTACGCTTTACGAATAATAGCCGACATAAAATAAAATCACAGCGCCTCGTAGATAATCTGTCGGTTGATGAATTGAATACTTCAACAATAATTTTAACGCGTATCGCACAACAAGCATCTTTTCCAATAATTTATGAAAGTTTAATAAAAAAACAACCTTCAAAATTCCCTCGTAATATTTCTAATTTGAACATAATTTTAGATGAGCACAATATAATCCGAGTAGGAGGTAGATTAGAAAACTCCGAATCATTTCCATATGACAAAAAGCATCCTGTGTTGTTATGCGGACGACATAGATTCACCCGTCTTTTATTTGAGTATAAACACAAGGAATTATTACACGCGGGGCCCCAATTGTTACTAGCAACTATAAGAGAAACTTGGTGGCCACTTAGAGGGCGGAACTTGGCTAAACATGTAGTGCATACCTGTGTAAAATGTGTTCGCATGAAAGCTAAACCTCTAAATATTCAGATGGGTAATTTACCACCCGAAAGATTGCAACCCGGGTACCCTTTCATGTATTGCGGCGTCGACTACGGAGGACCATTGTTTATGTTGAACCGTTCAGGAAGGGGGGCAAAGTTAATAAAATGCTATATCTGTTTGTTTGTGTGTTTTGCAACGCGTGCTGTACACCTAGAGCTGGTTACTAACCTCACAACTGAAGCATACTTGTTAGCACTAAAGCGCTTCATTTCCAGACGAGGTAAACCTTTGCAAATCTACTCAGACAACGGTACAACATTTGTAGGGGCGCTAAAAGAATTTGCAAAATTTTTAGTAGATAAAGAGAGTGATATTCGTGATTATACTGCTAATAACTTAATTAAATTTACATTTATTCCGCCTTATTCGCCTCATTTTGGTGGTTTGTGGGAGGCAGGTATCAAGTCCTGTAAATTTCATTTAATTCGTGTCGTAGGTAATGCACACTTGACTTACGAGGAATTAAGTACTGTATTGGCACAAATCGAGGCTGTCCTCAACTCCCGACCCATGTTTCCTTTGTCATCCGATGCCTCCGACCTTCTTCCGCTAACACCTGCTCATTTCCTGATTGGCCGACCACTCAACGCACCCGTCAGTCAAGATTTTACCGCAACGGCTCCGCAGCGTCTCCGTCGCTACGACCGTGTTGAGCAGATGCGCCAGAACTTTTGGAGTAGATGGTCCAAGGAATATGTTTCTGAACTCCAGAAAAGAACGAAATGGCAGACCAGCAGAGACACTATTGTTCCAGACACCCTTGTGCTCGTGAAGGAAGACAACCTGCCTCCTCTTAAGTGGCGTCTAGGCCGAGTTCTACAGACATTTCCGGGGAAAGATGACATAGCTCGCGTTGCAAGCATAAGAACGGCGACGGGCACAATCAAGCGCTCCTTCTCAAAGATATGCCCACTCCCGCTTCCTGATGACGACAACACAATGACATCTGCTTCTTTGGAACCAGGAGCTTCCAAGGCCGGGGGCATGTTTACGGACAACCAGCGCCATCTAGCGGACAAAGCCAGCGACAACATCACAGGCGAGGACGACGTAGCCGCGCGCGCGCGGGAGGGGACGCACCGTGGGCCCCAACCCGATTTAATTTAAAAAACGGTTCAACGGTTCAATCCAAAAACTAACGGCGAACGAGTACGTCTATATTATAAGTCAAAATTGTAGAACGATAATTAAAACCAAAGTATCCATCATCAAGTCTTTTCATCATCACATCCTCAACACGACGAATGATCACCTCCTGCACACCTATAAATATTATAAACATTTTTCTTTCTCTTCTTTGTAAAATACTAGTGACCCGCTTCAGCTTCGCTACAAATTATTCACTGAAACCTCCCTCATGATTCACTCTGTCTATTGGTGGAAACCACACGAAAATTCGTTCAGTAGTTTTTAAGTTTATTGCGAACAAACAGACAGACAGACAGACGCCGCGGGGAACTTTGTTTCAAAATAATATGCAGTGATTCATAAATATTGTTTAGAATAAGTAAAGATGCTTTGTTAAGGTGAAAGCTCCACCCTAGCCCGCGAAATTCTAATTTTCTTACGTTTTTTGCAATTTACAGGTAGTGTCAGGTTGTATCTTGGTCGAAATTTGATTCGCGGCCATAGCAAGTATGTATTTATAGAATTATTATCATTAAAATCATCAATACAACTCTCTCAGTTAGAATTGATGATTTTAATGATTACAGTTCTGTACATACTCGTACGTACTATCTACGGCCGCGAATAAAATTTTGACCAAGATACAACCTGATACTGACTTGCAAATTGCAAAAAATGTGAAAAAATTTGAAGTTCGCGGGCTACCCTGACGCTTCCACCTTAATTCCTCGTTACTTTTCGAAAGGTACGCGTTAATTTTGGTGATGTTTTCTCCATTTCTGATTGAGTTGAATTACTCAAAATATTGATTCTTTTACGAAAATCCTTTCACAGATAAAAAAAGTGTTTCCTGATAGCTACAACCTGGGAGTCTTTAAGTCAAGAGTGAAGGTTACTTCTAGGCAAGCGTGCTCCATCTTCGACCACATCATCGCTTACCATCAGGTGAGATAATGGTCAAACGCAAGCCGATCAATGATAAAAAACATACTATCATTAACTTTATTTTAAACCTGGAAAAATGCATGGCTCCTGTGGGATAAATAACTGAGAGATAACAGAGAGAGAGATAACAGGAAACACAAAATAAGTTACAACAGCTATCAAACCACATCGTCGTTTTGAGGAAAAGAACGTCCATTATTTGTGATCTACTCCATAAGCTTCTCAAACCTAAAATAACCCCACAATAGCCAGCTCTAACTCTATTATGGAACTACGATACCGATTAAATCGTTTAATTGTAATCCGAAGCCCGCTTAACACAACAAAGCAATTCAAACAACGGCCGCTGTACCGTAAAACCTATCTCGTTGGGCCTGCAATCTGGGTATAATGAAAATAGACAACTGACAGTGACAAGTTCATTTGCTGAGGAATTGATATCGCCTCCACTATTACTGTGGGTTTGTAACGAAGAAGGAACTAGGTAGTGATGGAATCAAATAACCACAACAATAACTACAATAACAGAACAACAAATAATTGCAACAACTAACAACAATAACTTAACAGAAAATACTATTGTACACCAAAATATTTACGAATTGTTTTACACGATCTTAATAATTGTATGGGTACAATGGTGGTCTTATTTTGACTGATATGACGACTAAGGGCCGATTTCACCAATGAAACTAATCGTGATTTGTTTAAAATAAACTCAGTTAATGCGTTTAATCGAGATTAGAGCTTCATTTTGCGTTTCACCGAAAACTGGGCGTTTAGAATTTAAACTAAGTTAAGCTTAAACTAATTTAGTTTGTAGTGGTTACCATTGGCCCTAAAAGTGGTTGTTTATGAAAAAAAAACGGCTTTGACTTCCAACTTAGCTTTGAAGGTTCGAACTTTTTCTTCTTTCGTGTCGATGGTACTTTGAATAAAGTTAAAAAAATTGTTAAGGCCAGTGACTGACCATGACGACTGCGATATCAGTTCCTTGTGTCGTCAAAGGTGTGAGTAAATAGGAATGTAGGACACTACCTCGAGTGAGGCATGCTCTGATCAAAAGCACCGCACTCGCCCTGTGTTTGAAACAAATTAATAATTTGACGGGTTTGGCAAAATGACTTGGGTTGGATAACGCTGCTGCTTACCTATGTTGGCCTGTTATTGGTAATTAATGCTGCTACATTTAATCTAAAATTACTCTTGGTGGGAAAGGGCTAGAGATTGTGTGTAGTTATAGTACCTGCCTATATATGTCTTTGATCATACGACCCTTCTTTGCAGAAAATGTTATCGACCAAACTTCAACCACTGTTCGGAATCACAATGGAGCTTACATACGATGCATCCAACATGCACAATAGGGATATAATATGCATTGTGGGAACTGACTTGAGATTGAGAACATATACCAGTGTTGCCAAATCCAGTGTGTCTTTCGGGACGAAAGGTAAAAATAATCAAGTTTTCAAATCGGGTCAGTTTTTGGAGTCACCATTTATTATTTTCTTTTGATCTTACGGCCAGTTTTTTTTTAATGATATGGTTCTAAAATAAATATTATAGAAATGCTAAAACGAAACAACTGTAGTACGTGCAATTATTTACTCTAGTAACTACCAGTACCAGTGTAGTATATAATGCAATATACACGCCGCCTTGCCTCCTCCGTCCTCCGCGGTGTAGAACACACCTTTACACGAGAAATATCTGTCTATATTGTAGACACAGCCTAACCAAAATAGCCTAAAAAGTCTCTATTGTGTTTGGATTTGACGCGCGATCGATGGCTATAAAATTTTCCTTACACTACCTGAGGCCCGAAGTCTGTACATGACGGTTTTCTGAGACGTATAAATAAACCCTTTGTCCTATTATGTTTGAGACGAATTTATTCAAGGAATACAGCTTCCCTTTTGTTATAAAATACTGATTTAATAATATTGTTTGCGAGGTAGATTGTTCAGTGGCTATATTAGGTTTTCTTGGGTTAAATAAACTTTTCTTTGATATTTTTTTCTGGGAATGTTATTTGCGGTCTTTGGACAGAGTTGTCCCTTTTGCCGGTTCAAATTGGTCTAGGACGTTTTATTTAATGTCGGTCTAGACGATTTTAATAGGCATTTTGTTCATTCTTCTCATAGGATTTAGACTGGCTTTCCTTTTAGCCCAGTTAATCTACAAAAAACTTTTCTGAGCATTTCTATACATAACTATCCGATGGAAGAACATGAAAGTGGATACCAATGAACGACCTTACGAAAATAATGTCGCTGGTCAGTATAGCCACTCAACATTTATTGCGGATCCAGATGTTACACTCATTGACGGTGCCTGCTCTTAAGGAGGCCCCGTTGCCTGCCATGGTTGCGGAAAGAAAGAGTCTGTAGGAGAAGTAACTTGTTCATTTCCTATCGTATAAAAAAAAGATGAGATGTTACATTGCAGTTAATAACCTGTCTAAAAAAAAACAAAGCAAAATAAAATACTGTTTAAAATAATTATGCCATATTACACAGTTTACCGCAGTCCTAAGTTCCACAGAACTGCGTGTTTTTTCCTAGGAGGTACTTGTAACAACTAAACTATCGTAGATATTTGAATGGAAACCGGGACAGAAAGAAATGACGATGAAAAAAGAATTTACCGCTCTGCAGAATGACGTCAAGTCAAGTTTTGAGTTACATTTACGACGTGACTGTTATTAAAATACTTGCTTCTACCAGGCGGCTTCGAGATGATCTCCGGCCACTGTAGACCCGGGCCTGCGGACGGCGAGTAGTATGTAGCTCACCGTCCGATCAGCACCAGGCCCGTGAGTCGACGGCGCGTAGTGTTCCACGCGCGCCTCAAAGAGATGTTTGTCAGCCACCACTGACGGGGCCCATCATGGCCGGTGCCTGCATACCTAGGGGTAGCGGATAAATTCGTAACAGAGTTACCGCTCCCCTGGGCACTCAGGCAAGGAAGGAACAGGGGAGTCATTGAATGATAACCCAACGACAAAAGAAATAAAAAGGCGGCTTCGCACACGTAAAAATAGTACTTGCCTCATTATAAATTATAGCCTATGTGTTATTTCAGACTACAAATATAACTCTGTGCCAAATTTCATCCAGATCCCGTCATCCATTCTGGCGTGATTGAGCAACAAACATCTATACATCCGAACTTTCACATTTATAACACTAGTTTCTGACAGCGGCTTCACCCGTGTGGTATAAGTACTCCCCCATTATAAATTATAGCCTATCTGTTATTCTGATGTATAAGCAATATTACTGTAAAGTTTCATCAATATCCGTTCAGTAGTTTTAGGTTTAAAGACATTTATTTCTCATAAGAACTTACAGTCCGCTTATAATGAGATACAAAGTAAGTACTGTGTATCTCATTATAAGCGGACTGTAAGTTCGAAGTGTAGTTGTGTGAAATATTTTCTCCTTCTTTCTTCCTTAGATACATGTTTCAAGCTTATTTTTAAACATACAGGGTGTAACGGAAAGGTGTGGTCATATTTTAAGAATCGGTTCTGCAACAACTTTCTCTAAGCAATAACAGAAAATGCCCAAAAAAAAAATTGTACTTTCCATACAAAGATATCATCAGCTGATCAATATTTGTATGGGAGGTAAAAAATTTTTTGAGCATTTCCTAAGGTTTTCTTGAATAAAGTTATTCATATCGATGGGCAGATGCAGATCTTAAAATATGACCACACCTTTCCGTTACATCCTGTATTTAAGGCCCCTCTCGCGGTCCAGTGGCGCCCTCATTGAATAAAAAATCGTCAGAAACGGCCGTTTTTGGCACTTTTGCCTACTACTTTGGATACGAAACATTTTGAGACCTGTTTTAACAACGTAAAAATTCTTTATCCTCTTTGTAACAAACGTCAAGTTGGATTTTTTAATATTTATTTTCTGTGCTATGCTACGATTTTTTATTCAATGAGGGTGCCACTGGAACGCGAGAATGGCCTTAAGTTATGGCATTCCTTTATATCGTCCGGCAGACCATTGAACAGCTGCGCTCCTTCGTATAATATGGTCTTTCTACCGTAATTAGTGCGTACGCTGATGACTTCAAGTTTGTTTTTATTTCCATTTCTCAGGTTATATGACATTGTTTTTTTCTTTAGTTGAATGTTAGTTTGTTTTGAGTTAGTAGGTTTGTTTTTGACAAGAATGCAAGTGTTGTAAATGTATAGCTATCTGTCTAATATTTTAGTTTTTTCGTATAAGGTCTTTGTTGGAGTGAGATAGTGATAATGGAACAGAGTTTTAATTATTTCATTTTGAACTCTTTTAGCGTTAAAGAGTAACACATAAATCCTCGCAAACTTTCACATCCTACTAATACTCGTATTATAAATACGAAAGTTTGTGTTTGTAAGTTTGTGTTTCAATCACGCAAAAACGACTGAAGGGATTTGTATGAAATTTTGCACACAGATAGATTATAACCTAAAACATAGGCTACTTTTTACTATGCGGGCAGAGCCGTTGGCATAATCTAGTTTATAATATTAGTAGGATTAAGATAGTAGGATAAGTTCTCTTTCGTTATATGTGCTGCAATTTTCCTGAAAAATTACCTAATAAACAAGACAACGACCCATTTCCAAGATAACCGCGCAAATATGTCACAGTACTGAACCGGAACGTTATCTGAATTTCTGTGAACATGAAGCTTACTCATCGCTGTCTGAACGCTGGAGATTTTTCGCGACCGTACTCTGCATTGTTCAGATAAAGGGGCTTATTCCGAGCTGGTTACTATGTGGACGGACTTAGGATTATATTTGTGCCATATATGGAACCATGTTGTTTGTTGGTCTTTTTAAGTGGCTTGTCTTCGGTAGTTTGTTGGAATTTTGTTATGAAAACATTTGAAATGTGGCACGACCACAGCTTGAGGCGAGGTGACAATTTCGAGCTTATATTCTTCTTCTTTTCAATCGTTTCCCTATTGGGGAGGATTGTGATTCCTTTTTTGACACTAAATTTTCTGCCTCCAACTAATCCGGTCCATCGCCTGGTGTAGGGCGGCGCTCACATCAGTGAGCTGAGAGTGCTGCAGTTATCAAACTGCAGCTGTTCGAAGATCTCGTCCAACCACCTCTTTAGGGTTAGGCCTCTGGGCTGCACGCGCAGCGGAGCAACCGCTGGGAACGATCGGGTCTCGGTCGGTAAAATTCGGTTGTGCTCGACCGGCCCACCTGCGCGTGGGCCTGCCTGCGCGTGCGGCCACACGCGCAGCCCACTTGTAGATGATTGTTTTGTTTGTTCAGACAACCATATATCGTGCGCCCCTATTTTTGACAATGATTTTTTATATTTTTTTTTTATTTTGACTTGAATGATTTGGAATTTGGATTTATTATTATCATTATTTTCTGACATTATTCCTTACACATGTGACATTATGGATATTTTTAAATTTATTATTGAATTTTATTTTTCACTTTTAACTTTTTATTTGACTGTAATGATTTTAAAATGAAATTTGATGGAATTATTTTTTGGTGGTTGTTGGATACGTGAAATTTTACATTTGAGATTCTATTTTTATTTTTAAATTATTCATTGTTACGTATTAAGATATTGTTATTTACTAAATGATAAATGATGTTTATTCAGTAAACAGGTTACAAGGAACACTTTTACGCGTCAATGCTTTTTGTCAGTTTAAGCTAGATGAGGCCGGTGTTTCCTAGCTGACTACCCTGAGAAGAAACACCGAAACAAACTCAGAGGTCAAAGTCTCTTTTAAAGTATTCAAATCCATACAATGTGTACTGGTTAAATCATATGAGAACCATGTACGTTTATGTCTGGGATGAACTTTTTGAAGAAAGCAACACACAAATTCGAGTGGGCCTGTCCAGACAGTGCAAGCATTTGTCAGTCATCGCGAAGCTCAACTCAGAACTTTGAGGAGCTCAACGAACCGACGAACAATACCAAAGAAACATTTGAGTAGGCCGCAAAAATACTCAAATTGCCAGACAATCATAAAATCTACATGAATATAACGACATACATAGTTCTCGCATTCACATTATTTTATATGAGGACCATGCAGCTTAGTGTCTGTATTGGTCTTTTGAAGAAAGAACCAAACATATTTGAGTGGACCTGTCCAGTCAGTGCAAGCATTTGTCAATAGTCGAATAGCTCAACTTAAAAACCACTAAGGAGCTAAATGACATGACGAACAATACCAAAGAAAAGACATTTGGGTAGGCCGCAAAAGTACTCAACGCGTACTGGTTTTTGTTGTCTCTTTTTAATCGGTCTTTTTTGTTGTTTAGCTTCTATTTTACTTATGCTTTCTACACAATGTATATTGTTAAGAAATAAATGACTTATAACTTATGCCCATATAGAATAGAACACGACGTGGTCCTTTCTATTTATTGTTACGGTTACGGTGTATGAAAAACAGTTGAAATTTGATAATCTGGCGCATTTTCCGACTTGTAAAGTTTCTGGAAAGTAAAAGTGCACCAGTTTCATATAACAATTATACCGAGAAAATTAGAAGTCTCCATTTTAAAAAGTATTATTTGGAATTCATGCTGATTATACTCGTACTGTTTTGCCAAAAAAAAAGTGAAAACACATCAAGCGTTTTTAATTTTCTAGAAACAATTTAATTCACAAGCTTCCTAAGGATTTTTTCCTGTAAGCGACTGTATTTCTGAGCTAAAGCCAGGCTTTAAAACCGCAAGCCTTCATAAATGCACTGTATTAAGTTGCACGTTCGCGCTTCAGAAAATAACGAACGTAATCCATGCGGTAATACACTATGTTATTTCCCTGTACCTTGATATAATCTATGTTTATAGGGTTCCAAACATCCGAATGTAAAAACGGGACCCTTATAGAATCGGACGTCTGTCTCTCCGTCTGTCACAGCTAATCTGCATCAAATCGAAAAGTTGAAATTTGTACACACATAAATTTTTATGGACCAAACATGGATGTATAATGTTCATAAATAAATACATTTTCATTAAGGGGTATCTTTTTGCGGAAGAACTACAAATAAAAAATGTTTTTCAAATACCGTATGACATTTCAAATGAAAAAATAAAACAATTTTTTTACAATACATTTTATTCATAATTTAAAATAATCAGTTTTTAAATTATTTAAGAAAATAAATTAAAAACGGGGACTGTTTTCTCTACAGCAAACGCTTTTTCTAATACAGAAAAGGCACGAACATTAATCACCTTGGTTACTCAAGGCGTGCTGTCAATTTTAGTCTCCATATCAGACTTCTTTTTAATAATTTTCCTTTACGTAAGTGATCTCCCAGATAAAATTAGAAAGTACATTTGGTCTTGTTAGGTTTTTTTTTTTAATTTGATCGTAAAAGTAACGACATTGGTGTTGATTCTCTTGTTCAATAACTAAACTAAAATTAGAGAATTGCTGTCTTTTACTAAAAGGCAGTGCGAGAAAAGGACGGCTATATCTATGCACTAAGTTAGAGATGTCAAACTAGTTTACGCCTTGCGCTTCGCCGTGTTTTTAGACGACATGTTTTTACGTGTACCCTTAATTTGTATGGAAATATTAGTTCAAACTAAATTTGACAGCTCTAATTTACGTCCGTCTCTTTCTTGTTTTATTAGAGAGAAAAAGATAGCAATATCCTAAATTAAGTTTAGTTTGTGCACAACAGAATCAACACCATTAACAAACTAAAAATAGTCCCAAATGACTATTTTCAGTTTGTGAATGTCGTTACTTAGTCTTAGCATTCATTTTATTTTGTGTTCCACGCGCGTCTCACAGAGATGTCACAAATGGTGTCTGGAACGGAAAAGGGAAACTGGAGGAACCTGGGTGGCTTTCAGTAAGTCTGACACACCGTCGCGCTCCACCCAGAGCGGGAGAAGTCATTTGATGACTTCACACCCTCAAAAAAAAAAACATTATATTGAAAACCTGGTTCTACATCTATATTAGGAGCTAATAATTCTATTATTCACAAGAGGTAGTGAGAAACGAAAATATAAAACATTCCACTGTCAGATCCTGACTTCCTTGACATGGGACCACCCTTGAAGTGTACCCTATCTAACAAAAAAAGAATAATCAAAATCGGTTCATAAATGACGGAGTGAGGGCTGAACATACACAAAAAAAAAAAAAAAAAAAACATATAATTATACGGTCGAATTGAGAACCTCCTCCTTTTTTTTCGTCGGTTAAAAATATGTTTTACACTAAAACTAAGAATATATTCACGCTCACACTTCAACTGTAAATCTCTTACTTAGTAAAAAATGTTCAGTGCCAAGCCAATACTGAATGCATATTGTTCTACAAATGCATTCTATTTTATTCATCGTTTTTTTATCGTGTCTTTGTGATCTTAAACACAATGAGACAAAAGGGATTTTTCCTTTATCCTTATTGCAGAAACATTGTACGTAGTGCATCATTAAAATTGTGAGTGCAAGTAAAATACTCAACAGATGTGAATCGTAAGTCTTGTAAGTAAGAGCAGAAAAGAGGATAGGAAGAGGTTCTTCAAACACAATCATTTTTCAAGCGATGTTAATATTTGGTTGTACTGTTCTGTTCGAAGAATCGCCAAACTTAAGGCACAGTTATACGACTTTTAATGATTTTTAACAGAACATTACGTCTAAACGAATAGTTTTATTTCTGTGAAAAAAATATAATTATGTCACTATAGAAACACATTAGAGGAAATTGTATTTCCTCTGTAATTTGATATGTGAATATTTGAGAAGACGTAGTGCTGGAAAGCCTTTCACAAGGTGGACCAATGACTTGGTGAGGGTCACGGTAGTCTGATGGATCTAAGATGCACAGGATTTGTCGTTGTGGCGACACTTGGGAGAGGCCTATGTCCAGTAGTGACCCTCTTTCTGCTGATGAGCATGATAATGTTGATGAACTGTTTCTGACACTGTTTTAGTCCTTTTTTTTGTGGGGGCGTGAAATCATCCAATGACTTCTCCCGCTCTGGGTGGAGCGGGCGCGTATGTTAGTTGTCTGAGTGCTTAGTGGCGCGGTAACTCTGTTTCGAATTTATCCACGACACCTGGCCAGTCATCGGCCATGACGGGTCCCGTCATGTGTTGCCGACATCTCTTTGTGTATGGAATACTACGTGCCGTTGACCTTCGGGCCTGGTCCTGATCGTCCTTCGTCCGCAGGCCCGCGCTTACGGTGGCCAGAGATCTTGTCGCGATCCCCGACGCCCAGGGCGCCTCCTGCGGTGGCTCCTGCTGAGGACGTGAGGGCGACTCTGTTGAGTCTCCCTCACCCGTTCCGCCTTCTCCTTCGCGAGCATTACTGCTTCGCGAAAGAAGAGACTACTTCCCATTCCCTTTCGCTCCGTACCATGACCTGGACCAGGGCCGGGCGCAAGAGGTCGCTGCCACCAATCGCCTCCACGAGAACACAGCGGTGCTCGCCCAAGCGGGACAGAACGTATGCTCCACCGTGTCCTCTGGGCATCCGCACAAAGGTGACGTCCAACGTAATATTGCAAACATTTCATACAAAAAGTACTCCATGCAATAAACAGAAAAGTATCTCATAAACAGAAGGATGCCAAAATTTCTCCAGTTTGATGGGTAAAACGTGAACCGCTTCATAAGTAGATAATCCAATCCCTTATTTCAATGAAGCAAAGTAATTTGCAAGTAGACGGCCTGTATACCAAATAATTCTCATCCGAAAAACATATTTGCATGAACCAATATAAAACAAGATACGTCGTATTTCTATCTCTACTAAATCAAAGTCCCTTTCGCGTTTGTCTGTTTCTCCGCTAACTCTTCCTAAACCACACAATGAACTGTTGGGCACCGACATGTATAAAATTGTACGCCTGTGATGCGGTTTTCATTAGTAGAAAGAGTGATAAACGAAGAGGTTTGTGTGTATAATTTTTACCCGTGTGGAGCCGGCGCGAGTCGATCATCATTATCAAGCTTTTAATGTCCCCATTGCTGGGGCTGTTGCCTCTTCTCTGTGAGAAGCGTGGACCGTAATCCTCCACGTGGGCCCAATGCGGGTTGGTAGATGTCACATGTCTTTAAATTTTTGGTTCTAGGACATGCCGGATTCCTCACGATGTTTTCCTGCACCGTTTTGAGAGCAGTGGTGATGAAAATAATTTACATAAAGTAAAGCGCCAGCCTGGAATTTGAACTCACGACCTACTAGCCGCGGCCGTTATCACTGGGCCACCATTGCTCACAACTGGTGAGTCAATTGTTCGCTATAAATATTTCTATTGTTCAAGGCGGCTCTTAGACCAAAAAAAAAACGCGAGCCTATCAAACATAAAAAAAAAAAAAAAATATTATTTGGCTACGTAGCCAAAAATGTACCAAATATACATCTAAGTAAAGTATATGAAATATGTGCTAGTGTAATTTAAATTTGGTATGCGTGACGTCCTTTCTCTTACAAGATCTTTTATTGCACTTCCTTTTACATAGATACATAAAAATACGAATGAGTATGTGTAAATATAACTCTGTTTAGTTGGTTCATTTACAGTTGTGTGCTGTTTAGTTGTGTATTTATTTATATTTTTACCCTCAAATTGAGGAAGGAGTGGAATTCCCTGCCGGTGTCTGTGTTTCCTGAAAACTATAACCTGAGGGTCTTTAAGTCATGCCTAGGGGTAGCAGATAAATTCGTAACAGAGTTACCGCTGCTCTTGGCACTCAGGCAGGGCAGGAACAGGGGTGGGTTTTAGTCAGTAGGAGTCTGACACGCCTTACCGCTCCGCCCAGAGCGGGAGATATCATTGGATGATTTCCCACCCCAAAAAAAAGGGTCTTTAAGACAAGTGTGAATACCGTCGACCATTTCATCGCTTACCATCAGGTAAAATAGTTGTCAAGCGCGAGCTTGTCAATTATAAAATAAAAAAAGAGTTGGAACGCCATGCAATAATTACAACACCGGAGCATTAGTGACTTCATCTACTGCTTTCCACCATTCTGTGTGTAGTGCAGTGATAAACATCAAATTGATGGAATACCTACCTAATTGGTGCCCTCCGCGTCCATTACAAGAACGCGTAAAGGGTGGTGTTCGGGCTGCCCCGATTCTGCAGCGCCTCGGGAATGTTTGCAGAAGCGCGCACCGACTGTTTCTACGCCACCATGCGCAAGCGTTGCGCGTCCTTGGTGTGTAGGGTGCGGGCCAGTTCCAATGCTGTCCAGGGCCTGCAGTCTCGACATTGATAGCGATCGCTCTGTCCTAACGATCGGTCACTACGTCGCAAAGATAATTGATTTTCTTGAAATAAGTACAGAGATGGCGTAAATTTTAACTTGCAAGCACTATTTTTCATGAAAACTGATCACCTGATCTGCTGGTCTCTGTACATATTTCTAGAAAATCAATTATTTTTCCAACGCAGCGACCGATCGTTAGGACGTAGCGATCGCTATCAATGTCGAGACTGCAGGCCCTGGCGATGATCGCTGATCGACTCGACTGTCCGTACATTCGACACTGTTGAGAGAGGCACGTTGAATAATTGGGTTAGCCACACGGCTTGACTTTTTATTATTTGACACGCGTCAAGTCCCTCATTAGCAGACACAATTAAAAACCTATTGTTATGTCGACGCGCGGTCCCTGACGCGTTAATAACATTTTTTTTTTGACATTCACTTAACGCGTTTTTATTTAATTTAATTTTGTTTTGTAATGACTAATATTAATATAATGATTCAAATGAGCCGTAATTTTAAATTTTATTTAAATTGTTTTTATGTAAGCTGTGTTTTTTTTTGTTCTGTGTTGTAATTGTGCTGTGATCAATATGAGCTATGCCTGAAATAAATTTATTTTATTTTATTTATATTTATTTTTTTAATGTGGTAAATCACTTATAAAAATATTGGATAAGTGTTTTTTCTTTTCACCCGTAAACAAAAAATGTTGGCGACAAAATGTATCAATTTTTACCTGGAAGTCCAAGGCCTCAGTCCTGAACTTGGATGCGTTTTATCTTTGTAATTTTTAATTGGTTTGCTAACACAAAATTTAAGTGTCCATAATTTTTGATAATCTAACTTTCAGTCTAAATGGGATTATTATATTTGAACCCAGGATATATTCTTAATCTAGATTGCATTATTGGTTTTTTCCACAAAAATATCATAACAAAACATTTAACATTGAATATTTATGTTCCACTTACAAAATAAGCGAAATCCTTTCCCGCGAACCCAAGTACCCACTAAATTCTATAAAATAATTCGCAGCAGGGAAAAGGCAAACTCACAGAAATACAGACCGAGCCTAAAATAATAAAATTATTAACTAAAGGGTCTATCAAATTGAGAATATACGACCACAAAGGATGTGTCACATCCAGCTTTAGTTTTCTGTGTTCTTGGCAGTAACATCGGTTTTGTAATAAGGTTGTGAGCCTGTTTTATGGGAGGACGTACGATATGGTATGGTCAAGGCCTCCTGTGGGCTGTGTAGTGTTAAGAAAATATAAGGAAATACAAAGATTCCACATATTCGCTTCCACAATCACAAGCTGTACAAGGAATATCACCCCCATAAACTACACTATAGGGGTTATATTACTTGTATCTACAACTTATAATTGTGGAAGTGAATTGTGGGATCTTTGCAGGACCGAAAAAAATGAGATTTGCCAGTTGCCAGGGGGTAACGTGTTACCCAATTACTGTGTTGTGAAGGTCAGATAGGCAGTCGCTCCATTTAAAATTCAGGTATCTTAGGCGTTTAAGAGTCAACAATAAAATGCATCAATAGTAAATTGTGCAGTCGTGTCCCAGCGGTAACGGCTGTGACGGGGCCCACCGTGGCCGGTGCCTGCATGCCTAGGGGTAGCGGATAAATTCTGAAAATGAGTTACCGCACCCCTGGGCACTAGGCAGGGAAGGAACAGGGGTGGGTTTTAGTCAGTAAGAGTCTGACACGCCCTCCCGCTCCATCCAGAGCGGAAGAAGTCATTGGAAGATTTCCCACCTCACAAAAAAAAAAAGCGGTAACGGCTGTAACTTGCAAGTAGTAGGTAGTAGGATTGAACCCAAGCTACTGCTTAAATGATAAAAGAAATGAATGTGAGGAAACCAGCATCTCCCAGAACCAAATGCGTCGCAGACATGTGACATCCACCAACCCATACTGGCCCCGCGTGGTAGATTACGGTCCATTCCCTATCCTAGAGAGGAGGCCTGGTTGTTCCAGAATTGGGAACATTGTAATAAGGCTGTTTTTACCCGACTGCGCGAGGCCAGGGAGGGTAATGTGTTTATCAGCCTATGTATGGATGTTTGTTCTTCCTTTGTGGTAGACCAAACGCGTAGGCCGATTTTGATAAATCTTTCGTCAAGTGATTCGTCCTGATCTTGCGAGTGCTATTAAAGACATGACAGTAATCAAAATACAATTTGGCCATCACTAAACGCCATTTTGTGAAAAAGGAAAAAAAATTAAAGTCTACGAACTATATTAAGTGGGGTATCAAATAAAGGGGTTGAAGAGGCGATTTGAATAATATAACTTACTAAAATGTAGCTTTTTTTTAATATTTTCAAAAAACCCGACTGTAAAAAACAACTAAAAAGATCCAGAGTGCTTGAAAAGTAACTTATTTGGAACTTTTTAGTTGTTGTTTACGGTCGAGTTTTTTGTTTATTTATTATGTGTCTACAAAATATCACAACTTTTGCGTGATAACTTCTTTCACATTATGTAATAGAGAAAGCAGAGCTGGGTCAATTTGATTAAAAGTTCAAAACACTCCCTTATAAGCCCTAAGCTCTGAATCTCTAAGCTATAAAACAAACTTATCTCCCATCCTTCAATACAATCTCGTACATTATGCATGGAAATCCAATACACGTCATTTTCGCTGCGAGGAGTTTATGCAAAAACCCAGACGCGGCACACATGCTAAATAAACTTGACTTCAAAATATTGTTTGAATAAATATTTTGTTGTCTTTTACTGCAAGCAAGATTGAGCCATTTTGAACGATTGTCTGAATGAAATGCTTACAAATTAAATTGACGGGTTGTTGAACTATGCTTCAATGTTTGAGTTAAATGTAGGTATTGCATTTTATTTTATTTCTGAGTTGTCGTTTATTAGCAAATTGTAAATAAATACAGTAATAAAATGTGTATTTTCTTTACCCATTTGTAATTCTATTTTATAAAATAAAGTATTTTTTAGTGTCATGTATATATGATATATAGACACGATAAGTGCCGCCTTGTTCTTTTATACTACCCAATGAATGTTGACGAAGTTAACCTGCACCATCATTTAGAGAATTTATTTCTGAAGTTTGATAATTTTACATATTCTAGAAATCTCGGTGTTTCGCTACCCAGAAACCGTCCATATCAGAGCCGTCAGTATTTATCTAAATTATCATAATTTGAGTATATAACCAACTAGCTGCGCCCCGCGGTTTTACCCGCCTAGACCGGAATAAAAGGTAGCCTATATGTTAATCTAGGCTATAATCTATCTACATACCGAAATTCATCCAAATCGGTCCAGCCGTTTGAGCGTGAAGAAGTAACAAACATACACACTCACAAACTTTCACATTTATAATATTAGTAGGATATAGTAGGATTAATGTTAAGCCAGTAAGCTAAGGTCAAAATGGTGGCGGAATCGGGGATCTTTGGTTTAATCTCTAAATGGGATAAAAATTAGAATTATGTTTTGTTTAAAATAGCATGATACGCTAATTACGTTAATGGGAAGACCATTAACATAATTAGCGTATCATGGGATTTAAAACCTTAACCTTTTATGCCTTAGCAATTGCTGTTAAACCATGTAATATCATTAGTTCACCAGACCTAAGTAAAAAAAATGTAGACTGAAATAATTTAAACTTATATTTTGAAAAGGTATTCTATGGCTTTCATTTAAACGGTAAGTTGAATGAAATTATGGCCAGCTTCAAAATGTATTTCGACAAACTACTGCTAATAACTGTTAGTAATATTTGGCGACTTCTAGTGGTCGGCAAAAATGACTAAATTGCTCATCAATTTAACAAGTGTATGTGATATTGGGTTACCTTAAAATTGGTGTCATAAAAAATATTATTAATACAACAGCAAATTGTGATTCGAGTTAATATAACTATTATCAAGCTGACCAAATCATATCTGCTTATTTTCTGACAATCCTTGGCCTCGAGGTTGAAGTGTGAACAAAAGCTTGAGCCTTATATTTTTTCATGCACCAGACTTATGGGCCGTTAACTATCCATTTGAAATTAAGAAAACGATTCTCAAAAATCCTTTGAATTAATTTTTGCTTTTCACCATTGTGCTAATGAATTTTCATGAGCAATCCACTTGGAAGAGTTCTTTGTCTAAGTTTTAATTATGAAAAAAATATGAATTGAGTAGAAATTTTTATTAGAGTGCCGTTTTATGTTACTTTCTGTTGCATGAATTTGATATTAAAATACTATTTCAAAATACGAGTTCCTACTTACGTAAATTTCAGTAGTGAAAATGTGACATTTCGCACCATAAAAATCTATTGTATTATAACCTAACAGTTTTCCCAGTAGCCAGCCGAAAATAAGCGGCATTTTATCATTATAATTTATGACAAGTTCAGGTCGTAAATCTTATGGAAACATCTGAGTTTGTCTCTTGAGCGCTGAATATTTTCAAATTAATTTAAATTTCATTGAAAAGGGAAAAATATTTTCATGAATCACTTACAATTTTTTTGGTAATGTAAAAACATTTGACTTTCAAAGCGTACCTTTAGGTTATACAGTTTCTTTATATAATGAGTAATGATTTTTTTGTTCGTGTCCCTGGCACGAGAATATTTTTTGTTGTTTGTTTTTTTTTTCTTTTCTTCATCGGTGGCGGCGCGGAGGTCACTTGTGCTTTTAATCGAATTTTTTATTTTGACGTCCTAAAAAAAAATAAACGTCCTAACACTAGTACCTACCTACTGATCCGTGCGTGCCAAATGTGAAATCTATCTAAACTAATTCCCTTAAACGAGCAATTCTTGTATATATATATATAATCTGAATCTCGCAAACGGCTCCAACGATTTTCATGAAATTTAGTATGCAGGGGGTTTCGGGGGCAATAAATCGATCTAGCTAAGTTTTATTTTTAGAAAACGTCGTTTTATTGTGTGAAAACAGAGCAAAGCTTGGATATCCAGGTACTAAAATATTAAATGATAAATAATTTCACTAATGGTACCTGCGAAAAATATTGATAGGTGGCGTATGTGGAATACCTCAGGTGCCAACCACTCAGGTGCCATTGAAACGGCTGCCCAATGTGGAATACCTCGTATGTTTTGGGGCACAGAGGGCAAGACAGCAATTAGTGCAGCATAGTTTAGAACTCGGCTCCACATCCACACCCTGCTGCTGTCAAAGTAGCCTCACTTTGCGAGCTTGGAATTACACTGTAGTAGGAAAGAGAAGGAAAGAAGGAACTGGGTGTAATAATGAATGTCTGATTCCTATTGTTTCTTCATTCTGAGTGCTTTTATTTATATTTTTAGGGTTCCGAAAGTCCGAATGAAAAATGGAACCCTTATAAGATAACTCGTGTCTGTCTGTCAGTCTGTCACAGTTAATTAACTCCGAATCTACAGATCCGATTAAGTTGAAATTGGTTTACACTTGAATATCTGTGACCCAAACATGGAAATGTAACATAAATAAATTGATTCGGAAGATGGGGGTCATTTTTGGTGTGCAACTCGGAAAATTGAAAAAAGAAGTATTCCAAACTGTACCGTGCTACATATCTAATGTAAGGGACTCAACTATATTTTTTTTTAGAATTTTAAAGTATATAGTTTTTAAGTTATTTAAGAAAATAGATGAAAAATTACTATTCGCCCTTGCTTATCTCCGAAACCCACGGGCCAAAAATTTTGAAAAAAAATACAGAATATAGTTCTTTACTTGCTAATTACAGGAAAACCTTTAAACATTTACCTGTAACTGAGTATATATGTAGTTAAAAAAAAAACCTGAAAAAATATAACTTGTTCGGAACCCTTTGCGTGCGAGTCCGACTCGCTCTTGGCCAGTTTTTTATAACAGACTGGACTTAGTTTCTTATTAATTTATACTTCAATTTATTTAGTGATGGGCTTAGGTCAAAAGTGTGACGAGTTTACTCTGATCTGCGCAGTTCATTTACAAATTCAATGTTTATATTTAGATAATGAATCGAAACAATCATTCTAGGAATTCCATAACGTACATATTTATAATCTGAATATTCTGTGATATGACGTCAAAAATGGAATATAATCTTAGGCAAGGTCGCAAGGCATGTTCATAATAAATTCTAAGCTCGTCTGTGTCGAGAAAAGTACCAACAAAACACTCGTCATGTAACCATATTATTGTATGTGGACTTGCTCCTGCTCTGTATTATTTAGGCTGAAAACATACTGGCAGGCTTAAGTGGTTCGTGAGTCGACGGCGCGTAGTGTTCCACGCGCGCCTCAAAGAGATGTAGTCAGCCACCACTGACGGGGCCCATCGTGGCCGGTGCCTGCATGCCTAGGGGTAGCGGATAAATTCTGAAAATGAGTTGCCGCACCCCTGGGCACTCAGGCAGGGAAGGAGCAGGGGTGGGTTTTAGTCAGTAAGAGTCTGACACACCCTCCCGCTCCACCCAGAGCGGGAGAAGTCATTGGATGATTTCCCACCCCACAAAAAAAAAAGGCTTAAGTGGTTATTACACTATCCAATTTCAAGGAAGCAATTTAGGAACACTAAGTAGGAAGCTAGTGATCACACTACACTAAATTGGACTAATTTAACGAAAATTTAACGACTGTCAAAGATCCACGATTGACACAGGTCTCTTTTAAAGTCCATACATATAAAGATAAGTCAATTGAAATGAGAACCATGTAGGTTAATATCTGAAATGGTCTTTCGAGGAAGCGTCACACAGATTTGAGTGGATCTGTCCAGACAGTGCAAGCATTTGTCAGATATCGTGTAGCTCAACTAAGGCCTTTAAGGAGCTCAACCAATTGACGAAAAATGTCAAAGTAAGGACATTTGGGTAGGCCACATAATTATAATACTCAAACTGTCATACAATCAATGAATTGACCCATAATATAATAACCTACATAGTCCTCACATTTATTTAGATCACTGTCTATTTTCAAATGTACCTAGTTATTTTTATTTACTTTCTCTGCTTTATTAGAAACACTACCAACCCGCCCTAGCTTCGCACGGGTATAAATTATGCACCTAAACCTTCTTAACTGTATCCTGAACACTCTACTAAAACAACATTCATTACTCACCTATCACCCCTCTTTGACATATGGCAAGAGAAGATATAATCCTGTAAGTCGCACTCGTACCTACTCCCCTTTCAACTGTTTTTTTTCTAACCCCTTCTTTTGCTATCTGGGACAATTTTTGTACAACAAAATCAGTAAAATTCAACCCATATTTAACCTCAATAAGAGACAGTGTAAAAAGAAGCTTACCACGTGGCTCCTGGGACTCAACTATGATGACACCGAAAAATTACTTACCATCTTATAATATATAATATAATATATACCAAATCCTCACCCACATATGCACGCATCTCTACATATACACTCTCAGACATACCCACACGAAACACATGTACTTTTTCACGCTCTCACTACAAGTTTACTACCAATACTAACACTACACCAAACCATACAATTTTTTAATTATTAATTTTGTTATTTTAATTTAATTTTTTTAATATTTTTAATTTAAATTTTTTAATATTTTAATTTAATTTTTTTATTATATTTATTTTTTAATATTTAATTTTATTTTATTAATATTTTGATTTTTTTTTTTAAACACTGTTGAGCTACAGACAGAATTTAAAATATTGTTGAAGCATTTTTTTTTCATTCTTTTTATTATTATTATTTTTAATTTCTGTCTATTAACTGCTAGAGGGTGGAGACCTGGTGACCTGAGACACAGGCCCATAAAGCCTAGCTTAGGCACCAGTTTCCCACAGTTAACGTTATTATAATATGTATGTAAAGTTAGCGTAACAATGTCTGCAAAGTTTATTGTGGTGAGATAATAAATACTTATTATTAATTAAACACTCTATCTATTGGTGAAAAGCGCATGAAAATCCGTTCAGGAGTTTTTATGTTTATCGCGAACAGGCAGAGAGACAAAGTGACGCATTGAGGGACTTTATTTTATAAAATTCAGTGATTAAACTATGTAAGATGTCAAATGTCATACAGCTGTAAATTCACTAAAATGCTTGTCTATTTTTTTCCTCGCAACTACAAAAATGTGTCTTCGCAAAATAAACCAAAACAATGCCAGCACAGTTAAGAGGAAGTTTAAATCGAATAGAAACTTCATCAACACCACAGAGCTAACAGGGTTGCGGAGTTAAAAGCTGGAACGCTTTCCTTTTAAAAGAATTATCAGTGTCGACAAAGACGTGATTCTCACACTTACGACAACAACAATGAAATGTGGGGGTTGGTCGCTTGTGACTTTTACGTTGCGTTTTTGGGTAGTTTGCTTTATATTTTTTTTGAAGAGAAAGAAAGAATTTGGTGAGTTAGAAATATTTATAAAAGTATAAGAGTATTTTTAAAAGACTACGATAAAGCCACAGGAGAACCCAGGTGGCCGACACACCTCGAAGCATCGCCAAACTTGAGTGGCAGTGAGCAAAGCACATTGCTCGCACACAACAGATAATCGATGGAGTCAAAAATTCTGGAGTGGTGACTATGTACTGAAAGATGTAGCGTTGGGAGGCGTCCCAAAAAGTAGACCGATGACCTGCTGAGGGTCGGAGGAATCCGATGGATGCGATACGCTGACGAGGACCGGCCGTTGTGGTGACACTTGGGGGAGGCCTATATCCAGTACTGGAGGTCTTTCGGCTGAAATGATGATGATAATGGCAAAGCCAAAAGTATGAAGTAATGCTTCTGTCTTTTTACTACAAGAGCTGGTAGAAATTGCTCGCCTACAATTCTGTATTCGACATAAATCGTCGTACTTACATTAATTCACAGGAAATCGTTTGTGTGATTTACAGGGTGTAAAAGGACACATCACAAAGCCGTCAACTACGCATACTGTACCTACATCTAACAGAGTAGCTTTGCGCAAAAATTATTGCTGGGAAACGACTTTTATTTTTAGGTATTAATAAAAAGGTATTTTTTATTGCGCGCAATGTAACGCGAACCCAGCAAGCTGAGTTAAGCCCCGCCCCTTCGCTCTAAGCTGCGTGGGTACTTATCAGATACGTTTGATATTCTTTGCGATTTTTTAACTTCAAATGCGTAATTTGTTAAGAAAAATCGAAAATTCAGGAAATATTTGATTGGAAAAAGTTTAGTAATAGCACTTGGAATTAATTTTCGTATAAAGTAAAAATAAAATTGCGACTTTGACCTTTCTCTCTAGAACCAATATCTCCAGAACAAGTAGATTCCCAGGTGTGGTTTAGTAGTAAACATATCCAAATAATGGGTAGAATATGTGAATTTCGGCTTCGGAAACTGTTTTTTTACACCCGATATAAAATTACTGTGATCCCCAATCTGTCTAATGGTCCTTTAATATTTTAACCTACATAAAACTCCAACTTAAACATTTGACCCCTCATATTTCATTCATAAATCCTAAACGTACCACAGACTATATAAAATGCTTTGACTTGCTGGAGGGTCTAAAGCCGCTGAAAATATTTTTGACAGAACGCTTGTCGTGTGCTCATTTTATTTACGAGTATTTCGAAATGTAACCTTTATTGCATCGTTAAAAAGACTTATTCTCTGTTTAACGTCCTCCTAAAGTTTTTATTTCAGCTGAAGTATCTGATCAAAAAGGTCTAACATGAAATGGTGAGAAAATAAATCTAGAGTGATATGGTGTCGAGTTCTAAATACGCATTACTTTGAGAATTGCTTTTTGTTCACGGGGATAGAAATTGTCAAAGTGCTATGAGAAAATGTGTCGAGGTTGGATGACACGTGTTGAAATAAACTTTTTTTAGACTGGCAACCTTTGTTTTTCTTTCAAGTTTTAAACCTCTTAGGTTTTCCTGAAAAATCTCCACAAAGAATTTGCTTGGTTTAAAATGTGTGGTGGTATTGCTTTACTGTTTTGGTTAGATTTGTTCTTGCTACACGTACCTATCAAAAAGATTTAGAAGTTTTTCGACAATATAGCGGTTATGTAAGTTTTTAGGGTTCCGCAGTCCTAACAAGGACAAGAAACCCTTATAGTTTCGGCCTGCCTGTCTGTCCGTCCGAGGCATAGGTAAGAGACTGTTAGTAGGTACTAGAAAACTGCAATTTTGCATGGATAAATAATTTAATGGATTTGATTTAATGGATGATATTAATCAATTATTAAATTAAACTTTAAAGTAAAATTTGTTGTTCAAGTCGAGCGTCGACCTCGCCCCCCCTCCCCCTCCTAATAAAAGCTAAATTAATTAAAATTTAATCACCAAATTGTACCATATTAAAATTTAAAATTTCGTGTATATTTTGCAATATTTTTATATTTTAATAATCCTTGAAAAAATATTATAAGAAGTACGGTCTACGGAAAGCTACCTTATTTTATTTTATACAATAGACTGGCAAAAAAGCAGTTGGCCTATCTGATGATACATATCCGATCACACTGCTATGAATATCTCTTCGATACCAGTTTGTGTCTGTTTGGGCAAACATTTTATTGGTTCTGTTTAAAATTTTTATTTTACTGTTGATAGGCACACGTCTGACCACTATCTCACCTGATGGTAAGCGATGATGTGGTCGAAGATGGAGCACGCTTGCTTATTCACTCTTGACTTAAAGACTCCAATTTTTTTCCAACGCTGGTCATAATTTGATTAATATTAGATTAACATCTGACAGATTGGAATTATTCTCTCTCCAGTTCTGAAGCTGTAGTGCTAGATGGCGCGCTTCTCCCAGTCTGCTCCGATTTTCGGTATCTCGGTTCACTCGTGCAAAGCGATGGCGAAATAGATCGGACTGTTAAGCACAGAATTAACACTGGATGGATGAAATGACGGCAGGTCACCGGGACTATCTGTGACTCCCACTTTCCCCTAAAACGTAAGGGGAAGATTTATAAAACAATGGTCAGACCTGCTGTCTTGTATGGTTCAGAATGTTGGGCCACAAAAAGGATGAATGAAAAGCAATTGCATGTAGCTGAGATGAGAATGCTAAGAGCGATGTGTGGTGTTACGCGCATGGATAGAATTAGGAATGAGTATATAAGAGGAAGTCTGAAAGTGGCACCGCTGACTGAGAAATTGTGTGGAAATCGGTTGTCGTGGTATGGGCATGTGATGCGGAGGAATGAAGAAAATGTCGTGAGGAAAGTCTTGTGTATGGATGTGGATGGCTATAAGAGTAGGGGAAGACCAAAGAAACGATGGTTAGACTGTGTGAAAGAGGATATGGGAAAAAAGAGGGTGACTACAGAGATGACGACTAATAGAGGAGTCTGGAAGAAAAAGAGATGTTGCGCCGACCCCAAATAAATTGGGATAAGGGCAGGAGAATGATGATGAGATTGGAATTATTTTAAGGTTAAATCTAAGCAGATAAAACATTAGATCAATTGTGTTACGGATCTACAAATATTAAAATTTATCCTCGTTTGTTTTCCGTTGACTGCACATTTGTGACTTTGCCAAGAGGTTTTGGCTACTTCCAGAGGACAAAGTATTATTTACAATACTGAAAGTGGAAAAAAATAAAAATATGTTGAATATCTAAAGAAAGGTATGTGGGTAAAGTTGTCACAACATAAATTGGACTGTGCAAGTTAGTTATAATTTTATAAAGCCTTCGGAGGTCATTCATATTTAACCGACTTCAAAAACAGATGTTCTGTATTCGACCTGTATTTATATGTATGTATCTTGTTTATCCGCAATTTTCTCTAAAACTACTGATCCGATGTGGATGGGATTCCGATTTTCATATAGGTAGATTTAATATATAATACATTAGAATCTAATGAAGATCTTCGGATATAGACAGTGGAACTTTTCAATATCTAACAGCAAATGACTCGCGACTGCTGCAATCGTATGCCTATGTATTGTAAACACAATTCAATGGGAAACCACAACTAGAAAGTGAACAATAAAACTTTTAAAAATAGAACCGACTTCCAAAAAAAACAAAGTTGTGCAAAATATTTTTAATTTTGGAAAACGGTGTCAAAAAACGAAGACACAGAACCAGAAACACCAACTTCCGAAATTAAAGTTATTTTGGACTTCTTTAGATTTTTTTTTAAGCTTTTAAATAACTTGCAATGTTTTGTATGTATTTATGTTCGGGTCAAATCTTGCAAACTGAATTAGAACTACTTCCAATTATCCTACGGTGTTGAATTTTGACGTGGTGGTTCAGTCCCGATGAGAATGCATTTTTATGGTAAGCATGACCAGAATCAACATCCAGGATTAGCTCCAGATAAGGGAACGCTTCAATGGTAAACAACATGGACATGAAAGTTTGTGTACACTTCTAATTGTGATAGCCGCTATAAAATGTTATTTTAAAAAACGTTTTTAACTGTAACTAAAACAAAAACTCCTAACTAAATAAAACTTACAATCTGGCGTCAAAAAATTCCTCCGCATTGCTGTCTACTGGAAGTGTGCCCAAAAGACTGGCGGTATTGCCACGTTGTATGGTAATGCTTATTCTCTGTCTAAGGAAAAAGCCAGCTCTTGGGTCACGCGAAGTGTCAACAAGGCGTTTACTAAAAGCGATGCGGAGGAATTTTTTACGCCAGATTGTAAGTTTTATTTAGTTAGGAGTTTTGTTTTAGTTTCAGATATTTAAGTATTTACTTGAAATTTTATAATTTAGGATACGTGTTTTACTGTTAACTTATTTGTTGTTTACAAGTGACCTCCAGTATTTTCATTAAACACTTTTATAGTTTTAGTTCTTAAAAGTTTGAAAATGACGCAGAAATATGTATTCAAGTAGATAGATTAATTAGATTAATTATTAGGGGATATATTATTAGGGGATAATTATAAGGGATAAGATTTATTTATATTTTGTATATTTTATAATAATGTATTGTGTGCTGTGTGTTTAAAGATATATGTTAGGTTTTAAATAATAAGAAATTTTAAGTTTTTGTTGTTATATTATGTGCAAATAATAAGAGTTTTTATATAAAAAAAAGAAAAATATATATATATCCAAACATCCGAATTGATACCGTCCTCCTTTTGGAAGTCGGTTAAAAATAGAAACTGAAAGCGTTGTTTGACTTTTTATATCAGTTGCGTTAAAGAACAACAACAGTTGTCTAGTGTTGGGAATCGCACCCAACAAACACGCAGACGGCACGCGGAGGCGACGTGATCAACCAACGCGTCATCAACATCAGCGAGCGAGCGGCGGTGCTACGCGGGGAGCCGGCCCAGCCGGCGGACACTCGCTTTCTCGGAGACCACCGCGACGGACGACACTCAAAACGCTTCAAAAATAATATATGTTTGTCCAGGACAGTTGCAATTTTGTAAAATTAACGGCAATACACCAAGCCTATTTATTACAGTCCACTTTTTATTTGTTTCCAACGAGCAAGTCGAACATCTAGAATTAAAAAAACGGTTTTTGATCCACCTGTAAATTTTCCCTTCAACATCATCATTTCAGCTGGAAGACGTCCACTGCTGGACATAGGCCTCCCCTAAGTGTCGCCACAAGGACCGCGGTCATGTGTGTCTCGCACAACCCCGGTAGAAATGTTCAATTACTGAAAAATATTACTAACACTAATGTTTCAATATATTCAAATATAATAGAACGCTTTCAAGCGAAGCCGCAAAGCAACCTTGATTACATTATCATATCCTTCTTAACCCCTCAATAGCTGGCGTTGTCTTCAAGAATAGTATTATGAACTACCGTCTCTAAGATGCATCGAGTGCTAACCATTTACATCTTAGAGTGACACTCAATTAAGTGTCTTGAGCGTGAGCATCAGCATGAGAAATAGGAGCTACGTTCATTATGCTGTTACTAGCTACTGGAATAACTTTTTACAGTTTTCTTTACTTTATGTGTGTAAATTGTCTTGAGATTTCTTGAAGGTTAACTCTCGTTAATAATCATAAAAAATCATAGCAATACAAACTTCTCGCGAGAAATTCATTGTTGCAAACAAAAGAAGAGTGACAGATATTTTTTTTTAAATATTTAAAAAAAGAACAACGCATCGGTGGCCAATGATTTTCAATAAGGAGATTTTTATTGAAATTAGCCGTCTATTCAAATAGTTTAAAAATAATAATATAACAATAATAATAAATTTATTAATTTACAAAGTTTACAGACTTAATTTAAATGGTTAACAAAAAGGTATTATTACAGCTAATGCAAGAGATAAGCAAGTGATATAGGCTGCAAAAAAAATAGTTAAAAAAAATAGATTGTATTTATTCTGTGGCTAACAATTTTCGGAATAACCTAGGTGTGTTTTAAAGAAAATAATTTTGAGCATCATCAGATATGTACTTCTGAATCACGTTTGGTACAAATGGGTAAAGTTTGTAATTACCGTCGAGGCGGGATTAACACCGCCTTAGCCGAAGACGAGTGTGTTTTGGACCCGAAAGTGTAATAACAAATGCTCACGCAAATCAAGCACCGTTTTTCAACACACTTGTTTTTTAAACATTGATAAGCTCGTGCATGACCACTATATCACCTGATGGTAAGCGATGATGTGGTCGGCGATAGAGCACGCTTGCCTAGAAGAGTAACCTAATCAATCTCTTTACACCCCCAGGTTGCAGTAATCAGGAAACAGGCTCCGGTAGGAAATTCCTCTCCTTAGCTGAACGCACAAATAATGTGTTCCCAAAAAATGTCCAAGCTTGCTTTGCAAAAAAACAATATAAAACCTCAATACAAAAACACTCTTTAACTCCTGATTAACTTGATTTGCGAAGATTGCTCTATTAACCGCCACAATCGATGGCAATCTATTCTGCCGGTTATTCTTTCACATAACACGCGTGTGTAAACTTGCCTGCGTTACCAAATGAAATTTCGTTTACCAAAACGTAATAAGGCTCTGCGAGGGAAGAAGTTTTGTAGAAGGCATTTTGTTATTCTGTCAGCAGTTCAGCAAGAACTATTAATTTATAGATTAAGATCCTAGAGTCACCAGACACTACATAGGTATAATCTGATTAACAAAAACTGTGGGATTGAGTAGTATTTTAAACGTACGCAATATAGCGGTACCAGGTGCTATGGTTACATCATTCACTTTACTTTAAGTCTGAGTGCTGAGCTTGATGTCTGTTTTATAGAATATTGTTAAATAATTAAATAATATTTAACGAAAAATAAATTTTTGTGGCCCTTATTCAGTCTGCTTAGCCTTTTCCCTACTATCTTGGGGTCGGCTTCCAGTCTAATCGGATGCAACTGAATACCAGTATTTTACATGGAGCGACCGCCTATCTGACCTCCACAACCCAGCCACTGGGTAATACGATACCCCTTGGTACCGTACCTTGGTACCCTTGGTACTTGGTGGCTTTCCAAGACTGGTTGTAAGACTTTCGGGCTTCTGACGACCCGTAACAACTGTCAAAAATCCACGATTGACAGCCGGGACCAACGGCTTAACGTGCTTTCCGAGGCACGGAGGAGTCTCAGTATGTAAAGATGGTCACCCATCCATAGACCATCCCCTGCGTAGCCTTAACCTGATGAATCGACCTGTGCGGCTGTTATTACTTTAGCCACGAGCTTACCCTTTTACTTTTACCAGATTACTGTACCCATAGTTTAATCAATAGATGTAAATAACGATGATGGAAGTCAGCCTTGATTAGGGAGGGTGCAAAACACCCGCTTTAATTTTCCAAAAATAATTTATGTTAAGTTAGTCCTACCTACTACTTAATAGCTTAATGATTTTAGTCACCAGCTTCAAATCATTGGTACAGCAATCTGAATTACCTATTACCTCATCCACCTCTTCTATCCTCTTAAACAGAGCTTATAATATCATAGCAGTATAGGCCTGATAATACACAACATGTCATGTTGTTCTCATATGATGTGTGTTCGCTGGAGCGCGATCAGAATCTTTTGATGTCCCGTTACAACTGAAATACAGTTATGATTATGACACTCTTATCTTATACTTGAGTGAGGTTGATTTTAAAATGTTTGCCATATTTGAAAATGGTGTCGGAAAGAAGTTGAAAATGATTTTTTAATCTTGACACGGGCATTTTGAGGAGGAATGAAACGTATGCTTTTTTTAGGGTTTCTTAGTACTAACAAGGATAAGAAACCTTTACAGTTTAGGACTGTCCGTCTGTCCGTCCGAGGTATAGTTAAGAGACTGTTAGTACTAGAATACTGAAATTTTGCATGGATAATATATATTTTTTTTATTTTTTTTATTTATTTATTAAACTTAAAAACAATATCTTTACAGGATGAGCCCAACACAATAGTGGTTTCCAAACACCCAACCTATAAACAGAAAAATCAACTTACGACTAATACTTAAAAATCTAAACTTTAAAAATATAAAACAACTTTAAAATCATCTGAATCTGCACAAATACTTATGTAATTATATAATAAATATCAAACTAAACCTTTTTAATGTTTTAAAATCTTAACCTAAAATATTAAATATAAAAAATCAGACCTAACACAATATATTAATATTGAAATATAACTAACAAAATTCAACAAAACTCTTGCAAATTCACTCAGATTGCACGAAAATATGTCAATCATCTCATGCACTTCATTTAGTACACATATTGTGCGGGAGAGGGGTGTTCTAGACATCAGTTTGGTTTTGGAAGCAGGCACGGCCAGCAATGGCGGTTGCCGCCGCCTCCACACGTACTGGTCTGGCACGCATAGCTTCAGGTGATGCAGCACACCCGGGTTATGTGCTACTCCACGCAGGAGCTTTAGTGCATACGCTGCGAGTGCAAATTCCCGGCGCACTCGGAGTTCGTTGTACCCCACCATACCCAGTACAAACAGTGTAGGATACATCAGCGGGTAAAATGGGTAAACCTCATAAAGTTTGAAATACAAGTGTCTTGTAAATTTATTCTGTACTCGCTCCAGCATGACCTTGTATTTCGCTTCATGAGGAGCCCAAATCACCGTACTGTGTTCCAAGTGACTCCTTACCAAAGCGTCATACAGTACCCTGAGCGTGGTAATGTTTGTGAATCCCTGCGACTGTCTCAGTACGAAACCCAGGTTTCTGTACGTTTTCCTGCAAATCTTAACTATATGATCCCGGAAAGTCAGATATTACGTCCCCTACCCATGAAATCAGCGTTTTATATGGAGAATTTTAAAAAAGTTCCATTTTTCATTCTAACTTTTTCTTAATTTATTTAATAACTATGAACATTAATGTTTGAAAACTTTTATGCAATAATGTTTAAGAACTAAGATAACGCATGCCACTTAGATTAAGCAACAAAAATAAGTTTTGGCTAAGTTAAAACAAATAGTGGTTTCATTTCTGCTAACAAAAAGATGAATTATTTTTCCGGTTTTTTTTTTGTATAAAACTATAAGTAATAAGGTTTTTTTTACTATTGGCAGTTGTCTATGATGGTCATTATTCGGTAAAATATCAAGCAATTGATGAATATTTTAATTCATAGAAGTGACGAGTTTCTCTATTTGAGATAAAAAAATGCCAATTTCATAGGTAGGTAGGGAACCCAATATATTAAATATATGACGATAACAAAATAATAAAATCATGAAAACATTTTTTTTTATGGTAGTTCCCATACATGTAAAAAGTGGCATAACTTTTTTTTCTCGCCTATCCTATTGCGTGGAGTATCGTAGGATAGGGGTTTAGAAATCATAGCGGGGTTAAAAAGGAACGTCGCCGTCGTTTGAATGTTTCAACATGAATAAAAAAAAAGTAAGTTGGAATGACAATCTTCGTAAGAGGCGGCTAATAGCATTTATGTAATTTGATTAAACAAGAATGAAGTTCATTGGCGTATGATTTAAGAGGCGTCTGTGACCAGTTATAGTGGACTGCTAAAGTCTGATGTTTTTTTTTTTTACTTTGATAATGAGTTCATTGAGGTGAGCATTCAATACATGTTCTTGTATATCTCTTGTAACTCAAAGATATGATTCCTCTTATTAAAAGAAAATCACATCAAAAACACTATAAACGCGTCGTTATTTATCTCATATCTTGTATTATATATTTAACTAGAAACATGGAGTAAATAAGCTCTTTCATAAGCTTCTCCCAAGAATCCTTTACAAGGACTTTAACAACACACGCACATGTGCACGGATTTAGAAATTAAAATTCACGAAGCGGAAATCGTTTACACAAAGATTTTATCGACATTCGGTGGTTATGTTGAATAAAGAGCTACTGCTGAAAACCGAATTTACCACGGAATCTAATATTGAAGCTATTATTTTGCTAATCGGCAAGTGAAGCAAAGTATATAATTGACATAGCCCGGAGAATTTTATTGAGATGATTCTTACGCCGGGAGCAGCAAACACTTACCGTGCTTCGGGTGACAGAAAGATCTCGGTGACAAGTGACAGTCCAGGTATATGAGGCCTGCCTTGGGTGGCATCCCGATGGGTCTCTTGAACACATAAAATGTCACAATACGACTTGCGAGATAATTCAGAAAGAATTTCTGCTTTATCCCAGGAGAAACTTTCGATATTGCCGACGCTGAATACAGGACCAAACATAGTATTTAGACCGCCTTCTAGAAGGTCTTGCATTGGAAGGACTCCTACAAGGTGAACCGATCTTTTTTCATAGGGTAGGCTTTAGGTGAAAGCGCCAGGGTAGCCCGCGAAATTCAAACTTACTTACGTCTTTTGCAATTTGCAGGTCAGTGTCAAGTTGTATCTTGATCAAAATATGATTCACGGCCGTAGCAAGTGTGATTTATAGAATTATAATATTATAATCATTAAAATTATCATTAAAACATACAACCTGTTACTGACCCGCAAATAGCAAAAAGCTTAAAATAAATTGAATTTCGCGGGCTACCCTGGCGCTTTTACCTTAACAAATAACTCTCCCGCTTTGGGTGGAGCAGGAGGGCGTGTCATACTCTTACTGACTAAAAGCCCACTCGTGCTCCTTCAGTGGCCTGTCCCTGGGCCGCTGTGACTTTTTTGATAACACCCGCGTCCCTGGTAGAAGGTGAACCGATGACTTGGTGAAGGCCGAAGAAGACCGAAAGATGCGAGAATCACAGGACCGATCGGTGTAACAACGCCTAGGGAGGCTTATGTGAACTTCTTTCGGCTGAAATGATGATCAGCTTCCATATTTCAAAAACATGCCCAGTACGTCACTACATTATTATAAAACTAAGTCCCCCGCCGCGACTGTCAGTCTATCTGTTTGCAATAAACTCAAAAACTACTGAATGGATTTTCATGTGGTTTTCACCAATAGACTGAGTGATTCATGAAGAAGGTTTAACTGTATAAGGTACCCGAGTGAAGCTGAGGCGGGTCGTTATTTAGAAATAAACAGGTAACGTGTATTTGTAATTAAAATCATGAAATATACCCTAAGAAGAAGTCTAAGTCTTGAGTTACATGCACAAAAGAAGCCCTATTTCCATATTTTATCAGCAAAGCATTGAAGCGCCTCAGCTTCGGAGTCACGTAACATTATCCCTCAGTAGGTTCTCATTAACATAAAGTTTTGCTGGGAACTCGCGCGAACTTGCCTCATACAATATGGAGGTTTCATTTTTAATTTAATTACTGTGTCTGTTTGTGAGTCGTTTTAAATTGTTTCTGTGTTACATTTACACAATCTTGTCGTGTTAAGTATGACAGAATGTGATACGAGGTTGTTTGCATAATAATGTTAAGTACTTGTTTCATAAAAGCTATTTAAACAGGTTCTAAATGAAAAATTTTCTTTGTAGAATTTTTCTTTACTATCCGCTAAAACTAAGCATAAGGTCAGCGGGTTTTATAAATAAGGCGACTGTGTGTTGCTCATGTCATCATCAGCCTTTTAATGTCCCCACTGCTGGGGCACAGGCCTCCTCTCTGTGAGAGGGTGTGGGCCATAATCCACCACGCGGGCCCAATGCGGGTTAGTGGATGTTACATGTCTTCGAATTTTTGGTTCTAGGACATGCCGGTTTCCTCACGATGTTTTCCTTCACCGTTTTGAGAGCAGTGGTGATGAAATAACATACACAAAGTAAAGCGCCTGCCTGGGTTTGAACTCACGACCTACAACTTGTAAGTCGCAGCCGATACCAATGGGCCACCACTGCTCATGTAAGGCTAATTAATTAATTATACCTATTTATTATTTGTAACTTCTTTTTTGTAACCTTCACTTACATCTTTGAAGCTGTTTATATCCTGAATGCTATGTATAGTAATCGGAGTGCAGATTTAAAAATGCTAACATGTAAAAGTAATCCTAATCACAAACTTGGTCTGTATTCTGTAACTGTACCTTTTATAAATAAATAAAAAATAATCACACTAATATTACAAAGGCGAAAGTTTGTGAGTGTGTGTTTGTTACTTCTTCATGCTCAAACGGCTGCACCGATTTAGATGAAATTGGTATGTAGATAGCTTATACCTTGGATTAACACACAGGCTACTATTTATTCTGGTCTACGCGGGTAAAACCCCGGGGCGCAGCTAGTAAAAAAAAATATAAAAAATAATATATATAATAAAAATAATAAATAAATAAAGACATGTGAGGAAGGCTGATGATTATTTAGTATACTGATAAGTATGTTAATCTTTATATCTTTCATCATCATTTCAGACGAAAGACTTCTATTGCTGGACATCGGCTTCCCCAAGTGTCGCCACAATGACCGGTCCTGTGTGTTATCTTCATGCGGCAGGCCAAAGATTTTCGTAGTGAAATCAAAATTAGATTATGCAAACAATAGTAGATTGTTTGTGAGAGGTAATCTCTGGCAATACAGATTCGATTATAGAAATCATTTCGCTTGTTTTATTTTATTTTTATTATTGATAGGCTTGCGTTTGACCACTATCTCACCTGATGGTAAGCGATGATGTGGTCGACGATGGAGCACCAGCTACCAGGAAACACAAACTCTGCAGGGAATTCCACTCCTTTGTTGTACGCACAATGAATGTATTCCCAAATCGTTTTGTGCGTGTGGGTGAAATGTCCACTATGTACCGTTGTTACATATTACTATTACTTGTTACACTATCATTTAGTGCTAAAGGCTAGTTTTTACACGAGAAACTGCAGATTTTCCGAGAGATAGACTACGGGATCAAATCCGTAGAAAATAGCCAGGTTAAAGTCAAAAAGCGCAGATCATCATCATCATTTCAACTAAATAACGTCCACTGCTGAACATAGACCTCCCCCAAGTGTCACTACAACGAACGGTCCTGTGTGTCTCGCATCCATCGGATTCTCGCGATCTTCACTGGGTCAAAGTGCGTATGTGACGGGATTTAATTTGTGAAAAATCCAGTAAAATTGAAAACTTTTTATTTTCAATAAGACTCGAATACATTTTAAATTATCAAATTTGGATATGATTTATTATACCGGTATAACGTAGTGAATAGGGATGTAGCGGTGAATCGGTACGAAACTTTAAAAGAAATTTTAACGTCGAAATAATATTATAGTTTGTCGCAAAAATTTTTTTTTTTTTGGGCGGGTGGGAAATCATCCAATGACTTCTCCCGCTCTGGGTGGAGCGGGAGGGCGTGTCAGACTCTTACTGACTATAACCCACCCCTGTTCCTTCCCTGCCTGAGTGCCCAGGGGTGCGGTAACTCATTTTTAGAATTTATCCGCTAAAACAAAAAAAAAACCCCTAGGCATGCAGGCACCGGCCACGATGGGCCCCGTCAGTGGTGGCTGATCTCTTTTGTCGCCAACATGGAGACTAAATTATAAATTAATTATAATTCAGTTAGAATATTCAAATCCTTGTTGGCAATAAACTATATTATTTCAGCTTTAAAATCCCTTTTAAAGTTTCGTACCGATTCACCCCTGCATCCCTATTCACCACGTTTTACGGTATTTGAAATGATCTATTCGTAATGTATCGAGAATTCACACTCTCTCAAGGTTTGTTACAATCTTACAAAGTTTACAATATTATCCGGTCATACATGTGTATAAATCACCGTAAAACAAGTCAGGATAAACAAACTCTGTCTCCACGAGTTCAAGTCATTTTAGAGAAGTCTGCTCACATTTAAACCCGTTTTGAAAGTTAAAATACAAAATTAAATTAGAACTTCTTGGAGTTGGTGTTCGTGCCGACGACGGGGAATTTTGTAAATATTTTGGAGTTAATTCGATTGAGTAATTCTGAAAATTTGTTTTTCTATAGCATTCAAAGTTGGATCTTTTTTTCTTGGTACGTTTAAATTCGATTTCAACAGTCAAGAAACACATAAAACAAACTATATTTCTAAATCATGAAAATGGTTAAAGAAAACGCTCTCAGATTTTATTTATTTATTTAAACTTCATGTAACAGTCAACCATTAGGTAATAGAGACTACTTTGTGGTAGGTGTAGGTATTAAAACATTTTTTTTTTACAAAAAATTAAACCGATGAAAAGAAAAAAATAAATAAAAGTTTTATTTCTTATTGAACTTATTTACATAAAACAATAAATTTTATATAAACTAATTTTGAGTCGCCGCCAAACAACAAACTGATTAAATTATCTAAATTTTATATGCACGTGGAAATGGGCTCTACGTTGGTAATTAATCATTATATTATTTGGCGCCGACTTATCATCTTTTATAGAATTGTGTAACTTCTTATTGTTTAGAAAAGGAATGGCTTCCATCATCAGCTTCATGATTTAATGTTTCCTAAACGCAAAACACTATTCGTGCTTACAATTTTCGAGGGTATCTCTCAATTTTAACGAGATCCCTTAATCAGATGGGACTATTAAGGTATACTCTATCTAACAAAAAAATAATCATCAATATCGGTTCATAAATAACGGAGTGAGAGCTGAATAGACAAAAAAAAACCAGCCAAGCGCGTGGTTTTGCACAAAGAAAGAAAAAATCAGATTTATCAATATATTGGTAATTGTTAGTAAAATATACGTAATAATTAACATTATCACCAAATTTCAAGTTTATAGGTCAATGAGAAGTTAAAAAATTCTTCGGAACAAAATTTTGTGACAGACGACGGGTAGACGTACACGTGAGTGACAGCAATAGGCTCCGTTTAGACCCTTCGGGTACAGAACCCTGAAAAAATACGGTCAAATTGAGAACCTACTCCTTTTTGTTGTCGTCATCAATAAAGTCGCTTTCTATAACCTGTCAAATACATGCGCTAAAAAGTAGTAAATATTTAATTCATGATTCTTATAAATCCCCTTAGTCCATCGCTTGCCTTTTAACCCCGGCTTACAGTGAAGAAAAACTGTGTGCTAATATGAAAATCCCGACGGATTCGATCTTGGAATAAAGTGTCTGAACTAGTTTATATTTATTTATCTTGTCAGTTTCACATGCTCGGGCAGAAGCAGACGTTATTCAATTTTGTTTAGAGGGGATCAGGTTTGAGTGGTGGCGAAACTACTAGTAGAGAAGCAAATTTAAAAGCGAACAGATGAAACTCAATATGACGTCTCTCTCGATTTGACGCCATGGTTGACTGACTGCTGCGCTGCGTCTCGTGGGTTCGTTTCCCGTACGGAATATAATATTCGTATGGCTTATAAGTAACTGTTCCGGGTCTGGGTGACTTGTGTAGGTATATGAGTTTACATGTTTGTGAACGCACCCACGAATCACGATACAGAAGTAATTCCTAGTGTGAAGCAATGACTCGCACACCGATGGTCCTTACAAGCTTGCGGGTATGTAAATAGTTCGGGAATTGAGTTTCGAAAATTTTTGCCCGATAATAAATTAGATATTTTTTTTAATTTTTCGGTAGCAATCGAAAATTAGGTGTGGTTAAGATAGTTTAAAATCTGTTTTAGCTTCTGCTAGTGAGGTCCTTTCATACGATGCCCCACATGATACGGTCGCCTCACTATAAAATTTGGACCCGAATTTATGTGCTTTAATTAAAAATTTACGGTTTTCAGACTTTTTCCTTAATTTGTGTTGTATGGCCTTGCTTTTTCTCAAATTCCATGATTGTAGGACAGCGGAAAGTACCATATAAATTTTGATTCCCTTGAGAGTGTCGTAATATAAGTTCTTGCGGCATAAACGGCCGTATCTTTTTTTTACATTAACTTAGAAGTTTGATTTTTTCACAGCTTCAAGAGACTATAGACTTGAGTAAAGCGTTTTAATTTAAATTCGATATCTTGACGCGTTCCCGAGATAAAGGGTCTTGACAGACAGACAGACGGAAAACAAAGTAATCCTATAAGGGTCCCTTTTTTTTCTTTTGAGTTATGGAACCCTAAAAACATAAATAATAATAATAATATAATAATTAAAATTTTGATTAAATACACCTAATTCGCTAGCTTTATTCCCTTCGCTAGTTTTCATAACTATTTTTATCGTGGCTTCACGCCGGCCCTGCCGGAAAAAAAAATACAAATAATTTGATCCCTTTTTAATGGCAATGAACATGATTTATAGTAAATCGTTGAATCAAGATAACGTTAGCAAACGACAAGAAGTCTTACGTTTTATCACCTGGACTTTTATTATTTTTTTATTTATTTATTTCTTTCTATTTTTATTATTCTGCTCGCTCACAGTACGACCTTGAACACATATGTATAACGTTTGATGCTACAAACTTCGTCGACTTTTTCATTCACTTCAAACTATTTGCACTTTCTCACGGTTCAATCCAATTTACCCTGAACGCAGTCGAGATTTAAATGTTGTTACAAGCAACTCTTCAAGTGCTTACATAATTTTTACAACATTTTTTATATAATGAAAGGTGCCATCAGATGAGATAGTAGTCAAACGTGAAACTATCAGAAATAAATAAAGAGAAAAAACATATGACCTCTACCAACACGCAAAGGGCCCAATATCTGGTTAGTTATTTAAGGTCCACTTCTTCTCATAGAGAGGAGACCTGTAACCCAGCATTGGATCCGTTTTTTTTTACTCTTGATAGGCATGCGTTTGTTTTTTTTTGTGGGGTGGGAAATCATCCAATGACTTCTCCCGCTCTGGGTGGAGCGGGAGCCCCGTGTCAGACTCTTACTGACTAAAACCCACCCCTGTTCCTTCCTGCCCTTAGTGCCCAGGGGCGTTTCGAGTTTATCCTCAACCCCCGGGCAGGCATCGGCCATAACGGGCCCTGTCCTTATAACTGACAACTCTTTGAGGCACGCGTGGAAAACTACGCGCCGTCGACTCTCGGGCCTGGTGCTAATCGGACGGCGAGCTACCCATTACTCGCCGTCCGCAGGTCCGGGTCTACGGTGGCCGGAGATCGTCTCGCGGCGCCGGAAGTCCCAGGCGTCTCCTGAGGCGGTTTCTGCTGAGGGCGTGAGGGCGACTCTGTTATTGAGTCTCCCTCACCCATGCCACCTTTTTTTTTTTTTATGTTTGATAGGCTCGCGTTTGACCACTATCTCACCTGATGGTAAGCGATGATGTGGTCGAAGATGGAGCACGCTTGCCTAGAAGTAACCTATTCACTCTTGACTTAAAGACTCCCAGGTTGTATCTTACAGGAAACACAGACTCCGGTAGAGAATTCCACTCTCTAGCTGTACGTGCAATGAATGTTTTCTCAAAACGCTTTGTGCGTATGGATGGGATGTCCACCATGAACCGGTGGCACTACGCCGTACGTCTTGTGGTCCTTAGATGAAGCGCGCATTACTGCTTCGCAGAAGGAGGAGATGGCTTCCCATTCCCTCTCGCTCCGTACCATGGCCTGAACTAGGGCAGGGTGCGAGAGGTCGCTGCCGCCTATCGCATCCACGAGGACACGGCGGGGCTACACCCAAGCGGGGCAGACCTCCACCGTGTCCTCGGGTGATAGGCATGCTTTGGACGCTGTACCTAACCTATCTAGGTTAGATACAACATCATAGTTAAAAAACAGTATAATATGACAGTCAGTTCAACAGTTCGCCCAAGTACGTGTCAGACTTCGCACATTTAGGGTTCCGTATCAAATGAGGGAATTATCAAAGAAAAATTCTGATTTATCAATATATTGGTATTTTTTATTAAAATATAAGTAATAATAAACATAATCAACTCAAGTTCATGGGTCATTGGTAAGTTAAAAAATTTTTCGGAACAACATTTTGTGACAGACGACGGACAGACAGACAGACCGACAGACGGACAGATGGACAGATGGACAGACGGACAGAGAGACTGACGGACAGACGGACAGAGGTTTAGACGGACAGACGGACAGACGGACAGTCGGACATATGGACAGACGGACAGACGGACATACGGACAGACGGACAGACGGACATACGGACAGACGGACACGTGAGTGACAGCAATGGGGCTCGGTAAATGTTGGCTAATTGTAATTGAAAAATTCGAATTCATTTCCAATATTCATAAAAGGGTGATATTAACATTAAGACAAAGCCTTCGGCTCAACTCGAAGTTTTAACGGGTTTGTTTAGAAATTTATAATTTGAGGCCACAACAATTGGCTTCAGTTATTAAGAATTACTTTCGCTGAAGTTTAGTGGAAATGTGATTAGATATTCAAATAGGAGATTTGCGAGATTTGGAGACGCCCACGCAAAACTGAAACTTTTATTCTTTAGAATGTATTTGGAATTTTACTGTCGAGTACAAATATTATTGTGCTAGAAATGAACATTCAAAGATATATTATGAGTGTATGACACCCACCAAACTGCATAGCCCCAAAGAGGTGGATTACAACTAAATTACCCATTGTTATTTGGGCGATTACGCATTTAAATGCTAGAGGAGATTGAATTCAAGAGTAAACATAGTCATGAATGAACTAAAAACAACATGATCTATCAGGTCAATTCATATATAAACTACAACTAAATATATATATCATATATATATGATATTATAAAGTTTAAAAGTAAATTATGTGGTTTTTAACAGACTTCAAAAAAGGAGGTTCTGTATTCGACCCTTATTTAATGTATGTTTGTTTTTCTGTGATTTTCTCGAAAACTACTGTTCCGATTTGTGTGGGGTTTTCGTCATTCAATTGCATATATCTTTTGTTACCTACTCACGCCTAAGCTACTAAACATCATCACGAAATTTTTCATATACGTTGTCCAGGCAACTGAGGGAACACGAGTGGGTTTTAGTCAGTAAGAGGCTGACACGCCATCCCGCTCCACCTAGAGCGGGGCCTAACAGCATGTAGTGTTGGCATTTGGTTCGACCAACAATAAACGCTATCATTTTATTGTTTGCCTAACATTAAATGCTATTACGGGGAGAATTCATTTGATGATTTTCCTAAACCAAAAAAATCGGTACAGAAAAGGATACAGAGTACCTATGATTCAGAAAAAAGTACTGTTCCCGAGAGAAAGAATAATACAATAACTTTCGATGATCACAATTGCTTATGGATGCTAGATGGTGTTACATGTCTTTCGAATCATTTTGCTTCCGTGTGAAGCCGGGGCGGGTCACTAGTACATAATAATCGTAGAAATTGGCGGTTCAACGTAACCTCTAAAATAATGCATCTAACAAAATAATCATAGAAATTGGCAGTACAACGTTATCTCAAAAATAACGCATTAAACAAAATCAATGTACTTTATTCGCTACCCTTTTTTTTGTGTGGTGAGAAATCATCCAATGACTTCTCCCGCTCTGGGTGGAGCGGGAGGGCGTGTCTGACTCTTACTGACTAAAACCCACCCCTGTTCCTTCCTGCCCTGAATGTCCAGGGGCGAGGTAACTCTTTCGAATTTATCCTCAACCACTAAGCAGGCATCGGCCATGACGGGCCCCGTCATGTATGCTGACAACTCTTTGAGGCGCGCGTGGAACACTACGCGTCGTCGACTCTCGGGCCTGGTGCTGATCGGACGACAAGCTACCCATTACTCGCCTGCTAGGCATGAAGCTGCCTGCCTACTGCATTAAAACCATGGTTACATCTCCTTGTAAACTGAAGCTACCAGGTTAAGAAAAGCAACAAAAAAACTCAAAACACGTGACTGATTGCACAATCATCAGCAAAAGTCGCACGAAAACGTGAATTGCGAAAGCTTTTAACATAAACAAATAAGTGACCACGTTTCTTAACTTTAACTTGAAACAAAAGAGCAAGAAAACTTTCAAGTCATTGTTTTTGATTTCAAATAATCACGAGGGGCCTTGAAATCCACGTGTCGTAACAATAGAGTTGCAAAACTCTGAGGCAGCCCTTACGTTTTGCAACAGAATTTTTTCATTGACTTTGAAAGAGTTGGCCTGCACTTCTATGTTTTCCTGCAAAGGGTTCACGGTTACGTACAATCCTTTTATTTTTCTCTTTTTCCTTTGTCTTTGAAATACAAGGGGTGCGATTTTATGTTTCTTTTTGATATTAGGACCATGATATTGTGTTATCCAGTCACGCACTTGAAAACTTTTCATTCAAAAAGTTTGGCATCACGTTCTGGATGAACAGCGAAGCTGACCTTATTTTGTTAGTTTAAACATGTTGCCTCATGAATACATCAAGATTATTTTGATGAGAACACAAAATATGTATTATCTGCTTTTGAATTTAAGTTTCAGTTAATATGAATAATTTATATTCATAATAACTGAAACTGAAATCCAAAAGCAAAAATGTGGATGGATGGAGAGGGAGTGTGAATTATTTAAGGAATGATTTGATTACGGCCCATACCCTCTCACTTAGAGGAGGCCTGTGTCCCTGCAGTATGATTATTATACGTTTGTTATGCTAAGCTATTATGCTTACTTTAATCACTGAGAAAGAACTGGAAATTAAGAAATTAGGTATATCCTCTATAATGCATGTGAAGATTTGCGCATGACAACAGATGCTTTTGTGATGTATTGAATGTGCCCCGCCGTGTCCTCGTGGAGGCGATCGGTGGCAGCGACCTTTCGCGCCTGGCCCTGGTTCAGGCCATGGTACGGAGCGAGTGGGAATGGGCAGCAGTCTCCTCCTTCTGCGAAGCAATAATACTTGCGAAGGAGGAGGTGGAACGGGTGAGGGAGGCTTAACAACAGAGTCGCCCTCACGCCCTCAGCAGCAGCCACCGCAGGAGACGCCTGGGGCGGCGGACGTCGCGAGACGACCTCCGGCCACCGTAGACCCGGGCCTGCGGACGGCGAGCAGTGGGTAGCTCGCCGTCCGATCAGCACCAGGCCCGTGAGTCAACGGCGCGTAGTGTTCCACGCGCGCCTCAAAGAGAATTTGTCAGCCACCATTGACGGGGCCCATCATGGCCGATCTCTGCATGCCTAGGGATAGCGGATAAATTCGTAACAGAGTTACCGCTGCCCTGGGCACTCAGGCAGGGAAGGAACAGCGGTGGGCTTTAGTCAGTAAGAGTCTGACACGCTCTCCTGCTCCACCCAGAGCGGGAGAGGTGATTGGATGATTTCCCACCCCAAAAAAAAAGAAATTAATACATTGAATATAAAATAACATATAAATATTCAAACAATTTCATCTAAACCCGGAAGATTTAAAAGATCAGGCTGTTCCAACTAACACAGTACCCAATTCACCAAAATATCAACCAGCGTAAAGTACCTACTAGCAACTCTATCAAACGCAAGTTCGATCGTGTATGGAGTACTGTTTTCATCTTTGGGACGGATCTGCCAGATACCAGCTTGATGCCTTTGAGTCAATTGAGAAACGAGCCAAGAGGATTATCGGCAATGATAGGCTCGTTGAGTCGAAACTCCAAAGTCTTGAACATGGACACCGAGTTGCTAGCCTGTCGGTTTTCTATCGATTACATTTTGGGGAGTGTGCGACGGAATTGCATAATTTTAATCCGCCAAGCCCGTTTCATCAACGGACCACCAGACGTACGGCGAAGTGCCACCAAAGCGTTTTGAGAAAACATTCATTGTGCGTACAGCTAGGAAGTGGAATTCCCTACCGGAGTCTGTGTTTCCTGATAGCTACGTCCTGGGAGTCTTTAAGTCAAGAGTGAATAGGTTACTTCTAGGCAAGCGTGCTCCATCTTCGACCACATCATCGCTTACTATCAGGTGAGATAGTGGTCAAACGCGTGACTATCAGCAATAAAAAAAAAAGCATAAAACCTTAAGCTAAAAACGACCCGAAACATACCAATAGAAATTAGCTCATCAAAACTTTATAAGGCCAACAACCGGTCTACCAGACCCCCGGGAGTAATGGGGGATTGGTCGCATGTCCTCAAAAATTGTTTTTGTTACAACAAGCTTATTTTACAACCCTTGTTGCGGTACAGGGTTAATAGTACACTTAATGAATTAAGTAGGTATATACAGTATGTAACAAAAACCCTGTTGTTCCTTCTACCCGCGTTTTAAGAATCGGTATACAAAAGTAATAAAGTAAGTAATTTATAAAAAACTTTTAAAAAGTAATTAAAATAAATATTTAATTATTAATATTTGTAATGTCTATCTGATTAATCACCTCTGCAATTCTGCATGAAGCAATTGCAAAACCTGTAGACTATTTAGCGAAATAAAGATGTACTTGTAAAATCAGATAAACTAAACTTTTTTTTTTTTAATGTGTCGATTTTAATAGTTATTTGATTTTTACCTCTCGACAAGCCAATGCTTAATTTTTTTGAATTATAATTTCATCTATTTTTTGCTTGTAGGTAAATGTACATATCCTTAAAACGAACAACAGGGTTTTTGTTACGTAGCATAACACAGAAAATAAATATAAAAAATAAAACCCTACGTTGCGTTAGTTACAAAGAGGATAAAGTATTTTCACGTTGTTAACAGGACTCACAATGTTTCGTATCCAAAGTCATTATCTGCCTAGCCTTTTCCCAACTATCTTGGGGTTGGCTTCCAGTCTAACCGGATGCAGCTGACCAGTATTTTACATGGAGCGACTGCCTGTCTCACCTCCACAACCCAGTAACTGGGTAATACCATACCCCTTGGTAAGACTGGATGTCAGACTTTCGGGCTTCTTACGACCCGTAACGACTGTCAAAGATCCGCGTTTGACAACCGGGACCAACGGCTTAACGTGCTTTCCGAGGCATGGAGGAGTCTCGGTATGTAAAGATGATCACGCATCCCCATGGCCAATTTTTGGCCAAACTTCTCCGATATTCGATGAAGACGGATCAGTTTGCAGTAAAGTAAATTTTCCTTTGTATGTCTAGAGAATAATAAATTAATAATTTTGTTCCTTGTTATTCAAATTGGAAATACGCTGCGGTACGATGGATTGCCACTTAAAATACTCTATGTATCTTCGATAGTATTTTTATTGAAAGTGGGAGCTTGCAGAACAGATGGTCAATGGAGCCGAAAATTTCTGGAGTGGCGACCATGTACCGGGAGAGTTGAGGGTGATGGATGACGATTTCGAAGTTCAAAAAAAACTGGCCAAGTGCGTGTTGGACTTCGCACTTTTAGGGTTCCGTACCAAATGTATTTTTGACTATTTGTATGACTTTGAGTCAACAAGATGCATATACTGTGAAAATTTGAAGATTTGTACCTTCAACCGTTTGGCTGTAAAACCTTTGTGACAGACGACGGACAGACAGACGGACAGACGGACGCTTGAGTGAAGCAATAGGGCTCCGCTTGGACCCTTCGGGTACGGAACCCTAAAAAATAATAAAAACATATTGCAAAGGTAAATAATAACTCAAAAGCGTTTTCCCTATTCTCGGGATTTGGGTAAAAAAGTTTCCGTCAGGTATTGAGCCAGACAGACAGTTTAACAAATACAGGAGGATTTGCTCGGAAATTTACGAGAATTTGTGTAAATAAATTGTTGTACGTGCAATAAACATATTTGGTGTACCTATACCTACTCATGCCTCATGTTGTGAAAATGTTTACATTTTGACAACTCCTCCTTCCAGTTTTCGTGGTATGACTGACTGGGGTACTATGTCTAATTAATCCTGCTATCTTCTTGGTGGGAGACAAAAATCACATTTAAAAACAAAAACAGAAGTATATTTCAGTACAAGCAATTTATTTAAAAGGAGTCGGATAGCTACGCAAGCCATATTCACACAGTAAGAAGAAACCAGAATAGTTTAATTCATGTTCCATAGATGGCGTTAAAAATGGTCTCAGTGCCACGACGCGACGCCATGCCAAACTCGGCGTCAAAAGTACCAGGGATGTATGAAATGTAAGCGGCTGAAGTTAATCGCTATGGCAACGGGCTTTGGTATCTGGTAAACAGTATGTACTTACATATTACACTATTGGTGCTCAATGCATAGGTGCTCAAAAAATTAGTGCTCAAACGGGAATACTTCATCTTAATGGTACTAAAACGCTTTTTAAAACTGATCAATTCTTTTTCTTATTATTAGTTAGATAGATTATGGGCCGATTTTCAACAATCTAAGGAATAAAAATTGAGGTTTGTCAGCTTTTCTAAGATTATGTATTTATTCTTTTGATAAAACTTAACTTGATTCAAATAATACTTATTACTTGTACAGAACTTTAGTAAAAACTTTCCAATTAAATTTTGTTTTTGTTCACCATTTGCATATTATGTAGGTACGTCACAATCCTAATGCAGTTTTGCGGCAAATTATAATTTGGTAGTCAAATTATAATTATTCGAATTCAAAGACAGGAGACGCTGCTTCCCAAAACAAGTGAAAAAGGTTTTTGTTTTCCAAGAGAATATTAAGACAATACTCGTATTTAGTTCCAAAATATTTTAAGTTCATCGCTGATGGTACAAAGTTCATTTCTTTACAACCTCGACCGTAGTTACAAATCTTTTTTATTGTTTTATACACGTTTACCTACTATCCGTTAAAACTTCGTTACTATAAGTAAAAACTTCATCTAAGTATTATTTTCTAAGGATGTGTTTGTACGAAATTTTCCAAGCAGGTAGGTACATTTTATAAGTCGAGTGACTGTTACTCTTAAACACGTAGTTTTCCTTCAAAATACCTATATCCTACCATCACGTTTTTGTTTTTAATTTTTAAAGCCAACAATTTATTTAGCTTGTAGAGGGGTTCCCTCACCGTGACTATGTGAGCACTTTAAAGTTTAACTTTTCGCACCAGATCACTAAATCGATTAATGGTCTGCCCGGCCCCACAACTTTTTGAAAGACCTATCCAACGATACTCCACACAATTTAATATACGAGAAAAAGAAATATCTTCATTTTACGTATAGGGGAGATACCTTCCCTTAAAATAATTTATATGAAGACTTTATTGTAATGTTTGGTCGGAATGATTAATGTACACTAATCAAAAAAAGTTTTGCACCACCAGGAAATTTAACATCTCGTTTTTAAAAAAAATACATTACCTACTGTTTTTTTTCCGGGGATTAAAATATTAATTAAACACCAGTGCTTTTCTAGGTTTATTCCATGTTTTCTAGGTTTATGAAAATTACTAGGGCAACGCGCTTGGCAGTTAGTAAACAGATGGGACAAAATTCAAATACCGCGTTTTAATCTTGCAATATAAATTACAATAATTATACATATTCATGTTCTTCGAAGTGTGCCTAGTTTCAGCAGTAAATTAAATGTATATTTCAGTACGAACAATTTAGTGATAAGGAGTCTGATATCTACCTACGCATGCCATAGCAACACTGTAAGTAGAAACCAGATTAGTTTAATTCATAATAAATAGATGGCGCTAGGTGGTTGTATTGGCACAGCGATGTCCATGCGAAACTCATCGTCAAAGGTACCAAGGGTGCGTCAAATGTAAGCGGCTCAAATTTATCGCTGTTAAACAGTACTAAAAACGTTTTACGGTCTAAAAAAGAAAACAGTGTCACTCTGGGAATGCCGACAAAAGTGAAAACTTGAACAAGAATGCCCAACGAGTACTACGACGCTACGCCTCGTAGCACTCTTGTAGTGAATCGCGTAGCGGTGTGGGTGGTGGTGGCGCGTGATTTCAATTGTTTTTTCCCATCTTAAAACTGCCCAACGCGCCTAAAGAAGTTTTCACTTCAAAAAGAATCTTATTAAGGGTCTACTACCGGCCAAGTGGTGCCCTTATTGAATAAAAAATCGTAGCATAGCCTAAAACCAAAAAAACCCATCCTACCAACCAAAAAACAAAAAAATAAATAAAAAAGCCTACAAAATAAATATTAAAGAATCCAACGTCACGTTTGTTACAAATAGGATAAAGTATTTTTACGTTGTTAAAACAGGTCTCAGAATGTTTCGTATCCAAAGTAATAGGCAAAAGTGTCAGAAACGGCCGTTTTTGGCCGGGCGCCACTTGACCGGTAGTACGGCCTTAAATAGAGAGATTAGGGGCCGATTTTGAACAGTCAATCAACTTCTAAATAGAGAATAAATGATGATGAGCTTTCAGCTTTTATTCTTTTGATAAAATACTATTTAAAAAATCAGCTCTTAGAACATTTGAGAATTTCAGGAAAAAATCACTATTGATGGTACAAAATCCAAGTCCCGCGTTATAAAAATGTTATTTATAACTGTTTTAATTGGCATTTTAGTAGGTAGTACTAAATATGCCAATTAAAAGTATGTAGTTAGTATGGTAGTTAATAGTAATCACATTTTTCTCTAAATTTCATCAATTCTTTCTAAGTCTCTCTATTCAACTTAGATGGCTCTGCGAACGTTGGATTTCGGTGCGGGAAAGTTAGGAATTACAACCCTATAATGCTTCGCAAAAGTAACCAACCCTAACTAACGTTATAAGTTCATTTGTTTTGACGCAGATGGCGCTGTACTGAAACACATAGTTTCGCGTAGTCGCGACGTGGCCGAAAGGCGTTGGTGCTCCGACCATTTGTACTAGGATTACATGATAAGTAAGTGGTTAAAGTTTATTGCCATGGAAACCTGCTTATTTGATAGTAAACAATACATGTGTACACAAGTTTGTAATAAAATTAATATTGAATACGACAGTTTCATTTATTTACTTATTACTTTTACAGAACTTAGGTCAGTGGCGTAACTATAGGGTGGCAGGACTGGCAAAATGCCACGGGCCCCCAGCCTGACAGGGCCCCCGGCCCAAGAGACTGCGAGCTCGACAAAATAGGCTATCTAACTTGGCTATTCTGTTTATTGAAAATTCTTTGGCCCGATCTTTAAACTTTGATGATGTTATTGATACTTTCTGAACAGAAAGCTCGGAAAAAAGAATTTTATTACTTAATAAATATCTTGTTAACATTAATTATTATTTTATTATTATGTTATTTTATTATAAATTTGTAACACCTGCGCTTTTGAAAATTAGCTATTTAACTAAAATGGACACAATATGTTACTAATTGGTAACTATATATATTAAAATGTGACGAGTTTTCTTGGGGCCTCATGCAATGGATTTGCCAAGGGCCTCAGACGGTATAGTTACGCCACTGCTTAGGTACTTAACAACTTTCTTATTGATTTTGTTTTAGTTCACCATTCACATTGGTCACATTCACAATCATAATGCAGATTTGCGGAAAATTCCAGTTTGGCAGTCTAATTATTGGACGCTACTTGCCAAAACCAGTTACAAAGATTTTTGTTTCCAAAGAGAATTATAGTTACCTACCGGAAACATATTAAGCTTCTTTCCTCCTTCCAGTTTTAGTGGTGTGTCCGAGTGGCGAAGTCTATCTAGTTCATCTCACCATCTCATTCGTGGGTTATATTAAAAAAAAAATTTAAGTATAAACAATGTAGGTATTGAAAAGGAGTCAGGATAATTACTACGCAAGCCATATCCACACAGTAAGTAGGAACCAGATTAGTTTCATTAGTTCTCAATAGATGGCGCTAAAAATGTCATCTCGACGCCACGACGTTCATGCGAAACTCGCCGTTAAAGGTACCAGGGATGTATAAAATGTAAACGGCTCAAGTACATCACTATGGCAACGTATGGTAGCTGTTAAAAATAAACAAAACATTTATGTTCTTATTGTGAGATTTTTGTTTATTTCTCTTTTCTTTTACTCTATAAAGTGTCTGGTCCAAAATAAATCATTTATTTATTATTTTCTCTGTACTTTTTTAATTTGCAATTGGTCGTCAGACCATAAGCGAATTCGTTTTGCGTTTATATTGCGCTGTGGTGGGGCAACCAGCGCTGCACCTCTCATGCCTTTTTTACTACCATTTACTGGTTTAGGATTAAAGGCGTATATAGCCGCCAAGTGGCGCCCTCATTGAATAAAAAATCGTAGCAACGCGTAAAAAATAAAGATAAAAGAATCCTATGTTGCGTTTGTTACAAAGAGGATTAAGTATTTTTACGTTGTTGAAACAGGACCCAAAGTGTTTCCTATTCAAAGTAGTAAGCAAAAGTATCAAAAACGGCTGTTTATGACACTTTTGCCTATTACTACTTTGGATACGAAACACTTAAGTCCTGTTTAACAACGTAAAAATACCTTGTCCTATTAATAACAAACGCAACATAGGATTCTTTAATATTTATTTTCTATGCTTTTTTATTTATTAAAAAAAAAAAGCATAGAAAATAATAAGATACGAATTTTTAATCAATGAGCGCCACTTATGGGGAGGTAGGCCCTTATGGAACTAGTGGGTTTAGGTGTAAAATTAGGCGTTCCTTGTGTTGTTTTGGCTAGGAAAGTAAATAAGTAGGTAAGTAGTGTGTAGCTGCAAAAAAGTTTGCAGTTAAATTGAGATTGAATGCGACAGTTTCACTTGTTACTTTTACAGAACTTTAGTAAAAACTTTCTAATTTACTTTTGTTTTATTTTACGATTCACATATTATGTACGTCTCAATCATAATGCAGTTATGCGAAAATTATAATTTGGTAGTCAAATTATTGGAAATTAAAGACATGAGACGTTGCTTCCCTAAAGAAGTGAAAAAGGTTGTTGTTTTTGCAAACTGGATTTGTGATTTTTGCAAGTAATTTAAAGTTCCTATTTAGATTTTACCAAAATTCCTTCTACGTATAGTTTTATTGTTAAATATGGAATAGATATTTGGGTATCTATTCCATATGAGAAAATTTGTATACTTTAAATTATTATAAATTTAACCAAACTGGTACTAAGTTAACCGCAAAGTGACGGATAATAATTACAAATAAAAGATTAGATTTTTACTTAAATTGAATCTTTATTATTATTCCATATTTGGATTATTCACATGCAATGTTCAGAACATTCGCAATAACTTTGACATAACACGAGATAACGGGTTTTTCGTCGATTCTGAAAAATGAGCTTTTTTGGTTTAGTGCAGTGTTGTTCCAGGCGTTCGATTTTGCTAATGATTTTGTATTCTGTACGAAATTTTTCAAGTAGGTACATATAAATCGGGCAACTATTTTATTCTTAAACTGGTAGGCTTCCTTCAAAATTCCATATATATGTAATGTGTTGTGTGGTTAGGTATTTCCTTTTTCTACTGAAAGAATAAGCCGAATCATTGCTCTGTAATCAAGAGAATTTATTTTAATAAATACAATGTTAGACCATAATATTTACACAAAATAACTTCTCGTTAACTAAGTATGGATTAATTACATACCTTAATCAATAGAAACAACATTTAAAGCTATTGCTTCAGTTTACTCTTTACTACAATAGATTATTCAGTTTTCAGTAATGGCTTCTAATCAGTAATTTTTTCACACTCATTGTTTCATAGTGCTCGGCCAGACTGGCAGCGCGGTGCGGGAAGCGGCGCGGGTGCGGGAACTTGCCTGTCCACAGTCGAGCGCGGCCAACGCTCGCGTTTTGTAGTGACCAGTTCCAGTGTTTGTCAAAGTTTAATATGAATGAAGAAGACTTATTTTTACTAAAAAAATCTTTCTTTAAATAGCAAATGCTACACGTGAAAAATGGAATTAATAAAATTAATTTAACCAGAGAAAATAAAAGAGAATTTCACACTGTATGAAAAATCTTAAATGAACATTTTTGTTTTTGTAGTGACGATGTTTCGACATCTACAGTGCAGGTCGTGCTTGAATAGCACATATTAATTCTTCAACATATAATGAAGCATCACAACACAATGCGCGCGGTTAGCTCGAATTAGTTTCTAAACGGGTAATTTAAATGAAGGTTCTAATGATTTTCTTCCTAACCATTATGATATTTTCACATTTTTTAGTCCAACAGTTTAGTTGATGCATGACTCTGACAAAAATGAGCACTTTAAAGTTTAATATATTGCATTGGATCACAGAACTCAAAAATGGTTTTCCCAACCCCGCAGTGTTTTGGAAAAAGTAGGTATTTAACGATACTCCACACGATGGGATAGACGAGAAAGTAAATTCATTTCCACTTTACGCGTAGGAGAGATACCTTAGATGATAGTTTATTTCAAGATTTTATTTGACCGCTTTGTCGGTATGCATAGTAAACTAAATCAAAATTAAATTATTAATTTAACCTGTAAAGCTCGGAAACTCACTGGTGAGTTTCATTAATCGAAACCACGTTGAGCACTGAAACTCACCAGTGAGTTTTGCGATTCTTGCGATTCACTCGTTTATTACCTCTATTATTACCAAAACACAATGTATTTTATGCTGTGGCAACATTTACACGCTTGGCCATAGACATTATTGGTCGTCTCAGGTGCCCTCCGACACAAAATATATGCTGTCATAACTGAGAAAAAATGTCAAACTGACATTTGAATCTGGTTTGTCGTATGCGGGCGGGGCTTGAAGCATGGTACGTTTGACGAATGGCCTTTCAGAGGTTAACACCAATGCTTTTTTTGTATCTAGGCCACATAGTCTCTGCCTTAGACCATAGATGGCGTTGTCATCTCGGCGCGGCGCCGCGACTTTCATGCAAAACTTGACATCAAAGGTACTAACTAGGTTTGGATGAAATGAAAGTGCTTTATGTAACTCGCTATGGCACCGCGCTTGGTAGCTGGTAAACAGTAAAGAAAACTATTTCCAAAGTGAACAAAAAAAAATCTTTTAAGTTAGATACGAGTAGATTAGGGGCTGATTTTCAAGTCAGATAACTTATAAATAGAGAATAATAATTACGGTTTTTATATAGATGTTGGGCTTTTATAAGATTCTGTATTTATTATTTTGATTACTTAAAGGTATCTGACTATTAAAAAATCAGCCTTAACGCACTTGGAAATTTCAGGATAAATCTCTAATGATGGGATAAAATTTAATGCCCGCGTTTTAATCTTGCAATGTCTATTACAATGTAATGAAATATGATTTATTACAATTTTAGTTAGCATTTTAGTAAGTACTACTAAAAATTCCAATCAAAATAGATTAAAATATTACGTAGTTAACATTTCAATCTCGCTTTAAATCTCAATAGTCAGCTAAAATGTAAATAACTCTTTTCAGCTTGAATGGCTCAGCGAAAGTAAGGTTTCTGTGCAAGGAAGTGAAGAATTAACCCTCCAATACTTCGCAAAAGTAACCAACTCTAACTCGTAGCTTGTGGCTCGTTTTAGGTTCATTCATTTTGAGGCAGATGGCGCTGTACTGAAACTTAAAGTATCGTGTAGTTTCGACGGTGGCCGAAAGGCAATATTTGTACTGAGATCACAATGCATGGTATCCTTTTTTAACCGACTTCGAAAAAGGAGGAGGTTATCAATTCGGATGTTTGTATTTTTTTTTTTTTATGTATGTTCGGGCATTACTCCGTCATATATTGACGGATTTGCAAAATTCTTTTTTTATTCAAAAGGGGTTTATTCCGAAATGGTTCCATTTAAATTTCAAAAAGATCTGATGATGGGTTTCGGAGACAGACAACGGAACTCTTCAAAAATGGACAGCAAATCAACCGCGATTGCTGCTATCGTGTGTCTATGAATTGTTAACACAGTTTAATGGGGATCCACAACTAAAAAGTGAAAAATAAAAAACTTTTTTACAAAAAAATAGAACCGACTTCCAAAAAAAGTGCAAAATAACTTTAATTTCGGAAGTCAGTGTCAAAAAACAAAGACACAAAACAGGAAGTCGCGCCCGTCAAGCCCCTCATTAGCAGACACAATTAAAAACCTACTGTCGCGTCTCCATAAGGAGACGCGAGGGGCCTGGTGGATTAATGCTATGAAAACGCGTGTTTAAACAATACTTGCATCAAACAAACTTAGGGTCTCGTATAATTGCAAAAGTTAGTAAAAAAAACCGGCTAAGTTCGCACATTTAGGGTTCCGTACCAAATGAGGGAATTTGAAAAAAACTGATTTATCAATGTAATGGTATGTGATAGTAAAATGTACGTAATAATAAAACATTATCAAAAAATTTCAAGTTCACAGGTCAATAGGATACCCGGGCCTGCGGACGGCAAGTAGTGGGTAACTCGCCGCCCGATCAGCACCAGGCCCGAGGGTCGACGGCGCGTAGTGTTCCACGCGCGCCTCAAAGAGTTGTCAGCAAAAGACGGGGCCTGCCACGGCCAATGCCTGCCCGGGGGTTGAGGATAAATTCGAAAGAGTTACCTCGCCCCTGAGCATGTAGGGCGGGCAGGGAGGAACAGGGGTGGGTTTTAGTCAGTAAGAGTCTGACACGCCCTTCCGCTCCACCCTAGAGCGGAAGAAGTCCCGACCCCCAAAAAAAAAAAAAAAAAACAGGTCAATATGAGGTCTTTCAACAAAATTTTGTGACAGGCGACGACGGACAGACGGATCCCCCGTTTGGACCTTTTGGTACGGAAGCCTAAAAATTAGATTGAGTTGGACGGTTACAAATAATTTATTTACCTACTTATTATTTTTCTGAACTTTTGTAAAAATGTTTCACAATTGATTTTGTTTTAATTTACTATTTACGTATTTCACAATCATGATGCAGTTTTGCGGAAAGTTACAATTAGGCAGTCATATTATTCGAACTCAAAAACTGGAGGTGCTGCTTCCCAAAACAAATCCGTCACAAATCAAATCATATCCCTTTAACACATACGTAATGTACATACACACACTAACACACAACTACACTAATTGCATTCTTCACAAACCTCTTAATTGTAACTATGCTAAAAAATATTTATATGTTTTTTAAGGTTCCGTACCCGAAGCTAAAAAACGGTAAAAAACTATTGCTATTACTCACGTGTCCGTCTGTCCGTAGTCTGTCAAACAGGTTTCACAGCCAAAAGGTTAAAGCTACAGTCTTAAAAAAAACAGTATTAAGCACCTTTTTGACCCGAAGCCACACAAATTGTCAAAAAATATGTTTAAATGTTATTAAGGGGGGCTCACATATATCTCAAATAAAATTGTGACCTACCTAATCGAGTGGGGTGTCGTTGTTTAGAGATCATCGAGTAGATAAATACTGTATTTTGTGTTTAAAAAATAATGGAAAACAAAATTATGAGACGCCACCAAAGTTAACTTTTTTTTACAAATTTCGACGGCGCGCGTCGACTGTAGGGCCTGGTGCCGATTGGACGGCAAGCTACCCATTACTCGCCATCTGCAGGCCCGCTATGCTCCACCGTGTCCTCTGGGCGATCCACACAATGGTGACACCCGGGCGTTTCCTCCCGTCTTATCCGACACAAGAATCTCCCAAAAAAAACCGTGTCCGGTAAGAACCTGCGGCTTGGGACACCCCTACAGCTTAAGGGGCCTTTTACAGTCCACTAGCGCCGCCAATCGAAAAAATGTCATAACTCGTAAATAGAATCAAAAATACAAAATGTGGTCTATTATTAGTGTAGAAAAGGCAATAACGTAATTTTATAACACATTGTCAACACTTGAAATATAGCTGTTTAGCTAAATCGTGCATTTGTAACAAAAACGGCCGTTTATGTTTTGAATGCACGATTTAGCTAAACAGCTATATTTCAAGTGTTGATAAGGTGTTATACAATTACGTTATTGCCTTTTCCACACTAATAATAGAACATATTTTGTATTTTTGATTCTATTTACGAGTTATGACATTTTTTCGATTGGCGGCGCTAGTGGACTGTAAGAGGCCTCTTAAGGTTAAGTTGAATTATCAGCGGAATACAATCATGTGGAGTGTCGTTTTTTTTTGCGGGCGTGTGCCCCTACAGGAGTAGGGCACAGTAGGGCAAAATGCCTACCTTACGCTTCCTGCCTCCTTCCAGTTTTCGTGGTGTGTTTGAGTGGCGTAGTCTGTTTAATTCATACCGCCATCTCCTTCGTGGGTAATGTACACGTTGTTTTTAATTAATGTTATGCGTATTTTAGTACAAACAATCTATTGAAAAGGAGTTGGATAACTACGCAAAAAAAAATAGCTCCAGATTAGTTTAATTGATTTTGCATAGATGGCGCGAGAAGTGGGTCTCGGCGCCGCGACGTCCATGCGAAACTCGACGTCTAAGGTACCAGGGATGCATGAAATGTAAGCAGCTCAAGTTTATCGCTATGGCAACGTCCTTTGTAGCTTGTTTACCAGCACTGAAAACGTTTTTTTACAGTTAAAATATCCTTAGATGAGGGGCCGATTTTCTTGTCCAAGCTTTTATTTTCTTTTTCAATGCTCTTGTTTTCCAATAAGAAAATAGTTCCAACATACTTCAAGTTCATCGCAGATGGCGCCACAAAGTTATTTTTTTATAACCTCGACCGTAGCGACAAGCTAGCAGTACTCCGGTCAAACGTACTAGGGAAGCATCAATGATCAGAGGCTTCAGCTAGACTTTATGGTATCTAAAAGTTTTGTTGGAAGAAAAAGAAAAACTTCTCCTGGGTGTTACCGAAACAGTAAGTTGGAAATTATGTCAAACTAGCTGACCAAAGAAACGTTGTCCTGTACTCCTGTCTGAGTCCAAAGAAAAAGTACTTTCAGTTTTCCCATATTTTCTGGGCAACATTCAATTATATTTTATATATAAAACCGGCCAAGTGCGAGTCGGAATTTCCTTTAATTTTTAATTTATATTTGTTATTTATTATTACAGCGGCAACAGAAATTCACATTCTGTGAAAATTTCAACTGTCTACCTAATACGGATCATGATACAGCCCGCTGACAGACAAACGGACGGACGGACAGTGAAGGCTTAGTAATAGGGTCCCGTTGGTTACCCTTCGGTTACGGAGTAAGTTGTAAGTACAACCTTGTTTTCATTTCGTCCAAGGCTATAATAAATGAAGTATAGTAGTACTGTCTACATTTTGTTTCATTGTGTGGTCACACTAGTCTGTCTATTTGCATAGGAATAAAAAAATAATATTATCTCAGCTAAGAGGGAAGAAATACATAATTTTACCTATTGATGTGAAACATCTATAGCCGCACGTAAAACCGATTTCTGGCGTGGCGACGCATGCCGTGGCGACGCGTCGCCACGCTATACGATGTTTTTTTGTTTTGTTATTACACCATCAAATAGTAAAGTAATCGCCATACTACGTTTGTATGGAAGAATGACCGACTAGGATCGGTCATTTTATCATTATGACATATTTAGTTCCTATCACAATATGTTCTTTTCTGCATATTACTTTTACAAAATAATGTCGATGTTTCACATCTGCCTGGCGTCCCGTGACGGCTCACATTTTTTTTTATTATTAAGTTCTTTCAGTCCATCCGAAGGTTGTCTGGTAGATATCACTTCAATTCAGCGATGAGACCGCCGTTGTACCCATAGATTTAAGCTCGTGTAAAACAATTGTGTAACTGTTTTGGTGTACAATAAAGTTTTATTCTATTCTATTCTATTTTATTATTTAGTAGAAACTTTGTACTAAAAGTTAAGTACACTAGACTTTCTGTTATGAGAGCCATAACAGAAAGTCTAGTGTACTTAACTTTACGTACTTAAATTAACGTCTAGCAGCTAGTACATACACATAATTATGTCAGTAGAGGTGAGGATTGAGGGGCCAGTTTTAATAATCGCTGTCTTCTAATTGTGTCGATATTTTTATTCTATTTCTTTTTACAAAATGTCTTTTATTAAAACTATATGTATGTGTAAAGACTTTTACTAAAACTGTATGTAGAAAAAGAAATATTTTATTTATTAGATTCGGTAATATTCACTAAAATATTTATCTTTCTTGGGTGGAATGAGGGACCACAGTTTAGTCGTTATATATTTTTTTATCTTTGAAGCTTTGTGGTCTGTTTTTAGTAAATATCTTTACAAATTCTTTACTAAATATCTGTAGTCACAATACCTTAATTTTTCAGATACTTCCCGAGATCTGGCTAATGGTCTGTGATGAGTGAGGGACCGCATTAAGGGCTGTAGTTTTTAATATATTTGACTACAAATTCCCAAATTTGTTCTACAGTTGTTTTAAGTCTACTACTAAATCCAATTTTTATTTACTAATTTTTATTTTGCGAAATACCAGTATGGTCCCTCAGTTCACACACACATAGTTAAAGAGAGCTATTACTTGAAACTAGCTCATCACTGTGGTGCCACAAGTAGATATTTCGTAGCACTTCGTAGCAAGAACATAAATTGTAGCATCGTAGCGGATTAATATTGACTAAATTTTAATAGTCTTCTTCTTTTCGTGATGATAAACACAAATTAATTTAATTTTGTGTAAACAGTATTTGGCAACCTGTACAGTTATTTTTATTTTTATTTTTTTGGTCAAGTCCGCCACACTATTCCCAAACCTCTGTAACTTCTGTAAGCCAGAATCAACAGTGGCGACCACCAGAAAAAACGCCGAGGCAATGAAGCTCGACGAGTCCCAGAGAAACGATTAAACTGTCTTGGGTCCCACAACGAAATTAATCAGAAAAGAACAGCGGAGGAGTAAGAAAAACATAATTTCCACTTCCCTCCTAATCAAGCGGGAGACAACTTGGGAGGGGTATATAAATGTATACAGGAGAATTGAGAATTTGGATTTAATTTTTATTTTTTTTTGAGTTTTCTTGAAGAAACTTGTTCTTATCGATGGACAGATGCAAATCTCAAAATATGACCACACCTTTCCGTTACACCCTGTATAGGGGTTTTATGTAGCAAGTATGAACTTTAAGGCGCAGACACACCGCAGCGCATGAAGAGGCCACGCACGTGTGTTAAGCTTCGCTTTGCAAGAAAATGTATGTTTTTGTGTATACTGCAACCCACGGACATGCTACGCATCATCTAGCCTTTTCGTGCGCCACGGTGGGCCACGCTGCAGTTGTACAAAGTTGTGGGTGTGTAGTGTGTACTGCAGTGGAAACGTAGACCCACGTTTTCAAACAAATAAAACCACGCAGCTAAATTGCGCCGCGTGCCCGTGCACAGCATGCGCTGCGACGGGTTTGCGCCTTTATCTTCATATAGATGGCGCTACGAAACTCGTAGCAGGTCGGAGCGCACCGTTTTTATTTTTTTGTGGGGGGTGGGAAATCATCCAATGACATCTCCCGCTCTGGGTGGAGCGGGAGGGCGTGTCAGACTCTTACTGAGTTGGCCGTGTTTCATAATAACGACCGCGAACGAAGAGTTCAGCGCTCCAAATATACTAGGATCGCATAAACAAACAGAGATTTGAAAGAAAACCTTTTTCATTGCCACTTAATGACCCCGTAGACTTTCCATTCCCATAAAAAGTTACGCTTGCCTATTTTCATAAAAAAGATGATTCCAGATAAACTAATTGACCAATTTTATTATATAGTATAGCTTTTCCACACCGCGGAAAAGGAATGGCGAATAAATTCTTGAATTGTTATGAAAATGTTTTAAAATGAATATTATTGTGATTATTAGACGGGTACTAAAAACTTTTACGTAGGAAAACGTAACGGACACGTTGTTCCTCTACCATGAGTTGTCATCGAAAAATTACTCGGTAGCGTTAAACTCGCTAGCGTGCTAACATGGATCGAATAGATTTCGATAATGCTTGTCCCATGTGATTTACGGAGTCTTACGCAGGCGCTAAGGCAAGCTTGATAGATCGTGTCATTTAGCTAACTTCACTCTACTCGTTAGAATACTTTCGTCTATGCTTCACTACTTATGTTTTGTTTCTTTCTTTCTCACTAATAACAAGAGAGAGCGGCTCGTAAGCTCAAAATATAGTGTTATCGCTATGCTAATAATGATATGACAGTCAATATCACAAAATAAACTGTCTAAATAGAAAAGTTGACGGTTAGTGGACTACTTATGGTAGTGTATTACTTATATAGCAACCTTATTGGGAGTTACATGTTTGAGCCGTTTGGGGTTGAAACACTAGGGCCATGGGGTCCGAGTGCTCATCGAGTTTTATATGATTGGACTAAATTTAATTTAAAGGCACAGCTTAATAGTAATAGAAATTATATAGTCTAGTAATAGAAATATAATATTATAGTCTAAGTAAAATGTCTAGGTAAATTTTTCCAATTAATTTCAAATCTCATTTTGGCTTGAAGTTCACGTTGTTCACGTCGTTGGTCTTCAAATTCAGCGGCCACTAACATATATTCCATGCTAAATAAGCTCTTGCAGACATTATTCTGACTACATTAGATTCAAAAACGTTATAATTTAATGTATTTCATATGTTTCACACGTCAAAAGGCTTTTTTTTTTTTTTGGGGGGTGGGAAATCATCCAATGACTTCTTCCGCTCTAGGGTGGAGCGGAAGGGTGTGTCAGACTCTTACTGACTAAAACCCACCCCTGTTCCTCCCTGCCTCGAGTGCCCGGGGGCGAGGTAACTCTTTCGAATTTATCCTCCACCCCCGGGCAGGCACCGGCCTTGGCAGGCCCCTACACTTTGCTGACAACTCTTTGAGGCGCGCGTGGAACACTACGCGCCGTCGACTCTCGGGCCTGGTGCTGATCGGGCGGCGAGTTACCCACTACTCGCCGTCCGCAGGCCCGGGTACACGTCAAAAGGCTAGTGAGCTACGTAACTACTATCGTAAGCGTATTATTCATTCAATAAATAGCTTCTGTCGAATTAGTGAGTCATGATAACGTTTTGTATGGCGACAGCTGAAAAACGTTAGTACCTATAGAATAGATTACGTTATTGAAATCTATAGTGCTCATGTACGAATTTTAAATCTTTCTGTTACCGCTAGGGGCGCTGTACAATATTTCATACAAATAATTTACGGAGACGCTAGCGAGTTCTGGCTACGTAAACTTATGGTAGAGGTACCGTTTCCGCAGCGACAATTCGACTACGCCCTACGACTCGATTCGGTCTACGTACTAGGACAGCATACAATAAAAGGACTATTTGCTGCGAAACTTTTCATGTCGTGGAGCTTTAGAGCTATGACGTCACGAGTTCCGTAGTGCCGACCACAAAGGAAAGATTCAGTATGAAATAGAATTTCTATTGTAAGAAATACTTATATTTTATGATTATTATAATGTTATAGTAGTTTTAAAAGCAGTTTCGGCATAATTTTGCTGTCTAATATTGTTTTGGCTAATGTCTGCAACTCCTCGTTCAAGTGTATTTTGATCTCTAATGTCAACCCAATAAAACGAGAAAAATCTAAGTAGAAATCACGTAGCCCAACTTAGTAAATAATTTAATTCTAAAGTGCTGCCATCTATTTATTTACAGCATAACAGTTTTACCTCCACCTTCTGATAGAAAATGCCTAATTTGGCCAATCACACATAGATGGCGTTGTTTTCTTGACGACAGCAGTAACGATACTTGCGGAAAGGTTACAACAATTCAGTGGAAAGTAGGTACTAGGATAACATGAGCTGTTAGTGGCAGCTGCTTTCTTTGGCGATAGAAAGTTGGGTAAAAGTTTCGTGTCACTTCGTAGTCCGCTGTGTGACGTTGACAGTGACGTGTTCGTTGTGGGTGGTTGTTTGCCTGAAAAACGTACTAGGGGAGCATAAACTGGCATAGGTAGTCAAAAGATTTCAGGGATAATATTTTTATTTTACAGTAAAGCGTGACGTTTTCAATGCGGGAGTTTCATTTCATCAGGAAAAGGTACTAGAGAAGCATAAGCTGCGATTGGTAGACACGAAAAGCCTTTGAATCAAAATTCAGCGGAAGTATTCCACTAAAAACTCAATTTTCACATGAGATTTGTGAAAATCTTCAGGTTAATTAAATATTATTTCTCTTCAATTTTGAAATGAAAACTTTTTTAGGCGCGTTGGGCATTTCTGAGATGGGAAAAAACTCTTGAACTCGCGCGACACCGATACCGACACCGCTATTTGGATTTAAGTAAAAACTTCTTTAGGTGCGTTGGGCATTTTTGAGATGGGAAAAAACTATTAAACTCGCCCGACACCAACCCGATACGAGTGCATCGCGCAGCGGATTGAAGTGAAGACTTCTTTAGGCATTTATGTTAAAGTTTTCCCGGAGTGCTACCCTTTACTGGGAAGACGGCGCCCGGACGTTTCTCGGCTACAGAAAGTCGCAAAAAATGTTCACCGGGGTTTTTGGAACGAAGTTCCTTATCGCGCGTTGTGAAAGGGGGCTAGACGGAAACAATTCTTACGAAAAGTTGTCACGACACTAATGAGGCTGTCCATCCAAAAAGATTGTGTTGGAAAAACAATCTAATAAAAAAAATTCTTACGAAAAGTTGTCACGACACTAATGAGGCTGTCCATCCAAAAATAATAATAATAATAATTTATTAGCATAAATACACGTTTGACACAAAATTACAAGTTACAGTAAAATTAAAATTACAAGTTGCAGTAGTACAAAGTTACAGTACACAAAATTAAGTAAGTAGGAAATCAAACAGGAAAAGTAGTGTGCTCAAGATGGGTAAGGTAGGTACAGTCAATACAAGATTTGAGCCCTGCCTCCTAAACAAAAAGATTGTGTTGGAAAAACAATCTAATACAAACTTCTTGTATTTTTGGTGGGTAGGTACTCGTACAAAGTTTGCAAGCAGATCAAGCATTATCTAACAAAGAACTTCGTTCCATCCGGGTGTCCCTTGACACCTCTCAAGTTTTTTTTTTTAGCTGTCTTGGTGCTGCATGACGTAGCTACAGTGACGTTGTTGACGTGGGAGGCTTCAGGAAAAAGGTACTAGAGTAGCATCAACTTAAAAAGGTGGACGGTAACATGGCCTGAAAATGTCAATGAAAGTTTCCCAATGAGCATGCGGCGAGCGCTGTATGACGTTTCAACAATGACGTTCTCCACGTGGAGGAAACTGGGAAATGTACTGGGGTCGCATAAACCGAGGCAGATGGATACGCCCAGTCGACTGAAAGTTTCAGTACGAGTTTTACTGATAACATAAGGTACGTTACTAATGATCGGGGATTAGAAAAAACCTATAACACCATTTAATTACAATATCGTTATTTATAGGATAGATCGCAGAAACAGTGAATAATTATAGTAAAAAATACAGCAGTTAAAAAGTTGTTATTTTTCTTAATTTTTTTAACTAACATTTATTTAATACTCCAAGTAATTATTAAGACAAAAACAAACATAAATTAATATATTTGTTCTCGTTGATGTTGTTTTATTTTCGCAAAAATAGTGAGTGGTGAAGCGTCGTGAACTCGTGACGTCACAAATGACGTAACAGTTGCGGGACGTTTCAGCAAAGCGGGAAAGAGTACTAGGGTAGCATAAACTGCTACAAATGGTATTTCAGGCTTCGATCAATATACATATTATACTTGATCGAAGATTTCAGGCCATGAAAAGGCTTCTTCATAGTTGGGCACTTCGTGACAAGAACGTGACGTTTACGTTAAGGTGAGGTTTCAGTGTACCGATAAAACGTACTAGGATAAAATGAACGTTATTGGGTGGATTTTCATGAAATTTTCATAAAGAGTTGTTAAAGTTCGGTATTCTAATGCGAATGTGTTGCCTTAATACAAGGTGCAATCGCCGTAAAGCATTTAGAGATTAATAATTAAGGAATTTGATTTCTATCGGACAGTCTATCTGTGTTCTAGGCCTTAGAAAACAAACACACTAATAGCAAACTAAATTTTTTTCGAATCGAACTAAATTTTAGGTTTCAGTGTCCCCTCACCCTGATGAGTATTTTATTACTATTGTTAGTCCCGCGTTTGACCACTGTCTCACCTGATGGTAAGCGATGATATGGTCGAAGATAGAGCACGCTTGTCTTGAAGTAACCTATTCACTCTTGATTTAAAGACTCCTAGGTTGTAGCTATCAGAAAACACTCTAGCTGGGAATTATTTATCCTACCGAGTCACACCGAGTCCAGTGAATCAAAGGGCACAGTAGATCTCTAGTCAATGACGCCACAGTTGAACTTGCGAAGAGAGGTTCTGTGATGGTAGTGCTAGGCCCGTATCCACTCCTTCCCCTACCTTTCTCGCAATATAGTACATGGATCCGCCAGAGATCAACTGAACTTCATAACAACAGATGTTCACGATCAACAGACTACAGGCAAGAATGACCATGCAAAGCCTACACCCACGACTAACTAAACGTTCTTTGTTCAGTTTTTTTTTTTTTAGTGGGGTGAGAAATCATCCAATGACATCTCACGCTCTGGGTGGAGTGGGAGGGCGTGTCAGACTCTTACTGACTAAAACCCACCCCTGTTCCTTCCCTGCCCTGAGTGCCCAGAAGCGCGGTTACTCTGTTTTGAATTTATCTACAACCCATGGGCAGATTGTTCAGCCTTAATAGCAATATATAACAACAACAACATACAACAATAAAGGTGCCACGGTCAGTCCTCCCTGCAGAGGCTGCTTTGACACCGAGGAATCAGCCGTCCACGTCACGAGCTCTCGTCGTCTCGAGCACGAGTCCACGGCTAATCAACGTCCACAAATCCTTGGAATAGGGAGGTTACTCCGCGAAGCCTGTGAAGCTCCCAAGAAACTTCTGAGCTTTGAGCGGAGTTAAGCTGGCTATGTTAGCCAAGACTCTATGTAGGAATCTAAGTGCGGACAACGGAGTCTCTATACTATATTTACTATAAAGAGCGAGCTGTAAACAAAACTTAAGTGAAAAATTGTAGCTTATTAGTAGTAGTAGTTGTTTATTACATTTACATGATGCGAGTCAAGTAGAAATGGTGCAAGCTGAAAAAGTAAATTTTTTATTGAATTGTTTAATATAATTGTTTAATCTGCTTAGCACATGAATAAAATAAAATGTGATGTATGTTTTTTTTTCAATTATGCATTAACGCAATTTTATACAGCTTTTGCCAGTTTTCTTTGCTTTACTCTAAAGATCTGACTCTTATGTAAAATAATACTTCCTCAAGGAAATTTTATTCTCAATCTTATACAATCCAGTAAGAAATCAAAATTAAGGTTTTTAAATACACAACCTAAAACTACGGTGCTACGTGGCTACGTTATTCGTAGACATGTGCTACGGTGCTACGTGACTACGGCATTCGTAGCCATGAGCTACGGATTACGTAGCGGTGTGCTCCATGACGTCGGTCATGACGTTATAACAGTGAAAAGCTTCAGGCTATGCAGAATAACATACTAAGGCCGCATAAACGGAAAATGGTAAAAAAAGCTCCACTATAGCTCCCACATGTGGAAGCTCTGTCATAAGGAACCTGCGTTATTACTTTACGTTGTGTGTTGTAAGCTTAGCTTAAAATACTTAAGTTCTCTAAAAATACGTATGTTTAACACTTACTTTTATGATTTCTTTATTTTTTTTTGACTAAAGTAAATATTGAGAAGTATCATTTATTTATCACCGTGGATTTTAAACCCGTAGCTCGTCGCTACACGTTTTGTAGCAGTCTTAAACTTTTATGAAAACTTTGTCATTATATTTATTTCGTAAAATGGTAAAAAACCTGACTTTTATTTTTGTTTTTGGACATCTAAGAATGAAAAAAAAACTTTTTTCCTATTATATAAAAATTAAACATTTTCAGTAACGTAATAAAGTTCGCCAAACTAAATTATGAAAACGATAATATTATATTGCACACACGACGACATTGCACAACCACCTGTGGGTACACCTTTCACACATACAACATAAAAAAGGAAACACACAACCAAAGGCAGTATTTTCTGTTTGTTAGGAGAGACAAAGCTACAATCATAGACAAATGTAAGGGTGTGAGTGAAAGCGAGATATGCTTCCAAAGCACGTGGTTGGCTGTTGAAGTCCGCCTCTTGGAAGCTCATGTTATCTTAGTACTTTGTGTCGGAAAACTGAAGCCTGTCACCACGGTATCGTCATCATCTCCGTGACGTAGCACTTCGTAGCAGTCTGCTACGTGATTTTACCCCGGCTACGACTTTCGTAGCGTCACAAGAATTTCGTAGCAATGTTCGCTACGGGATGGAGCAGGAAAGTAGGAATCACGCTTGTTTTGAATAGTTTGATTATGTTTTTTTTCTTTTTTACGTAGACTGAAGAAACATGCTTATTGATTGGTGAGATGATGATATACATATTTTAGGTATTTCTGACTAATAAATGTGATTTTTCTAACTAATATTCGAGATAAAGAGAGCTCGATAAATATGGAGACAGCCTAGCATTTGGACAATAAATGTAAAAAAAAAAATTGTTTGAATTTGTAAAAGTATTGATTAATTCACAGTATTACAAAAAAAAATTAAGTTTGTTGTGTACGCCTCAAAAACTCGATAAGCTCTGCATCGATTGAGCTCAAATTTTTACTAGATATACAACTCGTTTCAAAGATTGTTTTTAATTATTTTTCGCATCAGTAACATACCCGCGACCGCGAGTAAACAGCATTTTTAACGGTCAGCTATATACCAGCAACTGCGCCATCTGTTGGAAGCGAGGGGAACACTTGTCATACTAGCTAACGGCAACCGCAGTCACATGTGAAATGGGTGGCAGGGTACAGCTAGTCACACTAATATTATAAAGGCAAAAGTTTCTGACTGTGTGTGTGTATATTTGTTACTCTTCCACATGAAAACTACTGAACGAATTTGAATGTAACTTAACAATAATATAGCTTATACATCAGAATAACATCAATCTGCCTAGCCTTTTCCCAACTATCTTGGGGTCGGCTTCCAGTCTAACCGGATGCAGCTGAATACCAGTTTTTTACATGGAGCGACTGCCTATCTGACCTCCACAACCCAGTTACTGGGTAATACGGTACCCTTTGGTAAGACTGGCTGTCAGACTTTCGGGCTCCTGACGACCCGTAACAACTGTCAAAGATCCACGATTGGCAGCCGGGACCAACGGCTTAACGTGCTTTCTGAGGCAAAGAGGAGTCTCGGTATGTGAAAATAGTCACCCATCCATGGACCAACCTTGGCAAGCGTAGCTTAACCTGATGAATCGATCCGATATAGGTTACTAGCTGTGCCCGCGGTTTCACCCGCGTTTAGCATCTTTCGTAATTTTTTTTTTTTTTTTTCATAGAAAGTATCCTATGTTACTTCTAATACCTCCAAGAATATGTGTACAAAGTTTTATGATGATCTTTTAAGTAGTTTTCGCGTGAAAGCGTAACAAACAAACTTACATTCACATTTATAATATTACTAGCTGCGCCCCGCGGTTTCACCCGCATAGACCGAGTTAAAGTAGCCTATGTGTTAATCCAGGGTATAAGCTATCTACATACCAAATTTCATCCAAATCGATGCAGCCGTTTGATTGTGAAGAAGTCTTGTGACTTCTTCACGATCAAACGGCTGCATCGATTTCGACACACACTCACAAACTTTCGCTTTATAATATTAGTGTGATGACAATTTATAATGGGGGGAATCACTAATTCCACGCACACGAAGCTGCTGGCAAGAGCTATTTACTTATAAAACTTGCTAATCATAAACGATGCTTAGTTTAAATACTGATTAGTGGATTCTAAATTCAAAGTCTCCGATTATAAAAATTTGAATTAAGAACCTACTAATTGTGTTTAAACTAATCACAAGGTTAACTTTTTTATAAAAAAGCCCATAATCCTACAATACCTACTAACTCACAGAACGCAGGGGCTGCAATCATAATATTATAAGCAGATAACATAATATTTAAGATAACATAAAAATCTCAGCGCAGAAACACTTTGTTTGAAGTTATATATACTTCTTTTGGCGCGTTAAGAAAAAAATATGAGAGTAAATTTTTTCGATGCGCGGGCTCACCGTCACAAAAAACCGACACCCTGAAGTTAGCTAGAACCGACACCCTAAAGTTAGCTATAGTCTGTGGTTCGTGAAGAATGATTGTTTTCCTTTCGTAATCTTTGTGAAATTGGTTTTTTATATTGTTACGCCAAAGACCACACACACTTTTTTTTTGGTAAATAAAATTTTCCAATCGCCACAAAATGTGTGATGATACAGAACAACTTCTTGTCAGTAAAAAAAGTTTCAGAATAGTTTCAGTGAGATGAGATCTCGGTCTCCAAAACCCCATTGCTAGCACCAAACTCAGCGATTGCAGCTAGCAATCGAAGACTCGGCTGAAAAGTACTAGGGAAACATAGACCGTGAGAGGCCGACAGCGCGCTTTTTAATTTTATGAAGTTACCCGTTGGCTTTAGCAATAATTTTATTGGGGCTTTTATAACTAGTCATTACAGATAACTTTTATCTTCTTTCTATTTGAATACTAAATATGGCCGTTTGAAATAATAACTTTTGATGCTGATTTTTTTTTTATTCCTTGTATAAAAGTTTTCTAAAAATTGAAAAATCGGCCCCACGAAAAATAGCTATTATGTACAATTACATATATGTAGGTATTTTTACTAAATAACATATCATAATTAAAAATTCAAAGCATAATTATTTCAACGTCGATAAATAAGGTCTGCTATCTCTGACGTAGACAGCGTAGTGTCTACGCCACGTCTAGCGTAGACGTGTCTACGTTAATTTACCTCGACCGTGGCGCCAGAGACTTGCGCATTCGAGTGAATACGTACTAAGCAAACATATATTTAAAGGCAATGATGTATTCGTACATTTCCCATATTTGAATTCAAAGTGAACTTTCAAGAAGCGTTCCATTTTGATTTTTATTATTTAAACTCATTATTAGTCTTCTTCTTTTAAATTATTTTAAATCGTACAGTTATAAAAATCCCAAATAGTTGACCCTCAACGCAGGTACATATGCCAAGCCACTTGAAACTTTGAAAGTGTAATAGGTCAGGTAAGTCTATACTTACCTGACCTATTACACTTTCAAGACACTATTGTGTAAAAATAGTAAAGACGTGAGGAATGCAACAAATAAAAAAAAATATAGTTATGAATATGATTAGACTAAATTTAATTTAAAGGCACAGCTTAATAGTAACAGAAATGATATAGTCTAGTAATAGAAATATAATTAGTGTAATAGGTAGAATGTCTAGGTAAAATTTTGCAATTGGTATCCAACTTGAATTTTCATTTTGGCTTGAAGTACACGTTGTTCACGTCGTTGGTCTTCAAATTCAGCGGCCACTAACATATATTCCATGCTAAATAAGCTCTTACAGACATTATTCTGACTACATTACATTCAAAATCGTTATAATTTAATGTATTTCATATGTTTCACACGTCAAAAGGCCAGTGAGCTACGTAACTACAATCGTAAGCGTATTATTCGATAGCTTCTGTCGAATTAGTGAGTCATGGTACCGTTTTGTATGGCGACAGCTGAAAAACGTTACTAAAGTTTTTCAGCTGCCTATAGAATAGTACCTCTACCATGAGTTTACGTAGCCAAAACTCGCTAGCGTCTCCGTAAATTATTTGTATGAAATATTGTACAGCGCCCCTAGCGGTAACAGAAAGAATTAAAATTCGTACATTAGCACTATAGATTTCGATAAGTTAAAAACTTAACGTAATCTATAGTGCTCATGGTACGAATCGCATCGACGACCGCTAGGGGCGCTGTACAATATTTCATACAAATAATTTACGGAGACGCTAGCGAGTTTTGGCTACGTAAACTTATGGTAGAGGTACCGTTTCCACAGCGACAATTCGACTACGCCCTACGACTCGATTCAGTTTATAGTACTAGGACAGCACACAATTAAAGGACTATTTGCTACGAAACTTTTCATGTCAATGTGATTTCCTTTTTTTAAGTCTTTTTACTACAAATAAGTTCATGTATAAAGTATAATTCCTTCACATCATAAAATAGAAAATGACATTAAAGAAAACTATAATCATAAGAGTGCTGCTTACCCTCAGGCGTAAATAAAGCGCTATGATATAACGTAAAACTTTGACGTTTCTACGCGCACTCCGAACGCCTGAAACGCTTCAAAAGGCTTCAGCGCTCCGGTCATGTGTACTAGGAGAGCACGTAATAGAGAGGTCATTTTCAGTGAAAAATTTTGTGAAAGAACACCGATGGCACACAGATATAAGTTATGTCAACACAGAAAAACTTTTAAGTTAGAGTGAGGCAGTGATAGGCTGAATCTGTTGAGGGAATGAGATAGCAGACAGATAACTGGACAACTACGTGCGATGGCCTAATCAACAAGTGGGGTGATAAAACGATTAATACGAGAACTATATATGTCGTTATATTCATGTAGATTTTATGATTATCTGGCAGTTTGAGTATTTTTGCGGCCTACTCAAATGTCCTTACTTTGGTATTGTTCGTCGGTTCGTTGAGCTCCTCAAAGTTCTGAGTTGAGCTTCGCGATGACTGACAAATGCTTGCACTGTCTGGACAGGTCCACTCGAATTCGTGTGTTGCTTTCTTCAAAAAGCTCATCCCAGACATTAACGTACATGGTTCTCATATGATTTAACCAGTACACATTTTAAAAGAGACTTTGACCTCTGAGTTTGTTTCGGTGTTTCTTCTCAGGGTAGTCAGCTAAACACCGGCCTCATCTAGCTTAAACTGACAAGAACCATTGACGTGTAAAAGTGTTCCTTGTAACCTATTTACTGAATAAACATCATTTATCATTTAATATTTTTATCCGATTTCAGAAAGGAGGAGGTGCTCAATTCGGTTGGTATTTATATTTCGTTTTATGTATGTACACCGATTACTCCGAGATTTCTGATCCGATTCCTATAATTCTTTTTATATTCCAAGCGGTATACTTGCCATTTGGTCCCGTTTAAATTTGATCAAGAATTTCAGAGATAGACAATGGAACTTTTTTTTTTTATCTCACCTGATGGTTAGCGATGATGTGGTCGAAGATGGAGCACGCTTACCTAGAAATAACCTATTCACTCTTGACTTAAAGACTCCGAGGTTGTAGCTATCAGGAACACAGACTCCGGTAGGGGATTCCACTCCCTAGCTGTACGAACTGTTCAATAAATTATAGCAAAATCTTCCGGAATTGCTGCAACCGCATGTCTGTTTATTGTTTAGACCACTTCATAACATAACATCACGCTGATACGCTCGGAAGGGGTACATAAATTTGAACAGTTCACCCTGATACACCCTAATTTCATCAATTATGTTCAAATAATATTTATTCTGTGTTTTGGGGCATGGGGTTTTATATTCAAATAATGAAGAAACAAAACTAGAAACACTTACCTTTATTTTGGTAAACTTTTGGTTGGCTTTGGCATGTGGAATAGGTACCTTTAAATATTCTACTTAAAAAAGGCGGGTTGGTTTTGGATGAGTGTCAAACCGACTTTTTGAAGTAGAATATTTATACCTATTCCACATTTTCACATTTTTCTGTGTGCTATTTTTTAAAGAAGCGTACGTTAAGGCGTAGTTATACGAATTTTGACATCACGTCTAAACTAGTCTTATTCATTTGAAAAAAATATTAATGTTACTGTAGACAATTTCCGTCATAATATGATTTGAGAATATTTGAAATTAAGTATATTTTTATAACATAGTGTAATTAATTTGCAAAATTATGTCTAACGCGGATAAAAAATTGAGAATCACGCAAAAACTATAAAGCGTATTTTAATGAAAAAATGAAAAAAAAATTAAATATTATTTAATTGTTTATAATTTAGTCTAAATGTTTTAGTTTAATACCTGTTGCTTTAAGTGTAATAAATTAATAATGCGTCTAATTTCGGACAACGCTCCTTGATGGGCGAGGCCTATTACTGGGTGGACGTAAGACGTGTTACGTGAGCTCAGCACACAACACGTAAGCGAATCACTCAAGGTCATTGGCAGTTCATAGCGCCTTAACCTTTTTACACACCCAAGGCGGGTAGGTCTTGACCTACCCGCCTTGGTGAGATAGAACAACTATACTGATTATTAAATTAGTACCGATAAAATATTTTGAATGTTTTTTTTTAGGTAAATTCAAAACGAAATAAATAGTGAAAATTTATCTAAATTAAAGCTAATTAACGATGAGTGAACTATACTTTTCTTTTTAAAAGAGATTATTATAGAGATTATTTTGAGCCGTAAAATTACGCTTGAAATGACACGTTATTAGTATTTTTTTTTTTTATAAAAGCTTACTACGAACAATTTCAGCCAGTTAAAGCCCAACTTTTGTAAGTAATGAAATTCAACTGGCAGGTTCACGTTGTTCGTAGCGACTTTTTTTTATACACAGGGTGGAAACTTTCAGTGGCGCACTAAGGACCCTGTCATGCGGTTAGCCACCCGCGTACGGATCTAGTCCTATTCTAGTAGTAGAATTTGGAATAGCTGCGAGCGCGCACCCGCGGCAGTGCCACGCATGCGGGCTCGCTTTCTTCTTCCGCCAGGGTAGTTTTTACTGTCGTGCAGGTCCCACGCATGGGCACAGTAAAGTACGCATAGTGCAACATGCACGACACTGCAGCGGCGAACGAAACTATTGCCCTGCGTGTGGCCAGAACCACGCTGTTGCCTGCATGAGGATCGGATCCGCGTGCGGGCGAAAATACGCATGACAGGAAAAGGGCCTTAAGGGAAACTAACTTGGCAATCGGCGGTAGCGAACTCTCGCACCCGGCCCTGGTTCAGGCTATGGTACGAAGCGAGAGGTAATGGGAAGCAGTCACTTCCTTCTACGAAGCAGTAATGCTCGCGAAGGAGGAGGCGGAACGGGTGAGGGAGGCTCAACAGAGTTGCCCTCACGCCCATTGCAGCAGCCACCGCAGGAGACGCCCTGGGTGTTGGAGGTCGTGAGACGATCTCCGGCCAACGTAGACGCGGGACTGCGGACGGCGAGTAGTGGGTAGCTCGCCGTCCGATCAGGCCCGAGAGTCTACGGCGCGTAGTGTTTCACGCGCGCCTCAAAGAGATGTCAGGAATGCATGACGGGCCCCGTCCGTCATGGCCGATGCCTGCCCAGGTGTCGTAGATAAATTCGAAACAGAATTACCGTGCCCCTGGGCACTTAGGGCAGGTAGAGATCAAGGGTGGGTTTTAGTCAGTTTTCTGACACGCCCTCCTGCTCCACTCGAGCGAGCGGGAGAAGTCATAGGATGATTTTCCAACCCGTAAAAAAAGGGGAACTACCCTATCCATTGCAGCTGCACGAAAAGTGTCTTAGGAAACTATCCATTTTTTTTCGTAAAATTTTGATCTCCATTACCATCCATTTTGTTTTATTAGTGATTAGTGGTCAAACGCGTGCTTAACAAAAATGTAATAAAACCACTCCATCCCTGTAGCGACCGTCAAACGGGCGAATCCTTCAGCGCTACGGTCATGTGTACTAGGACAGCACGTTATAAAGAGGTCATTTTCAGTTAAATCTTATGAAATGTCGTTTCTACGCGCACTATCGAATGCCTGAAACGCTTCAAAAGGCTTCAGCGCTCCGATCATTCGTACTAGGAGAGCACAATACAAAAAGAGTTCAACTCCAGTGAAAAATTTCATGAAAGCACACCGATGGCACACAGGTATAAATTATGTCAACACTGGAAAAGTTTCGAGTTAGAGAGAGGCAGTGATAGGCTGAGGGAATGAGATAGCAGAGAGATAAATAGACAACGACGTGCGATGCTCTGGTCAACAAGTGGGCTGATAAAAAAAAACATATTTTGATAAACAAATACTGCCGAATTAAATGAATGAGTGATGTGTCTCATGTCTGTTCTAATTCTAACATATAAAAAAATGATTTTATTCCTTCTCATAAAAATGAATTAAAAATTGAACGCAACAGAATATTACTAAACATTATAAAAAAGTCTGAATTATGTTTTTTTTTTAATATTTCTAAAACAAACAAAGCAAAACTAAGACGATGTAACGATAAATAATTCCGTACGGATACATACATTAACTTAGAAAGTAATTAAACAGTTTTATGCGTGCTTCATAGCGAACGTCAATCGGATGAAAGGCTTCAGTGCTCCGGTCATTCGTACTAGGAGAGCACGTTGAGAAGAGATAAGATTTTCAGTGAAAGCTATCGTTAAAGCACACGGACTGCACACAGATAAAACTTTTTGCAACTAGTTAACCTTTTGGTTAGAGGGTGACAGAGATAAGCTGAAAAAGTTGAAAGAAAATGATAAAATATTGATGTCGTATAATCCACGTGGGTATGCAGACGAACTTTATTTTTCTTATACTAACTTAACCGAACTATGCAACAGGTGAATTATACTTTTCACTCTTTAAAGTTTTTAGCTGACAAATCATAATGTTGTATTGTAGGAAATTCAAAAATTATAGTTGTAACAAGTTTGAAATTGAGAGCAAACGTTTTATTGAACATTTTGTAGAGTAGACCAACGACTTAAATCATACTTTTCGTGACACTGTTGCTGCAAAAAACAATTAAAAAAATGTAGTAACTTTATAACAGTTATTTGTTTTTATTTTACAACAATTGAAAAGTGGTAAACTTAGTTACGTGATTAAGTCATATAGGATCAAAAAGGCTGTTTATATATTTTAAATTTTAGTCTTATGGAACTGCTGACAGAAGTCCATCTAAAATTTAAAATTTCATTATTTGTGAATTTAAACTATCAACATTAGTCTGGTTTTCACATCTGTTGGAACTCGGAGCATTAATTTACACATATTCATGTAGTTAAACAGGGCGCTGTGTATCGCCAGTCTGGCGCACGTCACTAGCATGTTGGTAACCCGAACCCATAAATTTTGCCCTTACCAAAAAACTATTTTTTATACGATAATAATATTTATCTTTTTATAAAACTTTTTTCAGCTGAAAACATTGATACAAAAGTCATTCATTAGCTTAATTGCTACGCCACCCACTGCTTCTTGGCCGCAGAAACTTGCGCAAAATGCGCGACACGCGGTGGCACCCGGGCGGCCATGTCGACGGCTCTTTTGTGCGGCAAAGCGGGTTTATAAGCCGCCGGATGCACCGCAGCTTGCCCGGCGGCAAAGTCAGTGCCGGCGGCACTGTGTGCCTTTACATGGCGAAAGAGGCAGATATAGTCTGGAATTGCTAAGAGAACGAGATAGCGGACTGCGTTCCACGTGTGTTACCCCAATCATTCAACCGGTGGAAATGAATAAATTTTGCTAAGGGGAGATATAGATGTGTGACAGTTTGACAGCTATGTCAAGTCCCGTGGTATAAATAACAGATGGTGTTCTCTGTAATCAAGGCACAAACAAAGACGCGTTTTTGACATGTAAAGTTTTATAATATATATTTTAAAACCTATGTTGTCTATGTTTTTTAATACATTCATTTAATTTATTCATAACAATTAACATTGGGTTGAAAATTCCTAAAAAATATTAGTATTGTCACATGCAGAAATAAATACAATTGAAAGATTAATTAAAATATTGAATTAATAAAATAATTAATAATATTAAATGTTTGTATTTAATGTACCTAAGTAATTAAATCTAATGTCAAATTATTGGTGGATATAACATCAGATTATCATCATTATCCTGCCCTTATCCCAAATTATTCGGGGTCGGTGTAACATGTCTTTTTCTTCCATACTCCTCTATTAGTTGTCATCTCAATAGTCATCCCCTTTTTACCCATATCCTCTTTCACACAGTCCAACCATCGTTTCTTTGGCCTTTCCTAATAGTATCAGATATCATGTCAAATATAATGTTGTTGTTGTGTTGTTTTTGTTGTTGTTATAAAAAAAAAGTATTTTCTTGAACCTGTCAACCAAAGTTGATAAATATAATGTCTTTAAGTTGGACTGTTTATTCTGGTAAATCTTAAATCTTCGTAATATAATTTTATATATAAAAAAACAGTTTTTTTATTTGTTCCCTTATCACGCTTAAAGCCCTGAATAGACCATCACGAAATTATGCATAATATACGTTGTCAAGAATACAAAAAAGTTCATAGAGCTACCTTTAGTGTCTTTCGAATAATTTAAATCCCGTGCGAAGCCGGAGCGGGTTGCTGGAAACTAATAAATATAATTTTTTAAACCTACTAGTTAGAAACCGTAAAGACGCTATAGTCCTATAAAACAGCTTGTAAGCTAAAGGAAAAGTAGACAAGCGAAAATAAATAACGTGATGAAAATATTTCATTACTACTACGCATGCGCCTTTCGTAGCGACCTTTTTCTACGGTCGCTACGAAAGGCGGAAAGGCTTCACAACTCCGGTCATGTGTACTAGGAGAACACGTTGTAAAGAGTTTAAATTTACCGTTATACAAAACATGGACTACACACAGATACATTCATCACAACACAGATAAATTTTCCACGATGGAAGAGACAGCGATAGGCTATAACTGTGGAAAGAGTAAGATAGCAAATTGAGTCAAGCGTTCAACAGGTGAAAAAGGACAACCCTTCACTCCGCCCCTATCCTGAAGGGGCGATACACAGACGTGTGTGCTACAATCATGATTTGTCGAATTTTATAAGTCCAATAGTAAGAAGTGGTCACTTTCTAACCGGGGCACACAAATAGACGCGTGCAGACTATGAACAGTGAAAGAAAACTTACATATTAGGTGACTTTATTTAAATTTATATAATAAAAATATTAAAAAAAAAACATTTGCCGATTGTATGTAAGCGCATCACTTCAGAACGGGTGCACCTATTAGGCTAATTCGTTTTTTTTTGTTTTCGTAAATTTTAGGAAATCATGAGATTTCCTAAAATTTTCTTTCATATTCCACCCGCAAATTAGAATATTATTCTTCTCTCTATCAAGAACAATCTTATCAAGGTCAATTTATTGCCAAGCCGAATGTGATGTAAGTAGGTAAAAATGATTTGTTTGCATTATATTCTTCTTTACATTAAAATCTAGTACCGTTATAAAGAACGCCCATATTCTAAAAAACCATAAGGAAAAAAGCAATAAAAACTGCTGAAAGAAAATAAACATTGGAATGAAAATCTTACATTGTTAGGCGCCCTTCAAAGCGACCGTCAAACGAGGAAGACTTCAGCGCTACGGTCATGTGTACTAGGATAGCACGTTATGAAGAGACAGTTCTCTGTGAAAGCCTTTCCTGAAAGCACATGGACTACACACGGATGTAATTTTAACGCACACAGATAACCACTCAGAATGATGACAGCATGGGCTGAAACTGGAAATAGCAGATGGATGATGACGTAACATCCATTTGTGAAGCCGCAATCAACACAACAAACAAAAACATAACGCCTCTTTGCAGTCGGGTAATGTAATGTTAATATTTTGCATACTATTGTACCTATAATTCAAGTTTTTTAAACTTATCCGACAGTTTTGCTGCACCACTCCTTCTCTCCAGCTAAAACACTGGGAAGGTTTTGGGGCTGTCTTTATGAAGAACTTTGACATTCAAAAAGTGCTGGCTCTCAGCCCAGATTAAATGAATAAATTTTAATTGAATTTTATTCTAGATTTTTAATTTTAATTTACGAAAACTCCGGAATAATTACGACAAAGTTAGTACGTAAGATTAATAAGAAAACTAACCCAAACTTGGTACAAAGTTTAGTTGCTACTTTTGTCTATCTAGGTATTGAATATATGTATTTTTTTTTGCATTTTAGTGTTTTATTGCATGTATTACCTATATTCATTAATGCAAATATGTATTTTTCATTAAAATAACATATCTCACTTCTACAGCTAACGAAAAAGTTTCATTCAAACTCGTTAAAATACATACGTATAGATACTGCGAATAAATTGGAAGAGAATGAAACGATTTCATGTCAACATGACATTCGTAGCGACCGTCAAACGTCCAAAAGGCTTCAGCGCTCCGGTCATTCGTACTAGGAGAGCACGTTAGAAAGGAGATCATCCACTGAAAGCTTGTCTGAAAGAACACTGATAGCACTCATGCAAAACTCATATCAACACAAGGAAACCTTCTAGTGGAAAAGAGACAGTGATAGGTTTGAATGGTTGAGAGAGTGAGAAAGCAGTCCATTGACCTCTTGGACCACGTGCTTTTGAACTAGAGTAAATAAACAGTTTTGGAATAGTATTTTATAACTTTTAATTTTAAATATAATTTCTCGACTACATAAATCTTTAAAAATTAACAACCATCATTCTTCGTTTAATTAATTATTTAAATAAAAATATGCCTATTTTAAAATAACATTTATGAAATGTTTACAAAAAGAAGATTATTTTGAGGTTTAATTACTAGTCTATAATAACAAATATTTGTAAAAAAAATATTATATTTTTAAAGTTAGTTATAAAATAAAAAAAAATCTTACTGGAAAATTAACAATTAATAATTACACACTAATAATTACAACACACACAATACAACACACAACACAATACAACATACAACACACACAATAATTTCACACTAATAATTACAAAAATTAATTTCAGCCAAAAAAATTTCACTATTGGACATAAAGAGTTTTCCCAAGTGTCGCCACATTGACCGGTCCTGTGTATCTCGCATCCAGTGAACTTTCGTTGCTTTCACCAGGTCATCGAACCACCTTGTGGGAGTCCTTCCAACACTGCATTACCGGTACCTACATCACACTGCATTTACGGCAGCGTGCAATGTGCCCAGCCCACTGCCACTTATGTTTGGTGATTCTTCGGACTGTTGGTAACCTCGGTTCTCCTCGGTATTTTCATTTCTGATTTGTTAACGCGAGGAAAATCGTACAAACACTTTATACAAAAAAAAACTTAAAAAAAAAACAACCGACTTCCAAAAAAGAAAATACACTAAAAATTAAAAAAAATATCTTTCATTTCGGAAATCGGTGTTTGAATTTTATTTCTTTGTTTTTTGACACCGACTTCCGAAATTAAAGTTATTTTTTTTAATTTTTAGTGTATTTTATTTTTTGAAAGTTAGTTGTTTTTATGGGAAAACAGTTTTTTATTTTTCACTTTTTAATTGTTATACCCCAGAACTAAAAACCCCAATAAAATGGAACGTGGAATTTAAACATATTCATAATTGGAGAAAACCAAAACGTCATCTATGTATATGTATTTTTGCGTTTTTGTTCAGTTTTCCAAAAAGTGTTGAAGCAATTTCGATAAAATTTATTTGGAACAACCAGGGAGTATATTCTTTTGGATAAAAAAAGATTTTTGGAAATCGGTCCACAGCTGACAGTGAAATCGGTGGGCATACATAAAAAAATAAAAAAAAAACATACAGTCGAACATTAAAACCTCCTCCTTTTTCGAACTCGGTTAAAAACATACATGGTTTATTTTATATTTGGGTGCCTTTTCAGCAGCGGATAAGTTTGAAAGTATAAAACTGTATTCGCTGCTACGCCATCCGCCGTCGTCTCCGTAGCACCCGAACAACAGGCGGGAAGGCTCCAGAGCCCTGGACCGTTGGAGCCTTCTGTCATACTTACCGTTTTTATGTACTAAGAGAACACAGTTTAAGAGGTTTTCGTGTATGTAACCGAGGAAACTTGAGGGGGACGCAACAAGTGATTGGGGTAGGTCATGTTTAATTTTTTACTTTTGAGTAGCTCGCGTTTCAGCACTAAGCGAAGATGTGGTCGACGATGGAGCACGTTTGGTCAGGTTCCTATTGATAAACGATTTACTTGAAGTTGAACACATCCCAAATACCCAGCACTAGATTTAAGTAGATTTATTTGTTAACGAAATTATAATACTATACACTTTTCTATTTATTTATTTTTTATTTTGCATGTCTGCAAAAATGCACGCCTTTGCGCCTTTTTCACGCTGGTTTTCTGTTAGAATACTAGGGCTGCGTTATTTATTGCTTTATTGCATAAATATCGCAGCATAATGCAGAGTTAGGAACCTTTTTGGCTTCGCACAGTTTATTATTATTTGTATTTTTAGTTGTTATGTTCTTGTGTGAGGTACAAATAAATATTTTTTCTTTCTTTACTTTCTAAATAAAAATTTTAATATGCAATAGTTTATCACATCACAATAAATAAATTAAGTTTCTAATTTAAATAGGTACCTACTCCACGTCTTCCCAGGATAGTGACGTAAGTATTGCATTATGAATGACAGTATTAACGTGTATGAGAACTCAACTGTAACCATTATTAATATTGAAATTAGCATATTATATTCGTCCAGCAGTGGACATAGGCTTCCCCCAAGTGTCGCCACAACGAACGATCCTGTGCGTCTCACATCCATTGGATTTCCGCGACCCTCACCCAGTCATCAGTCCACCTTTTGGGAGGCCTTCCGACGCTGCGTCTTCCGATACACGATCGCCACTCCAAAAAAAAACCCTTTCGGCACCATGAACCCATCTATTATGCGAGCAATGTGTTTAGTTTGGTGACAGTATGTTAAACATTGTATAAGATAATAGTAATTGTAGATTATATTAAACAACTTTTGCAGATGACAATATAATTATAGAGAAAAGTCATTGCTACGCCACCTGCCCCCAGCAAACAACGATCATGGCAGCAGCATGGAGCACTGAAACCGGTTACAGGTTTCAGCGCTCCAGTTATTTGTACTAGGAGAGCACGTTATGAAGAGGTCGATTTCAGTGAAAGTTATCGTGCAAGCAGGCAGCAGGTATGATTTATTTCAGCACATGTAAACCTTTGAAAGAAGAGGATGGGGTCTTGCGCTGAAATGGATAAAGGAGTGAGGATAGCAGGTTTTTTAATATTGAAAATTTCGGTCTACAAAATAAACTGCTTTTGGAAAGATATAACAAAACATCACGCGTGAATTATGTACTTTAAAGAGGTAAGTGTAGTACTAATCTACTTATGAATACAAAATACTAAAGCGACGAATAAATTTTTTATTTAATTACAATTTAAATTACTAAACTAATAAATAGCTTAAAAATAAAATATGTACAAGCGGCATAAAAGATCCGGGAGGACTACTGCTCATTGGGCATCAAAAAATTCGTCCACATCGCTGTCAATGGGAAAAGTGCCCAGAACGCTGGCAGCATTGCCACGTTGAATGTTGATTCTTTGGTCGAAAAAAGGCCAGCCCTCTGGTCACGTAAAGAGTCGACTAAATGTTTGCTGATGTCACGGAAAACCCGAATAAAATGAAAGATGGACCTCTATTTTTTATTTTACAATTTCTTTAATTCAAGAGGCTGATGGTATTTTGTGTTATTATTAGAACATGTTTCATAATGATTAAGAATATTCTAAAGTGCTTTCATACTTCCCGGGACTTTGATGCTGGTGGCCATCTTGTTCACATCAAACAGGATTTCTGCTCAGTATTAAATTAAACATTAAAAAAACCCAACGCTTAAAAGAAAGGCGAACATTAAAAAAAAACACAAAATAGCTGATGACGTTGAAACAGCTGAACCTATTTTAATAAAACATCTCTAAGAACCATCACTAGAAAACCTGTTTTCAAATAAAAATAACCGCATTCAAATCGGTTCTCCTGTTTATGAGCTACGATGCCAAAGACAGACACACATAGCGGTCAAACTTATAACACCCTTCTTTTAGCAAAAGAAAGGAGGTTGAAAAGGGAAAAAGCACATGATTTTTTCAAATACTTATAATAAAATCAAAATATTATTATTGCTGGGCCGGCTGCTACAGGTGCAGAAAATATCATACGGCGCAAATATAACAATATTGGGAGTTATATGTTTTAGCAGTTTGAGATTAAAACACTAGGGCTATGGGGTCCGAGTGCTCATCGAGTTTTCCGTGACATCAACCAACATTTAGCCGACTCTTCACGTGACCAGAGGGCTGGACTTTTTTTGGCCAAGGAATCAGCATTGCCATTCAACGTGACAATGCTGCCCGCGTTCTGGGCACTTTTCCCATTGACAGCGATGTGGACGAATTTTTCGATGCCCAATGAGCTGTACTCCTCTCTATTTTTTGTGCCACTTGTACATATTTTATTTATTTTCTTTAGTCTTTTTATCCCATTAAGTTATTTATCAGTATAGTTATGTATAATATGTATATTGGAATCAAATATTTGTTGTAATAAATAATTTATTAAAAAATAAATAAAATATTAAAACAATAATCGGGGCAAGCTAAATAAAACCATTTAATGAATAGCTTTTTTTAATTTTATTGCCATCGTTTTTTTAGCTACAAGTGTCTACAACTACAAAGTAATGAAACTGACTCCGTTGTTACGCTGCCACGCGACATTCGTAGCTATCGTCACACAGGCGGGTCTTCAGCACTCCGGTCATGTTTACTAGGAGAGCACGTTTTAAGAGGTTACTGTTTCAATGGCCATGAAAATTTGGGAAAAGCATCAAGTGGTTGAGATAGGTCATGTTTAACTTTCTTTTGCAAAACTTTTTTCAAAAATTAAAACATTACCTTGATTTCAATAAAAATAACTCTTAAAGGTAATACACAGTTACAGAGTTTTTTCCTAAGAATAAATTATACTTTATTTGTACCTCTGTTTTTTCCTCTAATTTCATAAAAACGCAACTACTAAAAAGTATAAATGAATGTTTGTGCAATGTTAATTTTTGATTGGAAATAACTCTTGTTTCGTTTTCAGCAGGTTTACACTTCCTGAAGTAGTCGAGTTGCCGGAAAGTAATGAAATTCAACCATTACTAAGCGCTCTTCGTAGTGACCGTCAAACGGGTGAAAAGCTTCAGCGCTTTGGTCACGTGTACTAGGAGAGCACGTTATGAAGAGGTTGTTTTCAGGGAAAGCTTTCGTAAAATCAGACGGACTCACATAGGTACGATTTTTATTAACACAGACAAACAGGTGATAGTCTGAAACTTTTTGTTGGAGTGAGATAGCAGTGCAATTGTCTAGACGCCCACGTGTGTACCTTCTGTCCACGTGGAAAAATAAATAAACTATATAAAGTGAATTATAAATTAATTATGCAAAATATCGGTAGGTAATTAATAAAGTTCTTTTTTGTTGGTTAGTCTTTTCATGTTTACAATAAAAATTGTGTTCATTATTTACATAATTATATAACTATTAAATTAGAGAGTATATACAAGCTAATAAAAATTAATAAAATATGTACTAGCGGTAAAAAAGAGGAGGTGAAGATCTCAATAGGCATCGAAAAATGTATCCACATTGCTGTCAACTGGAAAAGTGCCCAGAACACTGGCACTATTGCTACGTAGAAGTGCAATGCTTATTCTTAGGCTGAAAAACAACCATCAAATAGGCGGAATATTTCAGTAAGTATGTAGTGACATATATGCTGCCACAAAACGAACTAAAACACACAAATCCTACATCGCGCAAGCAGAGGTCTCGCCGCGATTTGAACTTATACAACAGTCCGAAATCAATCATCGGGCAGTTGCCCGCACCAGACACAACACCCATCTGGTCGGAGGATCCTCCCTTTTCAATGGAGGTTTGCGGGACTTTACATCTTATTCTGTATACCTTTAAAAGTATTATTAAACCTTTGCAATACCACGTCTGTTTTCGTATTGGAGAAAGCCGATACAGTCCGTCAGTCCGCCCTACTCGACGTTCTTCGACCGTCAAACGGGCGGAGGGCTTCAATGTTCCGGTCATGTGTAAAGTAAATGTACAGTATTTGTACAATAGTGGACTTAATGCAACAAGGCATTCACTAACAGTCAACTTTTAGGTTATCATGGATAATTTCTTTTTACAATATCATCCATTCTTATTATTTGAAAAGTTATCATAATATGAGTATGTACTGTGTGTGTTTGATGTGATTTATAACTTTATACATAAAAATGCCAATTAAATGGAAATAGCCATCATCTAATAATAAGTTTTGTTTGTTTACTTATTTCTAACAAACGTGTTCAGTATTGTTTATCAGCTACCAAGCGCGTTGCCATAGCAATAGTTGAGCCGCTTACATTTCATACATCCCTGGTACCAAACTCGACGTCGACGTCGAGTTTAGCATGGATGTCGCGGCGCCTTGGCCCAGTTTTAGCGCCATCTATGGAAAGGGAATTAAACTAATCTGGTGTCAGTTTTTTTTTTTAGTGAGTGGACATGACTTGCGCAGTTATGAGACTCCTTTTCAGTATATTGTTAATTAATGAAAAAAATTAATAGTAAAAATGTTTTTAAAACCAGCTTTTATCAGGGAAAATGAACTAAAACGTTGAAAATAAATTCTAATATGTATTTGGCGTGTATGTATTCTTAAAAGTTTGAGGCACTACCTGTTACAGGTAACAGGTTAGGTACTTATTTTACTTCTGTGTCTCAAGCTTTTAAGAATATAGATACACGCCAATTACATATTAGAATTTATTTTCAACGTTTCAGTTCATTGCCCCTGCTATAAGCTTGTTTTAAAATCATTTTTACTGTTAATTTATTTTTAAACTTTTTCGTAGGTAATTAGTAGAGTAGGCTGATGTTTTAAAATATTCTACGGATATTATGATTTGATGTTAAGGCCTCCTCAAGACGAATCAATCGAGCCTAAACTCGATGGGGTTCTGTTGTTTTATCACAGAGATGCCCTGGCTACCTTCCAGCATCATCATCAGACCCTGGATATCATCTAGGTGTAATTATGTTGTTTTATTACAGAGCCAACTTCTAGCCTCATCATCAGACCTTGGATATCGTCTATCAATCAATCGAGCCCAGACTTGATCAGTTTATCTTGTTTAGTTCAGAAGATCCTATGGCTATCATCCGTCTCTAACATTAGAACAGCTCCACCATACCGTACCACCACCACCACACCATTCCATACCACCATATCATTGTATTGTCACCAAATATACATACTCGTAAGTACACCAAATTTGAGTCCAATCGGACATCGGAAAGTGGTTCTAAATTGAGTTGCAAGATTCCTCCCGAACAAACATAGAATATTCTTATATACATTGTAAGTTAGTTAAATGCTTGTAAAAAACGTGAATATAACCCACAAAGGAGATGGAGAGATGAACTAGACAGACTTCACCACTCAGACACATCATGAAAATTGAAAGAAGGAAAGGACCACCTCCAGCCAACCCACGCTTTGCAATAGGTACAGGAGTGAAGGTAGTCCTGTAGCCAGGAGTAGGGCCACACATACCCCCCATGTCGATGTCCATAAATAATTAATAGAATTATGAAAAAGCCTTTTCAATAGCCGAGGCAGAGAAGACAGAAACACATTGTAAGCTTAGATTTTCTGTCATAATTAAAATAATATAATTAAAAAATACAACCGACTTCCATATAAAAAAATACACTAAAAATTGCAATATATCTTTAACTTTGGAAGCCGGTGTTGGTAAATCATACTCAGAACAGACACCACAAGTTACCTAGGCGTGACAATCGATCAGAACCTGTCGTTCAAAGTGCACATTCTATCGCTCGCAAAAAAGACTCGCAAATTTATTTACGTAGCGAAACTTTTGCGAGCCAGTGCTCCTAAAAATATTTGCATCCAGGTATTCAGCTCTCTGTGCCAATCTGTCCTGCAATACTGTGTTGGTGTCTGGGGCGGCGCCGCCAGGACGATCATGCTGGAGCTTGAACGAGCTCAACGCGCTGTCCTCAAGGTACTTCTGGGGAAACCACGGCGATTTTCTACTAATGAGCTGTACAAGGAAGCTGGGGTATTACGCGTGCGACAACTATTCATTCTGGAGTCCCTTTTAAAACTGATCAAGTATAAGGCAGTTCGCTCTAACTGTAGTAAAAGGGGTAGGAAATTGCCTGAAAGAATCACCCTTCCAATAATAAAAACCTTATTTGCGACCCAGCTTTCGACGTATCTGCCCGTACGAGTATTCAACGAGATAAGCAAAACTCTCACCATACCAAGTCAGTACTCTGAGGCCAGAACTATTCTAAAAAAATGGCTATTGAACCAGAGTTACGAGGAAACTGAAAGTCTTATTCGTTGCTCAAGCTAACACCCACACACAGACCATCACTGATCACAAACATACTCACACTCCCCATCACACCTTCACTTACACCTGACAATTACACACCTTAACCGTTTCTTTTTGTTTCTTTTCTTTTTCTGTTTTTGCATCACGTATTTGTCACTAGACTAGCTCCTACCGATGTATAAATTTTGTGTTTTTGTTTTTGTCCTTGTTACACATTGCCAAGTAGCGCTAGCAGGCTACATCAAATTAGGAACTCTGTGTAGTGATTGGGTCAACAAAATACAGGCTGCGCCTAGTTTGGGACCCGCAGCAAACTGGTCAAGGGTTTTGTTAGTTTTTAAGTCAGTTCTTCGTACTTGTAAATGTGTAATTATGTGTTAAACTGTGTGTACGTTAAATAAAGAATTATTATTATTATAATTAAAGTTTTCTTTGCAATTTTTAATGCTTTTTCTTTTTTGGAAGTCGGCTGTATGTTTTTTTAAACAGTTTTTTATTTTTAACTAAATATTAAATTTATGCCCGAATTGACAATCGCAATAACAAGTAATTTGAACTTAATTGGAGCAAACCAAAACGTCATCTCTGTGTACATATTTTTTTTGGTTTTTATTAAATTTTTTAAAAAGCATTGTTTTATCGTCCATAAAATTTATATGGGACGACCTCTGAAGGACCTACGAAACAAAACAAAGAATCATCAAAATCTATTTATAAGTGACGGAGTAATCGCGTAACAAATATACAAAAAAAAAACACACACAGAGGAATTGAGAACCTCCTCCTTTTAGTAGTCAGTTTAAAAAAAACCATCCTTGAACTGCTAAAGTTTGATCTACAAAATACGCAGGCCAAAAATATTACCTCATCCTGTGCCACAACCAGCAGGTGTATTCGCTAACTAAGTTGACATCAATTTGATAGGCACTTTGCAGTACATTGCTGCTTTGCTCGGTACATTGCTGCTTTAGAGTCTGACACGCCCTCCCGCTCCACCCAGAGCGGGAGATGTCATTGGATGATTTACCACCCCCAAAAAAAAAGGGGTATAATGGAAAGGTGTGGTCATATTTTAAGAACCGGTTCTGCCCACGGAAAATGAAACTTTCTCGAAAAAATATGACCACACCTTTCCGTTATACCTTGTATGTGTAAGGAAAATCGTCATTATGTTCTTAACCAGACGCACTTTTATGATTTAAAGCAGAACAATGTCATTTTCAAAATAATCGGTAACTGAATTCGTTGCTACACGCCCTTCATAGCGACCATGACAGCGACCGTCAAACGGTAAGTAAGGCTTCAGCGCTCCGGTCATTCGTACTAAGACAGCACGTTGTGAAGAGATAAACTTTCAGTGAAAGCACTCGGACTGCACACACAGATACAAATTGTGTCTACACGTCCACAAGCGAATAAAGCAAAAGGGAGACAGACATATACTGAATCTGTTGAAAAAGTGAAATAGCCGTCCAAGTAGCTTCCTAGCTAGCATGTTTTTTGACAAACCGTGTGATTTTTGACAAACCGTATGTTGTTTGTTAATTTGTAACCGATCCTATGTATTTCCGTTTGCCCGAGTTTGTGCGCCATGCATATCGTATCGAGTATTCATCAGGTATTCATATCCTACAGGAGCGTGCAACAATAGGTATATCTAACTCAGAATGAAGTGCAATAATGAGCCTGTTGAAACATGTGTCGGATGGAGAGCCTTATATCTTAATACACCGTGTGTAACTACAGCTCAGTAGAATATTTTTTTACGTGTGAGAGAATGTCAAGTGCCTAGTTTTTTCACACTATTTCAAAGCGAATTTTCGCGAGAGAAATGTAAAAAAAAATTGTGTTTTGGGAAATGGAAAAAGTCGTGCTCCAAGAGTTTAAGCCACGTGAGATTATCATAACGTGAGAAACCTACACTACTAATCTACGCTGGTCTATTGAGGAGAAAGGTCATGGAAAGCTCACATCAACGATGTTGATTTTTCACGACAACGTCGTCAGTGCACATGTGTGCGGAAACACACGCTGTTGTTCGAAACTTGTGGCTCCATCTTAAAGTCTTAAACTGGGCCCAAATGATTATACTGTATGCAATAAACTGAAAAAAAAACCTTTTTGCAGGTTTCTAAGGAAGATTCATACGATGATGAGGTTAGGCTTTGGCAAGTTTGACGAACAAGAGAAACTTTTTTTTTCTGAGGATTTGAAATAGCTACGGGAAAAACAGTGCAATCAAGTGCTTTGAGCTTGATGAAGATTAATTTTTTTTTTTCTGGTTCAGATAGATATATTATTATATAAACGCTTTTCTTAGTGACACAATATGGTTGAAAAGGGCGTCCCCTTTGTGTCACTATATTATTGCTCACCGTGTTATAGCAAAAATCACGTTAATATCTACTTTTAGTTGTGTGGGGTCACAAGTAATATTTCAAGACAGAAGTAGCATAAATAAAAGTTCAGAAGGCTACGTAAAACTAGATGATTATAATGTCCGTGTAAAACAACACAATTTACATATACTCAAAATATACAAAATACTAGATACGACTGCCGAGTGGAGAAGCGCTCTATATCTCTTAAACGATGCCATTTTGATTACAAAGGTATCAAGTGTCACTACGTAACGATACTGTAACTTGTCAGCGTGTCGGCAACGCGTGTCGTGTGGACACCATAAATTGTCTTCCGATTCTCGTATTCAAACCCGATCCTTGTATTTCTCACTCATAAATAAAAAACTTTTTGATCAGTAAATTCGAGCATCAATTCATACAGTTCAGACATGGATCCGGCATCCTTCTTTGCGATTGCTAAGAACGTAGCAGTGACATGTGCCTGTGTTATTGTAATTAATTAGAATCAAAACAGGCTATAAAAATATAACGACGTCGTTGATGGCAACTGGAAGTTCTGAGAACCGAAACCGAAATAGCGGGAGATCTGCGTGACTTATGATTCACCAATTGATTTTGAATATTTATTAAACAGGATTGACCCAATGACTAAACATAATCAAAGATAGATTTTGTAATACGCTGAGATTTTCAGCAAGCGGGGGTCCCAAGTTTGCAATATCGATTTAGAGTATTGCAGCAAGCCAGCTTTATAGTTCCACAGACCAGTCAAGGTATTGTCGAATTATTAAAAGACAAAATAAAGGTAAGGCTATACTTTATTTACTTAGTAATTAAAATGTAACTACATGTGTACCTCTGTCGAAATAATACTACTTGTTTATATTATTAACTGAACAAACAATTTGGCATCATTCTTCATTGCAAAATAATCAAATAGGTAGGTACATATACAGGCTGTATAAAGACACATCACATAGCCGTTAACTACGCATACTGTACGTCTGACGAAGTAGCTTTCCGCAAAAATTATTCCTGGTTTTTAACTGTAACTGCAAATGCGTAAAATCGAAAATTCAGGTAATGTTTGTTTGGAAAATTGTGACTTTGACCTTCAATATCTCCAGACCCAGTGGATTCCCAGGTATGGTCTAGTGGAAAAAATGATCGAAATAATGGGTAAAAATGTGGCTTTCGGTTTCGGAAACTGTCTTTTTACACCCGATATTTAATAAGTTCAAGAAGTAAACATACTCGTAGCTGTCGCTCATACTTCAATCAGTTTTACAGACCTCAACCTGATTTGGTGATGGTGTTCGCGTTGGCATAGTACTAACTTCTTGATTTATCCCCGCAAATGTTGGATATGCAGAATTAGTTGGCGGTGTGATATGATGTCCTCTTTCCCATTCGTACTGTCCACTGTCAGCGCAATATAGTATGTCGTTAATGTGGTGTTCAACGGCAAGATAGGTTCTTTGTGTGTACGTACGGAATTTGGATGCTAAATAATTGGCATATATTTGATATCGGTCGGCTGGAGCTGAAGCGGCAAGAGTAGCTACTTGTATTGAAGACTTCATCAATTTCAATGCTTCATTCATAATTTGGTTATTTTGGGGCGCTCTTTTCTTGGTTTTTCTTGTAGGTACTTGAGGTTTTAATGCTGCTGGACGCGCTCGGTACCCAGACCGTCGTCTTCTATTTGCTTGGGTGCCAGATGCTCGGCTCTCAGACGCTCGGTCCCCAGACGCTTGGGTCCCGAACACTTGTCTCTCAGATGGCTCGTTATCAGATGCTATTGAGTCCTTAGAAGGTTCATTCTCTAGAATATCTTCATCTTCTGTAACTTGTTCAGCTAAATTTTCCTGCAAAAATGAAATTTAAATAAAAGGTTATACTAGTTTCGGGTTCCGCGGTACTCTTTAAACATGAAAAGGGTTTCTCATCAAAATAATAATTTAATGTGTATTCTGAACATTTTCAATTATTTTTAATATTTTTTTTAGATATTTTATACGTTTACAGAATACCTACGCCTTACACATGGGAAATTATTATCGCTGAATTCATAAACATGTGGAACCTCCTGAACGTGGTTAACAGGTCGAATAGGACTGGAAACACGAACAGATTATTTATTTTCAATAAATTAGCTTTATGTTAGTCTGAATAGCACGTAAAATGAAATAAAGAGGTAATTACATTTAAAAAAACCGTTTGTAGCATATTTAAAAAAAAATTGCATTCTACTCTTTAGATAGAGAATGTTGTACTTACTGTATGAAGTCTTCCGGCCCTAGATTTTTTCCTGTCCAGAAGAAATTCTAAATGTGAAAACGCAAACCAGCTAGACTGGTACACGTTGCCAGCACCTAGAAGTATTAAAGAAATAAAATCCTTATTATGTAATGATATTATCGCTACTTTTCATTCATCACAACATATCCTGACCTGTTACAGTGGCGGGTTAATACAAAACCAACCTACCTAAAAACTTTCCGTATCCCTTCCTACCTCCCAATACTATCTATCCTACTATAGGTACTATAATTCTATACTAATATACAGGGTGTAACGGAAAGGTGTGGTCATATTTTAAGAACCAATTCTACCCATGGAAATGAACAACATTCTCTAAAAAAAATAGATAATTCCCAAAAAAAATATTGGACTTTCCATACAAACTTATCATCTGATGATCAATATTTCTATGTAAAGTATTTTTTTTTTTAAGAATTTCCTCAGATTTTCTTGAAGAAAGTCGTTCATATCGATGGGCAGATGCATGTCTTAAAATATGCCCACACCTTTTCATTACACCCTGTATATATATAATACTATACTAAATACTAGGCACTATACTAAATACTATATTATAATCCTACTACTTCAGCAAATGCGAAAGTTTGGTTGGATGTACGGATAGATGGATTTTAATCACGCTAGAACGACTGAATGGATCTGGAGGAAATTTGGCACATATATAGAAAACAGTCTGGAATAGCACATAGTCTATAATAATTTATAGTAGGGAAGTACTAATCCCACATTAAGGTGAAGCCGCTGGCAGAAGTTAGTAATTTACAAAACTAATAAAAACAGGCTTTAACGCAAAAAAAAAATTACCAATGTGTTCTCACTGTTTACCTCAAAAGGGTTTTAACAAGCCATATTTGTACAAAAATAATGTGTGCAAACATGGCTTATTGACTGAGACTTAACTTTACACTTACGCTAAATCAAATACATGGACGTAAAGATTTATACAGAAACAGACATACTTGGTGAACTGTGGAACAATAAAGACGAGTATAATCACAACCAATAGCACGATAATTCAGTGCAATACCGAATGGTATAAATATTCTATTTCACTAAGGGGGGTCTGTTTTAGATATGTGTGTGGATTCACGTACACATTGCTTCTGTGTGCATGAGCTATTTTCTATGACACCGAGCGTTCCGACCTCACACACACATTCAAGACCAACCTGCCTTGGTGAGATAGTACAACTACATAAACAGTAAAATACTGACCTTGATTCGTTGCTTTGGATTTCACAATCTTTTGTTTTTCTCGACGCAGTGCAGAGAGCAAATAATCCATTTTTTTCTTCAACTCTTGTGAGGGACGTTGGAATTCAATTTCTAATTCTTCCCAAGCTTTTTTCTTTAGTGATCTTTTCCAATACTTGCGATTTTGGAGGTCCCACAATATTTGTTTTCTTTTGTATGCATGAATTAGTTGTATCACACTATCTTTGTCCCAACTCATTATTAAAATAAATACGTTTAGGTTATGCGAGGAATAAGTAGGATGCGATGTTCGCTTATCACCGTATACACGTCTAAACTTGCCACTACCGTGTAGCGGTATAGCGTTATGCACGGAGCGCGGCGTATCATGTATCAAATGACATAATGGTATCGTGAGTAGTGATGGGTGCTGAGAATTTTCCTAATTCCCAGTAATTTAGTCATTAAATTATAATCTTACAAAAATATTCTCATTGGTTCCGGGAGCATTCTCCAAAGTTTCATACACAATTTTATAGTATACAAAACTAGTGACCTGCACTTCTATTTACATGCTATTTATATCTCCTCCCCATAATAAAATCAGTTTGTACCTGAGCTTACCTGCGCCACTATTGGCAATATTCCCAGCAACATTGAAAATTTATTGGGAATATTTCCAGGAATGTTGGAAATTTTCACCTTAGAAGTGATTAAAATTAAAATATTGCATATTGTTTTTAACAAATAAACATAATTCGAGTGTATAAATACCAGTCAGTGTCAGGTAACCCTCCATTCTGAAGAAATCTCTTAACGATTCGGTATTATACATGTTATATATCGTCTTAATACATTTCTTCTGGAATATGAATGTGGATTGTACGTTTGTCGAGTTCCCCCAATATATGACACCATAAGTTAACAGTGGGTACACATTGCCAAAATAAGGAACGCTTCTGATATACCCAATGTTTCCAATATCCCGGGAACGGCACATCACTAATCGTGCCACAGTATCAAAATGAGTCCATACTACGCATGTACTTACTGCTGATGCAAGTAAAGCATACACGTATCCAATACGAAATACAATATCAGATATGCAGCAACCACATACGGAACCGGCTTGTATCAGCTACGGCGTGTGACATGATCGATTTCCTTTTGCGTTCAAACTAGCACAATGAAACACGTCGATGCTACGTAAATAAAATCTGATTTATGAAAATGATATAAGTGTGAACCCGGTCTAATATACTTTAAGAGTCTCGTTAAGGCCTGTAATGTCTTTGTCCAACAATATATATTAATTCCCTAGTTAGATCTACAAAAACTCTTTTTAACCGACTTCGAAAAAGGAGGGGGTTCTATATTTGACTGTATGTTTTTCTTTTTTTTTCTCTGTTAATTGAAGAGCGATTTTCAAAATTATTTTTTTACCCGATAGAATATACTCCCGAGGTGGTCCCATATAAATTGTATCGAAATTGCTTCAGCGCTTTTTGAAAAACCGAACAAAAACGAAAAATACGTTTACCTAGATGATGTTTTGGTGTTCTACAATCACGACTATGTTTAAATTTCCACGTTCCATGTTATTGAGGTTTTTAATTCTAATAACAACTAAAAGTGAAAAAAAAATTAAAAAAAAAACGACCGCCTTCCAAAAAAAAAATACACTAAAAATTAAAAAAATAACTGTACTATACTTCAACACATCAAAAGGGCAGCGCTAACTCTTGACCGATACTGGAACTAATGTAATTTTTTTTTTGAAGCAGATTTCTGAAAAAGTGTGCTGTTTAGAGACAACATTTTATTTTTCCTGTAATCTTTGCATAATAAACTTCTATCACATAGAATAATTTCAAAATTTCTGTATGCAAACTTCGGAGATAAGAAAATAAAAATACTGTTTCCTCCCTGGAAACGGTATTTTTTTTTTCATCAAACGTCGAAAAGTATTGGGCCTATAAAAAAATGTTTGAGAATTTGCAAACAGCGCTCTTTCATATGATACCCCAATTGCTCTAGTAGCCCCACTTCGAATTTTTAAAACCCTTCTTTGAGTACCTATTTCAAAAAGATACGGGGTGTAACGGAAAGGTGTGGCCATATTTTAAGAACTGCATCTTGATGACATCTTTGCCTTGGTCTACCATAGTGTCGTCTGGCGTTTAATGTGAATTATGATGGTTCTTGTAGCATATTTCTCATTTGACGTGCAATATGCATGTCCTTAAACATAAATGTTAGGCTGTCACGGAAAAGCTTATATTAATTAATCATTATTTTGCTAACTACAATATTTTTAACTGCGATGTGTAACATGATAATGCTATTTTCAGATGGAAATATAGATCGTAGACAGCAACAAAATGTTTAAAACTGAATCCGTTGCTAAGCTGCTACGCGACTTTCGTAGCTACGCTGCTACGCGACGTTCGTAGCGACCGTCAAACAGGCGGAAGGCTTCAGCGCTCCGGTCATGTGTACTAGGAGAGAACGTTTCAAGAGGTTACATTTTCCGTAGTCATGGAAAATTGCGTAAAGCATCAAATGGTTGAGGTAGGTCAGTTTCAGTTTTCATTAAAATCTTAGAACTCAACGTGGGAACAACTTTCAATTTTCGAAATTGGTAGTCTTCAACGGCAATTCAATTTAAAACGGAAAATATTGTTGAAGATGCTCACAATAGACTGGCTTAAGAAAATTTAGTATATTACGATATCGTTAATTTTACTGAAAGTTGATTAAGTAGACTTATTTCTTGGCGTATTAATTTCTTGTATAAAATAGACAGATTACAATTTTGATATCAGTTTAAAAACCTTCATATGCAACGCTTTTGTCAAATATTTCCATTACGGTAGACAGTACACAAAATACTAAGATACCAGTTCGCAGTAGAAAATAATTTCAATCATCTCGAGTTTAAGGCTAGCCGCTAACTTGTGATTTTTGTCACCGTGACTTTTTGTTACCCAGTCGAGTGCTATGAAGATACATGGGAGTGCGCTGATCATGGTGACGTGACTATACGGTGACAAATAGTTCCTAGGTGACTAAATTTTGAAAGATACTGACGTTGTCTAGAATATAGAGTGTAAAATTTTCCTTGAAACAATCTTGCAGTGTATATGGGATGCACCCGGTAGCGTTTTTTTTGTTTAATTTTTCTTCTCATATTTCAAGAGCATATCTACAGCAATCTGTACGAAATACATTTTAAGAATGAGCGCGTTTTGTTGCCCAGTGACTTTTCAAGTGGGCGCATCGTGGGTGACAGTAGGTGACAGTGACTAAAATCACAAGTCAGCGATTAGCCTAAAAGTAATAAAATTGACTTCATTGCTACGGCTTTTCGTAGTGACCATGCGGGTAAGGCTTCAGCGCTCCGGTCATGCGTACTAGGAGAGTGCGTTTTGAAGAGGTCGTTTTCAGTGAAATCTTTTGTGAAGGCACATGGTCTGTACACAGGTAAGATTTTGTATCAACAAAGGTGAAATGTAAACCGTGATACTGTAGAAGTATTGAAATAGTGATATTGAGAACTTTATGTTCACAACGTAGTTGCTTGGCTTCTTCTACAATCTCACTTTTGTGCTTTCGTTAGATCGGTAGAGAACCGATATTTTAAAGATAAGAAAAGAAAATCTTCTCTTTTATAGTTCTCTACATTATTTGCTGCTTACTACAATTCAAAGTGCTCATTTTATTCCTCGAATGAAAGTTATCCAACAACCGAAATTTGATCTCTAGGGTTTAATTTTTTATTTTTATTTTGAGTTAGAATAATTTAATTAAGCATAACAAAATCAAAACAATGAAGTTTAACAAGATTCATTGTTTTGATTTTGTCCAATTTAAAGAAGCAATAAATTTCACAACAGGTTTTTTTCGTAAATGTTGCTTTTTAACCGACTTCAAAAAGAAGGAGTTTATCAATTCGGATGTTTGTATTTTTTTATGTATGTTCTGGCATAACTCCGTCATTTATTGACGGATTTACAAAATTCTTCTATTGTTTGAAAGGGGTTTGTTTCGAAATGGTTCTATTTAAATTTTGATATTAATCTGATGATGGGTTTCGGAGATAGACAACGGCACTCTTCAAAAATTAACAGCAAATTAACCGCGATTACTGCGATCGTATGTCTATGAATTGTCAACACAGTTTAATGGGGAACCACGACTAAAAAGTGAAAAATAAATGTCACAGAAAAACTTACTTTTAAGGGTTCCGTACCCGAAGTGTACCCAATGGGACTCAATTACTATGACTCCGCTGTCCGTCCGTCAGCGGGCTGTATCTCACGTTCCGTAATAGCTACACTGTTGAAATGTTCATACAATATGTATTTCTGTTGCCGCTAAAACAAAAAAAAACCTCTTTTAATTTTGTGGCTATAGAAATACATATTGTATGAAAATTTCAATTATCTACCTGTTACGGATCATGAGTCCCAAAAAAAAACCCCGAAAAAAACACGTTTCTAGAAACGTGTTTGTTTTGGGTTTTTTTCTGTTTTTGGCACAGAACCCTTCATGTGCGAGTCCGACTCACACTTGGCCGGTTTTTTTCAATCATTATTTTTCTAGATACAATAAATCTTTTTTGCGATACGTAATATTTTTTTTTATTACATATAGCTAACAAAATGACAATGCTATTTTCAGAAGGAAATATAGATCAAAATGAGAAACAAAATGTATTAAAAATGAATCAGTTGCGACGCTGCTACGCGACTTTCGTAGCTACGCTTCTACGCGATCGCGTAGCGGCCGTCAAACAAGCGGAAGGCTTCAGTGCTCCGGTTATATGTACTAGGAGAGCACGTTTTAAGAGGTTATTGTTCCCGTAGTTATGGAAACTTGCGAAAAGCATCAAGTGGTTGAGGTAGGTCAATTTCAGTTTTCATTAACACAACTTTTTAGAACTTAACGAACTTTGAATTTCCAAAGTACATATTTTTTTAATGCCTTAAAATGGAAAGGACTCTAAAAGTTGTTCACAAAATATGGTTAAGAAAATGACGTGTTTTACAATATCATGCTATTTTACTGAATATTGAATAGATAGTGTTATTATTGTATTAAAATAACTAATATTGCAACCTGTATGTGGTACGAGCATAATGTCAACGACAATATTGTTTATGTAGTTCTGTATCATGTGCACTATGGTGTATTCTCTATGATTAAAATATCACTCTCTCATTGCGTTAATGAGAAAAAAAGAGACAAGCTAACACGTTGTTTTATTACAAACTACAATAGATAGACTTATTTTTTGTATATTAATTTCCTCTGAAATAGACGGATTGAAATTTTATTTCAGCTTGAAGAACCTACATATGCTACACTTGTCTCAATTTTTTTCAGAGCATAGTGGATAAAAATACTAAGGTAATCATCATGATAAAAATAATTGACTATCTCGAGTTAAAAAGTAATAAAACTAAATTAATTGTTAGAACTTTTCATAGCGAACGTTAGCACTCCGGTCATGCGTACTAGGAGAGTACGTTTTGAAAAGATCATTTTCAGTGAAAACTTTCGTGAAGGTACACGGTCTGCACACAGGTAAGATTTGTATTAACACAGGGAATTGTTGACAATGATAGTGTTGAAGGATTGAAAAAGAGATTGTGAGAACTCAACGTCCATCACGTAGCTGCTTGGGTTCTTTTTCAGTCTCACTTTCGTGCTTTCACTGTATGTAGATTCAAATAGAACTGATATTATTATTTTATTTTTTGTACATGTCTCTACGTTACTACTTTGTAAAGTGAAAACTTCTTTAGGCGCGTTGGGCAATTTTGAGATGGGAAAAAACCATTGAACTCGCGCGAAACCGACCTGCTGCGAGTGCTACGACGCTTAGCATCGCAGCACTCTTAGTGCATCGCGTAGTGGATTGAAGTGAAAACATCTTCAGGCGCTTAGTTTAAGTTTTCAATTCTGTCGACACTCCCGGAGTGCCAGTTTTTTGAAGTAAAACTTCTTTACGCACGCTTGACTTAAGGAGTAAGCTGGTGAATGCGTGACAAGGGCGTTACGAAAAGTGAGATCGGGCGAGGCAAACGCAAGAGATAGAGCTAAAGAAGTTTTACTTTGGTCGTGTGGTCTAAAGCACACCTGTTTTTTTATCATTGATAGGCTTGCGTTTGACTACTATCTCACCTGATGCTGGTAAGTGATGATGTGACTACAATCATAGTATCCATTTTATTCCACGAAAAAATGTTATCTGGCGATGAAAAAATTATCTTATGAATAATAATAAAATCAACACAATGAAGTATTTCAATATCAAAATAAATGAATACTCACAAAAAATTAATAAAGTTTTTTCATATGAAGCAATACCCAAAGTGTATAGGAAGCAATAAATCTTACAAAGATAATTTTGTAAATCTTTCTTTTTCATTAACAAAACAGGCAGAGACGGGCTATCAAGTAATGAAACGAAATCCGTTGCTACGTGGCTACGCGACTTCCGTTGCGACCGTTAAACGGGCGAAAGGCTTCAGCGCTCCGGTCATGTGTACTAGGAGAGCACGTTATGAAAAGATCGTTTTCAGTAAAAGCTTTCGTGAAAGTACACCGATGGCACACGGGTATGCGTAATGTAAACACAAGGTAAGTAAGAGAGAGACGACAGTATTTGGCTGAAACTGTGGAGGGAATACATCAGCCATGTTGACTTCGCGGATAAATTCACTGCTACGTGACTTTCGTAGCGACCGTCAAACGACCGGCGGCTTCATCGCTCCGGTTATCGTAGGTTTCCGTAGTTATGGAAACTTACGAAAAGCATCAAGTGGTTGAGGCAGGTCAATTTCAGTTTTCATTAACATAACTTTTTAGAACTACTTTAGGGGGTTTATGTTTCAGTATCTATCAAACATTCATAACATCACGCTTGTATTCTGCAGAGGTGTCGGCTAAAAAGTATAGTGCACACAGTATTAGTCACTTATTATAGAAGAGCGTTAATTTATTTTACATAGGCAATCGCACTTTACCAAAGTCATGGTTACTACTATTAAATTTATGTACGGGAAAACCCAAATTAACACTTAGACCTACTTGGGGGTTCCACCCTATTGCACTTGTAGATGTTTTAAAAAATTATAGTCACGTTGATAGAAAAAAACAACGGGTTGCACTTCGGGAGTGAAAACTTGAACATTAACGTTGTGCATTTTTGAATATCTTGGAATCGTCTTACGAATTTTCGATCAGGTCACGTTTCTTGACGCGAGTTTAACATTTTATACCCATCCCAAGAACAGTGCTCAACGCCGCTAAATACGTTTTCACTTCAAAAAAAATCAAGGTCACTTGTTCTGGCGTGATCTACAACTAGGAGTTCCACGTTATGCTCTTGCCCGGGGGTGGAGGATAAATTCGAAAGAGTTACCTCGCCCCCGGGCACGTAGGGCAGGGAGGAACAGGGGTGGGTTGTAGTCAGTAAGAGTCTGACACGCCCTTCCGCAAGTAGTCATAAGATGATTTCCCACCCCCAAAAAAAAAAAAAAAAATATGCTCTTAATTTTCTGTAGTCTTCACTTAGTTGTACAGATGTCGTAACCAGCGTTATTCTTTCAATATAATTTTGTCAGAAAACGGTCAAGTAACCGGGTGTAAAAATTCCAAAATAACTTTAATTTCGGAAGTCGGTGTTTGTATGTGTACTTTTTGCTTCGTTATTTGACACTGACTTCCGGAATTAAAGTTATTTTGTAATTTTTAGAAGTCGGTTGTATTTTTTGTAAAAAAAGTTTTTTATTTTTCTCTTTTTTGTTGTACCCCAGAAGTAAAACTAAAGTAAAAGTAAAGTAAGTAAACTACTAGTATTTTAGTTAAACTAACTAAAATATTAAAGTTATGCCCGAATGGATAACCCCAATAACATGGAATTTGAATATTTGGAGACAACCAACACGTCATCTGTGTATACGTATTTTTTGTTTATGTTGATTTTTTGAAAACAAGCTGCATCCATTTTGATCAATTTTATATGGGACCACCTGGAAAATTACCCTTTCAATAAAAAAAAACAAAATCCAAATCGGTCCAGCACTCTTTGTGTAATCGGGTAACATACATAAAAAAAAAAAAAGATTCCGACGAATTGAGAACCTTCTCCTTTTTGAAGTCGTTTAAAAATGCATTGAAATCAACCCGTTGCTACGCTGCTACGCACTCTTCGTAGCTGACCGTCAAACAGGCGGAAGGCTTCAGCACTCTGGTCATGTTTACTAGGAGCGCACATTTTGAGACGTCTATATTTCAGTAACTATGAAAGCCCACGAAAAGCAACAAGTTTTTGAGGCCTTTCCAAGTGAGATATGTAAAAGAAGACTGCTTCTTTTACATATCTCATGTCAAGATTCCAAACAGTATTATTATTCTGTTTATTAATTAAATATATTTTTATTCATTCCTATAAAAATTAAAAATAAAAACTATAGAAATAAAAAAATAATGGATAAAATATGCAGTATTATCATTATTAATTGACAACCAAATAATAAGTTTAAGTGTGAAAGGAGACAATTTTTGTACGGTGAATAGGCCCACCACACATTGGTTGATCACGTTTCATATATAGCTGAACACATCTTATGACTAATAATGAGAGAGTATCCCTCAATTTATTATTTTGTATGTTGTACTCTGAAGTATGTTCAAAAAATAGGGGTGAGGGATTTCATTGCGGTTGTGGTTCTATCTCCTCAGACCTTACAAGTTAAATATAAAAATAAGAATAAACTAAATAAACCCCATCTGGGTGGATGATAACTAGGCATCTTAGGTCAGAAAATTGACAGTGAAATGAGAATGTATCAGGAGTTTTGCCTCATTGAAGCCTCAGTGTATCACCGCAGTTTGTAGTGTGCAGAATGGCACAAATTAATAATAAAAGGGCTACAAATCATGGGCAGAGGTTAGCCATCCACGGCCATCTGCCTGATTGCCCTTATCCCCCGCAGAGTAAGGAATTCTGGTTAGATTCTCTAGGGCAGTCCAGTTAGTCATATAACTTTTCCTGCGCCTAAAATATTTATTTATTATATAGCATAAATGTGAAAAATTAAACAATAAACTAAATTAAAATCCAAATCAAAATTCAACATTAAATCTAAATCCGAATTAAATTCAAAATCAAAAATATAATTCAAATCAAACCAAAATTAAAATCAGAATTTAATCTTTTTTAGAACTTATGGAACGATCAAAAAAGAAATACGTAATCTCAATGATTACTTTTTAGTTCCAAATTATGAATATCACCGAGATTCAAAGTAATGAAACTCATTCCGTTGCTACGAGGCTACGCAGCATTCGTAGCGGCTGTCAAACGTTTCAGCACTCCGGTCATGTGTACTAGGAAAGCACGTTTGAATAGTAAGTCCAATAAGAGCTTTAATGAAAGTACACCACCAAAACACTGATATGATTCGATGTCAACACAGATAAGGTTAACTTACAGAGAGAGAGAGACAGCTATATTATCTAAAACGGCTGAAGGAGTGAGATAGCAGTTCAAAAACTTAGACAAAGTGAATATCCTGACAGGTCACTTTTTTCAGGGTTTTTTTCCGTGAAAGGTAGCAATTTAAGGTGAATGCTTCAGAGTAGCCCGCGAAATTCAAATTTTCTTACGTCTTTTGCAATTTCGTAGGCCCTACCTCAAATACATTCCCTTATACTAACAGTTTGATTTAACCACTTTTCACATTTGTATTCTCTAACTTTAAGTTTAAATCAGGGTTTACATTTTGGTATGTCATTCAGTAATCACTTTTTTTAAGTAAAATGTACAAACAAATGCTTCATACAGTTTTTTCTGCAACGAAAGCCGAGCCGAGTTTCAAAGTAATAAGACTGACTGCGTTTGCTACGTTGCTACGCGGCCTTCGTAGCGACCCTCAACCGAAGGGAAGCCTTCAGCGCTCCGGTCATGTGTACTAGGAGAGCACGTTATGAAGTGGTTGCTTTCAGTGAAAACTTTTGTGAAAGCACACCGATGGCACACATTTATCAAGTATAGACAACACAGGTACACTTTCAAGTAAGAGAGAGATGGCAGGCTGAAACTGTTGAGAAAACATTACAACAACATTGAGATAATAGTCCAATGACCTTAACCACCACGTGCTTTTCTCCTATCTCGCTCGCACTTCGCTAAAAAGTAAAAGTTCATGACAGAGCAAAAGCTGCCGCAATTGCTGTTATCGCAAGTCTGTTTATTGTTTACACCATTTTATAAAATAACATCACGCTTGTACGCTCTGAAGGGGTACGTAGATGTGTACAGTTCACCTGGTGCACTCTAATTTAACCAATTTTGTTCAAATTTCATGTTATTAGGGTGATCAATTTGGGCTCACGAGTGAAAAGCTTTTAACAAATACTATTGACTCCAAAAAAATGTAAAATAACTTTAATTTTGGAAGTCGGTTGAAGCAAAATTAGGGACAGCGACTTCAGACAGTAAACTTTCTTTTCAATTTTTGGTCAGATTACTTTTATCAGAAGAATAAATACGGCTATTTGACATATTATTTACACAAAATTTGTCAAATCGCAGTTTTTATTCCTTAGTTAAAAGTTATCTGATCTGAATGTTGAAAATCGGCCCCTGTTTTAATACCAGAAAGAAAGGAAGAAAATACATTTCATTTGCGGTAAATATGACTCAAAGACAGAGAAACACAACAAAAAAAGAAAAGGCTGGGGGAAACGCTTTCTGTGTTGTTTATCAGCTACTATGAACGTTGCCATAGCGATAAATTTGAGCCGCTTACATTTCATACATCCCTGGTACCTTTGACGACGAGTTTCGCATGGACGTCGCGGTGCCGAGACCCACTTCTAGCGCCATCTATGGAAAAAGTATCAAACTAATAATGCATTAAAGCTTGCTCAGTTATCTGACTTCTTTTTAATTGGTGCAGGTTATTATAAAAACGACTTTTAATTAGGAAGATAGATATGTGAAAAACTAAGGATAGAAAAAATAAGAATAATAACACAGAAACTTTAGAAATCTTTGCTAATATTGCAACAAAAATACGAATAAATGAATTTCAAAGTAATGAAACTCATTCCGTTGTTGTGCTGCTACGCGACATTCGTAGCAACCGCCAAACAGGCGGATGGCTTCAGCGCTCCGGTCATGAGTACTAGGAGAACACACTATGAAGAGGTTAAAAAACATCCAACAATAACAATAGCTTTCATGAAAGCCTGCAAGCACACGTACAACACACTAATACCAATTTTAATAAACACAGGTAAACTGTCAGTGTGAGATAGACAGTTATGCTGAAAAGAGTGAGAGAGTGAGATAGCACAATATCTATGTCATCCATCAACCACGTGCTTTTCTTCCACGCTAGTTTTGATATTCATTAGAATGCATGTTAAATGATTTTTTTTTTATGTTTGATAGGCTCGCGTTTGACCACTATCTCACCTGATGGTAAGCGATGATGTGGTCGAAGATAGAGCACGCTTGCCTAGAAGTAACCTATTCACTCTTGACTTAAAGACTCCCAGGTTGTAGCTTACAGGAAACACAGACTCCGGTAGAGAATTCCACTCCCTAGCTGTACGCGCAATGAATGTTTTCTCAAAACGCTTTGAACGTTTGGATGGGATGTCCTCCATGAACCGGTGGCACTTCGCCGTTCGTCTTGTGGTCCGTTGATGAAACGGGCTTGGCGGAATCAAATCATGCAATTCCGTCGCACACTCCCCAAAATGTAATCGATAGAAAACCGACAGGCTAGCAACTCGGCATCTATGTTCAAGACTTTGGAGTATATAATACAGAGATAACTGCAAGACCATCTTTTAATTTTCCTAATAAACCTAAATTATTTAGAAATTATACATCTCTTTCATATTTATATTAAAAACTTATAGAATTCACATCTTTTATTTATTCAAGAATTTCAATTTTCGATGCGGTAATGTCCAAATCGAAGTCATCTTACATTGAAATACATTGTCATTTATTACCCAAAATATCGGGTTGCTTTTCCAATTTTTCATTTCCTAAGAAAGTTACTACTACATCGATGCAGTCGTTCTCAAGTAATGCCAACAGTATATATCAAGTAATCTCAACAACAACAAAAAATCTCAACGAACATCATTTTTTTAGATATTTTAAAACAATTTTAACAAATTAAAGCCCCACCCACCACCTGAAATGCCAGCCAACAACTTGAACCACCACGTGGTTATCCTGAAAGATCACACTTTCACGATTCTTTTTTCACGGAGTCACAGTGATAACATTACATTTCTTTACACCAACAATTTGATTTAAAAACTTTTCACATTTGTATTCTTTATCCCAGGGTTAGGTTAGGTTATTTTTTTTGGTATTTCTATTGTAAATCGTTGTTAGTTTTTAACCGACTTTAAAAAGAAGGAGGATATCAATTCGGATTTGTGTATCTTTTTTTTATGTATGTTCGGGCGTAACTCCGTCATTTATTGACAGATTTATAAAATTATTTTTTTGTTCGAAAGGGGTTTATTCCAAAATGGTCTCATTTAAATTTAATATAGATCTGATGATGAGTTTTGGAGAAAGACAACGGAACTCTTCAAAAATGGACAGCAAATCAACCGCGATTGCTGCGATCTAATGTCTATGTATTGTTAACACAGTTTAAAAACCACAACTAAAAAGTGAAAAATAAATAACTTTTTAATAAGTTTTTTTCTTATTTAATTACAATTATTTAGATTGTTGATTTAAAATACACAAACAAACAAACATATTTTTTTTTTTAACATAGAAAGCCTAGCCGAGTTTAAAGTAATGAACAGATGCGGGTTTTCGCGTAATTTGGCCGCGACAGATGAGAGATTGACAGATGTAGGCAATTCGTGCGGGCGTTAAATTGTCAGGTACTATTTAGTTATGCTTGACATAATATTATCTAAACAAAAGCTGTCAAATCTCAATTTTTATTACCAAGTTAAAAGTTATCTGACTGTTGAAAATGGGCCCCAAATCTAATAATAAAAACCTTTTTTTTTGTTTACTTTTAAAAACCGTTTTCAGTGTTGTTTTTCAGCTACCATGTGCGTTGCCATAGCGATAAACTTGACGCTTACATTTAATGCATTCCTGGTACCTTTGACGGCGAGTTTCGCATGGACGTCGCGACGCCGAGACCCACTTCTAGCGCCATCTATGGAAAATGTATCAAACTAACAATGCATTTAAGCTTTTTTTTTATTTGAGATGGGTTTGCTCTTGACTCTAGTCTAGATCAGAGGTGACAGAGACAAAGTCGACGATGGAGCGAGCTTACCCAGAAGATTACATCCTGTTCACTCTAACTTAGAAGAGATTAGGGTTGTATGCGTTCGAAAATACAAGCTTGGTTATTTATCAGACTCCTTCTCAATATTTTGTTGAATTGGTGCAGGTTATTGTAAAAACGGCTTTAATTTAGGAGGAAAGGTAGAGTTCAGCATTTGTGAATACATAAGGCTTTAAATTGGAACTTATGTAATCAATAAGAGTGTTGAAAATGTCATTCATTATATTTTGTATATCCTCAGCGCTAACGTCAACGGGGTCAAATCAATTTTCCATACTAAGTTGTTTGACGTCAGTTATGGTTCCACCTTCAATTTCGTAGTTCACTAGCTGACCACACAGTCCACATGTAGTTGCATAGGTGTCGCTACAAGCGCTTTGTTTGATACTGAAATGGCATAAGGTGTGAGATAGCATGAAAGATATCCCGCAACCACATGCGTTTATCCCTGAAATATCACTAACAGGTAAAAAAAAAAGGAAAAATAACAGAGTGATTCCCTTTTTTAAGATCCCAAAATAACAGTAAGTAAAATAAAGACTTTGGTGCTAAAAAAAATATCTACAAATTAGAAAAAATCCAAAATCAGGCTTTAAGCGGTAGGGAGTTTTATAAGAAGCTCACCGATACACGATACGGTGTGCGAACTCTGCGTTCCTCCACTATACGTTAGGAGAAGATGGTTAACATTTAAATATTGAGTAAAGTCATATTCTCTATCCAATAACATAGTAGTAAAGCAGCGATCAGAGCTTAGCACTATTAGACATCTGCCCGGAGGTTGAGAATAAATTCGAAACAAAGTTACCTCGCCCCTGGGCACTCAGGGCAGGAAGGAACAGTGGTGGGTTTTAGTCAGTAAGAGTCTGACACGCCCTCCCGCTCCACCCTAGAGCGGGAGCAGTCATTGGATGATTTCCTACCCAGCAAAAAACAAAAAGGACTATTAGACATACCAAATTTTGGGCAAACAAAAAGCCAACTACTTGTTAGTGTTTTTGAGGAGGTTAGGGGGGAAAGAATAAGGTCATCCCCGATTTTAGAAATGTTCTACGAGTATTTAGATGTATGGGTAACTAGGATTAAAACATCCAAAACATAATAAAGATTAATTTTGACTCAATTAAAAAACCTAAGAAGACGTACGATATGAATTCAATTAAAACAGAAACTTTGAGAGAATTATCTGATAAATATTAAAATATAAAATTTATACTGATGGATCTAAGAGCGCTACTAGTAATGGCGCAGCTTACTATGATCCTTTGAATTTTGATAATACTAATACTTGCTCTAGAATAAATAATTATGTCTTTGGTGCTTTCTGCAATTTCAGAAGCGCTCACTTAATTATATCCATTGAAAATAATAGAAAGATATTAATTTGTGTAGATAGCAGAAGTGCACTACAACATATAGCTCGATGCGCCTCTGGTTACAGAGGTGCACTGACAGCTTATGAAATTCTTTCTAAAATACAAAATCTATGTAAAAGAGATATAGATCTGAAGTTGCAATGGGTTCCCTCACATATAGGTATAAAGGGTAATGAGAAGACTGACCGTTTAGCAAAGTAGGGTATTGTTATATACAGAAATATTGCAGAGGTATAAAAATAAATGTCATGAAGTTTGGAAACAATATTTTAATCAAAGATCTTAAGAAAAAGGAATATGGTATAGGTATATACACTTCTGGACACATCTATTGGCCCACCTTAGAGTTTAGGTTTCGATGGCCCCTACCGAAATATGATTGCTAGATTGAACTAAAACTGTTGATGCAGTTTTAAACCTGATACATTTTACCATCTTTTTCGATCGTATTGTTTTAAATTTGAATTCAGAATACCATACGACATGGAGCTACGCCTAACAAGTCGGATATGCGCCTTGTTAAAGGCAATTGATTTTTGAATAAAAAACATGTTTTATCAAATAAAAGTTTAATTTAATAACGCGTGTTGCCTCCATGGGCATCTACCACAGCTCTCATACGATTAGGCATAGAGTTTATCAACCGCTCTATGAAATTTTGAGGGATGATCTCCCATTCCTCTTCTATGGCAGTTTTCAACTCCTGCATCGTCTGGGCAACTGGCTGACGAGCCCTAACACGTCTTTTTAGCTCGTCCCACATGTGCTCAATGGGGTTCATGTCTGGGCTTCTGGCTGGCCAGTCCATAACTGTGATGTTCACATCCCGAAGATATTCCCTGACATGCCGGCCGCATGGGCTCTTGCATTATCATGCATAAAAAGGAAATTTGGGCCCACATAGTCCGCGTATGGTATCACGTGAGGTTCTAAGCACTCACGAATGTACCTTTCAGCATTTAATGTTGGCAGCCGTGGTCCTGTAACAACCGCAAGTTGAGTTTTGCCGCTCGCGGATATACCGCCCCAGACAGTCCATGAGCCACCGCCATAAGCAACCCTCTCTTCAAAGCAGCATTGTGCGAAACGCTCTCCCTTACGTCGGTAGACCTACTTCCTTCCATCATTGCCATGTAACACAATTTTAGACTCATCAGAAAAGAGTACACGGCTCCAATCTTGCTGTGTCCAATTTAAATGACTGCTTGCGAAATGAAGGCGCGCTGTTCGGTGGGCTCGGGTTAGTTTGGGCCCATTAGCTGGCTTGTGTGGTACCATATCGCGTTCTTTTAACCTTCTCAGAACACTTCGAGCGCTCACAGATACTCCGTGGAAGTCGCGAAGTTGGTTTTGTATCTCAATGGAGGTAAGGTGACGATTTCTCAAGCTGGTCGTCACGATGAATCGATCCTGCCTTTCAGTTGTGACCCGAGATCGTGGCCTTCCTTGGCGACGAACAAAGCCGCCAGTCTCTAGGTACCTCCGATAAACATTTCGGACCGCAGACCGACTTAAATTAAGTTGAGCACTCACGTTTCTTTGGCTGTGTCCGGCCTGAATAAGTGCCACAGCTTGGGCGGCGACTTCAGGTGAAGTATCCATAGATTATTGATAGAACCTCACCTTAATGTTAAGAATAAGTAATGTTTGTTGCAAAACCAAAGATATCAATCACTTTTTCAAGAATTAAATCCAAGTAAACCAATAAAACCAAGTTTTCTTAGTATTCGATTGTTTGATATCAACAAACAGGCTCCAAATTGTCTATTGTTTCTTTAAATTCTGTGTTCGAAATTCAAAAAAAGACTATTGAATGAAATTGTGAATGTGCCAGGTTCAAAACTGCATAAAAACTTTTTGCTCGACCTAATATAAAATTTTAGCTAGGACCAAACGAAACTGAAAATACAAGGTGGGCCAATAGATGTGTCCAGAAGTGTAGTTTTGGAGCCTCCTCATGTACCGTGGTTTTGTAATACTAGGCTTAGCAGAAAACATATTGTTACAGCTCACAGACTGGGATCTGGACACATGGCCGGGCAATCATTTTGGATTCTTAATGAAAAAAATTTATTCAACTAATTGTGAGGTGTGTGGCACACTTGAGTATGTTATACATTTATTTGCTTGATTAGCTGAAACGGCTGAGGGAGTGATATAGCAGTTCAAAAACACTAACGATCAAGTGAATATCCTTTTTTGTTTAAATAAAATAAAAAGTGAATATCCTGAAAGACTACTTTTTCACATTTTTTTTTTCATGAAAAGGTAGCAATTTAAATACATTCCAATATGCTAACAGTTTGATTTAACAACTTTTCACATTTGTATTATCTTCTCTTAAAGTTTAAGATAGGGTTTTATATTTGGTATTTCATTCAATAATAACTATTTGTATGTAAAATGTACTATTATAATACTTCATTCTGTTTTTTCTGCAACGAAAGCCTAGCCGAGTTTCAAAGTAATGAAACTGACTGTATTTGCTATGTTGCTACGCGGCCTTCGTAGCGACCCTCAACCGAAGGAAAACCTTCAGCGCTCCGGTCATGTGTACTAGGAGAGCACGTTAGGAAGTAGTTGCTTTCAGTGAAAACTTTTGTGAAAGTACACCGATGGCACACATTTATCGAGTATTGATAACACAGGTAAACTTTCAAGTAAGAGAGAGATAGCAGGCTAACAGTGAGATAATAGTCCAATGACCTTATCCACCACGTGCTTTTCTCCTGTCTCACTGGCACTTCGCTAAAAAGTAGGTAGGTAGGTAGTAATTATCGCATGTCTGTTTATTGTTTACACCATTTTGATGTGAAACATCTATAGCCGCACGTAAAACCGATTTCTGGCGTGGCGACGCATGCCGTGGCGACGCGTCGCCACGCTATACGATGTTTTTTTGTTTTGTTATTACACCATCAAAATAGTAAAGTTATCGCCATACTACGTTTGTATGGAAGAATTACCGACTAGGACACAATATGTTCTTTTCTGCATATTACTTTTACAAAATAATGTCGATGTTTCACATCTGCCAGGCGTCCCGTGACGGCTCACATTTTTTTATAACATAACATCACGCTTGTTCACCCTAATTTAACCAATGATGTTCAAATTTCATGTTATCAATTTGGGCTTACAATAACTATTTAGTTATGGGGTTATCACAACTAAAAAGTGAAAATTTTTAACAATAAAATACTACTGACTCCAAAAAAATGTCAAATAACTTTTTTGGAAGTCGGAAGAAACAAAATTAGAGACAGCGACTTCCGGCAGTAAAGTTTTTTTTTGCAATTTTTGGTCAGATAACATCTAACAGAAGAATAAAATTTAGCTGCTTGACATTTATTATGTATACAAAAGCTGTCAAACCGCAAATAATATGCCTTAGTTAAAAGTTATCTGACTGTTGAAAATCGGCCCGTAACTTAATAGTATTTTTTTTTTTATTTAATTTTGAAAAACGTTTGCTGTGTTGTTTATCAGCTACCATGTAGGTTGCCATAGCGATAAACTTGAGCCGCTTACATTTCGTACATCCCTGGTACCTTTGACGACGAGTTTCACATGGACGTCGCGGCGCCGAGACCCACTTCTAGCGCCATCTATGGAAAAATTATCAAACTAATAATGCATTAAAACTTTATTTTTATGTTTACCTACTCTTGACTCTAGTCTAGATCAGAGGTGACAGAGACAGAGTCGACGATGGAGCGAGCTTTGATTTTATAGAATTAGTGCAGGTTATTATAACAACGACATTTCTTAAGAAGATAGATATTAAGAGGCTTTAAGTTAGAACTTATCAAATTACTTTGTGACAATGTCATTCATTTTGTTTTGGTAACCCTGTCAGCGCAAACGTTCCGGGCTCAATTCAGCTTTACGTACTGGATAGTAGTCTATGCGTACTGTGTTGTGTGACGTCAGTTAGGGTGCCATTTACAACTTCGTAGCTCACTAGCTGACTACCTATATCGGGTGTAAAAAGACAGTTTCCGAAGCGGAAAGATACATGTTCTACCCATTATTTGGATCTTTTTTTTCCACCAGACCATACCTGGGAATCCACTGGCTCTGCAGATATTGAAGGTCAAAGTCGCAATTTTTTTCTTAAACTTTTTTACGAAAATAAATTAGAAGTGTTATTACTAAACTTTTTTCCAAACAAATAGTCCGCATGTAATTAATATTATATATATACAGGGTGTAACGGAAAGGTGTGGTCAAATTCTAAGGACTGCATCTGCCCATCGATATGAACAACTTTCTTCAAGAAAATCTAAGGAAATTCTCAAAAAAAAATTTGTCTCCCATACAAATATTGATCAGCTGATGATAACTTTGTATGGAAAATCCAATTTTTTTTGGGAATTTTCTATTTTTTCTTAGAGAAAGATGTTCATTTCCATGGGCAGAACCAGTTCTTAAAATATGACCACACCTTTCCGTTACAGCCTGTATGTTGCTACAAGTGCTTAGTTTGATATGATTTTATTTTAACACAGATAAACTTACATATTTTATTTATTAAGTTATTTATTAGTTTTGTTAATTATAATATGTACCTAAATTGTAATCAAATAATAAAGCTATACTTAATTTTTAGCTAAGTCGAACTTAGAAAACAATTTTTATTCGTTTATTTGTGTTTTTATTTTTGATAAAAACATCTTAATTTGAAAAACTAAGGACGGAAAAAATATGTACACAGAAACTATAAAATCTTTGCTAATTTTGCAGCAAATGCAACAAAAATACGTATGACTGAATTTCATAGTAATGAAACTCATTCCGTTGCTACGCTGCTACGCGACATTCGTAGCGACCGCCAAACAGGAGGAAGCCTTCAGCGCTCCGGTCATGTGTACTAGGAGAGTGCACTATGAAGAGGTTAAAAACTTCCAACAGTTGCTTTCATGAAAGCTTGCAAGCACACCTACAACACACTAATACCAATTTTAATGAACACAGGTAAACTGTCAGTGTGAGAAAGACAGTTATGCTGAAAAGAGTGAGACAGCACAATATCTATGTCATCCATCAATCACGTGTTTTTCTCCCACGCTTTATTATATTCATAAGAATGCATGCTACATGAATACAGAGATAACTGCAAGACCCTCTTTTAATTTTCTAAACATAAATTACTTAGAAATTATGTCACAGTGGCTTTTACGTCTCTTTCATATTTGTATTAAAAACTTCTAGAACTCACATCTTTTATATATTCACAAGTTTTATTTTTCGATGCTGTCATGTCCAAATCGAAGTCATGTATATTGAAAAATATTTATAGTTTTTACCGAAATTATCGGTTAATTTTTCTAATTTTTCATTTTCTAAGAAAGTTACTACTACGTCGATGCAGTCGTTCTCAAGTAATGCCATTAACAACGAACATTATTTATTTTTTTATTTATTTTGATAGATATTATATTTTAAAACAATTTTAACAAAAGTAAGCCTTAAAACCACCTGACCTGACAGCCAACAACCTGAACCACCACGTGGTTATCCTTTAAGATCACACTTTCACGTTCTTTTTTCATGGAAACACTAATTATATTGCATTTCTTTGTACCAACAATTCACCTTTGTATTCTTTAATTTAAAGTTAGGTATTACATTTTGGTATTTCTTTTATAAATCTTTGTTAGTTTCTTTTATTTATTTACGATTATTTAGATTGTTGACGTAAAATACACAAAACTAACTTTAATATTTTTTAAGCAAAGAAAGCGTAACAAGTTTAATTAAAGTAATGAACAGATGCGGGTTTTCACGCAATATAGCCGCGACAGATGAGAGGTTTATACATAATATTAAAGTCCAATAATTAGGTAGTATGTAGTGTCAGTAAAGCCGTCTTCTAAAAAGGGGTCTATTCTCAATTCAGATGTATATATAGGTATTATGTATATTGCTTTATGTATGTTCTGGCATAACTCCGTCATGAGATGGATTTGGAAGTTTTTTTTTTTCGCAAGAGGTATGTTTTGAAATGGTCCCACTTAAAAATCGTAAAAATCACCCTGGTAGCCTAATCTCTCCAATTATTTTCAAATTCTTTGTTATTGGGGTTATCAATTCGGGCTTAACTTTAGATACTATTTAGTTATGGAGTACCATAGCTCAAAAGTGAAAAATAAAAAACTTTTTTCCAAAAAAATACTACGGACTTGCGTAAAATTGCAAAAAACCTTTAATTTCAGAAGACGGTATCAAATAACGAAGAAACGAAATTAGAAACAGTGATTTCTGAAATTAAAGATGTTTATGCAATTCACCTAGTTGCATTTTCATTGTAAAAAAAGTTTTTTTTTTTAATATCAGATAACTTTTATCAGAAGAATATAACTACTTTAAAAAAATATCTATATAAAAGCTGTCAAATTATAATTTTTTATTGCCTAGTTAAAAGTTATCTGACTGTTGAAAATGGGTCCCTAATCTATAAATAAAAACCCTCTTTTTTGTTTACTTTTAAAAAACGTTTTCAGTGCTGTTTTTCAGCTACCATGTGCGTTGCCATAGCGATAAACTTGAACCGCTTACATTTAATGCATTCCTGGTACCTTTGACGGCGAGTTTCGCATGGACGTCGAGGCACCGAGACCCACTTCTAGCGCCATCTATGGAAAATGTATCAAACTAGTAATGCTTTAAAACTTTATTTTTATTTGAGATGGGTTTACTCTTGACTCTAGTCTAGATCAGTACCTCTACCATGAGTTGTCATCGAAAAATTACTCGCTAGCGTTTAACTCGCTAGCGTGCTAACGTGGGTCGAATAGATTTCGATAATGCTTGTACCATGAGATTTACGGAGTCTTACGCAGGCGCTAAGGTAAGCTCGATAGATCGTGTCGTCTAGCTAACTTCACTCTACTCGTTAGAATACTTTCGTCTATGCTTCACTACTTATGTTTTGTTTCTTTTTTCTCACTAATAAGAAGAGAGAGCGGCACGTAAGCTCAAAATGTAGTGTTATCGCTATGCTAAAAATGACAAAATAAACTAAATAGAAAAGTCCACTAACCGTCAAGTGGACTACTTATGGTTTTTAGTGTAAGAAAAGAAAAAAATGAAAACACAACAAAAGACAGAGAAAAACAACAAAAAAAACTGGTTTTTGAATTTTTATTCCTTAAATTATGTCCCTGTCGTTTTAAATTTCAATTTTGTTTGTTAACGTTGTGTCACAGAGCTGCGTTGTGTGGTTTGACAGTTTACAACAATAGAATAAATATTTGGATTTTTTAATACAATGAGGACCAGTGTCTCATAGTTTCAATTGTTGGTGGAGTTCTTGGAAAGGTATATTTCTACTTTCTATTAAATTATTTTAAAACGTAAAGTTACAAAATTCCCAAATAGTTGCCCCTCAACTCAAGTAGATATGCCAAGCCACATGAAACTTTGAAAGTGTAATAAGTCTAAAAATAGTACCTAAAGACGTGAGGAATGCAACAAATAAACAAAAATAAGTATAGTTATGAATATGATTTGATTAAGTAAATTTAATTTAAAGGCACAGCTTGCTAGTAATAGTAATAGAAATAATATAGTCTAGTAATAGTAATATAATTATAGTCTAGGTAAAATGTCTAGGTAAAATTTTGCAATTGGTATCCAACATAAATTCTCATTTTGGCTTGAAATTCACGTTGTTCACATCGTTGATCTTCAAATTCAGCGGCCACTAACATATTCCATGCTAAATATGCTCTTGCAGACATTATTTTAACTATTTTAGACTCAAAAACGTAGGTATATAATTTAATGTATTACGTCTAATAGAGGAGTATGGAAGAAAAAGACATGTTGCGCCGACCCCGAATAAATCAGGATAAGGGCAGGAGAATGATGATGATGTTTCACACGTCGAAATGCTAGTGAGCTACGTAACTACTATCGTAATCGTATTATTCGATAGCTTCTGTCGAATTAGTGAGTCATGGTACCGTTTTGTATGGCGACAGCTGAAAAACGCTAGTACCTATCGAATAGATTACGTTAGGTTTTTAACTTATCGAAATCTATAGTGCTCATGGTACGAATTTTAATTCTTTCTGTGACCGCTAGGGGCGCTGTACAATATTTCATACAAATAATTTACGGAGACGCTAGCGAGTTTTGGCTACGTAAACTCATGGTAGAGGTATGAAATATTGTACAGCGCCCCTAGCGATCATAGAAAGAATTAAAATTCGTACCATGAGCACTACAGATTTCGATAGGTTAAAAACCTAACGTAATCTATTCGATAGATACTAACGTTTTTCAGCTGTCGCCATACAAAACGGTACCATGACTCACTAATTCGACAGACGCTATCGAATAATACGCTTACGATAGTAGTTACGTAGCTCACTAGCAATTTTACGTGTGAAACATGAGTATACATCAAAATTATATACGTTTTTGAGTCTAATAGATTCAAAATAATGTCTGCAAGAGCTTATTTAGCATGGAATATGTTAGTGGCCGCTGCATTTGAAGACCAACGACGTGAACAACGTAAATTTCAAGCTAAAATGAGAACTCATGTTGGATACCAATAAATTGGAAAATATAAGTGAAAGAAAGTTTATTAAACTTTACAGACTCTCTAAAGAAGCGTTTGAAGATTTGCAGAGATAGCCCAACGTTGAATATTGTTCATTCTTCCTTGCGGACCTTCGGTGGGTTTGCTAAGATCACCGTTCCTGAAAAATATATATTAGTTTCCTATTTTATATTTCTTTTTGTAACTTTACGTTTTAAAATAATTTAATAGAAAGTAGAAACATACCTTTCCATAAACTCCACCAACAATTGAAATTGTGAGACATGGTCCTCATTGTATTAAATATAATCCAAATAATCTGTTGTTGTAAACTTTGAAAACACAACGCAGCTTAGGGTGTGACTAATATAATTATTAGTATTAGTTAAGAGATTGGTAATATTCTATGGATTTACGTATTAGTATTGTAATCCGACGAACTCTCATATCCTAATATTTAATATTCACATAGTCTGGGCTATTTAATTCACTTGTCACGGATTGGATTAACTCTATTGTTCTCAGTGTTCTTACAGAACACTATTAATGTCTATTCCTTCAAGAAGGGAACGAAGAATGCCGAATTATTGTATCGGTAATATCCATCTCCTTCGTATTTTTTTCTCCGATCGACGTAAAGTAAAAAAAATGATGTCTTTATACGTAAATAAAAAGTTTTATTTTTGAGATATTTTTAATTTATTCCGATCCCACACCTCGACACGATGTGCTAAATTAATGTTGTATTATTAATTAATAACAGTCTAAAACATTTGACATTCTAATCCACCTAGTAATAATAAATACCGAGATGATACAGTCTATTGAACACTAATATAATGCGGCAGTGACACGTATTATTAGGTCTTAGTTAAATATCACTGACCTCATATATTAGTTGGATATTATAATAATACTAGATTAATATATTAATATTAGCTAATACTGATAAATTTCGGTATCAACCCATCTCTAGCTCTGTGACACAACCACAACGTCAACAAACAAAATTATAAATTGAAACGACGAAGTGACAGTGACTTATTATATGGAATAAAAATTAAAAAAACCACTAAGTACCATAAGTAGTCCACTATCAGTCAACTTTTCTATTTAGTCGGTTTATTTTGTGATATTGACTGTCCTAACATTTTTAGCATAGTGATAACACTACATTTTGAGCTTACGAGCCGCTCTCTCTTCTTATTAGTGAGGAAGAAAGAAACAAAACAAAAGTAGTGAAGCATAGACGAAAGTATTCTAACGAGTAGTGTGAAGTTAGCTATGCGACACGATCTATCGAGCTTACCTTAGCGCCTGCGTAAGACTCCGTAAATCTCATGGTACAAGCATTATCGAAATCTATTCGATCCACGTTAGCACGCTAGCGAGTTTAACGCTAGCGAGTAATTTTTCGATGACAACTCATGGTAGAGGTACAGAGGTGACAGAGACAGAGTCGACGATAGAGCAAACTGACCCAGAAGATTACAGCCTGTTCACTCTACCTTAGAAGAGATTAGGGTTGTATGCGTTCGGAAACACAAGCTTGCTTAGTTATCAGACTCCTTCTCAATATTTTGTGTTTATTAATATTTAATATTTAGTCATTATAAAAACGGCTTTTATTTAAGAAGAAAGGTAGAGTTCAGCACTTGTATTAGACTATAAGGCTTTAAATTGTAACTTATGAAATCAATAAGAGTAGTGACAGTGTCATTCATTTTGTTTTATTTATCCTCAGCGCTAACGTCACCGGGGTCAAATCAGCTTTCTGTACTCGGTTGTTTGACGTCAGTTATGACCACCTAAAATTTCATAGTTCACTAGCTGACCACATAGTCCACATTTAGTTGCCTATGCAACTGTGTTGCTACAAGTGCTTATTTTGATTTGATTTGATGACACCGCAAAAAAAAAGGTAAACCATAAGCGAGAGAAGGACAGAGATATGCTGAAACGGCATTGGGAGTGAGATAGCATGAAAGTTACCCCGCAACCAGGTGCATTTCTCCCTGATATATCACTAACTGGTTAAAAAATAAAGGTAAATTAACAGAGTGATTCCCTTTTTTAAGATCCCACAATAACAGTAAGTATATTTTAACGACTTTGGTCTTACAAAATACAACATTCACATTTTTTTAAAAATAAAATATTAGACAAAATAATAAAATACCTGAAGAAGAATATAAAAGGTTAGTTCCTGGCAAGCAAGCTCACGTCAACCACATGAAGGACAGGGTTGGCACGCGCTGCGCTGCGTTCGCGGGTTTGATTCCCGAACGGAACAAATATTTGTAAGGCCTACAGATAGCGATTCCGGGTCTGGGTGTTTGTAATTACGCACGCATGATACAGGAAAAATTTCTAGTGTAGACAATGCTAAAAAAACATCATCGCTTACTATCAGGTGAGATAGCGGTTAAACATGAACCTATCAATAGTAAAAAATATAAAAGGGCTTTGCAGTCAAAAAATATTATAGATTTTATCAAAGAAATGACACTATACATAATTTTAATATCCGTTGCTAACGCGCCATCCGTAGCGACCGTCAAACTGGTGAAATTCTTCAGCGCTCCGGTCATATGTACTAGGACAGCACGTTGTAAAGAGGTTGATTTCAGTGAAAGCTATAGTGAAAGTACATCGATAACACACACCCACAAGTTATGACAACACAGATAAACCTTCAAGCAAGAGAGAGACAGGAATAGGCTAAAACTATTGAATGAAGGTATCAACCATGTTGAGTGATTGGCTTGATGACATCTATTACCCTGTGCTCTTCTTTTGTCCAAAAGCAAAAGTTGGCGCTTGAGTATTTTTTTTTAATAGAGTTGTGTAAAAATCATAATCATTCAAATTTTTTTTTTCATAATTTTCATTGATTAATCAAAAGAAAGAAACTTTTAAAACAATATTTGAAGCTTTTTCTTTTTTGTACTTTTATAAAAAAAAAACATCTTAACGTAAAATATGTAAGCTAGAATAGATACAAAAAAAAACAAAGAAAATAATACTTATTGTTAATTTTGCAACAAAAATACATAGATGCATTTCAAAGTAATGAATTCTATCTCTTTTCACATACGTCAATTCTCTATACTATCAGCAATACACACGTATATTTTTATGTGCATACAGCTCCAGTAGTTCACGAGATATTAAAACAAAATAATGAATTGTTTCTCTTTTAACAAAATAAAGTTCATTGATTATTTACAATACAATCATTGTATTTTTAGTTAAGTTTTTTCAAAACAATATTTGAAGATTTTTTTTTTGTAATTTTTTTATATAAAAATCGCAATGTAAAATATTTAAGCTAGATTAAATATAAAAAACAAAGAAGCAATAATACTTATTGTTAATTTTGCAACAAAAATACATAGCTGTATTGCTACGCAACATTCGTAGCGACCGTCACACGTCCAAAGCCTTCAGCACCCCGGTCATGAGTACTAAGAAAGCACGTTATGAAGTAGAAAACGTCCAATAATAGCTTTCATGAAAGCCTGAAAACACACCAACAACATACTGACATCATTTTCACATAACACAGGTAAACTTTCAGTGTGTGAAAGACAGTTATTTTCTGAAACGAGTGAGAGAGAGATAGCACAATATCAATGCCATCAACCACGTGCTTTTCTTCCACGTTAGTCTTGATATTCAATAAAATGCATATTAAATGAATAAAAAGACCATCTTTTTGAATTCATATATTTCATTTTTTGATGAAGTCTTGTCCAAACTGAATTCATAAAAAAATCCTGAATTGAAAAGCATTTTAGTTTTTTTTCGAATTTTACTGGTAACTTCCAATTTTTCATTTCCTAAGTTACTACGCGTAATACAAAAAATTAAAATGCTTTAAAATTTTTTGTTTTTTTTTAATAGATATTATTTCTCAAAACAATTTTTATAAAAATAATAAGCGATTGTATTTTCAGCCACAAATAAAATTGTAGCGACGAAATTCCAAGTACCTAATAAAAAAAAATTCGTTGCTACATATAGCTACGCGACATTCGTAGCGGCCGTCAAAAAAGCGCAAGGCTTCAGCGCTCCGGTCATGTGTACTAGGAGAGCACGTTTTAAGAGTTCGTTGTTTCAGTAGCCAACAAACTTTCAGAACATCACGTGTGTATTCTTAGCTGGGGTATGCAGAGACTAACGAGTATGATATAAGTTTTTGGTGTACAAAAAAAAAATCATTCTCAAACGACTCGCGCAGTTATAGTCTTATTTTATAAAAAGTGAATGTACTGCTATCGAGATTAACAGAAATAGTACATTTTCATGCAAGTGGGTAAAGTTTGTCATTCCAGCTGAGGCGAAATACATGCCTGAGTCGAAGGCGAGGTCGTTATGGAGACTAGAAACTACAATGACAATGGCCCACGTGTATCGAACTACGTTTTTCAACACATGACATAATCATAATAACATTTTTCAACACTCGGAAATAATAAGTAAAAATTCATAAACATAAATAATATTTATATAACAAAATTAACAAAAACACTTTAACAACTAAAAAAAAACTTTTATATATATATATATATATATACAAACACCGACTTTCGTAATTAAAGTTATTTTTTAATTTTGTGTATTTTTTTTTTGGAAGTCGGTTGTTTTTTTTTGTGAAAAAGTTTTTATTTTTCACTTTTTAGTTGTTATATCCCAGAACTAAAAACCCCAATAACAAGGAACGTGGAATTTAAACATTTCGAGAACACCAAAACGTCATCGAGGTTCACGTTTTTTTCGTTTTTGTTCAGTTTCTCAAAAAGAGCTAAAGCAATTTCGATAAAATTAATATTGAGACCACCTCGGGAGTATATTCTTTCGGATAAAAAAAGAATTTTGAAAATCGGTCCACAACTGACGGAAAAATCGGCGGACATACATAAAATAAATAAAAAATAACACAGTCGAACATAGAACCTTCTCCTTTTTCGAAAGTCGGTTAAAAATACAATATATACTAATGGATTTCGAAGATGAAAGAAGAAGTTTAGTCCAAAATGGTTCCATTTAAATTTCGTAAAGATCTGATGATGACTTGCGAAGACTGACAACAGAACTCTTCGATAAATGACAGAAAATCGCCCGCGATTGCTGCTATCGCATGTCTGTTTATTGTTTCATCATAATAACCAGCCTTTTAATTTCCCCACTGCTGGGGCACAGGCCTTCTCTTTGTGAGAGGGTGTGTAACGTAATCCACCAAGCGGGCCCAATACGAGTCATAGGATGACATATGTCTTCGATTTTTTGGTTCTAGGACATACATGTTTCCTTCCAGTTTATTGTTGACACCATTTCATAATATAACATTACGCTTCAAATTCCATGTATTTGGGGTTATCAAAATAGGTTAACATTACTAATTAGTTTTAGTTACGGGGGTACCACAACTAAAAAGTGTAAAATAAAGTATTCAGTTAAATGATTGTGTAAAGTTTTTCCTAATAGCAAGATACCTTATTTATCAGAAGAATAAATACAGCTGCTTGACATTATTATCCATTCAAACTGCAATTTTTGTTCCGTGGTTCAAAGTTGTCTGACTTGAAAATCTGCCGCAAATCTAATAGATTATTTTTTTCCTTTAATAAAAATGTTTCCAATATTATTTATCTGCTACCATGTGCGTTGCCATAACAATAAACTTGAGCCGCTTACATTTCATGCATCCCTAGTAACTTTGATGTCGAGTTTCGCATGGACGTCGCGGCGCCGAACCGACAACTTTTAGCGCCATCTATGGCAAATTAATTAAACTAAAACTGAATTAAACCTTGAGGAGTTACCAGACATCATCATCATCATTCTCCTGCCCTTATCCCAATTTATTTGGGGTCGGCGCAACATGTCTTTTTCTTCCATACTCCTCTATTAGTCGTCATCTCTGTAGTCACCCCTTTTTTACCCATATCCTCTTTCACACAGTCCAACCATCGTTTCTTTGGCCTTCCCCTACTCTTATAGCCATCCACATCCATACACAAGACTTTCCTCATGACATTTTCTTCATTCCTCCGCATCACATGCCCATACCACGACAACCGATTTCCACACAACTTTTCAGTCAGCGGTGCCACTTTCAGACTTCCTCTTATATACTCATTCCTAATTCTATCCATGCGCGTAACACCACACATCGCTCTTAGCATTCTCATCTCAGCTACATGCAATTGCTTTTCATTTATCCCTTTTGTGGCCCAACATTCTGAACCATACAAGACAGCAGGTCTGACCATTGTTTTAGGAGTTACCAGACATATTTACAAAATAAATATCATTTATACTTTTCAATATTTTGATTTTACTGAAATAAACATGAATATAACCCACGACGGAGATGGTGGGATTAACTAGATAGACTACACCACCCAGACACACCTCGAAGTGGTGGTGGCAGTGGTTATTATAAAAAACGAATTTTATTTATGAAGAAATAAAAGAAAGAAAGAAACAAAGAAAAACTGTTCAAACCAGCACGCATTAGGCTCATCATCTGCTTAGCCTTTTCCCAACTATCTTGGGATCAATTTCCAGTCTAACCGGAAGCAGCTGAATAACAGTATTTTACATGGAGCGACTGCCTATCTGACCTCCACAACCCAGTTTTTGGGTAATACGATACCCCTTGGTAAGACTGGTTGTCAGACTTTCGGGCTTCTGACGACCCGTAACAACAGTCAAATATCCACGATTATATTATGAATAGCTTTGAATAAGGACGTATGAAATAACTATAAGTATTGACAATCTCATTCATTTTCTTTTATTTACCAACAGTGCTATCGTCAACGGTCTCAATTCAGCTTTCCGTACTAGACTGTGTGCTGTCAGTTAAGGTTCTATCTACAATTTCATAGTTCACTAGCTGGCCAACGTAGTCGGGATGTAGTTACATAGGTGTCGCTATAAGCGCTTAGTTTGATATGCCACCTACATTCACATCATTATTTTCTTTTCTATCTAAAGATAAAATGTTGAACATAAATTATCTAAAGAAATAAAATTTTAAACATTAAATAGGTATCTGAAGATTAGAATACTCGTAAAAAACCTTTTCAGCCAAAAATAAAGTGATAAGTTTCATCAAAGTAATGAAACTAAGCACGTAAGGATCGTAGCAACAGAAGTCTGTTACTTCTGTTGCTACGATCCTTACGTGCCCTTCGTAGCGACCGTCAAACGGGTGAAATGCTTCAGCGCTCCGGTTATGTGTACTAGGAGAGCACGTCAATAAGAGGTTAATTTCAGTGAAAGTTGTTGTGAAAGCACACCGATAACACACATAAATAAGTTATGACAACACAGATATACCTTAAAGCAAGAGAGAGCCAGGAATAAGCTGAAACTGTTAAAAGAAGGAATTAACCATGTTGAGAGATTGGTTTTATGACATCTATCGCCACGTGCTTTTCTACTGCTGAAAAGCAAATGTTGGTGATTGCGTTTTTTTTTTACTATAGAGTTGCAGTTTTTTTACTAAGTACTGTTTTTTTTTGAGTCTGCGTAAACATTATAAATTTAATTAATTAATTTCAAAAAAGCATTGCAATTTTAGGTAAGTTTAACATTTAAATCAATATCCCAAGTTTTTTCGTTTGTGTGTGTTTTTGCGTTTTATGTAGGGTAGGACAGAATATGAAAAACAACAAAGAAACAATCATACTTATTGCTAATTTTGCAACAAAAATACATATTACTGAATTTCAAACTAATGAAACTAACTCCGTTGCTACGCGACATTCGTAGCGATTAGCTGAAACTGTGGAGAGAATACATCAACAATGTTCATTGACCTTGTCCATAACGTGCTTTGCTCCTGTCTCGCTTGGACAAAACAAAATGACACATGATATGAAAAAATAATACTTCTTATAATTTATTATTGGAACGAAGTTCCTTATCGCGCGTTGTGAAAGGGGGCTAGACGGAAAAAATTCTTACGAAAAGTTGTCACGACACTAATGAGGCTGTCCATCCAAAAAGATTGTGTTGGAAAAACAATCTAATAAAAACTTCTTGTATTTTTGGTGGGTAGGTACAAAGTTTGCAAGCAGATCAAGCATTATCAAACATTATTTGTTATAGTTGTTGTTATTGCTAAAGAGTTGAGTTGAGCTGAGCTAAGCTGAGCTGAGCTGAGCTGAGCTGAGCTGAGCTGAGCTGAGCTGAGCTTAGCTGATCTGAGCTGAGCTGAGCTGCGATGAGATGAGATGAGATGATGAAGTATAACTTCTTACGTGCGTGCGTGTGTGCGTAGTTAATAATAAAAAAAATATTATAAATTAAAAAAAATAAAATTATATTACAATTCCTTCACTAATTAATCGAAAGGAACTTCGTTCCATCCGGGTGTCCCTTGACACCTCTCAAGTTTTTTGTTTTATTAAAAAAATTGTCATCAAATCCAATAATATTTAAAATGGCAATGCTGCTAGCGTTCTGGGCACTTTTTCCATTGATGTGGATGGATTTTTTGATGCCCAATGTGTTGTTTTCACACGCATTTGTATATGTTAGGTATTATTATCAGTTTGTATATTCCTACATGTTATTTTTATTAAACCAAATTATTATTGAAAAAAAAAGTAATAAATAATAATATTTAAATTAAAAATAATGTTCTGTTAACTATAAAATAATATTAAATAAAAACTAAAGACATTGTAGACATTAAAATGAAATTAATAAAAATACTTATTGCAATAAGTCTTGTGTATGGATGTTGATGGCTATAAGAGTAGGGGAAGGCCAAAGAAACGATGGTTGGACTGTGTGAAAGAGGATATGGGTAAAAAGGGGGTGACTACAGAGATGACGACTAATAGAGGAGTATGGAAGAAAAAGACATGTTGCGCCGACCCCAAATAAATTGGGATAAGGGCAGGAGAATGATGATGAGAATGATGACTTATTGCAATAAAATTTATAAGCACAAATAATGAAACTTGACTCCGTTCCTACGCTGCTACGCGACATTCGTAGCGACCGTCAAACGAGGGGAAGGCTACAGCGCTCCGGTCATATGTACTAGGAGAGCTTGGTATAGGAGGTTTTCGTATCCTTGGTTGTGGAAACTTCGGAAAGAGTCATGTGGTTGAGGTAGGTCGTGAATAACTTTGTTTTGTATAACTTTTTCCAAAAGAACAATACAACTTTGATTTCAAAAAACGAAATTATAGTAATTAATCATAATTTCTTGAGATTTTTATTCAGATTACCGGAATAAAAAACAAGTAGAATTAAATAAAGTTTTTAGCATTACATATTGAAGTAATGAATCTCAATTCAGATATTCGTAGCGAACGTCAAAGAGGCGGAAGGCTTCAGCGCTCCGGTCATGTGTATTAAGAGACGCTTTAAGAGGGCGATGTTTTAGTAACCATCAAACTTTCACAACATTATGTAGAAAAAAGGGCAGGCAGAGACAAACGAGTTGATAAGTTGTTGGTGTACAAATAATTTCATTCTCAAACGTGTTGTCTAAAGATATAGTCTCATGTTAAACCTGGTAAATGCTAATGAGATTTATACAGGAAAAACATGTCCATGCCTGGTAGGCAAAAACATGATATGAAACTTTATTATGCTAATCAGCTAGCCAAGTTTAAATAAGGTCTTTGAGATTCAATTTATTTCAAAAACGGTAGACACTTCTGCTGTACTCGCAGCATATCATGGCTACGTGGGATCCTTGATAAAATATGGTGTTATATTCTGGGGTAATTCCACCAATAAGGACATTGCATTCAAGGCGCAAAAGCGATGTATTAGGGGTATGTTTAATATCCACCAGACTGATAGCTGCAGACCATATTTTATTAAATACAATATATTGACATTGCCCTGTGTATACATTTATGAGATTGCTAGCTTCGCAAGATCTAATAGACATCTTTTTGATAAGTACAGAAGTAAGCGGCATAGATATAAAATTTGTTGCAAACCAAACAATACTGCCTTATTTACCGGAAGCATTTTCAGTATGGCACCGCGTATATACAACCACTTACCAAAGTCTGTACTAGAAACTCCATCCATCGATGAATTTAAAAAGAAATTAAAAAGATTCTTGCTGTTTAAATGTTATTACAGTATTCAGTATTATTTAATTGAGGATGTAAGGACATATTGCTCTCAGAAATATTGTTGTGACATGTGACTAATGCACTAATTAATTATCTATTATTTTTACTTTGACATTTATTTACTAATATATCTTGACATTCTCATTTATTACATGACATTTTAAATTTTAATTATTTAAGTGACATTATTATTTTGCTAATGTTCTATTACTATTTGCCACGGTGATATTACCAAAATTGGCTTATTCTATATATATATATATATATAAATTATTGTTGCAAGTAATTGTATAATAATGTTGTAATTTTGATACAGTCAAAGCTTGAGATTTGCATGCCTCAAGGCGTAATATGGTTGGACTATGCTTTTTTTTTTTTTAACAACTTTATGTAATTACCCATATTAGCAAATAAATGATTTTGAATTTGAATTTGAATTTGAATTTGATGATTGCACAAGGATCGGAATTGAATCAGATAATTAAGAATTGACCTTTATTGAAGAAATTTGGAGATCGCGATAAACAGTGCGTGCAACAATCTTCAATAAAAAAAATCAAACAAAAAATAAATGGCAGGAATAAAGCTGTGAGACACAAAGTATTAAAACTTAAACCCTTGCTACGTGGCTTCGTAGTGGCCATCAAATGTCCAAAAGCCTTCAGCGCTCCGGTCATGTGTACTAGGAGAGTACGTTATGAAGTGGTTGCTTTCAGTAAAAACTTTCGTGAAAGCACACCGATGGCACACAGATATGATTTATTTCAACACAGGTAGATAAACCTTCAGTGAGAGGGAGAAATACACAGAAAAGGTAGAGTGAGAGAGAAAGCATTTCAATGACCGTAACAACCACGTGCATTTTACCCTGAAATAAAACAAACAAATAGTAAAATAGTAAACCAGGCTGAAGGTTTCAGAGCTCAAGTCATGTGTACATGGAGAGCACTCTTTAAAAGGTTGATGTTTCAGTAGCTATCAAAAATTAATTATATCTGGTTTGTTTTCGGTTGACAGAGACGTAACTCAGTTAAGTCTAGGGCTTATTGCTGGTTAGGGCTGCTACGGATAATGCCATTTACTTTGGTCAACCGAGGGATGAAACTTAAAATCTCAACCAATTCAATAATTATGAAGGTTACATTTAACCATAAGATTGCCTAGAAGGCTGACTCGACACATTTGCTGTCAAATATTGTAAAAACATTGCAATGTGTTACATTTGCATTCTAAAATAGAAAAAGTGAACTTGTTTGGTATTTACAAAAACTAAATACTTTAAACTTAACACTGGCTAAAAGCACAAAAGGTGCGAAAATCAAATTTAAAAAAAAAAAGTTGTTGTAAACTTGGCTTTTTGTAATTGTAAATTGTAAATTCAGCAAAAATATGTGTAAATTTTTCCTTTATTAACGTTAAAAGGTGTTGTGTGTTATTATAACAATAATTCACAATCACAGTCATGTTCAGTTTTTTTTTTTTTAATATATTGAAATTAAAATGGTGAACGTCGTTAATGTAATATAAGATTTTTTTTCCAGTCAATAATAAAGAACAGAAATAAAAGTAATACAAAATCGTTTACCGTCAAACGGGTGAAAGGTTTCAGCGCTCTGGCCATGTGTACTAGGAGAGCAGGATACGAAGAGGTTGATTTCAGTGAAAGTTAGCATGAAAGCACACCGATAGCACACGTAGACAAAATTATAGCAACACAGATAAACCTTAAAGTAAGAGAGGGACAGTAATATGCTGAAACTGAGGACAACAACAGTGTTGTGATGGCCGTTCAGTGACCCCGTCTAACACGTGCTTTTCTCCTGTCTCTCAAAATATGATAAATTCACAAGAAAAAAAAAACAAAAATAATAGTTGATTTTAAATTTAAACTAAAAGCAATTCTAGTATGGATTTTGTACCCGAAGGGTAACTAACGGAAGTAAGTCTAAGTCTAAGTCTAAGAACTAAGTCTAAGTCCAGGCTAAGGCTTGTCTCCTATGTTATCTCATGAACAGTAATAAGTAGAAAGTTGAAATTATCACAGTGTATATTTCTATTGTCGCTGTAACAAAAAATAAATGAAAATGTTATATGATGATTATCATTTATCATTATGATTTATTTAAAAAAAAAATTAAAAAGGGCGCCCATACAAGATACCTGATTTTTCCGGTTTATGGTATGAAACCCATCGTTTGGGAGTCCGACTCGTACTTGGCTGATTTTTTATTCACCTTTAGCATAATTATAAATGTATTCTTTTTTTGATCTACCTTGATATTTTTTAGTGGGGGAGATGAATTCATAATAATTTTCAATTAGGGAACCCAAAACTTGAGATAATTGTATGTGAAAAAATAAAATCAACTATACAGCCTAAAACAAAAATACTATATAACGGAGTTTCAAATAATGAAACTGACTCCGTTGCTTCGCTGCTACGCGACATTCGTAGCGGCCGTCAAACATTCAAAGCCTTCAGCGCTTCGGTCATGTGGACTAGGAGAGTACGTTATAAAGAGGTTGAAATGTTCAAAAACCACTTTCATGAAAACCTGAAGGCACACCGATGACACACTAATGTAATTTTATAACAACATAGGTAAGCCTTCAATGAGAGGGAAACAGGCATTTTTATGCTGAAAAGATTGAGGGAGTAAGATTACATTAAAAACAACACCAACAAAATTGTAAGCCATTAACTGTTACGTCGACAAAATATAAACCATTTGTATGTAAACAGAATAGGAAGGTATGCGAATACCAGATAAATAAATAAATAAAATTCAATTATTACGCTATGAAATTACAAAAATAAAAATAAGATTTAATTACAGTTAACAATTATAGCAAATTAATTACTTACATTTCATTTTAAATTTTGAAAAAGGAAATTAATAGAATGATAACTTTTTATGTATTGTCCTTCAGAATGTTGATTACACATTTTCGCGTGGAGTAACACAAGCATCTTCTTGCTTAAAAGGTGATCTCCGAATCATGTATGCTAAAGCTTTATGCAAGTGATATAAACATTTTTAATTTTAATTTTTTAATTTTCATTATGGTTTACTAATGATAAGCATAAAATATACTGTCATCATTTACATTGGCTTAACGAAATTCAGAATAATGATCATTAAGCAAAATAAGATTAGGCATAAATTTTTTGCCATAATGTTTATTGCCATAAATACTGTTGACATAATAATAATAAAGCATAATGTTATAAATAACCTAACCTAACCTGACTTAAACGAATAAATTTTATGCTTAACAAAATTTTGCAAATCCTAATTATGCCAAAATAAATTAGACCTAAAGGCCAGTTATGGGAACTTATGTATTATGCCGAAGTACATTAAGCTACAGTATTATTATGCTAATAAAAGTTATGCCAAACAATATTATGACTTAAAATTGTATGCCAAGAGGGGGATTGCCTCCCAGTATTAGGCAAAAATATGATTACATTTTCCTTTGCCAACGATTAAAGGATGATTCACGTTACACCGTGTCACCACCGAGCCTCGGCCGTGCCCCGGCCAGGGCACGTCCGGGGCACGTCCACCGGGCTAGTCATTCATGCTACACCGGGCTGTCACCGTGCCGCCACCGGGCCCTGGCCGGGGCACGGCCGGGGCACGGCCGGGGCACGTCCGGGGCACGGCCAAGCATGGATCAGTTCATACAAAAAGTATACTATAGATATTTGACCGTGCAATTATTTGACCGGCAATTATTTCCCGGCCGGGGCACGGCCGGGGCACGTCCGAGCCCGGTGCTCACGTTCATGTTACACCGTGTTGCCACCGGGCCGAGCCCTGGCCGTGCCCCCACCGAGCCTCGGCCGTGCTTCGGCCGTGGCGACGTGGTGTAACGTGAATCATCCTTTAAGGTGTTGTGTGGGTGTTATTGTAACAAAGTTTCACATTCAGGTTAAATTTTCTTATTCAAGTTTTTTTATTATTTTGAAATGTAGGGATGAATGTCGTAAACGTAATTTTGATTTTTTTTTTCAGTAAAAACAGAAAACAGAAATAAAAGTAATGAAACTTATTCCGTTGCTACGCTACTGCTCCGCCGCCCGCATTGCATAGCGACTGTCAAACGGGTGAAAGGTTTCAGCGCTCCGGTCATTATTACTAGGAGAGCACGATACCAAGAAGTTGATTTCAGTGAAAGCTATCGTGAAAGCACACCAATAGCACACATAGACAAAATTATAGCAACACAGATAAACCTTAAAGTAAGAGAGAGACAGTGCTAGGCTGAAACCTAGGACAACACGACGTGTGTTGTGATAATATAGTTTAGTGAACCCGCCTACCACGTGCTTTCTTCCTCTATCGTTTGACAACGCAAAATGCTGAATGTGCTAATTGATAGATTGAAGTATTCACAAGAAATAAACTTAAATAATAATAATTTTAACTGTAAATCAAAAGCGATTCTACTAAGGGTTTCTTACCCGAAGGGTAACTAACGGAACCCTATTACTAAGTCTGTATGTTAGCTATGTGTATCTCTTGAACCCTATTTGGTAGAAAGTTGAAATTTTCACAAAGTCTGTATTTCTATTGCCGCCATAATTATACAAATAATAAATATTAATTAATAATTAAATATTATTTCTATTGTTATAATATTTGTATTATAGCAGCATATTTTTCTGAGGAGGGATAAGTTCATAATATATTTTTAATTAAAAAAGCATATCCCAATAAACAACTATAGCTTAAAAATTATACCCGAGTTTCAAAGTAATGAAACTGAATCCGTTGCTAAGTGGCTACGAGACATTCGTAGCGGCTTTTACAGGCGGAAGGCTTCAGCGCTCCGGTCATGTGTACTAGGAGAGCACGCCATGAAGATGTAATTTTCAGTAAAAACTTTCGTGAAACCACACCGATGGCACACAGGTATGAATAATATAAACACAGGTGAGCTATCAAGTAAGAGAGAGACAGTGATAGACTGAAACTGTGGAGAGAATACATCAACAATGTTCAGATAACAGTTTATTGACCTTGCTTGCACGTACTTTTTTCCTTGTATCTAGCCGATACAGAAGTAAAGCACGTGGTAGACCAAAACCAAAATGATAAATAATAGGAAACATACTTTTCTGTTTCTTGATGCTTTTGTTCACTATAAATATCAAGTTAAAACTAAAGATTTTTTTTTTAAGTTTTAATTAATTAAAATTAATAAACATACTTATTGGATTTTTTGCAAAGTAACGAAACTGAATCCGTTGCTACGTGGTTACGTGATATTCGTAGCGGAATTTACAGGTGGAAAGACTTCAGCGCTCCGGTCAATCGTACTAGAAGAACATTCCTTCAAGGGCGTAGTCGACGGCGCGTAGATTCCCACGCGCGCCTCAAAGTGACCCCCCTGGGCACTCAGGCAAGGAAGGAACAGGAGTGGGTTTTAGTCACTAAGAGTCTGACACAACCTCCCGCTCCACCCAGAGCGGGAGAAGTCATAGGATGATTTCCTCAAGAATTCAACCCACAAAAATAAAGGGGTGGTGTCTTAGTAGTCATGGATACTGTACCAAACACAGGTTCAGGAAGTACAAGTAGCGGCACGAAACTTTAGCGCTGACCGTTATTGCGCAGAAGTAAAAATTAAGGTACCTGAGGGGGCTAGCGGGATGAAGGGCGAGCGTGCGTAGCGCCGATTGGCTCTCCAGTCGCATTCTGTTCCCCGCGCGCCCCCGCGCGCCACCCGCGCCACCCACCCATGCGCAGCAATTATCGTTCAGCGCTAGACTTACGTGCCGCTACTTGTATCTCCCACAACTGTGTGAACAAGGTAATGGTTTAACTTGTTTGAAACTTTTACTACAAATACTACAAAGAACTTTCTTTTCTTAATGTTAAGCTCGAAACAAAACAAAGCACAGAAGTGGTCAATGAAGCAACCTAAACATTTCACCATCAGTGGAATGTTTCAGTTAAACTGTGTAGATTATTGTTGTATTGTCAAAAATATTTTGCATAGCCTACAGAAAATAATACTGTATCATCATCATCAGCCTATAGCAGTCCACTGCTGGACATAGGCCTCTCCAATTGCACGCCGTTTAGCTCGGTTCTCGGCAACTGTCATCCAGCTGCTACCAGCCACCCTGCGAAGATCATCGCTCCACCTTGCCTGAGGGCGTCCTACCTTGCCTTTGCCGATTCGCGGTCTCCACTCAAGAACACGTCTACCCCAACGATCATCGGTTCTACGGCTAACATGGCCGGCCCATTGCCACTTCAGCTTGCTTATTCTGTGAGCTATGTTGACAACGTTGGTTCTCAGCCGGATCACCTCGTTCTTTATTCGATCCCTCAATGAGACTCCAAGCATAGCGTGTTTCATAGCTCGCTGAGTGACCTTGAATTTATGGACCAGCCGTACCTTGAGTGTCCACGTTACTCGAATACTGTATAGCTTGTATTAAATGAAGAGACAAGAAATGACAATAAACCAATTAATTAAAAAAAATTAAAAAAAACCCTAACGCTTAAAAGAAAAGCGAACATTTAAAAACCAAAAAAGACCTTTGAAACAGCTGAACCGATCTTAATAAAACACCATCGCTAGTAAACTTGCTTTCAAATAAAAAAAAACGAGTGTGCTTTAGACCATACGACTGAAGTAAGACTTCACAGAGCCGTTAACTACGCATACTTTACGTCTAACAAATTAGTTTTGCGCAAAAATTATTGCTAGGAAACGACTTTTATTTTTTGGGTATGAAAAATAAAACTAATTTTTATTCCGCTCAATGTAACGCGAACACAGGCATGTGTAGTTAAACCCCGCTCCTTCGCGCTAAGCCACGTAGGTACTTGTCGGATACGTTTGATATTCATTGCGTTTTCGTAACGGGAACTACGTAATTTCGAAAAAAAAAACCAAAAATTCAGGTAGTGTTTGTTTGGAAAAAGTTTATCACTTATAATTGATATTCGTAAAAAAGTAAAAAAAAATTGCGACTTCAACCTTAAATATCTCCAGAACCAGTGGTTTCTCAGGTATGGTCTCGTGGAAAAAAAATATCCAAATAATGGGTAGAATATGTGGCTTTCGGCTTCGGAAACTGTCTTTTATGCCTGTATATATATATGTATACCCTTCTGCCCCAGAGACCAAATCCGGGTTGTTAAATTGAACCCCGACGACAACCCGGGTTGACAGCCGATATTTTTTTTTTCTCTTAAAATTTTTTTTTTTTGTCAAACTCACCGGTGAGTCTCAGGGCTTAACAGGTTTATATGTATGTGTTCTCTCACTTCTCTCTCTTACCCCAACAGTAATATATGAAACGTAACTCTCTCTCTTTCTATCTTCACTAACTTATGTCTCCCTCTCAACGTCCGTTCGCCTCGCCCGATCACACTTTTCGTAACGCTCTCGTCACGCATTCACCAGCTTACTCCCCAAGTCAAGCGTGCGTAAAGAAGTTTTACTTCAAAAAACATATTCATATCGGTTACCCCTTTAAGAGCTGTAGCACCACAGACAGACACGCACACATAGCGGTCAAACTTATAACAGCCCTCTTTTAGCGTCGGGGGTTAAAAAGTAATGAAACTCGATTCTGCTACACGACATTCGTATTTCAGTAGCAAAATTAACAAACGAATACTGAAAAGTAATCGTTGCTACGCTACTACGCGACAGTCGTTGCTACGCGGTATCCGATGCTACACTGCTACGCGACTTTCGTAGCGACCGTCAAACGGGTGAAAAGTTTTCAGCGTTTCAAATGGTGAATGACAGTCAATAATAAAGAACCGATGTAATAATAATATCCACTTACCTCCAAAATATAGTAAGCCTAAATTAAGTACCTAAATAATTATGTTATGTAATTTTACGGATGAACTTATTCATTCTTCTTATTTTATTATTAAGAGAAGATGTTGTAGTATATTTATATCTGGGGTAACTGTCGTGTCAGGTCTTTGAATAAAGTCAGTTGTTGTCAAGATCTCGAGGCGTTCTATTAATTTATAATTAATGTTTAAGCATGAACAGTTTCGAAAAAAATTGCAAGTTGTGAAGAATACCTCGCCCCGCCCATTACGTTGTTGTCCAATAGCTTTCCAAAATTTTTTCGTCTCATTGGGCAACAACGTAATGTTGACGAACACCATTTGTTGAGACAAAGCACTTTTTTTGTAAAACCCTGTTTGTGTAAAACATTTATGACTTTTAAAATCTTAGTCAGTTGGCTGAGTTTTGCGCATCACTCTTCAGTTGCGTCAAGCTAGCTGCAGGTAGCCGTCGGTCACTGCACACCAAATGCAGCCTTATGGTGATCATGGTTAAACATTCCTGTTAATACATATAAACACACACACACACAGAAATATATACATATATTTATATTTATTGGTTTATACTTATCTAAAACAGCACAAGTTCATTTACATTGATTTGCACAGAAATATGAAAAACAAATTAAATTCATAATGTTGTTAATTGAATATCTGTGTATAAACGTGGAGCATAACTTTCCATACCTTTTTACGAAAATTATGCGGATTAGCGGTATGAAATTTGGCACAGTTATGGTTTATATGGAGAAGGAGTGCACCCTATCGATACTTCTAGAGTAGAGTTGATTTCTTTACTTGGTTGAACGTACTAATCTCAGGAACTACTGGATTCAATTCAAAAAATCTTTTTGTGTTAAATAGTTCATTCATTGAGGAAGGGTATATGCTATATAACATCACGCTACGACCAATAGGAGTGGAGCATCAATGAAAAATGTAGCAATAACGGGAAAAAATATTCCTTTTTAGAGCTTCCGTTGCGAGCGCTGCGTAAACGGTTAAAGTTACGCAAAAGTTACATATGACTGAATTGATTCACTTTAAAAGGTCTTAAAAAAAAACTGGAACAATCTAGCTTCTAAGGTTATCGCACTATAATCTTTTTTATGGTCATTAAATTTGTTCTAAAATAATACATTATTAGCGAAGGTGTTTTCATAAACATGATATTAATCCTTATCCAAATAAATACATTATTCATCATAAGTATTTAATTTTGAACAAAACTTCCATTAACATCATTTAATTTCAATGAATATCTTAGGAGATATCATAGTTTTAATCAAGTACCACGCGCACATTCATGATGTGCAAGGCGGGCGATCATGAGAAATGTGGTGTGCGCATGCGCTAGTCGACCGCTGCCGCCGGTAGCTCTGCAAGGTACGGAATGGGCTTGGATTCCCACGTACACGCCAACATCTAGCCGATTGAAAACCGACAGGCTAGCAAGTCGGCGTTGATGCTCAAGACTACCAGGAGAGTACGTTTTAATAGGAGAACGTTACTGTAGCTATGGTAACTAACGTAAACTAACTCTTCAGGTTGGAGTGAGGTAGGTCAGCAATGGTCTTTATGTATTAGGAAAATTAAGTTCATCAGTCCTCACAGGTAATAAACGCAGTTTTTTTAATTATTATTTCTAATTGGCTAAAATAGTGGCTTAACAAAAAAAAAATATATATTATAATTAAAATGTGGCCCTACATTTTTATTACATTTGTAAAATATTCAATTCTTATTTCGGAAAATCTTTTTTCGCGTAGAAAAATAAACAAAATCTTGTAGCGACTTTTTCTATTAAATAGAGGTCTTGGCAATTTATAACAATATTCATGAGGCTTTAGAAACTATAATGCCCAGCTAACTAAGTCAACTGAAAGAGTCTACTGAAATGATCATAAGCAATTTTTGCAGCAAGTAAAAATCAATAAAACTTAATTCCGTTGCTACGCAATCTGAGCGACAACCGTCAAACATCTGAAAACTTCAGTAATCCAGCCATATGTACTAGGGAAGCATGAAATATGTAGATATCAATATTTTTCGCCGCGGAAACTGTAGTAAAAGCCGCCTACTACCGCGGAAAGCACACAGGTAAAGTAGGAAACAAGAGGGATAGAGCTATGCGCTACGTCAATGGTGCGAGTGGGATGGACTAATTCGACGCGACCCCATCCCACCCTTTTACCACTGTTGTGATATAGTAATGACGTCATCCAACATAATGCTCATTTTAGGTTCTAGCCTAATAATTGTTGTCGTGTATGAAAACATTAGATGAACGGTTTCAACTGACTGTATAGTGTATCTCCGTGGGCAAAATCAAAAATCGAAATCAAAAGTCATTTATTCAAACTAGGCTGAGAGCCAGCACTTTTTGAACGTCAAAGTTCTACATAAAAACAGTCCCCCAAAAACGCCCGCCCGTCACCACTTCCTAGTGTTTTAGCTGTGAAGAAAAAGTGGCCAACAAACTCCCCAGCAACACATCTGTCTGTTAAGTTTGAAGAACTTGAATCTATATAATTATAAGCTTTACCACTACCGGATTTTTTATGCCTCTTGTACATATTTTATTTATTAAGTTATTTATTAGTTTAATTAGCTATTTTAATTAGATATTATAATGTGTTAATAAATTAGATGTATTTAAAAATAATTAAATATAATTATATGCAACAATCTTAACATATGTGTATGTAACGTATGTAAAACAGAAAAATAAAGATTATATATCGTCTAAAATATAGTCATTAAATTAAATAATCCGCCACTTGTTAGCTAGCACAGCCAATTATGCCATTAAAACGAACTCAAGCATAAACACTAAGCCAAATTAAATAAGCCTAGGCAGTATTATCTATCTCGATTTCCCACCGAAGTGGGACAGTTATTATGTAGGCTAAAGCAATAAATGACTTGGATAAGCAATCAAAATAAATCACAAACTAAAAAATATATCACTATGAAGTTAAATCGCAATAATAATTATGTAGTAGGTACAGTTATTTTCCACGTGTGAAGCCGTATCGTTTTGAGTAGGTACGTAGCAATCAATTCTACGAACTTCATTGTGACGTATGAACATAAATATGACGTAAGCAATGACGGAACCAATATGACGGAAAAGCCGGGGCTGGCCTCAGCGCTTCTGGGGATATTACTAGGGTGACATATACACGAGGAAATGCTGCGTCGCGTACCGCGTTGAAGGCTCAACGCGCGTGGTGCTTCCAGAATAGGCGAGAATTTGGATACGTAGCGCCACCCTTTAAACGTTTACGTGAACTAATATGAATGGCATGGCAACTGGCATGAAGTTCATTGTGACGTATGAACATAAATATGACGTAAGCAATGACGGAACCAATATGACGCAAAAGCCGGGCTGGCCTCAGCGCCTTGGAGGAAGGTACTAGGGTAGCATAGATCACAAGGAAATGCTACGTCGCGCGTTGCATTTAAGTTCAGTGAGCGCTGTCAACACGTGGGGCGCTTTTAGAAATGGCGAAAACTTTGATACGTAACGCCACCTGTAAACGTTTACGTGAACTAATATGAATGGTTTCAACTGGCATTAAGTTCATTGTGACGTATGAACATAAATATGACGTAAGCAATGACGGAACCAATATGACGCAGAAGCCGGGGCTGGCCTCAGCGCCTTGGAGGAAAGTACTAGGGTAGCATAGATCACAAGGAAATGCTACGTCGCGCGTTGCATTTAAGTTCAGTGAGCGCTTTCAACACGTAGGGTGCTTTTAGAAATGGCGAAAACTTTGTTACGTAACGCCAACTTTAAACATTGACGTGAACTAATATGTACGGTTTCAACTAGCACGAAGTTCATTGTGACGTATAACACAAATATGACGTAAGCAATGACGGAACCAATATGACGCAAAACCCGGGGCTGGCCGCAGCGCTTCTGGGGAAAGTACTAGGGTAGCATAGATCGCGAGGAAATGCTACGTTCCACGTCGCATTAAAGCTCAGTGGAGGCTTTCAATGCGCATGACGCTTTCGGTATATGTGAGAACGTTAATGCGTACCCCCATCTAAAAACTTTCACGGGAACTAATATGAACGGTTTCAACTGACTGTATCCTGTATCTTCGTGGGCAGTATTACTTATCTCGAATTTGATGTAATACTACTATTGACCAAAATTAGTTAAAACTCTAGCAAATAAACCACTAATAATTAATCTACGGTAGGTAAAATATTGGTAGGGTAGACCGGGTACAAAAGTAACAGCGGGTCGAAAGTAACAAACACTCTGAAGATATATTCTATAACCGAAACGCCGCTCCGCAACCGTTAGGAGATAGCCCGCAAAGCTTTCCTCCCTTGTAGCTCAGTATACATATGGGCAGTGCGGAAAACACGTACAAACGTTCGAAACGGCACGCTCACACAGACGCGCGCATCTACGCTAGCCCTAAGCGATAGTCGCGGTGCGCGCAGTTGCGGCTGCCGTGTCGAGACGAGTGGTCGTGTTATCTCCTGAGCCACGGACCGTTTTAAAATGCCACGAGCGTATTACGCAGTGTACTGTTGTATGAACTCGGCTTCTTCAAATCCGGGGTTTTCGTTTTTTAAACTCCCTGCTGATCTTGAAAGGTACCTAATAATGATTTAATTATAAAAAATAAAGACGTTTTTTAAAATGTTAATGGTTTTTCATTTACATCACACGCATTTTAAGGTTGAAACGCGGTAAGGTGCGCTGCCGCAGGGTTAACTAGCTATCGGCCGAGCGCCGTGCATTTTGACTTCACTTTAACACTATGAAAATTTTTGCGTGACGTGAATAAAAAAAGGGTACGGGCCTTTGTGGGAGGGATATCTTAATGTTTTTCAAATTGCGCGGCAACTTTGAAGCATCTTCCATAGAATTTTTTTCCAAACATTAACAGTGACAACCCTAGCTCTCTAATGGAGCGTAGGTAATTATCTCAACAAATAGGCTTACTTTTCTATTTATACTACATTTCCATAATTATACTATTTATATATGTCCATATTTTTACTGTGCTTGTAGGTCGGCGCGTGCGTAAACTGCCGTAAGGATTGTCATAGAGGACGAAATGTGATTTTTATAACCAAAAGTAACTTTTTTGGCATTTTTTTTATTTATTGCTTACGTAATGTTAATAGAAGTGAATATATTTATTTTTTATTTTATTTTATTTTATAGTTTTCCAAAGAAGTAATTACTATTTTAATGTTAAAAGTACAAATATTTGTTTACGGTTCGTACATAGTACTGACTGGCTGACTGGTTGACTGGGCTGTTGATCTAGTGGTTAGTGACCCTGACTGCTATGCTGGAGGTCGTGGGTTCGATTCCCACCCAGGACAAATGTTTGTGTAATGAGCACGATCATTTGTTCTGTGTCTGGGTGTAATTTATCTATAATATGTATGTATATGTATGTATTTAGAAATATATAAGTATGTTTATCAGTTGTCTAGTACCCATAACATAAGCTCTGCTTAGCTTGGGACTAGATGGCGTTGTGTGATAGTTGTGGAATATTATTATTATTATTTTTCCATTTATTTAATTTTATGTACATACAATTTTAATTTTTTAAATATTTAGGTACTTAGAAAAACATAAATAAATACAAAAACATTATTATGTCGTTTATTCATTTGTAAATACATATAAATTATATTTTTAAATATTTCAATGAAAAAATAAAAAAAATAAAAACATTTAAAAATATAAAAAATAGTATCCCACCGGTATCGGGAACAGGGTCCAAGCTACCGGCGGTCAGGGCTCCAGAGAGAGGAACCGCCTGACAATGCGAGCCGTGTCCAGAAGTACTGCTTTCTGAATCAAGCCCTTGATCCAGCCGCCTAACGAGAGCCTCCTGAGGTGTTGATCGAGGCTCGTGGCTATTAAGCCATTGGCTGACACGACTATCGGTACAATGATCGCTGAGTCCACATCCCACATGTCGACAACCTCGCGAGCCAAGTCAATATACTTGATTTGTTTATCTTTCTCGGCTTTCACGAGGTTCTCGTCATGTGGGACGGTAATGTCAACAATCATTGCACGCCTCTCGATTCGGTCCACCACCACTATATCAGGCTTATTGGCTAAAATAGTCCTGTCAGTGATGATGGACCGATCCCAGTACAATGAGATATGACCATTATCGAGAACTGGGTCGGGCGCATATCTGTAGTACGGCACTTCCGATTCCACAAGAGAGTACTTCAGAGCAAGTTGCTGATGGATAATCCTGGCTACAAGGTTGTGCCTATGCAAGTACTCACCGTTAGCTAGACGAGAACAACCAGAGATTATGTGGCGGATTGATTCTCCCGGACGATGACATGCCCGACATATGTCAACCGTGCCGTCCTTCACAATAAATCTCCGGTAATTTTTCGTCATGATAACTTCGTCCATAATTGCACAGACAAAACCTTCGGTTTCCCCAAAGAGGTCACCGACACGCAGCCAGGCTACGGACGCTAACTGGTCTACATCGGGCCCATGTAGTGCCCGGAAAAAGCGTCCGTGAAGTTCCTTACTCTGCCATACTTCTCTGCGATCGTTAGTGTCAAGCACTAGAGGTTTGCGCCAGTTCTCGTTAGCTAAGGAGAGTGGAGTAAGGCCCTTGTCCACTGCCACTACATCTCGATGCATACCCACGTCAGCAGCTAGGAAATATTCCCTTAGACTGCATACCTCGCGGTTGTGGAGGGTCTTAGCATTTAAAAAGCCTCGGCCTCCACACTTCCGCGGGATATACAGTCTCATCACCGACGAACGTGGGTGATGCATTCGAAATGCAGTCAGCAGTGTACGGACACGCCTATCCAGGGCGTCAAGTTCTGTTTGAGTCCATTTGAGTACGCCGAAAGAGTACATCAATACCGGCATGACCCAACCGTTGAAGGCGCGCACCTTGTTTCCGCCCGATAGAAGGCTATTAAATACCTTCTTCAGGCGGCCAAAGAAGCGCTCCTTCAACGATTGCTTCATGTCAGTAACATTGATACCTAACGCTTCCGACATACCCAAATACTTATAGGTTTCGGTTGGAGAGAGGGATCTCAGGTTTATGGAATCCGAGAGTTGAGTACCCACGGATTCCACAATCTCCCCTCGCTTTACATGCATGACCGCACATTTGTCTACACCAAACTCCATCCTGATGGCACTACTAAAGGTTTTAGTTACCTTCAGTAGCTCCATCAGTTGCAGGTTGCTGGGGGCAAAAAGTTTCAAGTCATCCATGTAAAGGAGGTGAGATATAACCTGACCACCTCTCTTCAACCGATAGCCTAGCCCTGAATTCTCCAGCAGTGTGCTTAGAGGATTCAAAGCTAGGCAAAACCAAAGCGGACTCAAACTGTCACCCTGGAATATACCCCGCTCGATCCTTATCGGTTCGCTATTCCTCTGGATTTGTCGACATCCTGGATAGCGAAGGACCGTCCTCCATTGCCCCATACATGACATCATGAAGGTGCGTAGCGTTGCATCAACTTTATACAATTCTAGCACCCTCATGAGCCATGTATGAGGAACTGAGTCATAGGCCTTCTTATAGTCTATCCAACATGTCGACAGATCCTTTCGGAAACGTCGAACCTGTTGGCTAATGGTCATATCTATGAGGAGAAGCTCCTTAGTACCGCGGGACCCATTCCTACATCCATTTTGAGAGGCCGACATGATACAGTTACTATCTATATGTGTGTTAATCTTAGCTCTCAAAATGGATGTAAGAACCTTATAGACCGTCGGTAAACACGTGATCGGTCTTGTGACGATTAAAGAATATAGTAGTGGAGGTAGGTCCGCGCGGGTAGGTGTGTCACTAGACAGCTGTCACTCGTACTGAGCGGACGTACAACCGATGTACTATATAAAGACAACAAACTATTGTTTTATTACACGATCTGTGCTTACCCCTGTGACAAGTGGACGTCACAAGTGGCGACGAGGTTTTGTGTAAGTACACCAATATAAAAAAAAAAAAAGAAAAAGGAGTGAACCAACGGGAAATGTTATCCCATAATTTAGCAATATGCTAAGCGGTGTTTACGTGCAACTTATACGTACTTGGTTAATTATTTGCGATATGCACAAAATGGCTCAATAAGTTTTTTGCTAATATCATTTTTATTACATATTTACCTACGGTAAATTTTTGATTACAAAACTTAGAAAGGTGTGCCTTTCTAAAATAACACCACTACCCACAATGGCCACAATGCTGTAATTTAAATACTGTTTACAAGATAACTTGTAAACAGAAAGTTAAGTTACGCGTATAAACGCGTATCTTACAAGTACCTACTCAGTTGATACTATGAAGAATAACGTATCTATTAGCTTATTTGAGACGCATGTCGGTACTTGAACTAATATTATAAAGTAGTATTTTGACAGATACAATGCCAGTCCCGCATGTCGGGAAACATAAATAGAGAATAGCTCGTTGTGGTTGTACCAGACTTTATATAATTACTGCAACGTAAACAAAATATTGATAAAGTATGCTATGTTTGATTATGATCTAGGTTATTATTTTTTTTACCTACCTAATATTCTAGGCAAGTGGTAATTTGTCATTTTACTCAAGGTTGGTAATTAATTATAGTAATGTGGCACGTAAACACTGCATTGAGGGATGTGAAATATCCCTTATAGATTTGAGTAGTAAGTCTATTATAGACTGGTACTAAAAAAACGCCAAATTAGTAAACTGCATACTACAGTTGGTACTAACAAAAAAAAAATACAATAATATAATTATGTATTTGGATAATTGGCGAAAGTGGAAATGGTGTTTCCATCATAAGTAGTAGGAAGTCGAATGATTGACTGGTACTAAAAACGCCAAATTAGTAAACTGTTTACTACAGTTGGTACTAACAAAAAAAATACAATAATATAATTATGTATTTAGATAATGGGCGAAAAAGGAAATGGTGTTTCCATCATAAGTAGTAGGAAGTCGAATGATCGACTGGTACTTAAAACGCCAAAGCAGTAAACTGCATACCTACTGCAGTTGGTACTAACTAAAAAAAAAGAAAAAAAAAGAAAAATAATATATATAATTATATCATACATATATATTATTATATAATTAGCGAAATTAAAAATGTTCCATCATACTTATGGAACATTTCCAATTTCGCAAGTTGAATGATCGACTGAAACTAAAAAAAAAATGAAATCAAATTTCTATGAGTAGTAAACTGACGTAGGTATCTGGTAGAGGTGGTCTGTAACAGGTAAAATTAGAAACCTGTTTCACCTGTTCCAGTTACAGGGACATAACAGTTTAAAAAAAAAACCTGTTCCAAAATAACAGCCTGTTCCAGGTCAGTTTTCTTTCTAATAACGTAAACATCCGTAAGGTAGTTTTAGAAGAGCATACAGACACCAGTTCCTCCTCCTATACTTATCCTATAAACAAGAAAATTAAATCAAAAAATATACAACATCTTCCAACCCGGCTGGTCACCGTGGAAGAGTATGACCAAAACCCTCCACTCCAGCCACTCTACGTGTGTACTTACAACACAAGGTCTCTTCTATCAGATGAAAGGCTACTTGATTTTAAACAGGTAATTTCAAAAATTAAGTATGACGTTATTGGCCTCGCAGAGATAAGAAGGACTGGCTACAATATTATAGAAGATGAAGACCACATATTCTGCTATATTGGTGAAACTAAAGGTCAATATGGTGTAGGCTTTCTTGTGAAAAAGAAATATAAGATAAATATTGAGAGTTTTATTGGAATATCCGAGCGTATATGCATTTTAAATCTAAAATTCAAAAACACAACACTAACAATTGTCCAGGTTCACGCACCTACCATTGCAGCAAACGATCAAGAAATTAATAACTTTTACAATCAGCTCCGACAAGCTCAAACACACTACAACAAACATCTGATTGTAATGGGTGACTTTAACGCTCGAATTGGACAACGGTTAGCAGGTGAAGAAAGATTACTGGGCAACTACTGTTTTGGAAAGAGAGATAAAAGAGGCGACACCCTGCTCCAGTTTTGTAGCGAAAATAACCTAGTAATAACCAATAGCCTATTCAAAAAGAACACAAAAAATTTTTGGACATGGCTCTCACCAAAGAAAAAGAAAAGCCAAATAGATTACATATTAACCAATAATAAAGGAATTATTACAAATATAGAAATATTAAACAGACTACCGTACCCGAGCGATCATCGACTAATACGAAGCACCATAAAAATATCAAATCTGAAGAAAAGCAGAGCCAATTATAGCAATAATAAAACTGAACTAAAGACAACAGGTGAAAAACAACAGTTTATAAAATCATTAAGTAGTAAAATCAATACAATAAAACTTGAACAAAATGAAGATGTAGAAAGTTTCTATAACAAAATTAAGGTGTCGCTATCTCAAAGTTTGAACTCCATTATAAAAGAACCAGTCACAAAACGGGTCACTCCAGACGGTATTAAAAGGCTCATTATAAGAAGAAATGAATTGACAAGCAAGAAAAATTTAACAGATGAAGAAAAGAAAGAGCGCAGCTATCTATATAAAAATATCTACAAACAAATTAAGAAAGAACGAAATGAACACAGAATTAAAACAATAGAAAACCATCTGATATTATCAGGAAGCCTGAAAAAAGGTTTCAAAGTGCTAAACTCTACCAAAAAATGGATTCCCTGCCTGAAAGAAGACTCTACCAACAACAAAACGTTTTCTAGATCAAAAATTATAGAAATAGCCACAACATTTTATAAAAACCTGTACTCAACTCAAGAAACAGACCATGAAAACTTGTTCCTCACTCAAAATTCTACCACTCTTGAAAGATTTTCTACCTTCGAGGTTATTAAGAAAATGGAACGTTTAAAGTCGGAAAAAAGCAATGGACCGGATGGCATCCCAAATGAGGCATTAAAAACTGGTAAATATCTGCTAGCATCGCCTCTAACTACCCTATTTAATAGAGTTCTGGATGATAAGGAAATACCAACATCATGGGCAAAATCTGATATAATTCTGTTATATAAAAAAGGAGACCCTGCCGATATCGGAAATTACCGACCCATCAGCCTTCAACCAAACATATATAAATTGTTTGCTTCATGTCTAGAAGAGCGCCTCGCTATGTACACCGAGAAGCACCAACCACCGGAACAGGCAGGCTTTAGAAAAAACTTCTCTACTACAGATCACGTACACACATTAAACTTGATTATAGAGAAGTATACTGAACACAACAGGCCACTCTATCTGGCTTTTATTGATTACGCAAAAGCCTTCGACTCTATATCCCATAGTAGCATGTGGAAAGCCTTATACGAGTGCGAGGTACCACTGGAAACTATTGAGCTTATTAAAGATATTTATAGCAAATCTAAAAGTCGAGTAAAATTAGAGAAACGAGGCCCTGAAATAAAAATATGTAGAGGTGTTAGACAAGGCGATCCTCTCTCGCCGAGAATCTTTATAACAGTTCTGCAAAACATTATGAAAAATCTAAACTGGGATAGAGAAGGGATCAACATACAAGGCAAATTTCTAAGCAACCTCCGGTTTGCAGATGATATAATCCTTTTCTCTGAAACATCAACTCAACTGGAAAAAATGGTAAATGAACTAAATACTGCGAGCAGAAAAATTGGCTTAGAACTAAATACCACAAAAACAAAGGTCATGACCAACCACCAAAAAATACCCATAAAAGTCAACAATAGCTCTTTAGAGTACGTACAGGATTATATTTACTTGGGTAAACAGATATCATTTGCTACAACTAGACACAATGATGAACTACACAGACGAATAAATGCTACGTGGAACAAATTTTGGAGCAACAAGGAAGTACTCAAATCAAACCTTCCTTTAAAACTGAAGAGAAAAGTACTAGATTCCTGTATACTACCGTGTCTAACATATGCCTGTCAAACTTGGATTTTCAATAAGCACACAAGAAACAAACTACAAGTATGTCAAAGAGCAATGGAACGTAGTATATTACACCTTAAAAGAAATGACAAAATAAGAAATAAAGATATAAGGAAAGCAACGAAAGTTTTAGACGCTTTAGAACATTGCATGAAATTGAAATGGAAGTGGGCTGGTCATATTGCTCGTATGAACAAAGATAGGTGGGCTCAAAAAATAACTACTTGGCCGGGACCACCCAGTAAACGAAAGAAGGGAAGGCCAAAAGAGAGATGGATAGACGAGATAAATGAAGTAGCTGGGAAAAACTGGATTACAAAGGCAAAAAACAGAGATAGTTGGAAAAAAATGGAGGAGGCCTTTACTCGTTAAGAGGTCCTTAATAATTATATACTTAAATAAGAATAAATAAATAATGATATTTGATGAATTAATTAATTGTATAATAATGGTAAATAAATTTAATGTATGTTTTATTGTAAATTTTAGTAATTTTAATTATTTATTTGAATGAATTGCAATGACATGTTAAGTAATAGTTTTAAATAATAATGAATAATTATTGCATGAATCTGTTAATGTATCTGTTATTAATATTTTATGTTGTAAAATTGAATTGTTATGCGATTGTTTACATAATGTTGAAATTGAAAAAATTAATTAATGAATTAAACAATTATTACTGGAATGTTAAGACAATGAAATGTAAATATGCATGAATATTAAGGAAATAAAAAGGCTATTATATATTATATATTATATATACAGACACCAGTTACGGCAATGTTTTAATTTGGTTGGTCTGTTGTAGGTTGTGGAACAGGCAGGAACTGGAACTGTATTTTTGGTTTTGCGATACCTGTTAAATGTCGTTACTTTTTTAAACCTGTTTTTTTTAAACTGTTTCGATAAATATGCCTCACTCCTAGTATCTGGTTGTCAATTGGTACTAACAATAGCAAATTGGCGTAAGTCACCCCAAAAATGTCCCACATACCACCCCTGGAAGCTTTTGATTGCGAAGGCGATCCTGCGTCCGTACGATGGGAAAAAATGGAAGAGGGACTTTGAATTGTTTTAAGTTGCATTAAATATATCAAACCCAGAGAAAAAAAAGGCCACACTACTATATGTAGGAGGTTTGACACTTCAGGAGATATACTATAATATCCCTGGTAAAGTGATAGACGAAGCAGTGGAAATCAATGTAGATGTTAACAACTGGACTCTTAAGAAACTTGACGACTACTTTTTGCCTCGTCAAGTAAGTACGGCTTCGTCACCAAAGTAGAAAATGCAAGTTCTCTTGCGAAAAAAACAACTTAATTGATGAAATTATCGAAAACTGTCGTTTCAAGGAACTCGTAACGAAAGTTCTCACTTTAGGTGACTCGGTTAGTCTCGGTAAAATTATTTCAGAAGTAAATGCTGTAGAAGCAGTAGAGAGACAACTCAACGATTATGGTCAGGATACACAGGCTTCAAGTATTAATAAAACAGACACGAAATAGCAAGTCTCTAGAAATATATGTGTACGGTGTAGTAGCAGTGTGAATCATAACGAAGACAGTAACCAAAATTAAAACAATGGTGCCGATTCTCTTGTTCAATAACTAAATTAAAATTGGAAAATCGCTATCTTTTACTAAAAGGTAGTAGAAGAGGACGGCTATAGCTATGAGCTAATTTAGAGATGTCAAACTCAATTACCGTGTTTTACTCGACATGTTTTTACGTGTACTCTTAATTTGTATGGAAATATTAGTTCAACTAAATTTGACAGCTCTAACTTACGTTCGTCTCTTTCTTGTTTTATTAAAGATAAAAAGATAGCAATAGCCTAAATTGTGTTTGGTTTGTACAAACTAGAGTCGGCGCCAATGTCTAAAATGTGGTTTCATCGGACACCATAGAAATCAATGCAAAACTCGAGCATCTAAAAGGAAAAATCAAAACACACACAAGTTTCCTAAAATAAAGCCTAACTTGACGAAGCAAGACAACGATAAACCTAACGTCAAGGAGAATCCTGTCAAAAATAATATTGACTATATTTTTCATTTTGAGGATGACACGACGCTAAGCTGTCATATGGGAGGTATTAAAGTTTATTTTATTATTGATTCTGGCAGCAAGTGTAAAATTTTTGAGTGAAACAACTGAGGATTATCTTAAAAATGCGGAATAATTATCAGTAATCAAATTATCAATTTAAATAAAAAATTTGTTGCTTACGGCAGCAGCACACCGTTGACAATAATTAGAGCATTCGATGCAGATGTTCATGTAGACGACTAACAGCAGACTGCAAAATTCTATGTCGTCGAGAACGGCACTCGAGACCTTTTAGGAAAGGACACCGCTATCACAGTACAAGTATTCAAACTCGGAATAGGAGTTAATCCGGTAAGCGAGCCAAGTTTCCCTAAAATTAAAGACGTGCAGCTTGATATTTCAATAGACAAAACAATCAAACCGGTAGCCCAGCCCTGTCGGTGAGTACCCATTCCCCTGCAAGAAAAGATTAACAAAAAGATTGACCAATTGATCAAATTGGATATATAATAGATCCTATTACTAAACCTTCGGTAAGGGTATCACCAATAGTGCCCGCCCTCAAACCGGAAGGAGATGTAAGAGTGTGCGTAGACATGCGATGCGCGAATAAGGCTATCGTGAGGGAAAGCCATCTATTGGCGACAGTGGATCAGCTACTAATAAAATTTGGTAAAGCAAGGGTTTTCACAAGCTCGACATTAAAAACGTACTTCATCAAGTCGAAATCAGCGAGGACTCAAGAGATATAACAAACTTTATTTATAACGAGTCAAGGTTGGTACCGATATCAGCGGCTCATGTTTGACATAATCGAGTGCGCCAGAGTATTTTCCAAAAAAAAAAAATGTAGAAAGAATACTTCTTTTCTGTGATGGCATCGTCAACTTTATTGATGACATTGTCATAAATGGCAAGGATGACGCAGAACACCAAAGAGTATAACAGAACACAATGCGTTTGAGCCTATCAAACATGTCCTGCATTTATTTAAAGAAATACGCATTTTTTTTTCTGATTTATTACAATTTTTTAATTGTAATAAATCAGAAAAAAAAATGCGTATTTAATGCCAAGAGCATAAAACTATTGGAACATTAATTATTGTCGGAAGGGGTTAAACCCTTGACAAATGCGTTAAGGTTGTAGACAGTTTTAGGGAGCCAAATAAACTATGTCAACAAATGGATCCCAGAATCCCAGATGGTGATTAAATCCAGAACCCCTTAGGAGGCTTTTAACGCTCAAATTAGGAAATAATGCCGAGATTAGTCAACATTGGGGTCCTAAACAAACAGTCGTATTTTATGTCAAAAAAACTTCTTGATTAATATCCATACACTTGGATATTATGACCCAAAAGAAAAACCACAGTCATGACAGATGCTAGTCCGGTTAGTTTAGGAGCGATTCTCATTCAGTCTGCTAACAACGGACCATAGGTGATTATTTATGGCAATAAGAGCCTTACAGAAGTTGGAAAAACTTTACTGTTAGAAAAAAAAAGATGCTCTCGCTCTGGTTTGGACTGTAGAGCACTTTAGAATGTTCTTATACGGCAAAGAAACTATTGATTTGTTGACTGATCACAAGCCGCTGGAAGTTATATTTGGTAACAGATCAAAATCAATTAGGCAGGCAGGCAGGCATACAATTTCAAGGTAGTTCACACACCTGGAAAAACAAACATCACTAAATGAAAAAAAAAATCGAAAATTCAGGTAATGTTTGTTTGGATAAAGAAAGATTTTCAAAAAAAAAAAAAGGGTCAGGGACAGGGAGAATAATAAAAGAAAACAAATTGACACCGAATTTTAACCCCACACTACATACGGTCATAAATTCTAGAGGTTCTGAATATACCATAAAGAACGATAACATCGGACAAGAGTTGAGGAGGAATATTGTACATCTATAAAGAGTTGAAGGTAAATGGCAAGTGTGTGGAGAAAACACACCTAATTGTGACGATACCAGCGACTGCGATTCAGACAACGAATAGTACCTATAATTATTTGTCAATCTTGTTTGTTTAATTGTAATTAACAATGTATAACTTTCTTTTGTTTGAAACCTCTGTGTAAAATATTTGATTAAAGTTGAAAGTAGACTAATTAATTTAAATTTACGTTAGGTGTGAACTACATTAAGTAGTCTAATTCCAATTGCGTTTTATACGTGTTTAAGCTTTCAGTTTCACTTATGTGTATTCATTAAAATCTGAAAAATTAATATTTGTTAAAAAGGAAGAGGTGTGACGATTAAAGAATATAGTAGTGGAGGTAGGTCCGCGCGGGTAGGTGTGTCACTAGACAGCTGTCACTCGTACTGAGCGGACGTACAACCGATGTACTATATAAAGACAACAAACTATTGTTTTATTACACGATCTGTGCTTACCCCTGTGACAAGTGGACGTCACAGGTCTATAACATTATTATTATTATTATAGTTTTTCTAATAAGAATCAGTTGATTTGGTATTGCATTTCATATTTATTACAAACAGCTTTACGTGTTACTTTCGCCCTGCCGTCGGGGTCGAAAGTAGTAATCGACAACATTTTTTTACATCTCTTTAATTCATAATAAACAGAAAATAATGAGGTAAATTAGATGCAAAGTAGGAGACTATTATCGAAAGTTAGTTATGGGTATATTAATTCTATCAAAAATATGATAACCAGCCAGCAGCAGCCAGACCTGCGTGAAAGTAAAAAAAATACTTTTGTACCCGGCCTTCTTCCCTACCTAACCAAATTCACACACGCTGCAGGATGAATGGACCCTTAATATTCATTTCATTGTCCTAGGACGTTTTAAGTTTGATAAATGGGCCACCACGCCCTGAAAATCGTGACCTGTGCTAGCTGCTGTGTGGCACTGAGGTACCAACAAGAAGGTGAAGGTGATTTTTTTAACATTAATTTTGCTTTCTAGTTTTGACTCACTGATTCCGAGTAAGGTGCAAAATGATGATATCGCTCGCTGATCTCCAGTGGTGTTTGAATTGTCAAAATACCTGAAAACAAAAAAAAAAAACATAAGATTGATAGAATTTTATCTTATACGTATGACAGTCGTGCCGATTCTCTTGTTCAATAATTCACTAAAATTACAGAATCGCTATCTTTTACTAAAATGCAGTGCAAGAAAAGGTCGGCTATAGTTATGTACTAAGTTAGAGATGTCCAACTAGTTTACGATTTGCGCTTCACCGTGTTTTTAATCGACATGTTTTTACGTGTACCCTTAATTTGTATGGAAATATTAGTTCAACTAAATTTGACAGATCGAATTTACGTCCGTCTCTTTCTTGTTTAATTAGAGAGAAAAAGATAGGAATAGCCTAAATTAAGTTTAGTTTGTGCACAACAGAATCCGCACCAGTATCAATTTGAAAACTATCCTACTAATATTATAAACAAGCTGTCCTGGCGAACTTCGTACCACCTCAGAATCAATAAATTCAATTCAATTCAACTCAATTTATTTAATTCGGACAAGGTACATCCATATTTTGGTTAGTTACAGTAGGTACTTACAAAACTATGTTAGTAATTTTGACAACTAGTTACTATTTCATTTAATTATGTTTTCAGACAGAGTCCTTTCCAATTAACAATTTAACGCTTATAAAATAATAAATTTAATATAAAATTCACGCATAAAATAAATACTCAACATTCAAAATAATTAAAATTACAATACATACACATGTCATTCAAATCAAATAAAACATAAAATACATACACATGTCGTTCCAATTAAATAAAATACAAACACATGTCAATTTAATCAAATAGATTATAAAATACGTACACATTCAATAAGAAAATAATAATAATACAGAAATGTCAAGATGAAATAAAAATAACAATAATACTACATAATACGAGGGGAAGCACTACGATGAAGCTGCATCCACCTCTGCAACAAGGGCAGATCCCACCGCTCGGACAATACCTTCAGGACGCTGCTCGAGCTGCTCAGTAGGCGACTCATTAGCGATGCGCTCCGTTTCCTTATGATCGCGAAAAAATCATCGGTCCGCGCCTGAGCAAACATAGTTGAGGCACTACAATACCGCGGAAACCCTAACAACATCCTGAAAGCATTGTTGTACTGCACGCGCAGTGCGCTGTACGCCCGCCAATAAAAAAAATAAATGCCGCCATAAATGAATCCGTTCTTTAGATATCACAAAAAAGCCGTTCCGTTCAAAATGTATGAGAAAATGAATTATCTTCATAATTTTTTTTCATGTTGTTTTACGTAGTTTTAATAGTTGTTCTGCTATTCGGGGTGGAGAAAAATCCAACAAATCAAAAATCAGTCAAGTCGTTCTCGAGTTATAAATGTTGTAACTAACCCGACTTTGATATAGTTTCTGAGGACGTATAGATGTTTGTTACTCTTACGCAAAAACTACTCCACGGATTTTCATGAAACTTTATAGTAATATTGCTTATACATCGGAATATCACATTTATAATTTATGTATTTAGAAATATATAAGTATGTTTATCAGTTGTCTAGTACCCATAACACAAGCTCTGCTTAGCTTGGGACTAGATGGCGTTGTGTGATAGTTGTGGAATATTATATAATATATATATATATATATATATAATGGGGGAAGTACTAAGACCACGTGAGTGAAGCCGCTGGCAGAAGCTAGTATTATATAATATATAAGAAAGCAAAATAATATTTATGTCGTGAGTATTTTTATTTATTCTTAATTATTTCATGTTTGAAAAGTTAGATGGGCTACTACCGAAGTCGACAATTTCATCGTACGCCACTCTACGTAACGATAAGTTTCAGCGGATGTCTGAAAAGTACTAGGATAGAATAAACCCGCGCCATGCCCGCGTACTAACTATAGCAAGCATTGCCTACTTTCAGGGATACCTAGGATACCTATAATTTAAGCAGTCTTGCAGTACTTGCAGAACTTTTGCAGTGGGTACTCTACTCTCTCTTTACCTACTTTTTGAAGAGAAACTTTATAATACTTTTAAATAATTCAAGGTTGATAAGTTAGATGGCGCTATTTAGTCAACAATTTCCATGGTACGCCACTAGTCGTGAAAGTTTCAGCGCTTGTCTAAAGAGTACAAGGACAGCATAAACCATTGGAAATAGACTTCAGGATATTCACACATGCCCGCGTACCTATTATAAAAGCAATCATACTTTCAGGGATATAAAGCATCCTGACTGAACATTTACGGTGGCGACTTTGTTACCTTTTTGTTACATACAAAATATTTATATAAGCTAGTATTTGTTTTAAAGTGCTCATAAAGTAATGGTACAGTATTTTTTTTTCGTCTACCTACATCTTGAAGAATCCGACCACCTTTTTTTTGGAACGAAGTTCCTTATCGCGCGTTGTGAAAGGGGGCTAGACGGAAAAAATTCTTACGAAAAGTTGTCACGACACTAATGAGGCTGTCCATCCAAAAAGATTGTGTTGGAAAAACAATCTAATAAAAACTTCTTGTATTTTTGGTGGGTAGGTACAAAGTTTGCAAGCAGATCTTACGAAAAGTTGTCACGACACTTTTTGCTATAGTAAGCTATTGTAAGCTGTGCGGCGTCGCATGTTTCTCTGTCTGTCTCTCTCTCTCTTATAGAAAGCAAGCCAGATATTGCTAAAGAGTTGAGTTGAGTTGAGTTGAGCTGAGCTGAGCTGAGCTGAGCTGAGCTGAGCTGAGCTGAGCTGAGCTTAGCTGATCTGAGCTGAGCTGAGCTGCGATGAGATGAGATGAGATGATGAAGCATAACTTCTTACGTGCGTGCGTGGGTGCGTAGTTAATAATAAAATAAATATTATAAATTAAAAAAAATAAAATTATATTACAATTCCTTCACTAATTAATCGAAAGGAACTTCGTTCCATCCGGGTGTCCCTTGACACCTCTCAAGTTTTTTTTTTTTTTTGTGGCGTGGGAAATCATCCAATGACTTCTCCCGCTCTGGATGGAGCGGAAGGGCATGTCAGACTCTTACTGACTAAAACCCGCCCCTGTTCTTTCCTGCGCTGAGTGCCGAGGGGCGAGGTAACTATGTTTTGAATTTATCCTCAACCCCCGGGCAGGATCCGGCCACCTTGGAAGTTTATATTGAGTGGGCCTCTGTATTCAGTTTCTTGTAAAAGTCTAATATAATGTAAATAAATCAAAATCCGGATAGGTACCGGATAACGCCCGGTAAAATATTCAGACACAGGTACAGGTTTCTTTGGAAATATGGGGAGAACGATTTTAAACTAGGTATTTCAAAATTTGATAAAACAGACGATTTGGACAGTAATCACTGGGTACTATTTGGCTGCCAACTTTTTGAATAAAATACCTATTTATTAATAAGAAATCAGAGTGATGATTGCTTTGTTGAGAGGTGGAAAAAAAAATATATTAATAGGGTTTGAATTCAATTAGCTCAGCCATTCACCAAGTTAGTTTACGACGGGACATGTAGATGGCGTTAGGATTGAAGGCAAAGTTCCGTCGTACACCGCACGGTTACCGTGACTCAGACTGCGAAGTACTAGAACATCATAAACCTGATAGGACAAAAGAATTTTCACTTTATTAAGTTGGAAGTCAAAGTTCCATCATAAGCCGCGCGGTTACCATGACTCAGACTACAAAGTATTAGGGCAAAATAAACCTGATAGAGATGGAAATCAGAAAATTTAGAAATTGTATTATGCCTCCTTCATGTTGTGTATTCCTTACTGTCGTTGTATACACTATAAATATATCGGTTGTATGTTGAATCGAAAATACGTATTAAATTATAAACGAGGAGTATAGAAAAAAGTTTAAACTATTAAAGTATTAACCAGTGTTAGTAGTATTTGGATAACCAGATGTTTTTTTTAGTTGCATAAGGGCTGATTTTTCAATAGTCAGATAACTTTTAACTGAGGAATAAAAATGGCATTTTGACAGTTTTTGTATAGAAATTATGTCAAACCGCAATTTTTATTCCTCAGTTAAAAGTTATCTGACTATTGAAAAATCAGCCCTTAGAAAAACTAAAAATATGTGTATCCAAAATAATATATTTATTTCAAAAATAAAGGCAGAAAACACTTATATCGTTGTTAACTTTTAATTCATACGATGAAACAGCTCCATTAAAGTACCACGGGCCAAACTGTAATCCCAACTGTTTTCGTTGCTACGAAAATCGTAGACCGTTGCTACGTTGCTACGCGTTCCGTAGCGACAATAGTGGCCAAAGTCTTCAGCACTCTGTTCAAAAGTATCAGGCTACCATAAAAATAAGCGGCTAATACTTTCCTCGTCTTGAAAACTCATTCATAAACTGACCTCATCACACACTACCACAATTTTGAAGCACACAGAGACACTGTCAATAGAGAGGGGTGGAGTGATTAATGCTGGGTGCGAGCGAGACAACAGGGTGAAGAACCCCAGTGTGTCCTATCTCACTTTAGGAATCATGACCTACAGCAATGTGAGGGTGGGATAACGTAAACAAATAAAGTTTAGAGCCAATTTAGTGTTCGAATAAATATTTGGTACGAACTAAAAGAGAGGAGAGAGGCTTTGGCCTTCGAGCTTAATAGATACACTAGAGACGATTACAATAAGACGATTTGTAGCCGTAAACTGCAAATAATAATTTGCAGTTAATAATTTGCAGTTAATAATTTGCAGTTAATAATTTGCAGTTAATAATTTGCAGTTTACGGCTACAAATCGCTAACATTTTTTTTACGTCGAAAATTAAAACATTGATCTACCACCAGAAATTAAGATTCCTTAAGTTCATTCAAATGAAAATAAAACCAATCGAGTACGAATCGGACCCGCGCACCGAAGGTTCCGTAAAAACTTGTAAACTTCGCAGATAAAAAGGGGAAATCGTATTTTGTTTTTTTATCTCTTAAATCTATAATTAGTCATCGTAAAAATAACCTAAAATTAGTTTGATTAAGCTGGTGCTAATGAAGCCCTTTCATACGATACCAAACATGATATGGTCGCCTCACTTTAAAATTGGATCCGAAATCCTTGTATAGTCACCTCATTTTTATGTGATGTAATTAAAAATTTACGATTTTCAAATCTTTCCCATAATTTATGTTATACGATATCTCATATTCTTGCCAAACTTCATGATTATAGATCAACGGGAAGTACTCTATAAATTTTGATTCCCTTGCGAATGTCAAAATATGCGGCAATATGTGGCATTACCAGCTGTATCTTTTGATTGCGTTAACTTAGAAGTTAATTTTTTTCACAGCTCTAAGGGATTGCCGACATAAGTATTTCATTTTAATTTCAACTTGTTATTTCCACGCGTTCCTGAGAAAAAGGATATTGACAGACAGGCAAACGGTCGGACAACAAAGAGATCGTATAAGGGTTCCGTTTTTTCTTTTGAGGTATGGAACCAAAAAAAAAATAAGTCGAGATCTTTTGTACACTTTAAATCATTTTATATCATACTTCAATTTGCCTAGCCTTTTCCCAACTAGCTTGGCGTCGGCTTCCAGTCTAACCGGATGCATCTGAATACCAGTATTTTACATGGAGCGACTGCCTATCTGACCTCCACAACCCATGAGTTACTGGGTAATACTATACCCCTTGATGAGACTGGTTGTCAGACTTTCGGGCTTCTGACGACCCGTAATGACTATCAAAGATCCACGATTGACAGCCGGGACCAACGGCTTAACGTGCTTTACGAGGCACGGAGGAGTCTCGGTATGTAAAGATGGTCACTCATCCATGGACCAACCATGGCAAGCGTAGCTTAACCTGATGGATCGACCCGACCATTTTATATCGTACTAATTTTACAATAAATTTTTATTTATACTTTTCAACCAAATTACAAAACGGTTTTACTAATGATAAAACCAGAATTCAGTCTGTTAATAGTTAAAGAAACATTTGTAAACAAACTTTTATACCAACGCAATCTGCAAATCTGCCTAGCCTTTTCCCAACTATCTTAGGGTCGGCTTCCAATCCAACCGAAGCTAGAGCTAAGGTAAGCTTTTAGACTAACTATCACAATTAGAAGTGTCCACAAAATTTCGTGTCCATGCTGTTGAGCATTGAAGAGTTCCTTTATCAGGAACTAATCCTGGATGTCGATTCTGGTCATGCTTACCATAAAAATGCATTGTCATAGGAACTGACCCACCCTTTTTTTTTTTTTTTTTTTGGGGGGTGGGAAATCATCCTATGACTTCTTCCGCTCGAGTGCCCGGGGGCGAGGTAACTCTTTCGAATTTATCCTCCGCCCCCGGGCAGAACTCCGTAAGGGTAGCCGCTGACTTGTGATTTTTTGACGCGTGACTTTTTGTCACTGTCACCTACTGTCACCAACGATGCGCCCACTTAAAAAGTCACTGGGCAACAAAACGAGCTCAATCTTGAAAGGGATTTCGTACAGATTGCTGTAAACAGTAGAGTACAGATTGCTCTTGAAATAAGAAGAAAAAAAAATGAAACAAAAAAACGCTACTGTGTAAAATTTTCTTTAAATTTTCTTTAAACACTGAAAGATTGTTTCAAAGAAAATTTTACACTCTATATTCTAAACTACATCAGCGTCCGTCAAAATTCAGTCACCGTATTGTCACGTCACCATGATCGCTCCCATGTATCTTCATAGCACTCGACTGGGTAAAAAAACGGTAAAATAAAAGAAAGTGGTTACACTGCTTGCAAGATTTGACCCGAACATACATAATGTACAAACTTTGTAAAAACATACAAACATTGCAAGTTAAATTAATGCTTGTTATAGAAGGACACTTCGTACCGGCGCGCGGCGGGCAGCTGGGGATCTAGGCATCCACCTAGAGCGCCTTCACTATTGGCAGCACTCACTCGCAGGCTAGCAATTCAATACTCCGGTCAAAAATACCAAGGCATCAGTATTTAAAGGGGGTCCGGTCATTTCGTAGCCATACCCACAGCGTAGCCGCCTTTCAGTAAGCGCCTCGTATTTCAAATTAGTGACTAGCCCGAAACCACAGCTTCAGCACAACTACCAGGGTAGCATAAAATGGAAAAGCATTGCTGTGAAAATCTCGGAAATGTTTACGTAAAACAATCCTTTTCCGTGGGTTCGACTCGTAAACGACTTACATATCATAATTTATTTTTTATTTTTAAAACCTTTTCCTAATCTGCATGGAAAAATAATGTTTAACGTTCTTATTTTTCCATGCAGATTAGGAAATGGACATAAAAAAAACATACATACCATCGAACATAGAACCTCGTCCTTTTTCGAAAGTCGGTTAATTACATTCAATACGTTATACGTATTAAATGTAATTTTAAGTCCATTTCTATTTCATAAAGTCCATTTCCACTTCTATTTCTTTAAGTTCAATCTATTTTTAAAACATATTTTCATTTATTTGGACGCTATAGTAATGTAACTATTCGGTTCTCAAGTGACGTCAGTCCAATGACGTCATTGTCGCGGGATTCTTTAAGATTCCCGTAGAAGGTACTAAGGCAGCAAAAGTTACAAAGGCATGCTACGATTCTCGTTCCCGCGGAAAGCTACATAAGGGTGGAAAACGTTCCCGCCCTAACATTTTCTGTTTCACTTTGTTCAATATAGGGTGGGATGTTAGAGGGTGAAAGGAGATATTTATACAAACACATGAATGTTATCTGTGTGTGTGTGTGAATAAACGGAAGGGGTGAGACAAGGCAAGGACGTTTGTTTGAGTGCGATGGTAAATCGTCGTCATAAAGACGTCCACCGCTGGACATAGGCAAGTGTCGCCACAATTACCGGTCTTGTGCGTTTTGCATCAACCAGATTCCCGTAACCCAGTTTATCGGTTCGCCTTGAGGGAGACTTTCCAACGCTGCGTCTTCGGACATCTGTTCTGAAAGCAATGTGCCGTATGCACATGAAAATATCCACGTGCAAAACGTAGGTTTTCCACGTGGCTATTTTCAAAAACGTTTTCCCTCAGTTAGAATTGATGTCAAATGTCATGATTTCATGAAATACTATACTAATACATTTGACATAAATTCTAACTTAAAAGAGTTGTATTGATGATTTTAATGATTATAATTCTATAAATACATACTTTCTACGACCGCAAATCATATTTTGACCAACATACATTCTGATACTGACCTGCAAATTGTAAAAAAACGTAAGAAAATTTGAATTTCACCTTAAATTGACACAATCATGACCAATGTAAAAGAAAACTTGCGGTTGATTTAATCCACAAAGTTATACTAAAAACCATCTTTTAAAATAATGTTTATTACCCACAGACTGTTTAAAAACTTTATTTTGCATGGATGCAAACAAACTACATTCACTTTCTCTTTCTATGTGACGTCAACACTGTGACGTAATGGATGTCGTACGCTTCAGGTTTTGAATTTATAGTACTAGGGTAACATTAACAGCTGAGAGCATTCTTGTTGCTGCTTTGTTGAAGTTAGGGTAGTGGTTATTATGGAGAAGCTTCAGTCAGAGGAACAACCTGCTCCGGTTGTGGACGTCTGTTGCTTCGTTTTCGTAAAGAAATTTCTAACAAAGTATTTTTACCAAAAACATTGGCGAGTAAATTGCTGATGGAATTCTTCAGCGTCTACTGTCACCTGGTAAGATATCGATAAAATAATTCAGTTTTAAAATATTTTTTTTTTAAAAACTTCTGGTATAAAAAATCGGGATAATAAGTTTTCTAAAAAAATCTAATGAGTACGTCAGTTAGATTAACAAGAACTATAAATGTTTTTTATTTTGTCACGTAAACAATAAATGAGGACGATACAGTGCGGTGAAGTTTCTGGTGACGTCACGGTGTGCGACACTTTTTATCACAAAGTGACGAAACGAGCGGGACTCCTGAACTTTGATGAGTTTTATCTTTGTATTTTTTATTGGTTTGCTAAAGCAAAAATACATGTCCAATATTTTTTTATAATATAACTTACTAGTCAGTAAGTTATATTATAAAAAAAATAAATACTAACAATTCTATTTGACTAAATATTCTATTTAGTCAAATAGAATTGTTATTTTCACACCCAGGCAACTATTGAAAACTAAATTACTACTTTGAAGAAAAATCATGGCGATAAAAAGGTTTATGAAATTCGAAGTGGCTACTCTTCCCGGGCCTGCGGACGGCGAGTAGTGGGTAACTCGCCGCCCGATCAGCACCAGACCCGAGAGTCGACGGCGCGTAGTGTTCCACGCGCGCCTCAAAGAGTTGTCAGGAAAGGACGGGGCCTGCCACGGCCAATGCCTGCCCGGGGGTTGAGGATAAATTCGAAAGAGTTACTTCGCCCCTGGGCATGTAGGGCAGGGAGGAACAGGGGTGGGTTTTAGTCAGTAAGAGTCTGACACGCCCTTCCACTCCACCCTAGAGCGGAAGAAGTCATAAGATGATTTCCCACCGCCCAAAAAAAAAAAAAAAAGTGGCTACTCTTTGTTTGTTACGCTTTATTTATTTATCTTTAAGTACATCTCATAACTAAAACCTAAAAAAATTGGTGTGATACTAATTAAAGAGTCTTTAGATAAACCAAAAAAAAATAATACAAAAAATACAACCGACTTCTAAAAATTGCAAAATTACTTTAATTTCGGAAGTCACTGTTTGTATTTTTTTGTTACTTCGTTATTTGACACCGACTTCCGAAATTAAAGTTATTTTGCAATTTTTAGAAGTCGGTTGTATTTTTTGGAAAAAAGTTTTTTATTTTTCACTTTTTAGTTGTTGTAAAGTAATGCTCGGATGGGTAACCCCAATAACATGTAATTTGAACATATGGAGACAACCAAAACGTCATCTGTCTATACATATTTTTTGTTAATGTTATTTTTTTCAAAAAGTGCTAAATTTGTATAAAGAAAAAAAAACATCATCAAAATCTATTCACAAATGTCGGAGATATCGCGTAGCAAACATACAAAAAAAACATACAGACGAATTGAGAACCTCCTCCTTTTGAAATTAGTTAAAAACAAAAATCATCTCATAATCGACTTTTAAGCAGTACAGTAATCTCAATTCAAAGAGACAGTAAATTTTTCTAAATGCTTTTAAAAGTAATTAATTTATTTGCATGACAATCATGACAAATATAAATAAAACATTCGATTGATATAAATCCCCATACACTGTTTTAAATACTTGTAGTATGGGCGCCTACTGCATGGATACCTACCACATAATATATCCCTTTTAGATTATCATAGGTTTTTCACTGTCACATAATTATGTAAATCATCTGATCACATAATTTTTTTTTATTGTTGATTGGCATGCGTTTGACCACTATCTCACCTGATGGTAAGCGATGATAAACTAACCTAAAACATATAAACACCAAATCCAACACACAATACACAATTACTCAATTTACAATATGAAGTAAGTGGCAACAGTTAACTCGCTCTGGAAAGAGCATTACTTAATACAAAGTTGTAAATAATTATGAGCAAAAATAAAATATTTGTCAAACAAGCTTATTTATAGGGATATTGAGGTAGGTACTCTTACGGTCGACACCCGTACTATTACTATCCATTGCGTAGCTATGCAACTATATTCACTTTCCGTTTCTATGTGACGTCAGCACTGTGACGTAGCGGGAGTCGTTCGCTTCAGGTTTTAGAAGTAAAGTACTAGGGAGACACTAACATGTTGGAGCTTTCTCGTTCCTGCCTGGTGAAAGTTTGAAGTGGCTGATGAGGGAAATCGCAGATAGATATGGACAAGTTTAAGTCAGGGTACTTTGCCACGTTATCGGACTTCTAAAATTTCTACCAAATATGTACTTCTTTGAAGAAAAATCTTGGCGATAAAAAGGTTTATGAAATTGACAGGTCAGGCTTAAAAATGCATGCTTCACGGTTGTGAAACTATTGAAAAGTTCTAAAACAAGAGAATAAACCGTATCATCATCGGTTTTTAATCAGAATAGGGAGATTTTATTTGATACTTTGATACTTTACTTTCAAAAAAAAGTTTTTGAGAAGTTTACCATACAAAAGCTTTTCCGAAGTAGACTATAAGTGAAAAGGCAATGCAATGCGGCTTAAAATTAACCACATGCAGGAAGCATAATTTATTCGACTTAAATCATTACCAGTACAAATAAAATAAAACTCATTAAATAATGTAGTTAATCACTAGACATCTGATTATATATATGCCTTTGCATGTTTGCATTTACAAATGCATTATGAACCTATTTTTATAGCGTTATTGCATATTTTTTGTACTTTTTCGTTGATTAACGCTTATTTCAACCGGTAAAACTCTGCTTAAAGCAGTGTCTGTAGAAATTGCACCTTTTAAGTTCTGTTTAGAAACGTCAGTTGACGTAGATATATCATTTTCAGCCTACAACGTCACAAGTTTAAACCATTAAATATTTTACAAGATTTTCTAGAGCAACTATAAAATCTTAAAACATATTTAATGGTAATATTGTCACATCAGTTTCTTTTTAGATCATATTATTTTGGTATTTTTATAGTGCATACTAGCTACGCCCCGCGGTTCCACCCGCGTAGACCGAGTTAAAAATATGTAGATAGCTTATAGCCCAGATTAACATATAGGCTATAAGCTATCTACATACCAAATTTCATCCAAATCGGTCAGCCGTTTGAGCGTGAAGAAGTAACAAACACACGCACTCACAAACTTTCGCCTTTATAATATTAGTGTGATAATCCGATGTCTACCGGTGTCTGTCCGGTGCACGGAGTAAATACAAAGGTCCGGTGTCACTATTTAATAGTCATAATCCGAGTACATTTTTTTTAAACAAAGCCAATTACCGATTTTTTTTTTTGGATTCGCTTGCGGTTTCTATGTGACGTCAACAGTGACGGATAAAGGGTGTCGTACGCTTCAGGTTTTAAAAGAAAGGTACTAGGGTAACATAAACAGGTGGGAGCATTCTCGTTGTTGGAATAAAAGGCAAATATGGCGCTGCTTAGGAAGGGAAACCCACATTACCCAGCAATGACATCTTTTGACTGAATCATGATGAACAGATAACGGAATGACAGAACAATCAAGATATTAGGGAGCAGGGTTATTGTATTATTTGGTTAACAATTCACTAGAAAATATAATTAACATTGCGCTTGCAGGACAAAATACGAGTATCATCGTCAAAAAAGTTTTTCAAGTTATTTTGCGAGAAAAATTTAAATTTGCTTTAAACCAGTGTTTTTCAATCTTTTTGAATACGCGACCCTTTTTAAATAAAAAATTAAAGCGACCCCCAAGGACCGTAACAATTAACAATGCGGTAAGTCTGGGCGTACTGCGTTCTTGTGATCAATTTTTGAACCGATACGTCGAATATGTTACAAAGCTATTTTCAAGCTATTTGCGTGTCAAAATCAACAAGATTTGAAAAAATATTTAAGAACAAACTGCCCTCTTACTGTATAATAAATATACTTTTATTGTAATGTGGGACCAGCTGGTGTATTCGCTAACTCAGTTGACATCAATTTGACAGGCACTATGCAGTACATTGCTCGGTGGACATCGATTATAATAGGCACTAGGATTTTCCTGTACATCAAAGCAGTAATGTACGGCAAAGTGCCTATCAAATTGATGTCAACTGAGTTAGCGGATACGCCCTCAGAACTCCTCGCATTTTACTTTCACCCATTTTTTTTTTCCTAGCAAGACTTCGGGACCCACAATCACACAGATAAGTTAAGAACAACAAACAACAAAGTGATCAGTTTTAACGGTAATAAAAATGAGATAACTTTGCACTGACCATGACGTCTATTCAAATCCCTCACTTTCATGCAACTTTCACAACAAAAAACCTTTTTTACAAAAAAATACAACTAAAATGCAAAATAACTATAATTTTGAAAGTCTGTGTTAATAGTATTGTTTCTTCGTTATTTGACACCGACTTCCGAAATTAAAGTTACAATGCATTTTTTTGGAAATCGGTTGTTTACATTAAAAAAAAAATGTTGTTGTACCCATAACTAAAACTAAATAGTAAAGTTATGGCCGAATTGATAGCCCCCAAAAACTTTTTTTCTATGGTAGGCTCGGTTTTGACCACCTGATGGTAAGCGAACATAATCGGTGAAATAAGGGTGTATCAGGGTGAACTACACAAATCTGTTGTACCCCTTCAAAGCGTATCAGCGTGATGTTAGGTTATGATATGAAGTGATGTAAACCATAAACATATATGCGATTGCAGCAATTCTGGATTTTTTTCTATGAATTGAAGAGTTCCATTGTCTATCTCCGAAGTTCTTCATCAGATCATCACCAAATTTAAACGGGGCCATCTGGGAAGTATACCTATTCAAACAAAAAACGAATTTATCAAATTGGTTCTGACGTCTTTAAGTAATCATAAACAGTATACAGAAAAAAAATATTTTCAACAGACTATAACTGCAATACATATTATACTAAACTAATAAATAACTTAATAAATAAAATATGTACACGAAGCATAAAAGATCCGGTAGGAGTAAAGCTCATTGGGTATCAAAAAATTCGTCCACATCGCTGTCAGTAGGAAAAGTGCCCAGACCGCTTGCAGCATTGCCACGTTGAATGGCAATGCTGATTCGTTGGCCGAAAAAAAGGCCAGCCCTCTGGTCACGTGAAGAGTCGACTAAATGTTTGCTGATGTCACGGAAAACTCGATGAGCACTAAAATAAATAATAATAATTAATACTTACATAAAAAATAAAAGATGCCGACGAATTCGAGAACCTCCTCCTTTTTTGAAGTCAAAATAAAAGGGAGGAGCAAAGAGAAAGTCTCTTCTTCTATAAAGGAAAACTTCTTCAACAACGTCTTTTGGTTTTTCTATATAATTATATTGTTCCACTTTTTTTAAATTGTTTTTCGAGTAGGCAGTAACTGAGAATTTGAGAAAAAAATGTTTTTAAAAATCATTCGACTTATACAAATAATACAAAAACGTTGGTAAGCAAAGGAACAACAAAATGCAGTGGCGTTCTCCTACACGCAGAAAATTCATTTTGTTTAAAGTAGATGGCGCTACGTTTAAATTACTCCTCTGTCGTAGCAAACTCGTAGCCAAGCACCAGTGACGTCAAAGATGACGTCATTGTTGCCAAAGTCTTCAGTATTCTGGCACCAAGCACTAGGGTAGCATAAGCTGCAACGACATATTCAAAGCTTCGCTGCCAAGGAAAATCGAGTTTTTAATGACGTCATCTATGTGCTGAACAAAGGCGCGTTGCTTTGGGGGAGACTCCAATATTCAATAACTAGGGTAGCATGAGTCTACAGAAAGCAAGAGAAAATACAGGAAACTGAAATACGCGCGACATTCATTGGAAATATTTTGTCCGTCAGCGCTACTTTAGTGAACGCCATCTGTCGTACGACAAATGTTTAAAAGACCCCAAGAAAACTTTGCGATGTGCTCGATTGTCGCGTTGGGGGACTATGCAATACTTTGGTACTAGGGAACCACATGAATAAAGAGTTAAAGGAAATTCCATAGCAGGGAGAAACCCGCGAAGAAATTGTACCCCATTTGAAGTATTATTCCTCAATGCAGAATGTTTTGAAGAGCTACGAACATTAACAGCTTTATAAATGCAGAATTGTTATAACAGCAGGCCCTGATGTGTTTCCATGAGATTTGCTATTTGAAAATATGAGTTGAATTGATTAATTATAGAAAATTCTTCCTGTCAGTGTCAAAAAAAAGTGGCAACCGGGAGTGCCGACAGAAGTGAAAACTTGAACAAAAATGCCCAACGCACCTCCGATAGTCAGTGTCGGTGTCGGTGGTGATTTCAATTGTTTTTTCCCATCTCAAAAATGCCCAACGCGCTTAAGGCGCTATTAGCTGCCAACGACTTTGGTTAGATTGCGTGTTCTGCGCTGAGCTCACGTGACGTGTCGTATGTCCACCCAGTAATAGGACTCACCCATCAAGGAGCGCTGTCCGAAATTAGACGCATTATTAATTTATTACACATAAAACAACAAGTATTAAACTAAAACACATAGACTAAATTATAAATAATTAAATGATCTTTAAAATGGTGAAGGTTTCATAAAAATACGCTTTATAGTTTTTCCGTGATTCTCATTTTTTTTTCCGCGTTAGATATAACTTTACAAATTAATTACACTATGTTATAAAAATATAATTTCAAATATTCTGAGATCAAATTACGACAGAAATTGTCTAGAGTAACATATATTTTTTTCAAAGGTCTAAGAAAAGTCGTTGAGACGTGATGTTCAATTAAAAACCATTAAAAGTCGTATAACTGCGTCTTAAAGAAGTTTTCGCTTCAATCCGCTACGGGATGCGCTACGAGTGTTACGACACGTAGCGTCGGTGTCGCGCGAGTTTAATAGTTTTTTCCCATCTCAAAAATACAATCCACTACAAAAAACACACAAAAAAAAACACAACATTACAAACTAAATATTTATTTGTAGCAACCTACGAATAAAACTTCTATTATTACTTATTCGTAGGTAGCAACGCAAGGAACATAGCGACGACAGTGACCGTGACCGTAGCAACTACACATTGGGGAAACCTTCAGCAATTCGGTATAAAGTACTAGGACAGCATACTTAAAAGGAGTGGTTTTCTTTATAGAGCCGGGTGAAGTGAAAAGCTAGGGGGCGTGGCCACCCTGGCCGTAGCAACGACGCGTGGGAGAAGCCTTCAGCGTTCCTGAAAAAAGTACTAAGATAGCATAACCAAAAGGAGACTGGACAATCCTTGAAAACTCGGGTGAAAATCTAGGTAGGGACGTCACCGTCGTCGCGACGGTCATGACGACGCGTAGGGGGAAACCTTCAGCACTCTGGTTGAGAGTACTAGGGTAGCATAACTAAAAAGGAGACGGAGGGAAATTCCGTGAAAACTCGGGTGAAAAGCTAGGGCGAGTGTTGCGACGGTCGTGGCCGTAGCAACGACGCGCAGGGGAAACCTTCAGTGCTGTCGTCGAAAATACTGGGGCAGCATAACTATATAGATATGAAAGAAAAAATTTTTAGTATTGAAAACTGGCGTGAAACGTTGGCGGGACAGGGATTAGAGATGGATAAGCGGAAAACGCGAAAAACTAATTCGCGCCTGGCTAATAGATTTCTGGAAATCCCGATTAGAGCGGAAAATGTCTACTTTGTACCAGGCACACATAAGCTTAAGAGGAATAGGAAAAGTGAAGGAGGGTTGGGAAAGTCGCTTAGTGGGTGGAGCGTCGACAAAGACGACATTACAAAGACAGAGATAGAACGTTAGGGTGCCATTGGGGTGTGTCCTTTGTTTACTTTTTGATATTCCTCCCTGAAACACGTGGAAAACAACAACAAACTTTTCTCAGCAAATGCGAAACTTCGTTCATCTTATAAAGTTAGATTTTATTTATTTATTTAAACTTCACGTATAATATTGGTACATAGGTGGACTTAATGCAACAAGGTATTCTCTACCAGACAACATTTGGGTTTTTTTTTTTTTTGTGGGGTAGGAAATCATCAAATGACTTCTCCCGCTCTGGGTGGAGCGGGAGGGCGTGTCAGACTCTTACTGACTAAAACCCACCCCTGTTCCTTCCCTGCCTGAGTGCCGAGGGGTGCGGTAACTCATTTTCAGAATTTATCCGCTACCCCTAGGCATGCAGGCACCGGCCACGATAGGCCCCGTCAGTGGTGGCTGACTACATCTCTTTGAGGCGCGCGTGGAACACTACGCGCCGTCGACTCACGGGCCTAGTGCTGATCGGACGGCGAGCTACCCACTATTCGCCGTCCGCAGGCCCGGGTCTACGGTGGCCGGAAATCGTCTCGAGACGTCCTACGCCTAGTATGCCCAGTACCTCTCCTGCGGTGGTAGCGGCCGGGGCCGCGAGGGCCGCTCCGTTGAGCTTCCCTCACGCGTCCCGCCTCCGCCTTCACGAGCATTACTGCTTCACAGAAGGCGGAGACTGCCTCCCATTCCCTCTCGCTCCGTACCATGGCCTGAACCAGGGCCGGGCGCGAGAGGTCGCCGCCACCTATCGCATCCACGAGGACACGGCGATGTTACGCCCAAGCGGGGCAGACCTCCACCGTATGCTCCATCGTGACCTCTGGGCGAACCGCGTAGTGGTAACACCCGGGCGTTTCCTCCCGCCCGATCTGATGCAGGAACTTCCCGAAACAACCGTGTCCGGTGAGGACCTGCGTCAGGCGGAAGGTGAGGACGCCGTGACGCCTCTCCAGCCACTCCTCAAAGAGGGGCACTACCGCCGCAATGGTGGCGTGCCCAAACCTTTGGGTTAAAGAGACTACTCTGTGGTTGGTGTGAGTGCTGATTTTTAACCGACTTCGAAAAAGGAGGAGATTCTATGTTCGACCGTAGTATTTTTTTTATGTATGTCCACCGATTTCTCTGTCAGTTGTGCACCGAATTTCTAAATTCTTTTTTTATCCGAAAGAATATACATCCGAGGTTATTCTATATAAATTTTATCGAAATTGCTTCAGCGCTTTTTGAAAAACTGAACAAAAACGAAAAATACGTATATTACGCTACTTATGTGCTTGACAAATGTGAAATGTTCATCTAGGATGACTCCCAGGTATTTGGCTTGCTTCTCCCAGGAGATCAGCTTGCCATACATGGTGATCGGGCGGGGGTTGGTCCATGGATAGATAACCATCTTTATATACCGAGACTTCTCCGTGCCTCGGAAAGCACGTTAAGTCGTTGGTCCCGGCCGTCAATCGTGGATCTTTGGCAGTCGTTACGGGTCGTCAGAAGCCCGAAAGTCTGACAAGCAGTGTTACCAAGGGGTATCGTATTACCCAGTAACTGGGTTGTGGACGTCAGATAGGCAGTCGCTCAATGTAAAATACTGGTATTCAGCTGTATCCGGTTAGACTGGAAGCCGACCCCAAGATAGTTGGGAAAAGGCGCGGGCAGATTGGTTGTTATTTTTACATTCTCAATACACGGACCGTTTAAGCAGTTTATTTGCAGTCGCAGCTTAAACTGCAGCCGTTTTGCGATCCATTTTAGCCGTGCGGTCGGCAGCTCAGCTCCATACGAACCGCTTGAAGCAGTTCACTCCAATTGCGAGTCTATGTAGTAGACATACAGGTTATATTTTTTTTTACGGAAAAACGTCGCCCCACTCTAGGAATTACTCCTGTATCGTGGGTGCGTTCACAAACATGTATACTCACATACACAAGACACCCAGACCCGGAACAACTCTCTTCAGGTCATACAAATATTTGTTCCGTGCGGGAATCGAACCCGCGACACGCAGCATAGCAGCCGAACGCTTAACCACTACGCCAACCGTGTCTTCAAGGTAATAGAAATATGTATTTCTACAAGCGTATCTCGGACCAATAGTTCTTCTTCTCATACAGCTTGAAACAATCAGTGCCGACAGCTTCACGCGGTCGGGTTACAGTTTTTTTCAACCGCAAAACGACTGCTCTAGTGCAGTTGGTCTCGAATGCTCTAAGCACTCCGTCTATGGCCTGCCTAAGACGCGTTTGTTTCATAAGTACACATAGCCGCGGCCGCAAAAGACATCATGTCTGATCGGGCATGCAAAATAATACGATCAAAACTATATCAGTAAACAATATACAGCATTTTTGCAGTCCACTGCAACATAATTATGCCTCTCACACACAACTCAAGAATCATACAAAAGACGTAGCGCGTCGTCGTAGCGACTCCACCGCTACGCAGCTACGAAAGTAAATTGGGAACTATCTGACACGCTTTTCGAAAAGTTGCGGACAGTAATGAAATGTATATCAGTTGTTTACATGTTATACCTGCTTTAACACTTTGTAGTTTTTTTCTCTCTCACTTATGGGAATGCTGCGACAATGAAGTAACTGCATTTTGGTTTATTTTCGTTATACTTCAAAAAATTTTATAAGTTACGTTCAAATTAATTATTGCAAGTATTATTAACTTATTTCAAAAAAGGAGGTTATGTATTCGACCCATATTATGTATGGATGTACGTATGTTTGTTTGTTCGCGATTTTCTCGAAAATTATGATCATGATCTCTCTCGAAATCTATGATCCGATTTGGATGGGGTTTTCGCCATTTAAATGCATATTTTTCAAGGAAGGTTTTAGTATAGTTATAATACATTAGGATCTGTTGAATATCTTCCAAGATAGACAGTGGAACTCTTCAATAAGTAACAGCAAATGTCTCGCAATAACTGCGCTCGTTTGTCTATGTGTGCACACCCCCTCCCTCACTCAGATAATCGACGATCGAGGCCATCGATCGACGTTGATTGAATGTCGTAATAGCTTTGGTTGATCGACGGATACCGGTCAATAAACAATCAACCGGTTGACGTCGACTAATCCATTCTACCATCGATCGACGGTCGATCGATTGGTGTAATAGAAAATATCGATCGACGTCGACTAACGCATTCTACCATCGATCGATGGCATCGATCGACGATCGATCGATTTGTGTAATAACACCCTAAACCGGGCTTTCACGTTACACGCCACTAGCAGACTGCAAGTTAATTGCAGTCCTTCGTCATCTGTCGTTGTGATATGTGCGTTCCCGGTGTTTTGAAGTTTATTTGAGCAACTACCTACTTGGCATTCTTTTACGGACTTACGATTTATCTTTTGTATTGGGACTTAGTTGAAATGAAAGGCCAAACAGTTCTGTGGTATGTGATCGATCTGTGTAGCGGCGGAGGAAACATACTTACTTTCTCAAGCATTCCTTCAAACATCGAAAAGTCACATGGAATCTATTTTACAAGAAATAGCATCATGTGAGGTATAGTCACGCATTGTATTAGCTTGTCGGTTTCATAGTAAAATCAGTAAAAGTGTGTCCAGATATGGCGAGTGCACCGTTCGCGAGCTGCGCGCGTGCATTTCAAGATCGCGCGTCGTCGTGCGACATACGCGCGCGCGTAACTCGCGCCCTTCGCGCGCATGGCACTTTTTAACCGACTTTCGAAAAAGGAGGAGGGATGTTCGAGTTTTTTTTATTTTTTTTTTTATGTATGTACGCCGATTTCTACGTCAGTTATGAACCGATTTTGAAAATTCTTTTATATTCGAAAGAATATACTCCCGAGATGGTCCCATATAAATTTTATCGAAATTGCTTCAGCACTTTGAGAAACTGAACAAAAACGATAAAAACTTATACCTCGATGACGTTTTGGTGTGCCGGCTTGGGACCGGCTTGGTACCGCCAAGCCGGTCCCAAGCCGGCACCGAGCCGTTACCGAGTCGGAAACGAGCCGTTACCGAGTCGGTACCGAGCCGGTACCGAGCCAGTACCGAGCCGGTACCGAGCCTCTACCGAGCCGTTACCGAGCCAGTACCGGGCCGGTACCGAGGCGGTACCGAGCCAGGCGGGGCGTTGGTCATTCAGCTGAAACGTACTAGGGATCCATTAAGTATGAAGAGTTTAACTATATCGTACACTGACTTCTAAAATACGGGGGAAACTGAAATTCATGAAAATGAAACATGGAAAAGTTATCAGATATTTTTATGATTGTATACTAGTTTCTGATACTACATGAACTATATTTTGGGTTTATTGGAAATTGCTTCAGCACTTTGTGAAACTGAACAAAAACGAAAAAAACTTATACCTCGATGACGTTTTGGTGTTCTCCAAATGTTTAAATTCCACGTTCCATGTTATTTGGGTCTTTAGTTCTGGGGTATAACAACTAAAAAGTGAAAAATAAAAAACTTTTTACAAAAAAAACAACCGACTTCCAAAATAAAATAACTTTAATTTCGGAAGTCGGTGTTTGTATTTTACTTCTTCGTTATTTGACACCGATTTCCGAAATTAAAGTTATTTTTTAATTTTCAGTGGGTTTTTTTTTGGAAGTCGGTTGTTTTTTTCTGTAAAAAGTTTTTTTAATAGTTCGTAGTAACACATCATCATCTTTTTTCAAAAACCAATGAAGTATTTTTCGTTATTTGATGTTTTTTATTGGCAGTAGTAGACTATGGTCGTGGTCTGAACAACGTTTAGTTCTAGCAAAACTGAGATTCAAATGTGGAGAGATAAGATGGAGATGTTGATTATATTTTCAAATCATGTTTTTCTTTAGGTCGCTAAATGTAGTGAACAGTTGATTTTATTTCGCGGTTTCATGTTTGGCCCCGTCATAAAAGTTGTTCGTAATAATACGTATAATTACCCCTTATGAGGCCATCCATTACGTAAGGGATACCCTGAATATGTTTTTTTTTATAATATGAATGTCCAATAGTTGCATGAATACATTAATGATGAGCTACTTAACATACACAGAACAAAACAAAAGACAGAATTAAATCCCTTTTATAAACCAAAATGTACTCTACTATACTTCCATGAGGTACAAAAATGCGCTTCGTGCTAACATAACTTGATATTCAATTCAAACCTTTAAAATAATGTATGATTCATCTTTGTCCGCCGTGGATAAATTTTCTATGGTAAGTTCCCAATGTCTTTTGTAGCAAACTCTTGTGACGGAAGCCGGTATCTTACCGACTGAAACTTACAGTACAATGATATGCTACAAATGTCGTAGCGCGCCGTAGCAATTCGACCGCTACGCAGCGCGCAGCTACAAAATTCGTAGCGACGTCTTGTCATGGAAGCCGGTACCAAGCCGGTCCCAAGCCGGCACTGAGCCGTTACCGAGTCGGTACCGAGCCGTTACCGAGTCGGTACCGAGCCGGTACCGAGCCAGTACCGAGCCGGTAACGAGCCTGTACCGAGCCGGTACCGAGCCAGTACCGAGCCGGTACCGAGCCGGTACCGAGCCGGTGCCGAGCCAGTCAGGGCGTTGGTCATTCAGCTGAAACGTACTAGGGATCCATTAAGTATGAAGAGTTTAACTATATCGTACACTGACTTCTAAAATACGGGGGAAACTGAAATTCATGAAAACGAAACATGGAAAAGTTATCAGATATTTTTATGTTTGTATACAAAAGCTTAGTTTCTGATACTACATGAACTATATTTTGGGATTATTGGGTGGCTTAGTACATGTAACATAAATATTTTTATAAATACCTTACAAACATAATCTTGCTATCTATCCTGGCTGATAGTGATAAAACACCTCGTGTAATCTGGGCATGACAGATCGTGTTACCATAGCAATAAGGCGAAGGCTTCGCAGAATTTCACCTGAAAAAGTACTAAGACACCATAAATTGCAAGGTTTCTGAGATGAAAACCATCTCCCGCGAACTCCACATTGTCACAGCTTTTGAAAGAAGCGGGCGAATTCCAATCTTGCTAGCAGTTATCCTAGCTGAAAAACCAACTCGTGTAGTCTGCGCATGACTGAACGCGTTACGAATGCGAAGGCTTCACAGAATCTAGCCTGAAAAAAGTACTAGGACAACATAAATTGCAAGGTGTCTGAGCTGAAAACCAACCCCCGCGAACGCTTATTTTCACAACTTTTGAAACAAGCGGGAGAACTTTACGGCTGAATTTAATGTTATGTGTGCATATGGATGGGATCTCTACCATATACCAATGGCGCGGCCCCATACGTCTAGTGGTCCGATGAACTAACCCGTGCCTTCAACTGCCGGTAATCTGACATTCGGTTAGTAGGGATAGCGTGACGGTTGGAACTGAAAGACGGCGGACTGAATGAAAGAAAAAAACGTGTTGCGCCGATCCCAAGTAACATGGGATAAGGGCAGGAAGATGATGGTGGGTTTTCGTTTTTCGATGCCATGATAATCAACCAAAAATTCTCTATCGATCTATCTAAGCAAAATTAATTCCACTATCAGTAGATCCTGAGACAAATGTTGAAAATCACCGTTACCCTAATAGTATTTATTGTTGGGCCAACAATAAAGTGATGGCATTTATTATTGGTCCAACCAAATGCCAACACTAAATGCTATTAGGGTTAGTTCCCTTGATTTCTATGTATTTCAACGCTGTTTTTTTGAGCGTAACTCAAAATGTTATTGGAACGAAGTTCTTTATCGTGCGTTGTGAAAGGGGGCTAGACGGAAAAAAGTCTTACGAAAAGTTGTCACGACACTAATGAGGCTGTCCATCCAAAAAGATTGTGTTGGAAAAACAATCTAATAAAAAAAATTCTTACGAAAAGTTGTCACGACACTAATGAGGCTGTCCATCCAAAAAGATTGTGTTGGAAAAACTATCTAATAAAAACTTCTTGTATTTTTGGTGGGTAGGTACAAAGTTTGCAAGCTACTTCGTTCCATCCGGGTGTCCCTTGACACCTCTCAAGTTTTTTTTTTGCCAAATAATGTCATTAAAGCTTGCAGTTTATCATTTCTTCTGAACTGACAAATGCTTGGACTGTCTGTACCGGTCTATTCAAACCTACGTGGTGCTTTCCTCAAAAACTCATCTTACTTAGATTATGTTAACCTTATATTTCTCCTAGGATTTGACCAGTACAGATTGTATTTTAATGACACACTTACTGACGACAGACTAAACTCTAAACACCAAAACAAACTCAGAAGTTTGTTTCGGTGTTTCTTCTCAGGGTAGTCATCTAGGAAACACCGGCCTCATCTAGCTAAACAAAAAAAAATATTGACGTGCAAAAGTGTTATCATTTCTTTTTAACCCCCGACGCAAAATGAACGGTGTTCTAAGTTTATTATTATTTTATTTTTATTTTTAAAAACGTTGCCCCCACTACGAATTATTCCTGTATCGTGGGTGCGTTCACAAACATGTAAACTCACATACACAAGACACCCAGACCCGGAACAAATCAGTAAGCCATACTAATATTTGTTCCGTGCGGGGATCGAACCCGCGATACGCAGCCGAAGCAGCCGAACGCTAAACCACTGCGACAATCGTGAAAGTTTGACCGCTATGTGTGTGTGTCTGTCTGTGGCACCGTAGCTTTTTTTATTTGAAAGCAATTTTTCTAGCGTTTTTTATTAGACATGTTTTATCAAATTTGATTCAGCCCTTTCAAGGTCATCAGCTCTGTTGGTTTGTTTAAATGATCGCTTTTTCTTTTAAGCGTTGGGTTTTTTTATTGTTTTATTTAATTGATATCTTGTTAAACGAATGGATACTTAATTACTTACCACATTTTTAGTTTATCAAGTGTTCAATATGTAAAGCGAGAAATACTCACTAAACAATAAAGAACGTAGAAACCTAGGTTGATTCTACGTTCTTTGTTGCGTTATAACTCTCCAACTGGATTTTTATTTCTAAGTAACACACCAACTGGATTTTCTTTGTCAAGATATTTTGATGCTAGATGTACTAACTACTACCAAGCCAGCATGGTGTACCGAAGCAAGCCAGTGTATGTTGCTTGGTATAGATTTTCTATTTCACGAAGGCGGTTAGTTTTGTAGGTGTGTGTAGATTCACAATATTTCTGTGTGCGTAAGATACATATTTTCTATGACACCGAGCGATTTGAGCTCAAGCATACAGAAAAAAAAGTGTACGTGACCTACACACTCATTCATCACCTACCCTCCTTGGTGAAATACAAGGGGAAAACCGACCTTAACACTAAATTTAGGAATAGATTTAGGGAAAATGAAAATTTTATTAGCCCAGGGTAATTTAGCAACAGCCACATGTGTAGAAAAACTATACATACAAAAATGTGGGTCATATGTCGTTATACCTTTTTTTATTTATTTTTTTGTTACACCTTACCAACACATTCTTGCTATCTATCCTAGCTGAAAAACCACCTCGTGCAGTGTGCGCATGACAGACCACGTTACCATAGCATTGAGGTAAAGGCTTCGCAGATTTTCACCTGAAAAAGTACTAAGACAGCATAAATTGCAAGGTAGACTCTGAGCTATCTTGCTAGCTATCCTAGCTGACAAGATACCTAAATGTGACCGGCAGATTTCACCGCATATTTGTTGTTGCTGTTCAGTTACAGTATTTGTACCACTTATTAAGGCAACTAAGCCATTTATTTTTATATAAGTGTACTATTTTAGAACTTTGGATTAATTAATAATATCAATAGAAAGTTTTTAATAAATAATCGTAATAAAATCGTGAACTAAACGCAGTTATGGTTTTAGAAATTGCCATAACGTAAAATAACACAAATATCGAAACGATAATTAATTAATTATAAATAGAAATAACAATTAATAATTAAACACATATAAGTATAATACATAACAATGATTTAGTGGTAGGAATGAATTTCGTCATCAATATTTTTTTGTTACAGGGCAATTATTTATTGACAGATAAAGAAAAACTTTCATTCAGTTCAGTTCTTTGTAGTTGTTTTGGATAGTGGTTTGTGGCTGCATCTGAGTAATTTAGTAAATTATCTGTCCGTTTTATAGTTGCAGAAACAAACTTGAATGGTCGGGACGCAATCGGAAGGTTTTGCTGTAACTGCATTGTAGGTTTAAGAACAATGTGATGTTGCTCACATATCATCATTCTCCTGCCCTTATCCCAATTTATTTGGGGTCGTTGCAACTTGTCTTTTTCTTCCATACTCCTCTACCCATAATTATCCTCTTTCACACAGTCCAACCATCGTTTTTTTGGTCTTCCTCTTCTCTTATGATCATCCACATCCATACACAAGACTTTTCTTACGACATTTTCTTCATTCTTCCGCATCACATGCCCATACCACGATAACCGATTTCCACACAACTTTTCAGTCAGCGGTGCCATTTTCAGACTTCCTCTTATATACTCATTCCTAATTCTATCCTTGCGCGTAATACCACACATCGCTCTTAGCATTCTCATCTCAGCTGCATGCAATTGCTTTTCATTCATCCCTTTTGTGGCCCAACATTCTGAAACATACAAGACAGCAGGTCTGACCATTGTTTTATAAATCTTCCCCTTAAGTTTACGGGGAATGCGGGAGTCGCAGATAGTCCCGGTGACCTGCGGCCATTTCATCCATCCAGTGTTAATTCTGTGCTTAACAGTCCGATCTATTTCGCAATCGCTTTGCACGATTGAACCGAGATACCGAAAATCGGAGCAGACTGAGAGAAACGCGCCATCTAAAACTATAGAACACACATTATACACTTCAATCACACGGAAAATTGAGAAAAACACAAAAATAATCAAAGTTCCTAACCGTAAAAAATATTGAAGGAATGGATCACTCCGGGCCTTCTACGATATATTCGGCATAGAGATCAGCTAAAGAAAAAATCAGGAAACCGAGGAATCGGGATCGTTTCCTGATTTTTTACGACGATAAAAATATCTGATAACTTTTCCATGTTTCGCTTTCATGAATTTCAGTTTCCCCCGTATTTTAGAAGTTAGTGTACGATATAGTTAAACTCTTCATACTTAATGGATCCCTAGTACGTTTCAGCTGAATGACCAACGCCCCGCCTGGCTCGGTACCGGCTCGGTACCGGCTCGGTACTGGCTCGGTACCGGCTCGGTACAGGCTCGGTATCGGCTCCGCTGAAATCGCATAACATGTATTCAGTTTTGGTTCTGCTGATTTTCAAGCTAACTTTCTCCAGCTTCTGTTGCCATTTCTCCAATCTGCTCTGGATCTCAGGTTCATCTTCACCGACCAGAACAATGTCGTTGGCAAACAGCATGCACCAGGGTGCCTCCTCCTGTATTTCCGACGTAAGAGCGTTCATAATCAACAGGAAGAGGTAAGGACTTAAAGCCGACCCTTGATGTAAGCCTACAGCCACACTGAACTCATCGGTGTTGCCAGCAGCCAACCGGACGTAGGTACTATATTGTCTGTACATAGCACGAATCAACTCAACATACTCCCCAGGTAAACCTTTCTCTTTCAAGGCCCACCACAACACATCCCGGATGCTGCTCACATGTGATGAGTATTATTTGGTACTTACTGGAGCTGAAGACCAACTCCCGCTACCGCTTCATTGTCACAATATTTTGAAACAAGCGGGATAAGTTTATGGCTGAATATAATGTTTATCTTTCAGCTAAAATTTATCTGCAAAATAAACATAATAGTTATGTGCCTAAGGGTGAGATCTTCATCATGTTCCGGTGGCCCATCGCCATCGTCTAGTGGTTCAATGAACTAGAGTGCCTACCACTGCCTTTAGCATTTTTCATTTACAGGCCCTAATAACGGTCCAGTGGCACCCTCATTGAATAAAAAATCGTAGCATAGCACAGAAAATAAATATTAAAAAATCCAACTTCACGTTTGTTACAAAGAGGATAAAGCATTTTTACGTTGGTCTCAAAATGTTTCGTATCCAAAATAGTAGGCAAAAGTGTCAGAAACGGCCGTTTTTGGACCCTTAAACGAATATAAACTTAATTACCATATTTTTGAGTTTATCAAGTTTTTAACATGTTATTATGATAAAGTGGGGAATACTCAATAGACATCAAAGAACGTAGAAACGTAAATTTTTTCTACGTTGTTTGTAGCGTTATAACTCTGAATGCTTCAGGCTTTTGCTTGAATATAATACTGGTTTTTTTCCGCATGAATATATACGAGTACATGCTCGTATTTACACAAGGTTAGTTTTTGATGCTAGATGTATCAACGACTAGCAAGCCAGCACGATGTCCCAAACCAAGCCAGCAAGCAAGCCAGTGAGTGTTGCTTTGTATGGATTTTTATTTCATTAAAGTGGGTTGGTCATAATGAATGTGTGTGTGTAGTTTCACTTGCACATTGTTTCTGGGTGGAAGCTATTTTATAGGACACCGAGCAAACCAAACATACGCATACAGAAGAAAGGTTGTACATGAACACAAGGATTGTTGAGATAGAAAACTATCCCTATAAAAATGTGAATAGTTCTTTAGACACCTTACTAACATAATCTTGCCAGATGACAGTGATGTGGAGGAATATTTCGACGTATTCTGTTTTTGTCATAATGTAGTTAGGATAGAAATAGTTAAATAGAAGATAATTTTTCAGTAATTTTTATTTGTACATAGGATTATATTTTGAAATTGAATTTGTTGCCTATAAAGTTATCTACAATAAATAATAAATATTATATTTATCCGATTAATATTTCTATGCTAGCTGAAAAACCACCTCGTGTAGTCTGCGCATGTCTGACCACGTTAGGAGTCTAGCCTGAAAAAGTACTAGGACTACATAAATTGCAAGGTGTCTGAGCTAAAAACCAACTCCCGCGAATAATTTTCACTTATTTGGCGTACACGACTGAAAGAAAAGTTTTGCTACGCGTTGCCGAGTCGGCACTTTTAGTTTCAAGTTACTAAGGCATTATAAGCTATGAAGGCGTTGGATAAAGCTTTCGGAACTAGGAAAATATTTCATGAAAACGTGTTGGTAACATGGGCCGGCTTTAAACTGAACTGTATTGCCCAAAACTATTAGAGCACCATAGCTTATGAGATAATAAATAAAACTGAAGTTTTCAAAATTCGCACAACGGACTAATTTTCGACGATTTCAGATGAAAAAGTACTAATGTTTCAAAATATAAAAGAGATAGGTACTGAATCTATAATTTGGTTTGGTACAACTTTTATTTAACTTACAACTTGTTGAGGCGCGTTGGGCATTTTGTTCAAGTTTTCACTTCTGACGGCACTCTCGGAGTTCCAATTTTTTTTTATATGTTCATTAATACAAGTTTTCAGCAATGGCAATTATAAGCGATAAGACTAAGAGAAAATTATAATTTTAGGTTCAATCTTTTTTTTTCCATAACAATGAAATCATTACGGAGATACAGCTGTATTTCAAAATGTGTCGTTAATTCAACTATGATTTTCGTTATATTTCATGATTGTGTAGGTATTAAAACAAACTATAAAAACTGGCCAAGTGCGAGTTGGACTCGCGCATGAAGAGTTCAGTACCATCATAAAAGATTATACACGTCTACTTGTTACCATTATTAAGATCGAGCAAAAAAGCCTAAAAAAACACGTTTTTAGTAGGGTTTAAGTTAGGAGTTGTTGTTATAGCGATAGCAATACACATTCTGTAAAAATTTCAACTGTCTACCTGTTACGAATACACCTGTTACAGATACAGCCCGCTGACAGACAAACAGACCGACGGACGGACGGACAGCAGAGGCTTAGTAATAGGGTCCCGTTGGTTACACTTCGAGTACGGAACCCTAAAAAACAAATACAGCAGAACATCTACTTCTGGAATCCTGAATGCAGTGAGGGATTCAAGCAAGCCCAAGGCAAAAAAACACTTCTATCGTTAAGGAACATTACTCTACTTCTTACACATAGCTTCATGATAATGCTGGAAAAAAATGCTCGGAATATCGTGGACGGATTTCCGAACCAACGTGTCCATACTCCAGGAACTCGGCGTCACCCAGCGTTTGTCCACCGTAGTACAGTCGTGCATACTGCAAGCTTTTGGACACGTCTCTAAGCGGGATAGCAAATCCATGGAGTGGCTGGTTGTACAGGGAAAAGTAGAGGGAACCAGATCGCGTGGTAGGTCACCTATGCGCTGGACTGATCAAGTGAAATCTGCTATAGGAGGCCACGTATCTGAATGCGCCAAACAGTCCGCCAACAGGGAGAGATGGCGGGAGATCGTGCGGAGAGCTGTGTCCGCCTCTACCACCAACGTGGACGCCTCTACGTGACCACGACCGCTCTGCTAAGAGCGAAAAGATAGAGAGGAAAAGAGCAAGATAATTGTACCCATGAGGAGTGGTAGCTGTCCAATGCGAGCGGCGCTAAAGGCCGGACTGTTAATAATTTGTAAAGTTATGTGTAGCAGATAAAAAAAAAATTGAGAATCACGCAAAAACTTTTAAGCATATTTTTATGAAAGGTGAACGTTTCATCAAAATACGCTTAAAAGTTTATGCATTTAAATATAATTTGATTATTTATTTTTTAGAATACATGTTTTAGTATAACACCTGTTCTTTAATGTATAATAAATTAATAATGCGTCTAATTTGGGACAGCGCTCCTTAGTGGGCGAGTTCTATTACTGGGTACGACGCGCTGCGTGATCTCAGCACAGAACACGCAAGCTATAACCACTCAAAGCCGTTGGCTTAAAACTGCGACTAAAGCTGCGTCTACTGATAGATGCAGGCCGCGCGTTCAAAGTTATCTTACGAATGTTTTGTTAACGTTCCATATTTAAATCACATTATTGACCAGCGGGTTAAAATTAAATTCAGTACAATATCATTTTCGCAGCAACAGTAATTGTACACACCTTGCCCAGCTCCGTGTAATAGTTGACTTAATGAAAGTCTGCATGACATATAATTTGACGTTTTCGAGCCGGTGGTATGAAAACGTATGATAGCCCGGATAGAACTGGAGAAGATTTTTGTATTTGAAAGCTTTGTTTCCTAGTTTGAGCGAAGCTGAGAAGTCAGCAATTTTATGTATTCTAAATCTTTGAACATCTGGTTCTTTGATTTCACCATCTAAATTTTTCCTCGAAAACTGGTGCTGTAAGCGAGGATCTCGGGTAAACATTCCATTGAAAGTTTAGACGTCATGTCAATGGAAAAAAGATACCAAGGTCAAGGTCATTGAGAATCAGCAGATCTTTGTTGGACATTAAAACAATATTATCCATCAAACAAAATTGTATCAGACAAGGAAAACGATATTTATCTAACATTTCTTAGAAAAAAATGTCTGTATGAAAAAAAGCAGATTTTCACTCCGGGAGTACCGACAAAAGTGAAAACTTGAACAAAAATGCCGAACACCCCTTTTTTTTTGTAGGGTGGGAAATCATCCAATGACTTCTCCCGCTCTGGGTGGAACGGGAGGGCGTGTCAGACTCTTACTGACTAAAACCCACCCCTGTTCCTTCCCTGCCCTGAGTGCCCAGGGGAGCGGTGACTGTTACGAATTTATCCGCTACCCCTGGGCATAGAACCATCGGCTTAACGTGCTTTCCAAGGTACGGAAGTAACTAGGTATGTATTGAAGGGAATACTTCTTTAGCCCAATAGGGGGTATTGGGCTAAAGAACCTTGTTGGTGTTGGTGTCGGTGTCGGTGGTGAGTTCAATTGTTTTTTCCAATCTAAAAATGCCCAAAGCGCCTAATGAAGTTTTCACTTCAAAAAGATTGAATACCTTCAGTATTCACAATAATTCAAAAAACATTTTGTATACTTTTTATTCGTTTTTCTTGTCTGTTAGAATTTTCCACGGATAATTTCGTTTGAGTGTTTCTTTTTTTACACACCTGGATTTAGCGAATCGCAAAAATAAAACGCCACCGTTATAAACCATTTTATTATGATGCCATTGAAGATACTCGTACCCTCGACAACACGAAAATGACTCAGCGCTCCGGTTAAACGTACTAAGGTAGCATCAATCTAAGGGTGAAATATTGCTATCTCCTGTTGCTGTTCTCCTCTAATACTACCCTCTACGTTACGGTACTACGTTTCCCTCAATGGTTCCCTCGTGTTTTTCATGAATGAAGGAAGAAAGGGATGGGTAATGTCCGTTTTGTATAGCATCTTTTCATTCCTGCGTAGCTACGAGGCGAGGCTACGAGGTTGCTTGGCGAGATGATGTAGTGGTGACGTCACGGTTGAAAGTTTTTCATAGCATACTTTTAATAAGTGAAAATGGTTTACCACATTTCGCCTATGTATAAGGTTTTTTTTTGCGGATGTACCAACAGAAAAACAAAGTGCTTTAATTTTGTAAACCATTAACTAGTTTTAATTCATTCAGTCCTTTGAGTCAGTATTTATTGGATAATGGGTGGACGTCCCACGCATACGTACAAAATGTTTTCGGAATACATTCATTGTGTCTACAGCTAAGGGATGCCCTACCAGAGTCTATGTTTCATAGCTACAACCTGGGGGGTATTTAAGTCAAGATTGAAGAGGTTACTTATAAGCAAGCAAGCGTGCTCCATCGTAATATGTATTAGTTTATAGTAATTATTGTTTTATACTTATGTAAACAAAGCGCTTGACACTTCATTTAAATATGTTTGAATTTGCCGCGTAATAACTTTGATGTGTATAAGTTATCTGTGATTGAACTTGGGAGTTTTTATGGAGCGGTCTGTCAGATTGACGAATTGAAACCGCATGCGAATTAGGTTATGAAAATAACCAAACATACATCCCCCCTCCCACCATCCATCTCCTCCATCCTCTCTCCTTCTTCCTGTATATATACAGGATGGAACTAAAACCCTCCAACCAATAAAGGCGTTTTCCTGGTTTAAAATACGTACTAGAAAAAGTTGTAAAAAATGTAACTCATAAAAAACAAAAGTTATAGATTTTTTATTTTTATAAAATATGCGAAATTTAACAATAAATATGGCAAAATTTCATAAGTTGACAACACTCCACCGGCCGGCGAAATCTTTTCATTTTTACCTACTTTTATTTCAAACGATACCGCCCTGCACTAGCCGCGCTGTAGGCACTCAGCCTCGCTCAGGCGGCATCTTTCAAACAAAACAGTAGGTGAACTTTGTCGAGCGCTCAGTGTTGCTTTTGATAAGTTTTTAATTTCTTTTTAAATTAATTAATTTCATTGGGGAAAAATAATTATCTCGTATCCATTAAATGATTATGTATATGTGTACTCAGTACGATACCAAGTAATACCCTTCAGCATCGGATAGGGTTTTTGTTACATGCTGTATATTGTGTTTGATGGGCCTTAGTTGCCTGAAATAAAGGATAAATAAATAAATAGCTTACTATCAGGTAAGATATTGGTCAAGCTCGGGCCAAAAAATGCTTATTACAAAATGGTATTTTGAAACACAATTTTTTTTTAAATTATTACATAGCATAGCCAATATACCTCAAAAATAATGTGTGTATATATATATGATTTAGAGTTGAGAGATAGCATTGGGTTCTTACATATGAAATTGGCGTTTTTTCTCACAAATAGAGCACCTCGTCACATATATGAATCAAAATATTCATCTATTGCTTGATATTTTATCGAATGACCTTCATAGACAACTGCCAATAGTAAAAACATTATTACTAATAGTTTTATAAACAAAAAAAATACCTTAAAATGACTCCTCTTTTTGTTAGCAGAAATGGCCACTAGATTTGTTTTAACTTAGCCAAAACTTATTTTTGTTGCTTAATCTAAGTGGCATACGTTATCTTAGTTTTTAAACATTATTTCATAAAAATTTTAAAACATTAGTGTTCATAGTTATTAAATAAATTAAGAAAATGTTAGTATGAAAAGTGCAACTTCTTTAAAATTCTCCATACAAAACGCTGATTTCTGTCCATCGTCTCTCACACGAAGAATTTTTTAACTTACCATTGGTGCGGATTCTCTTGTTCAATAACTAAACGAAAATAAGGGAATTGCTATCTTTTACTAAAAGGCAGTGCGAGAAAAGGGCGGCTATAGCTATGCACTAAGAGATGTCAAACTAGTTTACGCCTTGCGCTTCGCCGTGTTTTTAGACGACAAATTTTACGTGTACCCTTAATTTGTATGGAAATATTAGTTCAAACTAAATTTGACAGCTCTAATTTACGTCCGTCTCTTTCTGGTTTTATTAGAGAGAAAAAGAAAGCAATAGCCTAAATAAAGTTTAGTTTGTTCACAACAAAATCAACACCATTGACGTATGATTTTAGCTCGCAGCTACGAAATTCGTAGCGACGTCTTGTCATAGAAGCCGGTACCAAGCCGGTACCAACTGACTAAAACTTTCAGGCGGGGATTTCCTGACAACGCCACGTTGACTTCAACATTCAGCTGAAACGCACTAGGGATCCATGAAGTATGAAGAGTTTAACTATATCGTAAACTGACTTTTAAGAACAGGGGAAATTGAAATTCATGAAAATAAAACTTAGGAAAGCCACTAAAACGTCCCTGCTGGTAATAACTGGTTCAAAAAATTGTCGTCAGGAACGCCAAAGCTGCCCAGCTGGTTCGCGCGGTTTGTTCGCTTAAAGTATTTTTTTTCTGTGGGGGCAATGCTAGTATGTTTATACTTTATTGCTTAATGGTACGGTACTTGACTAAATGCCGCGTCTTTGTGTTCCTGGGCACCCCGCACTATAACATAGAGAATGTTTTTAATAAATTGTAGAAATGTCGTCCGTCAACAGTTAGTGTCAACAGTCAGTTTATGTCATCTTTGTGATTGAATTGGAATTTTTGTATTTTAATTATCCAATAAATCGGCAAAATTTCAAGGATTACGAAACAATAAACTTTTAAAAAAAAAGAGAAAAAGAGGTCCCGCGTGTGTTGAAAATGCTAAAATTGAAAAACGGAACACGGAAATGGTGGGATGTTTACGTAATTATACAATGTAAGTTTTTTTTTTTAGTATGATTCACTACATAACCTCTTAAAACATCGCTCGTAATGTGGAAAGTAGTTAGTAATTAGTATTTACAAACACATAAAACAGTAAAAAATATCGATAAAAAAGGTCAATATTCCATCTTGCAGTAACTTTACTCGATTTTGGCGGGAAAAAAATGAGAGAAAGGGGTGTTTGGTTTGGGTTCAATGTGGTACTTAGAACATTTCACCTAGTGACAGGGTATTAAAAAAATAGATTATAATAGTCTAGTTTAATGATAAATAGGTTTTAAAGATACAAACTACAAAATTATTGGTAAAAACATAGGTTAACAAATATTAACGGTAACCACTAACGTTTATTTACGTTCACATTTCATTTGAAGTACTTAGAACACGTTATCGTACTTTAGTTTTCACATATGTTATATATGTTTTGTAAACACCTTACGAACATAATCTTGCAGTCTATCCTTTTATTTTATTTTTGTGGGTGATACTGAAAAAATACCTCGTAAAATTGTGTAGTCTGAGCATGACAGATCACAACGTGAATGCTATGAACGTCGTTAACAAAGCAGTAAGGTGAAGGAAATTTTGCCTGAAAAAAATACTAGGACAGCATAAATTGCAAGGTATCTGAGCTGAAAATTAACTCCCGCGAACGCCATAGTATTACAATTTTTTAAACAACCGGGAGAATTGTAATCATGCTAGCTATCCTAGCTGAAAGACCACCTCGCTTAGTCTGCGCATGACAAACCGCGTTACCATACCAATGAGGCGAAGGCTACACAGAATCTAGTCTGAAAAAGTACTAGAACAACATAAATTGCAAGGAGTCGGAGCTGAAAACCAACTTCAGCGAAGGCTTATTTTCACAACTCTTAAAACAAGCGGGAGAATATTATTGTGGCTGAATTTAATGTTTATTTTTCAGATAACAGTTATCTCAAAAATAAACATAATAGATTATCTCCACCATATACCGGTGGCGCATTGGCATACGTCTAGTGGTCCCATGAACTAGAGTCCATTTTTTCTTTTTAAATGAATGGAAACTTAATTAACTTATTTTTAAATTTGTCAAGTCTTTATCATATGAAAAGCGAGATATACGCGATAGACATCAAAGAACGTTGAAACGTAGGTTGTTTCTCAGTTCTTTGTTGCGTGATAACTCTGAATGCTTCAAACCGTTTTGGATGCTTGTATTTTTTTTTTATGTATGTTCGAGCATAACTGCGTCATTTATGAACGGATTTCCAAAATTCTTTTTTGTTTGAAAGGAGTTTGTTCGGAAATGGTCACATTTAAATTTCATGATGATTTAATGATGCGTTTCGGAGACAGACAACGGAACTCTTCAAAAAATGACAGCAAATCAACCGTGATTGCTGCTATCGCCTAGACATCCATTGTTAACACACTTTGATGGAGAAACACAACTCAAAAGTGAAAAATAAACCCTTTATTTCAAAAAAATAGAACCGACTTCCAAGAAAAACAAAAAGTGCAAAATAACTTTAATTTTGGAAGTCGGAGTCAAAAACCGAAGAAACAAAACCAGAAACACCGACTTCCGAAATTAAAGTTATTTTGCACTTTTTGTTTTTTAAGCCACCAGGATATTTTCATTTTCCTATATAAATAATATATAAATACTCGTACAAGGTCAGTTTTTAATGCTAGATGTACCAACTACTAGCAAGCCAGCACGATGTACCAAGCCAAGCCAGCAAGCAAGCCAGTGAGTGTTGCTTGGTATGGATATTCTATTTCACGAAAGCGGGTTTGTCTTGGATGTTTGTGAAGATTCACGTGCACATTGTTTCTGGGTAGAAGCTATTATTTATGACACAGAGCGATCAGAACTTACGGAAAAAAAGGTGTACATGACCCACACACACATCCAATACCAACCCGCCTTGTTGAGATAGAAAAACTATCCATTTAAAAACGTGGATATTTCTGTGGACACTTTACCAACACAATCACACCGTTATATCTATCTTATTATATTTGTTTCCAACTTACCCAGATGACAGTGAAGTGGAGAAATATTCTGTTTTTGTTTAAACATTATGTAAGTACGAGTAGTTAGGTTATCAATAGTTTGTTATAAAATATGATAATATTTAAGTAATTTTTATTTATACATATGATTATATTTTGAAATTGAATTTGTTGCATAGAAACAATAAATAATAGATATTAATTATATTTATCCTATTAATATGAATGGTTTTGAATGATGACATGATTGTAAATTGTGTAATTTGTAAAAAAAAAAAAATTGAATTATTATTATTTTATATATGTTGAAATATTATTTTTGTCACTAACATAGATTTAAGTTTATTGCTACTAATATAATGGACATAAAATTTATTACTGGTCGGAATTAAAAGATTTTAATTTGAATTATTTCTATGCTCGCTGAAAAACAACCTCGTGTAGTCTGCGCATGTCTGGCCGCGTTACGATAGCAATGAGACGAAGGCTCTTGCAAAGTACTAGGACAACATAAATTGAAAGGTGTCTGAGCTGAAAACCAATTATCCGTCAAACAAGGTTCTAACAGAGGGTTCCGTACCCGAAGGGCCCAAACGGAGCCCTATTGCTGTCATTCAGCCCTATTGACGTCTGTCTCAAAACAAAACTCCGAAGAATTTTTTAACTTTCCATTAACCTATGAACTTGAAAGTTGGTGATAATGTTTATTATGACGTATATTTTAGTATCAAACAACAATATATTGATAAATGAAATTTTTTCTTTGATAATTCCCTCATTTAATATGGAAAACTAAACGTGGCGGTTTCGTTTTTTAATTCATTCCTTCAGTTGTCAGTTACTTTTGTTTTTTTTTTCAGACTCGCATTTTAGTTAATCTCAAAAATAAAATTCGTCGTATAACCATTTTATTACGATGCCCCTGAAAAATGCCCTCGACCGCACAAAAATGACTCAGCGCTCCGCTCAAATGTACTAGGGTAGCAGCAATCTAAGGGTGAAATATTGCTATCTCATGTTGCTGTCCTCCTCTAATACTACCCTTTACGTCATTGTACTACGTTTCCCCCGGTGATTTCCCTCGCGTTTTCTTGAATCAAGTTAGAAAGAGACTGTATTAGCCGTTTTATAGCGTCTTTTCATTCGTGCACAGCTACGAGGTTACTAAGTTGGCGCTACGAGATGATGTAGTGGTGACGTCACAGTTGAAGGTATTGCTTAAGCTTTAATTGGTAAAAATAAAAAATATTTGTCAAAACGGTTGTATTTTTTTTATAGTTATTAAATAATTACACAACAGATTTCCTATATTTATGTGTACCTATTTATGTATAAACTTTTTAGGGTTCCGTAAGCGAAGTATCCAAACGGATCCCTATTGCTGTCAGTCACGTGTCTGTGTGTCTCTCTGAATTTTTTAACTTCCCATTGATGTATTAACTTGTTGGTGATTCAACTGAAACTTGCAATAAAATGTTAAGAATGTCGTAGCACGCCGTAGCAATTCGATCGCTAAGCAGCTTGCAGCTACGAAATTCGTAGCGACGTCTGGTCATGGAAGGCGATACCAAGCCGGTACCTTCAGACTTAAACTTTCAGGCTGGGCGTTTCCTGACAACGCCACGTTGACTTCAACATTCAGCTGACCTGGCTCGGTACCGAGCCGGTACCGAGCCAGGCGGGGCGTTGGTCGGTCAGCTGAAACGCACTAGGGATCCATGAAGTATGAAGAGTTTAACTAAATCGTAAACTGACTTTTAAATACAGGGGAAACTGAAATTCATGAAAATAAAACTAGGGAAAGCCAGCTGGTTCAAAAAATTGTCATCAGGAACGCCAAAGCTGCCCAGCTGGTTCGCGCGGTTTGTTCGCTTAAAAGTATTTTTTCTGTGGGGGCAATGCTAGTGTGTTCTTACTTTATTGTTTAATGGTACTCGACTAAATTCTGCGTCTTTTAGTTCTTGGGCACCCCGCACTATAACATAGAGATTTTTTTTAATAAATTGTTGAAATGTCGTCCGTCAACAGTCAGTTTATATCAACTTTGTGATTTAATTGGAATTTTTGTATGTTAGTTATCCATTAAATGGGCAAAATTTTAAGGATTACGAAACAATAAACTTCTCAGAGGTTCCGTGTGTGTTGAAAATGCTAAAATTGAAAAACGGAACATAGAAATGTCCCACCATTTCCATGTTCCGTTTTTCAATTTTAGCATTTGTTTACGTAATTATAAAATGGTAGTTTTTTTTTGTATGATTTACTACATAATCTCTTAAAACATTGGTCGTAATGTAGAAAGTAGTTAATAATTAGTATTTACAAACACATAAAACAGTAAAATACAACGATAAAATAGGTAAATTTTCCATCTTGCCGTAACTTGACTCGATTTTGGCGGAAAAAAAATGAGAGACAGGGGTGTTTTGTTTGGGTTCAATGTGGTACTTAGAACATTTCACCTCGTGACATAGGGGTATTAAAAAAATAGGTTGTAATAATCTAAATAAATTGGTTTTAAAGATACAAACTACAAAATTATTGGTAAAAACATAGGTTAACAAATATTAACGTTTACCGCTAACGTTACATTTACGTTTACATTTTATTTGAAGTACTTAGACTGGCCTGTTGGTCTAGTGGTTAGTGACCCTGACTGCTATGCCGGAGGTCGTGGGTTCGATTCCCACCCAGGACAAATGTTTGTGTGATGAGCACGATCATTTGTTCTGTGTCTGGGTGTAATTTATCTATAATATGTATGTATTTATAAATATATAAGTATGTTTATCAGTTGTCTAGTACCCATAACACAAGCTCTGCTTAGCTTGGGACTAGATGGCGTTGTGTGATAGTCGTGGAATATTATTATTATTATTTCGTTTATTCATTTGTAAATACATATAAATTATATTTTTAAATATTTCAATGAAAAAATAAAAAATAAAAAAAACATTTAAAAATATAAAAAAAAAAAAAAAAATAGTATCCCACCGGTATCGGGAACAGGGTCCAAGCTACCGGCGGTCAGGGCTCCAGAGAGAGGAACCGCCTGACAATGCGAGCCGTGTCCAGAAGTACTGCTTTCTGAATCAAGCCCTTGATCCAGCCGCCTAACGAGAGCCTCCTGAGGTGTTGATCGAGGCTCGTGGCTATTAAGCCATTGGCTGACACGACTATCGGTACAATGATCGCTGAGTCCACATCCCACATGTCGACAACCTCGCGAGCCAAGTCAATATACTTGATTTGTTTATCTTTCTCGGCTTTCACGAGGTTCTCGTCATGTGGGACGGTAATGTCAACAATCATTGCACGCCTCTCGATTCGGTCCACCACCACTATATCAGGCTTATTGGCTAAAATAGTCCTATCAGTGATGATGGACCGATCCCAGTACAATGAGATATGACCATTATCGAGAACTGGGTCGGGTGCATATCTGTAGTACGGCACTTCCGATTCCACAAGAGAGTACTTCAGAGCAAGTTGCTGATGGATAATCCTGGCTACAAGGTTATGCCTATGCAAGTACTCACCGTTAGCTAGACGAGAACAACCAGAGATTATGTGGCGGATTGATTCTCCCGGACGATGACATTCCCGACATATGTCAACCGTGCCGTCCTTCACAATAAATCTCCGGTAATTTTTCGTCATGATAACTTCGTCCATAATTGCACAGACAAAACCTTCGGTTTCCCCAAAGAGGTCACCGACACGCAGCCAGGCTACGGACGCTAACTGGTCTACATCGGGCCCATGTAGTGCCCGGAAAAAGCGTCCGTGAAGTTCCTTACTCTGCCATACTTCTCTGCGATCGTTAGTGTCAAGCACTAGAGGTTTGCGCCAGTTCTCGTTAGCTAAGGAGAGTGGAGTAAGGCCCTTGTCCACTGCCACTACATCTCGTTGCATACCTACGTCAGCAGCTAGGAAATATTCCCTTAGACTGCATACCTCGCGGTTGTGGAGGGTCTTAGCATTTAAAAAGCCTCGGCCTCCACACTTCCGCGGGATATACAGTCTCATCACCGACGAACGTGGGTGATGCATTCGAAATGCAGTCAGCAGTGTACGGACACGCCTATCCAGGGCGTCAAGTTCTGTTTGAGTCCATTTGAGTACGCCGAAAGAGTACATCAATACTGGCATGACCCAACCGTTGAAGGCGCGCACCTTGTTTCCGCCCGATAGAAGGCTATTAAATACCTTCTTCAGGCGGCCAAAGAAGCGCTCCTTCAACGATTGCTTCATGTCAGTAACATTGATACCTAACGCTTCCGACATACCCAAATACTTATAGGTTTCGGTTGGAGAGAGGGATTTCAGGTTTATGGAATCCGAGAGTTGAGTACCCACGGATTCCACAATCTCCCCTCGCTTTACATGCATGACCGCACATTTGTCTACACCAAACTCCATCCTGATGGCACTACTAAAGGTTTTAGTTACCTTCAGTAGCTCCATCAGTTGCAGGTTGCTGGGGGCAAAAAGTTTCAAGTCATCCATGTAAAGGAGGTGAGATATAACCTGACCACCTCTCTTCAACCGATAGCCTAGCCCTGAATTCTCCAGCAGTGTGCTTAGAGGATTCAAAGCTAGGCAAAACCAAAGCGGACTCAAACTGTCACCCTGGAATATACCCCGCTCGATCCTTATCGGTTCGCTATTCCTCTGGATTTGTCGACATCCTGGATAACGAAGGACCGTCCTCCATTGCCCCATACATGACATCATGAAGGTGCGTAGCGTTGCATCAACTTTATACAATTCTAGCACCCTCATGAGCCATGTATGAGGAACTGAGTCATAGGCCTTCTTATAGTCTATCCAACATGTCGACAGATCCTTTCGGAAACGTCGAACCTGTTGGCTAATGGTCATATCTATGAGGAGAAGCTCCTTAGTACCGCGGGACCCATTCCTACATCCATTTTGAGAGGCCGACATGATACAGTTACTATCTATATGTGTGTTAATCTTAGCTCTCAAAATGGATGTAAGAACCTTATAGACCGTCGGTAAACACGTGATCGGTCTATAATTTTTAGGTTCCGCAGTATTACCTGATTTATGGAGCAGGTAGGTTATTCCTGTAGTTAGAAATTGGGGCAGCGACCCTGACTCTAAGGCAGACTGGATCTGAGATGCCAAGCGGGCATGCGACCTCGTAAACCATTTTATCCAGAAGTTGTGCAGCCCGTCCGGACCTGGAGATTTCCAGTTAGCTAACGGACGGACTGCACGAGCTATATCTTGGGGGCTGATGATAATTGCCCCCATTTCTGGTATTGGATCGCACGCGCGCTCAACATCCCGAATCCAATCGCCCTCGGTATGACAGACAGGCACCGACCAGATGCTGCGCCAGAACGAGTATATGGCGTCATCATCCGGTAGGTGCGTATTAGTCACACCTTGGTCCGGTCGCTCCCAATCCCTATACACCCACCTTTCATTACTTCGGAATGTGCGATTCTGGGTGTATCGTTCCACTCGCCGTTTATACCTGCGAATACGGTTTGCCCATGCATATACTTTCTGCTTCAGGAAGTCGATGCGCTCTGTGACACGGGACATATAGTCTCGGGAGCTGACATCAGTCCCCGAAAACGCCCGTCTCACAAAGCGCATTACTCTTGGGCGAGTGTTGCCCTCCCTGAAGCAGATTAGTTTGCCTATGAGTGCTCTGGCCCCACCAATACGACGCTCGATCCTGCACTGCCAAGCCGGTACGGCTGGCTTCGGTCGTGTAGCTCTGTCATTAGGAAATTTGACGTGAGCTACACGACATGCCGCTACAGCCGCGCAGTACAGCATCGAGTGTGTATCGGTGAGGTCTTCGCAGTCATCAAAATAATTGGACAACTGCGAATCCAGAGCAGCCACCAGCGCCTTATTCTTGTTATGCATGGGCAAACGAGGTAAGCGTGGCCTAAGCTCGAGCGGCATGCTGCGATATTCCCGAATAGCACACTCCAAAGCACTCCTCAATTCATCATTGTAGTGGGTACTTACGTTTGTAACCATGTCATTACACTCCTCGTCAGCGTGGCTGGGAGCATGGTTGGACGGTGGTACCACAACTGGTAACACAGTCTGCGACGGAGGGGCAATAACATGGCTACTCATTTCAGCTCGGAGGCGATCAAGTACAGTATCATCCAACATATGATTACGCAGGATGACCCGCACCTGATCCGACAGTCGTTGGGCCGAAACGTTGACGGCTGGCTCAAGCACCTGGAACAAAGAGAGCATCCGAACACGGTACGCGGTCAGGTTGTTACCTCCCTCTGTAGCCCCATAGTATGAGCGCATGACGTTTTCATTGATGGATTCCGTCCATCTCATGCGCTGCACACTTCCGCCGGGAGCTGGGACCCTATCAGAGGCCGGTGGGCCTCGAGGTCCTAAGCCGCTCGGCGGCCGGCGTCCTCCCCGTCGACGCGCAGGTGGTGGTGTCGTCGGCGGCGAGAAGAACTCGTCGCTGGAGCTCGACGCAACTGCCACGGCCGGTGTCACAGCACTCACGATGGGGCTGGGTTCCGGCGGCGGCGAGGCGGAGCTGAGCGACGAGGCCGGAGGTGGTAGGCGTGCACGGCGAGCTGCTGATCTCGTCAACATTTAGGACGTGTTGTCCAATTTTTCGATTATTATTATTATTATTAGAACACGTTATCGTACTTTAGTTTTCACATTTGTCACATATGTTTTTTAAACACCATAATCTTGCAGTCTATCCTTTTATTTATTTTTTGGCTGATAATAATAAAAGAGCATCTGAGCATGACAGATCACGACGTGATTGCTATGATAACGTCGTAAACATAGCAGTAAGGCGAAGACTTCGCGAATTTCGCCTGAAAAAAGTAATAGGACAGCTTAACCTGTGAAGCCCCGCAACTCACCGGTGAGTCGGACAAAAAAAAAAAAAAATTAAAGAGAAAAAAAAATAAAAAAATCGGCTGTCAACCCGGGTTGTCGTCGGGGTTCAATTTGACAACCCGGATTTGGCCGCGGGGCTTCACAGGATTACAAGGTATCTGAGCTGAAAATTAACTCCTGCGAACGCCATAATGTTACAACTTTTTAAACAAGCGGGAGAATTGCAATCTTGCTAGCTATCCTAGCTGAAAACCACCTCGTGTAGTCTGCGCATGACAGACCGCGTTACCATACCAATGAGGCGAAGGCTGCACAGAATCTAGCCTGAAAAAGTACTAGGACCACATAAATTGCAACGAGTCTGAGCTGAAAACCAACTTTAGCGAACGCTTATTTTCACAACTTAAAACAAGCGGGAGAATATTATGGCTGAATTTAATGTTATTTGGTGGTTAGTGGCGCATCGCCATACTTCTAGTGGTTCCATGAACTATATAGGGTGCCTACCACTGTCTTTAGCATTTCTTCTGAACTGACAAATGTTTGCTGACTCTGGATAGGTCCACTCAAATCTGCGTGGTGCTTTCCTCTAAAGCTCAACTGAGACATTAACGTACATGGTTCCCATATGATTTGACCAGTACAGATTGTATGGATATTAAACGAGACTTTTATCAGAGTTTTGTCTAAACTATAGACACCGAAATAAACTTAGAAGTTTATTTAGGTGTTTCTTCTCAGGGTAGTCAGGTAGGAAACAGGCCTCACCTAGGCTTAAACTGACAAAAAAAATATTGATAAAATATAAATCATTTATCGTTTATCATTTCTTTTTAACCCCCGACGCGAAATGTTCTAAATTCATTCTTATTATATTTTAAAAAAAAAAAGAAAACGTTGCTTTACACATGGAATTACTACTATCATAAGTGCGTTCACAAAAAATGTAAACTCACATACACGAGACACCCAGACCCGGAACAAATCTGTAAGCCATACTAATATTTGTTCCGTACGGGGATCGAACCCGCGATACGCAGCCGCAGCAGCCGAATGCTCAACCACTTCGCCAATCGTGCAAGTTTGACCGCTATGTGTGTGTGTCTGTTTGTCGAACAGAGAAACGAGAGAACCGATTTGAATGTGGTTTTTTTATTTGAAACCAAGATTTCAAGCAATGGCTCTCAGGCATGTTTTATCAAAAATGATTCAGCCATTTAGAAGTAATCAGCTCTTTTGTGCTGTTTAAATGTTCGCTTTTCTTTTAAGCGTTTGGTTTTTTTTATTGTTTTATTTAATTGATTGGTATCTTGTCGAACATCGAATAGAAACTTAATTACTTACCATATTTTTGAGTTTAATAAGTTTTAAACAATATGTTAAGCGAGAAAAACTGAATAGATATCAAAGAACGTAGAAACCTAGGTGGTTTTTACGTTCTTTGTTGCGTTATAACTCTAACTCTGCAAACGGATTTTTATTTCTAACTAACATACCAACTGTATTCATCAATATATTTTCATGCTCGAATTTAAACAAGGTTAGTTTTTGATGCTAGATGCACTAACTACTAGCAAGCCAGCACGATGTACCGAAGGAACCAAGAGTATGTTGCTTGGTATAGATTTTCTATTTCACAAAGGCGGTTGGTTTTGTAGGTGTGTGTAGATTCACAATGTCTCTGCGTACGTAAGCTACATATTTTCTATGATACCGAGTGATTCGAGCTCAAGCATACAGAAAAAAAGTATACGTGACCTGAACACTCATTCAACACCAGGAAGGAACAGGGGTGGGTTTTAGTCAGTAAGAGTCTGACACGCCTTCCCGCTCCACCCAGAGCGGGAGAAGTCATTGGATGATTTTCCACCCCCAAAAAAACCTAAACACTAAATCTAGAATTAGATTTATGGAAAACGAAAATTTTATCAACCTATGGTAATTTAGGAACAGTCACATGTGTAGAAAAGCTATACATATAAAAATGTGGATAGTTCTGTATACACCTTACCAACACAATCTTGCTATCTATCTATCCTATCTGAAGAACCTGCTCGTGCAGTCTGCGCATGACAGACCGCGTTACCAATGCTAACTTTGCAGATTCTTGCCTGACAAAAGTACTAGGGGAACAGAAAACGCAAGGTGTCTGTGTAATAGTTATGTGTATATGGATGGGATCTCCACCATGTAAGACGTAGGTACCGGTGGCGTATCTTCATACGTCTAGTGGTCCCATGAAATAGGATGCCTACTACTGCCTTAAGCATTTCTTCTTTTAATACGAATAGAAAATTTATTACCGTAATTTTGAGTTTGTCAAGTTATTAATATAATTATGATAAAGCAAGAAATACTCAATAGACATCGAAGAACGTAGAACTGTAGGTTATTATTACGTTCTTTGTTGCATAAAATATCTCGGAATGCTTCAGGCCTTTTGCTTGAATATAAATAAGAACTAGTTACCAACTACTATTAAGCCAGCACGATTTACCAAGCCAAGGTAAAGAAAAAAGATTTTAAGTATTGCTTGGATTTTCTATTTCACAAAAGCGAGTTTGTCTTGGAGAGGCGGGTTTGTGTGTAGATTTAAGTGTACATTGTTTGAAGTTATTTTCTATGAAACCGAGCGAACCGAACTTACGCTTACAGATAAATAAGGTGTACATGAACCCAGACACACATTAACACCAACCCGCCTTGTTGAGATAGAAAACTATCCATTCAAAAAGAGTGTTGAGAAAATTTATACACCTTACCTTCACAATCTGGCTATTGATATAATAGCCAGATTGTGTAGGTAAGGTGTATAAATATATATTATACATATAGTATATTTTTCCTTTTATTATTTCTATGCTAGCTGAAAAACCACCTCGTGCAGTCTGCGCAGGATGGACCGCGTGACGAAGGCTGCCCAGATTCTAGCCTGAAAAAGTACTAAGGCAACATAAATCGCAAGGTGACTGAGCTGAAAACTAACTCTCGCGAACGCTTCATTAATACAACTTTTGAAACAAGCGGGAGAACTTTATGGCTGAGTTTAATGTTAATTTTTCAGGTAACAGTTATCTGAAAAATAAATATAATAGATTATGTATATGGATGGGATCTGAACCATATACCCGGCATACGTCTATAGGTCCCATGAACTAGGGTGTCTACCACTGCCTTTAGCATTTTTTTCTTTTTAAATGAATGGAAACTTAATTAACATATTTTTAAGTTTGTCAACTTTTCAATAAATAAAGCGAAAAATACTCATTATACATCAAATAACGTAGAAACGTAGGTTGTTTCTACGTTCTTTGTTGCATTAGAACTCTGAAACTTCAGGCCGTTGTTTGAATATAACATACCAACTGGTTAGTTTTTGATGCTAGATGTACCAACTACTAGCAAGCCAGCACAATGTACCGAGCTTGGTATGAATTTTCTATTTCACGAAAGCGGGTTTTGACTTGGATGTTTGTGAAGATTCACGTGCACATTGTTTCTGGGTAGGAGCGACATCATCATCAATCTATGACACCGAGCGATCAGAACTTACGCTTACAGAAAAAAAGGTGTACATGAACCCACACACACATCCAATACCAACCCGCCTTGTTGAGATAGAAATCTATCCATTCAAAAATATGCATGTTTCTGTGTACACCTTACCAACACAATCACTCTATTATATCTTTTTTTTATATTTATTTCCAGCTTGCCCAGATGACGGCGATGCCGATGTGAAGAAATACTTTGACGTATTCGGTTTTTGTTTAAACATTATGTAGTTAGGTTATGAATAGTTTGTTTTAAGATAAGATAGTATTTAAGTAATTTTTATTTAATTATAGGATTATATTTTGAAGTGAATTTGTTGTATAAAAACAATAAATAATAGATATTATATTTATCATAATATTGTAAATGGATTTGAATGATGACATGATTGTAAATTGATTTTTTTTTGTGTTGAGATGTTCTTTTTGTCACTAACATATATTTAAGTTAATTGCTACTAACAAAGTGGGCCACAAATTTATTACTGGTCTGAATTAAATTATTTGAATTTCAATTATTTCTATACTAGCTGAAAAACCACCTCGTGTAATCTGCGCATGACTGACCGCGTTACGATAGCAATGAGACGAAGGCTTCGCACAGTCTAGCCTGAAAAAAGTACTAGGACAACATATATTGCAAGGTGTGAAAACCAATTATCCGTCAAACACAGTTCTAACACAGGGTCCCGTACCCGAAGGGCCCAAACGAGGGCTTCGTTTGGGCCCTTCGGGCTTTTTTTTTTTTTTTTTTTTTTATGTTTGGTAGGTTCGCGTTTGACCACTATCTCACCTGATGGCAAGTGATGATGTGGTCGAAGATGGAGCACGCTTGCCTAGAAGTAACCTATTCACTCTTGACTTAAACTTATTGCTGTCATTCATGTATCTATCTGTCCATCTGTTCTCGTCTGTCTGTCCGACATCTGTCTCAAAACAAATTTCGAAGAATTTTTTAACTTTTCATTAAAGGTAACTTTGTTCAGAGCCTACTGCCAAAGCTTTTACACTAGTGCCCTGTGGACCAATTACACGCAGCGGGCCTACAATGCTCTAAGAGTTCAGTACAACAACGCCTTTAGGGTTCTGTTGAAACTTCCTCGGTTCTGCAGTGCCTCGGGCATGTTTGCTGACGCGAGAGTGGACGACTTTTACGCGTTAATGCGCAAGAAGTCGGCCTCACTGATACGTCGAATTAGAGGTAGTGGCAATGGAATCTTAAGGGCGTTCGCAGAAAGACCAGAGTCGGCAGTGTGGGATAGATTTGTTAGGCTGCATATTTTATGAGAGATTTGCAGCTTAATATAAATGATTTTATATGATGACATGATTGTGAATTGATTTATTATTATTATTTTTGTGACTAACATAGATTTAAGTTTATTGCTACTAACATAATATGGACATAAAATTTATTACTGGTCTGAATTAAATGATTTGAATTGAATTAACCTATGAACTTGAAAGTTCGTGATAATGTTTATTATGACGTATATTTTAACATCAAATACCAATATAATGATAAATCAATTTTTTTCCTAAACACCTAAATTGCGATACGCACCTGACGGTTTTTTTTAAATTTAATTCCTTCAGTTTTCAGTTACTTTTGTTCTTTTTTTTTCATACATGCTTTTTAGATAATCTCAAATATAAAACCCGCCATTTCGTTGTATAACCATTTTATTACGATGCCCCTGAAAAATGCCCTCGACCGCACAATTGCTGTCCTCCTCTAATACTACCCTCTACATCATTGTACTACGTTTCCCCCGGTGATTTCCCTCGCGTTTTCTTGAATGAAGTTAGAAAGAGACGGTATTAGCCGTTTTATAGCGTCTTTTCATTCGTGCACAGCTACGAGGTTACTAACTAGGCGCTACGAGATGACGTAGTGGTGACGTCACAGTTGAAGGTATTGCTTAAGCTTTAATTGGTGAAAATTAAAAATATTTGTCAAAACGGTTGTATATTTTTATAGCTATTTAATTAATTACACAACAGATTTCCTATTTCATGTGCACCTATTTATGTGTAAACTTTTCAGGGTTCCGTAAGCGAAGTATCCAAACGAATCCCTATTGCTGTCAGTCACGTGTCTGTGTGTCTCTCTGAATTTTTTAACTTCCCATTGACGTATGAACTTGTTGGTGATTCAACTGAAACTTGCAATAAAATGTTAAGAATGTCGTAGCACGCCGTAGCAATTCGATCGCTACGCAGCGTGCAGCTACGAAATTCGTAGCGACGTCTGGTCATGGAAGGCGATACCAAGCCGGTACCTTAAGACTGAAACTTTCAGGCTGGGCGTTTCCTGACAACGCCACGTTGACTTCAACATTCAGCTGAAACGCACTAGGGATCCATGATGTATAAAGAGTTAAACTTTATCGTGAACTGACTTATAAATACAGGGAAAACTGAAATTCATGAAAATAAAACTAGTGAAGGCCACTAAAACGTCCCTGCTGGTAATAGCTGGTTCAAAAAATTGTCATCAGGAACGCCAAAGCTGCCCAGCTGGTTCGCGCGGTTTGTTTGCTTAAAAGTATTTTTTTTCTGTGGGGGCAATGCTAGTGTGTTTTTACTTTATTATTTAATGGTACTTGACTAAATTCCGCGTCTTTTGTTCGTGGGCTCCCCGCACTATAACATAGAGATTTTTTTTAATAAATTGTTGAAATGTCGTCCGTCAACAGTCAAAGTCAACAGTCAGTTTATGTCAACTTTGTGATTTAATTGAAATTTTTGTATGCTAGTTATCCTTTAAATCGGCAAAATTTCAAGGATTACGAAACAATAAACTTCTCAGAGGTTCCGTGTTTGTTGAAAATGCTAAAATTGAAAAACGGAACATGGAAATGTCCTACCATTTCCATGTTCCGTTTTTCAATTTTAGCATTTGTTTACGTAATTATACAATGGTAGTTTTTTTGTATGATTTACTACATAATCTCTTAAAACATTGCTCGTAATGTAGAAAGTAGTTAATAATTAGTATTTACAAACACATAAAACAGTAAAATACAACGATAAAATAGGTAAATATTTCATCTTGCCGTAACTTGACTCGATTTTGGCGAGAAAAAAATTAGAGATAGGGATGTTTTGTTTGGGTTCAATGTGGTACTTAGAACATTTCACCTAGTGACACAAGGGTATCCAAAAATAGGTTATAATAGTCTAGTTTAATAATTTATAGGTTTTAAGGATACAAACTACAAAATTATTGGTAAAAACATAGGTTAACAAATAATAACGGTTACCGCTAACGTTACATTTACGTTTACATTTAATTTGAAGTACTTAGAACCAGTTATCGTACTTTAGTTTTCACATATGTCACATATGTTTTGTAAACAAACACCTTACGAACATAATCTTGCAGTCTATCCTTTTTTTATTTGACTGGTACTGATAAAATACCTCGTTTAACCGTGTAATCTGAGCATGACAGATCCCGACGTGACTGCTATGATAACGTCGTTAACATAGCAGTAACGCGAAGACTTCGTACATTTCACCTGAAAAAAGTAATAGGACAGCATAAATTGCAAGGTATCTGAGCTGAAAATTAACTCCCGCGAACGCCATAATGTTACAACTTTTTAAACAAGCGGGAGAACTGCAATCTTGCTAGCTGTCCTAGCTGAAAAACCACCTCGTATAGTCTGCGCATGCCAGACCGCGTTACCATACCAATGAGGCGAGGGCAACACAGAATCTAGCCTGAAAAAGTACTAGGACAACATAAATTGCAAGGAGTCTGAGCTGAAAACCAACTTCAGCGAATGCTTATTTTCGCAACTCTTAAAAGAAGCGGGAGAATATTATGGCTTTTTTTTTTTGAGGGAGAATATAATGGCTGAACTCAATGTTATTTGTGTATATGGATGGGATATCCATCAAGTTGCAGTGGCGCATCGATATACTTTTAGTGGTTCGATGAACTATATAGGGCGCCTACCACTGCCTTTAGCATTTCTTCTGAACTGACAAATGCTTGCTGACTCTGGATAGGTCCACTCAAATCTGCGTGGTGCTTTCCTCAAAATCTCAACTGAGACACTAACGTACATGGTTCTCATATGATTTGACCAGTACAGATTGTATAGGCATTAAACGAGACTTTTATCAGAGGTCAAAGTCTAAACTCTAGACACCGAAACAAACTCAGGAGTTTATTTAGGTGTTTCTTCTCAGGGTAGTCAGGTAGGAAACAGGCCTCACCTAGGCTTAAACTGACAAAAAAAATATTGATAAAATATAAATCATCTATCGTTTATCATTTCTTTTTAACCCCCGACGCGAAATGAGGGGTGTTCTAATTTCATTATTATTATATTTAAAAAAAAAAAACGTTGCTTCACACTAGGAATTACTACTGCATCATCATGAGTGCGTTCACAAAACTGTAAACTCACATACACGAGACACCCAGACCCCGAACAAATCTGTAAGCCATACTAATATTTGTTCCGTACGGGGATCGAACCCCCGATACGCAGCCGCAGCAGCCGAATGCTCAACCACTTCGCCAATCGTGCAAGTTTGACCGCTATGTGTGTCTGTTTGTCGAACAGAGAAACGAGAGAACCGATTTGAATGTGGTTTTTTTATTTGAAACCAAGATTTCGAGCAATGGCTCTCAGGCATGTTTTATCAAAAATGATTCAGCCATTTCAAACTAATCAGCTCTTTTGTGCTGATTAAATGTTCGCTTTTCTTTTAAGCATTTGGTTTTTTTTTATTGTTTTATTTAATTGATTGGTATGTTGTTTAACGAATAGAAACTTAATTACTTACCATATTTTTGAGTTTAATAAATTTTAAATAATATGTTAAGCGAGAAATACTGAATAGATATCAAAGAACGTAGAAACTTAAGTTGTTTTTACGTTCTTTGTTGCGTTATAACTCTAACTCAAAACGGATTTTTATTTCTAACTAACATACCAACTGTATTTTTCCCATCAATATATTTTCATGCTCGAATTTAAACAAGGTTAGTTTTTGATGCTAGATGCACTAACTACTAGCAAGCCAGCACGATGTACCGAAGGAACCAAGAGTATGTTGCTTGGTATAGATTTTCTATTTCACAAAGGCGGTTGGTTTTGTAGGTGTGTGTAGATTCACAATGTCTCTGCGTACGTAAGCTACATATTTTCTATGATACCGAGTGATTCGAGCTCAAGCATACAGAAAAAAAGTATACGTGACCTGAACACTCATTCAACACCAGGAAGGAACAGGGGTGGGTTTTAGTCAGTAAGAGTCTGACACGCCTTCCCGCTCTACCCAGAGCTGGAGAAGTCATTGGATGATTTCCCAACCCCAAAAAAACCAAGACCCACCTTGGTGCTGTTACCGGGAACTGGGAAAACCGACCTTAAGACTAAGTCTAGGATTAGATTTAGGGAAAACGAAAATTTTATCAGCCTATGGTGGTTTAGGAACATGTAGAAAACTATACATATAAAAATGTGGATAGTTCTGTATACACCTTACTAGCACAATCCTGCTATCAATCTATTCTATCTGAAGAACCTACACGTGCATTCTGCGCATGACAGACCGCGTTACCAATGATACCTTTGCAGATTCTCGCCTGAAAAAAGTACTAGGGCAACATAAAACGCAAGGTGTCTGAGCTGAAAACCAACTCCGAACGCTTTATTTTCATTTTATTTTGAAACTAACGATGCCGTTTGTTTCATCTTTTTCTCTTTTTTAAAATAAACATAATAGTTATGTGTAACTATTTGGATAGGATCTCCACCCTGTAGGACGTAGGTACCGGTGGCGTATCTTCATACGTCTAGTCGTCCCATGAAATAGGGTGCCTACTACTTACTGCCTTAAGCATTTCTTCTTTTTATACGAATAGAAAATTTATTACCATAATTTTGAGTTTGTCAAGTTATTAATATAATTATGATAAAACAAGAAATACTCATTAGACATCGAAGAACGTAGAACTGTAGGTTATTTTTACGTTCTTTGTTGCGTAAAATATCTCGGAATGCTTCAGGCCTTTTGCTTGAATATAAATAAGAACTAGTTAACAACTACTATTAAGCCAGCACGATTTACCAAGACAAGGTAAAGAAAAAAGATTTAAAGTATTGCTTGGATTTTCTATTTCACAAAAGCGAGTTTGTCTTGGAGAGGCGGGTTTGTGTGTAGATTTAAGTGTACATCGTTTGAAGTTATTTTCTATGAAACCGAGCGAACCGAACTTACGCTTACAGGTAAAAAAGGTGTACAATGTACCCAGACACACATTAACACCAACCCGCCTTGTTGAGATAGAAAACTATCCATTCAAAAAGAGTGTTGAGAAAATTTATACACCTTACCTACACAATCTGGCTATTGATATTATAGCCAGATTGTGTAGGTAAGGTGTATAAATATATATTATACATTTAGTATATTTTTCCTTTTATTATTTCTATGCTAGCTGAAAAACCACCTCGTGCAGTCTGCGCAGGACGGACCGCGTGACGAAGGCTGCCCAGATTCTAGCCTGAAAAAGTACTAAGGCAACATAAATCGCAAGGTGACTGAGCTGAAAACTAACTCCCGCGAACTTTTCATGTATAATAACTTTTGAAACAAGCGGGAGAACTCTATGGCTGAGTTAATTGTTAATTTTTCAGGTAACAGTTATCTGAAAATAAACATAATAGATTATGTTTATGGATGGAATCTCCACCATATACCCGGCATACGTCTAGTGATCCCATGAACTAGGGTGTCTACCACTGCCTTTAGCATTTTTTTTCTTTTTAAATAAATGGAGACATAATTACCATATTTTTAAGTTTGTCAACTTTTCAATAAATAAAGCGAAAAATACTCATTATACATCAAATAACGTAGAAACGTAGGTTGTTTCTACGTTCTTTGTTGCATTAGAACTCTGAAACTTCAAGCCGTTGTTTGAATATAACATACCAACTGTTTTTTTTCCGCCAGGATATTTTTAATGCTCATAGATAAATATATAAATACAAGATTAGTTTTTGTTGCTAGATGTACCAACTACTAGCATGCCAGCACAATGTACCGAGCTTGGTATGGATTTTCTATTTCACGAAAGCGGGTTTGTCTTGGATGTTTGTGAAAATTCACGTGCACATTGTTTCTGGGTAGGAGCGACATCGTCATCAATCTATGACACCGAGCGATCAGAACTTACGCTTACAGAAAAAAAGGTGTACATGAACCCACACACACATCCAATACCAACCCGCCTTGTTGAGATAGAAATCTATCCATTCAAAAATATGCATGTTTCTGTGTACACCTTACCAACACAATCACTCTATTATATCTTTTTTTTATATTTATTTCCAGCTTGCCCAGATGACGGCGATGTGGAGAAATACTTCGACGTATTCTGTTTTTGTTTAAACATTATGTAGTTAGGTTATCAATAGTTTGTTATAAGATAAGATAATATTTAAGTATTTTTTATTTATACATAGGAATTTTGAAATTGAATTTGTCGCATAGAAACAATAAATAATACGAGTAGATATCAAATTTATCCTATTATAATGAATGGTTTTGTATGATGACATTATTGTAATTTTTTTTTTGTGTTGTTCTATTATTTTTGTCATTAACATAGATTTAAGTTTATTGAAAGGTAAAAGGCACGCAGCGCGAACACAGCGCCCACACGTCATCGTGCAAACTGACGTCACCGCAGCCCTAGGCGCTCGCTGGCACCGTGTCGAGACATCTCTTTTCACCACTAGTGCGCTCGTTAACGCGGTATGCAACTCACCAACCAATCTGTACTCGCATTGTACGAGCGCTACGCTCGGGAGGAACTATGTGGCAGATGGAGTCAATGAGCGCGCGCCACCGCCGCGTGCGCGCAGGTGCACAAGTAGAACTACCTTCATGTTTAACAACGCGCGAAAATATAACAAAACTACCCACTCATCTGGGACGAGAGCAATATACGTTATTTTGGTCTGCTACCCTATAACACATAAACGAAATGTATATAAATACCAGCTCATAAAATTGTAAGCCATTCGACCTGAATACTCTTTTACTTAACTACCTACCTCCTGACAACTGGTAAACTACTAATATAATGGCCATAAAATGTATTACTGGTCAAAATTAAATGATTTGAATTTGAATTATTTTTACGCTAGCTGAAAAACCACCTCGTGTAGTCTGCGCATGACTGACCGCGTTACGATAGCAATGAGACGAAGGCTTCGCACAGTCTAGCCTGAAAAAAGTACTAGGACAACATAAATTGAAAGGTGTCTGAGCTGAAAACCAATTTTTTTTTTTTTTTTTTTATGTTTGATAGGCTCGCGTTTGACCACTATCTCACCTGATGTTAAGCGATGATGCGGTCGAAGTTATCCGTCAAACAGGGTTCTAACAGCTCCGTACCCGAAGGGCCCAAACGGAGCCCTATTGCTGTCATTCATATATCCATCTGTCCGTCTGTCTGTCCGACGTCTGTCTCAAAACAAAACTCCGAAGAATTTTTTAACTTTCCATTAACCTATGAACTTGAAAGTTGGTGATCATGTTTAATATGACGTATATTTTAATATCAAACAACAATATATTGATAAATCAATTTTTTTCTTTGATAATTCCCTCATTTAATATGGAAAACTAAACGTGGCGGTTTCGTTTTTTAATTCATTCCTTCAGTTGTCAGTTACTTTTGTTTTTTTTAACATACTCGCATTTTAGTTAATCTTAAAAATAAATCGTCCTTTCGTCGTATAACCATTTTATTACGATGCCCCTGAAAAATACCCTCGACCGCACAAAATTGAGTCAGCGCTCCGGTCAAACGAACTAGGGTAGCAGCAATCTAAGGGTGAAATATTGCTATCTCATGCTGCTGTACTCCTCTAATACTACACTCTACGTCATGGTACTACGTTTCCCCCAATGATTTTCCTCGCATTTTCTTGAATGAAAGTTGAGGTTACAAGGTTCGCGCTACGAGATGACGTACTGGTGACGTCACAGTTGAAGGTATTGCTTGTGAAACAAAGCCTTAATTGGTAAAAATAAAATGTCCTTATTTCACCATTTTACTTATATTCATGGTTTTTTGCGGAGAAACCAAGAAAAAAACGAAATCGAAAGCTTTTATAATAAAATAAAATAATACGTAATTTAAACTTGATCTATGCATTAACTAATTTTGATGTACCTATGTTCTTTGAATCGATATTTGTTTGCCATTTGGTTGACATCCCTACCATACGCACTGAACGTTTTGGTAACACATTAAATTGTGCGCTCAGTTAAAGAGTGGACTTTCCTGCCGGAGTCTATGTTTCTTAGTAGCTACAACCTGTGGGGTCTAAAGTCAAGATTGAAGAGGTTACTTCTAGGCAGGCATGCTCCATCGTTGATGACATCATCGCTTACTATCAGGTAAGATAGAGGTCAAGCGCGAAGCTATCATCATCATCATCTGCCTAGCCTTTTCCCAACTATCTTGGGGTCGGCTTCCGCTCTAACCGGATGCAGCTGAATACCAGTATTTTACATGGAGTGACTGCCTATCTGACCTCCACAACCCAGTAACTGGGTATTACGATACTCCTTGGTAAGACTGAATGTCAGACTTTCGGGCTTCTGAAGACCTGTAACGACTGTCAAAGATCCACGATTGACAGCCGGGACCAACGGCTTAACGTGCTTTCCGAGGCACGGAGGAGTCTCGGTATGTAAAGATGGTCACCCATCCACGGACCAACCCCGGCAAGCGTTGCTTAACCTGATGGATCGACCAGTGCGGCTGTTATTACTTTAGCCACGAGCTCCTCAAGCGCGAAGCTATCAATGATTATAAAAAAAAGATATTTTGGAACACTATTTTTTTTTAAATTTTTACTTACCAATTTTCGAGAATTCCTTTCCCGATTTTGTCGAGGAAAAAATTAAAAATTTCAATGACATTTTGGAAAGATTACTCCAAATTAACATGCATTCGGCCATCACTTTGATTCGTTACTGCTGTGTCGGCCCTAAATTAACATATTTCCTTCGCGCTTCCCATTTCTGGAAACCCTTTCATCTTTTGGAAAAAATGGACCAAATTATTCGTCAAACTTTTACGTCAATTTTAAATGTGGCCATGGACGACCGAGCCTGGGCTCAGGCTACTCTTCCCAGCCGTGTGGGAGGTCTCGGCGTCCGCAAAATTACTAGTATTAGTTTACCGGCTGTCATATCCTCGGTTCACGGCACTGAGAAATTAATCAGGAATATCTTAGCTTCCTCACTGATTAAGATGTGCCGTGCTTCACCGAGGCTATGGATGCCTGGAGACTCGCTTGCCCAAATATAAATCCGCCCGACTACCTATCTTCCCAGAGACGGTGGGATGAGCCGCTCTGCAGAGCAGTTCAGGAAAACCTAATTGCTACATCTGCTACGACTGCGGAGCGTGCGCACCTGCTGACTGTGGGAGAGTGGGAGTCGGGCCGCTAGCTTCACGCACTACCGTCGTCGAACATAGATTCCTTGTTTGACGATACTCCTTTTCGCCTCGCTGTTGCCCTACGTCTAGGCGCTCCCTGTTGTTCTCCTCATCGCTGCCACTGTGGCAAAGTTGTCAACAGCCTCGGCCACCACGGCCTGTCGTGCAGCCGAAGCGCGGGTCGCATAGCGCGGCCCGCGAATATCATCGACATCATCTGACGAGCTCTTGTCACCGCCGGCGTTCCGGGTGTATTAGAACCACACGGTCTGGCTCGCGACGATGATAAAAGACCGGACGGGATGTCGTTATTTCCGTGGAAGTTGGGTAGGCTTTTAGTGTGGGACGCTACATGTGTCGATACTCTTGCGCCATCTCATCTTCCTAGTTCGTCGTGCTATGCCGGTGCTGCCGCTGCGGCTGCGGAAAACCTCAAGCGGCAGAAATATAGCAACCTCGTCGGTAGCTACATTTTCGAGCCGTTTGAGGTTGAAACCCTTTGGGCCGTGGGGTCCCAGTGCTCATATATTATTTAAAGATCTGTCTAAACGCCTTGTTGACACTTCGCGTGACCCAAGGGCTGGCTTTTACCTCGGCCAGAGGTTAAGCATTGCCATACAACGTGGCAATGCCGCCAGTCTTATGGGTACACTTCCAGTCGACAGCGATGCGGAGAAATTTTTTGACGCCAAATTTTAAATTTTATTTAGATACTAGCTGTGCCCGCGACTTCGTTCGCGTGGTTGTCGAGAACAAAACAACGTCGTTTAGATAAGAGTATATCACCTTTTTGATGATTTAGATAAGAGTCCTGACTTTGGTATAGTTGATTACGTTAATGCTTCTCTATATACTATGTTAGCGGTGGAATTACCCGGAGCATATACAAAAAGGTTGTTTGGGTTGCTAACACGTGATAGAGAAACATAGAGTTGGCCGTGTGAAAAACAATCAAAAGTAAGGTCTACACCCGCAACGGATAACGTCTGGCCTTGGGCTTTATTAATAGTCATAGCGTAACAGAGGCTTACAGGAAATTGCACACGTTTGAAAGTAAACGGAAAATTATTGGGGATAATGGGTATCCTGGGAATGAAAACAACATCACCGGAGCCGCAACCTGTTAAGATTTCGGCTTCGATGACATTTCGTTGGAGATTTGTTACTCTCAACCGAGTTCCATTGCATAGTTTTGGTGGGCTTAAATTTCTGAGTAGAATGATTGGTACTCCGACTTTTAAATAAATTTTGTGTGCTGGAAGACCTGGTGTATTTAGAGAGTCTAAAAACTCTACTGGATAGTGGGTGGCATCTCCTTCTTCTAAAACCGTGTTAATAGATAAATATTCCCTACTTTCTCCAGAAACATGTACCAATATTTGAGAATTTATTGCTGCTGCTTGGTCGTTGCGAGGTGCCAAAATAGCTCGTTGGCATAGCCAAGCAGCGTCATGGTTCGAGATCTCTGATGGATCTCCGTATACAGAGGAAATGAGTTCCTGCTGTGAGGCAACAGAAGAACACAGGCTTTCGACTAAAGTTACTTTACCTCCTTCTTGAGTCGGGTATGTGCCGTTACCAATTTGAAGTAGTAAATTTGAGAAAACCTGCGCGTTTGCGTCACCTCCCAAATATGCTCGCATATTAAAGCTCAAATTAGTTAATATGACACTACGCCATAAAATAGAGCTCTTTAAACAGGCACCTATTTCATCGGCCCTCGTTCCTCTGGGTATTATAGGGAGTGTCTGCCTGAAGTCTCCACAGAATAGCACCGTTAAGCCTCCCATCGGTCGGTCATTTTGTCTTATATCTCGCAACGTTCTATCTACAGCTTCCACAGCTTTACGATTTGCCATCGTACACTCGTCCCAAACGATAAGGGCGCAATCGCGTAAAACCCTTGCTTTATCACTATTGCGAGACACGTTGCAAACAGGGTTTTCTGTGCGGTCCAAGTCGATTGGTATTTTAAATGTTGTATGTGCAGTTTTTCCTCCTGGTAATAAAGTGGCAGCTATTCCTGAGGAAGCGACGGCAAGGGCAATTTTGTTTTGGCTCCTTATTTGAGCCAAGATAACTTTAGTGAGGAAAGTTTTACCTGTTCCACCAGGTGCATCTAAAAACAGCATTTCTCCTAATGAATGTTCTACACTACAGCATACTCTATCAAAGATTTGACGTTGTTCTGTCGTCAAATTTGAACAGCCATTTCGCAATATTTCTGCTAACTCTTCGGGGTTGTAATTTATTTCAGATGTATACTCCCTATTAATTCGTTCCCCACCAACTGTCGGTGTCGGCAAGCCGTATTGACTGAGGGGGTTCCCTCCTATACTTGTAACTATATCTTGTATAGCCAGCAAAGCCCTATTATGGCAGCTTTCACGTACTTGGTCAGAAGTTTCACTATTTATATTTTGCTGTCTCAAAAAATCTTCGGCAAACGCGTCTTTATATTTTTGCCACAACTGCCCAGCGTCCGATAGGCCACAAAATGTCAACAAAATGGCAAATAAATGGCGCAAACGATGTGGACTATCACTGACGCATGCTTCGGCTAAAGCATCATCCCAATGCTGATCGCCATCTAATAAATGCCGTGCGCGGCAAGCAGCTTGAAATGTGGGATATTCTATATCGTCCACTTTGCGGAGCTCAGCAAAAGAAGTAGGTCCTCGCACTGTGTGAAGAAGAAGGCGTAAATAATAACACTCTGCATTATTTGGGTGCACCGTGTATACTCTTCCAATCACGTGTTCTTTAAAAATGCCGGACTCGCCTTCTACAGCAGTTCCACGTCTCCTGCGATTAAAAACACCTTGCTGCTTGTTATAAGTATAATAATGTGGCACTTCATTGTACAACAGAGACTTAGCGAAATTGTCTCTTTCGCAAAGGCGAAAGAATGCGAGCAAGGTGGTTTGTCTTGGGTTGTTCATTCTTTCTGCCACATTTTCTGGCTGAAAGTAAACTCGCTGCCCGCCTTCCAGGTGCACGTCAAGATGGATGACTGGCGGATACCTTTCATGAATAGGGAAACTCAAAATGCGCCAAACTGCCTCCGAAGAGCTTATGTATCGGCCAGATTGATACCTTGTCACTTCATCAAATTGGTTGTTATTTCTTAGTGCTATCATGGCTTGATCACTACCTTTATTAACATATTTACATATATATTTTATAGATTCGACGCTATTACAAATTTCAACATTAATGTGTGCTTGAAAAGCGTTTGACAAAACTGGAGAATACGGTACCACCCAACTATTATTTAGAATTATTTCTTGTCCACGGCATCTGACAGTAGCTGTGAAACCACCTTGTGACGGTGATCTTCGCCGGTATTGCGGATACCCATTTTCCCCAGCCATAGTTAGTTCTTTCAGTGCTCTGGGGTATTTTTTTGAGCATTGACCATCTTTCATGCACGGTGATTCCCTGTTTAAGAGGCCACATGGCCCGTGAACCATATGTGTTTTTACTATGTCATGCAAAATCGGATCTGCATTATAGTCCGGAAATTCTGCACTTATGACACTGTCTATAGCATCGGGACGAATTTTTTCTTCCAGCCACAGAAGAATGTGCGCGTGGGGTAAACCACGCTTTTGCCACTCGACGCTATACATAAAACAAAGAGTTGAACCGAAAACTTTCTCCTTTGTAAGTAGATTAATCAAGACTTTGAGTTTTAAATGAAAAATCCTAGCAATAATGTCATGTCTGTCGTATGACGCCTGTCCTGTGAGAAGTGCCTGGCAAATCTCCGTCCACTTTGGATTTGTTGTAAATGTTATAAAAAGGTCCGGCCGGCCGTATTTACGGACGTAACAAAAAGCATCTTGCGTTCGTTCGTGCATATACCGCGGACCGCCTGTGAAACTGGATGGCAAAATAACCAATCGACCCAAGTTTTCGACGTTATTATCTGATTGCATGGCGTCCCGCAAGTGCACGTATTCTTCAGCGCGTAACCGTCGCTGGTTAGTGCGAATATACACTAAACGTTCAGTTTCTATTTTTGCGTACATGTCCACAATAAATTGGCTGAACAAACCACGAAATCGTTGCAAATATACGAAACTGTTTTGCCTTATTTGTAAAAGGTAGGAATAGTATTGTTGAGCAGATATTTTTTTTTGATAATTAGTGACTCTCGTAGTAGGGTTCACTTGGTACAGCCCAAAATTGTACCCATCTTCACCATGACAATAAATTAGTGGATATTGCAGGGCGTCGTAAGCTCGGTGGGTTTCCAAAATGCGTTGAAGGCGATCGTCGCGTGTACGCAACACGATATCACGTCTCTCACACTCCTGGTCGACTAAAACAACTGCAACTTCATCTGCGACGGGTGCATTGTGTCTTCCACGGTGTTCACCCACAGGACGTCTATCGGCACTTATAACAATTTTGAAATCATTGCTGCCTTGTGGAATTGACTCCAATGCAGCTTTGAATTCACGAACGTACTGGTTAACGTGATGCAGCAATTCTTGAAGTTGACCCAAAAGCTCAGCATTGAGCTGGGGAAAATTGTGATTTCTAACATTGAGCTGTTGCGTGTAATCGGATACAACATAAATTTGGAGAAATTTGGGTTCATTTTCTGGCAGCAAAGATCCAATAAGGTGATAAACTTGACCTTGTACTTTGAAGGTTGGCATGAACGGTCCTTCCGTTATTTGTTTTGCCCCAAAGGAAGTCATTTGGAAAGCACTGTTATATAAACGAATATTATCCAAAAAACGGTTCGACTGGGGATGATCGCCATTCAGGAGACTTTTAAGTAAGTGTGGTGGATCTTGGAAATTTGGAAGAACAATTTTTCCATTTGAGCAGCACATTCCATCTGTCTCTTTCCTCCATTTCAAAGCATGACAAAAATTACAAATTTCTCTCATGTCACCCACGAAAGTAAAGCCAGCATAATTAATTCTAGACGAATATGTGAACCCTGATTTTTCCCTATTGTCCCAAGGTAATAAAATATTTGCATCGTCATTTTCCATGGACTCATCAGCTCCGCTATTTGTTTCTCTATTCATATGGTATCGAGCTCGTTCTATTTCTAGGCGAGATTGACGTTGTTCTGCTGTTTCTGCTCGTCTTAGTTCATCTATTCTTTCCCTTTCAGATGCAAGATAACTTTCATTGTTTCTTTGTACACCTACATAGTTATGTCTAGCTATTTGTAATCGTTCTTCTCTTTGGGAGAGAGATTCAGACTCGCGCGAGAGAGCGTGTCGCTCTCGGTCAGATGACAGACGTGCTTGGCGTTCCTCGATACTCTCTTGAGAACGCAAAGTCGCGGTCCGAGTTCTTTGCGAACTTAAGCGCGACTCCCTTTCTGTGAAAGTCTCTGACTCGCGTGAGAGAGACTGGCGCTCCCGATCAGCAGACAGCCGAACTTCGCGTTCCTGGATATTCTCTTGAGAACGCAAAGTCGCGGTCCGAGTTCTTTGCGAACTTAAGCGCGACTCCCTTTCTGTGAAAGTCTCTGACTCGCGTGAGAGAGACTGGCGCTCCCGATCAGCAGACAGCCGAACTTCGCGTTCCTGGATATTCTCTTGAGAACGCAAAGTCGCGGTCCGAGTTCTTTGCGAACTTAAGCGCGACTCCCTTTCTGTGAATGTCTCTGACTCACGTGAGAGAGAGTGGCGCTCCCGATCAGCAGACAGCCGGTCTTGGCGTTCCTGGATACTCTCTTGAGACCGCAAAGTCGCGGTCCGTGTTCTTTGTGAACTTAAACGTGACTCCCTTTCGGTGAACGTTTCCGATTCACGTGAAAGAGCGATGTGCTCTCGGTTAGCAGATAACCGTGCTTCACGATCTTCTTCCGATTCCTGAGACCTACAAAGTCTTTTAGAGGGATGCGGAACAGGGTGTAAAGTTCCACAACCTCCATTGAAAAGGGAGGATCCTCCGACCAGACGGGTGTTGTGTCTGGTCCGGGCAACTGCCCAATGGTTGATTTCGGACTGTTGTATATGTTCAAATCGCGCGGAGAACTCTGCTTGCGCGATGTAGAATTCTTGCTATTTTTAGTTCGTGTGCGGCGTCATAGATGTCGCTACATCACTCCCCTCCGGAGATCGGAGATCGATGGTTCTTGATGAGTCGTCCATACATCTTGTGATGCTTGCCGGGTCAGTGGAAGGTTGGTTCCAGTGAGTCGGAACCGGAAGAGCCGCATAGTTCACGGTGAGTCGGAACTGTCTGCGGTGATGCCCCAGTGAGTCGGGGTGTTGCTATCCCAGTGAGTCGGGATGATGCCCCAGTGAGTCGGGGTGATGATGTCCCAGTGAGTCGGGATGATGCCCCAGTGAGTCGGGGTGATGATGTCCCAGTGAGTCGGGATGATGCTGCAGGCTCCAGTGGGTCGGAGCGGTACTGTGCGACGTAGTGGCTTGACTGCTGGCGTCGACCAGGAGAGGTTCTTCGACCGGCCGAAGGTGATGTTCGGTGCGCCAAGATCGCTGATGAGGTTGATGGTGATGAAAGAGGCTGAGGATGCTGACCAGGAATGCGCATCCGCTGCATGCTGGTGGTCAGGATACCCGTAGAAGCCGTTGGTACTGGCTGGCTGTATGACTCGTTGCTCAAGAGCTTGAAGGAAGCGATGATGATGACGTCACGCTGAAGTAGCTGCACGAAGGCTGCGCTGACGTTCATGCTCGAGGGTCACCAGTTTGGAGGTACGTGGAACAGGGTGTAAAGTTCCACAACCTCCATTGAAAAGGGAGGATCCTCCGACCAGACGGGTGTTGTGTCTGGTCCGGGCAACTGCCCAATGGTTGATTTCGGACTGTTGTATATGTTCAAATCGCGCGGAGAACTCTGCTTGCGCGATGTAGAATTCTTGCTATTTTTAGTTCGTGTGCGGCGTCATAGATGTCGCTACAGTCTCATCCTTTTCGCATTTCGGCTACGCAGCGAAAGGTTAGTTTTTTTTCTTTGAGGCATTTTCAAGGAAAATTAAAGCAATAAACAAAACTAACAACACTTATGACTGAATAGCCTACAAACTTAAAAGATCGGTGCGTCGAACAGTCTAGTGTGACAACGTATCGTCTGTTCGTGGTCGTGACTCAACGAATTGGCAACACTAACTTACTGTATAACGATTGGCACTATTGGATTCAAACTACGAAGTAAATCAAATACAATCTTTACTTCATACTTCAAACCAATGACCAAAGTTGACCAAACGAAACCAATAAGATAAGCAAATACTTTTTTTTCGACCAATTTAGAAAATCGATAAACCAAGCAACCAAAGAACTTTTACGACACACGCAAGAACTTTTAAGACACCTAACGAAACCCAATTTGCCTAGTAAACACGGTGGACGTCATCCTCGCGCGGAAAATCTTAACACCGCGATTCAGAAAATGACGTCATTTGCACAACGCCATCTATCGGATTTAGATTTCAACTATCAACATTAGTTCTATTTTTAGTCTTAAGATGTCGTTGCAAGTACTATACTTAATTGCGTAACGTAATATTTTACTTCTTGAACTCACTAAATTAATCATATCTTTTGATAGAGTGAACCGATTTCGATGAAACAAAAACTAAGTTAATCCTCAAGTTGCGTATAATTTTTGTATATAAACATTGTCAGCATTGAATTCGTAGATTTTACGTGATGTGCGCACAAACAAACAGACAAACAGACAAACAGACAAAAATTTCAAAAATGATGGAAATGGGTTCTGTTACTTATCTTTTCACACGCTGGCTATTTTTTGTTTCAATTTCTTCAATGTACAAAAATGACTTTTCTACAGATTTATTATATGTATAGATGAGTTTTTGTTTTAATTACAGTTTGTTAAGTATTTTATAATATTAGTAGGATTAACTTTTTCACGATTTTGGCACCCCAATTTTTACTTAATCAACATCGCAGGCAATATACCTCAAAAATAATGTGTGTATGTACGGTTTATAGTTCAGAGATAGTATTGGTTTAAATTACTACCACTAAGTTACCACGGACAATATTTACCTACCAGAGACATCTATCGTAGGGTGGCAGCAGTATTTAGCTTTTCGTTACTCCACTCGCGAGCTTGTTAGTCAGTCACTTTACAACGTAGCTTACAACCAACTACAGATCACGATTTATAATGGTACCGCTAGATGGCGTTGGTGGTGGTTGTTTCACAAACAGGTGAGGATAAAAATAGTTTAAAACGTTTGAACCATGTTTTTTTTATAAATTAGCCTATAAGTGTCTCACTCCTGGGTTAAGGCCTCCCCCATGTCCTTCCCTGAGATTATTACCTTTAAATCATGAAAAAAAAATGAAAATGATCACGATTTTATACAACTGCTTGTGGGGTTATCTGGTTATTGTGTTCCCCTTACTACTGTTTGATGACAGCAACGTCGTTTACAAGCAGTTACGAGTTTTCTAACGTTTCGTCATGAGATTTTCAGCCATAAATAATACAAAACAAATTATCTACGATTTTATTTAGAAAAATCAGTGTGTAACTGACAAATAATTCTGGAGGCAAAAATTCTCGCGCACCTGTACGAGTGGCGCGAGGAGGCTAAACGCCGGGGCGAAACTCCGCTGCCGCGACAACTCGCGGCTCGGCGGACAGAGCTCCGGCAGGATCTCATGGTGACATGGAGAGAGCGACTGTCGCAACCCAGCGCTGGGCAAGCCACCATCGAGGCGGTAGTGCCCCTCTTTGAGGAGTGGCTGGAGAGGCGCCATGGCGCCCTCACCTTCCGCCTGACGCAGGTGCTCACCGGACATGGCTGTTTCGGGAAGTACCTGTGTCGGATCAAGGCGGAGGTGACCCCTGCGTGTTTCCACTGCGAGGATCGCCCAGTGGACACGGTGGAGCATACGGTGGAGGTTTGCCCCGTCTGGGCAGAACACCGCCGTGTCCTCGTGGATGCGATAGGCGGCAGCGACCTCTCGCGCCGTGCCCTGGTTCAGGCCATGGTACGGAGCGAGAGGGAATGGAGGGCCGTCTCCTCCTTCTGCGAAGCAGTAATGCTCGCGAAGAGGGAGGCGGCACACGTTAGGGAGACTCAACGGAGTCAGAGTCGCCCTAGCGCCCTCAGCAGCAGCCGTCGCAGGAGACGCCAGGGGCTGCGAGACGATCTCCGGCCACCGTAGACCCGGGCCTGCGGACGGCGAGTAGCGGGTAACTCGCCGTCCGATCAGCACCAGGCCCGAGAGTCGACGGCGCGTAGTGTTCCACGCGCGCCTCAAAGAGTTGTCAGCAAAGGACGGGGCCTGCCACGGCCAGTGCCTGCCCGAGGGTGGAGGATAAATTCGAAAGAGTTACCTCGCCCCCGGGCGCGTAGGGCAGGGAGTAACAGGGGTGGGTTTTAGTCAGTAAGAGTCTGACACGCCCTTCCGCTCCACCCCAGAGCGGAAAGAGTCATAAGATGATTTCCCACCCCCCAAAAAAAAAAAAAAACTGACAAATAATGAATGTGAATACATCGTAGAGTCTACGCCGTAGACCAAAGCTACAGAGTGCTCGTAGCTCCGTAGCATACTTCGTAGCAACGATAGTGGATCCAGTGGCCAATCAAAGTTTCAGTACCTGTATACCTTCATGCCACTGTTGAGGACATTATTTATTTATTAAAACTTCATGTACAGTAGTTGTACATAGGCGGACTTAATGCATCAAGGCAACACATCGACATCGGGAATTATCATTTTCCTTCCAGGTTTTTTAACTGACTCCAAAAAAAGGAGGAGATTCTCAAAACGGTTGTATATTTTTATAGCTATTAAATTAATTACACAACAGATTTCCTATATTTATGTGCACCTAATTATGTGTAACCTTTTTAAAGTTCCGTACGCGAAGTATCCAAACGGATCCCTATTGCTGTCAGTCACGTGTCTGTGTGTCTCTCTGAATTTTTTAACTTCCCATTGACGTACGAACTTGTTGGTGATTCAACTGACACTTGCAATAAAATGTAAAGAATGTCGTAGCACGCCGTAGCAATTCGATCGCTACGCAGCTTGCAGCTACGAAATTCGCAGCGACGTCTGGTCATGGAAGGCGATACCAAGCCGGTACCTACAGACTTAAACTTTCAGGCTGGGCGTTTCCTGACAACGCCACGTTGACTTCAACATTCAGCTGACCTGGCTCGGTACCGAGCCGGTACCGAGCCAGGCGGGGCGTTGGTCGGTCAGCTGAAACGCACTAGGGATCCATGAAGTATGAAGAGTTTAACTAAATCGTAAACTGACTTTTAAATATAGGGGAAACTGAAATTCATGAAAATAAAACTAGGGAAAGCCAGCTGGTTCAAAAAATTGTCATCAGGAACGCCAAAGCTGCCCAGCTGGTTCGCGCGGTTTGTTCGCTTAAAAGTATTTTTTCTGTGGGGGCAATGCTAGTGTGTTCTTACTTTATTGTTTAATGGTACTCGACTAAATTCTGCGTCTTTTAGTTCTTGGGCACCCCGCACTATAACATAGAGACTTTTTTTAATAAATTGTTGAAATGTCGTCCGTCAACAGTCAGTTTATGTCAACTTTGTGATTTAATTGGAATTTTTGTATGTTAGTTATCCATTAAATGGGCAAAATTTTAAGGATTACGAAACAATAAACTTCTCAGAGGTTCCGTGTGTGTTGAAAATGCTAAAATTGAAAAACGGAACATAGAAATGTCCCACCATTTCCATGTTCCGTTTTTCAATTTTAGCATTTGTTTACGTAATTATACAATGTAAGTTTTTTTTGTATGATTTACTACATAATCTCTTAAAACATTGCTCGTAATGTAGAACATAGTTAATAATTAGTATTTACAAACACATAAAACAGTAAAATATAACGATAAAATAGGTAAATATTTCATCTTGCCGTAACTTGACTCGATTTTGGCGAGAAAAAAGATAGAGAAAGGGGTGTTTTGTTTGGGTTCAATGTGGTACTTAGAACATTTCACCTCGTGACACAGGGGTATCCAAAAATAGGTTATAATAGTCTAGTTTAATAATTTATAGTTTTTAAGGATACAAACTACAAAATTATTGGTAAAAACATATGTTAACAAATATTAACGTTTACCGCTAACGTTACATTTACGTTTACATTTTATTTTAAGTACTTAGAACACGTTATCGTACTTTAGTTTTCACATTTGTCACATATGTTTTTTAAACACCATAATCTTGCAGTCTATCCTTTTATTTATTTTTTGGCTGATAATAATAAAAGAGCATCTGAGCATGACAGATCACGACGTGATTGCTATGATAACGTCGTCAACATAGCAGTAAGGCGAAGACTTCGCAAATTTCACCTGAAAAAAGTAATAGGACAGCTTAAATTACAAGGTATCTGAGCTGAAAATTAACTCCTGCGAACGCCATAATGTTACAACTTTTTAAACAAGCGGGAGAATTGCAATCTTGCTAGCTATCCTAGCTGAAAAACCACCTCGTGTAGTCTGCGCATGACAGACCGCGTTACCATACCAATGAGGCGAAGGCTGCACAGAATCTAGCCTGAAAAAGTACTAGGACCACATAAATTGCAACGAGTCTGAGCTGAAAACCAACTTTAGCGAACGCTTATTTTCACAACTCTTAAAACAAGCGGGAGAATATTATGGCTGACTTTAATGTTATTTGGTGGTTAGTGGCGCATCGCCATACTTCTAGTGGTTCCATGAACTATATAGGGTGCCTACCACTGTCTTTAGCATTTCTTCTGAACTGACAAATGCTTGCTGGCTCTAAAGGTTCTCATATGATTTGACCAGTACAGATTGTATGGATATTAAACGAGACTTTTATCAGAGTTTTGTTTCGGTGTCTAAACTATAGACACCGAAATAAACTTAGAAGTTTATTTTGGTGTTTCTTCTCAGGGTAGTCAGGTAGGAAACAGGCCTCACCTAGGCTTAAACTGACAAAAAAAATATTGATAAAATATAAATCATCTATCGTTTATCATTTCTTTTTAACCCCCGACGCGAAAGTAGGGGTGTTCTAATTTCATTATTATTATATTTAAAAAAAAAAAACGTTGCTTCACACTAGGAATTACTACTGCATCATCATGAGTGCGTTCACAAAACTGTAAACTCACATACACGAGACACCCAGACCCCGAACAAATCTGTAAGCCATACTAATATTTGTTCCGTACGGGGATCGAACCCACGATACGCAGCCGCAGCAGCCGAATGCTCAACCACTTCGCCAATCGTGCAAGTTTGACCGCTATGTGTGTGTGTCTGTTTGTCGAACAGAGAAACGAGAGAACCGATTTGAATGTGGTTTTTTTATTTGAAACCAAGATTTCGAGCAATGGCTCTCAGGCATGTTTTATCAAAAATGATTCAGCCATTTCAAAGTAATCAGCTCTTTTGTGCTGATTAAATGTTCGCTTTTCTTTTAAGCATTTGGTTTTTTTTTATTGTTTTATTTAATTGATTGGTATGTTGTTTAACGAATAGAAACTTAATTACTTACCATATTTTTGAGTTTAATAAATTTTAAATAATATGTTAAGCGAGAAATACTGAATAGATATCAAAGAACGTAGAAACTTAAGTTGTTTTTACGTTCTTTGTTGCGTTATAACTCTAACTCAAAACGGATTTTTATTTCTAACTAACATACCAACTGTATTTTTCCCATCAATATATTTTCATGCTCGAATTTAAACAAGGTTAGTTTTTGATGCTAGATGCACTAACTACTAGCAAGCCAGCACGATGTACCGAAGGAACCCAGAGTATGTTGCTTGGTATAGATTTTCTATTTCACAAAGGCGGTTGGTTTTGTAGGTGTGTGTAGATTCACAATGTCTCTGCGTACGTAAGCTACATATTTTCTATGATACCGAGTGATTCGAGCTCAAGCATACAGAAAAAAAGTATACGTGACCTGAACACTCATTCAACACCAGGAAGGAACAGGGGTGGGTTTTAGTCAGTAAGAGTCTGACACGCCTTCCCGCTCTACCCAGAGCTGGAGAAGTCATTGGATGATTTTCCACCCCCAAAAAAACCTAAACACTAAATCTAGAATTAGATTTATGGAAAACGAAAATTTTATCAACCTATGGTAATTTAGGAACAGTCACATGTGTAGAAAAGCTATACATATAAAAATGTGGATAGTTCTGTATACACCTTACCAACACAATCTTGCTATCTATCTATCCTATCTGAAGAACCTGCTCGTGCAGTCTGCGCATGACAGACCGCGTTACCAATGCTAACTTTGCAGATTCTTGCCTGACAAAAGTACTAGGGGAACAGAAAACGCAAGGTGTCTGTGTAATAGTTATGTGTATATGGATGGGATCTCCACCATGTAAGACGTAGGTACCGGTGGCGTATCTTCATACGTCTAGTGGTCCCATGAAATAGGATGCCTACTACTGCCTTAAGCATTTCTTCTTTTAATACGAATAGAAAATTTATTACCGTAATTTTGAGTTTGTCAAGTTATTAATATAATTATGATAAAGCAAGAAATACTCAATAGACATCGAAGAACGTAGAACTGTAGGTTATTATTACGTTCTTTGTTGCATAAAATATCTCGGAATGCTTCAGGCCTTTTGCTTGAATATAAATAAGAACTAGTTACCAACTACTATTAAGCCAGCACGATTTACCAAGCCAAGGTAAAGAAAAAAGATTTTAAGTATTGCTTGGATTTTCTATTTCACAAAAGCGAGTTTGTCTTGGAGAGGCGGGTTTGTGTGTAGATTTAAGTGTACATTGTTTGAAGTTATTTTCTATGAAACCGAGCGAACCGAACTTACGCTTACAGATAAATAAGGTGTACATGAACCCAGACACACATTAACACCAACCCGCCTTGTTGAGATAGAAAACTATCCATTCAAAAAGAGTGTTGAGAAAATTTATACACCTTACCCTCACAATCTGGCTATTGATATAATAGCCAGATTGTGTAGGTAAGGTGTATAAATATATATTATACATATAGTATATTTTTCCTTTTATTATTTCTATGCTAGCTGAAAAACCACCTCGTGCAGTCTGCGCAGGATGGACCGCGTGACGAAGGCTGCCCAGATTCTAGCCTGAAAAAGTACTAAGGCAACATAAATCGCAAGGTGACTGAGCTGAAAACTAACTCTCGCGAACGCTTCATTAATACAACTTTTGAAACAAGCGGGAGAACTTTATGGCTGAGTTTAATGTTAATTTTTCAGGTAACAGTTATCTGAAAAATAAATATAATAGATTATGTATATGGATGGGATCTGAACCATATACCCGGCATACGGCTATAGGTCCCATGAACTAGGGTGTCTACCACTGCCTTTAGCATTTTTTTCTTTTTAAATGAATGGAAACTTAATTAACATATTTTTAAGTTTGTCAACTTTTCAATAAATAAAGCGAAAAATACTCATTATACATCAAATAACGTAGAAACGTAGGTTGTTTCTACGTTCTTTGTTGCATTAGAACTCTGAAACTTCAGGCCGTTGTTTGAATATAACATACCAACTGGTTAGTTTTTGATGCTAGATGTACCAACTACTAGCAAGCCAGCACAATGTACCGAGCTTGGTATGAATTTTCTATTTCACGAAAGCGGGTTTTGTCTTGGATGTTTGTGAAGATTCACGTGCACATTGTTTCTGGGTAGGAGCGACATCATCATCAATCTATGACACCGAGCGATCAGAACTTACGCTTACAGAAAAAAAGGTGTACATGAACCCACACACACATCCAATACCAACCCGCCTTGTTGAGATAGAAATCTATCCATTCAAAAATATGCATGTTTCTGTGTACACCTTACCAACACAATCACTCTATTATATCTTTTTTTTATATTTATTTCCAGCTTGCCCAGATGACGGCGATGCCGATGTGAAGAAATACTTTGACGTATTCGGTTTTTGTTTAAACATTATGTAGTTAGGTTATGAATAGTTTGTTTTAAGATAAGATAGTATTTAAGTAATTTTTATTTAATTATAGGATTATATTTTGAAGTGAATTTGTTGTATAAAAACAATAAATAATAGATATTATATTTATCATAATATTGTAAATGGATTTGAATGATGACATGATTGTAAATTGTTTTTTTTTTTGTGTTGAGATGTTCTTTTTGTCACTAACATATATTTAAGTTAATTGCTACTAACAAAGTGGGCCAAAATTGAATTGAATTTCAATTATTTCTATACTAGCTGAAAAACCACCTCGTGTAATCTGCGCATGACTGACCGCGTTACGATAGCAATGAGACGAAGGCTTCGCACAGTCTAGCCTGAAAAAAGTACTAGGACAACATATATTGCAAGGTGTGAAAACCAATTATCCGTCAAACACAGTTCTAACACAGGGTCCCGTACCCGAAGGGCCCAAACGAGGGCTTCGTTTGGGCCCTTCGGGCTTTTTTTTTTTTTTTTTTTTTTATGTTTGATAGGTTCGCGTTTGACCACTATCTCACCTGATGGCAAGTGATGATGTGGTCGAAGATGGAGCACGCTTGCCTAGAAGTAACCTATTCACTCTTGACTTAAACTTATTGCTGTCATTCATGTATCTATCTGTCCATCTGTTCTCGTCTGTCTGTCCGACATCTGTCTCAAAACAAATTTCGAAGAATTTTTTAACTTTTCATTAAAGGTAACTTTGTTCAGAGCCTACTGCCAAAGCTTTTACACTAGTGCCCTGTGGACCAATTACACGCAGCGGGCCTACAATGCTCTAAGAGTTCAGTACAACAACGCCTTTAGGGTTCTGTTGAAACTTCCTCGGTTCTGCAGTGCCTCGGGCATGTTTGCTGACGCGAGAGTGGACGACTTTTACGCGTTAATGCGCAAGAAGTCGGCCTCACTGATACGTCGAATTAGAGGTAGTGGCAATGGAATCTTAAGGGCGTTCGCAGAAAGACCAGAGTCGGCAGTGTGGGATAGATTTGTTAGGCTGCATATTTTATGAGAGATTTGCAGCTTAATATAAATGATTTTAAATGATGACATGATTGTGAATTGATTTATTATTATTATTTTTGTGACTAACATAGATTTAAGTTTATTGCTACTAACATAATATGGACATAAAATTTATTACTGGTCTGAATTAAATGATTTGAATTGAATTAACCTATGAACTTGAAAGTTCGTGATAATGTTTATTATGACGTATATTTTAACATCAAATACCAATATAATGATAAATCAATTTTTTTCCTAAACACCTAAATTGCGATACGCACCTGACGGTTTTTTTTAAATTTAATTCCTTCAGTTTTCAGTTACTTTTGTTCTTTTTTTTTCATACATGCTTTTTAAATAATCTCAAATATAAAACCCGCCATTTCGTTGTATAACCATTTTATTACGATGCCCCTGAAAAATGCCCTCGACCGCACAATTGCTGTCCTCCTCTAATACTACCCTCTACACCATTGTACTACGTTTCCCCCGGTGATTTCCCTCGCGTTTTCTTGAATGAAGTTAGAAAGAGACGGTATTAGCCGTTTTATAGCGTCTTTTCATTCGTGCACAGCTACGAGGTTACTAACTAGGCGCTACGAGATGACGTAGTGGTGACGTCACAGTTGAAGGTATTGATTAAGCTTTAATTGGTGAAAATTAAAAATATTTGTCAAAACGGTTGTATATTTTTATAGCTATTTAATTAATTACACAACAGATTTCCTATTTCATGTGCACCTATTTATGTGTAAACTTTTTAGGGTTCCGTAAGCGAAGTATCCAAACGAATCCCTATTGCTGTCAGTCACGTGTCTGTGTGTCTCTCTGAATTTTTTAACTTCCCATTGACGTATGAACTTGTTGGTGATTCAACTGAAACTTGCAATAAAATGTTAAGAATGTCGTAGCACGCCGTAGCAATTCGATCGCTACGCAGCGTGCAGCTACGAAATTCGTAGCGACGTCTGGTCATGGAAGGCGATACCAAGCCGGTACCTTAAGACTGAAACTTTCAGGCTGGGCGTTTCCTGACAACGCCACGTTGACTTCAACATTCAGCTGAAACGCACTAGGGATCCATGATGTATAAAGAGTTAAACTTTATCGTAAACTGACTTATAAATACAGGGAAAACTGAAATTCATGAAAATAAAACTAGTGAAAGCCACTAAAACGTCCCTGCTGGTAATAGCTGGTTCAAAAAATTGTCATCAGGAACGCCAAAGCTGCCCAGCTGGTTCGCGCGGTTTGTTTGCTTAAAAGTATTTTTTTTCTGTGGGGGCAATGCTAGTGTGTTTTTACTTTATTATTTAATGGTACTTGACTAAATTCCGCGTCTTTTGTTCGTGGGCTCCCCGCACTATAACATAGAGATTTTTTTTAATAAATTGTTGAAATGTCGTCCGTCAACAGTCAAAGTCAACAGTCAGTTTATGTCAACTTTGTGATTTAATTGAAATTTTTGTATGCTAGTTATCCTTTAAATCGGCAAAATTTCAAGGATTACGAAACAATAAACTTCTCAGAGGTTCCGTGTTTGTTGAAAATGCTAAAATTGAAAAACGGAACATGGAAATGTCCTACCATTTCCATGTTCCGTTTTTCAATTTTAGCATTTGTTTACGTAATTATACAATGGTAGTTTTTTTGTATGATTTACTACATAATCTCTTAAAACATTGCTCGTAATGTAGAAAGTAGTTAATAATTAGTATTTACAAACACATAAAACAGTAAAATACAACGTTAAAATAGGTAAATATTTCATCTTGCCGTAACTTGACTCGATTTTGGCGAGAAAAAAATTAGAGATAGGGATGTTTTGTTTGGGTTCAATGTGGTACTTAGAACATTTCACCTAGTGACACAAGGGTATCCAAAAATAGGTTATAATAGTCTAGTTAAATAATTTATAGGTTTTAAGGATACAAACTACAAAATTATTGGTAAAAACATAGGTTAATAAATAATAACGGTTACCGCTAACGTTACATTTACGTTTACATTTAATTTGAAGTACTTAGAACCAGTTATCGTACTTTAGTTTTCACATATGTCACATATGTTTTGTAAACAAACACCTTACGAACATAATCTTGCAGTCTATCCTTTTTTTATTTGACTGGTACTGATAAAATACCTCGTTTAACCGTGTAATCTGAGCATGACAGATCCCGACGTGACCGCTATGATAACGAACTGAAATGTCGTTAACATAGCAGTAAGGCGAAGACTTCGTAAATTTCACCTGAAAAAAGTAATAGGACAGCATAAATTGCAAGGTATCTGAGCTGAAAATTAACTCCCGCGAACGCCATAATGTTACAACTTTTTAAACAAGCGGGAGAACTGCAATCTTGCTAGCTGTCCTAGCTGAAAAACCACCTCGTATAGTCTGCGCATGACAGACCGCGTTACCATACCAATGAGGCGAGGGCTACACAGAATCTAGCCTGAAAAAGTACTAGGACAACATAAATTGCAAGGAGTCTGAGCTGAAAACCAACTTCAGCGAATGCTTATTTTCGCAACTCTTAAAAGAAGCGGGAGAATATTATGGCTTTTTTTTTTTGAGGGAGAATATAATGGCTGAACTCAATGTTATTTGTGTATATGGATGGGATATCCATCAAGTTGCAGTGGCGCATCGATATACTTTTAGTGGTTCGATGAACTATATAGGGCGCCTACCACTGCCTTTAGCATTTCTTCTGAACTGACAAATGCTTGCTGACTCTGGATAGGTCCACTCAAATCTGCGTGGTGCTTTCCTCAAAATCTCAACTGAGACACTAACGTACATGGTTCTCATATGATTTGACCAGTACAGATTGTATGGGCATTAAACGAGACTTTTATCAGAGTTCAAAGTCTAAACTCTAGACACCGAAACAAACTCAGGAGTTTATTTAGGTGTTTCTTCTCAGGGTAGTCAGGTAGGAAACAGGCCTCATCTAGCCTTAAACTGACCAAAAAAAATATTGATAAAATGAAAATCATCTATCGTTTATCATTTCTTTTTAACCCCCGACGCGAAATGAGGGGTGTTCTAATTTCATTATTATTATATTTAAAAAAAAAAAACGTTGCTTCACACTAGGAATTACTACTGCATCATCATGAGTGCGTTCACAAAACTGTAAACTCACATACACGAGACACCCAGACCCCGAACAAATCTGTAAGCCATACTAATATTTGTTCCGTACGGGGATCGAACCCACGATACGCAGCCGCAGCAGCCGAATGCTCAACCACTTCGCCAATCGTGCAAGTTTGACCGCTATGTGTGTGTGTCTGTTTGTCGAACAGAGAAACGAGAGAACCGATTTGAATGTGTTTTTTTTATTTGAAACCAAGATTTCGACCAATGGCTCTAAGGCATGTTTTATCAAAAATGATTCAGCCATTTCAAAGTAATCAGCTCTTTTGTGCTGATTAAATGTTCACTTTTCTTTTAAGCATTTGGTTTTTTTTTATTGTTTTATTTAATTGATTGGTATGTTGTTTAACGAATAGAAACTTAATTACTTACCATATTTTTGAGTTTAATAAATTTTAAATAATATGTTAAGCGAGAAATACTGAATAGATATCAAAGAACGTAGAAACTTAAGTTGTTTTTACGTTCTTTGTTGCGTTATAACTCTAACTCAAAACGGATTTTTATTTCTAACTAACATACCAACTGTATTTTTCCCATCAATATATTTTCATGCTCGAATTTAAACAAGGTTAGTTTTTGATGCTAGATGCACTAACTACTAGCAAGCCAGCACGATGTACCGAAGGAACCCAGAGTATGTTGCTTGGTATAGATTTTCTATTTCACAAAGGCGGTTGGTTTTGTAGGTGTGTGTAGATTCACAATGTCTCTGCGTACGTAAGCTACATATTTTCTATGATACCGAGTGATTCGAGCTCAAGCATACAGAAAAAAAGTATACGTGACCTGAACACTCATTCAACACCAGGAAGGAACAGGGGTGGGTTTTAGTCAGTAAGAGTCTGACACGCCTTCCCGCTCTACCCAGAGCTGGAGAAGTCATTGGATGATTTCCCAACCCCAAAAAAACCAAGACCCACCTTGGTGCTGTTACCGGGAACTGGGAAAACCGACCTTAACACTAAGTCTAGGATTAGATTTAGGGAAAACGAAAATTTTATCAGCCTATGGTGGTTTAGGAACATGTAGAAAACTATACATATAAAAATGTGGATAGTTCTGTATACACCTTACTAGCACAATCCTGCTATCAATCTATTCTATCTGAAGAACCTACACGTGCATTCTGCGCATGACAGACCGCGTTACCAATGATACCTTTGCAGATTCTCGCCTGAAAAAAGTACTAGGGCAACATAAAACGAAAGGTGTCTGAGCTGAAAACCAACTCCGAACGCTTTATTTTCATTTTATTTTGAAACTAACGATGCCGTTTGTTTCATCTTTTTCTCTTTTTTAAAATAAACATAATAGTTATGTGTAACTATTTGGATAGGATCTCCACCCTGTAGGACGTAGGTACCGGTGGCGTATCTTCATACGTCTAGTCGTCCCATGAAATAGGGTGCCTACTACTTACTGCCTTAAGCATTTCTTCTTTTTATACGAATAGAAAATTTATTACCATAATTTTGAGTTTGTCAAGTTATTAATATAATTATGATAAAACAAGAAATACTCATTAGACATCGAAGAACGTAGAACTGTAGGTTATTTTTACGTTCTTTGTTGCGTATAATATCTCGGAATGCTTCAGGCCTTTTGCTTGAATATAAATAAGAACTAGTTAACAACTACTATTAAGCCAGCACGATTTACCAAGACAAGGTAAAGAAAAAAGATTTAAAGTATTGCTTGGATTTTCTATTTCACAAAAGCGAGTTTGTCTTGGAGAGGCGGGTTTTTGTGTAGATTTAAAAGTGTACATTGTTTGAAGTTATTTTCTATGAAACCGAGCGAACCGAACTTACGCTTACAGATAAAAAAGGTGTACATGAACCCAGACACACATTAACACCAACCCGCCTTGTTGAGATAGAAAACTACATTCAAAAAGAGTGTTGAGGAAATTTATACACAAGGTGTATAAATATATATTATACACATATATAGACTCAGGATGGCCTATATCAGAATCTTCCATGTTTCACGTGGGTCAGAAACTCGAACAAAGTCACAAATTGATTCTCCAATGATTTATTTCTCCTTAACTTCACAGATTATCAAAATATAACGCTAACACTCTTTAATTAGGCATAGATAACGATACTAAATTAAATCAACTTAGAAACTGTTAAAGATGGCGTCGGAAGTAAGCGATTCGTCGTGCGCGTGGTGCGTTGGCGGTTCTCGATTCCGAAGTGAACAAGATGGCCGCCCCGCTCCCACCGGTGTGACGTTCCGCAAGAATGGCAGCTGACAGACAGCTGACATATGTCATGCTGCCATTCTGTTCCGACGTCGTCGACAGCAAACGTCAAATGTCATGTGTCGCGCCGTCATATAGTATATGTTTCCTTTTATTATTTCTATGCTAGCTGAAAAACCACCTCGTGCAGTCTGCGCAGGACGGACCGCGTGACGAAGGCTGCCCAGATTCTAGCCTGAAAAAGTACTAAGGCAACATAAATCGCAAGGTGACTGAGCTGAAAACTAACTCCCGCGAACTCTTCATTTATAATAACTTTTGAAACAAGTGGGAGAACGCTGAGTTAAATGTTACTTTTTCAGGTAACAGTTATCTGAAAATAAACATAATAGATTATGTTTATGGATGGAATCTCCACCATATACCCGGCATACGTCTAGTGGTCCCATGAACTAGGGTGTCTACCACTGCCTTTAGCATTTTTTTCTTTTTAAATGAATGGAAACTTAATTACCATATTTTTAAGTTTGTCAACTTTTCAATAAATAAAGCGAAAAATACTCATTATACATCAAATAACGTAGAAACGTAGGTTGTTTCTACGTTCTTTGTTGCATTAGAACTCTGAAACTTCAGGCCGTTGTTTGAATTAACATATCAACTGTTTTTATTTCCGCTAGGATATTTTTAATGCTCCTATATAAATATATAAATACAAGGTTAGTTTTTGATGCTAGATGTACCAACTACTAGCATGCCAGCACAATGTACCGAGCTTGGTATGGATTTTCTATTTCACGAAAGCGGGTTTGTCTTGGATGTTTGTGAAGATTCACGTGCAAATTGTTTCTGGGTAGGAGCGACATCATCATCAATCTATGACACCGAGCGATCAGAACTTACGCTTACAGAAAAAAGGTGTACATGAACCCACACACACATCCAATACCAACCCGCCTTGTTGGGATAGAAAACTATCCATTCAAAAATTGATGTTTCTGTGTACACCTTACAAACACCATCACGTTATTATATCTATCTTATTATATTTGTTTCAGCCCAGATGACAGTGATGTGGAGAAATACTTCGACTTCTGTTTTTGTTTAAACATTGTAGTTGGGTTATCAATAGTTTGTTATAAGATAAAATAATATTTAAGTAATTTTTATTTATACATAGGATTACATTATGAAATTGGATTTGTTGCATAGAAACAATTAATAATATATATATTATATTTATCCTATTATTATGAATGGTTTTGAATAATGACATGATTGTAAATTGTTTATTTTTTGTGTTGAGATATTGTTTTTGTCACTAACATAGATTTAAGTTTATTGTCACTAATATAATGGACATAACATTTATTACTGGTCTGAATAAAACGATTTAAATTTGAATTATTTCTATGCTAGCTGAAAAATCACCTCATGTAGTCTGCGCATGACTGACCGCGTTACGATAGCAATGAGACGAAGGCTTCGCACAGTCTAGCCTGAAAAAAGTACTAGGACAACATAAATTGAGAGGTGTGTGAGCTGAAAACCAATTATCCGTCAAACAAGGTTCTAACAAAGGGTTCCGTACCCGATGGGCCCAAACGGAGCCTTATTGCTGTCATTCATATATCCATCTGTCGGTCTGTCTGTCCGACGTCTGTCTCAAAACAAAACTCCGAAGAATTTTTTAACTTTCCATTAACCTATGAACTTGAAAGTTGGTGATAATGTTTAATATGACGTATATTTTAATATCAAATAACAATATATTGATAAATGAAATTATTTCTTTGATAATTCCCTCATTTAATATGGAAAACTAAACGTGGCGGTTTCGTTTTTTAATTCATTCCTTCAGTTGTCAGTTACTTTTGTTTTTTTTTAGACTCGCATTTTAGTTAATCTCAAAAATAAAACGCCACCCTTTCGTCATATAACCATTTTATTACGATGCCCTTGAAAAATGCCCTCGACCGCACAAAAATGAGTCAGCGCTCCGGTCAAACGAACTAGGGTAGCAGCAATCTAAGGGTGAAATATTGCTATCTCATGCTGCTGTACTCCTCTAATACTACACTCTACGTCATGGTACTAGGTTTCTGCCAATGATTTTCCTTGCGTTTTCTTGAATGAAAGTTGAGGTTATAAGGTTCGCGCTACGAGATGACGTACTGGTGACGTCACAGTTGAAGGTATTGCTTGTGAAACAAAGCCTTAATTGGTAAAAATAAAATGTCCTTATTTCACCATTTTACTTATTTATATTCATGGTTTTTTGCGGAGTAACCAAGAAAAAAACGAAATCGAAAGCTTTTATAATAAAATAAAATAATACGTAATTTAAACTTGATTTCATCTACTTGTTTGTGTGTATGGTCACTCGAGCGGTGCACATAGAGGCCATCAGTGACCTGACCTCTGAAGGTTTTATAGCCGGTTTCAAGAGATTTGTCGCCAGAAGAGGCCATTGCAGTGATATTTGGAGCGATAACGGCAAAAATTTTGTAGGTGCAGCCAAAGAACTGCAAGCATTAGTCGCTGCTGAACAGTCAGTGGTTGCCAACGAAATTAAGAATTGGCTCAGTTGTAAAGGTGTCAAGTGGCATTTTATACCTCCCCATGCCCCAAATTTTGGCGGACTTTGGGAAGCAGGCATCAAGTCAACAAAATTCCACTTAAAGCGAGTCATTGGTGATTCAACTCTTACTTATGAGGAAATGGCTACGTTACTGGTGCAGATCGAGGCATGCCTCAATTCGAGACCGATTTCTCAACTTCCACAAACACCTGATGATCCAATGCCGCTTACGCCCGGTCATTTTTTAATTGGGGAACCTCTGGTTCTTCTGCCGGAACGTAATTATGAGCGTAGCTCTGTGAGCACATTGAGACGATGGCAACTTTTACAAAAATTGACCCAAGATTTCTGGCGACGATGGTCTAGAGAATTTCTAACGACGATGCTACAGCGTTACAGATGGTCACAACAAGAAATAGAGCCAAATATTGGAGACATTGTCCTTGTAAAAGAGGACAATCTACCTCCTGGTAAATGGTTGCTAGGTAGAATTTTAGAAAAGCATCCTGGTTCGGACGGACTCACACGGGTGGTGACCATAAAGTGTAACGGTTCTATATTTAAAAGACCAATTTGTAAACTGTGTGTTTTGCCAACCAGTTTTTGATATTGTATTTCTTTTTTTTCTTTTTTTTTCCAGCCCCCTTGACCTTATGGTGGGCGGCTTTAATTTAAAGGACAACTCATTCGAGCATGTCCTTGGTGGGCGGAATGTCAAACCGTTTCACATTTATTTTTAACCATTTTTATTAGAAGTAGTGCGATTGTACCAAATTTAGTACCTTTTTTGTAACTAGATGGCGTTGGCCGATTTAAATTCGCGCTATGGTTTCGTTACCGGCGAAACTATAAGTAATTCAGAAATGTTTTTTTTTGTCAAGACTGTAGTGTGGTGAAAAAATATAGTGTTATTTTATTCAAATGAGTTTTCATCTGTTTGAAATCCTTGAGTGGGAATTTAATCATGGTCCGCATTTACTAATTTTGATATACCTACGTTCTTTGAATCGATATTTGTTTGCCATTTGGTTGACATCCCTACCATACGCACTAAACGTTTTGGTAACACATTAAATTGTGCGCTCAGTTAAAGAGTGGAATTGCCTGCCGGAGTCTATGTTTCTTAGTAGCTACAACCTGTGGGGTCTAAAGTCAAGATTAAAGAGGTTACTTCTAGGCAAGCATGCTCCATCGTTGATGCCATCATCGCTTACTATCAGGTAAGATAGTGGTCAAGCGCGAAGCTATCATCATCATCATCTACCTAGCCTTGTCCCAACTATCTTGGGGTCGGCTTCCGGTCTAACCGAATGCACCTGAATACCAGTATTTTACATGGAGCGACTGCCTATCTGACCTCCACAACCCAGTAACTGGGTAATACGATACCCCTTGTTAAGACTGGATGTCAGACTTTCAGGCTTCTGAAGACCCGTAACGACTGTCAAAGATCCACGATTGACAGCCGGAACCAACGGCTTAACGTGCTTTCCGAGGCACGGAGGAGTCTCGGTATGTAAAGATGGTCACCCATCCACGGAGCAACCCCGGCAAGCGTAGCTTAACCTGATGGATCGACCAGTGCGGCTGTTATTACTTTAGCCACGAGCTCCTCAAGCGCGAAGCTATCAATGATTATAAAAAAATAATATTTTGGAACACTATATTTTTTTTAAATTTTTACTTACCAATTTTCGAGAATTCCTTTCCCGATTTTGTCGAGGAAAAAATTAAAAATTTCAATGACATTTCGGAAAGATTACTCCAAATTAACATGCATTCGGCCATCACTTTGATTCGTTACTGCTGTGTCGGCCCTAAATTAACATATTTCCTTCGCGCTTCCCATTTCTGGAAACCCTTTCATCTTTTGGAAAAAATGGACCAAAATATTCGTCAAACTCTTACGTCAATTTTAAATGTGGCCATGGACGACCGAGCCTGGGCTCAGGCTACTCTTCCCAGCCGTATGGGAGGTCTCGGCGTCCGCAAAATTACTAGTATTAGTTTACCGGCTTTCATATCCTCGGTTCACGGCACTGAGAAATTAATCAGGAATATAATATATAAATCATCTGACGAGCTCTTGGCACCGCCGGCGTTCCGGCTGTATTAGAACCACATGGTCTGGCTCGCGACGATGATAAAAGACCGGACGGGATGTCGTTATTTCCGTGGAAGTTGGGTAGGCTTTTAGTGTGGGACGCTACATGTGTCGATACTCTTGCGCCATCTCATCTTCCTAGTTCGTCGTGCTGTGCCGGTGCTACCGCTGCGGCTGCGGAAAACCTCAAGCGGCGGAAATATAGCAACCTCGTCGGTAGCTACATTTTCGAGCCGTTTGAGGTTGAAACCCTTTGGGCCGTGGGGTCCCAGTGCTCATATATTATTTAAAGATCTGTCTAAACGCCTTGTTGACACTTCGCGTGACCCAAGGGCTGGCTTTTACCTCGGCCAGAGGTTAAGCATTGCCATACAACGTGGCAATGCCGCCAGTCTTATGGGTACACTTCCAGTCGACAGCGATGCGGAGAAATTTTTTGACGCCAAATTTTAAATTTTATTTAGATATGAGTTTTTGTTTTAATTACAGTTTGTTAAGTATTTTATAATATTGGTAGGATTAACTTTTTCACGATTTTGGCACCCCAATTTTTACTTAATCAACATCGCAGCCAATATACCTCAAAAATAATGTGTGTATGTACGGTTTATAGTTCAGAGATAGTATTGGTTTAAATAACTACCACTAAGTTACCACGGACAATATTTACCTACCAGAGACATCTATCGTAGGGTGGCAGCAGTATTTAGCTTTTCGTTACTCCACTCGCGAGCTTGTTAGTCAGTCACTTTACAACGTAGCTTACAACCAACTACAGATCACGATTTATAATGGTACCGCTAGATGGCGTTGGTGGTGGTTGTTTTACAAACAGGTGAGGATAAAAATAGTTTTAAACGTTTTGAACCATGATTTTTTATAAATTAGCCTATAAGTGTCTCACTCCTGGGTTAAGGCCTCCCCCATGTCCTTCCCTGAGATTATTACCCTTAAATCATGAATCAAAAATGAAAATGATCACGATTTTATACAACTGCTTGTGGGGTTATCTGGATATTGTGTTCCCCTTACTACTGTTTGATGACAGCAACGTCGTTTACAAGCAGTTACGAGTTTTCTGGAAACGTTTCGTCATGAGATTTTCAGCCATAAATAATACAAAACAAATTATCTACGATTTTATTTAGAAATCAGTGTGTAACTGACAACTAATGAATGTGAATACATCGTAGAGTCTACGCCGTAGACCAAAGCTACAGAGTGCTCGTAGCTCCGTAGCATGCTTCGTAGCAACGATAGTGGATCCAGTGGACAATCAAAATTCAGTACCCGTGTGCCATCATGCCACTGTTGAGGACATTATTTATTTATTAAAACTTCATGTACAGTAGTTGTACATAGGCGGACTTAATGCAACAAGGCAACACATCGACATCGGGAATTATCATTTTCCTTCCAGGTTTTTTAACTGACTCCAAAAAAAGGAGGAGATTCTCAAAACGGTTGTATTTTTTTTATAGCTACTAAATAAATTACACAACAGATTTCCTATATTTATGTGCACCTAATTATGTGTAACCTTTTTAATTAAGGTTCCGTACGCGAAGTATCCAAACGGATCCCTATTGCTGTCAGTCACGTGTCTGTGTGTCCATCTGTCTGTCTGTCCAACGTCTGTCACACGAAAAATTTTTTAACTTCCCTTTGACGTATGAACTTGTTGGTGATTCAACTGAAACTTGCAATGAAATGCTAAAAATGTTGTAGCACGCCGTACCAATTCGATCGCTACGCAGCTTGCAGCTACGAAATTCGTAGCGACGTCTGGTCATGGAAGGCGGTATGAAGCCGATACCTTCAGATTGAAACTTTCCGGCGGGGCGTTTCCTGAAAACGCCACGTTGACTTCAACATTCAGCTGAAACGCACTAGGCATCCATGAAGTATGAAGAGTTTAACTATATCGTAAACTGACTTTTAAGTACAGGGGAAACTGAAATTCATGAAAATAAAACTTGGGAAAGCCACTAAAACGTCCCTGCTGGTAATAACTGGTTCAAAACATTGTCGTCAGGAACGCCAAAGCTGCCCAGCTGGTTTGCGCGGTTTGTTCGCTAGTATTTTTTTTCTGTGGGGGCAATGCTAGTGTGTTCTTACTTTATTGTTTAACGGTACTTGACTAAATACCGCGTCTTTTTTGTTCCTGGGCACCCCGCACTATAACATAGAGATTTTTTTTAATAAATTGTTGAAATGTCGTCCGTCAACAGTCAGAGTCAACACTCAGTTTATGACAACTTTGTGATTTAATTGGAATTTTTGTGTGTTAGTTATCCGTTAAATCGGCAAAATTTCAAGGATTACGAAACAATAAACTTCTCAGAGGTTCCGTGTGTGTTGAAAATGCTAAAATTGAAAAACGGAACATAGAAATGTCCCACCATTTCCATGTTCCGTTTTTCAATTTTAGCATTTGTTTACGTAATTATACAATGGTAGTTTTTTTTGTATGATTTACTACATAATCTCTTAAAACATTGGTCGTAATGTAGAAAGTAGTTAATAATTAGTATTTACAAACACATAAAACAGTAAAATACAACGATAAAATAGGTAAATATTCCATCTTGCCGTAACTTGACTCGATTTTGGCGGGAAAAAAATGAGAGACAGGGGTGTTTTGTTTGGGTTCAATGTGGTACTTAGAACATTTCACCTCGTGACATAGGGGTATTAAAAAATAGGTTGTAATAATCTAAATAAATTGGTTTTAAAGATACAAACTACAAAATTATTGGTAAAAACATATGTTAACAAATATTAACGTTTACCGCTAACGTTACATTTACGTTTACATTTTATTTGAAGTACTTAGAACACGTTATCGTACTTTAGTTTTCACATTTGTCACATAATATGTTTTTTAAACACCATAATCTTACAGTCTATCCTTTTATTTATTTTTTGGCTGATAATAATAAAAGAGCATCTGAGCATGACAGATCACGACGTGATTGCTATGATAACGTCGTCAACATAACAGTAAGGCGAAGACTTCGCAAATTTCACCTGAAAAAAGTAATAGGACAGCTTAAATTACAAGGTATCTGAGCTGAAAATTAACTCCTGCGAACGCCATAATGTTACAACTTTTTAAACAAGCGGGAGAATTGCAATCTTGCTAGCTATCCTAGCTGAAAAACCACCTCGTGTAGTCTGCGCATGACAGACCGCGTTACCATACCAATGAGGCGAAGGCTGCACAGAATCTAGCCTGAAAAAGTACTAGGACCACATAAATTGCAACGAGTCTGAGCTGAAAACCAACTTTAGCGAACGCTTATTTTCACAACTCTTAAAACAAGCGGGAGAATATTATGGCTGAATTTAATGTTATTTGGTGGTTAGTGGCGCATCGCCATACTTCTAGTGGTTCCATGAACTATATAGGGTGCCTACCACTGTCCTTAGCATTTCTTCTGAACTGACAAATGCTTGCTGACTCTGGATAGGTCCACTCAAATCTGCGTGGTGCTTTCCTCTAAAGCTCAACTGAGACATTAACGTACATGGTTCTCATATGATTTGACCAGTATAGATTGTATGGATATTAAACGAGACTTTTATCAGAGTTTTGTTTCGGTGTCTAAACTATAGACACCGAAATAAACTTAGAAGTTTATTTAGGTGTTTCTTCTCAGGGTAGTCAGGTAGGAAACAGGCCTCACCTAGGCTTAAACTGACAAAAAAAATATTGATAAAATATAAATCATTTATCGTTTATCATTTCTTTTTAACCCCCGACGCGAAATGTTCTAAATTCATTCTTATTATATTTAAAAAAAAAAGAAAACGTTGCTTTACACATGGAATTACTACTATCATAAGTGCGTTCACAAAAAATGTAAACTCACATACACGAGACACCCAGACCCGGAACAAATCTGTAAGCCATACTAATATTTGTTCCGTACGGGGATCGAACCCGCAATACGCAGCCGCAGCAGCCGAATGCTCAACCACTTCGCCAATCGTGCAAGTTTGACCGCTATGTGTGTGTGTCTGTTTGTCGAACAGAGAAACGAGAGAACCGATTTGAATGTGGTTTTTTTATTTGAAACCAAGATTTCAAGCAATGGCTCTCAGGCATGTTTTATCAAAAATGATTCAGCCATTTAGAAGTAATCAGCTCTTTTGTGCTGTTTAAATGTTCGCTTTTCTTTTAAGCGTTTGGTTTTTTTTATTGTTTTATTTAATTGATTGGTATCTTGTCGAATATCGAATAGAAACTTAATTACTTACCATATTTTTGAGTTTAATAAGTTTTAAATAATATGTTAAGCGAGAAAAACTGAATAGATATCAAAGAACGTAGAAACCTAGGTTGTTTTTACGTTCTTTGTTGCGTTATAACTCTAACTCTGCAAACGGATTTTTATTTCTAACTAACATACCAACTGTATTCATCAATATATTTTCATGCTCGAATTTAAACAAGGTTAGTTTTTGATGCTAGATGCACTAACTACTAGCAAGCCAGCACGATGTACCGAAGGAACCAAGAGTATGTTGCTTGGTATAGATTTTCTATTTCACAAAGGCGGTTGGTTTTGTAGGTGTGTGTAGATTCACAATGTCTCTGCGTACGTAAGCTACATATTTTCTATGATACCGAGTGATTCGAGCTCAAGCATACAGAAAAAAAGTATACGTGACCTGAACACTCATTCAACACCAGGAAGGAACAGGGGTGGGTTTTAGTCAGTAAGAGTCTGACACGCCTTCCCGCTCCACCCAGAGCGGGAGAAGTCATTGGATGATTTTCCACCCCCAAAAAAACCTAAACACTAAATCTAGAATTAGATTTATGGAAAACGAAAATTTTATCAACCTATGGTAATTTAGGAACAGTCACATGTGTAGAAAAGCTATACATATAAAAATGTGGATAGTTCTGTATACACCTTACCAACACAATCTTGCTATCTATCTATCCTATCTGAAGAACCTGCTCGTGCAGTCTGCGCATGACAGACCGCGTTACCAATGCTAACTTTGCAGATTCTTGCCTGACAAAAGTACTAGGGGAACAGAAAACGCAAGGTGTCTGTGTAATAGTTATGTGTATATGGATGGGATCTCCACCATGTAAGACGTAGGTACCGGTGGCGTATCTTCATACGTCTAGTGGTCCCATGAAATAGGATGCCTACTACTGCCTTAAGCATTTCTTCTTTTAATACGAATAGAAAATTTATTACCGTAATTTTGAGTTTGTCAAGTTATTAATATAATTATGATAAAGCAAGAAATACTCAATAGACATCGAAGAACGTAGAACTGTAGGTTATTATTACGTTCTTTGTTGCATAAAATATCTCGGAATGCTTCAGGCCTTTTGCTTGAATATAAATAAGAACTAGTTACCAACTTTTATTAAGCCAGCACGATTTACCAAGCCAAGGTAAAGAAAAAAGATTTTAAGTATTGCTTGGATTTTCTATTTCACAAAAGCGAGTTTGTCTTGGAGAGGCGGGTTTGTGTGTAGATTTAAGTGTACATTGTTTGAAGTTATTTTCTATGAAACCGAGCGAACCGAACTTACGCTTACAGATAAAAAAGATGTACATGAACCCAGACACACATTAACACCAACCCGCCTGTTGAGAAAAATTATACAACTTACCTACACAATCTGGCTGTTACGAGTATATCTATCCTATTATTATTTCTATGCTAGCTGAAAAACCGCCTCGTGCAGTCTGCGCAGGACGGACCGCGTGACGAAGGCTGCCCAGACTCTAGCCTGAAAAAGTACTAAGGCAACATAATTCGCAAGGTGACTGAGCTGAAAACTAACTCCCGCGAACTCTTCATTTATATAACTTTTGAAACAAGCCGGAGAACTCTATGGCTGAGTTTAATGTTAATTTTTCAGGTAACAGTTATCTGAAAAATAAATATAATAGATTATGTTTATGGATGGGATCTGAACCATATACCCGGCATACGTCTATAGGTCCCATGCACTAGGGTGTCTACCACTGCCTTTAGCATTTTTTTCTTTTTAAATGAATGGAAACTTAATTACCATATTTTTAAGTTTGTCAACTTTTCAATAAATAAAGCGAAAAATACTCATTATACATCAAATAACGTAGAAACGTACGTTGTTTCTACGTTCTTTGTTGCGTTAGAACTCTGAAACTTCAGGCCGTTGTTTGAATATAACATACCAACTGTTTTTTTCTGCCAGGATATTTTTAATGCTCCTATATAAATGAATACAACGTTAGTTTTTGATGCTAGATGTACCAACTACTAGCATGTCAGCACAATGTACCGAGCTTGGTATGGATTTTCTATTTCACGAAAGCGGGTTTGTCTTGGATGTTTTTGAAAATTCACGTGCACATTGTTTCTGGGTAGGAGCGACATCATCATCAATCTATGACACCGAGCGATCAGAACTTACGCTTACAGAAAAAAAGGTGTACATGAACCCACACACACATCCAATACCAACCCGCCTTGTTGAGATATAAATCTATCCATCCAAAAATATGCATGTTTCTGTGTACATCTTACCAACACAATCACTCTATTATATCTTTTTTTTTATATTTATTTCCAGCTTGCCCAGATGACGGCGATGTGGAGAAATACTTCGACGTATTCTGTATTTGTTTAAACATTATGTAGTTAGGTTATCAATAGTTTGTTATAAGATAAGATAATATTTAAGTATTTTTTATTTATACATAGATTTTAAAATTGAATTTGTTGCATAGAAACAATAAATAATAGATATTAAATTTATCCTATTATTATGAATGGTTTTGACATGATTGTAAATTGTTTTTTTTTGTGTTAAATTATTTTTGTCACTAACATAGATTTAAGTTTATTGCTACTAATTTAGTGGACAGACAATTTATTACTAGTCTAAATTAAATGATTTGAATTTGATTGAGTTCTATGCTAGCTGAAAAACCACCTCGTGTAGTCTGCGCATGACTGACCGCGTTACGATAGCAATGAGACGAAAGGCTTCGCAGTCTAGCCTGAAAAAAGTACTAGGACAACATAAATTGCAAGGTGTGAAAACCAATTATCCGTCAAACAAGGTTCTAACAGAGGGTTCCGTCCGAAAATGTCTCAAAACCAAATTCCGAAGAATTTTTAAACTTTCCATTATCCTATGAACTTGAAAGTTGGTTATAGTGTTTAATCAAATTCAATCAAAAAATAAATCAAATTTTTTCTTTGATAATTCCTTCATTTGATATGGAAACCTAAATGTGTTGGCGGTTTCTTTTTTTTAAATCATTCCTTCAGTTTTCAGTTACTTGTTTTTTTTTTCATACTCGCATTTAAGATAATCTCAAAAATACAACGCCAAAGGATGCCCCTGAAAAATGCCCTCGACCGCACAAAAATGACTAAGCACTCCGGTCAAACGTACTAAGGTAGCAGGAATCTAAGGGTGAAATATTGCTATCTCATGCTGCTGTACTCCTCTAATACTACACTCTACGTCATGGTACTACGTTTCCCCCAGTGATTTCCCTCGCGTTTTCTTGAAAGAAGGTGAGGTTACAAGGTTGGCGCTACGACATGACGTATTGGTGACGTCACTGTTGAAGGTATTCCAACTTGTACAACGTCCCAAAAATATCTCGCTTATAAATAAAACTATGTGTCCAGAGTAAGACAAACTTTAATGCATAATATACCGAGGGGGTCATACCTTGCGTGAAAATCTTAACACCGCGATCTACAACGATGACGTTTTTGCACAACGCCATCTGTTATCAATTAGCGGTACTAAACTAATGCAAATGTTGATTTTCGAATATAATTATATAAGCAGATTAGACATTCCGCCCGCCATGGACGGCTCTGTCCATCAACCTTAACATGACAATATAAACTTAAACTTATGATTGGTTGGTTGCTATCCACTATAACATAAATCTAGTGCCTTATGTCTACGATACAAATATATCATGACTTATGTAAATAAAAGCTAATGGTTATACAACAACGGTAAACACAGTAAAAGGTACAATTTCATACAAGTAAATAAAACTAAACATAAAATCCATCATTGTGATGGTAAACAACAACTAAGCGTTCACAGGTAAAATAATTAATTTAGACACAGGCCTTTTAATCTCATTGTTCTTACATCTTATGGTTACAACGCGAGTAATATTGTCCAAACCCGGATGCTTATTTGTAATAACCCCGTATAGCCATCTAGCGGGTGGAAGACCATCCTCCCTCACCAGAACCATGTCTCCAATCTCAGGTTCAGGCTTAACATCTGTCCATTTATATCGATGCTGCAACTGAGTTAGGTACTCTGATGACCACCTACGCCAGAAATTCTGAAGCATTTTTTGTGTGAGATGCCACCGCTTCAGATTGCTAATGGATGAATTTTCGTAATTGGCATCAGGTACAGTTACCAAAGGTTCACCCACGAGAAAGTGCCCAGGAGTCAAAGGACACAAGTCCTCTGCATTATTAGAAAGCTGAGAGATCGGCCTCGAGTTAAGGCAGGCCTCGATTTGAGCCAGCACAGTTGTCATTTCTTCAAATGTCAAGGTGCTGGTGCCTATAATTCTTTTCAAATGGTACTTCGTGGACTTGACACCAGCCTCCCACAATCCTCCAAAGTTTGGAGCATGGGGAGGTATGAAATGCCAAGTCGTACCGTTCATAGATAGAAAGTCAGCTATTTCCGGAGCTACCGTAGATCTTTCAGCATTGAATAGTTGTCGCAATTCCTTTGCACTACCAACAAATGTGGTCCCATTATCACTCCACAAGTCAGATACTCGGCCACGTCTGGCTACAAAACGCTTAAAAGACGCAAGAAAACTCTGAGAAGTCATGTCACTGACAACCTCTAGGTGAATAGCCCGAGTGGACATGCAAACATACAAGCATATGTAACCCTTAGCGGAGTGATGACCACGACCTTTAGAGGTTCGGATGCTGATTGGACCTGCGTAATCTACGCCACTGCATTGGAAAGGCTTCTGAGCAGACACCCTGGCCTTCGGTAATTGGCCCATCAATTGTTGGTTTGTTTGTTTTGAATGTCGAACACAAATTACACACTTATGAACATAATTGCCTAACGAGAGTCCTAGCATTGAGTATCCAGTATTTGGACCTTAAGTAATTAAGCATCAATTGCGGCCCGCCATGCAAGGTTCTCTCGTGAGCCTCCGCAATCAAAAGATTGGTGAGGTGTGATTTATGAGGGATTAAGATGGGGTGCTTCATATTCTCATTAATAGAAGCTCGGTGCAAGCGACCGCCAACCCTTAAGATGCCGTCGTCGTCAAGAAAATGACTCAACGAGGTAAGTTTACTACCCTTATTTAATTTACGATCTTTTTTTACAGATTCTATTTCATTACTAAAGCACTGGAGTTGGCAGAGTTTGATACAGGTAAGTACAGCTTCATTTAATTCCTTAGTGGTTAGCCAAGTAGTCATTTTGTTTTCATTAAGCTTAATTTCCCTTAGCCGTAAAAATCTTCTACAGTAAGCTATCACTCTTATCAACCTACCGAACTTAGAAAATCTAGTAAATAGACTATTATTTCCTCTTTTATAGTCTATTTTTTCATTCTGTAACCATACTGGGCCTCTTTTCCAGAGCTGCAAATCGCTACACTCAGAAGGACTTACTCCCCGAGATGCACAATCAGCTGGATTTTCCGACGACGACACATGTGACCACTGACTTCTATCCATGATGTTAAGTATTTCGGAAACACGATTCGCGATAAATGTTTTCCATCGACTAGGGTGGCTGCTTAACCACGCCAATACGACAGATGAGTCTGTCCACGCATATAAGTGCTGTTTGGGGACTTCAAGAGTTGAAGCGACTTTCTGAAGAAGCTTTGCTACTAAGACAGCTCCACAAAGCTCTAAACGCGGGATTGATACCTGTTTAACAGGAGCAACCTTGGTTTTTGAAGTCACCAAGGCTGTGTGAATATGTCCATCTCTATCAACGATGCGAACGTATACCACTACGGCGTATGCTACATTGGACGCATCTGAAAAACCATGCAATTCTAGAACCTTGTTCTCCTTGCTAGTGTTGATCCAACGAGGCAGACGAAACTTAATGAGGTTACAAAGGCTCTTCCGGAAGTCAAGCCACTCTGTCAGCAATGGTGCAGGTAGTTCTGCGTCCCATTCGATCCCTTGCTTATGAAACAAAGCCTAAATTGGTAAAAATGAAAAATATTTGTCCTCATTCCACCATTTTACTTATATTCATGGTTTTTTGCGGAGAAACCAAGAAAAAAACGAAATCGGAAGCTTTTATAATAAAATAAAATAATTATAATACGTAATTTAAACTTAATTTAACCATTAACTAATTTTGATGTTCCTATGTTCTTTGAATCGATATTTGTTGGCCATTTGGTTGACATCCCTACCATACGCACTAAACGTTTTGGGAACACATTAATTGTGCGCACAGGTAAAGAGTGGAATTTCCTGCCGGAGTCTATGCTTCCTAATAGCTACAACTTGTGGGGTCTAAAGTCAAGATTGAAGAGGTTACTTCTTGGCAAGCGTGCTCCATCGTTGACAACATCATCGCTAACTAACAGGTAAAATAGTGGTCAAGCGCGAGCCAAACAATGATTATTACAAAATTGAATTTTAAACCCTATTTTTTTATTAAAGTAACTATTACCTATCACAGCCAATATGCCTCAAAAATAATGTGCGTATGTACCGTACATACGCACATTATTTTAGACTACTACTACCACCAAGTTACCAAGGACCATATTTACCTAACAGCGACATCTATCGCAGGGTGGCAGCTTTTCTTTACTCCACTCGCGAGTTTGTAAGTCAGTCAGTCACTTTAAAATGTAGCTTACAGCTAACTTCATATCACGATTCACTATGCTACCGCTAGGCGTAGCATGGTGAATCGTGATATGTATCGTGGGGTGTGTGTGTGTGTGTGTCGTGGTGTGTAATTAAGTTGTTTTTTTTTTTTTTAATTTTATTGTACCTAATTGTGTGTATCTGTGAGTGTCAAATGAATTAGTTTTCTTTCTTTCTTTCTTTGTAGGAAATTAGTAGTAGTAGGCTGGCGTTGGTGGTGTTCGTTTCACAAACAGATAGGAATAAAAATAGTTTTAAACGTTTTGAATCACGAGTTTTTTTTTTATTAGCCTAGAAGTGTTTCACTCCTGGGTGAAGGCCTTCCTCTTGTCTTTCCATGAGTTTATTACCTATAAATCATAAAAAAAATGAAAATGGCTACGATTTTATGCAACTGCTTGTGGGGTTATCTGCAGATTGTGTTCATCTTACTACTCTTTGATGACAGCGTCGTTTACAAGTTACGAGTTTTCTGGCAACTAACCAGTGTGTAACTGCCACAGAATGAATGTGGTCACGTCGTAGAGTCTACGTCGTAGATCACAGCTACGGAGTGCTCGTAGCTCCGTACCATGCTTCGTAGCAACGATAGTGGATCCAGTGACCAATCAAAGTTTCAGTACCCGTGTATTACGTATGGTTAGTTCCCACCACCATGCCACTGGTGAGGACATTATTTATTTATTTAAACTTCATGTACAGTAGTTTTCCATAGGCGGACTTAATGCAACAAGTCATTCTACACATTGACATCGAGAATTATCATTTTCCATCCAGGTATATTTTAACTGACTCCAAACAAAGAAGGAATTTCTCAATACGGTTGTATTGCTATAAAATAAATTACACAACATATTTCCTATATTTATGTGCACCTATTTATGTATAACCTTTTTAGGGTTCCGTACGCGAAAGGTCCAAAGCTATCCTAAACCGATCCCTATTGCTGTCAGTCACGACGTGTCCGTATGCGTCTGTCTGTCCGTCGTCTGTCACACGATTTTTTTTTTTAACTTTCCGTTGACGTGTGAACTTGTTGGAGATTCGATTGAAACTTGCAATGAAATGCTACAAATCTCGTAGCACAAACGCCGTAGCAACGTGACCGCTACGCAGCGCGCAGCTACGAAATTCGTAGCATGGTCTGGTCATGGAAAAAAAAAAGGCGGTACCAAGCCGGTACCTACCGACTGAAACTTTCAGGCGGGGCGTTGCCTGACAACGCCACGTTGACTTCAACATTCAGCTGAAACGTACTAGGGAGTTCCCAATGTCCTTTGTAGCAAACTCTTGTGACGGAAGCCGGTATCTTACCGCCTGAAACTTACAATACAATGATATGCTACAAATGTCGTAGCGCGCTGTAGCAATTCGACCGCTACGCAGCGCGCAGCTACAAAATTCGTAGCGACGTCTTGTCATAGAAGCCGGTATCAAGCCGGTCCCAAGCCGGCACTGAGCCGTTACCGAGTCGGTGCCGAGCCGTTACCGAGTCGGTACCGAGCCGGTATCGAGCCAGTACCGAGTCGGTACCGAGCCTGTACCGAGCCGGTACCGAGCCAGTACCGAGCCGGTACCGAGCCGGTACCGAGCCAGGCAGGGCGTTGGTCATTCAGCTGAAACCGGTACCGAGCCGGTACCGAGCCGTTACCGAGCCAGGCAGGGCGTTGGTCATTCAGCTGAAACGTACTAGGGATCCATGAAGTATGAAGAGTTTAACTATATTGTACACTGACTTTTAAATACGGTGGAAGCTGAAATTCATGAAAACGAAACGGAAAAGTTATCAGATATTTTTATGCTTGTATACCACAAGGTTAGTTTTTGATACTAAAATAACTAAAATCTTGGGTTTATTGGGTGGCTTGGTACATGCAAATAATCTTGCTATCTATCCTGGCTTGATAGTGATAAACCACCCCGCGTAATCTGGGCATGACACAGCGCTTTACCATAGCGTTGAGGCGAAGGCTTCGCACAATCTAGCCCGAAAAAGTACTAGGACAACATAAATTGCAAGGTGTCTGACCTGAAAACCAACTCCAGCGAACGATTATCACAACTTTTTAAACAAGCGGGAGAACTTTATGGCTGAATTTAATGATAAATGTGCATATAACTCGTTAGAGGTAAGGCAAGCACGTGACCAGCTCACAATGGCCTGTAAGACAATCCCTGGTAATATTGACGCGCCGGATCTGCTTGCTTTGCTAGCTCGCTTTTTTGTGCCGGACAATTATTACTGCAGGGCAAAAACACAGATTGTTTGCTGTGCCTCAGTGTCGCACCAGTGCGCGTGCTAAGTCTCCAATACCTCGCACTCTGGCTGCACTTAATGATCTCTTGGATTCTAATCCAACAAACGATCTGTTTGCAGATGAATGGACGAAGATTTTATTGGCCGGTCAGAAGTACTGTGAGAGAAATTTATGAAAGAGTTTCGAGACCCTTTTTATTTCTTAAAGAAGGTCGGTCACTGCCCTGCGACCTGACTACAAAATATCGCGGACATGAATATTTTATGGAATAATTCGTTCCTTTAAGCACAATCATTAATCCTAAATTGAAAATATATTTTTTAAAAGCCGAGGATCTTAAATCTTAACATAAATTATTGCGTAACTTTTGAGGTTATGATGTAATACTGAAGTCTACAGCCATGACTTTATCCTTAGTTCCAATCCACAAAATTATACCTAAGAAATCGTACAGTACGCAACAGCGCAAGAGCAACGAACGAAGGACTGCGCGGTAGCCGGTAAACGCTTTGACAGCTCTCATGTTACGTTCCGTTTTATGCATTCTATATTACTGTAAACCTATCATTTGCAACTCATTTTGGAATACTTAATCCATATCCCCATCTAAAAATGATGTTATTGATATACACTATAAAAATAAATAAAAATTCTTCAATAAAATCTAGAATTTGAAAAAATTAAATGTAAAGTGTAGTGCCAAGACGAAACGTGTACCACAAATAATAACGGGATGGGTTTCGATGCATTCAAAACCTATAAAAAGTAGTAAGGAAATGAGATTTTTTTATGACAAAGCTAAATTATTTTACCGGCTCCAATAAAATAAGTTGGGCCCCGTAATTTAATATACACTTAAGTAACTATTTTATGACGTATCTACGAGTATGTTGATGTTTAGTAGTTTTTTGTTTCGATTTTTGTATTTTGTTAAAAATCCTAAGTTTAAGTTACTGTAATTGGTTTTAAACCGTTGTAATTACGGCGCCCTCACCTTCCGCCTGACGCAGGTGCTCACCGGACACGGCTGTTTCGGTAGGTACCTGTGTCGGATCAAGGCGGAGGTGACCCGCGGGTGTTTCCATTGCGAGGATCGCCCAGAGGACACGGTGGAGCATACGGTGGAGGTTTGCCCCGCTTGGGCAGAGCACCGCCGTGTCCTCGTGGATGCGATAGGCGGCAGCGACCTCTCGCGCCGTGCCCTGGTTCAGGCCATGGTACGGGGCGAGAGGGAATGGGAAGCCGTCTCCACCTTCTGCGAAGCAGTAATGCTCGCGAAGAGGGAGGCGGCATACGCTAGGGAGGCTCGAACACAGCCGAGTCGCCCTAGCGCTCCCAGCCGCGACCGCCGCCTGAGACGCCAGGGGGTTCGGGCGCCGCGAGACGATCTCCGGCCACCGTAGACCCGGGCCTGCGGACGGCGAGTAGTGGGTAACTCGCCGCCCGATCAGCACCAGGCCCGAGAGTCGACGGCGCGTAGTGTTCCACGCGCGCCTCAAAGAGTTGTCAGCAAAGTGTAGGGGCCTGCCAAGGCCGGTGCCTGCCCGGGGGTGGAGGATAAATTCGAAAGAGTTACCTCGCCCCCGGGCACTCGAGGCAGGGAGGAACAGGGGTGGGTTTTAGTCAGTAAGAGTCTGACACACCCTTCCGCTCCACCCTAGAGCGGAAGAAGTCATAGGATGATTTCCCACTCCCCAAAAAAAAAAAAAACCGTTGTAATTAATTCTATAAATAAATAAATATGGATGGGATACCCACCATGTAGCGGTGGTGCATCGCCATAAGTCTAGTAGCTCGACGAACTATAGATATAGGGTGCCTACCACTGCCTTTAGCATTTCTTCTGACCTGACAAATGCTTGCACTGTCTGGACAGGTCCACTCAAATCTCAAAAGATCATCTAAAACATTAACATATATGGTTCTCATATGATTTGACCAGTACAGATTGTATAGACATTAAAAGAGACTTTGACCAGAGGTCAAAGACTACTCCTAACTCTTAACACCGAAACAAACTCAGAAGTTTAGTTTCTGTGTTTCTTCTCAGGGTAGTCATCTAGGAAACATCGGCTTCGTCTGGCTTAAACTGACAAAAAAAATATTGACGTTTAAAAAGTGTTATTTTACACTTCCCCTGACCTAAAATGAGGGGGTGTTATAAGTTTATTACTATTTTATTTAAAAAAAACGTCACCCCACAATAGGAATTACTTCTTTATCGTGGCTGCAGTCTCCCAGTCTGCTCCGATTTTCGGTATCTCGGTTCACTCGTGCAAAGCGATGGCGAAATAGATCGGACTGTTAAGCACAGAATTAACACTGGATGGATGAAATGGCGGCAGGTCACCGGGACTATCTGTGATTCCCGCATTCCCCTAAAACTTAAGGGGAAGATTTATAAAACAATGGTCAGACCTGCTGTCTTGTATGGTTCAGAATGTTGGGCCACAAAAGGGATGAATGAAAAGCAATTGCATGTAGCTGAGATGAGAATGCTAAGAGCGATGTGTGGTGTTACGCGCATGGATAGAATTAGGAATGAGTATATAAGAGGAAGTCTGAAAGTGGCACCGCTGACTGAAAAGTTGTGTGGAAATCGGTTGTCGTGGTATGGGCATGTGATGCGGAGGAATGAAGAAAATGTCGTGAGGAAAGTCTTGTGTATGGATGTGGATGGCTATAAGAGTAGGGGAAGGCCAAAGAAACGATGGTTGGACTGTGTGAAAGAGGATATGGGTAAAAAAGGGGTGACTACAGAGATGACGACTAATAGAGGAGTATGGAAGAAAAAGACATGTTGCGCCGACCCCAAATAAATTGGGATAAGGGCAGGAGAATGATGATGGCTGCGTTCACAAACATGTAAGCTCACAAACACAAGACACCCAGACCTGGAACAAATCTGTAGGCCATACTAATATTTATTCCGTGCGGGGATCGAACCCGCGACACGCAGCGCAGCAGTCGAACGCCCAACCACTACACTAATTGTGCAAAGTTTGACCGCTATATGTGTGTGTCTGTCTGTGGCACCATAGCTTACGAGAAATCCGATTTGAATGCTTTTTTTTTTATATGAAAACACGTTTTATAGCGATGGCTCTTAGACATGTTTCATCAAAATTGGTTCAGGCGTTCAAGGTTTTCACTCTTTTGTGTTGTTTAAATGTTCGCTTTTCTTTTAAGCGTTGTGTTTTTTTATTTAATTGGTTTCTTGTTAAACGAATGGAAACTTAATAACCTAAGATATTTTTGAGTTTATAAAGTTTTCATTAGTAAAGCGAGAAATACTCATTGAAAATTTAATAAGGTAGAAACCTAGGTTAATTCTACGTTCTTTGTTGCGTTATAACTCTGAATGATTCAGGTCATTGCTAATATAACAGACCAACTGGTTTTTTCCACCCAGATATTTTCATGAAACAATGAAACAAGCTAGCAAGCAACCCGGGCCTGCGGACGGCGAGCAGTGGGTAGCTCGCCGTCCGATCAGCTACAGGCCCGAGAGTCGACGGCGCATAGTGTTCCACGCGCGCCCCAAAGAGATGAGTGTCAGCCACCACTGACGGGGCCCATTGTGGCCGGTGACTGGATACCTAGGGGTAGCGGATAAAGTCTGAAAATGAGTTACCACACCCCTGGGCACTCAGGCAGGGAAGGAACAGGGGTGGATTTTAATCAGTAGAGTCTGCCACGGCCCCCGGCGCTCCACCCTAGAGCGGGAGATGTGATTGGATGATTTCCCAACCCACTAAAAAAAAAAAAAACTTACACTGGCTTGCTTGCTAGCTTTTTTTTTGTGGGATGGGAAATCATCCATTGACTTCTCCCACGGGCAAAGTGATGTTGCTTGGTATAGATTTTCTATTTCAGGATGGCGGCTGGTTTTGTAGAGGAGCTCGAGTCTAAAGTAATAACCGCCGCACGGGTCAATCTATCAGTTTAAGCTTCGCATACGGGGTTTGGTCTGTGGATGGGTGACCATCTTTACATAGCGAGACTCCTCCATGCCTCGGAAAGCACGTTAAGCCGTTGGTCCCGAAAATACTGCTATTCAGCTGCATTCGGTTAGACTGGCAGCCTACCCCAAGATAGTTGGGAAAAGGCTAGGCAGATTGGTTGGTTGGTTTTGTAGGTGTGTTCAAGTGTACAGTGTTTCTGTGTGCGTAAGCTACATATTTTGTATGACACCAAGGTATTCGAGCTCAAGCATATAGAAAAAATAGGGTACGTGACCTTCACACTCATTCAACTAAAACCCACCTTGGTGAGATACCTGGGAAAACCGACCTTAACACTAAATCTAGGATCAAACGAAAATTTTATCAGCCTAGGGTAATTTAGGAATAGTCACATGCGTAGAAAAGCTATACATATAAAAATGTGGATATAGTTATGTATATACCTTACCAACACAATCTTGCTATCTATCCTAGCTGAAGAACCACCTCGTGCAGTCTGCGCATGACCGACCGCGTTACCAATGATACTTTTCCAGATTCTCGCCTGAAAAAAGTACTAGGGCAACATACAACTCAAGGTGTCTGATCTGCAAACTAACTCCCTCGAACGCTTCATTTTCATTTTATTTTGAAACAAACGGGCTAACTTTTTCTTTTTAACCTACTTCAAAAAGAAGTAGGTTATCAATTGAAATGTTTGAATTTTTTTTTGTGTGTTCGGGCATAACTATTGACGGATTTGCAAAATTCTTTTTTTGTTTGCAAGGGGTTTGTTACGAAATGGTCCCATTTAAATTTATTATTTATTTATTTATTTACACTTCATGCAACAAAGGTACAAAGGCGGACTTAATGCCTTAGGCATTCTCTACCAGTCAACCAAGGGTGGTGGAGAGATAACATGGCAGGTGCATAAAAAAAAACAAAGCAATAACCAGTAGAAATAATAAAAATCATACAGATCTGATGGGTTTCGGAGACAGACAACGGAACTCTTAAAAAATTGACAGCAAATGAACCGCGATTGCTGCTATCGAATATCTATGAATTGTTAACACAGTTTAATGGGGAACCACAAAGTTAAAAATAAAAAACTTTTTTACTAAAAAATAGAACCGACTTCCAAAGAAAGTTCAAAATAACTTTAATTTCAGAAGACGGTGTCAAAAAACGAAAACACAAAACCAGGAACACCAGGAATGGGGTGCCTACAACTGTCTAGTATTCCGTCTTTATACGAATACAAACTTTATTACCATATTTTTGAGTTTGTCAAGTTATTAATATATGTTCAAGCGAGAAATACTTAAAGAACTTAGAAACTTAGGTTATTTCTACGTTAAGGATGGGGCATATGCTGTCGCGAACTTTTATTCGAACTTTTAAAGGGAAACAATTAAATCATACCTAATTTTTGCTTAACTTTAACCGTTTACGTAGCGCACACAACGAAAGCTCTCCAAAGGAATAATTTTTTCCCCCGTTTTTACCACATTATTCATTGATGCTCCGCTCCTATTGATCACAGCGTGATGTTATATAGCCTAGCCTTCCTCGATAAATGGACTATTCAACAAAAATTTTTCAATTCGATTTAGTAGTTTCTGAGATTAGCGCGTTCAAACAAACAAACAAACACTTCAGCTTTATAATATTGTAGTATATAGATTTTATCTATGCTATCTGAAAAACCACCACGTGTAGTCTGCGCATGACTGACCGCGTTACCATAGCAATGGGACTAGATTCTAGCCTGCAAAAGTACTAAGGCAACATAAATCGCAAGGTGTCTGAGCTGAAAACCATTGCCTGCGAACGTATCATATTCACAACTTTTGAAACAAGCGGGCATTGCAAGCGGGAGAACATAATGGCGGCATTCAATATTTATTTTTCAGATAACAATTATCTGAAAAGTAAACACAATAGATGTGCTTTATGAATGGGATCTCCACTATGTACCGGTGGCGCATCGCCTAGTGTCTAGTGTCATTAAGTCTAGTGTTCCGATGAACTTTGCCTCCTTGGCTTCGTCGCCTTAAGCGTTTCTTCTTTTTAAACGAATATAAACATTACCATATTTTTAAGTTTGTCAACTTTTTCAATATATAAAGCGAGAAATACTCAATAGACATCAAATAACGTAGAAACGTAGGTTGTTTCTACATTCTTTGTTGCGTTTTACCTCTGAATGCTTCATGGCTTTTTGCTTGAATGTAACAACTGGTTTTTTTTTGCCAGGAAATTTTCATTCTCGTATTTACAAGGACAGTTTTGATCCCACACACACATCCAATACCAACCCGCCTAGTTGAGATAGAAAAGCTATCCATACAAGGATAGTTCTTTAAACAACTTACAAACACAATCTATCCTATTATATTTGACGTATTTTGTTGTCGACGTAGTGTAGTCTCAAATAGTTAATTAGATATAAGATAATATTTAAGTTATTTTGATTTATACATATAGTTATATTTTTGCAATTGAATTGGTTGCGTTAAAAGTTATCTATTACTAGCTGACGTGGAAAACTTTGTACCGCATTAGAATCCATATAAAAAAGCTATTTCATACAAAATATAAGAGAAAATAAATTTCCATTGTAATTTTTTTTTCGTAAATATTTCCTTTGTTTTAATGGTTATTCTGTTATTCGGGGTGGAGACAAATCCATTAAATTAGCAATCATTAAAATCGGTCCAGCCGTTCTGAGTTATAAATGGTGCAACTAACATGACTTTATTTTATACTACCTGACCCGGCGAACTTACCCGGGCCTGCGGACGGCGAGTAGTGGGTAACCGCCCGATCAGCACCAGGCCCGAGAGTCGACGGCGCGTAGTGTTCCACGCGCGCCTCAAAGAGTTGTCAACAATAGGGACGGGGCCCATCATGGCCGATGCCTGCCCGGGGGCTGAGGATAAATTCGAAAGAGTTACCTCGCCCCTGGGCACTCAAGGCAGGGAGGAACAGGGGTGGGTTTTAGTCAGTAAGAGTCTGACACGCCCTTCCGCTTCACCCTAGAGCGGAAGAAGTCATAGGATGATTTCACACCCCCATAAAAAAAAGAAACTCGGCGAACTTCGTACCGCCACAATACCAATAATCAAAACCCTTCTCGAAATATCATCAAAAAAGTCGTTCCATTTTTTTTTACATTTTCCGTTGTTTTAATAGTTATTCTGCTAATCAGGGAGACAAATCCAACAAAATAAAGATCATTAAAATCGCTCCAACCCGACAACTAACCCGACTTTGTTTTTTAACTAAAGATTATTTCTATGCTAGCTGTAAAACTACCTTGTGTAGTCTGCGCATGACTGATAGCGATACCATAGCAATGAGACGAAGGCTTCCCAGATTCTAGCCTGAAAAAGTACTAAGGCAACATAAATCGCAAGGTGTCGGAGCTAAAACCCAACTCCTGCGAACACTTCATTTTTACAACTTTTAAAACAAGCGGGAGAACGTTATGGCTGAATTTAATGTTTATTTTGCAGGTAACAGTTATCTGAAAAATAAACATAACAGATATGTTTTATTTTTTATTGTTGATAGGTACGCGTTTGACCACCATCTCACCTGATGGTAAGCGATGATGTGGTCGAAGATGGAGCACGCTTACCTAGAAGTAACCTACTCACTCTTGACTTACAGACTCCCAGGTTGTAGCTATCAGGAAACATAGACTCATGTATATATGAATAAGATCTATACCATATACCGATGGCGCATTGGCATACGTCTAGTGGTCCCATGAACTGGGGTGTCTGCCTTTAGCAGTTCTTCTTTTTAAATGAACAGAAACTTAATTACTATATTTTTAAGCTTGTCAACTTTTCAATACATAAAGAGAAATAATAAATATACATCAAAGAACGTAGAAACGTTGGTTTTTTCTCAGTTCTTTGTTGCGTGATAACTCGGAATGCTTCAGGCCGTTGTTTGAATAACATACCAACTAGTTTTTTTCCGCCAGGATATTTTCGATCTCTTATATAATTACAAGGTTAGTTTTTGATGCTAGATGTACCAACTACTAGCAAGTCAGCACGATGTACCAAACCATGCCAGTAAGCAAGGCAGTGAGTGTTGTAATTTGTATGGATTTTCTATTTCACGAAAGTGGGTTGGTCTTAATGAATGTTGTGTGTAGATTCACGTGTACATTGTTTCTGGTTGGAAGCTATTTCCTGTGACACCGAGCGAACCAAACTAGCGTGGCCGGCTAAGTGCGTGTCGGACTTCATACATTTAGGGTTCCGTACCAAATGAGGAAGTAATCAAAGAAAAATATGATGTGTCGATATATTGGTATTTGTTAGTCAAATATACGTATTTGTTCACACATACATCAAGACACACACTACGACGTCGTCAACGAGTGACGCGGCGCGGCGCGGGGACCGAGAGCGCAGCGGCAGCGCGGCGCTCGGCATTGCATCAATCGACACGACCGCGCGCAGACATACCCTTTTGATTTAATACTTAGTTGCTATTTGTGAACCACCTAATAAACCCTTCTAAATTACAGTCCGCTTGCTTTAATTACTACCTGGGCCTGTACAATTAAACATTATCACTAAATTTCAAATTCATAGGTCAATGGAAAGTTAAAAAGATCAAGATCTTTTTGGTCAGAAACAAAATTTTGTGACAGGCGACAAACAAACAGACGGACACGTGAGTGAGAGCAATAGGGCTCCGTTTGGACCCTTCGGATACGGAACCCCACTTTAGCTACACAGTCTTCCTTTTATATCTATCCCATTATATTTTTTTTTTGGCTTGACCAGATGACAGTGATGTGGAGGAATACTTCAACGTATTTTGGTTTTGTATGCCCATAATTTAGTTAGTTAGGTTATAAATAGTTTTGTAGCGACATCTATGACGCTACATACGAACTAAAAACACATAACATATACAACAGCCCGAAATCAACTATCGGGCAGTTGCCCGGACCAGACACAACACCCGTCTGATCGGAGGATCCTCCCTTTTCAATGGAGGTTTGCGGGACTTGACACCCTGTTCCGCATGCTTCCATAATGGTGACCCTCGACTATGAACGTCAGCGCAGCCTTCGTGCAGCTACTTCAGCGTGACGTCATCATCATCACTACCTCCAAGCTCTTCAGCAACGAGTCATACAGCCAGCCAGTACAACGAAAAAACGACGACAACGATAACGCCGACAACGATAACGCCGACAACGATAACGCCAACAACTATAACGCCGACAACGATAACGCTGACAACGAAAAACGACGACAACGACGACGACGCACCGCTCCGACTCACTGGAGCCTGCAACATCATCCCGACTCACTGGGATATCATCACCGCAGACAGTTCCGACTCACCGTAAACTATGCGCCTCATCCGGTTCCGACTCACTGCAACCAACCTTCCACTGGCCCGGCAAGCATCACGTATGAACGACGACTCATCAAGAACAATCGATCTCCGATCTCCGGAGGGGAGTGATATAGCGACATCTATGACGCTACATACGAACTAAAAACAGCAAATTCCTACATCACACAAGCAGAGTTCTCGGCGCGATTTGAACATATACATTAGCCCGAAATCAACTATTGGGCAGTTGCCCGGACCAGACACAACACCCGTCTGGTCGGAGGATCCTCCCTTTTCAATGGAGGTTTGTGGGACTTTACACCCTGTTCCTCATACCTCCATAGTTTGTTAAAAGATAATATTTAAGTAATTTTTACAAAGTTATATTTTGAAATTGAATTTGTTGCATAAAAAGTTTTCTACATTAATGAATAATAATATTATATTTATCCTATTATTATTTCTATGCTACTCGTAGTTGAAAAACCACCTCATGTAGTCTGCGCATGACTACCCTCGGAGGCGAAGGCTTCGCAGAGTCTAGCCTGAAAAAAGTACTAGAGCAACATAAATTGCAAGGTGTCTGAGCTGAAAACCAACTCCCGCGAACGCATAATTTTCACATCTTTTGAAACAAGCGATGGAATCGTATGGAGCCCTACCATGACGTATTTTTTTTTTGTGGTGTGAGAAATCATCCAATGACTTCTCCCGCTCTGGGTGGAGCGGGAGCGTGTCAGACTTTTACTGACTATAACCCACCCCTGTTCCTTTCTGCCCTGAGTGCCCAGGGGTGAGGTAACTCTGTTTCGAATTTATCCTCAACCCCCAGGCAGTACCATGACGTCTTAAGACCATCATTTTTTCGGTGAGATCAAGGGATAGTGCTATTCGTCCTGTATAACGACGTCTCTCTCTCTCACCGAAAAGATGATGGTTTTAAGACGTCATGGTAGGTCTGCTGGTTTACAAGTATCAGATAACTATTATGTTTATTTTATGTAAAAAAAACTAATCAGTTTGATAATATTTAGTTATCCATGTGGTATGCAGAAGCTGCAGAACGCCACATAATAATTATCTCTTTCAAACCCCAATACTTATTCCTCAAATAAAAGATGCCCTTGATCATTATTTTTCTTTAGATTTATTCTTCACCAACTACGAGTAGATGTCACGCTTGACAAAATAAAATCCTTGTCGAGATATTCATAGTAGGCATGCACGACTGAAAGATAAGTTTTGCTACACGTTGCCGAGACGGCACTTTTGCACGTTACTAGGGCATCATAAGCTGATAAAGCCTTCAGGGAATGGAAGGAACTGAAAATATTTCATGAAAATGTGTTGGGAACTGGTCGACCCAAAAGTATTAGGACACCATAGCTTTTAAGATAATAAACAAAGCTGAAGCTTTCAAAATTCGCACAACTGATGAATTTTCGACGATTTTAGCTGAAAAAGTACTAATATGTCAGAATATAAAAGATATAGATACTTTTTTTTTTTTCAAACTGTAATTTGGTTTGGTACAAGCTTTAATTTAACATGCAAAAAAAAAGTGTTTGTGTGTATGTTGGTTAGGCTGAATTAGAACCATTGCATCTTATCCTACGAGGAAGGAGTTGAATTTTACATGATGGTTCAGTTCTTGATAAAAAAATATTTTTATGGTTAGCATGACCTGAATTGACATCCAGAATTAGCTCCAGATAAAGGAACTCTTTAATAGTCAACAGTACCATAAGAGCACGAAATATTTTATGCATTTAATTATGATAGCCGGTATAGAAGCTTGTTTTTTTATATTACAACTAGCTGCGCCCCGCGGTTTTACCCGCCTAGACCGGAATAAAATGTAGCCTATATGTTAATGTAGGCTATAAGCTATCTTCATACCGAATTTCATCCAAATCGGTCCAGGCGTTTAAGCAGTGAAGAAGTAACAAACATACACACTCACAAACTTTCACATTTATAATATTAGTAGGATAGGTTTAATTCGGTTTTCAGCAATGGCATGGCTAAGAGGTAAGTTTCAGACAAAAACGTAATAATTATATTTGTAGGTTAATTTTTTTTCTGCATCCGATTAGACTGGAAGCCGATCCCAAGATAGTTGGGAAAAGGCTAGGCAGGCAGATTATTTGCCATAACAATGACTTAACTGTATTTTAAAACGTATCGTTAATTTAATAATATTTTTCGGTATCCCATAATGTTGTATAAGTATTAAAACAAACTAAAAAAAAACAGCCAAGTGCGAGTTGGACTTGCGCATGAAGGATTTCGCACTATAGTACAAGATTATACGCGTCTACTTGTGGCCATTATTAAGATCGAGCAAAAAAAGGCAAAATTAAACACGTTGGTAGTTGGGGAGCCCCCTTTCATTGTTAATTTATTTTTATTATTCGTTGTTAAAGCGGCAACAGAAATACACATTCTGTAAAAATTTCAACTGTCTACCTGTTACGGATCATGAGATACAGCTCAGTGACAGATAGACGGACGTACGGACGAACAGATGGACAGCAGAGGCTTAGCTAGAGTCTCGTTGGTTACCCTTCGGGTACGAAATCCTAAAAAACGAACACAGCAGAACATCTAGTTCTGGAATCCTGAATGCAGTGAGGAATTCAAGCTAGCCAAAGGCAAAAGACATCTCTATCCACAAGGAGCATAACTCAACTTAAATAAACACATATTGCTAGATAATTGTACCCATGAAGAGTGGTAGTTGTCCACCGCGAGCGGCGCTAAGCTGCGTCTAATCATATGTGCAGGTCGCGTTGTCAAAGTTTTCATACGGATGTTAAGTTGACGTTCCATCTGCCTAGAGTCGCGGATAAATTGGAAAGAGAGTCATCGTGGACCACAGGCAACTAAAGGAACAAGTGTGGGTTTTAGTCAGTTAGAGTCTGACACGCCCTGGGAGCTCCACCCACAGCTGGAGAAGTCGTTCGATGATTTACAACCTTCTAAAAAAAATCTTCAGAAGATTTTTATATTTGAAAGCTTTGGCTTCTTAGCTTGAGCCAAGCTATTTTTAATCAGTAGGCTAGCGCTTGACCGCTATGTCACCTGATGGTAAGCGATGATGTGGTCCACAATGTTAGATGTAGTTAAAAAGAGAACTTTTTTTGTAGGGCTGGATATAAAGGGACGTCGTGAAGGATTCCAATTTTTATTTCAAAATTAAAAACAGAGGAAAGATTGATTGATTTTTTTAAGATTGCACAAAGTCAATTAGTAAGGAGATGATTTTAAAATTGTAAACACAAGCGACGATCTTGGGGAAATATTCCATTGAGATATCATAGCGAAGGAAAGAAGATACTAAGGAAGATGGTCATGGGAAATGTCGACGGATCTTCGTCGGACATTAAAACGAAATTATCCGTCAAACAAGGTTCTAACAGACCAACAAAACAAACAAAAAGTCTTCAGAGTGTTTTTTAGGGTTCAGTACCCGAAGGGCCCAAACGAACAATGACTATTGCTGTCATTCGCGTATCCATCTGTCCGTCTGTCTGTCCGAAGTCTTTCACAAAACATACCGAAAATTCCGAAGAATTTTTACTTTTAATTAACCTATGAACTTGAAAGCTGGTGGTAATGTTTATAATGACGTATATTTTATTATCAACTACCATATTGATAAATAAAAGATTATATTTATTTGGAAACTAGATTTACATATTTATAAAATACTTAACTAACTATATCTACACTAAAACCAAAATAAAACCTTACCTAACTACGTACATATATACAAAAACAAAATACGTTCAGGCGTCGAAGTACTCCTCCACATCGCTGTCATCTGGAAACGTGTCCAGAAGACTGGCAGCATTGCCACGCTGGATGGCAATGCTTATTCTTTGAGCAAAGAATGAGCCAGCCCTCTGGTCACGTAAAGTGTCGATCAGTCGGCGAGAAATATCCTTGAAAAGGTTACGCGCACTCAGACCCCATGACCCGAGCGTTTCGACCCCAAACGGCTCAAAACTGTAATTCCCAATAAGGTTACAGTATTTGCGCCGCTTGAGGGTCTCGGCAGCTGCAGCGGCTGCACCGGCACAGCCCGCCGTACTTGGAACATGAGATGGCGCAAGGGTGTCGACACAGGTTGCGTCCCACACCAAAGGCCTACCCACCTTCCACGGCACCAACGTCATGCCATCTGGTCTCTATATTGATAAATCAGTTTTTTTCTTTGATAATTACCTCATTTGATATGGAAACCTCAATATGCGAAGTGCGACACACACTTGGCCGGTTATTTTTAATTAATTCCTTCAGTTTTCAGGTACTTTTTGTTTTTTCTTTCATGCGCATTTAGATAATTTCAAAAATAAAACGATGAAACATTTTATTACGATGCCCCTGAAAAATGCCCTCGACCGCGCGAAAATGAGTCAGCGCTCCGGTCAAACGTACTAGAGTAGCAGCAATCTAAGGGTGAAATATTGCTATCTCATGTTTCTGTACTCCTCTAATATTACCCTCTACGTCATTGTACTATGTTTCCCCCGGTGATTTCCCTCGCGTTTTCTTGAATGAAGTTAGAAAGAGACGGTATTAGCCATTTTATAGCGTGTTTTCATTCGTGCACAGCTACGAGGTTACTAGGTTGGCGCTACGAGATGACGTAGTGGTGACGTCACAGTTGAAGTTATTGCTTATGAGTCAAAGCCTAAATTGGTAAAAATAAAAAACATTTATCGGAATTGATATCCTTCTTGTTTTTGAAGTCGGTTTAAAATCGGTCCAACCGTTTTTGAGTTATAAATGGTGCAACTAACCCGACTTTGTTTTTTAACTGAAGATTATTTCTATGCTAGCTGAAAAACCACCTCGTGAAGTCTGCGCATGACTGATAGCGTTACCATAGCAATGAGCCCAAGGCTTCGCACAGTCTAGCCTGAAAAAGTACTAAGGGAACATAAAACGCAAGGTGTCTGAGCTAAAAACCAACTCCCGCGAACGCATAATTTTCACAACTTTTGAAACAGGGCAGCTGGTTTATAAGTTTCAGATAACTGTTTTGTTTATTTCATGTGAAATAAACATAACATTTTGATAATATTTAGTTATTCCCATGTGGTATGCAGAAGCTACAGAACGCCACATAATAATTATCTCTTATAAACCGCAATACTTATTCCTCAATTAAAAGATGCCGTGATCATTATTTTTCTTCAGAATTATTTTTCACCAACAAGATGTCACTCATGACAAAATAAAATCCTTTTCGTGATATTCATAGTAGACATGCATGACGGAAAAAAAAGTTTTGATACGCGTTGCCGAGTCGGCACTTTTAGTTGCAAGTTGCTAAGGCATCATAAGCTATGAACGCAGTGTGACCGTCCACCCTTAATCCTATTTAATTAATTTCATAAAAATTATATTTATTTCAAAACTAACGCCTTGGGCACATGACCGAGTTTTTATAGATTAAAAATGAAATATCTATTCCTTTAAAATAACATCTGGGGATGGTGGCCTCTTACAAAACAACATTTCTTTCAATGGCTGTCGACCCTTTTTGGAAACACATTAAAGGTCCCTAATTAACAGAAAAAAAGGGATACTCTATTCATGCAAAATACTAAAACATTTGAGAGTTTTGGAAAGTGCCTATAATAAAGTATTGTGTTTTACTGCAAACATATGTCTGAAGGGTCGCTGAGAAACGATATCTTTACAAATTCTAAGAGATTGGGAAACAATTAAGATTTGGTACAAAAACTAACATAAAAAGCTATTCGGTGCGAAAGCGTGAGAGCGGGAAAAACGAAGGGCAGGGATGACGTTGCTGGAGCGGCGGAAGCGAAGCGATGTCGGGGGCAGACGGACTTGAGACTTGAGAGAGCGTAGACCGTGGTCGAGGAGTTAGGAACAAGGCCTATGTCCAGTTGTAGTTTTAGAGGTACGAGTGTTGTTATTAAGTTAAATATAGATGGGCTAGTCCAGTTAATTTAATTAGTATTTGAAGTGTGTGTGGTTGCGTCTCTGAAGAGATTTGGCAAGAGTATTAGTTTATACTTGAATATTATGAGTGTAGAGTATACTAAGGTTTAAATATCCGTAAGTAGAGTGTAAAGATACGTGTGTGAATCTCGGTGACTGCGATGGAGAATGAGTGGGTGAGTTTTGGCTGTTTTATGCGAGCATCAGTTTATTTATAAACATTTATCTTAGCGTAGCGAGACTATTTCTATATTCTATCATATTTTATAGATACTGCTATATTATCATATTTTAATATATGCCCATATATATTTAAATTCACACCCTGGCAGATATCTGTCACTGGCGTTTGGCAATAGAGAAGCTGGAGGGTGAGCAGTTGATATTCAGGCTTAATGGCCACCCCGTAAGTGGGATTGTAGGATTAACTAAACGCTGGTGATGATTACTGCTTCCTGTATTTATGGTCTAGCACAGAATTCTTGCGTAGACCTTGGTTCATAAAGGCTTCCTCTGGGGTAGACACCTCAACGGGTTAACTAATCGTTCTGAAAACGCTAGGTTATCGTGTTTCGTTAAAACCAAACCCCGGCCGTTTTGTAGGCCTATATCTGAATCGACACTATTTGGCGAAACACGAGAATTGGGTGGCATCAGCCTCTAGGCTGTACCGTATATCCACGAACTGGGGAGTTTAAGGAAGTTTGGAGTGACGATTGAACCACTTCGGTATGCACCAAGGATGTCGCAATGAATTCTGCTACAGACTGAGCCCGCGAAACGCTTGTGCAAGTTTTGTGTGACCTTAGAAAAGGGGTAAGCTAACGTAATTGGGTTGTTTACATTTGTACGCATTTAAAGTCTCCTAAAACCTAAACTTGTCTTCCTCAACGGCAGGTGGACTTCGCAGTTCTCTGTCTTAGAGTTGTGTAAGACATTTATATAGAGCATAGGGGCCGTGTTCATTTAGATTAGCTACAGTGCCCAAATAGTGGTCCTGTTGCATCAGCCCTAACTGTACACGTATGACGAGGCAACTGTTCCATGTCACTAAATGGGTTCCTAGAGCGCTAAGCATATAATTTAACGTAACTGTAATGTTGGACTTCCTAAGCATAAAGCGTGACGCACCCACCTTATATAATGCACTTTGCGGGATGCAAAGTGCATTATACAGAGTGGTGATGACAATACGACAATAAATTAAACCTCGCATACCTCAAGACGTTCTCAGTCTACATACAAAAAATCATTTGAATATATCCAGTAGTTTAGTCACAGGAAATTATTTTTCATTTTTAACATTTGCTACATGATGTATCTGATAATAGGGAAACACTGTCAGGTTAACGACCCACATCGGTATAAACATAAAACATTAAAGTCACGTTGCCAACTCGCGACTTAAACACTTTCGCCAAATTAGTATTTTCATCTGATTTAGTGAAAATTATACCTTAATTCTGAGTAATAAGAGTCATAAAGCGTGTCATCAAAGTTGGATAAGAAAGTAACGAATGCGGAAATTGCAATGCACTCATAATATTAATAGAAAATTTAGTGTGTACGAAAGAGATAAATCTAGTTTCGTTTGTTACTTCGCTTTCTTGAAGAAATTTGCTACTACTTTTACTTTAGCTTAGTGTGTCGCCGCGGTCCTGTGAAGAGTCACGCGTCCTCGCTTTGTTTGTAGGAGCCGCTAACTTTCGTATAGGTACTTCCCCGCCGCTCGTGTTTAAATTTGTAAATTCATTTACGACGGTATTAGTGCGAAATTGGACGCTTTATTTTGGTGACAGGACACGTAACGTTTTAATAGGTATTTAGTTAAACAGTGAGTGAATTGTGCGAAATTAGACGCTTAGTTTTTATTGTTTTCGTGTTTTTTTTTTAACGCAACCCAACGTGTAGTTCGCGAAGGGCAGGTCAGGTGTTGACCATACAACTATTCTTAAAGTTTTAAAACGCGACAAACGGAAGCCGTATAAATACAAGAAATTGCATGCATTGTTACCTAGAGACAAACCAGTTAGGGAAAACTTTTGTCGCTGGATTGAAAATAAACATTTCGAGAATCCGGATTTCTTGTACAATGTGATGTGGACTGATTAAAGTACATTTACAAGGAACGGTTTATGGAACAGACAGAATCTTCGTTACTGGAGCCGCGTGAATCCGCGTCTAGGACGGGAGACTTCGCACCAGTACAGACTTGCTGCCAATGTTTGGGCTGTGCTAAATAATGTGATTCAGTGTAATTTTACTGAGCATTAATCCATAATTAAAAGCTAAAAAATCAAGTCGCTACAGGACCGCGCGTTGTTGCCGCTCTTACGACAGGTTAGTGAACTCATATTTATAAATGGTGTTCTATTTCGTTTCTAGTTTTATGCCATTTAGTTTGTTTGAAATTTTTATTTTTTTATTTTCGATGTTAGGACATTTTTGATAGCTTAAACTTATTCTTATAAACTAGTATTGTCCGTGTTTTCATTTATTGTCGTATTGTCTTCTCCACGCTGTATAAGGTGGGTGCGTCACCGTCTTGTCTCATTAACTTCATACCTTGTTGTTATTTTGTTTATGTACTACTACTACTTATTTTATTTAGTTTATGTACTACAATACTAACCATGAATTCCCAATATTAATCTCACCTTGTTTCCCCTCCTTGTTCCTTAAACTTATATAAATCGGAACAAGGAGCTGTAGTATGGGAATTCACTTCGAATAGACGGTGGGGGATTATCCATGTCAGGAATTGTCGTAAATCCACAAGGAAGGGCAGGGAGTGAGCCCTTTCTCTTCTCTGTAAGAGAAGCCGTATAAAAATCCAAATATATATCAATGAAATATATCTATTTAGGAAAATCGAAAATTTTAAACAGTCTAGGGTTTTTTTAAAAACAGTCACAGCAGCTGATAAAGCCTTCAGGGAATGGAAGGAACTGAAAATATTTCATGGAAATGTGTTGGGAACTGTTCGACCCAAAAGTATTAGGGCACCATAGCTTTACAGATAATAAACAAAACTGAAGATTTCTAAATTCGCACAACTGACGAATTTTCGATGATTTTAGCTGAAAAAGTATTAATATGTCAGAATATAAAAGAAATATATACTGAAACTTTAATTTGGTTGTGTACAAGCTTTAATTTAACTAGCAGTGTTTGTATGTACGAGTATGTTAGTTCTGCTGAATTAGAACCACTGCATCTTATCCTACGGCGTTGAATTTTACATGATGGTTCAGTTCTCAATAAAAATGCACTTTTATGGTAAGCCTGACCTGAATTGACATCCAGGATTAGCTTCAGATAAAGGATCTCTTCAATGCTCAACAGTACGGGCACGAAATTTTTTGTATGCATTTACGGTTAAAGATATTTATTTCTCAAAAGAATTACAGATTCACTTATTGAGAAAACATAAATAGGTTTAAAACAATGTTATCTGCCAGCAAGCGCAGATAAAAACAAAAACAAATATGTATAAAATAACGTTACAAATAATACGTTGACTTAACTTATATAGTTTTAGCATAGCAAATATTGTTCAAAATAGACAAATTTGAAAAAGGTAGGTTACACACAAAAACAACACAAAAAAAAAAAAATTTGAACGATGAAGGTAGGGTGCAATTTAAATATGATAGCCGGTATAGAAGCTTCCCATGCAACCCGCGTTTATGTACCTTTCGTAATTTTTTTTTTTTTATATAAAGTATCCTATGTTACTTCTAATGCCTCCAAGAATATGTGTACACATTTTCATGATGATCGGTACGGTTCCCCCAATGATTTCCCTCGCATTTTCTTGAATGAAGTTAGAAAGACCGTCTCTTTCTAGCCATTTTATTGCGTCTTTTCATTCGTGCACAGCTACAAGATTACTAGGTTAGCGCTACGAGGTAACGTCACAGTTGAAGGTATTAAACAAGAAATAAACTAGAAACAATTACAGTTGTGTCTTAATATATGCCTCTACTGCCGAACTAGGTTTAGGGCCTGTATTTTGGCTCGCAGCGCCTCAAGCCCTGGAGCTGGATCTGTAAGTACTAGCTCATGAATAAAATGGAAAATTGATTATTGTTAGACATTTCAAATAATTATTACACTTTTTTATAAAATACAATAAATTAATTTTACAATTTTGGAATATTCCGGAAACGTTTTGACTCAGCAGTCTCTTTTCGACCACGTGACAAGTGTCAAAGTTGTTTTGTTGACTGATCACTCAACGGTGACGCAAACGCGTGTGCTCGACAGAGGAGCTATTAGACGATCAGGCCATTCGAACGCGGACCACCGAGTCGACAAGTTGATCTCTACAAGTGTAAGTGTAACCTAGAAGGAGCTACTGTAAGTCAATTATAATTATTTCTCTATTCTTGATCACTAAATACCATACTACTTACTTATTGAACTGTGACTGTTATTTTACTTTAGAGCGGTATATTTAATCTGTGTTAGTGAATTTTGCATCTTTAATTTTACTATAAAGTGCCTCACTGCTTTTAAATCATAATATTTGTGTAATACGCCAATGAATAAGTAACAGTTGATTACAACCTAAGATTATTAGTTACCTTTGTGTTTTATTCTTTTTATTTTCCACAATATAACCTAATATTTGATTGTGTCTGGTTGTTTTATTGCTTTTACCCGTAGATTTGTAGTTTCCCTAAAAAAAAGTAAAGTCTAGCTTCTGATATTGTGGTTATTCTAACATTATCATAATATAATTTGTAGGATTTTAAACAATAAAAACAAAATTGTGAAGAGTAATTGTCCTCTGGGTGGATAAGGTGAAATGGTGAGTGTATGTGTGTGAGAGGGTGTGTAATATTAAGATAAAATACTACTTTTAGTTTTTATAGATTTTTTATTGATAGGTACCACAAATTGTAATTACTACTTTAAGATGTTCAGCAAATCCTCAGTTTGATCGTATGTTAATTTCCAAAGCCATTGGAATAAAGATTTTTTTAGAGTTTGTTTATTTTTCGGGTAGATTTGAAGAATTTTGTTGATTTGCTCATATAAAAACCGGCCCAAAAAGGGAAAAAATCTACTAGTAAAGGCAGTTCTTGAGTGTACTCTGTTACAAACAGGTAAACCTCTCCGCCTTGTTACTTGACTCGGACTACTCCATGGTGGCATGTTGTTTTAGAATAATGCTAGAGATAAATAGTTGGCGAACACTCACGACCTCGCAGTATTCATAAAGGAGGGTAGTAGGATAACGAAAAGGTTTAAATGTACTGATATTGTTAATGCGTTAAAACCTAAATAGGTAAAAATAAAAAATATTGTCCCCATTTCAATTCAATTCAATTTATTTAATTCGGACAAGGTACATCCATATTTTGGTTAGTTACAGTAGGTTGGTACTTACAAAACTATGTTAGTAATTTTGAAAACTAGTTACTATTTCATTTAATTATGTTTTCAGACAGAGTCCTTTCCAATTGACAATTTAACGCTTACAAAATAATACATTTAATATAAAATTCACACATAAAATAAATACTCAACATTAAAATTAATTCAAATTACAATACATACACATGTCATTCAAATCAAATAAAACATAAAATACATACACATGTCGTTCCAATTAAATAAAATACAAACACATGTCAATTTAATCAAATAGATTATAAAATACGTACACATTAAATAAGAAAATAATAATAATACAGAAATGTCAAGATGAAATAAAAATAACAATAATACTACATATTTCATTTCACCATTTTACTTATTTTCATGGTTTTTTGCGGAGGAACCAAGAAAATAACGTAATCCGAAGCTTTTATCCTAACACGTAATTTAAACTTAGTTTAAGCATTAACTAATTTTGATGTACCTATGTTCTTTAAATCGATATTTCCCTACCATATGCACTAAACGTTTTGGGAACACATTAATTGTGCGCTCAGTTGAGTGAAGAGTGGAACTTCCTGCCGGAGTCTATGTTTCCTAGTAGCTACAGCTTGTGGTGTCTAAAGTCAAGATTGAAGAGGTTACTTCTAGGCAAGCGTGCTCCAACGTTGATAACATCATCGCTAAGATAGTGGTCAAGCGCGAGGCTATCAATGATTACAAAAAAATGGTATTTTGGAACTCTGTATTACCCGATTGTCAATCGTGAATCTTTGACAGTCGTTACGGGTCGTCAGAAGCCCGAAACTCTGACAACCAGTCTTACCAAGGGGTAATGTATTAACCAGCAACTGGGTTGTGGAGGTCAGGTAGGCAGTCGCTCCATGTAAAATACTGGTATTCAGCCAATATACCGTGAAAATAATGTTTGTAAGTACGGTTTAGAGTCTGTTGAGATATAGTATTGTTTTAAATAAAAGCAAAATTAAACACCTATTACAAAGCGATGGAAAGAAGTCTAATAAAAATAAGAAAAGTTCAATAGATAAGAACTGAAGAGATTAGAAAAAAACACACAGTTAATAGATGTTCTCAAGTATGCCCTAACACAAAAGCGGCGTTGGGCCTCTAGAGATTCACAGACAAGAGATGGATATTAGAAACTAACACATGGGAAGGACCAGTGGGCAAAAGAAGAAGAGGCCGTCCTAGGAACAGGTAGAGCGACAAAATAATAGCAACAGCAGGGAAGGAATGGAGAAGCAAAGCGAAAAATAGGGAAACATGGAGTAAGCTGGAGGAGGCCCATACCCAAAATGGGGTACCAGTAATATAGTGATATGTTTTTACGTAGTTTTAAGAAAAACTGGTTTTGATTGTTGATACTAAAAAACCTTTTTTACAAATAAATAGAACCGACTTCCAAAAAAAGTGAAAAATAGCTTTAATTTCGAAAGTCGGTGTTTCTGGTTTTGTTTCTACGTTTTTTGACAATCAAATTAAAGTTATATTGCACTTTTTTTGGAAGTCGATTCTATTTTTGTGTAAAAAGTTTTTATTTTTAACTTTTAAGTGGTGGTTCCCCATTAAATTGTATTAACACTACATAGGCATACGATTGCAGCAATCGCAGTTGATTTGCCGTCATTTTTTGAAGAGTTCCGTTGTCTTTCTCCAAAACTCATCATCAGATCTATATGAAATTTAAATGAGACCATTTCAAAAGAAACCCCTTTCGAAAAACAAATAACTTTTCAAATCCATCTATATATGACGCAGTTGTTCCCGGAAATCATTAAAAAAAAATACAAACATCCGAATTAATAACCTCCTCCTTTTTGAAGTCCATTAAAACGGCTTATTATTTATGTATTGGTTTAAATTATCAAGTAACATTAAAAAAGCAACTGTTCCATTCACCAAACAGTGACATCTATTGTAGGGAGGCAGCAGTGTTTAGTTTTTCGTTATTTCACTCGCGAGCTTATAAGTCAATCACTTTTCAACGTAGCTTACAACCAACTACAGATCACGATTCACAATTGTACCCATAGATGGCGCTGGTGTTGGTTGTTTCACAAACGGGTAGAAAAAAATAGTAAAAAAAAAACATGAGCGTTTGAATCATGAGTTTTTTTCGAACTAGCAAATAAGTGTCTAACTCCTTGGTGAAAGCCTTCCCTATATCCTTCATGAGTTAATTACCGATCATAAAAAGAAAATGAAAATAGCTAGTCTGTGTTTCCTGATAGCTACAACCTGGAAGTCTTTAAGTCAATAGGTTACTTCTAGGCAAGCGTGGCTCCATCTTCGACCACATCATCGCTTACCATCAGGTGTGATCAAACGCGTGCCTATCAACATTAAAAAAAAAAAGCTACGATTTCATACAACTGTTTGTGGGTTTATCTGCAGATCGTATTTTACTTTACTACTACTGAATGACGGTAAATTCGTTTAGAAGCAGTTAGGAATTTTCTGTTATTTTTCTCCATGAGTTTTTTAGCCATAAAAATGTAAAGGAAACCAGTGTGTAACTGCTAAATAATTAATGTTAGAAAACTTAGCAGAAAGACTCGGCAGTATTTCTGCTAAATGGTGGGAATGTTAAAAAAAGAAGTAACTCTGCATAATACACGTACAATTCGATAGGTATCCATATAGTAGCGTATGTAGATCTTTTGTTTATATCTTATAATTTTTTTTTAGACATGTTTTATCAAAATCGGTTCAGTCGTTTTAAGGTCTTCAGGTCTTTTGTATTGTTTACATGTTCGCTTTTCTATTAAGCGTTGGGGTTTTTTTATTGAATTGGTGTCTTGTTAAACGACTTAATTACCATATTTTTGTGATTGTCAAGTTTACATCAAAGAGCGTAGAAACGTAGATTGTTTTTACGTTCTTTGTTGCGTTACAACTCTGAATCCGCTTCAGGCTAGAATGAACGAACAAAACGAATTTGAGAAACGGTACTGACGAAAAAACATATCTAGACCCAGCTATACAAAAAGAAAAAGGTGTACATGAACACACTCACACATCCAAGACCAACCCGCCTTGATGAGATATAAAAACTATCCATACAAAAATGTGGATAGTTCTGTAAACACTTTACCATCACAATCTCGCTATTATATCTATCCTATTATTCTATTATAATATATCATATTATTATATCTCTGCTAGCTGAAAAACCACCACGTGTAGTCTGCGCATGACTGACAGCGTTACCATAGCCATGGGACTAGATTCGAGCCTGCAAAAGTACTAAGGCAACATAAATCGCAAGGTGTCTGAGCTGAAAACCAACTCTCGTGAACGCATCATGTTCACAACTTTTGAAACAAGCGGGCATTGCAAGCGGCAGAACTTAATGGCTGAATTTAATTTTAAATATTTTTTTTATATTTTATAATAGATGTGCTTATGAATGGGATCTAAACCATGTACCAGTGGCGCGTCGCCTAGTGTCTAGTGTCATTAAGTCTAGTGTTCCGGTGAACTAGGGTGCATTTAGCGTTTCTTCTTTTTAAACAAATATAAACATTACCATATTTTTAGGTTTGTCAACTTTTCAATATATAAAGCGAGAAATACTCAATAGACATCAAATAACGTAGAAACGTAGGTTGTTTCTACGTTCTTTGTTGCGTTATAACTCTAAATGCTTCAAGGCTTTTGCTTGAATATAACAACTGTTTTTTTTTTCTGCCAGAAAATTTTCATGCTCGTATTTACACAAGGTTTGTTTTTGATCCCACACACACATTCAATGCCAACCCGCCTAGTTGAGATAGAAAAGTTATCCATACAAGGATAGTTCTTTACACAACACAATCTAACCTATTATATTTGACGTATTCTGTTTTTGTATATATACATAATGTAGTTAGGTTATAAATAGTTAGTTATAAGATAACATTTAAGTAATTTTTATTTGTACATAGAGTTATATTTTTGAAATTGATTTTTTGCATAAAAAGTTATCTTTACTAATGAATAACAAATATTATAGTTGTCGTATCCGGTAGTCAAATTGGCAACAAAACAAAGCACGCCACCTGGCGGCGACTATAAACACTACAGTTGGCGGGCTTTGACGGAGTCGGCGCGTTTCCGTTAGACTTCGAGGTTGGGGAAGACTCGCCTAGTCGGGCAGTCTTAGCCTGGGAGTCACGGAGTGAAGACGCATCGGAACTGTCCTACGTTTTGTTGCTACTAGTATTTTAAAGTACCAAGTTTATAAGTTTCAAATTAATTAAAGTGAATAATTGCTTTGCCGTTGTTATTTATTGCACGATATACCTACACAGACCACCTGATGCCTGATTGTAGCTCGATACATCCTGGTGATTCGACATATTTATCCTATTACTAGCTGACCCAACAAACTTTGTACCGCAGAATCAATAAATAAAAAAGCTATTTCATACAATATATTTCCTATGTTTTAACGGTTAGCAGTGGTGGCCCAGTGGTATTAGCCGTGACTTACAAGTTGTAGGTCATGAGTTCAAACCCAGGCAGGCGCTTTACTTTTTGTAAATTATTTCACCACCACTGCTCTGAAAACGGTGAAGGAAAACATCGTGAGGAAACATGGCATGTCCTAGAACCAAAAATTGGAAGACATATGACATTCACCAATCCGCATTGGGCCAGCGTGGTGGATTTCGGCCCACACCCTGTCACAGAGAGGAAGCTTGTACCTCACTGCAGTGGGGACATTAAACGGGGGATGATGATGATTATGACACGACAGACGACAGTGATTGTTATAGTACAAAATACAACGCAAAAGAGGAGAACGCAATTGTGCGTGGTAGATTACGGCCCATACCCTCTCACACATTAAAAGGCTGAGATGATAATGAATGGTTATTCTGTTATTCGGCGTAGAGACAAATTCATTAAATTAGCGATCATTAAAATCGGTCCAGCCGTTCTGAGTTATATTAGTTTTTAACCAAAGATTATTTCTATGCTAGCTGAAAAACCACCTCGTGTAGTCTGCGCATGACTGATGGCGTTACCATAGCAATAAGACGAAGGCTTCCCAGATTCTAGCCTGAAAAAGTACTAAGGCAACATAAATCGCAAGGTGACTGAGCTGAAAACCAACGCCCGCGAACGGCCGGTTCGGTTACTTTTGAAACAAGCGGGAGAACTTTATGGCAGAATTTAATGTTTATTGTTCAGCACTGCCTTTATATGTTTTTCTTTTTAAAAGGATAAAAACTTTATTACCAAATTTTTGAGTTTGTTAAGTTTTTAACATTATGATAAAGAGGGCAATACTCAATAGACATCCAAGAACGTAGAAACATAGGTTGTTTCTCAGTTCTTTGTTGCGTGACAACTCTGAATTCTTCAGGCCGTTACTTTAATATATATATACTTACCAACTGTTTTTTTTCCGCCAGGATATTTTCATTCTTATTTACACAGGGTTAGTTTTTGATACTACATTTACCAACTACTAGAGAGCCAACACGATATACCAAGCCAAACTAGTAAGCAAGCCAGTGAATGTTACATTGTATGGATTTTCTATTTCACGAAAGCGGGTTTGTCTTGGATGTGTGTGTAGATTCACGGGCACATTATTGGAAGCTATTTTCTTTGATACCGAGTGAACCGAACTTACGCTTACAGAAAAAAAGGTGTACATGAATCCACACACTCATCCAAGACCAACCCGCCTTGTTGAGATAGAAAAACAATCCATACAAAATGTGGATAGTTCTTATATACCTAACCGACACAATCTTGCTATTATATCTATCTATCCTGTTATATTTGTTTCCAGCTTGCTGAAGTAATCCTATACTTCGACGTATTCTGTTTTTTAACCAACTTCGAAAAAGGATTCGGATGTTTGTATTTTATTTTTTATTTTTTTTATGTGTGTTCGGGCATAACTCTGTCATATATTGACGGATTTGCAAAATTCTTTTTTTGTTCGAAAGGGGTTTATTCCGAAATGGTCCCATTTAAATTTTTAAAAAGATCTGATGATGGGTTTCGGGGACAGACCACGGAACTCTTCAAAAATTGACAGCAAATCAACCGCAATTGCTGCTATCGTATGTCTATGAATTGTTAACACAGTTTACCCACAACTTAAAAGTGAAAAATAAAAAACTTTTTTACAAAAAAATAGAACCGACTTCCAAAAAAAGTGCAAAATAACTTTAATTTCGGAAGTCGGTGTCAAAAAACGAAGACACAAAACAGGAACACCGACTTCCGAAATTAAAGTTATTTTGCACTTTTTTTGGAAGTCGGTTCTATTTTTTTGTAAAAAAGTTTTTTTGTTTAAAGATAATGTAGTTTGGTTATAAATCTAATAACCTCTATAAGAGCAATTCTTGTATATATTATATACATATATATATATAATTTGAATCTTGGAAACAGCTCCAACGATTTTCATGAAGTTTAGTATGCAGTGTTTCGGGGGCGATAAATCGATCTAGCTTGGATTCATTTTTAGAAAGCGTCGTTTTATCCGTGTAAAAACCGTACAAAGCTTTGCCATCCAGGTACTAGTTGGTTATGAGATAATATTTAGTCAAGTAAAATATTACTTAGTTAGTTTTAAGTAATTTGTATTTGTACATAGGGTTATATTTTGAAATTGAATTTCTTGATAAAAAGTTATCTACATTAATGAATAATCAATATTACATTTAGTCTGTGTTTCCTGATAGCTACAACCTGGGAGTCTTTAAGTCAAGAGTAAATAGGTTACTTCTAGGCAAGCGTGCTCCATCTTCGACCACATCATCGCTTACCATCAGGTGAGATAGTGTTCAAACGCGTGCCTATCAAAAAAAAAAAAAAATCCTATTATTATTTCTATGCTAGCTCAAATACCACCTCGTGTAGTCTGCGCATGACTGACCGCGTTGCGATAGCAATGAGACGAAGGCCTCGCACAGTCTAGCCTGAAAAAAGTACTAGGACAACATAAATTGTAGGTGTCTGAGCTGAAAACCAACTCCCGCGAACGTATAACTTTCACAACTTTTGAAACAAGCGATGGATTTGTATGGCTGGTTTATAAGTTTTAGATAACTTTTAAATGAAAAATAAACATAACAGTTTCACAAAATTTTGTTATTCCCATGTGGTATGCAGAAGCTGCAGAAAGCCACATAATAATTATCTCTTTCAAACCCCAATACTTATTCCTCAAATAAAAGATGCCCTTGATCATTATTTTTCTTCAGATATATCTTTTACCAACAAGATAAAATACTAGTCGTGATATTCATAGTAGGCATGCACGACTGAAAGAAAAGTTTTGCGACGCGTTGCTGAATCAGCACTTTTAGTTGCAAGTTACTAAGGCATCATACGCTATGAAGGCAGCGGATAAAGCTTTCAGGGAATGGGAGGATCAGGGAAAATATTTCAAGAAAATGTATTGGGAACATGGGCCGGCTTTAAACTGAACTGTTCGGCCCAAAAGTATTAGGACACCATAGCTTATAAGATAATTAACAAAACTGAAGCTTACAAAATTCGCACAACGGACGAATTTTCAACGATTTTAGCTGAAACAGTACTAATGTTTCAGAATATAAAAGAGATAGGTACTGAAACTATAATTTGGTTTGGTACAACCTTTTACTTAACTTATAGTATTTGTATATAATTTATTATGTTACTTGGGGTCAAACTACTGCATCTTATCCTACGGAGTTGAATTGTACGTGGTAACAATGTACTCGTACGATGACAATGCATTTTTGTGGTAAGCATGACCAGAATCGGCATCCAGGATTAGCTCTAGACAGAGAAACTCTTCAATGCTTAACAGCACGGATACGAAATATGTATGCATTTAATTATGATAGCCGGTATAGAAGTTTGTTTTTTAATATCGCGTTGGGTATTTTTAAGATAGGAAAAATCAATTGAACTCGAGACACTGTTAACGTTACCGACAACAGTCGTAGCAGATGTCGTAACCGTTACGAAGTGTAACACCGTGCTACGGTGTTACGCTTTCGTAGCAATGACACCACCATAGCACTAGTTTCGTGTGAGGCGCGTTGGGAATTTTGTTCAAGTTTTCACTTCTGACGTCACTCGCGGAGTGCCACTGTTTTTTATATATTTTTATTAATACAAGTTTTCAGCAATGGCTACTGAAAGTGATAAGACTAGAAGTTTCAGACAAAAATAATTACATTTTTAGGTTCAATATTTTTTTCCATAACAATAACAGCTGTATTTCAAAATGTGTCGTCATATCAATTATGATTTTCGTCATCCTTTATGTATAAGTATTAATTTAAAAAACTAAAAAAACCGGTCAAGTGCGAGTAGGACTCGTGCATGAAGGTTTCCATGTTACCATTATTAAGATCGAGCAAAAAAGCCTAAAAAACACGTTTTTAGTAGGATAAAAGGGGGGCTCCCCTTTTTTTAAATTTAATTTTAATTACCTATTTGTTGTTATAGCGACAACACATTCTGTGAAAATTTCAACTGTCAACCTGTTACGAATCAAGAAATACAGCCTTCTGATAGACAGACAGACAGACGGACGGACAACAGAGGCTTAGTAATAGGGTCCCGTTGGTTATCATTTGGGTACGGAACCCTAAAGATGAATACGGCAGAACATCTAACTCTGGAATCCATTTTAAGCAGTCGTCCACTATGGGGAGGTCGTGAAGTATTCCAATTTTAAAATTAAAAAAACTTGAGAGGTGTCAAGGGACACCCGGATGGAACGAAATAAATTCCTTTCGATTAATTAGTGAAGTAATTGTAATAAATACAAGAAGTTTTTATTAGATTGTTTTTCCAACACAATCTTTTTGGATGGACAGCCTCATTAGTGTCGTGACAACTTTTCGTAAGAATTTTTTCCGTCTAGCCCCCTTTCACAACGCGCGATAAGGAACTTCGTTCCAAAACTGAAGAAAGAAATGCTTAATTTTTTTTTAAGGAAAAAAATAAATCAGAAATTCTATATATTTTTTTTAAAATTAGAAATATGATTGTTATAATCGTTGTGCATTTGATTTCTTTGGTTTCTCCATCTAGATTTTTCCTCGAAAACTGGTGCTGTAAGCGACGATCTCGGGGAAATATTCCATTAAGACGTCATGTCGATGGAAAAAACATACCTAGGAAAATGGTCATGGAGAATGATATGTATATGATATGAATAGATCTTTGTTGGACATTAAAACGAAATAATCCTTTAAACAAAATTCTAACAGACATAGAAAACGACATTTTTTATACTGACATTTTTTTCTAACATTTCTAAGAAAAAAATGTCAGTATGAAAAAAATTATTGAATATTGAAGGCAATAAATTATAAAAAAAAACACTGGAGATGATGTTCGATTTTCTTGTCTGTTAGAATTTTGTTACACGGATAATTTCGTTTGAGTGTTTCTTTTTTTTTAATACACGCACGTTTTAATTAATCGCAAAAATGAAACGCCATAAAAACCATTTATTTATTTATTTAGAAACTCAACAGCTTATTTTAAATTTACATGAGTTATGAATGTTCACCTCACTATCAATGAACAGCCCAATGCAGTCGAAATAAAAAGAATTAAAAAAAAAATAGCATCTTAAAGTCTGCATACACTGCACACCGCTAGCGAGGTGATGACAATTACTCGTATCTCCTAAGCCAATAACTAGAAAGTGGCGAGAAGAAAAAAATAAACAAAAAAGAAAATTTGTAATATTGTAACAAGTGCAGCTAATATTAATAATGTGGGATTGTTGATACATTAAATCAAACTTACAAGATTTGTAAATAATAAGGCAATAAATATTAATTGAACAAAAAGGAAAACAAAACTTTGTGAAATCTAAAATTGTGAATATATAACTCAGCAATTAAAACGTGCTCAGTCGAGATACATAACAAACATTTCTCCATTTCACTTTATTTTATTTTATTACTATTGCCACTGAAAATGCCCTCGATAGCACGAAAATGACTCAGCACTCCGGTCAAACAGTACACAAACTAGGGTAGCAGCAATTTAAGGGTGAAATATTGCTATCTCCTGTTGCTGTGCTCCTCTAATACTACCCTCTACGTAACGGTACTACGTTTCCCTCAATGGTTTCCCTCGTGTTTTTCATGAATGAAGTAAGAAAGGGATGGGTAATGTCCGTTTTGTATAGCGTCTTTTCATTCGTGCGTAGCTACGAGGTTACGAGGTTGGCGCTACGAGATGATATAATGGTGACGTCACGGTTGAAGGTTTTTCAAAGCATACTTGGTAATAAGTGAAAATGGTTTATCCCCATTTCACTTATGTGTAAGGTTTTATTTTGCGGATGCACCAACAGAAAATCAAAAACCGAAGTTTATAGTCGAAGACGTAATTGGAACAAACTAAGTGCTTTAATTTTGTAAATCATTAACTAGGTATATTAGATTCAGTTCTTTGAGTCAGTATTTGTTGGATAATTGGTGGACGTCCCACGCATACGTACAAAATGTATTAGGAACACATACTAGCGTACAGGTGCCTCATACCATACAAAGAAACGGTACCGTCGTAATTACGGGTTTTCGACTTGCACAAGCAACTTTTGTTCTTCGTTCGAGCCCGACTTCTACACCTCGCTAGATGGTGTTAGCAGTGACGGCATGCAAGTTGAATGAATTTACATAAAGTTTTACCAATATTTTCTCACACATTGAGGAATTTCTATACTTTTGGCACTTCATAACAGTTTTGTTATTTCAAAATGTGTTACTTGCAAATTTTAAAGAGGCGAATGGATAAACTCTTAGGGTAGTTTATTAATTATGTAATTACAGTTGTTACCATTTTTTTTACCAAAATATTAATGTTAATTAAACTTCAATAACAAATCGATGTATTGAAGTATTGTATTCACCATCTATTTACATTTATTTTAACTAAATTTTCTTTTGGTTTGAAAATATCCGTTCAACTAAATCTGACTGCACTGATTTACGACCGTCTTTTTCTTGTTTTATTAGAAAAAGATAGCAATAGCCTTAATTAATTTTAGTTTGTGGACAACAGAATCGGCTCCAATTTTGGTTTACATTACTACCACCAAGTTACCAAGGACCATAATTATTTACCTAACCGTGACATCTATCGTAGGGTGGCAGCAGTATTTATATTTATATTTTCTTACTCTACTCGCGAGCTTGTAAGTCAGTCACTTTACAACGTAGCTTACAACCAACTAAAGATCACGATTCACCATGCTACCGCTAGATGCTGTTGGTGGTGGTCGTTTCACAATAGTTAGGTGTAAAAATAGCTTTAAGCGTTTTGGATCATGAATTTTTTTCATATTAGCCTTATTATACTATACTTACTATACCTATATTATACTTCCATTAGTTTATTGCCGATAAATCATAAAACAAAAATGAAAATAGCTGCATATCATATAACTGCTTGTGAGGTTATCTGCAGATTGTGTTTCACCTTACTACTGCTAGATGGCGACAATTTCGTTTCCAAGTAGATAAGAATTTTCCGGAAACTTTACTCCATGAGATTTTTAGCCATAAATAATACAAAGGAAATTAACTACGATTTTATTTAGCAACTAGTGTGTCACTGTCAAAGAATGAATGTGGTTACGTCGTAGAGTCTACGCCGTAGACCACAGCTACAGTGCTCGTAGCTCTATAGCATGCTTCGTTGCAACAGTAGTGGATCCAGTGGCCAACCAAAGTTTCAGTACCCGTGCTTTAACTCCATTAGCATTAGCCTTAGTTCCCACCACCATGCCACTGGTGAGAACATTATTTATTTATTTAAACCTCATGTACAGCAGTTGTACATAGGCAGACTTAATGCAACAAGGCATTCTACACATCGACACCGGGTATTATCATTTTCCTTCCAGTTTTTTTTAACTGACTCCAAAAAAGGAGGAGATTCACAATACGGTTTTTTTTTTTTATAGCTATAAAATAAATTACACTACAGATTTCCTATATTTATGTGTACCTATTTATGTGTAACCTTTTTAGGATTCCGTACGCGAAGGGTCCAAACGGAAAAAAAGGGTCCAAACGGAGCCCTATTGCTGTTAATCACGTGTCCGTATGTCCGTCTGTCTGTTTGTCCGTCTATCTGTCCGTCGTCTATCACCCGAATATTTTTTTTACTTCCCATTGATCTATAAACTTGAAATTTGGTGAAATTAATTCTTAGTGTAGCAACTGAAAAGAATGTATAGAAATGTACTAATCATGCCACGCGTAGTGGCCACAGATTACTAATATGTAGCTAGCTAGTAGTGGCGATCCTGTACTGAATGTCATTATGACCCGATGGTCATTAATGTGATTTGAATTTGGAACATAAAGTAGAAATCGCATACGAACATTTACGATAGCTAGTAGGTACATACTAATTCCATGCATTAACCATTTAGATCTGCACTAAAAAATAAATGTTTGAAAATTGAACTGGCCACCACGAGTAGAATATAAAACTAATATACAAACTAATACATACACCAAATTACTGGCATTTTAGAAAAGGAACTCAAAAGGACATCTTCTTTCTTAGCCTTTTTAGATTTGACCGACACACATGAGTGTGTCAGTCAGATCTAAGAAAGTTTATAACTTAGAATTTATAAAAGTTAATATATTACGTGAGTTACCTTCCTTCTTATATTCTAACCTTCCTAACTATTTTTGTTACAGGTGGCATTGATTTTTGGAGTGAATGGCGCTCTTGTCGTGGAAATGAACTCATAAATATTAAAATCAAAGATATCGAAAAACATTCAGATTCGTTGCTGGTAAATTTGCCAAATACAAAATCAAAGACATAACGGTCATTCGTAATCCGTGAAGAATACGTAAGAATTATCGAAAAGTACCAAGCTCTTCGCCCCTCTAATATAAACACTAACAGATTTTTCATAGCTTATAATAATCGCAAGTGCACCAGGCAAGTCATGGAAAAATAAGATCAACAGCATGCCGAAAAAAATTGTGAAATACCTGAAAATGACAAATGCCGAGCTCTACACGGGCCATTGTTTCAGGAGAACATCGGCTAATCTATTGGCGGATTCAGGAGCAGACATGACCCAGATTAAAAGACACGGTGGCTGGAAATCTGATGTAGTAGCATAGGGCTACAATGAAAATTCTATAAAAATTACGGTTAAATAAGCTGTCGCATTAGTGATAACATCAAACTAATAATACCGTTGATAACTGATCCTTGGACACCTTTGTCACCACAACGTTCCACATCAAAACTCTATTCATCTAGCCCGCTGCCTCAAGCAGCACCTTCACAAACTTTCACGATCCAAAATGGTCCTCAGCAGACCCAAGTTTCTGAAACTTTACTTAACAGTAATACTCAAATAAACTCTACCTCAACTTCAATAAAAGTACGGAATAAACACATAGTTTTGTCTTTCCACAACTGGTCTAATGTGTCAAACGTTACCTTTAACTTTTAATTGTTTTAAATAGGTCTACTAACTGTAATTGTAATTTTATTAAATACTTTGATTCTAGTACTATTGCTTTTTATTGTCTCGTAGATAGTGTGAAAAGTAAAGTATTCTCCTCGGGGATAAAGGTGCCTTCGTCTTGGGCGACCTTTAATCCCACGCTGCACTCAGGATTCTTACTTTATCCCCTTAGTGCATAATCTACTATTATATAACTACGTATATTATGTCGTATGTAGTTTACATATAATACCCCGATCCTTATTCAAATCATATACTCCACAATATATAATAGTTAATAGCACAGCATAGCATAGTTACAGCATTCCCAAGGAGGGTTGGCGTCAGGCAGGCGGCCGGCTATAAAACTTTTGCCAAAACCTTTTTGCAACATGGTCTGGAAAAATATGATGTGCGATAGGGCTAGGGCGTACCCCACAGGCGACGCGCAGGGGCAGCACCCGGCTCCTGTGGGAAATGGACAAGGGTTGTCGCACCAGGACGGGCGGGTGCGACGTAAGACGCAAGCTCGGAGAGTGAGAGAATTAAGATTGAGGTGTGCGAGCTGGAACATAGGTACTATGACTGGAAAAGGAAGAGAGTTAGCAGACGTTTTAAAAAGGCGACGGATAAATATAGCGTGTTTGCAAGAAACGAAATGGAAGGGTGCAAAAGCAAGAGAATTAGGAGAAGGATATAAGTTTTATTACTGTGGAAGTGATGGCAAACGGAATGGTGTGGGCATAGTTTTGGATAGTGAGTTAAAAGAATGTGTGGTGGATGTTAAAAGAGTAAGTGATAGAGTGATAGCTATTAAAGTGGTTGTGGAGAGTATGATAGTAAATGTTATTAGTGCGTATGCACCCCAATCAGGATGTGAGGATAGTGTAAAAGAAAAGTTTTGGAAGGACTTCGATTGTGTGATGATGAATGTACAGGAGAGTGAAGAGGTGTTTGTGGGGGGTGATTTTAATGGGCATGTAGGAAGTCTGAAGTACGGTTATGAGAGAGTGCATGGTGGTTGGGGGTACGGAGACCGTAATACTGATGGCGAGACATTGCTGCAAGCTGCTTCGGCTTTTGACCTGGCAATAACTAACACCTGGTTCAAAAGAAAGACGAACACCTGATCACTTACAAAAGTGGCCAGCACGCGACCCAAATTGACTTTTTCTTGGTGAGACGAAACAGTCTCAAAACAGTCAAAAACTGTAAAGTATTGCCAGGCGAAGGCTTAGTCTCTCAACACAGGCTCATATTGATGGACGTAACAGTGTCTCGTCCGGTAGGAACAAAGAACGGCCCCCACCCAAAATCAGATGGCGTATGATAGAAAATGAGGAGTGTGCAAGTATGTTTAAGAGTCAAGTGGTAGATAAAATGATAGAAATGAAGGATATGGAAGGAAAATCTGTGGATGAATGTTGGAAAGAGATGGCGGGTTGTATAAGGCGAGTAGCAAAAGATGTGTTTGGAGAATCGCAAGGTAAAGGCATGATAGAAAAGGATACATGGTGGTGGAATGAAGATGTGCAAAAGATGCTAAAAGAAAAGAAAATTTCGTTTAAAGTATGGCAGAATGTAGAAACCGGAAATGATAATTTGAAAGAAGAGAAAAAGAAAATTTATAAAGAATGGAAGAGGAAGGCAAAAAAGGCGGTTGCAGTTTCCAGGGCTAAGGCGCAGGAAAAATTATATGATTTACTGGACAGCCCCAGAGGCCAGAAGGAGCTCTACCGGATTACAAAATTAAGAGAAAGGAGAACGAGGGATATAATGCATATAAAATGTATGAAGGATGAACTCGGTAAAGTCTTGTCGAAAGATGACGAAATAAAAGAGCGATGGAAGGTTTATTTTGAAAAGTTGATGAACGAAGAGAATGAATGGAGTGGTGTGCTCAAAGAGGTACAAGTAAATATGGGTTTGGTGAGAGAAATTAGCATGGATGAAGTAAGAAAGGCAGTTCAATGTATGAAAAATGGAAAGGCCATGGGCCCTGATGATATACCAGTGGAAGTATGGAAGTGTTTAAAAGAGGATGGATGTATGTGGCTGACTTTATTCTTCAATAAGTTGTTGTATGAAGAAGTGATCCCACAAGAATGGTGCAATAGTTCGCTAGTGCCCATCTTCAAGAATAAAGGGGATGTACAGGACTGCAACAACTATCGAGGGATAAAGCTCATGTCACATACTATGAAAGTATGGGAGAAAGTGATAGAGAAAAGATTGCGAGAGTAGAGTGAGATTACCCCGAACCAGTTTGGGTTTATGCCAGGTCGAGGGACAATGGACGCCACCTTCGCTCTCCGTCAATTGTGCGAGAAGTACAGACGTGTGCACAAGAACTTGCACATGGTGTTCATTGATCTTGAGAAAGCGTATGATAGGGTACCTCGGGATGTGTTGTGGTGGGCCTTGAAAGAGAAAGGTTTGCCTGGGAAGTATGTTGAGTTGATTCGTGCTATGTACAGACAATCTAGTACCTACGTCCGGTCGGCTGCTGGCAACACCGATAAGTTCAGTGTGGCTGTAGGCTTGCATCAAGGGTCGGCTTTAAGTCCTTACCTCTTCCTGTTGATTATGGACGCTCTTACGTCGGAAATACAGGAAGAGGCACCCTGGTGCATGCTGTTTGCCGACGACATTGTTCTGGTCGGTGAAGATGCACCTGAGATCCAGAGCAGTTTGGAGAAATGGCAACAGAAGCTGGAGAAAGTTGGCTTGAAAATCAGCAGAACCAAAACTGAATACATGTTCTGCGATTTCGGCGGTCTCTCCAGTTCTGAAGCTGTAGTGCTAGATGGCGCGCTTCTCCCAGTCTGCTCCGATTTTCGGTATCTCGGTTCACTCATGCAAAGCGATGGCGAAATAGATCGGACTGTTAAGCACAGAATTAACACTGGATGGATGAAATGGCGGCAGGTCACCGGGACTATCTGTGACTCCCGCATTCCCCTAAAACTTAAGGGGAAGATTTATAAAACAATGGTCAGACCTGCTGTCTTGTATGGTTCAGAATGTTGGGCCACAAAAGGGATGAATGAAAAGCAATTGCATGTAGCTGAGATGAGAATGCTAAGAGCGATGTGTGGTGTTACGCGCATGGATAGAATTAGGAATGAGTATATAAGAGGAAGTCTGAAAGTGGCACCGCTGACTGAAAAGTTGTGTGGAAATCGGTTGTCGTGGTATGGGCATGTGATGCGGAGGAATGAAGAAAATGTCGTGAGGAAAGTCTTGAGTATGGATGTGGATGGCTATAAGAGTAGGGGAAGGCCAAAGAAACGATGGTTGGACTGTGTGAAAGAGGATATGGGTAAAAAAGGGGTGACTACAGAGATGACGACTAATAGAGGAGTATGGAAGAAAAAGACATGTTGCGCCGACCCCAAATAAATTGGGATAAGGGCAGGAGAATGATGAATGATGATGATATAATAGTTAATAGGTTACTTCTAGGCAAGTGTGCTCCATCTTCGACCACATCATCGCATACCATCATGTGAGATAGTGGCCAAACGCGTGCCTATAAACAATAAAAAAAAAACAATCTCTTCCAAATATGTCTTGAACAAATAAACTACTACTTTCCCAGCAATATCGTGACAACTTTGATAATGATATTTCACTTTCGGTCAATACTGGTCGCGGCGGCGAACGCTACTGCCCGTGGCCTGCAAACTGTGCCGCGTGAATTGACGCCCCGCCAGACGCACCGCCGTGCGCCGGTCGCGTCGCACGTTTCCGTGGCCAGGCTGTTACAGCCTGAAACTTGCAATGAAATGCTACATATGTCGTAGCGCGCCGTAGCAACTCGACCGCTACGCAGCGCGCAGCTACGTCTTCGTAGCGACGTCTTGTCGTTGATGCCGTACCAAGCCGGTACCTACCGACTGAAACTTTCAGGCGGGGTTGCCTGTCAACGCCACGTTGACTTCAACATTCAGCTGAAACGTACTAGGAAACCATGAAGTATGAAGAGTTTACTATATCGTAAATTGACTTTTATACGGAGTAAACAAAAATTCATGAAAACGAAACTTGAGAAGTTATCAGATATTTTTATGCTTGTAAATACAAGGTTAGTTTTTGATACTAAATTAACAAAATCTTATTCTTAGATTATTGGGTGGCTTGGTACATACAAAATATGAAAAGTTTTGTAAACACTTTACGAACCTAATCTTGTTATCTATCCTGGCTGATAGTGATAAACCACCTCGAGTAAGGCATGAGATCACGTTACCATAGCAATAAGGCGATGGCTTCGCAGAATTTCACCTGAAAAATAACTAGGAAACCATAAATTGCAAGGTGTCTGAGGTGACAACCGTTGCCCGCGAACGTCACATTGTCACAACTTTTAAAACAAGCGGGAGAATTTCAATCTTGCTAGCAGTATCCTAGCTGAAAAACCACCTCGTGGAGTCTGCATGACTGACCGCGTTACCATAGTAATAGGACGAAGGCTTCGCAGAATCTAGCCTGAAAAAAGTACTAGGACAACATATATTGCAAGGTGTCTGAGCTGAACACCAACTCCCGCGAACGTACTGTCGCAACTTTTGAAACAGGCGGGAGAATTGCAATCTTGCTAGCTAGCTATTCTTCCCAGCTGAAAATCCACCTCGTGTTGTCTGCGCATGACTGACAGCGTTACCATACCAAAGAGTCGAAGGCTTTGCAGAACCTATCCTGAAAAAAATACTAGGACAACATAACTTGCAAGGTGTCTGAGCTGAAACCAACCCCTGCGAACGCTTATTTTCACAACTATTGAAACAAGCGGGAGAACTTTACTGCTGAATTTAATGTTATATGTGCATATGGATGGGATATCTACCATGTCCTGGTGGCGCATCGCCATACGCCTAGTGGTCCGATGAACTACTACTAAACTAGTTTTTACCCCCATCGCAAAAAGAAAGGTTGTTATATTTAAGTTTGATCGCTATGTGTATGTGTCTGTCTGTCTGTCCGCTTTTCATTTAAGCGTTTGGGTTTTTTTTTATTTAATTGGTATCTTGTTAAACGAATAGAAAATTAAATACCATATTTATGTGTTTGTCAAGTATTCAATATATTTTATAAAGTGAGAAATACATAGATATCAAAGAACGTAGAAACGTAGATTGTTTCTACGTTCTTTGTTGCGTTATATATAACTCTGAATGGTTCAGTCCGTTGCTTTATTATAACATACCAACTGGTTTTTTTCCACCACATGCTCGTATTCACACAAGGTTAGTTTTTGATGATGAACCAACTACTAGCAAGCTAGCACGATGTACCTACAAACCAACAAGCAAGCCAGTGAGTGTTGCTTGGTATAGATTTTCTATTTCACGCAAGCGGGTTTGTCTTGGATGTATGTGTAGATTCACTTGCACATTGTTTCCGGGTGTATATTTTCTATGATGCCGAGCGAACCAAACTTACGCTTAAGCCCGTTCGGTACTGTACCGTACGACCGTACTTAATCAAAGGGCGTTCATACTAGCGCTTCTTGGATCGCGACGCTGTTACGATACAGGGGATTGGTACGGACAAAAGATCATATCTAGACCCAGCTTTACAAAAACAAAACATTTAGGGTTCCGTACCAAATGAGGCAATTATAAAAGAAAAAATCTGATTTGTCGATATCGTATTTGGTAGTAAAATATACGTAATAATAAACATTATCACCAAATTTCAAATTCATAGGTCAATGAGAAGTTAAAAAGTTCTTCGGAACAAAATTTTGTGCAGACGACGAACAGACAGACCGACAGACGGACACGTGAGTGACAGCAATAGGGCTCCGTTTGGACCCTTCGAGTACGGAACCCCAAAAAAGGTGTACATGAATCCACACACATATCTAAGACCAACCTGCCTTGTTGAGATAGAAAAACTATCCATACAAAAGTGTGTATAGTTCTGTAAACACTTTACCAATACAATCTTGCTACGAGTATTATATAAATCCTATTATTTCTTAATTCTTTATTTTACACCAAAATTTCACATATTACTTAGTGGTTACAAAATTCATGTACAAGGGCGAGGTTAATTCAATGTTGAGTTTTCTCCCAGCAAACCTTTGAGACATAGAGAGAGATCACCGTTGAGGGTACCAGTATACAATACATATAAACCTACGTAAATAATTCCAAATAATTATATATAATACATACCAATATATACTAATAATAAGTCAATTTGAAAGGAAGTGCTCTTTGATTCTATCTTTTATTCTATTATATTTATCGTATTATTATGTCTATGCTAGCTGAAAAACCATCACGTGTAGTCTGCGCATGACTGACCGATTCCTGCCCAGATTCTAGCCTGAAAAAGTACTAAGGCAACATAAATCGCAAGGTGTTTGAGCTGAAACCCAACTCCCGCGAACGCTTCATTTTTACAACTTTTGAAATAAGCGGGAGAACTTTATGGCTGTATTTAATGTAATAATACGATTATTTAAAGTAATTTTTTCAGATAACAGTTATCTAAAAAATAAACATAATGGACGTACATAGGATCTGCACCATGCACCGTTGGTGCCTACCACTGCCTTTAGCATTTCTTCTTTTTAAACGAATTTAAAACATAATTACCATATTTTTAAGTTTTTAACTTTTCAAGAATTAGCGAGAAATACTCAATAGACATCAAAGAACGTAGAAACGTAGGTTGTTTTTACGTTCTTTTTTGCGTTATAACTCTGAATGCTTCAAGGCTTTTGCTCGAATATAACAACTGTTTTTTTTTCTGCCAGGAAACTTTTATGCTCGTATTTACAGAAGGTTAGTTTTTGATAGTGATGATGATGGCACTCTCTGGAGGAAGCCTTCACCTTAGGGGTTCCAAATTACTAAAACGATTTAATAATTAATTTACTAACATTTATTGTAAAACTTGGGAAATGTAAGGCTTTTTTATTTTTTTTATTTTATAGTTTTTGATCACACATCCAAAACCAACCCGCATATTTGAGATAGAAAAGCTATCCGTACATAAATAGTTCTTTAGACACCTTACCAATACAATCTATCTTAATATATTTGTTACCGGCTTGCCAAGATGACAGTGATGTGGAGGAATATTTCGACATATTCTGTTTTTGTAGTAAGGTTATAAAAGTTATAAGATAATATTTAAATAATTTTGATTTGTACATAGTTATATTTTGAAATTGAGTGTGTTGCATAATAAGTTGAATAATAAATATTATATTTATCGTATTATTATTATTTACTAGCTGACCCGACAGACGTTGTCCTGACGCGCGAACTCTCAAACTCGCAAAGATTAAATAGTCGTTAAGTTTTCTGAAATTTTCCAATTTTCTTAATTTTTTATTTCATAAATACCTTCTCCTGACAATAACAAATACAACAAAAAAATAATTAGCGAAATCGGTCCAGCCGTTCACGCGTGATGCCGTGACCAAGGGATATAGGGGTTTTATATATATAGATAAGCTAGCTGAAAAACCACCTCGTGTATTCTGCGCATGACTGACCGCGTTACGATAGCAGAGAGGTGAAGGCTTTTGCAGTTTCTAGCCTGAAAAAAGTACTAGGACAACATAAATCGCAAGGTATCTGAGCTGAAAACCAACTCCTGCGAACGCATCTTTTTCACAACTTTTGAAACAAGCGGTGAATTTGTATTACTGGTTTATGCCACCCCTAAAAAAAAAACCTTCGTGATAAACTATTTTATAACGATCCTACTGAAAATGCCTCCATTGACCGCGTGAAAATGACTCAACGCTCCGGTCAAACGTACTAGGGTAGCAGTAATCTAAGGGGGAAATATTGCTATCTCATGTTGCTGTACTCCTTTAATACTACCCTCTACGTCACGGTACTACGTTTCCCTTCAATGATTTCCTTCGTGCTTTCTTGAATGAAGTAAGAATGAGACGGTATTTTACTTATGTACAGTATGCGTAGTTGGCTATGGCGGCTATGGTGTGTTGGCGCTACGAGATAACGTAGCGGTAACGTCACGGTTGAATATTTTCCAAAGCATCCTCTTTCCACCTTTTAACTTGTTTTCAAGGTTTTTACGGATAAACCAAGAGAATAACGAAATCCGAAATTTTTAAACTAATACATAATTCGAACTAAAGGAATAAATTTATACAAACTTATAAAATACTTCTTAACTAACTGTAATAAAAACAAAAACTCCTAACTAAATAAAACTTAAATCTGGCATCAAAAAATTCCTTCGCATCGCTGTCCACTGGAAGTGTGCCGAAAATACTGCCGGCATTGCCACGTTGTATGGCAATGCTTAACCTCTTGCCGAGGAAAAAGCCAGCCCTTGGGTCACGCGAAGTGTCAACAAGGCATATAGTAGTAGGTATAGAAAGATCTTTAACCTCCGAAGCTCACCATTCGTCGAACGTAAACATCCGTCAAGCCCCGCCCGCATACGACAAACCGGATTTCAAGTGTCAGTTTGACATTTTTTCTCAGTTATGACAGCACACATTTTTGTCGGAGGGCACCTGAGACGACCAATAATGTCTATGGCCAAGCGTGTAAATGTTGCCACAGCACAAAATACATTGCGTTTTGGTAATAATAGAGGTACTCGTAATAACGAGCGAATCGCAAAACTCACTGGTGAGTTTCAGTGCTCAACGGGTTTTCGGTCAATGAAACTCACCAGTGAGTTTCCGGGCTCTTTTCGGTCAATGAAACTCACCAGTGAGTTTCCGGGCTCTACAGGTAATACTATATGTGTACTTGGACCCTACGGCCAAAGGCTTTCAACCCCAAACTGCTTAAAAATGTAGCTACCAATTCGAACTTGTGCCTTGAATTCAGTTACGCATCTAATTTTAATTTAATCAATTCTTTAAGTTGGTACTTGTTGCACGAAACGTTTTGGTGCACATTCATTGTGCTAAAGAGTGGAATTCCTTGGCACCCGGAAATACAGACCTTGGTGTTTCCTGATAGCTACAACCTGAAGACATTTTAGTCAAAAGTAAAAAGTGTATTTCTAGATAAGCGTGCCCTATCGTTGACCATACCATCGCTTACCATCCGGTGAGATAGTGGTCAAGCACAAGAAAATCAGTGATAAAAAAAAAATGTGATAAGGATCACTAGATTTTTAATAAATTATTACTGAGTGCCAACACTTTTCAAAAGTAATGTATGTATACGGTTTAGAGCTGAGAGATAGTTGTACTAAGGCAGTGTTAAAACCTTGTTTATTTTATGACCTCTCTTCCAAAATTACGTTCTTTCCTACCTTTTTTTTTATTTTAAATTCAAATTATACTTGTTTTCTCTGTCAATAGTCTGTTTTTATATTAAAATCAGTTCCAATTCTGCTGCCGAGCTAGACTAACCTATACATCATTGTCATTTTCCTTCTATTAAATAAATGACAGTTACCAGTTTGTAAAGAGTTACTAGAACAGTGAAGTGCAGCTTTTATAACCAGGCAGTTCCTCTAGCAACAATACAATTTATACCTTTACCTAATCACAGTGTATGGTGTACGTACGATTAATAAGTGCTCCATATAATCAAGCCTACTGTATATAATAAAATATACGTCTGAGCTCATCGTGTTTATCTTCATCTAACTCTCATCTACGGTCCTCCTACTCTACGTTCTCCTCTGCGTGTCACTCCTACGATCTCCTCTACACGTCACCAATACTCCGGCCCGCAACGTGACATAGTAGTGGTTTGAATAGCTACCATAAAGTTACTTACGACCAAAAATACTGTTCAATTCACTTAACAGTGACATCTATCGTAGGTTGGCAGCAGTACTTAGATTTACGGTGCTCCTCCTGCGAGCTTGTACTTTGTAACATAGATTAGTTAAAAACCAACTGCTGATCACGATTCACCTTGCTAACGCTAGATGGCGTTAGTAGTGGTCATCTAACGAACAGGTCGGGATAAAAGTGGGGCTAGCTGCAGTTAGGGTTTCACTTTCCTACCGCTAGATGGCAGAAGCGTCGTTTACGAAACATGAATAAATAGCTGGAAACTTTATCCCATGAGATTTTTAGCCATAAATAGTACAAGGAAATTATCTACGATTTTATTTAGCAGCCATAGCAACCAGTGTGCAACTGTCAAAGAATGAATGTGGTTATGTCTTAGGCCGCGGGCACGAAGTCAGCGGCTCAGGGAGCGGCGCTTTAAACAATTTGATTAACCACGTTGGCGGGTATTTTGAAACATCGAAAATCAAAAATAAAATAGACAACACCACATCAATGCAGACGCACGGGCGCCGCTAGACTGGCGCGTAGAGGTGTGTAACTCTTTACGGAACCGGCTCACTGATCCGGATCTTTGAAGTGATTCAAAAGATTGGTTCAGTAGCTATGTTTCAAACGCATCATTTGGATCTGAATCATTACTTTGCTCCGAGCTCTTTCCGCGTGACGCGGCGCTGATAACTGAGCGAGAGAAGGAGACTGAGACACACTGAGTTACTTTACTAGTGGACCGCGACTCGCGAGTGAGCGGGTGACATAATACAATCTGTACAAGTCAGAAAGAGATACCAAATGACATGTGTATCACTCATACTCTCACAGTTTTTCGTTGTCGTTATCCATGCACGTAAAAATGACCAATATGGGCTTACTTATCAAATACCTACTATATGATTGTTATTTGCATAATTTTAATGATTGCACTAACAAGCATTTTAGCCAGCTGGCCATAAATTATCGAATACCCGCCAGTCTTAAGCCTGGATAAAGTATGAAGGAAGATCGATTTTATTTATAATCTTAATTCATAGTACATTTTGTACACTCCCTTGAGCGCCCGACGGCATACCCGTATGCCGATCCAGATTACGCGGCTTAAACCTCTATTATTAAATAACTAAAGATCTTATATCCTGTGGCATGGTGCACATGCATTCTTAGATAGTTATTACATAGTGTTAGAAAAAACACGCAACACAAAACGCAACGCAAACGCAGAAACGCAATTTTAAAAAGCCGTTATGTTGTTTTGATTTCGTAATTTGAAGTTTTGAGTGTGAATAATAGGAAAATATGATATCGGACTCTACAACTCCAACACAACAACTCTATTACTTGTCTATTCATAGTGCAACATGCAAAATTTCATGTAAATTGATACAGTGGTTTTAACAACTACCCACACACACACACACACACACACTATTCCCGACAAATCGTTGATAACAGAATTTGAATAAAATTCAACTCTTGAATTACAAGTATTGTTTACATGTTATTCTAAGGTCTGTTTATTCAACAACCCAAAAAAGTTTACTTTAAGTGCCTCGCTCCAATAGAAACCTCAGCAAGTTGTTTTTTATGAGCCCGGTCGTAAATATGTCAAACTGCGATAAGAGGCGGGGGCGTTGAGGGCTTAAATAAAAAAATGCAATATAACATTCGGCATTGTTTACATATAATTCTGAGTCAGTAGTAAACGCTCGCGACGCAACGTAAATGTATACCTACGTAACATTCTGTATTTTATATCATTTGAGCCGATGATCCAAATGATTCAAATTAAACATATCAGTGATTCGGATCGTTTCAGTGATCCAGATGCAAATGTTCCAATCGCAAAAATGATACACTTTGCCCACGCCTACTGGCGCGCATCGCTCGTACACTGCTTTCGTGACACCTGTGAAGCCCCGAAACTCACCGGTGTGTCGGACCAAAAAAAAAAAAAATTAAAGAGAATAAAAAAAAAAAAAAAATCGGCTGTCAACCCGGGTTGTCTTCGGGGTTTAATTTGACAACCCGGATTTTGCCATAGGGCTTCACAGGTCCTGGGCCTGCAGTCTCGACATTGATAGCGATCGCTACGTCCTAACGATTGGTCGTTACGTCTGAAAAATAATTGATTTTCTCGAAATATGTACAGAGACGGCGTAAATTTTAACTTGCAAGCACTATTTTTCATGAAAACTGATCAACTGATCTGCTGGTCTCTGTACATATTTCAAGAAAATCAATTATTTTTCCGACCAATTTACCGATCGTTAGGTCATAGCGATCGCTATCAATGTCGAGACTGCAGGCCCTGTAGACAAAGTAACATCGCTTCGTAGCGAAACGATATCTAAATTCGTCATCGTCTCTGAGATATCGATAAACATTTCCTAGCGTTAGCGTTTCTTCGTTATCTTTTTTGGCGATCACGATCGAGGCGAAGGCGAACTCTGAAAGCGCTGCTTGTCTACGCATTTGTTTGGGATAAACACGATAGCAATTCGTTTCTTTATGGTTTCGTTACGAATTATAACATTGTCTACCAACTTGCGATAACGATGTCGACAGTCGACTGACCACGTGACTTAGCGCGGTTTATGTTAATCTCATATATTTTAGTCTTTTCTAACTTCGTTATCGTTTTTAAATTGTTACTTTGTCTAAGCCCCCTGAGCCTTTAGACAAAATACTTTTCTGTACACGTTAACGCTAACGCTTCGTGCAAAATGTATGGCAAAAACATTACTGGGCGTGAGTCACGTGACAGTTCTCTGTCTAACGCTTCGTGCAAAACGTCGTTGCCATACATTTTGGACGAAGCGTTAGCGTTAACGTTTACAGAAATGTATTTTGGCTAAGGGGGCAGTTCCATATTTTAAATCTATGCATTGGAATGCCCTGCTGCCGCGCCGCCGCCGCCGCCGCCAGTCACTGGTTTCGTGCCCGGAGCCTTAGAGTCTAAGCCGTAGACCAAAACTACGGAGTGCTCGTAGCTCCGTAGCATGATTCGTAGCAACGGTACTAGATCCTGTGGCCAACCAAAATTTCAGTACTCGTGCAATCCCATAGTTCCTATTCTATCATGGTGATGACAATGCCACTGGTGAGGACAATATTTATTTATTTAAACTTCATGTACAGTAGTTGTACATAGGCGGACATTGACATCGGGAATTATCATTTTCCTTTCAGGTTTTTTAACTGACTCCAAAAAAAGGAGGACATTCTCAATTCTGTTGTAAGTATTTTTTTATAACTATAAAATAAATTAAATAACAGATTTCCCTATGTTTATGTGCACCTATTTATGTGTAACTTTTTCAGGGTTTCGTATCCGAAGGATCCAAACGGAGCCCTATTGCTGTCACTCACGTGTCCGTCTGTCAGTCCGTCGTCTACCACACGAAGAATTTATTAACTTTCCATTGACCTATGAACTTGAAATTTGGTGATAATGTTTATTGTTACGTATATTTTACTAATAAATCCCAATATATTGTTAAATCAGATCTTTGAACCCTAAATGTACAAAGTCCGACACGCATTTGGCCAGTTGTTTTGGCCAAAAGGTGTTGGAGTAGACTTTGCGGCGCTCATACGCTAAATTCATTACACAAAAAGAAACCGACCAAGTACGTGTCGGGCCACTGTAGTGTAGGGTTCCGTATAACATGGGGACTTAGAATAGGACTATAGGTTTATTTCTAACGGTTTTACGGACAATAACCTTTAAAGGATGTATTTTAGATTGTTTCACTACCCGTTCTAAGTATCAAATCAGTAACAACTTCACTATTTTTTTTCTCTAAGGATTTTGTATTTTGTACGAAATTTTCTAAGTAGGTACATTTTATAAGTTGGGCGACGACTACTATTAAACTAACAGAGCTAACTTAGCCGTGATAGTTTTTATTTAAATAAAAAATAAAAAATTACCATCACGATTTTTTTAGGTTTTTCATTTTTAATTTTTTTTTGTGGAGGAGACGTTTTGCAAACGAATCACTGAATAGAAAAATAGTTTTCAAAACCTCGCAAAGATTTTGGAAGACCTATCCAACGCTAACCCACACTAAAGGACAGGCGAGAAAAAAATATACTTCCCCACTTTACATGCAGTATATAAAAAAACTTTTTCAATATTTTATGATTTCGTAATATCTGAGCAAGTGTGTTTTTTTTTTAAAAAAAGTGTGTCGGCACTTCGCACGCATCGATCGTTCGAAATTAAAATGTACAAAAAAACGCACTTTAGTCATAGCGCCCCTAAAATCTGCAATGGTACTTGTATTTAGAATTTGTAAGAAACCGTAACAACGTGTCAAACACCATCTCTATTTCCCGCGTTTCCATTTCAGGTTTACGTCACGTATGACGTAACTCAAAGCGTCACGTTACCCCTAGAAACGCGCCGAAGGTTTCAGTGCTCAGGAAAAAAGGACTGGTGTGGTATAAATTGTAAGAGGCAGAGAAAATGTTCCAGGTTTGACCGCAAAATGAAAACTTTTCTTTTTAACCAATTTAATAAAGAGGTTTTTTTTTTTTTTGTATGATTTTACCGCGATTTTTCCTTGATAATTTGTTATGCTCGAGGTGATCCTATATAAATTTTAGCGAAATTGACGCAGTGCTTTTTTTCTGTAGCCAAATAAATATTTTTCTTTCTTTCTTTCTTTTCTTTCTATAAAGACAGATGATCTTTTGGTTTTCTCCTATGTTAAAATTCCATGTCATTGGGGTTATCCATTCGGGCATAATTTGAATATTTAGTTTACAATAACTTAGTACGAAGTCTATTAGTATGATAAATAAATAAATAAAAAATTACGTGTCAAATAACGAAGAAACAAAATGCAAACACTAACATCCGAAATTAAAGTTAGTTTACATTGTTTTGTGTATTTTCTGTTTTGGAAGTTTTGTTTACAAATTCAACTTTTTGTTTTCATAAGTAAGATTTTTTTTTTTTTTTAATTGGTGTTTTTATAATATCTAGGTCGTTCTCTACGCTCTCAAAAGCTCTCTATAATTAGATACTTAATCAGTAAATACTATCACTGGTATTCGTAACAACAGTTTTTATTTTACAATGAAATTCTGAAGTGCATTATAAAAAGTATTATACTTAGGTAACAGAGCACAGATGGCGTAAATATCATAAGAACACTGTAAACATGCGAGCTCACCTGTGGGACCACGCGTTGCGGTTAGCAACCAACTGAGTATTTCAGCGCTCGGGTCGAAAGTCCTAGGAAAGCATTGTTACTTGGTGGAAATGAAATTGATAATTATGAAAATTGACGCGGAAATCACTACTATCCATCCCAATTTATTTGGGGTCCATTAGTCGTCATCTCTGTAGTCACCCCCTTTTTACCCATATCCTCTTTCACACAGTCCATCCATACACAAGACTTTCCTCACGACATTTTCTTCATTAAGGTGAATGCTCCAGGGTAGCCCGCAAAATTCAAATTTTCTTACGTTTTTTGCAATTTGCAGGTCAATGTCAGGTTGTATCTTGGTCAAAATTTGATTCGAGAGGCCGTAGCAAATATGTATTTATAGAATTGTAATCATTAAAATCATCAATACAACTCTCATAATTAGAATTCATACGAAATGTAAGTATTTCACGAAATCATGACATTTGGTATAAATTCTATTCTTCCACCTTAATCAACATGCCCATACCACGACAACCAATTTCCACACAACTTTTCAGTCACCGGTGCCACTTTCAGACTTCCTCCTACATACTCATTCCTAATTCTATCCAAATTGGCGTGGAAATAATGAACAAAATTCAGTTGCAAAACTAAATTAAGCAATTTAATTAATATTACGAATAATTATTACTTAAGGTGCCTTTTACAGTCCACTAGCGCCGCCAATCGAAAAAATGTCATAACTCGTAAATAGAATCAAAAATACAAAATGTGGTCTATTATTAGTGTAGAAAAGGCAATAACGTAATTTTATAATACATTGTCAACACTTGAAATATAGCTGTTTAGCTAAATCGTGCATTTGTAACAAAAACGGCCGTTTATGTTTTGAATGCACGATTTAGCTAAACAGCTATATTTCAAGTGTTGATAAGGTGTTATACAATTACGTTATTGCCTTTTCCACACTAATAATAGAACATATTTTGTATTTTTGATTCTATTTACGAGTTATGACATTTTTTCGATTGGCGGCGCTAGTGGACTGTAAGAGGCCTCTTAAGTAATTTAATTTAAAGTTGCAATTTAGGTTTTCATGAATTGAGGGTGATGGTTAAAAGCAATAGTAATAGTATATACGTACAGCTTAGGCTGAAATCGTAACACAAGTTTGTTTGCTGTAAAAGCAATGTTTTCCTAAAATTACCTATTTTTCATAGGCCAAAAAAAGAAAAAATATAAAAGCGCCATCTATGCTGGTGGCATTTATCAACTGACGTCTACAATACGTTTAACGTTTGAACTTTGACACCATTTAGTTCACGCATCCAAGTGTAGATGGCGTTACTAACACCACATCGTTAAAAATCTTTCGGCGCAGTTGACGAAAAAGTTATCAAACTATTTTCATGATTTGTGTAATTTTATTCTTGTTTTGTGTATTCAGAACTTCTATGTAACTTGAACATAAGTTCTGACTTTTCTTGTTGATCGCTTATTCAAACCCTGCAATCTCAAGATTTATTAAGCCACTACTTTGCGATTATTTCACTAGCGCTCGTATCATATATGAATTATGAAAGAATTTCTTGGAATTCTGTTCCAAAGACTAACTAACTCAGAAATGATTATGTGAAGAATATCTGATTAATCCCCATACATATCAAAATTATTATTATTACGTGCGTATCTTTGAAAATTCAATCTAGCTTATCAACCGATAGCGCCGTCTACGAAAAGCTAGGCTTTAGCGCTACGATAAAAAGTATTAGGATAGCATAAACCATAAGATATTAATCGTACATTTTCAGGATTTCAACTTCAAAGAACTATTTAATTCATACACGAGTTTCAGGCAGAGACCAGTTTAATAAATAAAGTTCTAGTTTTATTTCCTACTGTATAAAATTAAATTCATTTGCTAGCCACAGTTTAAAAGACGCTACATTTATAGAGCTTCCTCTCCGGAATAAATAAACTTATGAATAAAACATTCTTCTCAACATACATAACAAATTAGCTTAAGTACTTAAATAGATTGGTTTCGACACACGGATGCGAAATGGAAATTTCAGATAAATTGCATTCAACTTGTAAAATTCAACTCTATTTGCGTTCTAGAAATATTATTTAGTTGTTGTTAGCTTGCCTCTTTGAAATAATCGCAAGTCTTATTGCTGATCACGAGGTCCTTACTTCGATTTCTAGGTCAGGCTGTGTCAATGGGCATTCCCGTCTGGAATTTTTCAATGCCAGACCGGAGTCTGAATTCAAGCCCGGTTGATGAAAATAGGATCATAGATGGTTTTAATGTACGTCTTAATCCTAGTCTATACTAATATTATAAAGAGGTAAAGCTTGTGTGGTTGTATGGGGTAATCTCTGGATCTAGTGAACCGATTTTATTATAAAGCCACGTTATTTGTGAGTGTAGTGTTATGCTATAAATTTTTGAAATCAGCTGACGAAGTCGCGAGCAAAGTGCTAGTTTATTAAATAAAGTAATTTTGTTTGTTTGTTATTTTTTCAGGCCTAAACCACTGAACCGATCATAATGAAATTTTGCTTATACGTTGTCACGAGTACAGAGAAAGATGTAGGGTACGTTTCACCTAGGAAAAAAATTACTGTTTAGCAGTGTTGTTCTGTGTGTGTAGTACTGTTGTGTTCTGTTCTGTTGCTGTTGTGTTGTACCGTTGTTGTTGGTACTATTATGTGTGTGTGTGTTGTGTTGTGTTGCTGTTGATATTTTGTGTAAAAACAATAATTTTCAACGGTCACAATTAATTTAGGACGCTTGATGGCACTACGTGTCCTTCGAACCATTTTGCTCCTGTAGAGGTATGCGGAACAGGGTGTCAAGTCCCACAAACCTCCATTGAAAAGGGAGGAACCTCCGACCAGACGGGTGTTGTGTCTCGTCCGGGCAACTGCCCGATGGTTGATTTCGGGCTGTTATTCTAGTTCGTATGTAGCGTCATAGATGTTGCTATATCACTGCCCTCCGGAGATCGGAGATCGATTGTTCTCGATGAGTAGTTCATACGTGATGCTTGCCGGGCCAGTGGAAGGTTGGTTCCAGTGAGTCGGAACCGGAAGAGGCGCATAGTTCACGGTAAGTCGGAACTGTCTGCGGTGATGATATCCCAGTGAGTCGGGATGAAGTTGCAGGCTCCAGTGAGTCGGAGTACTGCTGCGGGCTCCAGTGAGTCGGAGCGCTGCGTCGTTTCGTTGTCGGCGTTATCGTTGTCGGCGTATCGTTGTCGGCGTTATCGTTGTCGGCGTATCGTTGTCGGCGTATCGTTGTCGGCGTTATCGTTAGCTGCGTATCGTTGTCGGCGTTATCGTTGTCGGCGTATCGTTGTCGGCGTATCGTTGTCGGCGTATCGTTGTCGGCGTTATCGTTGTCGGCGTTATCGTTGTACTGGCTGGCTGTATGACTCGTTGCTGAAGAGCTTGGAGGAAGTGATGATGATGACGTCACGCTGGAGTAGCTGCACGAAGGCTGCGCTGACGAGGTGATGACGTCATGACTAAGGCTGCGCTCACGTTCATAGTCGAGGGTCACCATTGCAGAGGTATGCGGAACAGGGTCTAAAGTCCAACAAACCTCCATTGAAAACGACGGGTGAGAATGACGGGTGTTGTGTCTGGTCAGGGCAACTGCCCGATGGTTGATTTCGGGCTGTTGTATATGTTCAAATCGCGCGGAGAACTCTGCTTGCGCGATGTAGGAATTTGCTGTTCTAGTTCGTATGTAGCGTCATTGATGTCGCTACACTCTCGTGTGAACCCGGGGTGTGTCGGTAGTTTTAGCAAGTTTTTTTCAAGTAGTATAAAAATTTTAGCCTTACTTTATTTGACTGACCAATAAACTTTTCCCCATAATAGGTGTGAATAACAATTGTTTACAAAATCTTCAGTTAAAAATAACACACAATGATACGGATTTTGTTGTGCACAAACTAAACTTAATTTAGGCTATTCCTACCCTTTTTCTCTCTAATAAAACTAGAAAGAGACGGACGTAAATTAGAGCCGTCAAATTTAGTTGAACTAATATTTCCATGCAAATTATGGGTACACGTAAAAACATGTCGATTAAAAACACAAGGCGTAAACTAGTTTGACATCTCTAAATTAGTTCATAACTATAGCCGTCCTTTTCTCGCACTGCCTTTTAGTAAAAGATAGCGATTCTCTAATTTTTGTTTAGTTATTGAACAAGAAAATCAGCACCGTGTACTTTTCTAAACTCAAAGAAACGATACAATTAAACTCAAATAGATTTCACGCATTCTAAAATTTCGTTATTTTCTTTATTCCCTCTTTTGGACACAAATTGCATTCCACAGACCCTATTCTCGGAGGAATGTTCATTTATGTCACTTGGAATGTTGGATTCGTATGGATCTGAAGCAGCCTTATAAATGGGGCATGCTTGACGTTCTTATGTTCTTGAGGATAAGGGTCAGATTAAGGTGATTTATAGACTTACCTAATTAAATAAATTAATAATGTAGTGAGAGGTCATCGATTGGCTTTTGCGCTGACCAAGATAAATAATAAATTTTTGTATGGTTAGAAATATTGTATTAAATAAAACATTTGTATATTGCTTAAGCTTAATCGGGTCCGTCCCAGTTGGCCCATTGATCCAGTCCCATGATGGGACAAGTGGTATTATATATCCCACTAGTCCCATGGGACAACTGATACCAAAAAAAAATAAGCCTTAAAATGTATGCACTGCTGGGACTCAGGTCGCCTCTCTAGGAGAGGAAATGTGCTGTAATCCACCACGCGGGCCCAGTGCGGGTTGGTGGATGTCACATGTCTTCGAAGTTTAGGTAGTAGTTTAGTGTATACATATAAATTATATTTCAAAATATAATTTATTTGTATATACGAATGAATAAACAGATAATAATAAATTCATTTATTTCAGGCTCTAAAAGCCCATACAATTTAAATACAATAAGGGCGAATATGGGGCGAGCTTTTTGCCATCAACTGGGAACAAATCCAGGTTTCGGGCTGCTACTGAGAATCCAGATGGAAAAACCTAAAAACACATTGTCCGGCCTTGACATCATACCAAGTTCTTCTAGTCTACAGAGGTAGCTGTTCTTTATGGTTCCGTCCCGAAGGGTCCAAACGAAGCCCTATTGCTGTCATTCACGTGTCCGCCTGTCCATCTATCCGTGTGTCTGTCTGTCCATCATCTGTCACACAGGTTTTACAGCCAATAGGTTTGAGCTACAGTCTTCAAATTTTCACAGTATAAGCATCTTGTTGACCCGAAGCCATACAAATTGTCAAAAATACATTTGCTACGGAACCCTAAATGTGCGAAGTACGACACGAACTTGGCCAGTTTTTTGACCTTGGATAGGCTCGCGCTTGACCACCACCAGATGGAGAATTATTCTCAGCTTATGGTAAGGGATGTTGTGGTCAACGTTGGAGCACGCTTACCTAGAAGTAACCTATTCCCTCTTGACTTAAAGACATCCGGGTTGTAGCTATAAGGAAACACAGACTCGGACAGGGAATTCCACGCCTTTGTAAAAGTGTTAAATTTGAAATATCGATTAGGTACGCACCATAATTTGATTGTGTAGAAGTTAGTATGCTCGCCGTGCTACGGCACTATCTTCTGGGTTGGTTGGTATTTTATGGATTATTTGGTTTGGTGGTAATTAGTTAAATAATACGAATTTATATATTCTACAATTATAATAAATTCTACAGTGGTTTAAATGGTTTATACTAAGCTAATGATATAGAGATAATTTGATTAATGAATGGTTTGATATTATTGGTTTGAGTAACGCGACTGATTGCCGAACACGTACTAACTGGTGCACTTTTGACTGATGCGTTTATACCGATGCATGCGCATAGGCAAAAGTGCTGAGCTGTTCGGTTGCAAGCATTATTCCGAACAGATTGGTTTTGGATAATTTTCTTAAAATTATGTTTGATTGCAATTTTACTTAACACATGAACATCACACTAATATTATAAAGGCAAAAGATTGTGAGTATGAGTATTTGTATGTTTGTTACTTCGTCGTTAAAACTGCTGGACAGATTTGGGTGAAATTTGGTATGTACATAGCTTATAACCTGTATGAACACAAAGGCTACGAGTACCATTCGAAGAATCTGTAAAACTGGGACTATAAGTTACTTATAATCCCGCTTTACGCGGGTGAAACGGCGGGGCGCAGCTAGTAATCATAAAATGTGAAGTTATATTACAGGCCGTTGAAAGATTCATACCAAAAAAAAGATATTCGAAACTCAATCTCAAAGGAAGGAAAAGATATCAATTTTGGTTTTGTGGAGAGCCTCAGGGATCCTTCGAATAGTTTGTTTTATGAAGTAAATGTCCAAGGTATTTCAGTACAAAAGACTCCAAAAATAACGAGTTATAGCTACGGGCGTTTTAAATATCTTGTTGCCTTAGTAACAATGTTTCAAACTGGTCTTTATATTTTTTTTTTTTACCTAAGTATATACCTTCCGATACCGCTTCTACTCATGGAGAATAACAACATTCTTCAAGGAAATCATAGAAAATTCCCAAAATAAAATTGAACTTTCCATACAATGTTAGTTGTATGGGTCGAATCAGTATTTAAAATATGACCAAGTCTTTCCAGTACAATTTGTATGTACAGCATACAACCAGCTTCTCAAGCGTAAGTTATCCCAAAATTGTCAAATTTGGAAGCGGGCGTTAAGAGCGTTCATCACCTGCCCAGGGGTCGTGGATCATGCCAAGGGGTAGCGGATAAATTCGTAACAGAGTTGCCGCTCCTCTTGGCACTCAGGCAAGGAAGGAACAGGGGTGGGTTTTAGTCAGTAATAGTCTGACACGCCCTCCCGCTCCACCTAAAGCGGGTGATGTCATTGGAATATTATCCACCCAAAAAAAAAGAAGTGGTAGTGGATAAATTCTAAACAGAGTTACCGCGCCTCTGGCCACTCAGGGCAGGGGCGCGCGGGCTGACAACGTCGCATTTCTAGAGGTTGTTTGTGATTATTTTATTAAATATAAATGAAAGTACAATTTTTCCCACCCAATTAACTAGATCGTTGGTATTTATAAGCATGAAAAATTACATTACTGTCAATTTTTTTTTGAAGTCTTCTTCTCTTCGATTTGGTGGTACTTGTTTCAGTATTACAAATAAATATCAAATATAACGATCTAGTTAAATGGGTGAGAAAAATTGTATTTTCATTAATATTTAATAAAATAATAAAAAAAAATCTCTGGAAATACGACGTTGTCAGCCCGCGCGCGATGAACGCTCCTAAATGATGTAATTGCTTGAATGAATAGTATTAACAGCAGTCCTATTGGACTCGGCTTGCATGACACGAAGATAATTTCGCTTCAAAACTTTGGTATTGTTCTCTTACATTTTGAGGAACTGATGAATAATGTTAAACTTTGTTGGGGGATTATTGACTGGAAGTACCCAAAAATGTACTCACCCGGTGTGAAAACTGCCGACGGAATTTAATCAGACCGAGGCTTACCTGAAAAAAATGGAGTGAAAAGTTTAATAAGCTTATCACGTTTTTACGTAAAATTCAAAATATAACGTAGGTATATATTATGTTTCAATTATAAATGGTATGACATTATTAATTTGGGTATTATAATCACATCAGTAACTGTGCGACGAATCACGTAAAATGCGTTAAAAGTTGCCTAGTAAATTCCAGAAAGTCGGTGTTTCTATTTTATTTCTGCGTAATTTGAAACCAACTTCCGAAATTAAAGTTATTTTTAATTTTTTTAGTGTATTTTTTTTTGGAAGTCGATTGATTTTTTTGTAAAAAAGTTTTTTATTTTTCAATTTTTAGGTGTATACCCCAGAACTAAAATTAAATATTAAAGCCACGCCCAAATGGATAACCCCAATAACATCGAAAATGAAATTTAAACATACTCGTAATTGGAGGAAAATAAAACGTCTTTTTATTAAGACGTTTTTTTATGTTTTTGTTGATTTTTTCAAAAAGCGCTGAATCAATTTAAGGCTCTGGACCTTTCAGCTAAAAAAAAAATTGATATCGGTCCACAAGTGACAGAGAAATCGATGGACATACTTGAAAAAAGAAACAAAACTGCAGTCAAACATAGAACCTCCTCCTTTTTTCGAAGTCGGTTACTAAGAAGAATAACCTGCAACATTTAATTACTTAGAATTACCCACTAGCATATTCTAAGTATTTAGATACTTAAATTATGGATATTATTTATAAAAAAAATGACCATTATGATTAGTTTAAACATTAAAGTAAGTTCTTATTTCAGCATTTTCTACCCGCAAGAAGAGATATTTGGAGGCACTCGAAACAAGGTGTAAAGTGCCGCATACCTCCATTGAAAAGGGAGGATCCTCCGACCAGACGGGAGTTGTGTCTGGTCCGGGCAACTGCCCAATGGTTGATTTCTGTCTAATGTATAAATATGTTCAATTCACGCGGAGAACTCTGCATGTAGGATTTGCGAAGTTTTAGGTCGTAGGTGGCGTCATAGATGTCGGTAAAGATGTGTGCGGCAAAGTACTGTAGGACCCCAAGGCACCAGTACGGCCTGCAGGGATCCTGGGACGTTCTAGTAAGTTCAGGGAGGTCTCACTCGCTGGAAACGCGAGAGTGTGGTGTATGAGAGTGACTGGTTTACTTGTGCAGTGTTATAAAAGAAAGAGGATAAAGCACTCAGAACTATATTGGTAATCACAGAAAAATACATGTGCCCAGTTCGATCAGGGCCATAGAACTGATCCCTAAAACAAATGTGATGCCTACACATTCAATATTCAAACGGCTCTTCAATAATCTTAACAGACAGCTGAAGGCCGGTACAGACCCGCTGAGTTTAGGCTGTGTCTACAGTCGTCAGAGTACTGACTAAACATTTAAAGGAGGTTTTATCAAATACACAGTAGAATTTGATAGATGAAACGTTTGTAATCTTGAATTTAGTATTCACTAATCAGTATTTTAAACTAAGCATAGGGTTAGTGAGTTTTATAAATAAAGCTGTTTGTCTTTATATCTCTCAGAAATTGCAAAAAAGTATACAAAACTGAAATTACTTTGAAAAGCGCAAAGAATTTCTTGAAGCATTTAATACCTTTATTATTATCAAACTCAAATTAGTTAACTGCAAGACTGAAAAGAATAAAAACTCATTTTTATTATAGACTAGCTTCTGCTAGCGGTTTGGCCCGCGTGCAATTAGTACTCCCCCGTATATATATTATAGCTTATATGTTATTCCGATGTATAAGCCATAATATTGTAAAGTTTCATCCAAATCCGTCCAGTAGTTTTTCCGTGAAAGAGTAACAAACATCCATACATCCATAAATCCTCACAAACTTTTACATTTAGAATAATTAGTAGGATTGATTCTAATTTTTTAGGGTTCCGTGCTCAAAGACTCCAAACGGAGCCCTATTATGTTCACTCACGTGTCTGTCTGTCCGTCGTCTGTCACAAAATTTTGTTACGAAGAATTTTTTAACTTCCTATTATTCTATGAACTTGAAATTTGATGATAATGTTTGTCATTACGTATACCTTACTTACAACAATACCAATATATGATACGGAGTCCTTAATGTGTGAAATCCGACACGCACATGGTCAGATTTTTTACTATACATGCTCCTTCATGACAATAAGCTATTTAATAGAAAGACAGATAATATTAACATCTTCTTAGTATAAAACAATGAGAATGCACTCCACTGATTGTAGTTTTTGGAAGTCACCGGGTGTTCAACAACGATAGTGAAAAGCTCTTTGTTTTAATGTTACAAAATCATTGAAAAATAGGTAGAATTAGGCATAAACTTAATTATTTTGTCTCCACGTCTTATTCATCATCATCATCATAATATTAGTCAAAAGATGTCCACTGCTGGATATCATCATATCAGCCGAAAGACGTCCACTGCTAGACATAGGCCTCCCCCAAGTGTCGCCACAATGACCGGTCCTGCATCTCGCATCCATCGGCTACCCGCGACTCTCACCAGGTCATTGGTCCACCTTGTTGGAGGCCTTCCAACGCTGCGTCTTCCGATACGCGGTTGCCACTCTAGAACTTTTCAGCCCCATCGACCCTGCCCAATACAGCTCCTCCTCCGGCCTCCCCTAAGTGTCGCCACAACGACCGGTCTTATGCGCCTCGCATTTATCGTATTCCCACCACCTTCACCAGGTCATTGGTCTACCTTGTTAGGTCTTCCAATGTCCACTTCCACGTCTTGTTTTTGCTAGATTAGATTACTCTCCATTCGTGTCAGATTTCCGTCCCATCTACCTAGTCCTGACTGTGATGTCTGGATAGAGAAAGTGCTCCCTTGTTTGCACTATAACATCCCCACTAGTCTAGTCTCCATTGAGACGGACTGCCATTTTTTTTTGTTAGTTGGGAAATCATCCTATGACATCTACCGCTCTGGGTGGAGCGGGAGGGCGTGTCAGACTCTTACTGACTAAAACTTACTCGTGTTCCTTCCCTGCCTGAATGCCCAGGGGACCGGTAACTCTGTTACGAATTTATCCGCTACCCCTAGACATGACCGAAATTCAGTTAAATCCATTATTATCATGCTTTAATTTGTGATATCTCATCACAAGTACCTACCTTACTATTAAAAAGTCCATTCAATATCTTGCGAACACAAAAAAATCTACTTTACCCATATCTAAATTGCCTTCCATAACCTATAAATCTAGATTTTCGATCTCAAAACCTGTCTTATATTAAATTCTTCTTCCAACACTAAATTACAATCGACAGAATAGAGCTTAAAAATATGTTCGCGCAGATAAACTTTGGTATCTAGAATAGTATTACCTACTATCTTTTCTATAAAATTTATTGCATTGTACCTAAGATTAGTTAAAAGAGGTGAAAATATTGATATCTATTTACTCGACTGCGTGACGTAAGGGAGATGTTTATCAGCCTATGAATGTATGTTTGTTCCTTTGTGGCCCTTTAGAGTCCAAACGCGTGGGCTTATTTTGATAATTTTTACGTCAATTGATTCGTCTTAATCTAGCGAGTGCTACTAAGGGCATGACAGTTATTGAAATACAATATGGCGACAACCAGACGCCGCATTGTGAAAAAGAAAAAAACCGGCCAAGGGCGAGTCGGACTCACACACGAAGGGTTCCGTACCAAAAGCTGATATAATTACGTTTCTTATATGAGAGCCCCTTTTAATTTTTTATTTATTATTATTTGTTGTTGTAGGGAAAACAGAAATACTCATTCTGTGAAAATTGGAACTGTCTACTTGTCGTCATTATTAATATCGAGCAAAAAAAGACAAAAAATACACGTTTCTAGTAGGTGAGCCCCCTTGAATGCTATACCAACAAAAATAATAAAATTAAAATTATTATTTTTGTTGGTATAGCAGCAACAGAAATACATACTCTGTGAAAATTTCAACTGTCTACCTATTACGGATCATGAGATACAGCCCGCTGATAGACGGACGGACAGCAAAGTCTTAGTAGTACCCTTTGGGTACGGAACCTACTATTTAAGTGGGGTATCAAAATAAAGGGTTCGAGGGAGCGATTCCAAAAATATAATTCACTAAAATGTAGAAAGTTCCAAACAAGTCACTTTCCAAGCAGTCTGATGCAGTTAATGGCATGAAATCAATAATTGAACTAAAATAACTGCCACCAACTGCATCACACTGCTTGAAAAGTGACTTGTTTGGAACTTTTTAGTTGCTTTTTACAGTCGGGTTATTTGAGAGTATGTATATAGAGAATATGTTAGCCACCACTGACGGCGTCCATCATGGCCAGTGCCTGCATGTCAAGGGGTAGCGGATAAATTCGTAACAGAGTCACCGCGCCCCTGGGCACTCAGGCAAGGTAGGAACAGGGGTGAGTTTTAGTCAGCAAGAGTCTGAAACGCCCTTCCGCTCCACCCAGAGCGGGAGAAGTCATTGGATGATTTCCCACCCCCAAAAAAAAAAGGTATATTGGGTTCGATGGTCGATCAAAATAAATAGGTAAGTATGTAGCTGGAATAAAGGAAAAAAGGATTGGTATGTGGCTATTACAACAGAACCCTGTCCAACAAACTATAGAAAAACTGTTTCTTGAAATATTTTTTATTTTTAGTTTCCAATTAAAAAAAAAACAAAAAAATAAAAATAAATAGATAAAAAAAAAAAATAGATAAAAAAAAATTAAAAATAAATAAAAATAACTGCCTCTCGTGGTCACAAGCGTGTCCGCTGAGTTTGGGGTTTTGGGTTAGTTTCCCAGATCGGGCAAGAAGTGATAATGGGTTTTTCCACGTAGCAGCCCAGATTTGGAAGTTGGTAGTATGAAAATTCAAAAAAAAAAATTAAATTAAAATTCAAATAATTTATTTCAAATAAACCATTTACAGGCACTTTTGAACTGTCAATAAGTCGGTCAGTCAGAAAGATGAAACTAATTGCACATTCCAAGGCGTAGATCTCTATGGAGAAGAACGTGCAGGAAACTTCATGGACACTCTTTGAAACCATGTTATGTATTACAAAAATCCTATTTACATATAATGTCTTGTTGCTCAATGTTAAATAAACAATTCATAAACAATAACAACAAAAAAAAGATTAAAATAAGCCCATGGCAGTTGAGAGATGACCAGTCTCCACTGACGGCGCCCGTTCACGAACATGACGCGTGGGTCAGCACCACTCAGCTCAACCATATTGAACCGAATGCCCCAACACATGCGCCACCATCAGCGAGACATTTCAGTGAGCATGACAAACTCTCAGCTGCCATGCTCGTTCATGTCAAAAAAATAAAATAAAATAAAAAGCAGTTAGTTGACACCCCGTGCCTCGGACACCACGTAAAGCTGTTGTTCCCGGTGCCTGATGTCTCTCTGGTCATGCTGGATTGCCGCCGCATCGGACTATGAGAGTAAATTCTTTCAACATGGTTCTTAATTCTTAATTCTTTATTGTACACAAAATCTTAACATAAAATAAAGTCATTACACAGTTCATGTACAAAGGCGAGCTTAACTCAAAGTTGAGTTTTCTCCCAGCAAACCTTTGAGTGATAGAGTGAGGTCACATTCGAGGGTAGGATTGTGTACAATATAAACTTATATAAATAAGCCCTATATATAAAATACATACAAAATACAATATACTAATATATACAAATATACACCAATATATACCCTAATAATATGTCATTGAGAAAGGAAGTGCATTTCTTCCAGAAAATACCTTCATTATCAACAACAATATAAACATGGTTATTGGTAACTCAACGTGTTCTGGGCAGAAAGCGATAGTGTGACCTATTTGGAACAATATTAAGCATGCGAGATTTATTTTTGAATATTTTTTTTTTTGATTTCGATGATAAAAATAAATTTTCCTTGAAACTGTAAATTGAAAAATTTGATTTTCTCCAAACCCATGGCTTCTGTATAGGCTTCTTTGGGTGCTTAAGGCGCAGTTATACGACTTTTAATGGTGTTTAATTGATCATCACGTCTAAACGACTTGTCTTATTTCTTTGAAAAAAATATTTGTTACTCTAGACAATTTCCGTCGTAATTTGATCTGAGAATATTTGAAATTATATTTTTATCATCATTCTCCTGCCCTTATCTCAATTTGTTTGGGGTCGGCGCAACATACCTTTTTTTCCATACTCCTCTATTAGTCGTCTTCTCTGTAGTCACCCCCTTTTTACCCATAGCCTCTTTCACACAGTCTAACCATCGTTTCTTTGGCCTTCCTCTACTCATAAAGCCATCCACATCCATACACAAGACTTTCCTCACGACATTTCCTTCATTCCTCCGCATTACATGCCCATACCACGACAACCGATTTCCACACAACTTTTCAGAAATTACATTTTTATAAAATAGTGTAATTAATTTGTAAAGTTATGTCTAATAGAATAAAAAATTGAGAATCACGCAAAAACTATAAAGCGTATTTTTATGAAACCTTTACTATTTTAAAGATCATTTAAATATTTATAAATCAGTCTCAGTGTTTTATTTAATTACCTGTTGTTTTATGTGTAATAAATTAATAATGCGTCTAATTTCGGACAGCTCCTTGATGGGCTAGTGCTATTACTGGGTGGACGTACGACGCGTTAAGTGAGCTCAGCACAGAATATGCAAGCTAACCACTCAAGGTCATCGGTTGTTAATAGCGCCTTAATTGTTGCAAATAAGTCACATTATCGCATCCTGATAACTTTAAACTAGTAAATTAAGGGTCAGTAACAAACACCTTACCCTTCGTGGAATACAAACATGTTATCCTATGTTCTTAGCAAAGTAGGTAGTAGCTACAAAAAGTTTCGGGCACTGAATTTAGGGGTCGTTCAGGCAATTGATTGCAGGTTCTGTGGCTGCAGCTACATGACTCAGCGGAATTGGCGTCTGAGGTCGTGAGTTCAGGACACGGAATATTGGTTTGATGTGGAAAGTGTCGATGTGTATGTGATGTGTGTGTGTGATTTTGGTGCAACGAGTGGTTGAATGGTGGACTTTGGAGCATTTTTCTATGGTTTTTGCAGAAGTGGTAAGATAGAACGCATTCACCATTCCAAACCTGTATATATGGCACCTGCGAAAAATATTGATAGGTGCCGTATGTGGAATACCTTAGGTGTCATTCACTCAGGTGCCGTTTAAACGGGTGCCCAATGTGGAATAGCTCTATTGAAGAGGTGACAGTTATTTTGTGTTATCCATTATAAATGTGTGATTGTGAGTAGATTGTTTCTTTGCCACTATGCGTAAACGCTGTGCGTCTCTGGTGCGTGGGGTGTGGGGCAGCGGCAACAGTATCCTGTCTTTAATTTCAAGCAGGCTGGACTGTCCGTACGTGAATCGCTGCTGTGGCATTTCTCATGGAGTGGTGCAGCCGCGGTGAAGCGTCGAACTGTACCAGGATTTTGTTTTTTTAGGACGTAGATACTCGTATGCTAACATGGATTAGTTATTTACTAACAAATGAGTCATGGTTACTTGAAATAAAAAAAATATTATTATTATTATAAAAACCTCAGTAGTAGCTCTCAGTACGAGCCTGGTTGATGGAAATAAGATCATTAAATAAATCTTCTCAAGAATTTTCCGAATTCAACTTTATTTTATTGTCTAGTTTAAATTATTATTAGTTCAAAAGTATCAACATTCTAAAGGACTGCCAGACTCTTCCAGTCTTTAAGAGGAGTGTCAAAGATCTTTCAATTTCATCATAGTTGTTATAAGTATGTATTATTTATTTCATAATATTGTTTAGTATGTATTTTAGTGATATTTATTTGGCCTATATATATATTTGTATCTATTATATTTTGGTATATGTTTGCATTTATGTTATCTTATTTCATTGTTTATTTTTTTTTTTGGTTTTATGTATTCTTTTTTTCTCCTACTACTTTACGACACAGTGTCTACTTCCCTTTTTTTTTCAACTCTCCTTTCGCAGGTATGCTGGAAGAGATTTCATTAGAAATAAGCATTACCTTTGTACATAATTACTTTTTTTGTTCTGTTTCATTCCTGTCTGTTCTGTGTGTACATAAATTGTTAAATAAAATAAATAAAGATAGACACTATGGAAAGTAGCGAGATAGACCCAACACAAGTGTATTTTATTACATATTGGGTTTACCTCAAACTCTGTAACGCAGTTTAATGTATGAGAAACAATAAAAACATTTTTTTTTTATTACTTTGCTAGTCAAATAGCTTTATGGGAGGTGTGTAGTAACACACCTCTGTTCCTTCAAGAATACAGTTGTGTTATCCTTTGTAAAGTCGTATAAAAGTTTCGGGCACTGAATTAAGGGGTCGACCAGGGAATTGATTGCAAGCAGTTTTTGCGGCTACATGACTCAGTGGAACCTACCGCTGGGTCATCTGAGGTCGGGAGTTCGAGACACGGGTTAGGTTTGATGTGGGTAGTATCGATATGTGTGTGTTTGTGTTTTGGTTGCAACGAGTTGTTGAATGGTTTATTTTTAAGGATATTTTCTGTTTTTATTGTAAAAGTGGGAAGGTTGGAAGAACCTTTCCAATTCATATTCAGTGCTAGTATTTTTCAACAGCTTCGTCCCGTGGCGACAGGTCACTGCAATAACTTACGAACGACGGATGCCCCTCAAGTTAAAGGGGAAAATCTATAAGTCCGTGATGAGACCTGTCGTTCTGTATGGATCAGAATTTTGGCCTGTGAAAAAGACGGATGAAAAAAGATTGCATGTGGTGGAGATGAGAATGTTGAGATGGATGTGTGGAGTAACGAGAATGGATAAAGTGAGAAATGAGTATATTAGAGGTAGTTTAAAAGTGGCGCCAGTCACAGAAAAGTTGAAAGAAAATCGCTTATCTTGGTCTGGTCATGTGAAGAGGGGGGATGAAACACATGTAACTAAAAGAGTTATAAATATAAATGTGGATGGATGGAGAGGGAGAGGGAGGCAAGAGAAAAGATGGATGGATTGTGTGAGGAGTGATAATATGAAAGATAAGGGAGATAGTGATAACGATAGCGTGACGGCTGACAGGACAGAATGGAAGCAAAAAAACGTGTTTTGCTGACCCCGAGTAACATGGAATAAGGCCAGGAAGATGATGTTGTAAGTAGTGCACTAAAACATGGTTGGAATAAAGACAGGTAGGTAGAATTATGGGGGATGTGTTGTGGTGGGCCTTAAAAGAGAAAGGTTTGCCTGGGAAGTATGTTGAGTTGATTCGTGCTATGTACAGACAATCTAGTACCTACGTCCGGTCGGCTGCTGGCAACACCGATAAGTTCAGTGTGGCTGTAGGCTTGCATCAAGGGTCGGCTTTAAGTCCTTACCTCTTCCTGTTGATTATGGACGCTCTTACGTCGGAAATACAGGAAGAGGCACCCTGGTGCATGCTGTTTGCCGACGACATTGTTCTGGTCGGTGAAGATGGACCTGAGATCCAGAGCAGATTGGAGAAATGGCAACAGAAGCTGGAGAAAGTTGGCTTGAAAATCAGCAGAACCAAAACTGAATACATGTTCTGCGATTTCGGCGGTCTCTCCAGTTCTGAAGCTGTAGTGCTAGATGGCGCGCTTCTCCCAGTCTGCTCCGATTTTCGGTATCTCGGTTCACTCGTGCAAAGCGATGGCGAAATAGATCGGACTGTTAAGCACAGAATTAACACTGGATGGATGAAATGGCGGCAGGTCACCGGGACTATCTGTGATTCCCGCATTCCCCTAAAACTTAAGGGGAAGATTTATAAAACAATGGTAAGACCTGCTGTCTTGTATGGTTCAGAATGTTGGGCCACAAAAGGGATGAATGAAAAGCAATTGCATGTAGCTGAGATGAGAATGCTAAGAGCGATGTGTGGTGTTACGCGCATGGATAGAATTAGGAATGAGTATATAAGAAGAAGTCTGAAAGTGGCACCGCTGACTGAAAAGTTGTGTGGAAATCGGTTGTCGTGGTATGGGCATGTGATGCGGAGGAATGAAGAAAATGTCGTGAGGAAAGTCTTGTGTATGGATGTGGATGGCTATAAGAGTAGGGGAAGGCCAAAGAAACGATGGTTGGACTGTGTGAAAGAGGATATGGGTAAAAAAGGGGTGACTACAGAGATGACGACTAATATTATATATTGTTTAAATCGGGTAGTACATCAGACCCTACTAATTATAGACCTATATCAGTGCTACCTACTTTTAGTAAAATTTTTGAGAAAATTATTTTAGATCAAATTCAAAGATATTTTAATAAACACAAATTATTACACAACAAACAGTTTGGTTTCACAAAGGGTCGTTCAACAACTGATGCTGGTGTTGAACTTTTGGGACACATTTATAATGCATGGGAAGATAAATGCGATGCGTTGGGCATTTTTTGCGATTTGTCTAAGGCTTTCGATTGCGTTCTCCATGATACATTGATCAGGAAGCTGCACTACTACGGAGTCCGGGGCGCCTCTCTGGATCTTCTTACTTCATACTTGGGTAATAGGATTCAGAGAGTTGATGTGAACGGCAAAAGGTCTTCCGGGTCTGTAGTCAGAATGGGGGTTCCTCAAGGCTCAATTCTGGGTCCTTTTTTGTTTCTAATCTATATCAACGACTTGCCTTACCTCATAAAGGATAAACATGATATAGTGCTGTTTGCAGATGACACTTCACTTTTATTTAAACTCAAACGTCAGCAGGTGGTTGTTGATAATGTAAATAATGCTCTTTCAACTGTAGTTAACTGGTTTAATGTCAATAATCTTCTCCTTAACGAGAAAAAAACAAAATGCATAAAGTTCACATTACCCAATGTAATACAAGTGAACACTAGTGTGTCAATAAAGGGTGAAGAGTTGAAGCCCGAGGATTCCACAGTGTTCTTAGGTTTAACTTTGGATGCGCAGCTTCAGTGGAGCCCCCATATAGATAAACTGTCCAAAAAACTTAGCTCTGCAGCATACGCCGTAAGGAAAATTCGTGGTTTAACTGATTTAGAGACAGCTCGTTTGGTATACTTTAGTTATTTTCATAGTGTGATGTCGTACGGCATTCTGTTGTGGGGAAATGCCGCCGATATTCAGACAATTTTTGTTTTACAGAAAAGGGCTATTCGTGCAATTTATAAATTAAGTCCCAGACACTCCCTCAGAGACAAATTTAAAGAGATTAATATTATGACTGTTCCCTCTCAATATATTTATGAGAATCTCATGTATGCACATAAAAATATTAATCTGTTTAAAAGATACAGTGATATCCATAGCATAAATACTAGGAACAAACACAAATTTATTGTACCAAAAACCAGGCTCAAGAAAAAAATAGGTGGTTCGTTTAGATGTCAATGTATACGTTTCTATAATAAACTTCCTAGCCAAATTCAAGAACTAAGCATAAATAAATTTAAATCATTTATTAAACGTAAGCTATGCCAGAAAGCTTTTTACACAATTAATGACTTTCTTGAGGACAAAAAGGCGTGGGATTGAGCTGCTTCAATGATATACATGAGCCATTGTTTTCATATGTACTACTTACTGATGAAAAATTTTTTAAATATATATTTTTTTTAATATTCGTTTTTGACATGAATACTTGTATAGTATTGCATTATATTTTTTATTTTATTTTTTTATTGACATTTTATTATTATTTTTTTTTTTTTTGACTTGAATACTTTGTTAAGTATTATATTTATTTTTATTTTTTGATTGACATATTATGATTACTATTTTGTTTGACACAAATACTTACTTTGTAAAGTATTATATTTTTATTTTTTTTTGATTACTTAATTATTGTAAATGTGAGGACTATGTGGGTTATTATTATTATTTTCTCCTCCTTTTTACAGTAATTTTCAACGTTGTCTGACAGTTTGAGTACTTTTGCGGCCTACCCAAATGTCTTTTCTTTGGTATTGTTCGTCATGTCATTGAGCTCCTTAGTGGTTTTTAAGTTGAGCTATTCGACTATTGACAAATGCTTGCACTGACTGGACAGGTCCACTCAAATATGTTTGGTTCTTTCTTCAAAAGACCACTACAGACACTAAGCTGCATGGTCCTCATATAGAATAATGTGAATGCGAGAACTATGTATGTCGTTATATTCATGTAGATTTTATGATTGTCTGGCAGTTTGAGTATTTTTTGCGGCCTACTCAAATGTCCTTACTTTGGTACTGTTCGTCGGTTCGTTGAGCACCTCAGAGTTCTGAGTTGAGCTTCGCGATGACTGACAAATGCTTGCACTGTCTGGACAGGTCCACTCGAATTCGTGTGTTGCTTTCTTCATAAAGCTCATCCCAGACATAAACGTACATGGTTCTCATAGGATCTAACCAGTCCACATTGTATGGATTTGAACACTAAAAGAGACTTTGACCTCTGAGTTTGTTTCGGTGTTTCTTCTCAGGGTAGTCAGCTAGGAAACACCGGCCTCATCTAGCTTAAACTGACAAAAAAACATTGACGTGTAAAAGTGTTCCTTGTAACCTATTTACTGAATAAACATCATTTATCATTTAATAGAGGAGTATGGAAGAAAAAGACATGTTGCGCCGACCCCAAATAAATTGGGATAAGGGCAGGAGAATGATGAGGTAGAATTATAATGCATTTTATGTGTATAGTTCTAAGTATAAATATTTCCGTATGAAACTCTTCATTTTTATAGTTCCGTACCCGAAGGGTCCAAACGTAGCCTTACTGTTGTCACTCACATGTCTGTCTATCCGTCTGTCTGCCTGTCCTTCCGTCGTCTGTCACAAAATTTTGTTGCGAAGAATTTTTTACCCTCCCATTGACCTATAGACTTGAAATTTGATGATAATGTTTATTATTACTTATACTTTACTAATAAATACCAATAGATGGTACCCTTAATGTGCGATATCCAACACGCACTTGGCCAGTTTTAGCACACTTATATAATTATCTTTACTTGTAACCAACATGCATACAAATCTTGATGGCCCACTTTCCGGTTTTTGATTAAGCTGAAAGATCATCGGCCAAATACGACCTGACCGAAATATGAAACGGACACCAATGAGTGATACGTCAAAAAATAGTGACTTAAGTGTATATTAAATTACGGAGCTCAACTAATTTTATTGGAGCCAGTAAAATAATTTAGCTTTGTCCTAAAAAATATCATTTCCTAACTACTTTTCATAGGTTTTTATCTGTGGTACACGTTTCGTCTTGCCACTACACTTTACATTCAGTTTTTTAAAATACTAGATTTTATTGAAGAATTTTTATTTATTTTTATAGTGTATATCAATAACATCATTTTTAGATGGGGATATGGATTAAGTATTCCGAAATGAATTGCAAATGATAGGTTTACAGTAATATAGAATGCATAAAACGGAACGTATATGACATGAGAGCTGTAAAAGCGTTTACCGGCTACCGCCCAGTGCCCTCTATATTATATTACTCTTCGGCGCAGTCCTTCGTTCGTTGCTCTTGCGTTGTCGTGTACTGTGCGATTTCTTAGGTATTCAATTTGTGGATTAAAACTAAGGATAACGTCATGGCTGTAGACTTCGGTATTACATCATAACCTCAAAAGTTACGAAATAATATATGTTAAGATTTAAGATCTCTGCTTTTAAAAAATATATTTTAAATCTAGGATTAATGATTGTGCTCAAAGGAACGAATTAATCCATACACTATTCATGTCCGCGATATTTTATAGTCAGGTCGCACGATGTATGGGCAGTGACCGACCTTCTTTTGCGTTCATGTTTAGTTTGGATGACAATGCATGATTAGCTAAGTGTCGTCATTCTTAATCAATATGGCGGATTCCCATGATATGGGTATCAAATGAAAGGCTTCGCTGAGAAAAACACAAGAGATAAAAATATAAAAGAGAGTTTTTAGTTTTATTAAACTACAGAAAAATATTTATTCAATCACGCAAGGAAACACCGAACATTGTCATGTCAATTGCTGTTTGGGTGACTTTGAGCCTACTGCTATACCTAATTTTAATTCTATATTTTTTTGATGCGATAGCAAAATACTTAGCTACCTATTTCTTCAACGTAGACATAATTAAGGCAAGACTAATTAATCAAGGGATCATAAGCCACTGTAGGTTTACAAAGTTAACCTATCCTGTTTTGTAAACAAGCTTGAGTGATGACGTTGTGATATAAAAGGCGCCACGTATCATTTGTCAGGATATCATTAAGCTGACATAGGACACGCCACACGTCATGTGTGTGTTCTCATACAATTTGTTCACGTTTCTTAATATGCATTTATGTTGTGTGTCATAGAAGAATGGGCTGTTTACAAGCTAGCTTCCTTATACTGAACTGGTTTTACATATTCTTCATTCAAGCTTATTCAATAAACATATTCTCCAAATACCTGCATCAATAAAATATTATGTAAAATCTATGAAAATAAATAGGGTAGGTTACTTTACCAAAAAATATTGGACACATAATTTTACACGACTGCCCAAAAAAGGAGTTTTGTTTTCAGAGTTCCTGTATGTTTGTGAGTTTCTTTATTCCACCATAACTTCTAAACGGCTTAACCGATAACAATGTATGTGGTATCTTTAGAAGCGCTACAAGGAGGGAGTTTCTTGGCTATTTTGTGGCGAGAGCAAGGAAAGGCGATCTCTTTTTCGAATTCATTTTCTTCATTACTGAATTGTCGTGCCCGTCCTGGAGAGCTTTGACGGATTTGCTGAAGAGCTGCTTCCAGGCCACTCTGTCTTCGGCTTTTCTCAAGGCAGTAGTAACCATAAATCCTGTTATCTCCTTCCCTTAACAGGAAAGGCGATACCGGTTCGAAAACACCTACATGAAGATAGCTTAATTTGCCTTGTTTAGTTTTTAGGGTTCCGTACCCAATGGGTCCAAACTGAGCCCTATTGCTGTCACTCATGTGTCCGTCTATCCGTCTGTCTGTCTCTCCGTCGTCTGTCACACAGGTTTTACAGCCAAACGGTTGGAGCTACAGTCTTCAAATTTTCACAGTATAAGCATTTTGTTGACCCAAAGCCATACAAATAGTAAAAAATACATTTGCACCGGAACCCTAAATGTACGAGGACTGACACGCACTTGGCCGGCTTTCAAATATTATCTAAATGAATGCAAAAAAAAATTAAAATTTTCAAAAAACCCGAATGTAAAAAATAACTGAAAAGTTCCAAACCAGTGACTTTTCAAGCAGACTGATGCAGTTGGTGGCAGTTACAATAGTTCAATTATTGACTTCATGCCACCAACTGCATCAGACTGCTTGAAAAGTCAAAAAAAAAGCACTGGTTTGGAACTTTTTAGTTATTTTTTACAGTCGGGTTTTTTGAAAATATTTTTTTTTTTATTTTCTACATTTTAGTCAGTTATATTTTTGGAAACGCTTCCTCGAACCCTTTATTTTGATACCCCACTTAATATAGTTCGTCGACTTTAATTTTTTTCTTTTTCACAATATGGCGTCTGGGTATCGCCATATTGTATTTTGATTACTGTCATGTATTTAATAGCACTTGCAAGATTAAGACGAATCAATTGACATAAAAATGATCAAAATCGGCCCACGCGTTTGGTATCTATAGTGCCACAAAGGAACAAACATACATACATACATAGGCTTATAAACACATCCCTTGCATCACGCAGTCGGGTAAAAAGGTATGCGTTCGTTCAAAGTATCCACACAACAACAACAACAACACATTTTGTTAATCATAAAATAAGTAATTTTAGGCGACTCTAGAATCTTAGACTACTTGTCAAGACTGGTTGGTATAAAACTTTCTTCTGACTACTTCGAGATGAGACAAATATCTCTGTGTAAATGACCCGCTAGGTTTAAGTCAAAAGTGCAACAAACAACACTAAAACTTTCTGCATTTTGCTTGTCATCCCGACTTTTATTCGTTGTCTGATTTAATTATAACAAGTACTTTCACTTCTCTAACTTTGATTTAAAAAAAGACCTTTTTAAATGGCTAGTCAAAGGTTTTCTCAGAAAAGTGTTTGAGACAGTAAATTTTCGTTGTTGTCCGATGTTTGTGTTTTATTACTCAGACCTGACTTTTAAGAAACACAAATGAAAAGGAGCCTGAAAGGACTGTCACTTGGTGGTTTGAATATTTTTTTTTTTTAGTACAAAAAGTAATATTAAAAGTCTTTTCAACTGTGTTGTGCCATATAATTCACTTCTCTAGCTTTTTTTTTTTAACTGACTTCAAAAAATGGAGGAGTTTGTCAAGTCGACCGTTTTTTAGGGTTCTGAAAGTCCGAATGAAAAAACGGAAACCTTATAGGATTACTCGTGTGTCTGTCTATCTGTCTGTCCGTCTGTCACAGTCAATTTGCTCCGAATCTGCTGAACCGATAGAGTTGAAATTTTGTACACACATGAATATCTGTGACCCAAACACGGATGTGTATCCTAAATAAATTAATTTGGAACATGGGGGTCACTTTTGGGGTGAAAATCGGAAAATTAAAAGTCAAAGTTCTTCAAACTGTATCGTGCGACATATCAAATGAAAAGGCACATTTTTTTAACATATTTTTTTGATAATTTTAAATTGTATAATTTTGAAGTTATTTAAGAAAATAGATGAAAAATGACCGGCGAATGGTAATTTTTCATCTATTTTTCTTAAAACACTCCCCCTATCTCCAAACTTCCCTTATCTCTGAAACCACTGGGCCTAAAATTTTGAAAAAATACAGAAAGTAGTTCTTAACTTACAGTTTACAAAAAAACCTATAAGTTGGAGGCTGTTTAAAAAAAAAACTGAAAAAATATGATTGGTTCGGAAACCTTTCCGCGCGAGTACGACTCGCTCTTGGCCGTTTTTTTTTTATGTGTGTTACCTCAGAAATTTTTCTAAGTGCACCGATTTTGATGATTTTTTATTTGACAGCTGGTGCTTCTCATGTGGTCTCATTTAAATTTGATCAAGATCTGACGGGCAGTTTTTGAGTTAACCATAATAATGCCTTACTTGGACGATGTAATTTTCACGAAACTTTGTTTATTGAGAATATAAATTAGGGCTTATCATTATTATTTAGTTATAGGGCACAAAAACTAAAAGGTGAAAAATAAAAAACAAACAAAAAACAACCGACTTTCAAGAAAACACAAAAAAATCCAAAATTACTTTAATTTCGGAAGTCGGTGTTTCTAGTTTTGTTTCTTCGTTATTTGACATCGACTTATATTTAATAATTGATAGGCTTGTGTTCGACCACTATCTCACCTGATGGTAAGCGATGATGTGGTCGAAGATGGAGCACGCTTGCCTAGAAATGGTCGAGCGATGATGTGGTCGAAGATGGAGTACGCTTGCCTAGAAATGGTCATTGCCTAGAAGTTACCTATTCACTTTTGACTTAAAGACTCCCAGGTTTTAGCTATCAGGAAACACTGACCCTGACAGGGAATTTCACTCCCACTTCCAGCTTAATGAAATGCGATAAATAAATACTTTACATAGTTGAGAGCAGGTATTCTTAAAAAGAGAGCCGGGCTAGTGATGAGTAATCAATTTTTTTTTTTTTTTTTGATGGACATCTTGCAGGTCAGCCTAGGAGGCTGTCGTCTGCTTAACCGAACTTGCCTGTGAAGGCTCTAATTTATTATAGCCTCCAGCCAGGACTTATATTTTCTTACATACTAAGTGACTACGCTAAGGGCACTTCCTGCGGAGTACGGGCCTCGGCTTAGGGCGTCACTGGGGGAGGGACAGCAAGGGAAGGCTGGATCAAGTTTCCATTATTTGGGGAATCAGTTGGCCCAGCGGCGCGTGCTGGCAAGAGACTGGGAGGGCATTGACTGGGTCTTCGCGACGGACCTCGACGGCGAGGGCGGAACGACGGCGGTCTGCGTTTGCGTAGTGTGCTGGTTTCCCTACGGCTCTCCTGGAGCAGAGTGGTGGGGTCATCAGGTATGAGTAGGGTATGTCTGGGACGGCGCACCTTGGAGATGCGGGAGGGTACGTATCGGGCGGCCGATACGATTAGGGGGTTACGATGTTTTTCAGCAGTATCCATGAATGAGTAATCAAAATATTAAAATTATTAATATAAAGAGTTTGGTATTTATCATAATATCAATTAGTTTCTTATTTTAGCACATACTTATAATAATTTTTATTTTATAAATATAATATATAGGTATTAATCTTTACGTATACGGTAATATTACGTAATCGAAAATACTATTTTTTATTTTAAATAATTACCTATTATGTATTTTTTTACTGTAACCCTATCACAGAGTGGTCTCTTTAACTCAAAAGTTAACTGGTAGAGAGTGCCTTGTTGCATTAAGTCTGCATGTACCCACATGAAGTTTATTTAGATAAATAAATATAAGTACAGTTTTCTGACGTCAGATATTTTTTACGCGCTTTTATTACCTTGGTATGTATCTATATATCTTTGTAACAAAATCTTTGAACGGGATTTTTATCCACTTCAAAACGTCGGATTGAATTGAAACTTCGCACACTTATCAAGGATTAATGACAATACAATAATTTAATAAGATTGTTCGCTTATAACTTAAAAGTATCAAATAGATTAATAGTTTAAAAACAAAAAAAAATAGGCTTTAGAAACTAGTCGAACTAAAAAGTAGAAAATATTTTTTTATAAGATCATTTTTATCGTAAAAAACGGGGGGTGCTAGTTGTCAATTTTTGTAAGTATTTTATTGACAGATATTGGTAAAAGTAAAGTCAGTATATTATAAAATATCTTAAAAAGCACCTTACGCTTTTTTACGATAAAATTGAACTTATAGAACATTATTATCTACGTTTTAGTTCGGCTAGTTACAAAAGAGTCTTTTTTAGTTTTTTTTAACTAATATTTATTAATGGTATGCTATTCAGGTCATCTTCATGATGACAGGTCAACCACAGTGTGACTTAGACACATCATCATCATTTCACCCAAAAGACGTCCACTACTGGACATAGGGCTTTCCCAATTTTCGCCACAGCGACCGGTCACTTGACTTAGACACACCACAGACATGATAAACCAGCAAAAACGAAGCCAATCAATAAATTTCACACACACACACACAACACAACACACACAACACAACCACACCCCACAACAACACAACACACAACACACACAACAACAACACAACCACAACAACACAATCACACTCATTTTAGCCGAAACCCTCTCTCTAATTGATGTACCCATTTTAGTGACGTAGGCCTCTAATGAATTCCTCCTCCCACATACTTGTATTACTACAAACATATTGCTTGGAATTCAACGAGCCGACAGAACAATGCAGACTGTACTTAGTTTCTTCAGACAATTATTTAAGATGAAGACCGTACGCCTACTTACGTGAAAGTTAGGACGTTTCCACAATGTGGCAAGTAATTTTCTTCAAAAGGTTTTTATACGTAGTTTTTCTGCAGAAAACGATGAAGTTTGAGCATCATAAAAACACTACGTTTCAGAATGAGTAATCATCTCATTTTTGGGTGATCGAATAAAAAATCGGCCAAGTGCGTGTCGGACTTCGCACATTTAGGGTTCCGTATCAAATTAGGGAATTTCAAAGAAAAAATCTGACTTATCAATATACTGGCTTCCGCCTGCGGCTTCACCCGCGTGAAAAATGGATTAATAAAATTTGAGTGGTATTTCACAGAGAGTAGAAGTCAAAATCCAAAGTCAGTTATTTAAATTAGGCTCTCTGCCTAATTTAAATAACTGACTTTGGATTTTGATCGATTGAGTCGGGAGGAAACGACCGGGTGTCAAAAAGTTTTGGCTCTCTGCCAGAACTTTTTGACACCCGGTCGTTTCCTCCCGACTAATCCTGAAGAGCAACCTCTCGAAACATCCGTGTCCGGTGAGGACACAGGCGGAAGATTAAGATGCCGTGGCACCTCTCCAGCCACTCCTCAAAGATGGGCATTCTGCCGCGCCACTGCAGCGCTTCAGCAATGTTTGCGATGAAAAGCGTGGATGGTTTTCATGGTATCATACGGAAGCGCTGTGCGTCCCTTATGAGGTGCATGTGGGCCAGTTCGAATAGCCTTTTGAGTGTGTTCGTGGACCGCTGGGACCCGCCGATGTGGCGGCACTGGATGAGACTTCACACTGAGGGTGGTCGCGTCCAGGGCTTGGCATAAACTGGCATTCCTGTGCCACTTTGTAATTTTTTGTTGCTTTTTTGTTGTATGTACTAACAATAGCTTATAAGGTTTTTTGTGTTACTAACAGTATATGGACTACGTCTGAAATAAATGTCTTATTATTATCATTACCACCGCAATTGTGGCGTGCCCAGCGCTGGGTTGCGACAGTCGCTCTCTCCATGTCGCCATGCAGCCTCTAAAACCTGCCAGTCGCAATAATACCTTTATTATAATATCCACCAACCTGCACTAAAACCGCGTGGTGTATTATGGCCCATTTCCTCTCATAGAGAAGTGGCCAGAGTTTTAGAAGTGGGCCATTATAAGGCTGATTTTGCTTTTGCAATGCTATGATGTGTATTACTCCTAACATTACAAGAACCGCGATGCCTACTTTCAGTCAATTTCACATCTAAGTTTCCCACTTCCCCCAATTTAATTACAAGTATGAATTTCCAAAATTTTTGCGGTATCGGAAGCGTAATAATTCATGGAATGATGTACATATATTAGGGGAAATTGATTTCTCCATGAGCCTGTCGTTAAACTCAAATTATAAATCATTATTGAACGTTTGATGGCGGTGATCGTGATTTATGGAGTAAATGGGGGATCAAGGGGCGGGAGGGTCATTAGGGGGATTAAATTTTTACTTTCGGTATCATAACAATGACACGTATTTTTATTTCATCACTCGGTGACTTTAAGAAAGCCAATGTTTAAGGGAGTGGCTCGGTTACCTATACTCCGCTGTTATTCAGAAACACAACCATTTATTTATTTGACAATTAGTGCACATACAAGTACAGAGGCAAACCAACCAGAAACCAGAAGATTATTTTTATGGAACCATTGTACATTTGTTCAGGATATAACCGCAAAGAGTGGTCATATTTAAAAAAAATGATTCTACCGATAGTAATGGACAACTTACTTCAAGGAAGTTATAGTAAAACCTAAAAAAAAAAAATATCTTTCCGTACAAAGTTATATTTGAATCACAAAATTAGTATGGGAAACTATATTTGTTTTTTCGGAATTGCCTATAGAAAAGCAAGAAAAGCCTATGACTGTCTTGAAAAAAGTTATCCATTTCTACGAACAGAAGCAATTTTTTTAAATATGACCACGCATTTTCGTTACAGCCTGTAGATCTTTGGCAGTCGTTACGAGTAGTCAGACGTCCGGGCAACCTTAGTCGCCGCAATAAACGCCTTGGGCGACGGGAGTTTGCAAGCCAATGCCCGGCCACCGCAAGCGCGGACTTGCGGATGGCAAGGAATGGGTAGCTTGCCATCCGACAAGGACCAGGCCCGAGTCGATGTCGCGCTGTGTTCCACGGGCGCCTCAAAGAGATGTCAGCAGTAACTGACGGGGTCCGCTAGGGCCGATCGCTAATGCCTATGCCTGCTTGGATCGCGGGTAAGTTATAGAACTTTTTATTAAATAAATAAATAAAATATCATTTATTCTCTCATCACAAAAGGCTGTCTTAGAGCTAATTATACAGTATAATGAAACTAGATAACTACCTTTGTGAGAGACTGGTGCCTGATATAGGTTTTTAAGTAAAAAACCTGTGCTACAGGTCACCAGGATCTCCCTCCGCGGATAGAATTCTTATTTAAGAGACCGTGTACATTAAATATTATTGAGTATTGTGAATAACAAAAGTAAAAAAAAAAAAAAGCAACAGAAAGGAATGCCTATTTACTGTCATACTAATTAAAACAAAAAAAAACAAAAAAAAATGTATAAAAAAGAAACAAGAAACAAAAATGAAAAATGTGACAGGGTTGTGTGATTATGTAATGAGTGTGGTGTCTTGTGTGGTGTAATGATCATTTATATATGTCTATGTGAGAGTGGATTGAGTGAGTGCGTTGCGAGTTAGTTGCGAGAAAGTGATTACGTTGTGTTGTCTTCATAGTAACCCATATATGTTCTTTTTCGTTGCACTGAAATGAATCAGTACATTTCATGACGAGAATCCTGGTCACGTCACCACTCATGTAGCTGTAAAAGAGTCACCGCGGTCCTGGCACAGACAACTGAAGGAACAAGGGTGGGTTTTAGTTAGTAAGAGTCTGATAAGACCTCTTCACCCAGAGCGGGAAGTTGTTTGATGATTTCCCACCCAAAAAAAAAACTTTTGAAAATCTGACAAACAATCTTACCAAGGAGTGCGGTGTTAGTAATTCGATGGTTCAGGTCAGATAGATCCATATAAAATACTAGCATCAGGTTAGACCGGAAACCAACCCCAACACAGTTGCTAAAAGGCTAGGTTCTGCTCAATCTTGTCTCAATCGCGACGTCTTTTTTTTTTATAAAAAAACATTCATCATTATTTTGACGTGAGAGAGAGAGATAGAGCTATACAGAACGCGCTATGTCTTTTTCATATCTAAATAATTCTAATATGTCATGGTAGAGGGGCAGGTCAAAGTTTATTTCTCGATTTGATTTCAATCTCCCCTCAGTACAATGAATAAAAGCATGTGCTGACAGGAAAATCATGCGTGCTCAAGTATCAATTATTTTTTCCCGAAGTTTGTTTTCTGCTTTTCGACAAGTTCACAAAAAGTCACGTCCAATCCGGAACAACCCCCTAATCTAATATTTCCCTTGTAACCTACCTACTTACCTGTTTATAACAATGACAGACTTGTTCTTCAGGTACGTATGAAATTATAGCTTCAGGGAGAAAAGGTTAATTCCATTCAATTTTAAACTTTACCCCAAAAAAGTTACGGTTGAGTTTCGTTCAGCGAAGAATATTATTTGATGAGCTCCCTGATGTTCAGATTGGATCAAATGGTACGTAATTTTACAGAGAATCAATATTATGAAATTTTTGCTCTTATTTGTTGAGAGTAGGTTCGGATTTTTAGAGTTACAATAAAGCAGGAAATCTTTTTGTTTTTATATAAAGGAGCCTTTTAACACTGATAAAGTGTTATTATTTTGGGAAAAGGCTGGGCAGATTAATTGTTAGTTAGCAAAGGGCAATCCGTCCCTCATTGATGTAAGGAGTCAACACGTATCCAATTAATGGCTCGCACGGTTTGTGCATTTATCCAGTGTCAAGTTTAGAAAGTATTTCGTTTTTAGAAACAAAATACAGTCACTTTGTTTTTAATTAACATGCGGATGTAATACATTCTAATGTTTTTGCAATATTTGGCAGCCAATGTATCGAGTCAGCCTTCTCGGCAAGCATCGCTGAGGTAGTCAACACTACGACAAAATTCTCAGCTTCATTTTACCGAGATCGCGCCTATTTCATTGATTCCAACATGTCCAGTTGCGTTTGACACTTGAGACACAAAACTATACCATTTTTACATCACAATATCTACTAGGAATCAATTAGCGAATAATTATTGTAACAGCCACTGAATTTCACTCGAAAAAATCCTCCCAAAACTATTCAACCGTTACGATATTTAATCATTAAAATGCTCATATAATCATATTTTTAAATCTAACGGACACTTCATTTAAAATCTCGTGAACATTTCTTAAAGAGCATCACATAGCCAGAAATTAGAATACCACATAGAAAGTAAATTACGTTACTACAGCTGTATTGGCGTACAAAATGTAAAGTGGGAGAGAAATCTCAAAGTGCATTAAGTAATCAGCCTTTTATCAGTCCCACTGCTTATAGACCTTCTCTCTTTGAGAGGAAATAGGGCAAAGGCCACCACGCGGCCGTGTGCAGGTTGGTGGATGTTACATGTCTTCGAATTATTGGCTTTAGGACATGCCGTTTGCCTCACGATATTTTCCTTAACCGTTTTGACAGCAGTCATCATCTTCCAGCCCTTATCTCATGTTACTTGGGGTCGGCGCAACACGTGTTTTGCTTCCATTCTGTCCTGTCAGCCGGCATATCTCTAGTTAGCTATCACTAACTCTCTTTTCTTTAGAATAGAATAGAATAGAAATCATTTATTCGACACAGACACAACACAACAGCAACAAACAAAAGGAAAAAAGAAGTACACAAAGAAACAATAAAATTGTGCTGAGCGTGCCCATACCGAAAGGGTTACCATCTCAGCATTTGCTGGGCGTTGGACACCCAGCGCTGCTTTTCAGTTGGCACCCCGCAGTGACGCACGGACGAGGGTTAACAAAATATATACATAATTACATATCGATGTTTATGTACCTTAGGTAATATTATAATTAAAAATACGTAACTAATTAATGTAAAATAATGATAAAATATTATATAATATGTGCCACGTTTGTATAGAAGTTATTAATTTCTACCATACCCACAATACTAAAATAATAAAATAAAATAACGCGCGAACAATGCACATCAGTCGACTCGAAGTTCGACGCGATGACGCATAATCGATGCTGATACCGGCTCGGCAAGTAGCCGTCACCTAGGACTAGGACAAAAATAAAGAAATTTTTGAAGCCAGTACAGAAAAGAAAACGTTGCCCTCAAGAAAATGTTTCCAAGTGCCAAACTACACAGTTATTGCTTAAAATCGAACTAAATTTTTGATTGGATTTAGAAAGGAGACGGACGATAACAAAAGAAAAGTGAAAGTGAACTATGTGGTTCCTGGCGCCACAGACGCAACGGGCTCACCACATCCAGCCTACCTTTTACCCCCTTAGTATCTAGAATTAGGTACTCGTACATACCCTAATGGTAAGTTACATAATTAAAAAGTGATTTAAATATGTGATTAAAATAAAATTATTATAATTCAAATTCAAATACCCAAATTTGTGATTGAATAGGTTGATGATTATATTTCTAGAAATTAAATAATAATTATGTATCCATTAATGAATTAAATAAACGATTTATCCTCGTTCACATCATCAAGTTCGATTTGTGAACTCAAAATGAATTTCTTAAGTCTAGCCTTAAAAGTACTAATATTTTTCAGGTCTTTCATATCATTTCCTACACAATCTATCCATCTTTTCCTTGGGCTCCCTCTCCCTCTCTATCAGCAGGTCTGATGAATATTCACGCAACGTAAAGTGCTTGCCTGGGTTCGAATCCACGACACGTAAGTCAGAGTCGTTACCACTGAGCCACCACTGCTCAGCAAAGCAGAAGAATGGGAATCATGAGAAGCATCGAGATACATGTTCATACAGTTCATAATACATTTCGGATGTAAAAAGACTGTTGGAAGCCATGTGGCTTTCGGCTATTTAAGAATATGTACGAGTATTCTACCCATTATTTGAAAATTTTTTCCACCAGACCATACCGGGAATCCACTGGCTCTGGAGATATTGAAGGTCAAAGTTGCAATTTTTTTTTTAACTCTTTTACGAAAATTAATTCTAAGAGTTGTTACTAACCTGAACCTGCGGATGGTGAGTAATGGGTATCTCGCCGTCCGATCAACGCTTGTGAGTCGACGGCGCGTAGTAATCCACGCGCGCCTCAAAGAGAATTTGTCAGCCACCACTGACAGGGCCCATCGTGGCCAGTGCCTGTATGCCTAGGGGTAGCAGATAAATTCGTAACAGAGTTACCGCTCCCCTGGGCACCCAGTCAGGGAAGGAACAGGAGTGGGTTTTAGTCAATAAGAGTCTGCGCGCCCTTCCGCTCCACCCATAGCGGGAGATGTTATTGGATGATTTCCCACCCAAAAAAAAAGTGACATTACTAAACTTTTTTCCAAACAAACATTAGCTGAATTTTCGCATGTTTTCGAATTTTCGAAATTACGCATTTGAAGTTACAAATACCCGATGAATATCAAACGTATCCGACAAGTACCTACGCGGCTTCGAGCGAAGGGGCGGGGTATAACTCCGCTTGCTCGTTCGCGTTACATTGCGCGAAATAACAAATGCCTTTTTACATACCTATAAATAAAAGTCGTTTCCCAGCAATAATTTTTGCGCCAAGCTGCTTTGCTAGATGTACAGTATGCGTATTTGACGGCTATGTGATGTGCCTTTTTACACCCTGTATCATCATCATCATCATCATCATTAGCCTCTTAATGTCCCCACTGCTGGGGCACAGGCCTCCTCTCTGTGAGAGGGTGGAGGCCGTAATCCACCACGCGGGCCCAATGCGAATTGGTGGATGTCACATGTCTTCTAATTATTGGTCCTAGGACATGCCGGTTTCCTCACGATGTTTTCCTTCACAGTTTTGAGAGCACTGGTGATGAAAAATAATTTACACAAAGTAAAGCGCCTGCATGGGTTTGAACTCACGACCTACAACTTGTAAGTCGCGGCCAATACCGCTTTGGCACCACTGCTCCCCACCCTGCCCTCTGCACCCTGTATAAAGCGTGATAAATATCTAATACTGAACTAAATCAACAGCTAAGGTAGAATTCACGATTAGAGGAAACTAGTCTACCCAAGGGATTCTCGTTCATATATACCAACTTAAATAGTTAGCCGAACATTATATATTATTTAAATCCCAGAGGGCATGACCCTTCTAAATACTAAAGCGTCTATCTCAGAAAAGTTTGATAAGGACAATCTATTTTAGACCTTCAAAATGGCTTGGCAACAAGTAAGAAAGTTATTTTTAAAATAAATCTTTATATCAACGTTGTTTGCTAGCCAGCTGATAAGATAAGAAGTAGAAACTATTATGATAGCTAAAAACTGGCCAAGTGCGTGTCGTACTCGCACATTTAGGGTTCCGTATCAATTGAGCGGGTCATTTGATACGGAACCCTAAATTTTTCAAAGAAAAAATCTGATTTATCAATAATAATAATAATATAATATTCCACAACTATCACACAACGCCATCTAGTCCCAAGCTAAGCAGAGCTTGTGTTATGGGTACTAGAGAACTGATAAACATACTTATATATTTCTAAATACATAAATATTATAGATAAATTACACCTAGACACAGAACAAATGATCGTGCTCATTACACACACATTTGTCCTGGGTGGGAATCGAACCCACGACCTCCGGCATAGCAGTCAGGGTCACTAACCACTAGACCAACAGGCCAGTCAAATATCAATATTAGCATTATTATATATATTGGCATTTGTTAGTAAAGTATACGTATAAACATTATCACCTCAAGTTCACAGGGAAGTTAAAAAATTCTTCGGAACAAAATTTTGTGACAGACGACGGACAGACAGACAAGTCGGTGACAGCAAAATTCCGTCCAACAGCCCGTTTGAACGCTTCGGGTACGGAACCCTATAAGGATGTTGAGATCTTTAATACTTAAACTCACATGCATGGCTCATTAAACCTACATTATAATAATTATTCGGGATTGAAAATGTGCAAGCCTAGCCAGGCCCGTCTCCTGCCCAGGGATTGTGGATAAATTCGAAACAGAGTTACCGCGCCCCTGGGCACTTAGGGCAGGGATGGAACAGGGGTGGGTTTTAGTCATTAAGAGTCTGACACGCCCCTCCTGCTCCACCCAGAGCGGGAGATGTCATTGGATGATTTCCTAAACTCCAAAAAAAAAAGCCATGGCCATGCCCGTCTGGCAGGACTTGACCCAAGTGCTTTGTGGACCAATTAATCATAAAAAGCTTTATTTAATAAAAATTTTAACCATGTGATTAGTTTAACAACTGATTAGAAGATTCACAATAGAATTTGAATTTAAGTAGAATCGCTTATCAGTATTTAAACTAAGCCTAACTTAATGGGCTTAAAAAGTTGGTAAATAAAGCAAAATTCGATCATAAATCGCAAAACAAATTACTTAAAAGACGAGAATTTCCGTTATTCAATCTACAAAAAAACACGAAACATTCATTACATTTTTTCACTCAATATCCCCCGTAGCAAACTTTTCTCCAAAATTGTGAACATTGTAATCCGACAATAAGGAAGGTTTAATTAAAGACAGCTCGACTTTTAATCAAATCAAAATATTCATTAATTAAAATTTCTTCGTGATCGCTGATGTTGGGTCGTTATCCCACAAACGAACTCTGCGATCTTTGACAATAACAACAAGTTATGAATATGAAACAACTTGAAAAATTTGAATATTTTTGTGGTAAACTAAATGATGCTGGAACCCGCAGTGTGATAGATGAAACTGTTTCGAGGAGTGTTTGATACGACTATGTTACTCTACTGGCTACTTGATTTAGTAGCCAGTATTCAGTATTTCAGTCCTGACGCCAGTGGCAACTTCTACTAGTTATTTATTCAGTTATGAGAAGATTCTACTGTGCTTCTTCTTCTTAGCATGTCGATAGAAAATTTAGTCTTTAAATATAATGTTTGGGCCAGAATTCAGCGATAGCAGCAGCACTCACTGACGCAGCCATACGGTCCTCACATGAACAGGCGACCGGTTTTTTTTTTTTTTTGGGGGGGTGGGAAATCATCATAAGACTTCTACCGCTCTAGGGTGGAGCGGAAGGGCGTGTCAGACTCTTACTGACTAAAACCCACCCCTGTTCCTCCCTGCCCTGAGTGCCCAGGGGCGAGGTAACTCTTTCGAATTTATCCTAAACCCCCGGGCAGGCATCGGCCGTGGCAGGCCCCGTCCTTTGCTGACAACCCTTTGAGGCACGCGTGAAACGCTACGCGCCGTCGACTCTCGGGCCTGGTGCTGATCGGGCGGCGAGTTACCCACTACTCGCCGTCCGCAGGCCCGGGTCTACGGTGGCCGGAGATCGTCTCGCGGCCCCTGGCGTCTCCTGCGGCGGCTGCGGCTGAGGGCGCTAGGGCGACTCGGCTGTTGTAAAGTCTCCCTAACGTATGCCGCCTCCCTCTTCGCGAGCATTACTGCTTCGCAGAAGGAGGAGACGGCTTCCCATTCTCCTCTCGCTCTGTACCATGGCCTGAACCAGGGCACGGCGCGAGAGGTCGCTGCCGCCTATCGCATCCACGAGGACACGGCGGTGCTCTGCCCAAGCGGGGCAAACCTCCACCGTATGCTCCACCGTGTCCTCTGGGCGATCGTCGCAGTGGAAACACCCGGGGGTCACCTCCACCTTGATCCGACACAGGTACCTTCCGAAACAGCCGTGTCCGGTGAGGACCTGCTTCAGGCGGAAGGTGAGGGCACCGTGGCGCCTCTCCAGCCACTCCTCAAAGAGGGGCACTACCGCCGCGATGGTGGCGTGCCCAGCGCTGGGTTGCGACAGTCGCTCTCTCCATGTCACCATGAGATCCCGGGGCGTTTGGCCTCCTCGCGCCACTTATACAGGTGCGCGAGGATTTTTGCCTCCAGATCCCACGGTGACAGACAGGCGACCGGTTACGCGGCATAAATGAGAGATGGGTCTTTGGTGAGACGCCGCATAAACACCGAAGACCGGAGCAATCCGAGAACCTGAACCTTTGGAGGTTGTCTTTACTGTGGCCGACCTGAGTAAGAATTATATTTACAGTTTCCCAGGTCAGCCACGGCAACGCGTGCCTAGGTGAAAGGCTCTTCGATGGCTTGATAAAATAGTTAGGGACTGTGCTCAAATCACTCAATTCATGAAAGCAAAAACTTTTCGATCTGCTTGGATCAAAATTTTTTTCTTCAATTCTATAACTCAGGATTTGTGAAGGCCATGTGATTTCATACTGACTGATTGAGGAACTGAGCCGTGAAAGTGGAACAATTCACTTACGCTTTTATAATATTGGTTAGGTTAGCACAAAGGAAAAATAAAAACGATTTATCGGTCTCAAGAGACTTGAGAGGACTTCAGGGTTTTTTGAGTTAGATAAATAGCGAATCTGAAGTGTGGGGTTTTCATTTTAAGTTTATGTTAAGTGATTTTTCTGTTTACACAAGGAAGTTCTTATGGAAATTGAAGGCGTTATTCTATTCTTGGAAGCAGGTTACACAGTGAATTTTAAAAGTAAACATTTACTTTCAACAATGGAATTTCACTTGACTTGTGATTTAAGATTCAAATATAAATTTATTTTTGGGTAGATATTTATTTTGGAACTCAATTATTACTTAGTACTTGGATTAAATTTCACTCGTATACAGTGTACAAAATGCTATTTCTATAAACTATAACTATGCATAATACACTTAAACCCTAAAAATAAACAAAAATTGTAAAGTAGGTGATTACCTCAAAATGGAACGAAATGAAATGAATTAAATTAACCTATTTTTTTATTGTTGATAGGCACACGTTTAACCACTATCTCACCTGATGGTAAGCGATGATGTGGTCAAAGATGGAGCACGCTTGCCTTGAAGTTAATTTCACCCATTCCGCGTCCAATTCTCATGGCGTCAAACCTCGCTAAAACGTTATTGTTCTCATACATAAAATATTTCGTACGCATATAGAGGTTTGGGGCTGCTACTCTTTGTCACATACACAAAGCCTTGTCCTATAAGTTTATGGTTCAAACGCTACCAAGGCAAGTCTACTTGCATCTAGACTAAACAAGGCACCCGCCTTGTCAGTGTAGTGAAATGCAATACAGAAACAATAACATAGCTAACAACATTGAAAGAATTTATCGTGCGACCGCTGCGGATTTCAGACAGAAAGTATTTGTTTCTCGTAAATAAACTGAAAACTGACAGATTTCTGTAAAAATTATTTTTAAAAAATCTGGCCAAGTGAGTATCGGTTTTCACACATTAAGTTCCGTACCAAATATTGGTATTTGTTAGTAAAATATTCGTTATAACAAACATAATTACCAAATTTCAAGTTAAACAATTCTTCGTTACAAAATTTTGTGTCAGACGACGGACGGACAGGCGGACACGTGAGTGACAAAAAACAATAGGGCTCCGTTTGGACCCTTCTGGTACGGAACCCTAAAAAGAAAATAGTTTTGCATAATTATCTAAGGTATAGAAGATTGATTGAATTAAATAAGTAATGGGTTTCTGTTATTCACAAATATCTTACTAATATTATAAATGTGAAAGTATGGATGGATGTATGGATTATTCAATCACGCTAGAACGGCTGTACGGATCTGCATGAAATTTTTCTCACAGATAGATTATAGTCTGTTTAGAGTCAGTTGTAAGAGGAGCTCGTGGTTAAAGTAATAACAGCCGCACGGGTCGATCCATCAGGTTAAGCTATGCTGGCCGGGGTTGGTTCATGGGTGGGTGACCATCTTTACATATCGAGACTCCTCCATGCCTCGTGCTCTATTTGTCTCTGCATCACCCACAGGTTGACTGGTAGAAAATGCCTAAGGCATTACGCCCGCCTCTGTGCTTCTGTGCATGAAGTGTCAAATAAATAAATAAAGCACGTTAAACCGTTGGTCCCGGCTGTTAATCGTGGATCTTTGACAGTCGTTACGGGACGTCAGAAGCCCGAAAGTCTGGCAACCTGTTTATCTAAGGGGTATCGTATTACCCAGTAACTGGGCTGTGAAGGTCAGATAGGCAGTCACTCTATGTAAAATACTGATATTCAGTTGCATCCGGTTAGACTGGAAGCCGACCCCAACATAGTTATGAAAAGGCTAAACAGATTGATAGATTATAGTCTAGAATAGCACATAGGGTACTTTTTATTCCAGGAGCATGGCCCTTGGGATGACTTTCGATTTTCATGCGAGTGGACCCGCTGGCAGAAGGCAGCAATGTATCACTCTCATCCTTGAAAGTGTAGGCCTCTGCTTACGCTAATCGATCAATGGAAATGATAAAATTAAATGGTTTAGATTTAAGTAAAGTCTTGTGTTTAGTTACAATTACAATTTAAGTTAGACTATATAACAAATAAGTGTAGTTCATATTTTATTTTCATTTTAAATGACTAAATGTTGTGTATGCAAAGGTCAAAGTAAATAAAGGCTATTTTAATTTTATTTATTTAAGGTCTTCATAAAAAGTCGTACACCCTCATTTCTCCAGCTTTCAGTAAAAACCTTAACTAAATGTACCTACTTATCTATTTACCTACCTACCTATAAACAGCTTGACAAAAAGATTTCATAGCAAAAAAAAACGTAAAACATCTCCAAAGAACATAAAAACCACAAATCAAGATAAACATGCCAAAAAATTGTCTCCCAAGAAACTCGAGACGACTCGCTTGTCATCCATAATGTTTCTTTTCATCGTGCCATTCCCTAAACATGGAGAAAAATGACGGGCTCTTTGCAGACTTTTTCCTTGCATAATCTTTTGCTTACTCTGTGGCCAATAATCTGGTACATGGTGCTTACGATCTCAAGTCAGAACAGCATTTTGTTTGATTTTGATTTGTTAGGGTTCCGTACCCGAAGGTTCCAAACGGAGCCCGTCTGTTTGTCCGTCGCCTGTCACAAAATGTTGATCCGAAGAATTGACTTCCCATTGACCTATGAACTTGAAATTTGGTGATAATTAATTTAATAAAAAATATTTAAAATATAAATAAATACAAATACATTGATAAATCTGATTTTTTCTTTGATCATTCCCTCATTTGATACGGAACCCTAAATATGCGAAGTCCGACAGGCAATTAGCCGGTTTTATGTCACATTTTCGTCACTTATTCATGTTTTTCTTAAGGTGAGAAAGAAACTATGGGAAGTTATTTTATAAGGTCGAATATTCTTTCATTCGTAGAGTAGTTGTTGCTCTCGTGGTCGCAATGTGCGACTGCTGAGCGTAGGGTCCTGAGTTCGATTCCCAGGTCGGGTAAAAATGATTCCAAAGTATTTTTCCATTAGGAATTACTGTTTGGCAACCCAGAGTTTGGAAGTTGGTGGAGTGAAACCCCGTGCTTCGGCAAGCAAGTAAAGTCGTTGGTCCTGCACCTAATCTCTCCCCGTTCGTGTCGGATTGCCGTCCCATTGGAGTATGTGACTAAAGGAACAGTGAGTGCACCTTTTTTTTGCGCACACGGTTGTGCACTGTAATATCTCCTGCGTAGGTACTAATCTCCGTTGAGGTTGGACACCGTGATCGGAATTCTCTCGGGAGGATTATATCTTAAAGTTTCTGTTACTACGTGGGCATAAAAGTTTTCAAAACATTCTTATGTATGTTTGGCTGTATTTGAAGGCTATAGTTTAAGCAAAATAATGTTTAACTACTTTAAAAGTGAGAAATTCCCACCGCCTAAGATTTGTTTGTATCTCCAAAATAGTATTTTATTCATCACAATATAAATGTAAATAACGAACGACACAAAATGCTAATAATGAATCAAAACGAACTTGAAATTTCTTCTAAATTCCTTTAAAATTGCCCATTATAATTTGACACTAAAGAGAATCAAATAACATTTATTACGGGGCTCAAGTTCCTAACTTTGTTTCAAAGTCAATTGGGGAAAATTCCTCCTCGTACAATTTCAGGACGTTACGCATAATCATAGGAATTCTGACGGTCTTGGCTGTATTAAAGTGTGTAATATTGTTTTAGAGGAATGGTTTCTCCTGAAATAATCTTAACTATGAGAAACTAGCATTTGCTAGCGGCTTTGTCAAAACGAAACGATATTGTCGAAACGTCAATGCTACTGAGATAAAAAAAAAATTATGATAAAAATATTAACAAAAACAGCAATATAATTATGTATACCTAGTCTAAATATTCATATTAGGCCTACCTCACAGAAATCATCAAGAATTCACTGGGTCACACAAATTTTATCTCAGCAGGTGGAACCAAAAGCTGAAAGTTTCAAACATGAGACATTTACTAAAAGATTCAACGTCTCAGACTCTCAGACATTAATTTGGATCGTGATAATTTATAGGGCCGACAGTCCTAAGACGCGAATTTCTTATTAGGGACACTGAAGCTATGACTATGCATTTTTGGTGGCCAAAAAAAAGTGTGAGGATGGTAAAAGGTTGTTAGGCTCAGAGCTTTAAGGTTTTTTTACAGCAATTACTTTGGTCAATATCAGAATGTTTTGAAAAGTGTTCAAGTTTAACTGATGATAAATGGTACTATAATGAAATGGATGGTACTGAATTCTGTATGTCATGTATTTTTTTTTAATCTGAAAACCCGAGAGTGGTTGGCAATATTGTTTTATGAAAAAAACTTTTTTACAAAAAATACAACCGAGTTCTAAAAATTCCATAATAACTCTAATTTCGGAAGTCGATGTTTGTATGTGTATTTTTTTTCTTCGTTATTTGACACCGACTTCCGAAATTAAAGTTATTATGGAATTTTTAGAAGTCGGTTGTATTTTTTGTAAAAAGTTTTTTATTTTTCACTTTTCAGTTGTTGTACCCCAGAAATAAAACTAAATATTAAAGTTATGCCCGAATGGATAACTCCAATAACATGGAATTTGAACATTGGAGAAAACCGAAACGTCATCGGGTATACATATTTTTGTTTATGTTGATTTTATAAAAGATTGCTGAATTTATTTCGATTTATATAGGATCACCTCTGAAGTGTATGTCCTGCCAAACAAAAAAAGAATCATCAAAATCGAATCACAAATGGCGGAGATATCGCGTAACAAACATAAAAAAAATACAGACGGATTGAGAACCTCCTCTTTTTTGAAGTCGGTTAAAACAAGTTAACACATTGGATTCTACAAACATTATTGAAGTTATACTTCTTTAGGCGTGTTATGAAAAAATGATGAGAGTGAAATTTTAAGATGCGCGCGCATCACTGTCACACAAAATTTATTACACAGAACCAATACCCTGAAGTTAACTATGGTCTGTGGTTCATGAAGAATGATTGTTTTCCTTTTGTAAACTTTGTGACAGTTTTTTTTTTACGGCTCGAAAATGTAGCTACCGACGAGGTTGCTATATTTCCGCCGCTTGAGGTTTTCCGCAGCCGCAGCGGCAGCACCGGCACAGCACGACGAACTAGGAAGATGAGATGGCGCAAGAGTATCGACACAGTATTGACAGTTTGGTTTTTTATCTTGTTACGCCAAAGAAGTATAACTTCTTACGTGCGTACATAAGTACACACACACTTTTTTATCCATGTAAAACAATTTGTGTACTTGTCCCGATCTTTTTTAAGCTCAGAAAAGTAGATCTAATTAGCACCTTATGTTCCAGAGCTGGGCAAAGCCACACACGTGTGTCCTCTGCCATTGCTGGCCAGTTCTTTTGGTAAGACAAGCAGGTACAATTTGTTTTGGGAACACATTTATTGTGCGTATACGGCTAAGGAGTGGAATTCCCTGTCAGATTTAGTATATCCTGGTAGCTACAACCTGAGTGTCTTTGAGTCAAGAGTGAATTTGTTACTTCTAGGCAAGCATGTTCCATCGTTGACCATCTCCTCGCTTACCATCAGGTGAGATAGTGGTCAAGCGCGAGCCTTTCAAAAATAAAAAGAAGAAACTTCTTGCAAAAATTGTGTAAGATCTACAATTGGAAGTTTCAGCCCTATTCTGTCTCTGCGCCACCTTAAAGGTCGACTGTTAGAAAATACCTAAGGTATTAAGGGCCGATTGCACCATTCACTCTATAAACTAAGTTTTACTGAACTAAGCTTAGCGTAATAAATAAAAACCATAAAAAAGATTATAGTGAGTTAACCCTATAAGATAGATGTATGCTGTCGCGGACTTTTGTTTAAAACTTTAAAAGGAAAACAATTCCGTCATAAATAATTTTGGCGTAACTTTAACCGTTTACGCAGCGCACGCAACTGAAGCTCTCAAAAGATTTTTTTTTCCTGCTTTTGTCACATTTTCATTGATGTTTCGCTCCTGTTGGTCGCAGCGTGATGTTGCCTATAATTTTCTTCGTCAAATGGACTATTCAACACAAAAATATTTTGTTAAATTCGATTCAGTAGTTCCTGAGATTAGCAAACAAACAAACAAACTATTCAGATTTATGACAGCGGCTAAACGCGTTTAAGCTCGCTTAACGCGTTTAACTGGGCGTTTAGAATCGGTGATATCGGCCCTAAGTGGGCCTTTGCACAGTGTATTTACTTGTGCATAAAGTATTTAATAATAAATTTCGTAAAACCCTATAATTACGCAGAACTTCCACTTAAAAGGAAATCCTGCTATCAGATATCTAAATTACGTTCACTGCGAGAATGAGACCGAATCGCTAAATCAGACCTTTTGCGACATTCAAACTTTAACTTTATGTTTTGTAACAAAAAGTTTTTTTTAGGCAGCAGTAACGAATGCGGTTTGTTTAGAAACCAATGCTGAAGCCGTACAACCTGCTAAGTACATTAACTGTAAATTGTTTCTATTCACAGATCTAAATTCCATGTGAAATAGTTTCTAGAGCCGAACATCGCCATGTAAAGTCAATATGGCGGCTTTCGCTTCAGGAAACTAGTTCCCTTTGAAGTATTGTTTTATTTTATTCACTTCCTTAAGACTTGCACTGCTGTAATATTAGTTATATTTATAATCGATCGTATTTATATTGCCGTATATTTTTACTTATAATAAAATCATTAATATAAAGAATTAAGATAGTTATAATATGACCAAAAACTGGCTTATAGTAATAAATTATTACATAAACATAGGTTATTGTTATTTTTGTATCAAAATGGTTTGTGTTGCAATAAACATGTGTTTTCAACGATTTTTGGCTGATTACATTTTACTATCTATTAATTATTCGTCGTAAGCAGAGTTGCGGTATAGGTAGATACTTACTCTTACATTTTATAAATGTTGAATGGTAACAGGGGTAGAAAGAAACCTACATTGAAGGGGAAATTACCATATTAATCACGCTAATATGCAACTGCATCCAATCGGTAATCGTTTGCCATTGATTTTATTGAAGCGTAATAGCCTATTTCATTCCCTTTACTCAATCCCTCGTGGAAGCCTCGTAGGCAGTTTATATTTTTAGTAGTGACCCGCCCGGATTCGTACGGGTTGCAATTTATAGACAAAAACTTTTTACAAAAATAGAACTAACTTCCAAAAAAAAAAAAAAGTGCAAAATAAACTTTAATTTTGGAAGCCGGTGTTTCTCTTTTTGTGTCTTCGTTTTTTGACACCGTCTTCCGAAATTAAAGTTATTTTGCACTTGTTTTGGCAGTGGGTTCTATTTTTTGTACGAAACTTTTTTGTCTTTTACTTTATAGTGGTGGTTCCCCATTAAATTGTGTTACCAATATATAGACATACGATCGCAGCAATCACGAGTCATTTACTGTTAGTTATTGAAGAGTTCCACTGTCTATCTCATCAGATCGACAGTGCTCGACTCCCCCACGCTCTTCATCAGATCCTAATGTATTATTTACTAAAACCTTTCTTGAAAAAATTGCAATTGAATAAAGAACTCCAAGAAACATCATCCAAATCGGATCAGTAGTTTTCGAGAAAATCGCGGACAAACAAGATACATACATACATACATACATACGGGTCGAATACAGAACCTTTTTGAAGTCTGTTAAAAACCTTCCTCGTTCACCGCTCCTTATTATACTGAAAACTGCATCAAAATACGTTGCGTGGCTTAAGAGGAGTTTGTGGAGAGACAAAAACACGGAAAGTGACTTGATGTAGACGATGTAGAGACAGGACATCATAAACTATATTGTTGAAATCATACAACATAGGTCTTAATTAGAGCAGTGGTGGCCTAATGGTAATGGCCTCGACTTAAAAGTTGTAGGTCGTGAGTCCAAACCCAGGCAGGCGCTTTACTTTGTGTAAATTATTTCATCAGCACTGGTCTCAAAACGGTGAAGGAAAACATCGTGAGGCAACCGGGCATATCCGAGAACGAAAAATTCGAAGACATGTGACATCCACCAACCCGCATTTGGCCCGCGTGGTGTATTATGGCCCACACTCTCTCATAGAGAGTAGGCCTGTGCACCAGCAGTGGGGACATTAAAAGGCTGAGGTCCGTAATACAACAATAGGCTAGTTTACTTAATTAGTCAGTCAGTTAGATTAGCAAATATTATTGGACACGTATTTTTTCATTTGTCACGTACACCAAAAATTAGGACGTGCCGTTAAAATTTCGCGTGACGTCACACATCGATACACTTTGTACCGTTTAGTGACGTAATACGTAATAAGCCTCTTTTATCACTCCTGAACTTTGAAGTGTCTTTGTAATTTTTTATTGGTTTGGTGAAAGCAAAATATGCGTGTCTACGTGAATTATTATTTTTATACCCAGGATATCCATATTAAACCCGTCTTCTATTGCGTTATTGTATGAAGAATTTTATTACCACATTGACAGATAAATACAAACTATTAAAGGGGAATTCCCGAAAAATGCCTGAAATGGACAGAAACTACTAATAGTCCTTAATTCTATTTGGAATAAAATAGGTATAATGACACAATTCTTAAGTTTCTTTAACTAGGGTAAAAATATAATGATCACTAAATATATTTAACTTGATATCCGTATTTATTATAAGGAGGTCGTGTTTATTTGACATGAGTAAATGACATTCAGCCAAAAAGGAATCTTCAAATAATCCCTATCGAACTATTTTATACAACTAGTGCACAGTTATCATTAATTAAGTATAACTCGACCTGTAGGTCAGACCTGTACCATAAATCTAATTAAAATAATATATGTATGTAACTCAAGTCGCAAATGCAAAATCATAAACATTAAAAACAAGAAATGCGGTAATGTCAAACTGTCACTAAAGCAAAGAACATGTGATTCATACAGCCTAGATACGTTTTCTATTTAAAAAATAATTGATTTGAATTAATATTGACAAGTATATATTATTTTATTCAGACTTACGGTGCATATAGGTCGTATAATATTAAATTAATGATAACTGTGCACTAAATGTATGAAATAGTTCCATATGGATTATTTGATGATTCCTCTTTGGATGAATGTCACTTACTCATGTCAAATAAACACGACCTCCGTTAAGTATAAGCGGATATCAAGTTAAATATATTTCGTGATCGTTATATTTTTACCCTAGGTAAACAAACTCAAGAATAATTTCACTACACATATTTTATTCTGAATAGAATTAAGAAATATTAGTAATTTCTGTCCATTCCAGGCATTTTTCTGTATGGCAGATTGGCATTCCCCTTTCAAAGTATATACAAACTAAAAATAAGTATGAAGGGGCAGGATGGCCTGGAGGCCCTTCATCAGAACTCATCTTCTAATTATGTGGGTAGGTGGGCGCGATAATTGAAATGAAATACAGCTTCAGATCACAATTCACGTATTTTAATCACTTCTCACAGGAATCACAATATAATTAGGTAATTAGCAATGACTACTAGACGTAACAAAATATAAAGAGTCTTGAAATAACGTGATGGCGAAGATTCAGAGCGATTCGTCACAAGCGTGGTGCGCGGGCGCCGTCTCAGCCGAAGAGTGTCTTATAAGATGGCCGCTCGCACGCCATCGACAATGACGCTTCGCTAGGTTGACATTGACAGTCCTGTCAACCTGACGTTTGACGTAAACGCCGTCAAGTAAATAAAATATTTACAAACGGCACAGACAGTGGAGGCGTAGAATTCATTGGGCATTGAAAAATTTGTTCACATCGCTGTTAATGGGAAAATTACCCAGAAAACTGGCAGCATTGCTCGATGACCACTTGGACCACATGGCCTAAGTGTTTCAACCCCAAACGGCTCAAGCAATACCCAACTGGCAATAAAGTTGATATAATTATGTACCTATTTGCGCCGTTTGAGGTTTTCTGCACTTGTAGCAGCCGCTCCAGCACAGCCCGCCGTGCTAAGAAGATGAGATGACGCAAAATATAGTTTTACAAAAATATAACTTTTCTAGAACATAGTGACATGTTACTTTGGTTTCTTCAAATCATACACCACTTTTACACAATTCATCAAATATACAAACCAGACTTTCTTATAATTTAATAACTGCCATCTCAAGCCTTAAATATTCCTATTGAAAGTCGAAAACTCGTTCTCTATCAGCCACCATTCAATTCCACGAAATTCTATTTAGCCCAACGTGATATACCTTGGAACGCTGACTTTTTAATTCGTATCTCATTTTGTATTCAGTGGGGTTCTCGCCACACTCAATTTAGTAGAAATGGAGTATTTTTAACCGACTTCAAAAAGGAGGTTCTCAATTCGTCTGTACGTTTATTTTTTTGTTTATTACGCGATTATTTATTTATTATATTCTTTATTGTACACCATGCATGATACATAAGTAAAGAAACTTAAAAACTAAAGCAAATACAATCGGCGGCCTTATCGCTTTCCGCGATCTCTTCCAGGCAACCTAGAATGGAGAGTAATTGCCTGGACAAGATATGGGGCTGTCATTGGTGTGACAATACAATATTCAATATAATACAACAGATACACATATACATACATATGCTGTATAATATATACACAAATATAATATATATACACATATAACGATACGCATACGCGATTACGGCCCATATCGAAAATAAGCAAAAAAAAAAACTCTTGTGAATAGATTTTGATGATTAAGAGGTGGCCCCATATACATTTTATCGAAAATGATTAAGCTCTTTTTGAAAAAATCAACCAAAACAATAAAAATCATAAACAGATGACTTTTTAGTATCCAAAATTCCATGTTATTGGAGTTATCAATTCGGGAATAATTTTAATTTTTAGGTTTAGTTCTGGGGTATAACAATGAAACAGTGAAATATAATAAGCCTTTTCATTTGATATGTTTTTTTTTTTTTTTTTTTTTTTTGTTTTTTTTTTTTTTTTTTTTTTGGGGGGTGGGAAATCATCTAATGACTCTTTCCGCTCTGGGGTGGAGCGGAAGGGCGTGTCAGACTCTTACTGACTAAAACCCACCCCTGTTCCTCCCTGCCCTCCGCGCCCGGGGGCGAGGTAACTCTTTCGAATTTATCCTCCACCCCCGGGCAGGCACTGGCCGTGACAGGCCCCGTCCTTGCTGACAACTCTTTGAGGCGCGCGTGGAACACTACGCGCCGTCGACTCTCGGGCCTGGTGCTGATCGGACGGCGAGTTACCCGCTACTCGCCGTCCGCAGGCCCGGGTAAGGTCATTAGATATGTAGGGTATTAGGTTCATTTGATATGTAGCACGATACAGTTTGGAGGATGTAACGTAGTGGCGTTACAATCTTAATTAAAACATAAACATACGGAATAAATCCAGAGACCAAAAGCCACTATAACGGTTTTGGTACTCGTACGCATAGACAATTTTAGTTAACTGACAACACTATTTTATTTTATTTTATTTTTATTGAAAAGGAACAACAAACAGCTACATTATGTTATGTTACAAATAGACATCCAGTAATAACTAAATAATAACGTAGCCCACAGCGCTGTTCACAGATTACCATTATTAAAAAAAAAAACTATAATTCGCTAGGAGGTAAGCTGTTAGTGGTTACAATATTATTAAAACAAACAGAAGAGATTAAAAAACAATAACAATAAAAGTTTTTTTTTTATGTTTGATAGGCTCGCGTTTGACCACTATCTCACCTGATGGTAAGCGATGTTGTGGTCGAAGATGGAGCACGCTTGCCTAGAAGTAACCTATTCACTCTTGACTTAAAGACTCCCAGGTTGTATCTTACAGGAAACACAGACTCCGGTAGAGAATTCCACTCTCTAGCTGTACGTGCAATGAATGTTTTCTCAAAACGCTTTGTGCGTATGGATGGGATGTCCACCATGAACCGGTGGCACTTCGCCGTACGTCTTGTGGTCCTTAGATGAAACTGAACTGATGACTTTGGTTTCCTCCAATTATGTTCTAATTCGATATTATTGGAGTTATCAATTCGGGCATAATTTTAATTTTTAGCTTTAGTTCTGGGGTACAACAACGAAACAGTGAAATATAATAAGCCTTTTCATTTGATATAGCACGATACAGTTTGGAGGACTTTTTTTTAATTTTACGATTTGCATCCCAAAAGTGATCATCATATTCCTAATACATTTATTTTCGTTACCGTGTAAGTGTGTGCACTAAATTTTAACTTAGTCATTCCAGTAGATTCGGAGAAAATTGACTGTGACAGACGTACAGATGGACGGACATACAGACACACGAGTGATCCTATAGTGATTCCGTTTTTCATTCGGACTTTCGGAACCCTAATACTTTTAATTTATTTTGTGAATATGTACAAATTTTATACCTAAGCCTAGTCCACGAGTTTTTCTCTGCCAGTCTAGGAAATTGAAGTGATCCCAATAGTGGATCTTTTTCCCCGCACTTCGTTCAGCTATCTCACACATCGCTGCTCTGGTGGATGAACACCCATAGTGGTGTTAGTACTCCACATGCGTTTCGGAGTTAGTAAGGACTAAGGGGGGCTAATGGAATGTGTGCGGTAAAGTTGTGCAATTTTATAGTAAAATGTTAGATGGTGACTTATTGAAAGTAAATTTCAAATAAGCCAATCTGCCTAGCCTTTTTCCCCAACTATCTTGGGGTCGGCTGCCAGTCTAACCAGATACAGCTGAATAAAAGTATTATACATGGAGCGGCTGCCTATCTGACCTCCACAACCCAGTTACTGGGTAATATAATACCCCTTTTGGTAAGACTGGTGGTCAGATTTTTGACCCGTAACGACTGTCAAAGATTGACGATTGACAGCCGCGACCAACGGCTTAACGTGCTTTCCAAAGCACGGAAGAGTCTCGGTATGTAAAGTTGGTCACCCATCAATGGACGAACCTCGGCAAGCATAGCATAACCTGATCGATCGACCCGTGCGGCTGTTATTACTGTAGCCAAGAGCTAGTCCAAGTATTTCAGGTAAGTATGGTATTTTTTGAAGCACTTGAAGTTTGAACATTATTGCTGGAATCGACTTCGGTTAAAGTATTAATTTTGGTATTCAAATTAAAATCATTTATTTCAAATAAACCATTTATAGGCACTTTTAAATTGTCAATAAGTCGGTCAGTCAGAAAGATGAAGCTAATTGCAGATTCCAAGGCGTAGATCTCTATGGAGAAGAACGTGCAATGGATGGAATGGATACTCTATTAAACTATGTTATGTATTATAAAAATCGTATAAGCTAGAAACTGTTAGATAAGTACAAAGCATTTTCAGGACCTAAGCGACGATTGGCGTTAAAACACAAAGTGAGTTTCTGTAATTAGAGAGGCTCCGGCAGACAAGTGCGACGTGACAATGCAGCAACGATGCGACAGCGCATTTTAATTGAAATAGTTCTATAATCGCTCTGCATAAACAGGGTGTTTTTTTTTTCGATGTGGCAGTAAGGGCAGGTATCTTAAGCGTTGCAGCAACAGGAAAACGTTCTTAAGGGACTATCTTTATATTTTTTAGCAATTGCCAGTAGATTTTGAAAAAAAAAAAATTCGACAATAAAATGAGCGAATTTCACTATAACTTTTTTTGGTACCATACCATCCTTTCTTTTTATTTTTTTTTGAAGGAATCATCCAATGACATCTCTCGCTCTGGGTGGAGCGGGAGGGCGTGTCAGAGTCTTACTGACTAAAACCCACCCCTGTTCCTTCCCTGCCCTGAGTACCTAGGGGCGCGGTAACTCTGTTTCGAATTTATCCACAACCCTTGGGCAAATCCACAACCCCTGGACAACCATACCATCCTGTTTGTAATAAAGATCAAAAAGTCTGCCGGACCAAGTTAGGTTCGAGCACTAGCAAAGCCACCGATCGCAAAAAACTTTTTCCATAAAATCAAAAAACGTTAATTTGTTTTTTTTTAATCTCACTTTATTTACGGAGTTTTTTCTATACAGAAAATGTCACCCCGATGATTTAATACAAATTTGTCATAAGTACATATAATTAGTCTACCCACAACCTTAGTATACCTATTATAATAATACGATAAAGCGTTCTAGCCTCATCTGATACTGGTGAGGCTAGAATGCTGTTATAGAAGCCTATTATTAGCCTAGCCATTAAAACCATAAAAGTTTGCTGCCTTTGGACTTCAATACGAATACACTAGAAATTAATGGAATGCAAATCTCTAAATCTGCATTTAATTATTTTTTTTTAAGCAAATACTCAACAATGTAAGGAAAGTCTCGTAAGATCGTTTTCTTGTAGCTAGAACGGTTTAGGTACCTGCATATACCGTCCCATCTCAAAAATCCATCCTGTAGAACAATTTTATGATCTGCGGGATCTAAGGTAGGTAGTACTTGTTTTCTCTGGTCTAAGCCGTTCACTAGTAACCTCTCAGTGGTTCAATGTATGTAATCTAGGCTCAAACTAACAAACCATATAAAATGAACACGATGGACTTACAAATGCTAAAACGTTAAACAGGCCTTACTAATTGTTACCCTCCTTATCGTAATAACCTGTTATTATTCTTAACATTTATATGACACTAATTAAAGGCACCCCAAGCACCATAATTAATTAAATGCCACTTATTATGGGGCTGTAATATGTGGGAATGGAAGACGCGTACAACACGTAAGGAATTTTGATTGGGGTGCGCTGTTATTTTAATTTTGGTTTATTAATAATGTTGAACGGTAATGACGTATTGCGTAACGTCTATTTTTATTTTCTTCTATTTTTATTACAAGATTTTATAATTTAACTTGCACTGTTCGTATGTTTGTAAGTTGTCCGTTAAAATTTGCAAACCGTTTTTCGACCATTTGTTGGTAGGTAGTGGTTTTATTCTCTTTGTAGGTATCCGATTGAGTTGAAATTTTGCATACACTTTCAGTTGTGATGACAATGCATTTTTGTGATGAGCATGATCTGAATTAAAATTCAGGATAAGCTCCAGATAAATGAACTTTTCAATGCTCAACAGCACGGACACGAAATTTTTTTAAACATTTAATTGAGTTAGCCGGTATAAAACTTTTTTTCAAAAGTGTTTTTTTTTACTATTAACTTATTATTTATTTCACTTGCAATGTTCGTATGTATGTTGCCCGCTTCAAAATTTTCAAACCATTTTTCACCACTTGTTTCCGATAGAGATGGAATTTGGCATAGATACTTAAATTATCTATGTCCGAGAGCAGTGGTGGCCCAGCCGCGACTTATAAGTTGTAGGTCGTGAGTTTAAACCCAGGCAGGCGCTTTACTTTATGTAAGTTATTTCATCACCACTGCTCTCAAAACGGTGAAGGAAAACAATAGTGAGGAAACCGGTAGGTATGTCCTAGAACCAAAAATTCGAAGACATATGAAATCCATTAATCCGCATTGGGCCCATGCGATGGATTACGGCCCATACCTTCTCACAGAGAGGAGGCTGTGCCCCAGCAGTGGCGATATTAAAAGGCTGAGGATGATGATGATGATAAAAAGCTGGTGACAATGCAATATTATGATACCATCGAGCAAATCTGATGACGGCGCAAGAATGTAGGGACTAGAACTCCTAATGGCAAATAGTATGACCGTTGAATTTAGGCTACTATGTTTTGTTATCATGAGTAATTTGCATTAGACGTCATGATGTCGAGGGTCTAAAGCATGTTTAAAAAAAACTTTTAATTTATTGATCTAAGAAATCAAAACTTAGAACTCAGCAAACTCTACTTCAAGACTGAAAATTATTAAGTTCTCATGCAAAAGTAGAGTTGGACAAGTTTTAATTTAATAACCAGTGGCGACATCTATGACGCATCATACGAACTAAAACACACAAATCCTGCATCGCACACGAAGAGTTCTCATCAGGCAGTTGCCCGGACCAGACACAACACCCGTCTAGTCGGAGGATTCTCCCTTGTCAACGGAGGATTGCGGGACTATACACCCTGTTCCGCATATCTCTAAAAACCTTTGTAATTCTTCAAAACATTATATCAATATAGAGTAGATACCTAACCTTTTTTTTTTGGGGTGTGGGAAATCTTCCAATGACATCTCCTGCTCTGGGTGGAGCGGGACGGCGGCGTCGTGTCAGACTCTTAATGACTAAAACTCACACCTGTTCCTTTCCTGCCCTGAGTGCCCAGGGGAGCGTTAACTCTGTTTCGAATTTATTCACAACCCCTGGGCAGGCATCAGCCATGACCGGCCCCGTCATGCTTTGCTGACAACTCTTTGAGGCGCGTGTGGAAGACTAGGCGCCGTCGACTCTCGGGTCTGGTGCTGATCGGCCGGCGAGCTACCCACTGATAACCGACCGCAGGAAAAATACGATCGATTTAGTGGAAATCGATACTGTTACAAATAATTAAATAATGCTCCATTGTTTTACGTAGATATTTAAATCAATAAAAAATATGGAATCTAATTGATTTTTAAGGTAAGCGATAAATGTATTTACTGATTATTTAACAACTATGAACACTAAGAAATAAAACAAAAATATAACTATCTAACTTTAACTATATAAACACAAAAAAACCTAACTAAAACTAAAAGTAATCTAAAATATGGCGTCGAAAAATTCCTCCACATCGCTGTCAGCTGGTAATGAGCCCAAAAGGCTGGCGGCATGGCCACGTTGTATAGCAATGCTTATTCTCTGTCCAAGGAAAAAGCCAGCCCTTGGGTCACGCGAAGTGTCAAGAAGGTGTTTAGATACATCTTTAAATAATTTGTGAGCACTTGGACCCCACGATCCGAGAGTTTCAACCCCAAACGGCTCGAAAATATAATTACCAACAAGGTTATTATATTTCCGCCGCTTGAGATTTTTAACAGCCGCAGCGGCAGCGCCAGCACAGCACGATGAGCTCGGAAGATGGGATGGCGCAAGAGTATCGACACAAGTAGCGTCCCACACTAAAGGCCTACCCATCTTCCAAGAAAACAGAGACGTGCCGTCCGGTCTCTTGCCATCGGCGCGTGCCAGGCCATGGGGTTCTAAAACAGCCGGAAAGCCGACGGCGACAAGAGCACGTCGGATAATGTCGTTAATATTCGCGTGCCACGCTACGTGACCCGCACTTCGGCTGCATGACAGGCCGTGGTGTCCAAGGCTGTTTACAACTTCGCCACAGTGCCAGCGATGTGGAGAACAACAGGGAGCGCCTAGACGTAGGGCAACAGCGAGGCAAAAAGTAGTATCGTCGAACAAGGTGCCTATGGTAAGGTAAGTTGAGTAAGAAACAATTGTCATGTCATGACATTAATATCATTCGCTTTTCCTATTTTTGTGCAAGTGAATGTGTTTTTCCGTATTTCTCGGGATTTATTATTTCATAAGGCCTTTGCTCGAATGCTGCCTTCTGATCTGACTGACCCTCGCTTGAACATTGAACACCGTACTCTGCCAAATCTAAAGACACACTTCAGATTTATCAGATTGATCCTACGATTGATCTTACTGAAAACCTCGCTCTAAGTGAAACTGAAAGCCTTAGCGTTTTTTGTGTACCTAAAATGTCATCGTGATAGGCTGCAGGCGCTGCAGCACAGCACATATGCGTTCCATATTTTTATATTAGTCCTCCTTATAAATTTCGATAACGACGACACTTTGAAATTATTTCCTAGCGTGTGCCCGTTTCAGATTAACGTAGGAAACAAAGCCTCAAAAGTAGAAAAATAACCTTAAATGTAAGTGATCACTGTCTGACTTTAACAATTTGGCCATTGCTGGGAGACGTGAAAATTGGGCTCGTGAAACCTTCACATATGCTCTAATTTATGGCCAAATTCCAGCCCTGTATCGCCAGGCCCAAGTTTCTATGGAGTTGGTTTTCTCCTGTATGAAATACAGTTTGCGAATTTTGAAGTGGACAACTTCACGTACACAACACACACTTCAACATATGAAAATTTCAATTTCAATAAAAGCTTGTAAAAGTGATCAAAATCTTCTAAATTTTCATTGAAAGCGTCACTTGCGAAAAAGGCAGCACGCCAGATGAAAAGCGTATCTGATTAACGTTGACAAATCTGTCAATATCAATAGAACCAGGGTGAGAGGGTGATTGCCCTTCGAAATTAGGTTTGCAAACCGAAGCTTTTACCTAATAAAGAAACATGGGTCAAGGTCATATACAATTCAGGAGAGAACCAGTTGTGTGAATGTATGAACTTAAACTTTGTAGCAGTGGAGGCCCAGTGGTAACGGCCGTGACTTACAAGTTGTAGGTCGTGAGTTCAAACCCACTCATTTACACTAAATGTGCAACCCACCAAATGTGTTACCAGTTTACACGCTGGCAGGCATCTACGCCGTCCCAGGTCAAAAAGAGTAGGTGATATAAGGCATATTCTTTGCACGTTATTCAACAAAACTTTGTATTTTGCTGTAAAAACCCGTTCTATGGTAAATCATAAGATAAGAAGTAAATTATGTTTTTTGTGTCTTTCTGGTAAAAGTCCGAACTGTTACGCCAAAATCGATAACTTTAAACTTTTACTAGCACTCACTCGGTAAATCTTAGGTTTTACTGGCAAATCTGATCAACCAGAGATAGGTTTTTTTACAGTAATATAACTAGCCGTATAACGTACCCGTACCCGTAGCGTATAATTAGCTGTGTATTAGTAACTAGCCTTTTACCTCTTGGCTTTGCTCTAATTGCCTATCCTAGCAGCATTTTTCCAGGACCTACACTTTAGTTTCAATCACTGAAAGAATTGGGTACATATCGTAATCAGATCAGCACTATCAGGGATTACTGTTACAAACATATAAACAAACGATTATTAGGATGGAGATGGAGATACAGTTTTACATCTGAACTAACATTATAGAGAAGTTCTCTATAATGTTATTTCAGATGTAAAACTGTATCTCCCACAACTGCATGTGAGTTGAATTTCACAATACTGAAATGATCTTTCTGTGTCCCATATATTTATTTCTGTTTTACCCGAAAAAGTATACCGGTGATTGCTATTTTTCCATTTCCAAAATCAGCATACGAAATGCAGTGGAAGGTTAACGAATACCGAAAACAAATGAAATACAACAACATGAAGGAAAAATAAAATGGAATGGCATTTTATTTTTACACTGTAGTATTTGTAGAGATTCATGTCTGAATGTGACTAATGTTAGCACTGAGTAGTTAAGTAGGTAAGTTGTTGTAATAATTATAATAGTTCAGGTATTTTTTCATATAGGCACAAATTGTTCTCTTTAGAGGAGAAGTAATGGCATGTAATAATTAAAAGAAATAAACACACATTCAAGTTTTGAAATACAGCTTGTATAGTAATCACTCTCCGGCCATTTCTTATAGTGTTGACCAGACTAAAGTCGGCAAGAAATATCTCGAAACAGCCTCTGTCGATGCCAGAGAAACACATCTCTCCTTTAAAAAAAAAAATAAATGAGCCACTCAGTGCCACCATAGCCGTCCGTCTATGGAAGCACTAAGTGGCTCATTTATTATTTGAAGCTGTAGACTGCCTTTTCCAAGAAGTCCTTCTTGGAGCAGGCAGTTCTGACAGCTTCAAGCGGTCGTTGTTGATCTGCGGTTTATCAATACAAAATTGACATTCGCCATACACGGACCGCAGAAGCAGTTAGCATTTGTTTTTAAAAATGCACTGACTGCTCTAATCAGTCCATCTATGGAGGCCCCAACTACAACACGACTCCTCTCGTGTAGATTTTTTTTTGTTTTTGGGACAAGCCCGCCACACTATTCCCAAACCACTGTAACTTCTGTAAGCCTGAATCAACAGTGGCGACCACCAGAAAAAACGCCGAGGCAATGAAGCTCGACGAGTCCCAGAGAAACGATTAAACTGTCTTGGGTCCGGTAATGAAATAAATCAGAAAAGACAGCGAAGGAGTAAGAAAAATATAATTTCCACTTCCCTCCTCTCGTGCAGTTGGTCTCGACTGGTCTAAGCAGTCCGTCTATGGAGGAAGGTCTCGAAGGGTGTGAGGTAGAAATAATTAGTACCTACAATAATGCCCCGTTACCGACATTGCCCGAAAAATCGAAAAACTACATATGTGGCACTGGCAGTGAACAGGACACATTGCTTGCAGATCAGATGGTCGATAGAGCCGAAAAGTTCTGGAGTTGCGACCACGTACCGTGACCGCATATTTATTAGTAAAATGTACGTAATAATAAACATTATCACCAAGTTCTTAAGTCAATGGGAACTTAAAAAAATCTGCGGAACAAAATTTTGTGACAGACAACGAACAGACACGTGAATGTCAGCAATAGGGCTCCGTTTGGACTCTTCGGGTACGGAACCCTAAAAGCGATGCCCTAGATACCGAATCCAGGGTAAGAGAAGCAGTCGCGCTTGCAAGTACATGGCTGATAAATCTATCGAAAACCTTTAAAAATTGTTTCAGGTTTTTGCTCGGTCAGCCTTTAATCACAGTTTCGATTCAATTTCTCTCAATTTCGATGACTGGTTTCATAAAATGGAGCGTACATTGTGATTTAAATGCTAATTCCGCCGAAACTACGTTTGAATTTCACGTTCGCAGTTTTTAAAACGTTATCTGAAATTGACTGTCTATTTTTTAAGCATTTTAAGCTTTTCGTGTGTTTTGTTAATTAATTGGAATATAAAAAAAATATTTTCAATTGGCTGTTTTAATTTTGATTCAGATAAATTAAATCCCACTAGTGATAGCGGAACGAGCTGGAAAGAATAAAAAAAACCGGCCAAGTGCGAGTCGGACTCGCGCACGAAGGGTTCCGTACCATTATCTAAAGGTTGTTCCAAATAAACGTGCAATAACGGTCATTGACCCATCTACATTTATTGACATTTTTAATATGAAAAACGGAATTAATGACTCAAAGCTGTCCCGAATCAACATCTCTCGTGATCCTTAACATTGACTAATAATGAAAAACGATTTATATTTAATTGTTAAGGTACCTACGAAGAGTTATTAGGGAAAGGTCAATGTACTTTATTGCAAATTTATCTGAAACATAGTATATATAAACGGCAAAAAAATCACGTTTATTGTATGGGAGGCCCTTAAATATTTATTTTATTCTGTTTTTAGTATTTGTTGTTAAAGCGGCAACAGAAATACATCATCTGTGAAAATTTCAACTGTGTAGCTAACACGGTTCATGAGGTAGGTACAGCCTGGTGACAGACGGACAGACGGACGGATAGCGGAGTTGTAATAGGGACCCGTTTTACCCTTGGGTACGGAACCCTAAAAGCAATGATCAAAACTAGCCTCGGACCAAAACCACAGCTAAAAGTCATGACGTGACGACCTTTGCCCAGCAGTGGGATGGTACAGGCTAACAGTAATCAGTAAATAAATCATTCTTTCTGCACACAACACTGAAATCCTTTCGTTAAAAACCTATCAGGAACATAATTTTTAGTAGATATTAGCTACATTTCCAACTCCGCACCAACGAGTCCATTCTACGTGAACAAAAGATCAAAACCAGGCTTTTCACAATCTGCTTGAGCCGAGTTTTTCGGTCACACAGCCAGGAAGTATGGATACAACCTCAAACAACTGACGGTTACTGGCAAAGTCGAGAGCAAAACTACGAGAGGGAAACACTCAGATGTGCCGACCAAATGCGTGCTCCATCTTCGACCACATCATCGCTTACCATCAGGTGAGATAGTGGTCAAACGCGTGCCTTTCAACAATAAAAAAAATAAAAAAATCCGTTCTATGCTGAACACCAAGCTTCATAATGCGCTTCACAACGCCAAAGATAGCGAAACATCATCAATAAAAAGATTATTCCACGTTCAGGGCATTACGGCCCTCAGCAATGAGGAAAACGATGTAACTAAGAGGAGCTACAATAGTTTCTTGATTTTGCTAACTGACCTTTTTGCCGACGTCTTACTAAACTTTTGGCACGCCGCTTCAATATTCAAGACTTAAAACTTTTAATCCGTCTTAAAGTTTTTAACTTTCCTCTAATCTTAATGCCCGAACGGAATAACCTGTTATTTGATAAAATGCAGTGGAAATATTGGTTCAGGTTCCGTTTAAAGTTCAATGACAGATTAACTTATCATTTACCTGCTTTATCTAGATTTGTGCTTTGTTAATGGCATTTTTTTTTTGTTGTTTGAAATCGTCGAATGACATCTCCCGCTCTAGGGTGAAGCGCAAGGGCGTGTCAGACTCTAACTGACTAAATCCCACCCCTGTTCCTTCCCTGCCCTAAGTGCCCAAGGGCGACGGTACTCTGTTTCGAATTTATCCTCAACCCCTGGGCAGGCATCGGCCATGACGGGTCCCGTCATGAATGCTGACAACTCTTTGAGTCGCGCGTGGAACACTACGCGCTGTCGACTCTCGGGCCTGGTGCTGTTCGGTCGGCGAGCTACCCATTACTCGCCGTCCGCAGGCCCGGGTTGGTTAATGGCCTAAGACAGTTCCCTGTTACTTAGGTATCTACATGGGACTTAAACATATCTGGCGCTAAGTAGGTGTACCTACTATTGAATACACTTGGAAAAAAATAGTGATACGTTGAGATCATGTCCGAATGGACTCCGCAAAAAAAGACACAGAGGAAGACCCAGGGAGCGTTAGAAGGACTGTGTCGAGGAAGATTTGAGAAAAATAAGCAGGATAACATTTTTGCGAACGTAGGTCAGAGATAGAGCGAAATGGAATAAGATCTTCGAGAAGGCCAAGACCTACAAACGATTACAATTTTTATAAAACACACTGCTGCTTAACACGAAATTCATTTCACTCAATTACTAAAATTACACTCCTATGAGGAAAAATATCCGGTAGTCCCCTTCACATACGACAGTCTTTCTACCGTAGTTTGTCATCGGTGCTCTTAACATTATATGGTTAGTATGCCTCGTCATGCGCCTTTGAATTTGCATTCTTTTTGTAAATGATTTGTGTATGTATGTCTCTATTATTTAATTTACATGTAAGTATACAGGTGTTATATTTATAAATTTGATCAATATTCATTAATTTTGTTTCTTTTAAAAACTTTTGAGAAGATGTTAAACAGTCATAAATTAATAAGACTTTAATAGTTTTATTTTGAGATGTTTGTAGTTTTTTAAGGTGATTTTTGGCAGCTCTTCCTCATATTTCGATTAACTAATCGAGATGTGGTTTAACCATCGAGCTATAAATATTATATTTGACCTGTAGTGGGAGACACTTCACAATTCCTCTAAGTGAACCAGTCAGTGATGATATCTTACCCTAGCAAGTACGCTGACGTGTTTAATTTATAAAAGACACAACATTTTGGGTGGGGTGGGAAAGCATCCAACCACTTCTTCCGCTCTGGGTGGAGTGGGAGGGCGTGTCAGACTCTTACTGACTAAAACCCACCCCTATTCCTTCCCTGATAGTTACTTCCTTATTATCAGAACATACGTGCCTTTCATTATTCCATAATTATACATAGTTACTTGAGCTCCACTAATCGACCAATCCACAAATTGTACTCAAAATGCTTTGACAGTTGCATTTGCAAATCACGTAGGTACCTAAGTCTGACAGCACCATGGCTCAATTAAATCAATTAACATCGTTCATTATGTTTGATTACAGCGACTTGGGCTGTCGCCGCGCGTGTTGCCAGTTCATTAGCAAATAGTGTTCAGACCAACGTTTAATCTCCGTTTATTAAAGCCCGAATTAAGTGGTTGATTGCGATTATCGGTGCCATCAGCCGATTGTGGAGCTCATGTTTTAATAGATTTTGTCAATGTTTTATGTAGTTAAGTGATTATTTAGGTATCTGTCTGATTTTGAACAGAGTAGTTACTTGTAAGTATTGTTTTCACATTTTTATGCCAGTTTAGATTTATAATAATCATGATCGTCTCGAGATTGATATTCCAAAATCAATCTGCCTAGCCTTTTCCCAAGTATCTTGGGGTCGGCTTCCAGTCTAACCGGATGCATCTGAATACCAGTATTTTACATGGAGCGACTGCCTATTCGACCTCCACAACCCAGTTACTGGGTAATACGATACCCCTTGGTAAGACTGGATGTCAGACTTTCGGGCTTCTGACGACCCGTAACGACTGTCAAAGATCTACGATTGACAGCCGGGACCAACGGCTTAATGTGCTTTCCGAGGCACGGAGGAGTCTCGGTATGTAAAGATGGTCACCCATCCACAGTCCAACCCCGTCAAGCGTAGCTTAACCTGATGGATTGACCCGTGCGGCTGTTATCTTTAGCAACGAGCTCCTCGGAGACTGATATCCCAAATTCTCATGAATTATGTTTCCAATATCATGTCACGATCACTACGATACAACAAATAAACCACATGATATACTCGTATGTCTGGAAACAATTCAGGAATAAAACTTGGAAGACTTCACTAAGCCTTCACGAACTTTCAAATCCACGGATTTAGAAGAATCCTTGGATCATAAAATTCTCTAGGCTCCCTTATCGGGCCAAGCAATTGTGATCGAGAGAATGGCATTTTCCCTTCTGAATATAAACGAATTTGATCCTAATGCTCCAGACATTTGAATTGAAAATCCATTGAGTCTGAATCAATTAAGTTTCAAGCTTCTGTGTTGGACGTGATAATCCGAGGATTCTTTTCATTGCACGTCTTATTCGTAAGTAGGTGGGCAAAGATTTGAAACGAATAAAGTAGCTTTCGTGACTGCATTAGCTGTCTTTGAATTCAACATTGTTGTTTAACGCAATTCATATTTTTAATCGGCTTCAAAAAAGGAAAAGGTTATTTAGTGCTATTCTGTGAAATCTCACTGTGAAAACTTAAGTGAAATGAATGTGAAGTGACATAAGTTATCACGGTGAGATGTACAAACAGCTGGTCGATTCTGTTAACAGCTCACCGTGAAAACCTAGGTGGAGTGAGCGTGAACTGTCATTCCACCTTGATTGTATGGATTGACAACTCACTTCACATTCATTTCACTTAAGTTTTCCCTGCCCGTCCGGGGGTTGAGGCCTGCCCGGGGGTTGAGGATAAATTCGAAAGAGTTACCTCGTCCCTGGGCACGTAGGGCAGGGAGGAACAGGGGTGGGTTTTAGTCAGTAAGAGTCTGACACGCCCTTCCGCTCCACCCTAGAGCGGCAGAAGTCATAAGATGATTTCCCACCCCCCAAAAAAAAACAAAAAAACGGTGAGATGTTAACAGCTGGTCGATTCTGTTAACAGCTCACCGTGAAAACCTAGGTGGAGTAAGCGTGAAGTGAGTTCAAGGATTGTATGGATTGACAGTCCACTTCACGTTCACTTCATTCAAGTTTCACGGTGAGATATTACAGAATAGCACTACTGAATCAACCGGCTGTATTCGTGTATATGTAATTTTTTTAACCGACTTCGAAAAGGAGGAGGTTATCATTCGGATGTTTATATATTTTTTTTATCTAAAAATGATCGAGCATAACTTCGTCATATAAGGCGGATTCGCAAAATTAATTTTTTGTTCGAAAGGTTTATTCCGAAATGGTCCCATTTAAATTTCATAAAGATCTGATGATGAATTACGGAGACAGACAACGGAATTCTTCAAAAAATTACAGCAAATTAACCGCCATTGCTGCTACCGCTTAAATATGCATTGTTAACACTATTTAATGGGGAATCACAACTAAAAATTGAATAATAAAAACTTTTTTACAAAAACTAGAACCGACTTCCAAAAAAAAAAAAAAGTTCAAAATAACTTTAATTTCCGAAGTTGTGTGTAATATAAATTTGTTGTTTGAAAAACGATTTTCATGTTTATTTATTAGTTCCAATTTAAAAAAGTGTCACAATAATAATTTTCTTTTTGCATTCCTTAAATTAAAGAGTATGTTTGTTACTTGATCAAGCCTTATAAACGGCTTTATGGATTTGGACAAAAGAAGCACAAGTCGACCATGTCTTGGATAAGGACATGGGATACTTTTTATTCCGCGTAGGTACCGGAAGAAGCAGCGTTGGAAGGCATCCCACAAGGTGGACCGACGACCTGGTGGGGTTTGCGGAAATCTGATTGATGCGAGACGTACAGGAACCAGTTGTTGTGGCGACACTTGGGGGAGGCATGATGATGATACTTAATATTTATATTATCAGCGAACTTACTTTGCATAATTTATGCCATCCTCACTGCTCTCAAAACGGTGAAGGCAAACATCGTGAAGAAACAAGAAACATTTCCTCCACCAACCCGCACTGGGTCTGCGTGGTGGATTACGGCCCAGCCCATTCCTTCTTCTGGAGGAGGCCTCAGTCCCAGTAGTGGAAAATTATTATAAAGGCTTGCTGATTTTGCTTATTATGTTTTTAGGATTCAGTACCCACACGAAGGGTCCAAACGAAGCCCTATTGCTGTCACCCACGTGCCCATCTGTTAGTCCATCCGTCTGTCCGTCTATCTGTCTGTCCATCTGTCAGTCCGTCCGTCTGTCCGTCTATCCGTAATCCGTCTGTCAGTCTGTCCGTCTGTCCGTCTGTCCGTCTGTCTGTCTGTCCGTCTGTCCGTCTGTCCGTCTGTCTGTTTGTCCGTCTGTCCGTCTGTCCGTCTGTCCGTCTGTCCGTTTGCCCGTCTATCCGTCTGTCCGTCTGTACATCTGTCCATCTGTCCGTCGGTCCGTCTTTCCGTCTGCCCGTCTGTCTATCTGTCCGTCTGTCCGTCTGTCCGTCTGTCCAGCACGCACGCACGTACGTTCCCGTGAGTAACTTTCGACGTTCACACGGGTGAAACCGCTAGCAAAAACTGGAGGTTAAGAACCTTTATTTTTATCATGTAGATTCGTTTAAGTTTAAAATAGAATTGAATCTTGATTGGAATGAAATTCTCAATTTCAACATTCAAATAGGAACCAAGGGTTCGCTTGGAACCTGGATTGAATCGCTGACTAGATTATATTGAAGCTATATAAGTAGGTAGGTATGCCAGTATTAGAACAAAGGGAATGACCTTTCTATTTGATGAGGAATTTGATATTCTCATTAAGCTGGTATTTTTATTTGATGTTTGTGTTTCTAAAGTTCTAGTCTTGGCTTGTGAAGATCTATCAGAGGATCGTAAGTTAAAACTCCGGCTGTTTATAAAATTGTGTAAAAACTAAGGTTTTGAGTAGTTGAATATATATCGTATAAGTTATTTTTTTTAAACCAAATTCGATTTTGAATAGAAATATCCTGTAGTTAAAATAAAACAATCACAAATACTTTTTACCAAACACAGCATAGACTTTTCCATTTCAAAGTTACCTATGCTAGGTCCTTTTAGATTGTCAGGCTTTCTCAGTCGTTTCGCCTTAAAGTAAGCTTTTTGCTTTGGTATTGCTTTTGCTAGTCTACTAGCAAAAGCAGGCAAATCCAGACTTTAAATAAACTTAATGAAGGAAAGAAGAAAGAATGAATTGGCTAATTATATAAGCGGTAAGATTATGACCTTTATTTTTTTTTTATAATTTTTTTTTTGGGTGGTGGGAAATCATCTAATGACTTCTTCCGCCCTGGGTGGAGCGGGAAGGCGTGTCAAACTCTTGCTGACTAAAACCCACTCCTGTTCCTTCCCTGCCTGAGTGCCCAGGAGTGCGGTAACTCATTTTCAGAATTTATCCGCTGCCCCTAGGCATGCGGGTGGAGCGGGATGGCGTGTCAGACTCTTACTGACTAAAACCCACCCCTGTTCCTTCCCTGCCTGAGTGCCCAGGAGTGCGGTAACTCATTTTCAGAATTTATCCGCTGCCCCTAGGCATGCAGGCACCGGCCACGATGGGCCCCGTCAAAGATTTTGACCTTGATTTAAGTTTCTTAAAGTCATTTATCTATCTTTTTTATCATTAACAGGCTCGCACTATCTCACCTGGTGGTAAGCGATGATGTGGTCGAAGATGGAGCATGTTTGCACAAGTTACAAGAAGTAACTTATTCACTCTCGACTTAAAGACTCCCAGGTTGAAGCTACCAGGAAACACAGACTCCGGCAGGGAATTCCACTACTTATCTATTTAGTCAAGTTCAGTGCTAAGCAAGTTTTTGTTGCCTAGAACGACTGCCTATTTGACCTCCACAAGCCATACCCAGTAACTGGGTAACACGATAACCCTTGGCAAGACTGGTGTCAGATTTCCTAGCTTCTGACTAACTTTTACAATTGTGAACTTAAAACAGCAGGGGCCAGAGACTCAACGTGCTTTCTGCGTCACAGAAGAAACTCGTTAAGTTAAGGTGATCACCCATCTAGGGCCTGACCTCGAAAAGCGTTGCTTAACCTTGAAAATCGACCCATGCAGCTGTTATTATTCCTGCCCGGGGGTTGAGGATAAATTCGAAACAGAATTATCTCGCCCCCGGGCACTAAGGGCAGGAAGGAACAGGGGTGGGTTTTTAGTCAGTAAGAGTCTGATACGCCCTCCCACTCCACCCAGAGCGGGAAAAGTCATTGGATGTTTTCCCACGCCACATGCCTGCATGCCTAGGGGTAGCGAGTAAATTCTAAACATGAGTTACCGCACCCCTGGGCACGCTGGCAGGGAAGGAACAGGGATAGGTTTTAGTCAGTAAAAGTCTGACACGCCCTCCCGTTCTACCCAGAGCGGGACAAGTCATTTGAAGAATTCCAACCCCCAAAAAAAAAAAACATACAAACATTCGCACTCACAAACTTTCGCCTTTATAGTACTTATTAGTGTGATATTAGTTTAGTTTTTTAGGACTAACTTTTACCAGTGGCTTTACCAGTGTGAAAGCCGAAAATATTCCACGGGAACGTATTGCCAGATATAAAGTATTCTATGACCTAATCTAGGCGTTGATCTCCAAGAGTCCCAAGTTTTATCAGAAAAATCACCGAAATATTCAGACTTCTGCATTTAAATACTAGATTCTGCCAGCGGCTTCACCCGCGTGGAATTAGTACTTAATTACCCATTATAAATTATAGCCTGTAAAGAAAATATTTCTTCCACCGGCTAGCGTCAGAGATATTTATGGAATGAGACCCTGTTACCTATCTTCGGGTATTTTCGCATGAGGTGTGTATGCAATAAATAAGAGTCCTTAGATTTGGTCTTCACATATATCACGTTTATTTATAACACTGCATCACACAAGAGAGCACTCCGTTCACAGAAAATTGTATGTTTAACCTACAATTCATGTTGAAACACTTTTACCCATCTTTTGAAGATTATAGGTCCAGTTCAGAGATCCTCAAACGGCATCTACGCCATGGTCATCTAATCGTGGGCATCTCTCGACACGTGGGTGCTTGTGTACGGAACCATCCTATGATCCGACCATTTTATTAAGTTTTTTCCTTAGTAATTAATTAAATCTATCGTAGGAACCCTGCCAACAAATAGAAAGATTTGATCAGACTCCTGAATGCCACGCGCTTAAGACTTAGCATCAGCACAGAAAAAAAAACCCAAAAAGACTACTTACATCGTCCTACATCCGAATGCTTAATGCATTTGAACTTAACTCTGGTTCCAGCTACCTTTCGAGACATCATTAAATGTTTTTAAGAACTTATCCAATAAATAAAGTTTAAAGTGGCAGACTCGCTCCAGATCAACTTGGAAAAAGAAACGTCAAACGACAATCTGTCATCTGTCAACTCGCAAAACAACGCTTCATTCCACGAAACTAAATTTATTCTATTTTTAGGTGTTACAAGCCTACTAGTGACCCGCCCCAGCTTCGCACGGGTAAAAATTATACACCTAAACCTTACTCATGAATCGCTCTGTATATTGGTGAAAACCGCATGAAAATCCGTTCAGCATTTTTTGAGTTTATCCCGAATAGACACAATGAGGGACTCTGTTTTATAATACGTAGTGATGTGCTATTCCGAACTATACAGTAGTATAACGGAAAGGTGTGGTCGTATTTTAAGAACTAGTTCTGCCCATGGAAATTAACAACTTTCTCTAGGAAAAATTGAAAATTCCCAAAAAAAATTGGGCTTTCCATACAAAGTTACATCATCAGCTGAAGAATATTTGTATGGGAGGTAAAATTGAGGTTTTCTTGAAGAACGTTGTTCAAAAAATATTGGGCTTTCCATACAAAGTTATCATCAGCTGAAGAATATTTGTATGGGCAGTAAAATTGAGGTTTTATTGAAGAAAGTTGTTCAAAAAAATTGGGCTTTCCATACAAAGTTATCATCACCTGAAGAATATTTGTATGGGAGGTAAAATTAAGGTTTTCTTGAAGAAAGTTGTTCATATCGATCGGCGGATGCATTTATTAAAATATTGCCCACACCTTTTCGTTACACCGTGTATAATCTATCTCTTCGCCAAATTTTATCCAGATCTATTCTGAGGTTATAGATATTAATTGGATACAAGCCCACCACACTATTCCCAAACCACTGTAACTTCTGTAAGACAGAATCAACAGTGGCGACCACCAGAAAAAACGCCGTGGCAATGAAGCTCGAGAGCGATTTTATGTCTCGAATTGGACATAAATGAAATCCCTTTTTTTTGGGGAGTAAGACAGGTTGTCTGACTTTCGGGCTTCTGACTATTGTAACGACGTAACGACTGTCAAAGATCCACGATTGATAGCCGGGACCAACAGCTTTTTTTTTTTTGGGGCGTTGGAAATCATCTTAGGTCTTCTTCCGCTCTAGGGTGGAGCGGAAGGGCGTGTCAGACTCTTACTGACTAAAACCCACCCCTGTTCCTCCCTGCCTTGAGTGCCCAGGGGCGAGGTAACTCAGGCTGGCATCGGCCATGATGGGCCCCGTCCCTATTGCTGACAACTCTTTGAGGCGCGCGTGGAACACTACGCGCCGTCGACTTTCGGGCCTAGTGCTGATCGGGCGGCGAGTTACCCACTACTCGCCGTCCGCAGGCCCGGGTGGGACCAACGGCTTTACATGCTTTCCGGGGCACGGAGGAGTCTCGATATGTAAAAATGGTTACCCATCCAGGGACCAACCCTGGCAAGATTTAACCTGATGGATCGACCCGTGCGGCTGTTATTACTGTAGTCACGAGCTCCTCCTTCAAAAGCTCAGCTTTTATCACAATAAATTCTTCACAACGTTTGACCCGCTTTAACAAAACAAGTGCATCTTTATAGCAAGATCAAAAGAGTCTGCATCTGACAGGGACCGAGAACAAAAAGGTTGAATAAAATAAAAAGGTCGTATGTGCGACCACCACCTTTTTATAGCGAACTTTGTACTTACAAAAATATTACTCGGGGACCACACGTTACGAAAATACTTTTGGTCTTAAAATTAAGTATGTATGAAATAATTTCCGGTTCACCCTTTGATGATGTTAGTCTTGGGAGCATTTTGGGGAATATTCAAGGATGGCTGTTACTTTTTTTCAGTGATGCTTCGTAACGTTTTGGGTTAATATCGGGGGAATTCTGTTTGGAAAGTATTGTATCATGTTCTATCCAATTACTGTGTAGGGAAATGTACACACATGATGATTTTTAACTATGGAAATTTTGATAATTTAAACAATTTCTGTAAGTACTAAGCGGAGTCATACTCTACTTCATAATTAAATAAATATATAAACAAAACCAACATCAGAAATCATTTATTCAAACTAGGCTGAGAGCCACTGCCCAGGGGTTGAGGATAAATTTGAAACAGAGTTACCTCGCCCCTGGGCACTCAGGGCAGGGAAGGAAGAGGGGTGGGTTTTAGTCAGTAAGAGTGACACGCCCTCCCGCTCCACCCTAGAGCGGGAGATGTCTTGGATGATGCCCCACCCGACAAAAAAAAAAAGGCTGAGAGGCAGCAGTTTTTGAAGTTCTACATACAGTGTGTAACGGAAAGGTGTGGTCATATTTTAAGAAATGTATCTGCCCATCGAAATGAACAACTTTCTTCAAGAAAACCTGAAAAAATTAATAAAAAAATTGTTTACCTCCCATACAAATATTGATCAGCTGATGATAACTTTGTATGGAAAGGCCAATTTTTTTATGGGAATTTTCTATTTTTTCTTAGAGAAAGTTGTTCATTTCCATGGGCAGAACCGGTTCTTAAAATATGACCACACCTTTCCGTTACACCCTGTATATAGACAGTTCCCCTATAAAGCCCACCCCTCACCAGTTCCTATTGTTTTAGCTATGAAGAAGAAGTGGCGCAAGACACTCCCCAGCAACATATATCTGTTAAGTTTGGTGAACTTGAATTTATACAATAGTATGCTAAGTAATTAAAATTACATAAATGTAAGACAACACGGAACATTAACACCAAATTTTGCAGTAACGCCTTAATTTCAGCTGACGGACAGAACCATCGATGTTTATTATTGTTAACCTAAAAGCACTTAGTAGTATCTCCGAGAAGACGTGAACTAGATCTAGACAAGTCGAAAGCAGACGGGCTATCGATTAGGTTAAAGTTAGTACTTGTAACTCACCATATCCGAAAAGCTTCTAAAGTTTGACCAAGATCGTAACTCTGTTACGGCTAAATAACAATAATTCAAGTAGGCACTCAAAGGGATATTAGGAAACAAAGTAAAGTTCAGTTTTGGGAGGAAAGCACCTAGCAATGAGGGAAGAACAGCTAAAAAGTTCCAAATCAGTTACTTCTCACGCAGTCTTTTGCAGACAAATAGCATCAACTACATCAGACTGCTTGAAAAGTTTATTTCTTGATATTTTTCCTGACGGGCTTTTTTGAATTTTTTCATCCACCACGATGATGAAGAAAACGTTAAATTGGAACACTTATAAATTGAAACGCCCTAGAAACGACTGTTTCACTTCATTTCATTCGCAACTCAACTGGGAATAAAAGTTCGATTCATGTTGTCTAGTTGATACAAAGTCTTCTTTTGAGCTTTGTTCCGAGCCGTGATAATGGCCGACTTTCTCAAAGGCGATCTTCTTTTATTCATTAGCAACTGTACCTACAAATAAATAAAATATCGACTTTTTTGTCTGCCTCATTTTGATTTAAAAATATTAAAGATGGACACAGAATTTTATATAACTTAAAAATTGCGTGGGATTTAACTCTTTGCGTGTCTAGTGGGCACATGGTTGGCGAGACACAATTAAAATCTATTGTTTCTGCTAATTGGATGCGCCACGGGTTAATTGTTTTATGTGCCTCGTGGTTAAGTAGTAACAGTCACACAGGTCGATCTGCTTCTGCCCAGAGGTTGAGGATAAATTCGATACAGAGTTACCTCGCCCCTGGGCACTTAGGGCAGGGAAGGAACAGGGGTGGGTTTTAGTCAGTAAGAGTCTGACTTGCCCTCCCGCTCCACCCAGAGCGGAAGATGTCATTGGATGATATCCCACACCAAAGAAAAAAAGTCGACCTGCTTGCTGAGGTCGGTTCAAGGATGGGTGAGCATCCATTATAGGTAAATATCCAGACCCCAGACTCGACCTGACTCTTGCGTCGGAAAGCACTGGTCCCGGCTGTCAATCGTGCATCTTTGACAGTCGTTACGGGTCGCCAGAAGCCCAAAAGTCTGACAACCAGTCTCATCAAGGGGTATCGTTTTACCCAATTACTAGGTTGTGGAGGTCAGATAGGCAGTCAATCCATGTAAAATACTGGTATTCAGCTGCATCCGGTTCGACTGGCAGCCAACCCGAAGATAGTTGGGAAAAGGCTAGGCAGATCCAGACGCCATCGTGCCTAGAAAAGTATGGAAGGTCGTTGTTTCTTGCTGTCATTTTTAGATCTCCGACAGTAGTTTCGGGTCGTCAGAACCCGAATGTCTGACCAATCTTACCAAACCGGTGTCGTATTAAACTGGGTTGTGAAGGTCAGATAATCAGTTTCTCCATGTAAACGAAATACTGTGGCTTAGCTGTGTACCGATAGACTAGATGTCTATCCGAAGATAGTTGGGAAAAGACTAGCCCAATTGATTATTGTAGGTTTACAGCACTATTTAACTGTATCTAATTAAGACAGCGCTGGAAGGTGTCCCATAAGATGAACGGATGACCTAGTGAGAGTCGCAGGTAGCCGATGGATGCAAGACGCATAAGACCCGTCGTTGTGGCGACACTTGGGGAGGCCAATCTCCAGCAGTGGACGTCTTTCGGCTTAAATGATGATGACGACATAGGGACTTGTTGGTCTCCCGCTTGATTAGGAGGGAGTGGAAATTATGTTTTTCTTTTCTCCGCTGTTCTTTTCTTATTAATTTCGTTGCGGGACCCATGACAGTTTAATCGTTTCTCTGGGACTCGTCGAGATTCATTGCCTGGGCGTTTTTTTCTGGTGACTGCCACTGTTGATACTGGCTTATAGAAGTTACAGTTGTTTGGCAATTGTGTGGCGGGCTTGTTCCAAAAAAAAATAACTTGTTGGTAAACGCAAGTTGGCAAAACTTAAAAAAAATACTTTCATGGGTATAAAATGGTTGGATCTTTAACTTGTCCCCCACATAACATAAGCATAATTACATAATTCGAGCCGTTCTTATCTCTTTTCCTTTTACAAAGCTTACAACTTTATTGAAAAGTTCTTCAATAAAGCCAGACCATTATGCAATACGATGTCGACGTATTGCGACGTTCCTTATATAAGATGAACGAGAATACGGTACACCACATCCGATTCTCAATGGCCTGCTGTAGAACCACAATGGGCATGCCTGAATTATTTGTGGACCTCTACAATGGTTGTGCTGGTTGGATTTCAACGGCAATTAATGAGGCTTGGGTTGACGGGATCTTGGTGTTACTAGAGTTTACTGAAGGGCAATATTAGTTCTACATCAAATTGGAACTAGCGACTTACCTCGGGTCCACACGAGTACAAATATTATACACCTAAACCTTCCTATTGGTAATAACCGCATGCAAACCGTTTAGTAGTTTTTGAGTTTAATTAACGCGAACAGCAATACAGACGCAGCGTTGTACTTTGTTTTATAATACGAATTATATGAGTATGTAGTGATAGTGATACTCGTAGTGATGTCAATAATAATTATGCGGATTTCTATGTATATACAAAACCTACTTAGATATCCATAGAGAAATAAGTTGGCCGTCACGGGACGCCCGGCAGATGTGAAACATCTATTTTGTATTTTAGTTGATGTTGTTGTTGTTGTTATTGGTTGTTGTTGTTGTTGTAGTTGGTTGGTTGTGTTTGGTAATTGTTGTTTGTTTGTTGTTGTATTTGTATTTGTTGTTGTTGGTTGTTGTTGTAGTTGTTGTATCTGGTTGGTGGTAGTTGTCGTTGTTTGCTTTTTGGTTGTTGATGTTGTTTGTTTTTGTTGTTTTTGTTTTTTGTTGTTGTTGTTGTCCTTGTGTGTTGTGTTACTTTTTTTCGCATAGATTTTTCTAGAGAGAAGGGAGACGAGAGCGGCGGCAAAGTGGAGGCATCGTGGCACGACGACATCATGCAATTTGCTGTCACGATATTCGAGTCGATTTTACTGCCAAGCCGCGCCGATAGATGTTTAACATCAAAAATCTTTGACTAAGTAACAGCAACATTTGATACGTTTCAACAACATGAACATGATCATTGAACTAAAAATTACCTTTTAAATGCTCAAAAAACCGAAAGATTCTATACTAGTCGATCAATTTGAAATTAGTACTAGTTAATGAGTAGTATGTAGTAGACTTTTTAGCATTGCCATATTAATGGCTATCTTAAGGTTGACTACCTCGTTGGTCTCGTGGTCACAAGCGCTACTGCTGAGCGTGAGGGCCAGGGTTTGATTCCAAGCACTGGCAAAAAGTAAAAATTGGTTTTGTGAGTACTGAGAAAGTCGCAGTCCGTAGTTTTGGAGACGGTGGTGTGTCTCATCCCCCAAACTCCGAAATCATGTTACGCCGTTGTTCCTGCGTCTGATCTCTCCCCTGTTGTGTCGGATTGCCGTCCCATTTGAACTACGAGTGTAAAGGAACAGAGAGTGTATCTGTGTCTTCGCACACACATGTGCACTATAATATCTCCTGTATACTTGGTTAACCTCCGTTGAAATTGTTCACCGTGATCGAGATTCGGTCGGAAGGCTACAAGATACAAAATAATAATTTCCAAGTAGAGCAATAAAATATTTTTGATATTCAGCCAAAGAAACAGTGAATCTGGGAGTCATGTTAATATCTAAGTTTTTATTCTTTTACTCGAAGGGTTCCGTACCATAAACTGTAAAAAAAACACGTTTCTAGAAACGTGTCTTTTTTGGGTTGTTTTTGGGCTCTATCTCATGATCCGTAATAGGTAGACAGTTTAAATTTTCACAGCATTTATTTCTATAGCTGTTATAACAACAAATAATAAAAATAAATTACAAATTAAAGGGGGCTCCTTGTTTGACTCGCATAAGAAGGGTTCCGTACGATTATATTATTTATTGTTATAGCGGCAACATAAATACACATTCTGCGAAAATTTCAACTGTCTACCTATTACGCATCTGGGGGGCCGTCTCCTCCTTCTGCGAAGCAGTAATGCTCGCGAAGAGGGAGGCGGCACACGTTAGGGAGACTCAACAGAGACAGAGTCGCCCTAGCGCCCCCAGCAGCAGCCGTCGCAGGAGACGCCAGGGGCTGCGAGACGATCTCCGGCCACCGTAGACCCGGGCCTGCGGACGGCGAGTAGTGGGTAACTCGCCGTCCGATCAGCACCAGGCCCGAGAGTCGACGGCGCGTAGTGTTCCACGCGCGCCTCAAAGAGTTGTCAGCAAAGGACGGGGCCTGCCACGGCCAGTGCCTGCCCGGGGGTGGAGGATAAATTCGAAAGAGTTACCTCGCCCCGAGCGCGTAGGGCAGGGAGGAACAGGGGTGGGTTTTAGTCAGTAAGAGTCTGACACGCCCTTCCGCTCCACCCTAGAGCGGAAGGAGTCATAAGATGATTTCCCACACCCCAAAAAAAAAAAAAAAAAACCTATTACGCATCATGAGATACAGCCCGCTGACAGACAGACAGACAGCGAAGGCTTAGTAATAGGGTCCCGTTAGTTACGGATCCCTAAAAAATCTTCTCTATAGGTTTTGAAATGTGCAAATAGCTTCAACTTTCTAACTAATCAATTCCCTCACAATTCAAAGAACCTAAAAATGGTAAAGTTGAAATAAACTCTTTGAAATAATTAAGTATATACATAGGCTAATAAAAAATTAAATAAAACATGTACGAGCATCATAAAAAGGGGAGGCGTAGAATTCATTGGACATGGAAAAATATGTCCAGTCCACATCGCTGCCATGCGAAAAAAAGGGCCAGCCCTCTGGTTACGTGAAGAGTCGACTAACTGTTTGTTGATGTCACGAAAACCTCAATGAGCACTCCGATGGCCCTATATACATAAACTCCCATAAGGTTGTTATATTTGAAATTGAGTAAGTTAAAGGACCATTATATAAGCTATGTATTAAAAGCTTAATACCTCTCCAGTTTCAAATTCAGCCTGGCTCGTGTTAACCACATCCGATTTCAATATTTTAGGAGCGCTTGCCGTGTCCAACGTTGAACAAGCACCTATCTACCTTACCTGAGCCCTAACGTGAATGTCTGCATAATTCGTACTAGCCCAAATCTATTACTTATGTATTTCATGTTCGTGTTCTATGGTCAATGCTCCATTGGCTTGGCTGGGATTAAAATGAAATGGAATTTACCTAAAAATGAGAAGTAGGTTGGCCGTATAAGTTTATTTTAATGATAGGTCAAAGCGAAGTAGACTGAATAGGCTAAAGGAAAAAAGGTTGAGCTCCTCAAGTTCTGAGTTGAGCTTCACGATAACTGACAAATGCTGGCACTGTCTGGACTCTGACTTTGTTTCGGTGTTTTTTATCAGGATAGTCGGCTAGGAAACACTGGCCTCATTTAGCTAAATCTGACAAAAAAAAAAAAAATCAATAATCATTACAAATAGAATTATTGTGATGTAGAAGAGACCTGTGTAGAAAATACAATGATTTATTTTCTGAACAAAGATGTAGGTGTTTGATTTTCGTAGCTAGATTGGTATTTCTGAATGGAACGACTGATGGATGAACTGTGTGATGATACAGAGTGACAACTAATAGGAAAGTATTGTTGGGCCGTCGCGTCGTCTTCCCAGCTAAAACATTGGGATGAGGTGACGGGCGGCGTTTTTGGTGCTGTCTTTATAGAACGATGACGTACAAAAAATAATATCTAGCTCTCAGAATCTCAGAATAAATTACTTTAGAAGTCATGTTTTGCTGAATGCAAATCAATGTTTTAAAGGCAAGCTGGTGGCTAAAGTAATAACAACCGCACGTTTGGATCCATCAGGATAAGCTACGCTTACCGGGGTGGCCTATGGATGGGTGACCATCTTTACATACCGAGACTCCTCCGTGCCTCGGAAAGCACGTTAAGCCGTTGGTCCCGGCTGTCCATCGTGGATTTTTGATAGTCGTTACGGGTCGTCAGAAGCCAGAAAGTCCGACATCCAGTCTTACCAAGGGGCATCGTATTACCCAGTAACTGGGTTGTGTAGGTCAGATAGGCAGTCGCTCCATGTAAAATACTGGTATTCAGCTGCATCCGGTTAGACTGAAAGCCGACCCCAAGATAGTTGGGAAAAGGTTAGGCAGAAGATTGTTGCTGAATTTCTTATATGCTGGAATGGTGGTAGATGATGATCTAAAATGAGTGAAAACAGCAAAACTAATGGTTTGTTTTTAAAATATCAGAGTTGTTTCAGTAGCGATTCATGAATAAATACATGGTTATAACGATATGATTACAGAAATTAAACTTTCACACATTTATCATAATTTAAACGTTGCTACATTAAAATTTTAATTAAAACAAACATTAAAATGTTTTAACAATTCACATTAACCGCTCATTTGCGGTGAATATGGAATAGGTATATCACTTGTTAGTAGTCCATGTTTAAACGATGTATCTATCTAATTCCGTTGTAATTAAAATCTTTTATAATACTCATTGTTTTGTGGTTTGCGGCTTGCAATAGCTCGAACTATATCTCCCCGCATCCGGCTTTTCCGGTTCTCTTACACGGATGATTAAAATTGCTGTATTGTGACGTCACAGGTCAGTAATATTTATCGAGCTTCTGGCCGTTACACCGTACAATTTCACTGACCGTAACTGGAGCGTAGCAGGCTCAAATAAAAATGTTGTTAGATTTTGGTGAAACGAGACACAATGTACCTACATCACAGTGTTTGCTGTGTCATAAACAGTTCCAGAAATACGTCGAGATCTTTTATCACCGTTCAATTTCTTCAGAAAGTCGAAGGTATTATTGAAATACGAGTACATAATTTATGTGAAATTCCACACTTAATAATTAAAAATCAGTTATTAATTTTTACCGACTTCTAAAAGAGAAGGTTCTCAATTCGTCTATATGTTTTTTCTTTTTGTATGTGGGTATGTTACGCGACGTCTCCGCCATTTGTGAATATATTTCGATGATTCTTTTTTTATTTGGTAGGTCATACTTCAGAGGTGGCCCCACATAAATTTTATCGAAATTGATTCGGCTCTTCTTGAAAAAATCAACATAAACAAAAAATATGTATACCTACACAGATGCCGTTTTGGTTGTCACTAAATGTTCAAATTACATGTTATTGGGGTTATCCATTCGGGCATAACTTTAATTTTTAGTTTAACTTCTGGGGTACAACAATTATAAAGTGAATAAAAAAACTAACAAAAAATACAACCGACTTCTAAAAATTGCAAAACAACTTTAATTTCGAAAGTCAGTGTCAAATAACGAAGAAACAAAATACAAACACTGACTTCTGAAATTAAAGTTATTTTGCAATTATTAGAAGTCGGTTTTATTTTTTGTAAAAAAGTTTTTATTTAAATTTTTATTCTTATTATAATTCGACGAAATGTAGGGAACAGTAGATTTTTGTTTCCTTTCTTGATCCCCCTTTTTTGATAGGCCGAATCAAATTCCGATCAATACAGTGTGTGTGTGTGTTGCACATAACAATGCCTGGGAAGCACGTATGGAAAGTTTCAACTAGGATTTTTAGACGACCGAAAATCGATCGATCATCATTTTTAGCATTAATAGCATCATCAGCCATATAATGTCCCCACCGAGTGTTTCTACGTTGACGTCGTGGTGGGGCTTATGGGTCTCCATGATCCTGGGGACTTCCGGCATGAGTGACTAACTTGTGCCGGAAGGCTCCAGGGGAGAGGCCCGACTAAGAGGAACACACCGGGGGTCGCGTCCATTGTCAGTCGATCATCGTCGACTGCCAGTGGATGCGACCTCCACCCAATCCTAAGCTTGGAGGCGTGGCTATGGGATGCGTACCGGAGGGATGTCCGGATGCTAGCGCCTCACAAGAGGGCCGCGCCGTTGGGAGACTTGAGCAAGCTGTTCGAGCCTCCTAACGGCGTGGAAACTGGGGGAATCTTCGTCGCTGCTCTCTGGTACGCATCTGTTCATCAGAAGCGACCTTGAGAGTGGCGCCGAAACTGGGGGGGGGCCCATAAGGGCAGAGTGTGTGAGTGAGTGAGTGAATGAGAGAGAGTGAATGTGTTCAAGCGAAATGTTAGAGGAAGATAGGGAGGTCGAGTTAGGGGAGATAGGGACCTCACCCTTAAAAGGAAACCCAATCATGACAGACAAGACAAAAGCAATATATACCCAGTCACGCCCCCATTCGTATACTGGGGGGGGCGGCTCGAGTCTTTCGATAAATAACGACGACCTGGATCCGTTTGTCGGGGACAATCCCGACAACAAGAGCCGAGGAGGCTCGAGATCATCTCCTACATTCCAGGAGATGATCTCCTTCAGCTATAAGACGCCCGACAAGCCGCGGTCGGGCGATGATAGCCAAATCGAAGTCGGCAAGGAGGTGGAGCGTGGTGCTGCGTCGGAGTCCGGCGCAGCACTGGTAGCAGCTCCGGGCTCTGGGAGTCCGGAGAATGAGGAGGAAGTGGGTGCTTCCGGGGGAGTCGTGGGTGAATGCTCGCGGTTCTTCCGGAACCAAAAGTGCTCCAAGTCGGGGGATGGCGGGGAGTCGTCCTCTGATGTAGAGGTGATGGCCCCGCCTCCCAAGATCCCCACCGGTCGGAGGGGAGGAGGAGCGATCCGGAGGCCCAGCAAGGCCACCAAGGCGGGCAGGAGAGCCGCAAGGCTCGCCAAGGAGGCGCGCCACCCCGCTGCGTTGGGGTCTTGTGCCTCGGCCTCTGGGTCCTCGGGTGGAGAGCCGGACGCCGCTAGCTCCAACTCGGAGCGAGCGGCCAGGCTTGCGGAGGTCGTGGAGGCCGCCATCAAGGGTGTGGTGCAGAAGAGGCTGCCCACATCCAGAAACAGGGCCACCTCCGAAGCCACGGCCTCCATAGTGGCGGCGGCAGAGGCGAGTTTCGGCGGGCCTCCGTCTGCATTGGACGAGACGTCCAAACTGCGGGCGGAGGTCGCCCGCCTGACCGCCACTACGGAGCTTCTGGTTAAGGAGAACCAGAAGCTCCGGGCGGACCTGGCCGAGCTCCGAGGAGCTGGCCCCCAGAAGGACGCGCGGGATGAGCGCCAGCACGGGCCAAGCCTGCCCCTGCCCACCGCGGAGAACCAGGTTCTCGATCTGGTGCGGCAGGAGCTGGCTGCCTTTAACAGACGGTTCACCGTGCTGGAGGGCATCGTCCTGCGCCCTCCGCTAGCGGCAGGCCGGCCGGCCTCGGGCCAGCGACAACCGGGCTCGTTTGCCGCCGCTGCGGCTGCTGCGCCCAGACAGAGTTCGGCGGGACGGGCCGACAGCGGGTCTGTGCTGAGACCCGCGGGATCGGCCCCGCCGAAGGCGTCAAAGGCGCCGCCCAAACCGGGTGGAGCGGCTGCACGGGCGGCGAAAGCCCCGAAGGGCCCAGCCCAGGCGGCGAGACGGCCGTCACAGCCTGCCCCGACTTCCCAACCTCCTCCGGCCGAGGCTGCCGAATGGCAAGTGGCCGGGGAGAAAGAGAAGGCGGGAAAGGCAAAAAGGGCGGCCAAACGACGGGAGAGGCGGAAGCGGCGCAAGGAGCGGGCCGCTGCGGCTAGGCTCCGCGCCCCGAAGTCCGCGGCTGTAGTCATAACCCTACAGCCAGAAGCGGTACAGAAGGGCGTGACCTACCGCAGCGTGCTCGCCAAAACCAAGGCGGCGGTGAGCCTCGAGGAGGTGGGGTGTGCCGACGGCGTCCGGGTGAAGGTCACCAAGACCGGAGCCCGGATGCTAGAGGTCCCCGGCGCCTCCAGCGGCCCAGCTGCTGACGCCCTGGCCGCGAAGATCAGGGCGTTGCTGGTCGACGAGGCTCGAGTGTCCAGGCCCACCAAGAGCGCAGACATGCGCATCATGGGCCTGGACGACTCCGTGACGGAGGCAGAGGTGGTGGCTGCCGTCGCCAAGACTGGAGGGTGCCCTGCCGAGCAGGTGAGGGTGGGCGCTCTCCGTCCTGACCTCACGGGGCTGCAAACCGTAACGGTGAGCTGCCCCGTGTCGGCGGTAAGGAAAATAGAGGGCCGAAGGCTCTTGGTGGGCTGGGTGTCTGCGCAGGTCAAGCTGCTGGAGCCCAGACCTCTGAGGTGCTTTCGCTGCCATGTGGGCGACCACGTGGCAGCTAAGTGCACCTCGGAGGTGGACCGAGGGAGCAATTGCTTCCGCTGCGGACAGCCCGGTCACAAGGCCGGCTCGTGCGATGCCGCGCCGCACTGCACAGCATGTGCGGCTGCTGGCAAGCCGGCCGATCACCGGGCTGGAAGCAAGACCTGCGCTCCACCCACCAAGACCCGGGCCAGGGGCAGGCCCTCTACCGCCACCGCTGCCACCGTCACCGTCACCGCCGCAGCCGCCGCCGTCGCCGCTTCCGCCGTTGCCGCCCCCACAGCCGTCGTCGCCGCCGCCAACATCGCGGTGGCGGGACCCTCACGGAGGGCTGGAGAGGAATAGGCTGTAATGGAATGCCAATAACGGCCCCATTACGCCTCCTCCAGACGAACATCAACCACTGCGCCCCTGCTCAGGACCTGTTGTTCCAGAGCATGGCGCAGTGGTCGATTAACGTCGCCGTGGTCGCTGAGCCGTACTATGTCCCGCCCAGGGATGACTGGGTGGAGGACCTGGACGGCTCAGTGACCATCATTTCGTCGGCCGCCGCCGGTACCCCGACCCTTGAGGATGTCAGGAGGGGTCGGGGTTGCGTAGCAGCACGGTTCGGGGAGATAGTAGTGGTAGGGGTGTACTTCTCCCCGAACCGAACTCTCGTCGAGTTCCACAACTCCCTCGCGGAGTTGAGAGACGTCGTCGCCGGGTACCGTTCCCTCCCTGTGCTCGTCCTCGGGGACTTCAATGCCAAGAACTTGGCTTGGGGTTCCCGGTACACGGACACACGGGGGAGGATGGCGGAGGACTGGGCCCTAGAGACGGGCCTGGTCAACCTGAACCGGGGTTCTGTCCCCACGTGTGTGCGGATGCGGGGTGAATCGGTGGTGGACATCTCGTTCGCCAGCCCCGCTCTGTCACCGCGTGTCGTCGACTGGCGCGTCATGGAGGGGGTGGAGACGTATTCCGATCATCGGTATATCCGGTTTGACGTCTCCGCCCAGACCTCGACCGCGCCGGTCCGACAGACCCCGAGTGGTCCGCGTTGGTCGCTGAAGCAGCTGGACCGGGAGCTACTCCTGGAAGCCTCGATCGTGCAGGCCTGGGTGTCATCACCGGACAGGCCTGCCGACATCAACGACGAGGTGGTGTGGTTCCAGGAGGCCATGTCCGAGATCTGTGACGTGGCAATGCCCCGGGTCCAGCCAGGATGTGCTCGGCGCCAGATGTACTGGTGGTCGCCGGCGCTTACGGCTTTACGCCAAGCGTGTATTGCCGCGCGACGCCGGTACACCAGGTACCACAGGCGGCTCCGTAACCGCACGCCGGATACGGAAGCCATCGAGGCGGAGCTGTACGAGGGGTACAGAGCTGCGAGATTCGCCCTCCGAGCGGAGATCAAGCGGGCCAAAGAATTGGCCCGCGAGGAGTCGCTGGGGACTCTGAACAGAGACCCGTGGGGGCGCCCATACAAAGTGGTGCGGGATAAACTCCGCCCATGGGCGCCCCCGCTGACGCAGAGTCTCCGGCCGCAGCTCGTGGAGGGCGTGGTGAGCGCTCTGTTCCCTTCGCGAGGGGAACATACTCCCCCGCCTATGGCTCCGCCTCCTCCTGTGGTGCCTGACGCGGACCAACCCGACGACGACGACGATGCTCCCGAAGTGACCGAGGTAGAGCTGAGAGCGGCGGTGCGTAGGCTGAATGCCAAAAGCACCGCCCCAGGACCAGATGGCGTGCACGGTAAAGCCTTGGTCCTGGCTTTGCAGGAGGCTCTCGGGCCTCGACTCAGAGGGCTCTTAAGCGCATGCTTGGAGAGGGGCCAGTTTCCACTCCGTTGGAAGACGGGGAAGCTGGTCCTCATCAAGAAGCCGGGGCGCCCCGCGGACTCTCCGTCCGCATACCGGCCCATCGTGCTGCTCGACGAGGTGGGCAAGCTCTTTGAAAGAGTAATTGCAGACCGCCTCGTCGGGCAGCTGACGCGGGTGGGGCCGGATCTGGCGGAGAGCCAGTACGGCTTCCGCAGGGGGCGCTCTACGGTGGACGCCATCATGCGCGTACGAGCCCTCACGACGGGGGATGCAGTAGCCCGGGGTAGGGTCGTCTTGGCGGTGTCTCTGGACATCGCCAATGCCTTCAACACCCTGCCCTGGAGTTGCATAGTGGAGGCACTCCGGTATCACCGGGTGCCGCCCTACCTCCGTCGCGTAGTCGAGGCGTATTTGACGGACAGGGCCGTCATCTACACCGGTCACCAGGGAGAATGGAACCGACGAGAGATGTCGTGCGGTGTTCCACAGGGATCGGTCCTTGGGCCGCCTCTGTGGAACATCGGGTACGACTGGGTGCTGCGCGCCGACCTCCCTAGCGCCGTCAGCGTAGTATGCTACGCTGACGACACCCTGGTCCTGGCGCAGGGGTGGTCGCACGAGGCGGCGGCCAACATCATGACACGCGGGGTTGCGATAATCGTGGACAGGATCCGGCAACTGGGACTCGAGGTGGCATTGCACAAGTCCGAGGCCATGTGTTTTCATGGTTCTCGGAATGCGCCACCGGCGGGTTCCCAGATAACGGTAGGAGGGGTTCACATCGGCGTCGAGGGGACGATGAAGTACCTGGGACTCGTCCTCGACAGCCGGTGGAACTTCGTCGAGCACTTCCGACGTTTGGCTCCCAGACTGAACAGGGCCGGGGCTGCTTTGAGGCGGCTCCTGCCCAATCTGAGGGGGCCAAACGCCTCCTGCCGGAGGCTCTACGCGGGGATCGTGCGGTCCATGGCCCTTTACGGAGCACCGGTGTGGGCGCGTTCGCTAAGGAAGCGATCTATTCGCTTTCTGAACGCGTCCCAAAGGGTCATGGCGATCAGAACGATCCGAGGATACCATACGATCTCCTGCGAGGCGGCGAGCCTCCTTGCCGGATTATCGCCATGGGATCTGGAGGCAAAAATCCTCGCGAGCCTCTATGAGGAGCGCGAGGAGGCGAAACGCCGGGGCGAAACTCCGCTGCCGCGACAACTCGCGGCTCGGCGGACAGAGCTCCGGCAGGATCTCATGGCGACATGGAGACAGCGATTGTCACAACCCCGCGCTGGGCACGCCACCATTGCGGCGGTAGTGCCCCTCTTTGAGGCTTGGCTGGAGAGACCTCACGGCGCCCTCACCTTCCGCCTGACGCAGGTCCTCACCGGACACGGTTGTTTCGGGAGGTTCCTGTTTCGGATCAAGCGGGAGGTGACGCCCGGGTGTTTCCATTGCACGGATCGCCCCGAGGACACGGTGGAGCATACGGTGGAGGTCTGCCCCGCTTGGGCGGAGCAACGCCGTGTCCTCGTGGATGCGATAGGCGGCAGCGACCTCTCGCGCCCTGCCCTGGTTCAGGCCATGGTACGGAGCGAGAGGGAATGGGAAGCCGTCTCCTCCTTCTGCGAAGCAGTAATGCTCGCGAAGGCGGAGGCGGGACGCGTGAGAGAGCACCAACAACGGAGTCGCCCTCACGCCCTCAGCAGCAGCCGCCTCAGGAGACGCCGGGGACTTCCGGCGCCGCGAGACGATCTCCGGCCACCGTAGACCCGGGCCTGCGGACGGCGAGTAGTGGGTAACTCGCCGTCCGATCAGCACCAGGCCCGAGAGTCGACGGCGCGTAGTGTTCCACGCGCGCCTCAAAGAGTTGTCAGCAAGAGACGGGGCCCGTCATGGCCGATGCCTGCCCGGGGGTTGAGGATAAATTCGAAACAGAGTTACCTCGCCCCTGGGCACTCAAAGGCAGGAAGGAACAGGGGTGGGTTTTAGTCAGTAAGAGTCTGACACGCCCTCCCGCTCCGCCCAGAGCGGGAGAAGTCATAGGATGATTTCCCACCCCACAAAAAAAAAAAAAAAAAAAAAGCCATATAATGTGCGCACTGCTGGGACTCAAGCCTCCTCTAAGAGAGGCTATGGGCCGTAATCCACCATGAGGGGCCCAGTGCGGGTTGGTGGATGCCACATGTCTTCGATTTTTTTGTTTCTAAGACATGCCGGTTTCTTCACTGTTTTGGGAGCAATGGTGATGAAAGTAAATACTCAAAGTAAAGCGCCTGCCTGGGTTTGAACCCACGATGTACTGGTACAGCTCGTAAGTCAGGACCGTTGCCACTGAGACACTTATCTATCATCATTAATTAATAAACTCATACAAGATGTTATAATATAAATGTGAGGTTAAGTTTTATTTAATGATGATGATGGCTGAATTTGTCTGCAACAATATGCTCGCGCTAGTGGCTGACTTGATTTAAAAATAAAGTTACTGTTTTCACGATTCTCACTCGAATGTTGATGAGCTGTAAAAATGCGAACGATAGTAATTAGAAGTGTATAAACCAATTAGCTGCTATTCGTATCATTTTGATGATCAATAAAGCCACCATAATTACCAGGCTTGGTACTAAATGTCGGAATTATGTCATTAGAAGAAAGGTCAATGCCGTCGTTCATTTTCTTGCTAAATTCTCACATTGGCTGACTACAAATTGTCCACTTCATAAAATGACGCTTAATTTGTAGTGTAGGTCTTTAACTGAAGTGTGTTATCTATATTTTCTATGTATTTGTTACTTTCAAATCCCGAACGACCGTACACTTTAGGATTTACCATCAAAACCTAAGATTTGCCAAGCCTTACTTTAACCCTTGCTCCATCCTTTTTTTAAAGTGACATCATAAAATGACTATTTTTTAACTTTTACATATCTCTGAGGAAAATCCTTTATATATCAAGTGAGTGCTAGTAAAAGTCAGAAATAAGCGACTATAACAAAACAGTTTGTACTTTTAACAATGAGATTTGGAAAATCTTAGGATTTACCATAGATTCAGGCTTTTACAGTAACATATATCTGTCTGTCTAGCCTTACCCAACTATCTTGTGGTCGGCTTCCAGTCTAACCGGACGCAGCTGAATACCAGTATTTTACATGGAGTGACTGCCTATCTGTCGTCCACAACCCAGTTACTGGGTAATACGATACCCCTTGCTAAGACTGGATGTCAGACTTTCGGGCTTCTGACGACCCGTAACGACTATCAAAGATACACGATTGACAGCCGGGACCAACGGCTTAACGTGCTTTGTGAGGCACGGAGGAGTCTTGGTATGTATAGATGGTCACCCATCCATGGACCAACCCCGGTAAGCGTAGCTTAACCTGATGTATCGACCCGTGCGGCTGTTATTATTTTAACCACGAACTCCTCTTTTACAGCAACTTACCAGATAAGGTACTATCCATAAAGCTATAACATTATGGGTTCGTTGTCACTAGTAGGTACCATTAACAGCTCCATGAAGGAACTACTGAAGTTTTTTTTAACCACTACTTCCATTTTAATAATGGAACTAATTTTGAATTTTGTTATCATTCATTCCACAGTATTTTTTTAGGCAATTGTGATTTTTTTAAGGGTTTAAAAACACTAGAGGTAAAAGAAATAGTGATAAGAAAATTCAACATTAGTTCCATTTCTTTCAGATTCTTTTAAAATGGAACTAGTTATTAAAAAAAACATCAGTAGTTCCATCACGGAACTGTTAATGGTACTAGTAGCAACAAAGCAAAATTTGTTGGTGACGTGACTGAACGTGCAGTCACTGGCGCCTTAGTGAGATATAGACCTCATATCAAAAATATTCGTTGGGTTACCGCTTCCACTTTTTCAAATAAAGTGAAACCGATCATTACCAGGGATTTATTTAAAATAAAAGGAAACGTATCCTGAAATATTCCAAAGTAAATTCTTCCACAGCTCATCCGTCAATGGGTTTCCACGTTCAATCATATCTGCTCCAGGCTTACTCAGCTTATGAAGCTTAGGACCCGTTTTTTACATTTCAGGGACGAAATAAAACTTCCCATGTATTTTGTCCGCGCTCCGTAATCCATCGTGTGCAAACGGATGATAGGATGAACTGGTGTTACAAATATTATTCATAACTGTTTCTAGATTTTGTATGTTTTTCCAAATTAATCTGAATGAGTTGAATCCAATTGTTGTTTTAGGTTTTTTTTCTTTTATGTATAAATAGACAGTTCATCTATTTATAACAGAATAAAACTACAATACAAAATATAATATATTAGATAGATAGGTATAAAAAAAGCATATTTTTAAAGGTTAAACAAACTATACAAAACCTCATTAACCCGGTAACGAAACACCAGTATTAAAATACACTTTACTTGCCTACAGAAAAAACCCATTAGCCTTTAAAATAAAAGACAGACTGTTTCATAGATCCATAAAAACTTCAGTAACGGCTTAAATTATAAATATTTTTATAAGGCAATACAAGTAAAAAAGGTAATAACTCCACGTGCCAGATGTTCAAAACGGGTCTAGAAATATTACAGAAAACAAAAAGTACAGAGAACATTAGGAAAAAATTGTCCCCGTGTTTCAACAACCTGCCGGCAGCTGTTTGTCACCAGAGACTTTTGAAGTAGGTAGGTACATCACTAGTTGCTTCTTCTATCTCGCACTGACTTACCCCCTATTTCTGAAATAAGGATTTGTTGTTGAGTATTTGTCTAACTCTATTGTTGCCTGAAAACCCGTGAAACTCGAGTTTGCCACTGTTAATTCCAAATACTCAACTCAGAAACCGAACCTACTGGCTCACTGGTGCCTATTCTCTTATTCAATAACTAGACTAAAATTAGAGAATCGCTATCTTTTACTAACAGACTGTGCGAGAAAAGGACGGCTATAGCTATGAATTATGTTAGAGATGTCAAACTAGTTTACACCTTGATCTTTACACGGTAAGGCGCACGTACACGTTTTTAGTCGACATGTTTTTACGTGTACCCTTAATTTGAATGGCAATATTAGTCAACTAAATTTGACAGCTCTTATTTACGTCCGTCTCTTTCTTGTTTTATTAAAGTGAAAAAGATAACAATAGCCTAAATTAAGTTTAGTTTGTGCACAACAGAATCGGCTCTAATGACATACATCTGGTTTCCGAATTGAGAATTTAAAGTTGAAAAACTTAAACTCGACTTGAATGCTGAAGTTTGACAAGTTCTCATATAAAGAAGAATTTGAAAATGCCCATTTTTCTCCTGACTATGTATAGTAATGAAATAAATCTTAAAATTCAGCGAACTGAATTGTATAATTATTAATTACACTATTATTTTTAATTTTTTTCTATACGCATATTCTACGTCAAGGGTACCATGTTTAGAACGCATCTCAACTATACTTTTCATTTTATACACTGTTACTTGACTTTATTCAACTCTGTTTTACTGAGTGTATACATTATTTTACGTTATATTTAATCAGTAAGTATAAGTATAGTAAGTAGTAGTATTAGCCTTTGTATAATACAGAATAATTAAAAATAACATAATAATTAAATAAATTAATCATGAAGTATGTAATTGCGTTTGCACGACTGAAACAGATTTTTTTGACATTTACCTTAGTAGTTGTTGGTCGTAGCTGGGATAAAATGGATGCGGTAGGACGCGCGACTGGGTGTTGTGACACTGCTTGTGAGAGACCTTTGACCAGCTCTAAACTGGGATAGGCTACGTTGATGTATTGATAATAACTGCGTTACCTTATCGCATTTACTATCCTAACCTTGATTGTATGATTGTCAGTATTTCATTCTCGCGAATGGTGTCGAAACGTTTTTCTTTCAACACTTTTCCAATTTTTGAGAAGAGGCAGAAGTCGCAAAGGTTAAGGCGGATGCAGACACAATAATGTTTTTATTGCCAAAAACTCAAATATCAGAAGCGGAGCATGGCACGGCATGTTGTCGCGATTAAGGACGGTCAAGATACATCAGATGAAGCTTCTTCAGAAAAAATGTTTCCAGAAGTGCTTGTAATCATGCAACCAGCAATTCTAATGATTTTGATGCTACTTTATTAAATTATTTGGTTTTTTGTTAATTTATTATTTTTTTAATACTGAGTTTAATTGCACTTTAGGGATCATGTTATCTGAATTAAAATTATTTTATTTATTTATTTTATTTTTATTTATTAGAATAAAATTAGTAATAAGGAAGGAAATAATTTCAAATTTGATGTGAGGTTATGATATAGGTTATTACTTTTGACGTAATAAAATAATTCACCATAGTCTTTGATCAGTGATGAAGCTAAGAAAGTCCCATGTTCAGATGCTTCCATTAAATGGGTAACATTAAAGCAATAGAATGCCCAAAAAGAGATATTTCTGCTATTCCTTCTCTTCATCTTATTACATCATCATCATCATTTCAGGCGAAAGAAGTCCACTGCTGAAAATAGGCCTGCCCCAAGTGTCACCACAATGACTGGTCCTGTGCGTCTCGCATCCGTCGGCTACCCACGACCCTGACCAGGTCATCGGTCCACTTTGTTGGATGCCTTTCAACGTTGCATCTTCCAGTACGTGGTCGCCACTCCAGAATCTTTCGGCACCATCGACCATCCGCTCTGCGGGCAATGTGCCTAGCCACTTTAGTTTGGCGATTCTTTAGGCTATGTCGGTAACCTTGGTTCTCTTGCGGATTTCATCATTCCTGATTCGACTACGCAGGGAAACTCCGAGCCCTCATCTTATTTCGCATCCATCTATCTACCAGTGCGAATTTAAACGCAATAATATTGAAACAAGACAAAGCAATGATGCTTGGCAAAGCAAAAACGAATTGTGTGTCTCGTTTCAACAAAGGAGATCCAGCACTACCAGGTCATGTCAACAACCACTATCACTCAATTTCAAACAGTGAATATTCATCAAAGCAAAATAAATATTAAAATTACACGTCCAATGAATGGACAATACTCTATCTACTCGAATTCCTTGATATCACAGAGTTTAATTCGTCTCGTGAATTCCTGAAGCCTTCGAAATATAAAGTGAAAAGCCTTTAAGGGGTTTGTCTGGGAGCAATTTCCGGTCACAAAAATATTCATACATTCTCGGGAGCCTCTAAAACGTAGAAGGGTTCTTTAAAACGTACTTAAAGATGCAATGAAAGCAATTTAGGAGGTAATTGGAATCTCTTATCTTCGATAAAAGGATTGTAAAGTAGCTATTTTTGGCGAAAAATTTGTTACTTGGATGTGATTTTCAGAATTTGGGAAGGAGTTGATAATGATGATGTGTGACGTAATATAAAGAGTTTTAACTTCACAGTATCTTTTAAAGTGCTTATAAATCCTTGTGTATTTACTCACTTTTAATTAAACTGCTAAAATTCTTCATATTCAGACAAAACTTATGCTTGCAATAAATTGCGAGCATAGTGTCGTCGTGCATCTTTCTTTTCTGTGCAGTTCGAGAGTGACCGCGCTTTAGGTCATGTCACGACTTTAAGTTTCAGTAATAGCCACACATGTCAGACAAACAAAACGGAATTTCTATTGAAAGGTGTCGTTGCATTGTTGTCTCATAACGCGTCACACCTGTCTGTGGAAGCTTTTATTCGTTGACTAGTGACCCGCTCCAGCTGCGGATAGTTGCAAATTTTACACTTAAGGAGCTATTAACTGCCAATGACTTTTAGTGTTAGTTTGCGTGTTCTGCGCTGAGCTCACGTAACGCGTCGTACGTTCACCCAGTAATAGGACTCGCCCATCAAGGAGCGCCCTCCAAAATTAGACGCATTATTAATTTAATAAACATAAAACAACAGTTATTATTCTAAAACACGTATACTTAAATATAAATAATTAATTGATCTATAAAATTGTGAAGGTTTAAAAAAATACGCTTTTATTGTGTTTGTGTGATTCTTAATTTTTTATTCGCGTACGATATAACTTTACAAATTAATTACACTATGTTATTAAAATATAATTTAAAATATTCACAGATCAAATTACGACGGAAACTGTCTAAAGTATCATATATTTTTTCCAAAGAAATAAAACTGGTCATTTAGACGTGATGTTCAATTAAAAACCATTAAAAGTCGTACAACTGCGCCTTAAACCTTCCTCATGAACCGCTGACCGCTCTATCTATTGGTGAAAACCGCATCCGTTCTGAAGTTTTTGAGTTTATCGCGAACAAACAGACAGACAGATGAGTGGGAGACTTTGTTTTATAATAACTATGTAGTGATGATTACTGGCTCTTAAGACACACTCCTTACATTTCAGGCAGCCGGTTCGAATTTTAGGATTACTTTTTTTTGAATAAACATATCAATAGGCCTAGCCTTTTCCCAACTATTTTGGGGTCGGCTTCCAGTGTAACCGGATGCAGCTGAATACCAGTATTATCTATGGAGCGACTGCCTATCTGACCTCCACAAACCAGTTACTAGGTATATTATCCAGTAACTGGGTTGTGGAGCTATCGTATGGTAAGACTGGTTGTCAGACTTTCAGGTGGAGGACCCGTAACGACTGCCAAAGATCCACGTTTGACAGCCGGGACCAACGGGTTACCGTGCTTTCCGAGACACGGAGGAGTCTCGGTATGTAAAGATGGTCACCCATCAATGGACCCGGCAAGAGTAGCTTAACCTGATGGATCGACCCGTGCGGCTGTTATTACTTTAGCCACGAGCTCCTATACTCTTACCGAAAAAACATATAAACTTAATATACAGGGTGTAACGGAAAGGTTTGGTCATATTTTAGGAACCAGTTCTGCCCATGGATATGAACAACTTTCTCTAAGAAAAAACTGAATATTCCCAAAAAAAAATTTGGACTTTCCATACAAAGTTATCATCAGCTGATCAATATTTGTATGGGAGGTAAAAAAAATAATTGTGAATTTCCTCAGGTTTTCTTGAAGAAAGTTGTTCATATCGATGGGCAGATGCAGTTCTTAAAATATGACCACACCTTTCCGTTACACACTGTATAGAAAAAACAATGACCCTACCCGTGTTCACTACATCGTTTTCCCGGAAAACCGTAGGTACTTCTTCCTGAAGTTCTTAAATTAATAGTAAAGGAAAAACCATAAACATTTATACGCTCCACGTCGTGAACTGTTTAGTAATAAATTCTTGTGAACGATCGGAAGCATTTCCGGGTCACAAGTAACGTCGAGTTTTTCTCATAGTTAACCATTAATAAGTTTCTTCTTCTTTACTTCCCATATATGTAGGTCATCTTGTCTGGAACAAAGTATTAGGTCCCCACCTATGAAATCAGCGTTTTGTTTGGAGAACTTTAAAGAAGTTGCATTTTTCATACTAACATTTTCTTAATTTACTAAACAACTATGAAAACTAATGAAAAACTTTATGCAATAATGTTTAAAAACTAAGATAACGCATGCCACTTAGATTAAGCAACAAAAATAAGTGTTGGCTAAGTTAAAACAAATAGTGGTTTCATTTCTGCTAACAAAAATAGGAGTCATTTTGAAGGTTTTTTTTTTTTGTGTAAAACTATAAGTAATAAGGTTTTTTTTACTATTGGCAGTTGTCAATAACGGTCATTATTCGATAGAATATCAAGCAATTGATGAATATTTTAATTCATAGAAGTGACGAGGTTCTCTATTTGTGAGAAAAAAACGCCAATTCCATAGGGGGAACCCAATATTATCTAGGCCTTGCTGTGACGCAGTCATACAATTTTGAAGTCGTTATGTTTTTACCCGTCTGCCCGAGAAGGAGGGTCATGTTTCTTTTTTTTTAAATTAATTTAATAGTTAAACCAAGAGTTTTTTGGCAGGTTTTTTTTCGAGTGAAGTTCAGTGTCTGTTTTAATTATTCGTATTTAATTGATTGATTCCTAGTAGATATTGTGATGTAAAATTGGTGTAGTTTTGTGTCTCAAGTGTCTACGTAACTGGACATTAAGTGGAATCATTAAAACAGGCGTGATCTCGGTAAAATTAAGCTAAGAATTTTGTCGTAGTATTGACTACCTCAGCAAAGCTTGCCGAGTAGGCTGACTCGACTCATTTGCTGCCAAATACTGCAAAAACATTAGACTGTGTTACATCTGCATTCTAATGGGAAAAGTGACAGTATTCTGTATCTACAATTAAATACTCGTACTTTCTTAACTTGACACTAGCTAAATGTACAAACCTTGCGAAGCCAAAAAAAAAATGTGTGTGTATTTATGTACGCACGTAAGAAGTTATACTTCTTCGGTGTATCAAGATAAAAAACCAAACTGTCACAAAGTTTACAAAAGGAAAACAATCATTCTTCATGAACCACAGACCATAGCTAACTTCAGGGTGTCGGTTCTAGCTAACTCCAACCTGTGAATTTTGTGTGACAGTGATGCACGCGCATCTTATAATTTCACTCTCATCATTTTTTCATAACGCGCCACTTCAATAAAAACACACTTTTTTATGTTTCGTGTTTTTTTTAGCAAACCCTTTCATTTGATAACCATATCATAAGAATGCATACAAAATTACTAGTCCGCCATCTCTTGGAGCCCGCCATATTGGATTTACAATGACGTCACTTAGTTAACCATGCATTGTCATGCAAACTGAACGTGTACGCAAAATTGAAAAATGGGAAGTGGGTTAAATTAAATTTCTTACATAGTTTGAAATGAAGCTAATTAAAGTGTTAAAATACAGTGCATTGAAATTTTGCGCAACTTCACACCTCCGTCAAAATATGTACCACTTTTTACCTAGAAGTGACGTAACAAGCTCCTACTCCTAAACTTCGTTGCGTCTAATTTTTGTAGTTTATTATTTACTAGATAATGCTAAAGGCTTCGACCGCATGCTAAAAAGTAATGCCTAGGGGTAGCGGATTGTGGACGTGTTCTTTAAGGCGGCGACCAGCTGGCCGGTTGAACATTTCCCAAAGGGTCATGGCCAGTCGGCTCATCTGAGGATACCGCACGGTCTCCTGTGAGGCGGAGAACCTCCTTGCCGGACTGTCGCCATGGGATCTGGAGGCCAAGGTCCTCGCGCTGCTCTGGGAGGAGGCCAAACGCCGAGGCGAAACTTTGCTGCCGCGACACCTCGCAGCTCGGCGGACGGAGCTCCGGCAGGATCTCATGGCGACATGGAGACAGCGACTGTCGCAACCCAGCGCTGGGCACGCCACCATTGCGGCGGTAGTGCCCCTCTTTGAGGAGTGGCTGGAGAGGCGTCACAGCGTCTTCACTTTCTGCCTGACGCAGATCCTCACCGGACACGGTTGTTTCGGGAGGTTCCTGCATCAGATCAGGCGGGAGGAAACACCCGGGTGTTACCACTGCGCGGATCGCCCAGAGGACACGGTGGAGCATACGGTGTAGGTCTGCCCCACTTGGGTGGAGCACCGCCGTGTCCTCGTGGATCGATAGGTGGCGGCGACCTCTCGCGCCCGACCCTGGTTCAGGCCATGGTACGGAGGAAGAGGGAAAAAAGGAATAGCGGATAAATTTTTAACTGATTTTCGATCTTGATTTTTCCTGGGCACCCAGGCAGGGAAGGAACAGGGGTGGGTTTTAGTCAGTAAGAGTCTGATACACACTCCCGCTCCGCCCAGAGCCGGAGATGTCATTGGATGATTACACATCCGACAAAAAAAAAAAAATTAAATAAATAAATAAATTACCAAAAAATCGAATTAGTCGGTCAGTTAAATTACCAAAAAATCTAATTAGTCGGTCAGTTAAATTACAAAAAAATCTAATAAGTCGGTCAGTTAAATTACCAAAAAATCTAATTAGTCGGTCAGTTAAATTACCAAAAAATATTTGACACGTATTTTTTCTTTTGTCACTTTAACAAAAAATGAAGACGATACGGTGGGTTGAAATTTCGGATGACGTCATACTTAAGTTAAAATCATACCACTTTTCACTCAATAGTGACGTAACAAGCCCCCACTCCTGAACTTTGATACGTTGTATCTTTGTAATTTTTCATTAATTTAATAAAGCAAAAAATACGTGTCCAACTTTTTGATAATCTAACTTACGGACTATCTATAGAATTGTTATTTTTGTACCCTGTCACCGTCCCTATTCATCTAGGTGTGCCTTATTATTAATACAACCCACATCATTGTCTTAATTAAATGAAAGTCTCTACAATATCACACACAAAGGAGACACCTGCTCGAAGTTCCTCATCCTTTTTGCAAGAAAACTAGACTAGACGAGAGACGACAAACTAACATCGTTACTGCAGAGACGCTACGAATAATAGCATCATAATAAAATTAATAGAACCCATTTCTGTTCCATTTTCTCTAATACGAGTTCGTCCTAATGTTTTTCCTAATACAACTACGACCTTCATTATTGCTTACATATTTTTTCGAAGTCATAACGTGAGCAGAAAATATGATTCCTCAATGATGCAGAGAAACTCTGTTATTGGATGATTTGGGAAAGTTTTTTAGGTCAACTATTGGTTCATTTGGCCGTGTTTTATATGCGTGGACAATCTGATTGGGATTGTATGAATAAATTATTTCGTCTATGTATTCAGTTGTCCAACTACGGGATAAGTGTCTGTTTTTTGTGCAGAAAAGAATGGATTTTGATTATCACTTTGGTAACTTCTGCTTCTTCTTAAAAGGTACAACTATTACTTGACAGAACAGTCGTTGTCGTTATAAGAGATCTCCACTTTATTCGCATAATAAGATAGGTACATATTTAAAAAAAAAAAAAAGATAGTTACCTGTGGGCACAATTATTTTCTGACTGCTGTTTCAATTGTGCATGTGTATCAAAAGCTCTGTTAATTATTAGTTACCAATAATAGTAACCATTATTGGTTATATCAGAGTTTTTCAGGTTTTCATTCATCTACAGGGTGTAACGAAACGGTGTGGTCAAACTTTAAGAGCCGGTTCTGCCCATAGAAATGAACTTTTTCTAAGAAAAAATAGAAAATTCCCCAAAAAAATATTGGACTTTCCATACAAAGTTATCATCAGCTGATCAATATTTGTAGGTATGGGAGGTAAAAAAGTTTTTTGAGGTTTTCTTGAAGAAACTTGTTCATATCGATGGGCAGATGCAGTTCTTAAAATATGACCACAACTTTCCGTTACAGCCTGTATAATTATAATTTATAACAAGTTCTGCGTAAAATATTTATTTTGTTTCGAAGAATGAGAAATATGCAGCTGGGATGATAATTATTTTCATCCGTTCTCGAGATATCATCATAAAAAGTATGCGAAAATGAATTTTCCGTTATAACAGATATTGTGCTATTCGGGCCGGATACAAATCAAAGAAATCAATGATCACAAAAATCGGCCCAGCCGTTCTTGTTATGAATGGTGTAACTAACCCGACTTTGTTTTATGTATAAAAAAAGAAAAGATAGAAGATAGACATACCTAATTGTGAGTTTTTTACGCTTTCGCTCCTCAACTACTACACCGATTAGATAGAAAGGGGTGAAGAGTTGTCAGCAAACACGATGGGGCCCGTCATGGCCGATGCTTGTTCCTCCCTGCCCTGGGCATTCAGGGCGGGGAGGAACAGGGGTGAGTTTTAGTCAGTAAGAGTCTGACACGCCCTTCCGCTCCACCCTAGAGCGGAAGAAGTCATAGGATGATATCCCACCCCCCAAAAAAAAAAAAAAGGGGTACAGAAAAGGACATAGGGTACCATTCAACCTGAAAAAAAAAGACAGTTCTCGAGGTACAGAAATGAACGCGAGGGAGGCCGATAATAAAAGCTTGTAATCTGTAAACCGCTGGTCTTATAGACATGAAATTTGGAGAGTGTGTTATTTGTGAAGAGTAGGATGGATACCTACTACGAAAGGGTTTTTCGAAATTCCACCCCTTTTTTTTGTGAGGTTTATTGTGGATTGAAAGTTTATAACGGGGTAGTACTAAATCCTCATAAGCGAAGCCGCTGGCAGAAGCTAGTAATAATATAAATTCGTTTGCATGTTTGTGTTTCGATCACGCAAAAACGGCTGAAAGGATTTGAATGAAATTTCGCACACATATCGATTACAACCTGGATTAAAGCATAGGCTACATTTTACCATGCGGGCGCGAAGCCGCTGGCAGAAGCTAGTAATAATATAAATGCGTAAGTTTGTAAGTTTGCATGTTTGTGTTTCGATCACGCAAAAACGATCGCCCTCCGAACGGAGATCTTGCGGGCCAAGAGATCGGCCCGCGAGGAGTCGCTGGAGACTCTGAACAGAGACCTATGGGGGCGCCCGTATCTAGCGGTGCGGGGGAAACTCCGCCCATGGGCCCCCCCACTGACGCAGAGTCTCCGGCCACAGATCGTGGAGGGCGTGTTGAGCGCTCTGTTCCCCTCGCGAGGGGAACATACTCCTCCGCCTATGGCTCCGTCTCCTGCGGTACCTGACGCGGACCAGGACGACGACGACGACGATGCTCCCGAGGTGACCGAGGTAGAGCTGAGAGCGGCGGTGCGTAGGCTGAATGCCAAAAACACCGCCCCAGGACCCGATGGCTTTCATGGGAAAGCCTGGGTCCTGGCCTTGCAAGAGGCTCTCGGGCCTCGACTCAGAGGGCTTTTAAGCGCATGCTTAGAGAGGGGCCAGTTTCCACGTCGGTGGAAGACGGGGAAGCTGGTCCTGATCAAGAAGGTGGGGCGCCCTGCGGACTCGCCGTCCGCTTACCGGCCCATTGTGCTGCTCGACGAGGTGGGCAAGCTCTTTGAAAGAGTAATTGCAGACCGCCTCGTCGGGCAGTTGGTGCGGGTGGGGCCGGACCTGGCGGAGAGCCAGTACGGCTTCCGCAGGGGGTGCTCCACGGTGGACGCAGTCATGCGCGTAAGAGCCCTCACGACGGGGGATGCAGTGGCCCGGGGTAGGGTCGTCTTGGCGGTGTCTCTGGACATCGCCAATGCCTTCAACACCCTGCCCTGGAGTTGTATAGTGGAGGCACTCCGGTATCACCGGGTGCCGCCCTACCTCCGTCGCGTAGTCGAGGCGTATCTGACGGACAGAGCCGTCATCTACCCCGGTCATCAGGGAGTATGGAACCGGCGAGAGATGTCGTGCGGTGTTCCACAGGGATCGGTCCTGGGGCCGCCCTTGTGGAACATCGGATACGACTGGGTGCTGCGCGCCGACCTCCCCGCTGGCGTCAGCGTAGTGTGCTACGCTGACGACACGCTGGTCTTAGCGCAGGGGAGGTCGCACGAGGCGGCGGCCGAACTTATGACACGCGGGGTTGCGACAGTCATAGAGAGGATCCGGCAACTGGGACTCGAGGTGGCATTGCACAAGTCCGAGGCCATGTGTTTTCATGGTCGTCGGAACGCGCCACCTGCGGGATCCCAGATCACGGTAGGAGGGGTTTGCATCGGCGTCGAGGGTACGATGAAGTACCTGGGACTCGTCCTCGACAGCCGGTGGAACTTCGTCGAACATTTTCGACGTTTGGCTCCCAGATTGGACAGGGCCGGGGCCAACTTGAAGCGGCTCCTACCCAATCTGAGGGGGCCAAACGCCTCCTGCCGGAGGCTCTACGCGGGGATCGTGCGGTCCATGGCCCTCTACGGGGCACCGGTGTGGGCGCGTTCGTTGAGGCAGCGATCAGCTCGCCTGATGAACGCGTCCCAGAGGGTCATGGCGATCCGTATCATCCGCGGATACCGCACGATCTCCCGTGAGGCGGCGAGCCTCCTTGCCGGACTGTCACCGTGGGATCTGGAGGCAAAAATCCTCGCGCACCTGTACGAGTGGCGCGAGGAGGCCAAACGCCGGGGCGAAACTCCGCTGCCGCGACAACTCGCGGCTCGGCGGACCGAGCTCCGGCAGGATCTCATGGTGACATGGAGAGAGCGACTGTCGCAACCCAGCGCTGGGCACGCCACCATCGAGGCGGTAGTGCCCCTCTTTGAGGAGTGGCTGGAGAGGCGTCACGGCGCCCTCACCTTCCGCCTGACGCAGGTGCTCACCGGACACGGCTGTTTCGGTAAGTACCTGTGTCGGATCAAGGCGGAGGTGACCCCCGGGTGTTTCCATTGCGAGGATCGCCCAGAGGACACGGTGGAGCATACGGTGGAGGTTTGCCCCGCTTGGGCAGAGCACCGCCGTGTCCTCGTGGATGCGATAGGTGGCAGCGACCTCTCGCGCCGTGCCCTGGTTCAGGCCATGGTACGGAGCGAGAGGGAATGGGAAGCCGTCTCCTCCTTCTGCGAAGCAGTAATGCTCGCGAAGGCGGAGGCGGGACGCGTGAGAGAGCACCAACAACGGAGTCGCCCTCACGCCCTCAGCAGCAGCCGCCTCAGGAGACGCCGGGGGCTTCCGGCGCCGCGAGACGATCTCCGGCCACCGTAGACCCGGGCCTGCGGACGGCGAGTAGTGGGTAACTCGCCGTCCGATCAGCACCAGGCCCGAGAGTCGACGGCGCGTAGTGTTCCACGCGCGCCTCAAAGAGTTGTCAGCCAAGGGAAGGGGCCTGCCACGGCCGGTGCCTGCCCGGGGGTGGAGGATAAATTCGAAAGAGTTACCTCGCCCCCGGGCACTCGAGGCAGGGAGGAACAGGGGTGGGTTTTAGTCAGTAAGAGTCTGACACACCCTTCCGCTCCACCCTAGAGCGGAAGAAGTCATAGGATGATTTCCCACCACCCAAAAAAAAAAAAAAAAAAAACGCAAAAACGTCTGAAAGGATTTGAATGAAATTTCGCACACATTTCGATTATAACCTGGATTAAAACATAGGCTACATTTTACCATGCGGGCGCGAAGCCGCTGGCAGAAGCTAGTAATAATATAAATGCGTAAGTTTGTAAGTTTGCATGTTTGTGTTCCGATCACGCAAAAACGGCTGAAAGGATTTGAATGAAATTTCGCACACATTTCGATTATAACCTGAATTAAAACATAGGCTACATTTTACCATGCGGGCGCGAAGCCGCTGGCAGAAGCTAGTAATAATATAAATGCGTAAGTTTGTAAGTTTGCATGTTTGTGTTTCGATCACGCAAAAACGGCTGATAGGATTTGAATGAAATTTCGCACACATATCGATTGTAACCTGGATTAAAACATAGGCTACATTTTACCATGCGGGCGCGAAGCCGCTGGCAGAAGCTGGTAATAATATAAATGCGTAAGTTTGTAAGTTTGCATGTTTGTGTTTCGATCACGCAAAAACGGCTGAAAGGATTTGAATGAAATTTCGCACACATATCGATTAAAACCTGGATTAAAACATAGGCTACATTTTACCATGCGGGCGCGAAGCCTCTGGCAGAAGCTAGTTATTATAAATAAATAGCTCCTCATTCCTAACATAGTTTTAACAAATATGGATATTTCAATAGTCTGAAATAAACGAATTTTATTTTATTTTTTATAAATGCTAAAGCAACTCTGTCTGTCTGTTAGTAACCTTTCACGTATTAACAGCACTGAACAGATTTGGCACACGGGTAAACCATATCCTGGAATAGGACATAGGAGGCTTACAATCCCGGAAGTAGCTTCCCATGGAATAATTTTTGACAGGAAGTAGTATCCTATAAGTCTCAGAATATTTAAATGGAAAGCTGTGTTATTAATTTAAGTGTTAGTTACGTGTTAAAACCAGGTATGACAGGTAAGTTAAAATACTAGTAAATATACTGTCTCTGAAAAATATAAATTTGTAGATGCATAAAAAAATAACAAATATCGACACGGTTGGCGCAGTGGTTGAGCGTTCGGCTGCTGCGCTGCGTGTCGCGGGTTCGATCCCCGCACGAAACAAATATTTGTATGACCTACAGATAGTTGTTCCGGGTCTGGGTGTCTTGTGTATATGAGTATACATGTTTGTGAACGCACCCACGATACAGGATCCTAGTGTGGGGCAATGTTTTTTTAAAAAAAAGAAACACATCAACACATTTTATTGATCACTGCATAAAAATTTCACCCTTATAGCATAGTAGGTCATCACACCATAAGTTCCTTCACCCTCTTTACATACCATTAAATATTACTGCCTTCGGTTTGATAAAACACTTTTATGACGTCACAAAAAACACAATGGACTGTGAAAAGTTCTCTGAAACTTTGATTAACAGTTTTTCGAATTCCCTTGGTGCTTGTGTACGTTCGGACACACAGACATCAGGGAATTCCGTACTACATTTTTATAACCAAGCCGGCCATGAGCCCGATGTCATAAACTGTGGACTGCAAATTGAATATTCAATGGTTCGTCATTCATGTGTTTATTGGATTGAACACAAGTGTTCGAAAATTGTTGTGGGTTTTCTGTGGTGATGTCTTTTTCACTTTTAATCGTAATACGAACAGGGAAAAATAGAAGAAGATAAAAACGTGTTTCAGTGACAGGTAACTCGGTAGGTAAACACGTGTTGAAAGATGTTCGTGATTATGAACAGTCCAGAATCTGTATTTCTTAGGGCAAATTTTGATGTGTAACATCTTTCCTCTCGCTTTCCTACAATCTGTGGAAGTGTTTTCGTGAAATGGGATGGAAGTGTGTAACAGGAAGCCGGGGAAGCGCCCGCTATTTGATTTGATCAATGAGCGCGCGCGGTGGTAGAGTTGGCCGTAAGATGGTAGAGCGCGCGCACGATAAGTCTGCACGCGGTCGAAATCGGAACTAAACGTTTTAATATTATCTTTCAGGATAGAATGTTAATGTTGCTTATTACCAAGGTGAGTTGTCAAATGTTACACTACCTTGTCTATGTGTGTACATAAATAATTAAACATTTTTTACATGAACAACTATTTTTCTCTTGACTGTACTTACCTATCAAAAAGAGTAAGGGGATCAGACCGGAATATCAAGGTTTATAGTGGATCAGACAGGAATTAAAACATAAGAATAACCTGCAGGGGATCAGATCAGGGGATCTCACCGGAATAACTCATGCGACTACTGTAAGGCTCGCTCGTTTTTTTTTAATTCCTGTTATCTCAACCAACAGTTAAACATAGTTTCTGCCTACCTAACTAATTGTTAAATTACGCTAAAATCTCTACATAATACAAAGCAAAATTGCTTTCCGCGTCGATCCGTTTCTCCGTTTACTCCTTCTAAACCACGCAACAGATTTTGACGCAGTTTTCACCAATATATTTATCTTCTATCTCAACTAATAGTTATTTATTTGACCATTGGTCAAGCCACCAATAAAATTAACCACACATTTTGTCATTTTTTTTTTCTATTTTTAACTAACCTACGGACCAAAAAATTCACTCTTAGGGTCGGTAATACTACATAATTATAATATTTATATTAAAACTTGTATTAGCATTATTTTGCTGGTTCTAACACAACCCCTATAAAGATTGACATCATTCAACACAACCCTGCATATTAATAACGCCTATAACATAATTCAAAGAATTTCTACTATATTCTCCTTAATACGAACATTTAATCATCCCTTTATTACCCTCTACATGCAGTAATACTTGTAATACGCCATTAATATTAAAATTAACTGTAGGAACAATTTCTTACATCTGGCAGTATATATCAGCATGCGCGCCATCGGTCGGAGAGTCGATCGCTAATGGAAAATTTATTGTGAATGTAATATTGCGAAATTCCTGACATTCTGGCTGAATTGTCTCGATTGGAAGCTCCTTAAATTCGGGTGGCGAGCGTACTGATAAGACGGCGCTTTGTGTAAGTATTTTGGGATAGAAATTGGGTTTTGAATTAAATGAGCTACTTATACCTCGGACACCTATACACTATTGTGGTTTGGATTATTGCTAGAGAGTCTTTGTGTCCTCAAAATCATGGCTAATCTCTATTTAAACATACTTCAATCATTTACTTCTTTCAAAGGTTATGAGCATAAGAATATTTTTAACCGAAGAAAAAAAAGAGGAGGTTCTCAATTTGACCGTTTATTGTATTTTTTTTGCAAATATGTTACTTTCAAGATAATAAAGAAGCGTAGTATTATTTAACTGCCTTTTGCCAGCGGTTTCGGCCAGGTGGAATTAGTTCTTCCACCGTTATAAACTTTCAACCCCCTTTTTAACCCCTTTAAGGGTTGAATTTCGAAAAACCTTTTCTTAGTGGAGACCTACTCTTCACAAAGAACACACCCTCTAAATATCATGTGTAATAATATACTATACTAATATATATATATATACTTGTTATTAAGATCTCATGTGAAATGTACCAAAAATCACACGAATAAATGAATTTGAATTTAAATTTGAGTCAGGACTTTTAATTTTTTATATTATTATACAGATTGTAAAATCTTTAAGCAAATCTTACTTCCAAATAATATTATAAATGTCCTAAATTTATTTAATAGATATATACAAACTAATAATAATACCTAACATGTACAAATGCGTATGAAAGCAAAGCTCAATTAAATACTAATATTATAAATGTAAAAGTTATGATGGATGGTTGTTTTTTTTTTGGCGGTTTGGGATATCATACAATGACATCTCCCGCTCTGGGTGGAGTGGGAGGGTGTGTCAGACTCTTAATGACTAAAACCTACCCCTGTTCCTTCCCTGCCTGAGTGCAATGGTAACTCTGTTAAGAATTTATCCGCTACCCCTAGGCATATGATGGATGGATGGATGTTTGTTACTCAATCACGCCAGAACAGCTAAACGGTTCCGGATGAAATTTGGCACAGAGATAGATTATAGTCTGAAATAGCAAATAGACAAAAAATGTATAATGGGAGAAGTACTAATTCAACAGCGATTCGGGCGAAGTCACATGCACGACCAACTACTAATAATTCGTAAGCATACCGTTTATAAAAGAAATAGTTGTACTGACCAGGTTGCTTTTCCGTGCAGAAAACTTTTTCGTTCCTATTGCAGTGCTCATTACTCAAGATTAAACATTTTTCTAGACTCAACGAGGTAACTTCGCAACATTTCCTACGCTTTATGTTTGATTTGAAAAGCGCCTTCAACAGAAGTGAACAAACTCTGCCTTTAAGTTTGAATCCAGGTAATGAACTATTTCCACAAACTTGAAACTTTAATCTTTTGAGTTAACCCGATGAAACGGACTGACCAATTTGGTGTCTGTCCAATATTTCTACAACAAATTCAGTGTGGCTTTCGGAGCATGTAATTTGATTTGGTGACCACTATGTCGCATGTCCCGGCTTCAGCTTTTGAAGTTTAAAATTAGCAGCGATTCAGAACAGAATTTTCCGACTGCCTTTTGTAACAACTAGAAATTTTGGTGGCATTTTTATCAGACAAAGCAAAAAAAAACTGGCCAAGTGCGTTTCGGGCAACGCGCAGGGTAAGGTTCCGTAGTCACCCGTTATAACATATTAATTTATTATCATTAGCCTTTTAATGTCCCCACTGCTGTGACGCAGGCATTTTCTCTGTGAGAGTGTGTGGGCCGTAATCCACCACGCTGTCCCAATACGGGTTGGTTGGTGTGTTTATTACTATGATTATTAATTGAGTTAATGGTTCAACGGCCAGTAACAAAGGACTGGGGGATTGTTACTGTGTCTCTGTGTGTACATAAATGATTAAATAAATAAATAAATAAATAAAGGTTTTATTTTTCCTAAATTTTACGTGTTTACTATCCGTTTTAAGTAACAACTTCACCTAAATATTTTTTTGTTAGGATTTTGTGTTTTGTACGTAATTTTTCAAGTACGTACATATTACAAGTTGGTCAACTAATACTCGTAAATAGAGCTATATATACTACCATGACGATTTTTCCAGATTTTTCAAGCCCACAATTTAGCTTTGAATGGCCATTGCTCGACTCGAACAAAAAATATCACTTTAAAGTTTAATATTTCACAAATAAATCACTGAATCGAAACACAGTTTTTACAACCCCCCACGAGTTTGATAAACGTATCCAACGATACCCCACTAGAGGATAAGCGAGAAAAAAAACATCCGCACTTTACATAACACCTACAAAAAAAAAACTTATTCAAAATTTTATTATTTCACTTTCTTGGCGTTATTAATATAATACTAATGCAAAATCGCAGCTTTCTAGTACTAACAATCTCTACGCCATGCCTTGGATGGACAGATGGACAGACCGTAACTACATTCTTGTCCTTGTTATGAATAAGGAACCTTAAAAAAGTATTAGGATATTGATATTCATCATATTTGGTAGGATTGAAAATCCTATTAAATGGAAAAGACAAAGATTAAATACAAAATACTCGTGGCCATTTAGATGGCAAGCGCTTATTAAAGGACCCGTGCCCACTTGTTACGAAAACATGTGGAGTTACAGAGAGCCCACTCCACGGAGCCTACATGGAGGAGAACGAGACAGCAGCTCATCTACCTTTAAGCTGTCTCTAAGTTACAGCGGCCTTTGGCACATGCAACTGAAGGAACAAGGGTGGGTTGTCAGTAAAAATCTGACACGCCTTTCCGCTCCACCCAGAACGGAAGAAGTCATTGGATGATTTCCCAACCTCCAAAAAAAATAAAAATGTAACTGAGATAGTCAGTAACGCACTCTGGTGTTACTGACTATCTTAGTTACATTTTTATTTTTTTCGCTGCTGGCTTTCCATAAGCTGGGGTGGATCGAATTACAAACTAATTGTCCCACGCAAAATACATTTTAATACATGCTTTGGACGTGGAGTTATAATCCTACCCACATACAATACAATGATGCCACGCGATGACAGGCATCAGCGTATCCATTTGAGGCTGATATCACTTAGTTGCATAGAAAGACTGCACACCGTTGACGAAGTGATATAATATCTGCTTATTGTGAAACTGCAGGAGATAAGTCTACTTAACGTAGATTTTTTTTTTTTCACAAAAACTACAACCGATTTCCAAAAAAGAACTAAGTAAGTACACTAAAATTTGCAAAATAACTTTAATTTTGGAAGTCGGTGTTTGTTTTTTGTTTCTTCGTTATTTGACACCAACTTCCGAAATAAAAGTTATTTTACAATTTTTAGTGTAGGTATTTTCTTTTTTGGAAGTCGGTCGGAAGTTTGTATTGTAAAAAAGTTTTTTATATTTTTAACTTTTTAGTTGCAACCCAAATTTAAAACTGAAGAAGTGATGCCAGAATTAATAACCCCAATAAAATGGAATTAGAACATTTTGGAAAAAAACCAAAACGTCATCGTGCATACAAATTTTTGTTTTTGCAGATTTTTTCAAAAAGCGTTGAATCAATTTCGATAAAATTTAAATGGGACATGGGACCACCTAGGAAGTATAATCTACTAGACATAAAAAGAATCATCAAAATCTATTTACAAGTGGCGGAGTATTCGCGTAACAAACACACAAATAAAAAAAAAAACATAGGTACAGACGAATTGAGAACCTCCTCCTCACAAAAGGAAACATTGGTTAGGTTTGCTCACTGACCAATTGGCATTAGGTAACCATTACAATAAGCCTTGCTTCCATTATTGTTTTTCTTCATACGATTTACAAGATTTCTATGTTCCACATCAGCAATTGAAAAGCTGATTGACACTTACCGTGACCCAAGGTCTGGCTTTTACCTTGGCCAAAGGCTTAGTAATGCCAAACCTACAAAGTGGCAATGCTGCCAGTCTTGTGCACATAACCAACCGATAGCGATGCGGAGGAATTTCTCGACACTATATTTTTAAGGTTTAGTTTGTATGATTAGTTTAGTTGGTAGATCACACCCTAACCCCCGATATCCAATTTATTTGAGTATTTTTTTCAGAGTTTATTTTAGTCTGAAAGTCATGAAAATAGAGGTTCATATGTTCTGAATTCAAAAAACGAAATTCAGAAACCAGCCCCTAATATTTTTATATAAATCAATAAATACAAAATCTGATGTACATAAAATCCAAGCACAGAGAAACGCGGTATCGTTTCCACTAACACTAAAACCAGAACCTTCTCCCCAAAAGGAACGGTTTATATCAAATATTTACCTCCGGCTCCGTCTAGATTACCGCGTAACATCGGGTACACTCAGGATTCACGAAGGAATATCAAATTATACGGAGCATTAGTGATACATCCGTATATTCCCTTTACCTTTTCTACATGTTAATGATATACTGAAATTATGTATGAAACAGGAAATATAATTACGGAGGTGAGGCTAAAGGATTATGTTTTTAATAATTCTGTTTGTCACGAGTCAGATTTTTGGTAGATGATAATCCCAAGTAACATATTGTTGGGCTAACAATAAAATTATAGCATTTATTGTTGGCCCAACAATGTTCTGCGTTTGCTAAAGTGGCAATGCCACCAGTATTTTGGATACTGGTTGCGCCGTTTATCGACTTCTAGTGACAATATTTTTCATCGCGTTCCTGTGTCGAAGAGATATGCATTCGCCAGAAATCAGTGCCTACTAACCGATAACCTACCACATATTTCCTTTGTTCTTTATCCTATCCCATATTTTATCCCATAACTTCATCTGTCATCTTCATTTCTTTATTTATTTATTTAACAATAGACATAATTATAAATATAGTACAAAGGAACTGCTTATTTCTTAAGAAATTTCTACCAGCAGAGCTGCGATAGAAGTGAGAAAGAAATGTAGTCAATAGTGTGTAAGAAACGGAAAAAAGAATACGAGATGTCCTATACTAAGGTATCAAGTATTCTTCTATGCAAATAGTACCCTTTAATATATCGATCCAGAGATTATCTCCAACAAATAAATTCTATGAGTCTCGTAAACAAAAAAAAACTTATTTACAAAAAAAACAACCGATCACTTTTTAGTTGTTATACCCCACAACTAAAAACCCCAATAACATGGAACGTGGAATTTAAACATTTGGAGAACACCAAAACGTTATCGAGGTATACGTATTTTTCGTTTTTGTTCAGTTTCTCAAAAAGCGCTGAAGCAATTTATATAAAATTTATATGGGACCACCTCAGGAGTATATAATTTTGAAAATCGGTCCACAACTGACGGAGAAATCGGCGGACATACAAAAAAAAAACACATACAGTCGAACATAGAACCTCCTCCTATTTCGAAAGTCGGTTAAAAATGAAGGCGATACAGTGCGTTGAAATCTCGCGTGACGTCACGCGGCGGACACTTTTTACCACCAAAGTGACCTAACACTCTTGAACTATGATGCGTTTTAACTTTGTCATTTTCTATTGGTTTGGTAAAGCAAAAACACGTGACTAATATTTTTGGTTATTTAACTGACGCAGTAATTAGATTTCTTTTTGTAAAATACCCCATTAACTCCGTAATAAAAGAAAATAAACCTGACACACGCCATTTTATGAAAAAAACTAAGAATTAGAGCTGCGGCCACAGTTTCGATATTACTATTTACTGCTAGTTAAACGTCTAGTATCGGTAGAAACAGTTAACGATTCACTCTATAAATGGATCAAAGGGCTCGTACACGAAAATAAAACCAAATAAATTCACACATGGTTTCTGTAACCAGAGTAATTTATCGTGACAATTGAAACAACGGGTGGTCAACACACCGCAGACAAATTGTAGTTTTCAACGTTTTTCTGCTGAAAATAAAACTGGACACGTACGTTTTTACATTTAAATGGACACGAGCGTGTTTAACTTAGTATTTGTGCTTTTATTGTAAAAGTTGTGTGTATATAATTATAAGGTTTGTTTTATTAAATTTATGAAAAGAACATTATTATTGTGGTTCTGTTCGTGACAATACTCATAAATAGGTATTTCGGGAAAAAACGGGTTAAAATAATTCAGTCCCGTTTACACGAAATACTAAACTTTGTGTATGGTGCATGTATAGGGGTTCCCTCTATCTGGCAGAGTCTTGTTGCTCCGAAATTTGTTTGGCATAACACACTTGGCATAATCTTCTTTAAACGAATATTATAAAGGCATAGAAATTATTAAATATATTTATTGTCTGGCCGAATGTGCATATGTCTGAATTTAGAATGGCATACTTTTAAGGTGGCAGAATTTTATTTGGCATAACAACCTTTGGAAAAGTTAAAGTTACGCATAATTTTGTTAAGCATAACGTTTATTTAGAGCGACAAGTATTTGGCACAATTTAACTTGGCATACTATGAATATGGCAGAATTTCATTTAGAATAATTATACTAGGCATATTGCCATTTCTATACAATAGCATTTTTACAATAGCACCTTCTAAATTAAAATATTGCCTTAAAAAGTCAGTATGTTGTGATTTTTTTTTTTTTTTTTTTTTTTGGGGGGTGGGAAATCATCCAATGACTCTTTCCGCTCTGGGGTGGAGCGGAAGGGCGTGTCAGACTCTTACTGACTAAAACCCACCCCTGTTCCTCCCTGCCCTACGCGCCCGGGGGCGAGGTAACTCTTTCGAATTTATCCTCCACCCCCGGGCAGGCACTGGCCGTGGCAGGCCCCGTCCTTTGCTGACAACTCTTTGAGGCGCGCGTGGAACACTACGCGCCGTCGACTCTCGGGCCTGGTGCTGATCGGACGGCGAGTTACCCGCTACTCGCCGTCCGCAGGCCCGGGTCTACGGTGGCCGGAGATCGTCTCGCAGCCCCCGGCGTCTCCTGCGACGGCTGCTGCTGGGGGCGCTAGGGCGATTCGGTCTCTGTTGAATCTCCCTAACGTGTGCCGCCTCCCTCTTCGCGAGCATTACTGCTTCGCAGAAGTTGGAGACGGCCCCCCATTCCCTCTCACTCCGTACCATGGCCTGAACCAGGGCACGGCGCGAGAGGTCGCTGCCGCCTATCGCATCCACGAGGACACGGCGGTGTTCTGCCCAGGCGGGGCAAACCTCCACCGTATGCTCCACCGTGTCCACGGGGCGATCCTCGCAGTGGAAACACGCAGGGGTCACCTCCGCCTTGATACGACACAGGTACTTCCCGAAACAGCCATGTCCGGTGAGCACCTGCGTCAGGCGGAAGGTGAGGGCGCCATGGCGCCTCTCCAGCCACTCCTCAAAGAGGGGCACTACCGCCTCGATGGTGGCGTGCCCAGCGCTGGGTTGCGACAGTCGCTCTCTCCATGTCACCATGAGATCCTGCCGGAGCTCTGTCCGCCGAGCCGCGAGTTGTCGCGGCAGCGGAGTTTCGCCCCGGCGTTTAGCCTCTCGCACAGGTGCGCGAGGATTTTTGCCTCCAGATCCCACGGTGACAGTCCGGCAAGGAGGCTCGCCGCCTCACGGGAGATCGTGCAGTATCCGCGGATGATGCGGATGGCCATGACCCTCTGGGCCGCGTTCATCTGGCGCGTTGAACGCTGCGTCAATGAACGCGCCCACACCGGTGCCCCGTAGAGGGCCATGGACCGCACGATCCCCGCGTAGAGCCTCCGGCAGGAGGCGTTTGGCCCCTTCAGATTGGGTAGGAGTCGCTTCAAGGCGGCCCCGGCCCTGTCCAATCTGGGAGCCAAACGTCGAAAATGCTCGACGAAGTTCCACCGGCTGTCGAGGACGAGTCCCAGGTACTTCATCGTACCCTCGACGCCGATGCGAACCCCTCCTACCGTGATCTGGGAACCCTCCGGTGGCTCGTTCCGATAGCCATGAAAGCACATGGCCTCGGACTTGTGCAAAGCCACCTCGAGTCCCAGTTGCCGGATCCTCCCTATGACTGTCGCAACCCCGCGTGTCATACGGTCGGCCGCCGCCTCGTGCGACCACCCCTGCGCTAAGACTAGCGTGTCGTCAGCGTAGCACACTACGCTGACGCCAATGGGGAGGTCGCAGCGCAGCACCCAGTCGTATCCGATGTTCCACAAAGGCGGCCCCAGGACCGATCCCTGTGGAACACCGCACGACATCTCTCGCCGGTTCCATTCTCCCTGATGACCGGGGTAGATGACGGCTCTGTCCGTCAAATACGCCTCGACTACGCGACGGAGGTAGGGCGGCACCCGGTGATACCGGAGTGCCTCCACTATGCAACTCCAGGGCAGGGTGTTGAAGGCGTTGGAGATGTCCAAAGACACCGCCAAGACGACCCTGCCCCGGGCAACTGCCTCCCCCGTCGTGAGGGCTCGTACGCGCATGATGGCGTCCACCGTGGAGCGCCCCCTGCGGAAGCCGTACTGGCTCTCCGCCAGATCCGGCCCCACCCGCACCATCTGCCCGACGAGGCGGTCTGCAATTACTCTTTCAAAGAGCTTGCCCACCTCGTCGAGCAGCACAATGGGCCGGTAAGCGGACGGAGAGTCCGCAGGGCGCCCCACCTTCTTGATCAGGACCAGCTTCCCCGTCTTCCACCGACGTGGAAACTGGCCCCTCTCCAAGCATGCGCTTAAAAGCCCTCTGAGTCGAGGCCCGAGAGCCTCTTGCAAGGCCAGGACCCAGGCTTTCCCATGAAAGCCGTCGGGTCCTGGGGCGGTGCTTTTGGCGTTCAGCCTACGCACCGCCGCTCTCAGCTCTACCTCGGTCACTTCGGGAACGTCGTCGTCGTCGGGTTGGTCCGCGTCAGGTACCGCAGGAGGCGGAGCCATAGGCGGAGGGGTATGTTCCCCTCGCGAGGGGAACAGAGCGCTCACCACGCCCTCCACGAGCTGCGGCCGGAGACTCTGCGTCAGCGGGGGGGCCCATGGGCGGAGTTTCTGCCGCACCGCTTTGTACGGGCGCCCCCACGGGTCTCTGTTGAGAGCCTCCAGCGACTCCTCGCGGGCCGATTTCTTGGCCCGCAAGATCTCCGCTCGGAGGGCGGTCCTCGCCGCTCTGTACCCCTCGTATAGCTCCGCCTCGACGGCTTCCGTTTCCGGCGTGCGGTTACGGAGCCGCCTGCGATACCTGGTGTACCGGCGTCGCGCGGCAATACACGCTTGGCGTAAAGCCGTAAGCGCCGCCGACCACCAGTACACTTGGCGCCGAGCACAAGGCCGGACCCGGGGCATTGCCACGTCACAGATCTCGGACATGGCCTCCTGGAACCACTCTGCCTCGTCGTTTATGTCGGCAGGCCTGTCCGGTGATGTCACCCAGGCCTGCACGATCGAGGCTTCCAGGAGTAGCTCCCGGTCCAGCTGCTTCAGCGACCAACGCGGACCACTCGGGGTCTGTCGGACCGGCGCGCTGGAGGTCTGGGCGGAGACGTCAAACCGGATATACCGATGATCGGAATACGTCTCCACCTCCTCCATGACGTGCCAGTCAACTACGCACGGTGACAGGGCGGGGCTGGCGAATGAGATATCCACCACCGATTCGCCCTGCCACCGCACGCACGTGGGGACAGAACCCCGGTTCAGGTTGACCAGGCCCGTCTCTAGGGCCCAGTCCTCCGCCATCCTCCCCCGTGTGTCCGTGTACCGGGAACCCCAAGCCAAGTTCTTGGCATTGAAGTCCCCGAGGACGAGCACAGGGAGGGAACGGTACCCGACGACAACGACGTCTCTCAACTCCGCGAGAGAGATTTGGAACTCGGCGAGAGATCGGTTCGGGGAGAAGTACACCCCTACCACTACTATATCCCCGAACCGTGCTGCTACGCAACCCCGACCTCTCTTGACATCCTCAAGGGTCGGGGTACCGGCGGCGGCCGACGAAATGATGGCCACCGAGCCGTCCAGGTCCTCCACCCAGTCATCCCTGGGCGGGACATAGTACGGCTCGGCGACCACAGCGACGTTAATCGACCACTGCGCCATGCTCTGGAACAACAGGTCCTGAGCAGTGGCACAGTGGTTGAGATTCGTCTGGAGGAGGCGTAATGGGGCCGTTATTGGCATTCCATTACAGCCTCCTCCTGAGCCCCCTGTGAGGGTCCCGCCGCCGCGGCGGTTGCGGCGGCGACGACGACGGCTATGGGGGCGGCAGCGGCGGAAGCGGTGGTGACGGCTGCTGCGGCGGTGACGGTGACGGCGGTGGCGGAGGGCGTGGCCCTGCCTCTGGGCTTGGCCTTGGCCTTGGCGGGTGGAGCGCAGTGGTTGCTCCCAGCCCGGTGATCGGCCGGCTTGCCTGCTGCCGCACATACAATGCAGTGCGGCGCGGCGTTGCACGAGCCGGCCTTGTGACCGGGCTGACCACATCGGAAGCAGTGGTCACTGCGGTCCACCTCCGAGGTGCACTTAGCCGCCACATGGTCACCCACATGGCAGCGGAAACACCTCAGAGGCCTGGGCTCCAGCAGCTTGACCTGCGCTGAAACCCAGCCCACCAAAAGTCTCCGGCCCCCCGCGGTGATGGCTCGGGCCGCTGACACGGGGCAGCTCACCGTAATGGTTTGCAACCCCGCAGTGTCAGGATGGATGGTGCCCGCCCTCACCTGCTCAGCAGGGCACCCTCCAGTCCTGGCAACAGCGGCCACCACCTCACCCTCCGTCACGGAGTCATCCAGGCCCATAATGCGGATGTCAGCGCATTTCGTGGGCCTGGACACCCGGGCCTCGTCCACCAGCAACGCCCTGATCCTTTCGGCCAGGGCGTCAGCGGCTGGGCCGCTGGAGGCACCGGGGACCTCCAGCATCCGGGCTCCGGTCTTGGTGACCTTCACCCGGACGCCGTCGGCGCACCCCACCTCTTCGAGGCTCACCGCCGCCTTCGTCTTTGCGAGCACGCTGCGGTAGGTCACGCCCCTCTTAACCGCCTCCGGCTGTAGTGTGATCACTACAGCTGCGGACTTCGGGGCGCGGAGCCTAGCCGCGGCGGCTCGCTCCTTCTGCCGCTTGCGCCTCTCCCTTCGCTTGGCCGCCCTTGCCGTCTTGCCCGCCCTCTTCTTCTCCCCGACCACTTGCCATTCGGCAGCCCCGGTCGCAGGAGGTTCAGAAGGCGGGGCAGTCTGGGGCGGCCGCCTTGTCGCCTTTGCTGGGACCCTCCCAGGTGGCTTTGGCGGCGCCTTTGGCGCCTTCGTCGCCTTAGACGGGGCCGGCCCCGCGGGCTTCAGCACTGCCCCGCGGTCGGCCCGTCCCGTCGCACCCTTGGGCGCAGCAGCCGCGGCGGCGGCAAACGAGCGCGTTTGCCGCTGGCCCGAGGCCGGCTGGCTCGCCGCTAGCGGAGGGCGCAACACAATGCCCTCCAGCACGGAGAACCGCCTGTTGAAGGCAGCCAGCTCCTGCCGCACCAGGTCGAGAACTTGGTTCTCCGCGGCGGGCAAGGGCTGACTCGGCCCGTGCTGGAGCTCCTCCTGCGCGTCCCTCCGGTGACCTCCTCGGAGTTCGGCCAGGTCTGCCCGGAGCTTCTGGTTCTCCTTAACCAGAAGCTCCGTAGTGGCGGTCAGGCGGGCGACCTCCGCCCGCAGTTTGGACGTCTCGTCCAATGCAGACGGAGGCCCGCCGAAACTCGCCTCTGCCGCCGCCACTATGGAGGCCGTGGCTTCGGAGGTGGCCCTGTTTCTGGATGTGGGCAGCCTCTTCTGCACCACACCCTTGATGGCGGCCTCCACGACCTCCGCAAGCCTGGCCGCTCGCTCCGAGTTGGAGCTAGCGGCGTCCGGCTCTCCACCCGAGGACCCAGAGGCCGAGGCACAAGACCCCAACGCAGCGGGGTGGCGCGCCTCCTTGGCGAGCCTTGCGGCTCTCCTGCCCGCCTTGGTGGCCTTGCTGGGCCTCCGGATCGCTCCTCCTCCCCTCCGACCGGTGGGGATCTTGGGAGGCGGGGCCATCACCTCTACATCAGAGGACGACTCCCCGCCATCCCCCGACTTGGAGCGCTTTTGGTTCCGGAAGAACCGCGAGCATTCACCCACGACTCCCCCGGAAGCACCCACTTCCTCTTCATTCTCCGGACTCCCAGAGCCCGGAGCTGCTACCAGTGCTGCGCCGGACTCCGACGCAGCACCACGCTCCACCTCCTTGCCGACTTCGACTTGGCTATCATCGCCCGACCGCGGCTTGTCGGGCGTCTTATAGCAAAAATTGATCATCTCCTCAAATGGAGGAGATGATCTGGAGCCTCCTCGGCTCTTGTTGTCGGGATTGTCCCCGACAAGCGGATCCAGGTCGTTGTTTGTGGAGCCTCCTCGGCTCTTGATGCCGTCGCCGGCATGCGGAAGACCAAAGTCGCCCCCCCCAGCATACGAATGGGGGCGAGACGCTCCGTGGAGCGCAGCGGTTCCCCCACCTTCTTGAAGGTGGTTGCCGCCCTGGGTAATTTTATTCGCTTCAATCTTGTCTGTCATGTTTGTTCCTTTTAAGGGTGTGGTCCCTGACTCCCCCTACTCAACCTCCCTATCTTCTTCTAGCATATCGCATAAAACACATTCACTCTCTCTCATTCATTCACTCACTCACACACTCTGCCCTTATGGGCCCTCCCTAGTTTCGGCGCCGCTCTCAAGGTCACATCTGGTGAACAGATGCGTACCAGAGAGCAGCGACGAAGATTCCCCCAGGTTCCACGCCGTTAGGAGGCTCGAACAGCTTGCTCAAGTCTCCCAACGGCGCGGCCCTCTTGTGAGGCGCTAGCATCCGGACATCCCTCCGGTACGCATCCCATAGCCACGCCTCCAAGCTTAGGATTGGGTGGAGGTCGCATCCACTGGCAGTCGGTGATGATCGACTGACAATGGACGCGACCCCCGGTGTGTTCCTCTTAGTCGGGCCTCTCCCCTGGAGCCTTCCGGCACAAGTTAGTCACTCATGCCGGAAGTCCCCAGGATCATGGAGACCCATAAGCCCCACCACGACGGCAACGTGGAAACACTCGGTGGGGAGTATGTTGTGATACAAAAGTTAGTTACAGAAACGAATCGCTGCAAAACCGACTCCACGTAGTCTTGTTTGCCCTACCCCTAGAGTGTAATTTAAGCCCGCGTAGGCGCATAGGGGCGAGGTGGCCTGCGAGCTGAGGAGCAGGTGGTTTTGGTACGCTCGCCGCCGCGGCTATGGCTGGCCGGCTGGAGCCCCGGCCAGCAAGCCGAGGCTGCGGTGGTGAACGTTAAAACCATCTGCGACGATAAGCTCGCTTAGGACCGCCAGAGCCCCGCAGCACCGGAGCCGTGACAGAAACCATGCCTGCTGCATGTTGCATGCTTGATGCATGATTGCTGCTTGTATGCTGGTTGCTTGCTGTATGCTTGCTTGCTGCATGCCTGCTGCATGCTTGCTTTACATATGCATATGCTTTTTTTTGCATATTTCATGATTGCTGCATGCATGGTATATGCTTGTTTACATATTTGCATGCTGCATGCTTGCTGCATGCATGGTGTATGCTTGTTTGCATGCTTCTTACAGGCAATTTAAAACCATATGTTCACAATCAACTGTTTTATTTAGTGATAATATTACATGCAGAAAAATAATTAATTAAACAAAATACATAGACAACTTACGTAAAACTAATCTTAAATCATTTTTGTTAGTGTGGTAAGAAATACAAAATTATTCTAATGTGATAGATGACTCTTGTAATTATTATGGATATGAAATGTATGCCAAAAGATGATTCTAACTATAAACTTTTTGAGATACTCGTATGATAATTCTGCCTCTTAATGACTAGGTATAGATAGGAAATATATGCCAAAAGACAATTCTGACTGTGAACTTTCTGTGATATGATGGTTCTACTTTTTAATTATTATGGATATGAAATTCCATAATAATTAAATGTTTAATTATGCCTAAAGATGATTCTGCTTTACAAAATTATGAGTTTTGAATGTATGCTAAATGAGTGTCTGCCAAACGATTTTCTGCGAAATGATGTTTATGCTATCCGCTGTTATGCAAAATAATATTATGACATAAAAAGTTCTGCTATAAAAGGTGGACCCGCATGTATAGTTTTCAACTTTTTTCAATTTTTAATAACAACTCTTCAAAATCCATATTGTTTATTTTTTATATGAAACACAAAACATCACTGTTGGCGACCAGCAACTAAACTCTTTTTATATTTATATTTGTTTCCTTTTTTATTTTTATTTATGCTTGTTTCTGTATCAGTCATTATATATATAAGTGTCAGTCATTATAGAAGAAAACGATGTGCTAGAATAATAAACTCAATAAAAAAGTGCGTGTTTCCTTAGGCTAGCCGATGACTTGTGATTTTTGTCACTGTCACCTGCTGTCACGCACGATGCGCCCACTTGAAAAGTCACTGGGTAACAAAACGCGCTCATTATTGAAATGGATTTCGTACAGATTGCTGTAATAAGTGCTCTTAAAATAAGAAGAAGAAAAATTAAACGAAAAAAACCCTACTGGGTGCATCCCATATACACTGAAAGATTGTTTCAAGGAAAATTGTACACTCTATATTCTAATCTACGTCAGTATCCTTCAAAATTCAGTCACCTAGGAACTATTTGTCACCGTATTTTCACGTCACCATGATCAGCGCACTCCCATGTATCTTCATAGCACTCGACTGGGTAACAAAAAGTCACGGTGACAAAAACCACAAGTCAGCGGCTAGCCTTATGTATTAAGCCATCAGCTATCCTCATCTTCAACAATCACCTTTCTGGAAATTGTAAATGTAAAACTCACGATTTTTAAATTACATTCTCTCTTAAACAAGATGCGATCAAATTTTAATTAGTAGGTAATTTAATAATTTAGATTACGTCTTAACTAGCGAAGTTGTGTTATTAATTTTGGTATCTTATGAAAGATAATGTTGGGAAAAATGGCCAAGTTATTTTTATTATAGGAGTTATAAAAAGATGCCAAGTTATTTTATTTTTTTATTGTTGATAGGCACGCGTTTGACCACTATCTCACCTGATGGTAAGCGATGATGTGGTCGAAGATGGAGCACGCTTGCCTAGAAGTAACCTATTCACTCTTGACTTAAAGACTCCCAGGTTGCAGCTATCAGGAAACACAGACTCCGGTAGGGAATTCCACTCCCTAGCTGTACGCACAATGAATGTTCTCTCAAAACGCTTGGTGCGTATGGATGGGATGTCCACTATGAACCGGTGGCACTTCGCCGTACGACGTCTTGTGGTCCGTTGATGAAACGGGCTTGGCGGAATCAAATTATGCAATTCCGTCGCACACTCCCCAAAATGTAACCGATAGAAAACCGACAGGCTAGCAACTCATACTTATTACTTTATCTAAGTAATACTACTACTTATTCAATCAAACATTTTTCTCGCCAGTTTTCACTAATAGTATGAGTGTACCACATAAAGCATATACATAACAGTATGAAACCCTTAAGTAAAAAGGCGAGCCCTTTGCCACCTAGTGTAAAGCAATCCGGGCAGCTTCTGAGACATTTCAGACGTCAAAAACCAAATAAAATTTTACCCTATCCGAGAATCTGAACCAGTCTCCATTGCTGAGCTTGGGATACTAAAGAAAAACTGGCAAAGTGCGTGTCGCACTTCGGATATTTAGGGTTCCGTATCAAATGATGGAATTATTGAAGAAAAAATCTGATTCATCAATCTAATGGTATTTTTTGTAAAATATACGCCTTAAACATAATCACCATTTTAAAATTCATAGGTCAGTGGGAAATTAAAATATTCTTCGGAACAAAATTTTGTGACAGACGACGGACAGACGGACTGTTGAGTGACAGGAATAGGGCTTCGTTTGGACCCTTCGAGTACGAAACCCTAAAAACTCGCATTCCGAGTCGGTCTTTCTGTTTATTTACTAACTCCTCCTAAACCACGCAAGGTTTGTGAATATAATTTCCACTCGTGCGAAACCAAGGCATTAAAAAAAAGAAAAAAAAAGGCAGGTTGTTAGTCCCAACTTAATATAGAAATTCAAAAGTAAGTAAGTTTGTTTGATTATCTTTCCAATTATGATTGAATAGTCATCCCTCATCATCAGCCTTTTATTGTCCCCACTGCTGGGGCACAGGCCTCCTCTATGTGAGAGGGTGTGGGCCGTAATCCACCACGCGGGCCCAATGCGGGTTGGTGGATGGCATATGTTTTCGAATTTTTAGTTCTAGGACATGCCGGTTTCCTCACGATGTTTTCCTTCACCGTTTTGAGAGCAGTGGTGGTGAAATAATTTACACAAAGTAAAGCGCCTGCCTGGGTTTGAACTCATGACCTACAACTTGTAAGTCGCGGCCAATACCACTGGGCCACCACTGCTCCATCTCCATCCACTGGGTCATCCCTATTCAATCATAATTCGAAAGACAATCATCATCAGTCATCTCCAGAGTTTAGGTGTACCATCGTGGTGAAAGGATTAGTCAGCTAGACTCTGCGTTACCGAGTGCTAGCTGTCCAGGGTGCGCCGGGCGTTTAGAATCGCAAAACGATATTTTTAACGCCGCTCGGGGAGGCTCTAAACGTGGCCACCTTCTGGGCACAAACAGTATGATTGTATAAGCACAAACAATGTATCATCGACACGAAAAGAAGAAGAAATCTCCAGAGTAAAAAAAAAAAAAATTTAGTCGTAAGTTAGATTATCAAAAAATATTGGACACGTATTTTTTGCTTTATCAAATCAATAAAAAATGCTATAGATAAAACGCATCTAAGTTCAGAAGTGGGCGCTTGGTACGACAATTTTGAGTTAAAAGTGGTATAATTTTAACTTAGATGTGACGTCACGCTAAATTTCAACGCACTGTATCGTCTTCATTTTTTGTTTACGTGACAAAAGATTAATTACGTGTGCAATATTTTTTGGTAATCTAAATGACGGACTAATTAGATTTTTTAGTTATCTACCCAATTATAGATATTTGCTTAAACGTCAATTGACTGTCACTCAACCACCCAACAGATGTCATCAGGCTATAGATATTTGCGCTACCCGTGCGAAGTCACGAAAACATAAATGCAAACTGAGCTGTAACATCTTCACTACATATTATAAAGCCAAGTCTCCGCCGTCCAACCGCCGTTCAACCAAGAAACCGCCGTCCAAGTGGACACGGTGGAGCATACGGTGGAGGTCTGCCCCACTTGGGCGGAGCACCGCCGCGTCCTCGTGGATGCGATAGGTGGCGGCGACCTCTCGCACCCGGCCCTGGTTCAGGCCATTTTGCGTGGCGATAGGGAATGGGAGGCAGTCTCCGCCTTCTGCGAAGTAGTAATGCTCACGAAGGCGGAGGCGGGACGCCTGAGGGAAGCTCAACGGAGTGGCCGTCACGGCCCCGGCCGCTACCACCGCAGGAGAAGTACTGGGCGTTGGACGTCGCGTGACGATCGCCGGCCACCCTAGACTCGGGCCTGCGGACGGCGAGCAGTGGGTAGCCCGCCGTCCGATCAGCACCAGGCCCGTGAGTCGACGGCACGTAGTGTTCCACGCGCGCCTCAAAGAGATGAGTGTCAGCCACCACTGACGGGGCCCATCGTGGCCGGTGCGTGCATGCCTAGGGGTAGCGGATAAATTCTGAAAATGAGTTATGGCACCTCTGGGCACTCAGGCAGGGCAGGGACAGGGGCGGGTTTTAGTCAGTAAGAGTCTGACACGCCCACCCGCTCCACCCAGAGCGGGATATGTCATTGGATGATTTCCCACCCCACAAAAAAAAAAATCTGCCGTGTCTGTTCGCGATAAACTCAAAAACTACTGAACAGATTGTCATGCGGTTTTCACCAATAGATAGAGTAATTTTTGAGGAGAATTAGGTTAATAATTTGTACACGTGCGAAGCTGAGGCGGGTCGCTAGTTATACCTATATAAAACAAAATCGCGTTAGTTACACCATTTATAACTAAAGATCGGCTGGACCGATTTTAATGATTTTTAAATTGTTGGATTTGTCTACGTCCCAAATAGCAGAATAACTTACATCGGAAAATCCTAAGAAAAAAAAAACATTTTTCCTTAACTATAATTGATATCTCGAGAATGAATTAATTTATTGGATTTTGGGCGGTACGAAGGTCGCCGATCCAGCTAGTAGTTATATAATACTAACTTGTGTTACTGTTTAGTAAGTGATCAATTACCTACTAAGCTAATGCACTAATCCATAATTTTGCTATATACTACTAAAGACGGAAGCCATGTAAGTAGGGATAATCTTTTCACAACTTTTCACTTGACTTAACGGCTAACTATTCGAACACAAACGCCGACATTTTAAAGGAAATATCAATTACTGAAGTTACATTGATAAATCAATATGGTTTTGCAAAAGAAAATGTTGACTGATGGATGAAACAAAAGAGTAATAAGGATCGTTTGCTTCAATGGATTCTACATTTTGTTTGCTTATCAAATGCCTTCGAGTAATCCATAAATGCAAGATAGAGATAGACATAAAATTCAATATGTTTTTCTATTACTGGTCGGTGGTTGCTTATCTAATTCTCCAGTGATACGAATTTTTTTTTATGGCTTCCTGACGAATAAGCTTGAAGATGCTGCAGCTCAAGACAGCTCAGAAGGGAAGTGTAAGGAATGCGGGGAGGCCTTGGTCCACGAGTGGGACAGACAAAGATAACTAAAATTTAAAAAAAACCCGACTAAGTGCATGTCCGTAGACCGTACTTCACCTAAGTAATTTTTGAAGTTATACTTCTTTTGGCACATTAGGGAAAAATGATTAGAGTAAATTTTTACGATGCGTGCGCAAACCGTCACAAAAAACCGACACTCTGAAGTTAGCTATATTCTATGGTTCATGAAGAATGATTGTTTTCGTTTTGTAAACTTTGTAACATTTTGGTGTTTTATCTTGTTACGCCAAAGAAGTATAACTTCTAACGTGCGTACATAAGTACACACACACTTTTTTTCCAAGGATTTTGTATTTTGTACGAAATTTAACAAGTAGAAACATTTTATAAGTTTGCTATAACTCTAAAACTAACAGAGCTAACTTAGCCGTGATAGTTTTCCTTTTAATTTCGTTATATATACTACTGCCCTGAATTTTTTTCATATATCCAAAAGCAACCATTTACTCGTAGCTGGCATGGAGGAGACACTTGAAAAATTAGCAATTTAAAGCTTAATTTTACGCAAACGGATCCCTGAATCGAAAAATCGATTTTACAGACCAATTACTGTTTTTTAATGGCCTATCCAACGACACCCCACACAATGGGATAGACGAGAAAAAAAAAAACATCCTCACTTTACTTGTACAGGAGGTACCCAATTTTTTTTTTATTATATTATTTTACGACTAGGCGTGATTTATATGTATATCCATGCCAATTTATAGCTTTCTAGTACTAAGAGTCTCTGAGCTAAGCTGCCGACGGGTATGGTGAATCTTTATGGATTCCCTGATGACTACGGAACCCTAAAAAGGTATTGTAGCAGATAGCGTGCTACAGTTTCTGACATAGGAAAAGGCGAAAGATTATTTTGTTTTTATGTATATGAAAGTGAAGGAACTCGTAAAGAGCTCGTGGTTAAAGGTATAAAAACCACACGGGTCGATCCATTAGGTTAAGCTAGCTTGCCGGGGTTGGTCCATGGATGGGTGACCATCTTTACATATCGGTATCGGACTCCTTCGTGCCTCGTTGTCAATCGTGGATCTTTGACAGTCATTACGGGTCGTCCGAAGCCCGAAAGTCTGACAACCAGTCTTACCAAGGGGTATCGTATTACCCATTAGCTGGGTTGTGGAGGTAAGATAGACAGTCGCTCCATGTAAAATACTGGTAATCAGCTGCATCTGGTTAGACTGGACTGGACTGGACTATAAATATCTGCGTAGGTACATGGCTAATCTCCGTTAAAATTGTCCACCGTAATCGAAATTCGGTTGGGAGGAATATTACATTGTAAGTTGTCACCTAGCTGCCAACCGGAAAATATGTGAGTAAAACGAAATAAAAAGTTAATGTTAAAAAACATTTTTCAAAGTAGATTTTATTCCAGCTATCACAATTAGTTGTGTACTGTGGTGATTGTATACACAGCCTATAGCCGGCGTGTGAACCGGCCTTCAGCTGGCAGTCAATAAAATTGAAGAGTGGTTCGAATGTTAAGTTTAGAAGAAAGTAGTAGTAGCGATTCGTTTTAGGGAGTTCTAGTGCGCCCGTAGAATTGGGCGCTTGCATGTATTTATTTTGTATTTATAATAAAAGTATAGTTCGCTCTCCCAACGCGTTTCCCTTCTCATACTCAAGAATCGATTCATAGTACATTTGCACACCCCACGCTAACTGCCAGCGAGTGAGACAGCTCCCCACAGCTACAGCAGCGCCCCTGGAGCCCTGCAAACTCTACAGTACTTACACAAAATTTCGTGTCCATACTGCTCAGCATTGAAGAGTTCCTTCATCTGGCACTAATCCTGGTTATCGATTCTGGTCATGCTTACCATAAAAATGCATTGTCATTGAAACTGAATCACCACGTAAAAAATCAACTCCATAAGATAAGGGGAAGTGGCTCTGATTCAGCTTGCAAGATTTGACCTAAACATATAACCTACGTCCCGGCTTCGAAAGCATTCCCCTTACACCCTGTATATCATATACAAACATTGTAAGTTAAAATAAAAAGCGTCTAAAAACAAGTAACAAGTTAAACTGTATTTTCAATTACCCGCATATCACCGCCATCAAAGTTTTCAACATTGAATTAAACTAACAGTTTTTCGAGCGCAAACTAACAGCATATTCACAAAACTTATCTAACTAAAAAAACAGGAAAAACAATTTGACAGCAAAAAAATATAAATAGGAAAACGTTTTCACTTTCCGCTTTTTAACGTTGACTTTAACAACGTTGCGGTCAGAAGCGATTAGGTTGTCCCACAAAAAATAATAAAGTGGATGTAACATTTTAAGTGGAAATCGACTGTTCGTTATTAAAGTTAAGGCTGAAATTCGTTCAGTGTAAAGTTTTCAGCATGAACACCTTTGTCACGCGTGGCTCGTGGTACTTTATCTTATTTTGCTGAAGCTTAAATTCTTCACGCTCTAATAACCTACCGTGTTACTTGGTGGAAAGCGCTTTAACATTTATGGTGTGGGAACATAACCTTTTGGCATTTACACAGGCCAGTGTTGTTACAGTATTTTTACACAAGGGTTTGTTTTTCGCCTAGCGGTTAAGGGCTAAAAATAGTTTTAGTGTGTTTAAACTGCGTTTGAGAGTGTTTTATAGTCTCTAAATTACTTTGTGCTAAGTTGAGTTTAATTTTCACCTGCGTACCGTGCTTGAGCTTATATAAAAAAGGTTCCTTTGTGCTAAGTTTTTTAAATAGTTTTGTAATTTATATTAAAAACAGGTTTTTAACAAAACCATTTTTATGTCACACAAACATTCAACACTCACTTTAATCCCTTAGGGGATAAATTTCCAAAACTCCTTCACACAGTGCACACTTACGTTATTTAAGGAACATTTGTTCAAAATTTCGAGTTTCTCGACCCAGCGGTTTCAGCTGTGCCCTGATCGATCAGTCAGTTTCTTACTTTATATAAATATAGATAGAATATATTTTATCTATTCTTTTCCTTGTATATTTAATGTAGGTATTTACATCTTATTTTTTGTGAAATAATTTTTTATAGGAATATATATATAATACCTACTCCCGAGTACAGGAGTAAATTTTAGAATTTGGAGTAACATGGCAGGTTACTCCAAATTCAGTCAAGACTTCAAAACAAAGATAATCCGATAAAAGTTATAAATAAATCAAATAAAATCAAAAAAGAAAAGAGTTCGAACTTGAAATTGAATTCCAAACTGATAAGTTCGAAAAAAAATCTGATAAGTTGATTCAGATGCTTGAATAAAAATTCAATTTGTTGTAAATCATATTCTAGTTTATTGTAAGTGCATTTCTTTTACAAATGAGCTCTATCTTCGTTTTTATTCGGAACCTAGTTGGAAACTTTTTAACTAGAAATGTGATATTTATTTTACGAGTCCTTCTTTATTTCACAGTGAACGTGTTTTCAGTCAGTTGCACTCTTTGTCTTCGAAATTTGTGAAGCACCTACATAAAGAAACGTTTGCATATACGAGCTTAGAGAATAATATGGACGGCCTCGTTGGTCCAGTGGCCGCAAGCACTAAGCACTGCTAAGCATGAGATCCGGTCCGATACGGGTCGGGTAAAATGTTATTGGGTTAGCAAAGTGTTTTCCATCCATAAAATTTCTCAGTAACTTGCACCAGAATTTGAGCACGGATGATGGTGATTGGCTGCCTACTACACGGGACTCAAACATACCTGACGTAATGCAGCTATACTATAGAAACATTATTGACTTACCCTTTGGAGATTACAGGCGATACGTTAAGTTTTGTTTTACAGCGTCGTAGTGTGTTATTGGCATTACCTGGAATAAGGAAAATTGTCATTAAAATACTGTCTGCCTCTACCTCATCATCATCATCATCATTTCAGTCGAAAGACGTTCACTGCTGGACAAAAAAAAAAGCCTCCCACAAGTGTTGCCACAATGACGAGTCCTGTACGCCTCGCATCCATCGGCTACCTGCGACCCTCACCAGGTCATCGGTCCACCTTGTTGGAGGCCTTCCAACGCTGCGTCGCTACTCCAGAACCTTTCGGCCCCACCGACCGTCCATCCTGCGGGCAATGTGCCCAGCCCACAGAACACTGGAATGCTGGAATGTGCCAGCCGCTTCAGTTTGGCAATTCTTCGGGTTATGTCGGTAGGTAACCTTGGTTCTCTTGCGGATATCATCATTCCTGATTCGATCACGCAAGGAATCTCCGAGCATAGCCCTCTCCATTGCCTTTTGGGTGACTTAAAGCTTTCTGATGAGGCCCATTGTGAGCGAACACGTTTTGGTTCCATATGTCACTGGCAATACGCACTGGTCATAGACTTTCGTCTTGAGACACTGTGGTATGTGTGCGTCTACCTATATTTAGATACTTTTATGGTATTATGTCTAATGGTTTGCTTAAATAAAATGTTATAATTATTAATGTTATAGTTTTTAAAATAATTTTCTATAATTAAAAAAAAATTAAAAACACGCTTTGTTTTTTATCTTCTTATTAGCAGACTCTTTCATTTGATACCCATAAGATGAAAATGCATAAAAAATAACTAGTATGCCATCTTTTGAAGTCCGTCATATTTGATTTAGTATTACGTCACTTAGCTCACCATGCATGCATCATTATCATCATCATCATCATCAGCCTTTTAATGTCCCCACTGTTGAGGCACAGGCCTCCTCTCTGTGAGAGGGTGTGGGCCGTAATCCACCACGTTTTTGAGAGCAGTGGTGATGAAATAATTTACACAAAGTAAAGCGCCTGTCTGGGTTTGAACTCACGACCTACAACTTGTAAGTCGCGGCCGTCACCACTGGGTTCACTGCTCTCATGAATGCATCATCTCCATGCATGCATGTTTCAATTCAATCCGACGTTTTTAAGTCGGTGAAAATCACGTACAAAGATTCCGTTACGTAGATACATACCACGCTAATAAAGGCATGTTATAAACTAAGAGACACGCCTAAAGGTACGCAATTTTATTTTTATTAATCTTTTCAGAGAAAAAAAAAAACTGGATTGTAATGACGTCGATTAACTAACCGTGTATTGTCATCTAAACTCAATATGTTGGTGTGCAAAATTTCAGCTCAATCGAATACTGAAAAGTGGGTCAAAAACTTCTAACATTTTTTTCCATAGAATAGAGTAGAATATTTGTATTTGCAAAGAATCTAGGTATATACATAAGATGTTACAAATATAAGGGTTCCTAAAATTCACAATAATACAAAATAAACAAATAATAAAGGCGTGTTGAAATGCCAGATACTATACCTATTGTTTAATTAATACAATAATTCAATTACAAAATCAATGACTAAGGAAACGTTAAAAAATTAGTAAAACGACGGAAACGCATTGTGCCCTCACGAATGGAGGCTCACAATGTGAAAGGCAGTCCATTTACAGATTGAAGCGTCGACCGCAGCTCTGTAGCGATGCAGCACAGAAAATGATAGAGGGACATCCGCTTATTAAACACAATTTGAGAGGGAAATGATTTTCTCAATGCTGTGTGATGATTCTGCTGAAAATGGCAAATGGCAGATTTTCAGTCAACTTGGTATATAAAAACCCCTTCCTAACAAAAAAAAACTTGAGAGGTGTCAAGGGATGGAACGAAGTTCCTTTCGATTAATTAGTGAAGGAATTGTAATATATATATTTTTTTTTATTTTATAATATTTTTTTTATTATTAACTACGCACACACGCACGCACGTAAGAAGTTATACTTCATCATCTCATCTCATCTCATCTCATCGCAGCTCAGCTCAGCTCAGGTCAGCTCAGCTCAGATCAGCTAAGCTCAGCTCAGCTCAGCTCAGCTCAGCTCAGCTCAGCTCAGCTCAGCTCAGCTCAGCTCAGCTCAGCTCAGCTCAGCTCAGCTCAGCTCAGCTCAGCTCAGCTCAGCTCAACTCAACTCTTTAGCAATAACAACAACTATAACAAAAGTAATTGTAATAAAATTTTATTTTTTTTAATAATGCTTGATCTGCTTGCAAACTTTGTACCTACCCACCAAAAATACAAGAAGTTTTTATAAGATTGTTTTTCCAACACAATCTTTTTGGATGGACAGCCTCATTAGTGTCGTGACAACTTTTCGTAAGAATTTTTTCCGTCTAGCCCCCTTTCACAACGCGCGATAAGGAACTTCGTTCCAATAAGAGTTTAGCAAATCCGTCATATAAGCCGAAGTTCTGCCCGAAACAACATTAAAAAAAAATACAAACATCCGAATTGATAAATTCCTCCTTTTTGAAGTTGGTTAAAAAAAACTGGTCAAGTGCGTCTCGGAATTCGCACATTGAAGGTTTGTACCATATATTGGTATTTGTTAGTAAAGTATACGTAGTTAATTTCACGTTCCGGTCAATGGGAAGTTAAAAAACTCTTCGCAACAAAATTTTGTGACAGACGACGGACTGATAGACAGACGGACACGTGAGTGAGAACAATAGGGCTCCGTTTGGACCCTTCGGTTACGGAACCCTAACAAGGAATTGAATATAATTATGAAATCTGTAAAATGTTGAGAAAATTTATTAATCTGGAGTAGCTCTAATAACTAGATCAGAGTACCAACGTTTATTTCGTGTCATTTCATTTATTCAATTACTATTTACATTGTGTCAGAATTTTAACAATCATTCAAAAAAAAAATACTGCAAACAATCAAAAAGCATCACAATATCAAATCACATTAATAAAACCTAGTTCAGACTATGGTTTTAATTGCCTTAAAATCGTTAAAAACGTTTCAGTAAATTGACTTACTGTCTACCCTACATCGTAAGCCACATCTGGAAATTCATCAAAAGTTTTGAACAATTCTAGTAAACGTAAAACCACTCTAAAGCATATTGAGTTTTTGTATAAACAACAAGAAGTGTTCGTGTGACGAAATGAAATATTTCCAAGAATATTGAAATGTTATTATTAGAAGCTAAATTAAGTTTGGAAGTAATAATTTTGGTATTTATGTTACTCGTGATTTCCATTAAATGAGATTCTAAGAATAATAATGTTTAGGTAAGTATAGAGCAATCAACTCCTGTACCAAAATAAATCCTACTAATATTACAAATGGGAACGTTTTGATGGATGAAAGTTTGTTACTCTATCACGCCAGAACAGCAAAAATGGATATATTATAGTCAGAAGGAGAATGTATGTTATAATTTATAATGGGAGAAGTACTAATTTCACGCAGTCAAAGCCTCTGGTGGTAGCAATATACTTTGAAGAACGATATGGGATGTAGGTGAATAAAAATAATAGTAGTTGAATAAATAATAATAAAAAATGTGAGCCGTCACGGGACGCCTGGCAGATGTGAAACATCGACATTATTTTGTAATAGAAAACAAAAAATCTTACTATTTGATGGTGTAATAACAAAACAGAAAAACATCGTATAGCGTGGCGACGCGTCGCCACGGCATGCGTCGCCACGCCAGAAATCGGTTTTACGTGCGGCTATAGATGTTTCACATCAATAATATTCCACAACTATCACACAACGCCATCTAGTCCCAAGCTAAGCAGAACTTGTATTATGGGTACTAGACAACTGATAAACATACTTATTTCTAAATACATAAATATTATAGATAAATTACACCCAGACACAGAACAAATGATCGTGCTCATTACACAAACATTTGTCCTGGGTGGGAATCGAACCCACGACCTCCGGCATAGCAGTCAGGGTCACTAACCACTAGACCAACTGGCCAGTCCAAATAAGACTACTCAGCCATGGCTTTTTTTTTTGGGGGGTGGGAAATCATCCAATGACTTCTCCCGCTCTGGGTGGAGCGGGAGGGCGTGTCAGACTCTTACTGACTAAAAACCACCCCTCTTTCTTCCCTGCCTGAGTGCCCAGGGGTGCGGTAACTCATTTTCAGAATTTATCCGCTACCCCTAGGCATACTCAGCCATGGCTTAAAGTTGTTTTTATTCTTCCTTCATACACTAGCACTGGATGGATGGATTGTGTGAGGAGTGATATGAAAGAAAAGGGAGTTAGTGATAGTGTAACGGCTGGCAGGACAGAATGGAAGAAAAAAACGTGTTGCAACAAATGAGGACAATGTGTAAAGTCACACTTACGTCAAAAATGTACCACGTCCCCATTCCTGACCTATGATGCGTTTTATCTTAGTCATCTTTTAGGGTTCCGTAGTCTTAACAAGGATAAGGAACCCTCATAGTTTTGATATGTCTATCTAAGGCATAGCTTAGAGACTGTTAGCACTCGAAAACTGTAGTTTTGCATGGGTATGTTCATAAATTATGCCAAAAAAATAATACAATTAAATCTTGAAAATGATTTTTTTGGTAGCTCCTATAGGTAAAGTAGGGATGAAAAATTTTTTTTTCGCCCATCCTACAATGTGAGGTATCGTTGGATAGGTGTTTCAAAATCATTTGGAGCTATAAAACAATTTTTTGATACAGTGATTCGTTTGCGAAATATCAAACTTTTGAGTGATATTTTTTGTTCGAGTCGAGCGTGTCTAAAAGCTGAACTGTTTGCTTGAAAAATCTGACAAAAAAATCGTGATGGCAGTATTATATAACTAACTTTGCAGGAAAACGGCTTAGATCTGTTATTTTTAGTCGCCCAACTTATAAAATGTTCCCACTTGGAAAAAATCGTATAAAAACACAAATCTTTAGAGAACAAATATTTAGGTGAAGTTGTTACTTATTTATTGAAAACGTAAAATTTTGGAAAATAATATCTTTTTTTTTTCGTTTTTAATTTAAACGCTTCTGTCCGTCAAACTGTGTACTCCAGTAATATTTTCATGGTAATAAACATAAAGTCTTCTAAGTGCGCATGTTATAACGTGCAACCACGGAACCCTACACTGCGCGTGGCCCGACACGCATTTGGCGGGTTATTTATTGGTTTGGTAAAGCAAAAAATACGTGTCCAACATTTTTTTGATAATCTAACATAAGGACTGAATATAATTATTATTTTTGTACCCAGTAATTATCCCAATTTAATTGAACCTTCCAGCCTACACTCGTAAACAAAAAGTTTAGTGCTACAACCACCTACATTCAAACAAATTTCTTCTGTACTAAAACAAGTAATTAACACACACTCGTTTAGTAACGAAGACCTATCCTTAATAGGCCAGTCATTACCATCTTCTTAATAACCCGAACCCTTAACCCATATACTAACAGTTGAGAGAGAAAAAAGCCGGCCAAGTACGTGTCGGACTTCATACATTTAGGGTTCCGTACCATTTGAGGGAATTATGTAAGAAAAAATCTGTTTTATACAATTAATAACAATTATGTATTATTTAGAAATATTATTTATATTATATATTGGTATTTGTTAGTAAAATAAACGTAATAATAAACATTATCACCAAATTTCAAGTTCATAGGTCTATGGGAAGTTAAAAAATTCTGCAGAACAAAATTTTGTGACTGACGGCGGACAGACGGACACTTGAGTGACAGCAATAGCAATCCGTTTGGACCCTTCAGGTACAGAACTCTAAAAACCAGTCAAGTGCGAGTTGGAACTAAAAAAGAAAAAACATTTATTTAGCGACAGTCACCAAGCTTCCAATTTTTTTTAAATAAAAAGTTACTCTCATTAACAAGAAAAAGTTAAAATAACATAGCGTGTGCCTCAAAGGGTTCGGAACGATTTCTTTTTTACATTTTTTATAAAAATCATAGACGTCTTATAGATTTTCCTGTAATCTGTAACAAAGAACTAATTACTTCAATTTTTCAAAAATTTAAACTCGTTAGTTTCGGAGATCTCACCTCACCCTCTCACAGAGAGGAGGCCTGTGTTCCAGCACATTAAAAGGCTAATGATGATGATGAGTTTCGGAGATAACATGAGGGGAAAGGTAAATTTTCATGTATTTTGTTAAATAACTTTCAATCTATTTATTGGAAAATTACAACTCTCAACAATACATTTGAGACCCCAACAGTGTGCCCTTTCATTTCAAATATCGTACGGTATAGTTTGAAAAACATTATTATTTAATTTGCCGATCTGCGCCTCAAAAGTGACCCCCATATTCCAAATTCATTAACTTTTAGTTACACGTTCGTGTTTGGGTCATAGACATTTATGTTTGTACCAAATTTCAACTCGTTCCAGTAGATTCGTAGCAGATTGACTATGAAAAATGGACAGACAGACACACGAGTAATATTATAATGATTCCGTATTTTCATTCGGCCTTTGGGAACCCTAAAACGCTTAAAACAGTAGTTTCTGCATGAAAATGCATCATTGTAGGATTTGCAAGCCCCGTTGCGGGCGTCGCGTGTTGTGGCTTCGTGATAATTGCTTAGCTCTCTGTAAATACTAATGACTCTCTTAATTAATGGGTTTAAAGTGATCATCATGAAATAAGGATCAGCTGGAAATTGCACCTGAAAGTCTGGTAAAACTGCAGATAGTAGGTACACAAGATCCGCATCATCGACTACTATGCAAAATTACAACTGATTTGGAATGAGCTTTTCGATGTGGAGTCAAATGTTGTTTGACAGTCTAAATACTGTCAAACAACACATCAAAGTGCTATGCTTTTAAAACAAATAATTTTACGTTTACGGGTCTCGGTTTTTTTTTTTGTTTGTGTAATGACATCTCCCGCTCTAGGGTGGAGTGGGAGAGCGTGTCAGACTCTTACTGACTAAAACCACCAGTGGCGCGGTAACTCTGTTTCGAATTTATCCACAACTCTTGGGCAGGCATCGGCCATGACGGGCCCCGTCATTATTGCTGACAACTCTTTGAGGCACGCGTAGAACACTACGCGTCGTCGACTCTCGGGCTGGGTGCTGATCGGACGGCGAGCTACCCACTACTCGCCGTCCGCAGGCCCGCGTCTACGGTGGCCGGAGATCGTCTCGCGTTGTATTAGAACCTAGGCTTATCATTCACACAATTAATTGTATCGAGAATCGATTTTTACGTGTTCTGCTAACAACCAATTTTCAGATACGAGTAATATGTTCATTTCACGCAGCCACTTTAATTTTTTAATCATTTATTGGTACACGTTTGACCGCTATATCATCCGATGGTAAGCGACGATGTGGTCGAAGATGGAGCACGCTTGCCTAGAAGTAACGTATTCTATTTTTTGATGTCGCTATTTTTTTAAACCAGTTTTCTTTTGGAATTCATCGACTTAAGGCCCGTTGACTCTTGCGTGGCTGGCGGACAGGGGATGGGCCGTAAATTAAAAATCGATTGTGTCTGCTAACTAGACGCCCGGCGGGTTAAAGCATCATTAAATCCTAAAGTCATTCATTTTATTTCCATGTCAGTTAGATAAATAAAAGATCTGCATCACACTGGCTGCATCATCGTCTCGCTGCGAGCGACGGCGGTAATTGTTCGCTTCGGAGACGGCTAATGATGCTCTTAATTAAAACGTAAGATGATCTGAGAAAAAGTGGATTGGGTGCGCGGTTTTAATTGACCACGGGTTACATGGGAGATTTATTAGAGTTGCTTTTAGACGTTTGTTTGAACTTTTGATTGCGTGCCGCTGTTCTTTTCTGATTAATTCCGCTGCGGGACTCAAGACAGTTTAATCGTTTCTCTGGAACTCTCCTAATTTGATTGCCTCGGCGATTTTCTGGTGGCTTCACTGTTGATTATGGTTTTCAGGAGTTACAGTGGTTAAGAATAGTATGGTGGGTTCGTCATCTATTAAATTATCTATACTGAAAACAAATAAATACAATTTGCACGATTCCCATGCCTAAAAATCAGTTTTTAAAATTTTTGTCTGCCTGTTTGTTCCAGCTAATCTTCGAAACGGCTAGACCGATTCTGATAAGGTTTTACTGGCAGGTAGCTTACTATTTATAGAGTGAGTTCTTCTAATAAAATTCCACGTGGGCGAAGCTGCTGGCAGACGCTATTGGTAACTAAAAATACAGGTAGGCACTTGTACAGATAAAATAAATCACTAAATCGTAATAACTAATACGAAAAGTAATAACTAAATCTCCTTTTTGTAATCAACTCTTCTGGAAAATATACTTTTTATTTTATTTCTTCATTTTAGCGCTGTCGTAATGTAACAATCTTGTATGATGAAGTTTATTGTCTTCTTCGACGATTCGATTTCTGCAACCTTTTACGTTTCGCTGTAAAATCAACATTAAAGGAGAGTGTAGAATTATGACATCTACAAACTTTTATAGTCTCCCAAAGATTTCGGATAAAATTCCATTCACGCTGCATGCATAAACACAAAACCCTAAACCATTAAAAGCAGCATTAACAGCGCTTTAAAGCGAGTTTCTTCGAAATAAAACTAAGAATAAAGTAGGAGTAAAATCGACGCATTAATGTAGCAGCATTTACGAAAGCGCTTCAAAGCGTAACCCATATAAGCTTGCCTATCTAAGTAACGGATATCCGGCAAAAAATACTAAAAGCTGAAACGCGTAACATGGCCGCATTAGGATGAAGATGCTGGCTTTTTATTGAAACGGCTCCTCCACTTCTAAACAGTAGCTAAACCTACTTTGCTACTGTTTAGAAGTGGAAGTAGTTGCTACAGTATTGGAGGTTTATTTATATGGTTGTTGCTTTAGGAAAATAGTTTAGTGAAGTACGTAGATAGTTGTATATGTAGTCTCAGAAGTTAGATATATTTGAAGACTTCTGCGACACATATCGTAACATAACATACAGAGTCAGTCTTGTAATGTTCCACCTGGGGCTCAGGCCTCCTTTCTAGGAGAGAGAATGGACCGATATCCACCATGCGGGCCCAGTGCGGGTTGGCAACTGATATCGAATATAGCCAGTCAAATAGCAAAATGAAACAATAGATTATTTAATTTTGTATTCTTATTTGGCAGATAGATAAAACGTATGTCGGTTTTTTCGAAAATATAGGTTCTTGCTATAAAAATATAGGTTCTTGCTATAAAAAATATAGGTTCTTGCTATAAAAAATATAGGTTCTTGCTATAAAAATATAGGTTCTTGCTATAAAAATATAGGTTCTTGCTATAAAAAATATAGGTTCTTGCTATAAAAATTAAACTTTTCGTATTTTTTGCAGCATACCCTTTCATCCGATACCCATATCATGGGAATGCATACAAAATAACTAGTCCGCCGTATTTGAGAGTCCGCCATATTGCTTTTAGAACAACTTCGCTGAGCTAACCATGCATTGGTGCGGATTCTGTTTTGTACAAACTAAACTTAATTTAAGCTATTCCTATCTTTATCTCTCTAATAAAACAAGAAATAGACGGACGTAAATTAGAACTGCCATATTTAGTTGAACTAATATTTCGATACAAATTAAGTGTACACGTAAAAACATGTCGATTAAAAACACGGTGATGCGCAAGGCGTAAACTAGTTTGACATCTCTAACTAGGTCATAGCTATAGCCGTCCTTTTCTCGCTCCGCCTTTTAGTAAAAGACAGCGATTCTCTAATTTTAGTTTAGTAATTATTAAGAGAATCGGCACCATTGTCTTCCAAACTAAACATGTGTGCAAAATTTCAGCTTAATCAAAAACCGGGAAGTCGGTCAAATTTAACTTCTAAGATTTGTTTACATAGTTAGTAGTGAAGCTAATAATTACGAGTATAAGTGTGTTAAAATGATGTTGTTCAGGTTAATTAATATTTATATAAATTCAGTAATGAACTGTCCCAGACTTTTTGCTCTCATTTCATAACTTTTGCTAGGAGTTATTTTGTGTTTTCAATACATAATTTCAGCCGAAAGACGTCCATTGCTGGACGGGTTCTCTCTATCTGGCAGAATCTTGATGCTCCGAAACTTATTTGGCATAACCCACTTGGCATAATCTTCGATAAACGAATATTTTTAAGGCATAAAAATTATTTAACATAATGATTGTTTGACCAAATGTTTTTATGTCCGAATTGACAATGGCATACTTTTAAGATGGCACAATTTTATTTGGCATAATTACCTTTGGCAAAGTTTTAATTCCGCATAATATCGTTTGGCACAACGTTTATTTAGAGCGACGATTATTTGGTATAATTTCACTTGGCATACTATGAAGAGATACGATGAATGGCAGAATTTCATTTGGAATAATTTTAGTGCTATATTACCATTTCTATAAAATAACATTTTAACCTTAAATAATTTGACATTAATTTGAGACAGACGCGTACCAGAGAGCAGCGACGAACAAATCCCCCCAGGTACCACGCCGCTAGGAAGCTCGAACAACTTGCTCAAGTCTCCCAGCGGCGCGGCCCTCTTGTGAGGCGCTGACGACTGGAGTCCCTCCAGCCATTCATCCCATTGCCGCGCTTCAAACTTAGGATTAGGTTGTTGGTCGCATCCACTGTCAATCGTCGATGATCGACTGACAATGGATGCGACCCCCGGTGTGTTCCTCTTGGTCAGGTCTCTCTCCTGGACCCCTCCGGCACAAGTGAGTCACTCATGCCGGAAGTCCCCAGGATCACGGAGACCCACAAACCCCACCACGACGGCAACGTGGAAACACTCGGTGGGGGGCCGTTACCACTGGGCCACCGTGATTACGTACAAGATACAAGTGAAAACATGTACTCGTACTAGAGGGATTTGGCGCTGATAGCCGAAATACAGGCTGTGCTTAGTTCGGCTACAGATGACTACACCACTTAATTTGCCCTAAATTAGCCTGCTAAAATACTTTGTAATTTATGTCTAAGTTTCTTAAAATAAACATTATAATTATTGCGTTTATTCATTAGTATTTAAATATTAAATTATTTTTTAAATATTTCAATAAAAAGATTTAAAAAAAAAAAAATCTAAAAAAGTAGTATTCCACCGGTATCGGGAACAGGGTTCAAGCTACCGGCGGTCAGGGCTCCAGAGAAAAGAACCGCCTGATAATGCGAGCCGTGTCTAGAAGTACAGCTCTCTGAATCAAGCCCTTGATCCAGCCACCTAACGAGAGCCTCCTGAGATGTTGGTCGACTCTCGTGGCTATTAAGCCATTGGCTGACACGACTATCGACACAATGATCGCTGAGCCCACATTCCAGATGTCGACAACCTCGCGAGCCAAGTCATGATATTTGATTTTGTTTATCTTTCTCAGCTTTGACGAGGTTCTCGTCATGCGGGACAGTTATGTCAACAATCATTGCACGCCTTTCGATTCAGTCCACCACTACTATATCAGGCTTATTGGCTACAATAGTCATGCCAGTGATGATGGACCAATCCCAATTATTATTATTCCATCTTTAAAGTTACTCAAACCAACCCATGCTCAGAAACTGAAATGGAGGTGGACAGGCCATATAGCCAGAATGACCGACGACAGATGGACGTTACGAACCAGGACCCGTAGGCCATAGAAAAAGAGGCAGACCACTCGCACGGTGGGCTGACAATATCACATACACGGTTGGTCAGGACTAGATAAGAGTAGCACAGGATAGGGACAAATGGTAAGCTCTGGCCTTTACTTGAAAGGGGTTCTTGCAAAATTTCATTAGTTTTACAATTTAATTTAATCTAATTTAATTTAAAAAGAAATTTTTCACTATATAATTACGCATGCATTTAATACTATTATGATATTTTGAAGAATTTTAAATATTATTTTATTATTGACTTTTTTACTGTCACCATTTTCAACTCAATTCAATTATATTCAACTCAATTTAATTCGCAAGAAATAAGAGACTTTTTATTTTATTTTATTTTAAACCAACCCATGTTTTACCCATAAAACATAATAATATTCCAAACAAATGTTAGCTAAGAATATTTAGATCACGTATACGGCGGACAAGCAAGACAACAAGCTAGTCCCATTTGAGAAGATCTCAAGACATAAGACAGGCTAAGATGCATATAAACAGATCCAGTATTTATATGTAAATACGAAACATAACATTGCATGCATAAATATAATCTCCGAACAGTAGGAGTAAGTACTCTCATGAGTATTTTATCTGGGGCACAGAATCTCGAAGGATATTGCGAAAATGTATGAATTGTGACGCTTAGAATTTATAACAATGAAAATGTCTTATTTAATGGGTCTATAGCAGATACCACTGCTTTAGATACACCAAAGGGAAAAAATGCTTAAAGATAAGGAAGTCTCGAACAAAAGTCCGAGATTTTCGTAAAACCTAGCACAAAAATAATATAACGGCATTTTTTGAAGTGACAAGAAAACCAATTGAAGTGACTATAACTCAAAATAAATCTTATAGAAATCTTGCCAAACTGGCGAGATTTCACTAACACTAATTTATTTTGTTCATATTGACACGTAATGTAATTAAGTTGTTGCCGAGTGTTTGAGAAAAGAGGCATAAGCTTCACAGATGATCAATAATCAAAACAATGACTTTCAAAACTGAAATTACAATCATTCACAATATTACCCCCCATAATAACAGATACCAAAGATGAATCTCAAATTATCCAAATTATGGAACTTTGACAAACTTTGTCCATTTGTGTCAGTGAACATCGGGACTTAGTCTGTATTTCGATTTACTGGAGTTTGTAACTTGATATCAAACAGCTGTCAGCTACTCAGATAGCTGTAATGTAGGATGATGGAATGGTTAGTGAGGTGGATGAAATGAGTTATGACGGAATAAGGAGTTATCTCAGTGTAATATGTGTGGTTAATGCACGATCGTCGTTCCTGAAATCGTGTATCGTTTAATTTACCACACAGTTTTTTTTGTGGGGTTTGGAAATCATCCTATGACTTCTATCGCTCTGGGTGGAGCGAGGGAGGGCGTGTCAAACTTTTACTTACTAAAACCCACCCCTGTTCCTTCCCTGCCTGAGTGCCCAGGGGCGCGGTAACACTGTTTCGAATTTATTCACGACCTCTAAAAATTGTAATTTTTTTTATCCTAATCCTAACTTAATTATAAATTATTATCATTACCATAACTTAATATTATAAATTCTATATATACCTTTTCACGTATATCATTGAACCGATCATCATAAAATTTTGCATAAGCGGTCCTACAGAAAAAGACGTGAATGGTGTATTTCATCCAGTAAAAATACTGTTTTCGAAGGATAGAATAACAAAACTTGTCTTCTACATATTTTTCTCGTCAGTCTTAATTTACTAGTCAGCTATAAGATAACCACAGTAATAAACAATATGTAACAAAAACCCGGTTGTTCCTTTTAAGGATGTGAACATTTACCTACAAGCACAACATAGATAAAATTATAATATAAAAAAAATAAGCATTCGCTAGTCGAGAGGTCAAAATCAAATAACTATTAAAATCGACATATTAAAAAAAAAATCACATAATCTTATTTTACAAGTACATCTTTATTTCGCTAGCCTACGGGTTTCACAATCGCTTTATGCAGAATTGCAGAGGTAACAAATCAGTTAAACATTACAAATATTAATAATTAAATATTTATTTTTATAACTTTTTAACAGTTTTTTTATTTATAACTTTTTAACAGTTTTTTTATTAATAACTTGCTTTAATACGTTTGTTAACCGATTCATAAAACGTGGGCAAAAGAAACAACAGGGTTTTTGTTACATACTGTAAACATAACATATTATCACTCCTGCACTTTTTTTTCTGAAGAGGTAGGCAGATGTGTATCTACTTAAATTCACATGCACTTCGTCGATTATGTTTAACTTACACTTATTTAATATTCTACTTTTAAAACAGATGTCTAAATCTTGGCTGAATTTTTTTTTAATATGCACTTAGAATGAACCAAATCACTCTACAATTCCGATCAATGGTCTCAAGTACATCTGCAACAGCATAATTCTCTAACCCTCGCCAGAAAAAAAAAATACACCAATACGCACGTTCACAATAAATCCTATTCCCACCTAAAAATAAAAACCAAGCACCCAACATAAACATATGTAAGCCCAAACGGTGCAAACGCAACACATAAATAAATAAAGCATTTTCATTAATTCGGAAAGCACTTAATTATTTAAGATAATGAAGGATGTGGAGTGACCTTTTCTAACACCAAGGAGCTCGACTCCAATTGGCTAAAAGGTCTGATTCACGTGATCCTTCGACTCAGTCGAAAATGAATGGGATTCGTCGAGATGCGAAGGAAATTTAAGAATAGGTAATGAATGCTATTTTTCTTTACTGTTAGAGCTTTTTATGTGCCTGTAATCTAATCTAGTTTTTTTTTCAAAAGTTTCGATTTAGACTTTATTTTTTACTGGTTGAGTCGCATTACCTTATGAATTATTTTGCAAGATTAGTCTTGCAAAAGAATGCTGACAAGACTGTATAGAGCTATTTTTTTTTATTAATAATAGTCTTGAAGAAAGTTAGCTGCGGTCCCACGGCCCGTGAATTGACGAGCCGCGCTGCACCAGGCCAGGCTGACAGGCTGTGGGAACCGTCGCATCCGATGAAGCTCGTGGTGGCCTGTCGTTGCCCGTCCGATCCATCGTGAGTCGAGTAAGTTCAATGGTGCGGCACAGCACGGCGTGGCCTATCGATTAACGGGCCGTGGGATCTCATGGGGGCGGCACGGCGTGGCGCGATGTATGAATGTGATGATGGATGAATGGCGGCCAGCAGACCGCACCAGGCCAACTCACGCCGTGGGAACACTCGGCACGGGCCACGCCGGCGTTGCCACGTCAGGCACGATCCGTTGTTTTACGAGCCGTGGGACCGCAGCTTTAAGGGAGGAAAAATGCACGACACTTATGAATGGAACATGTAAGCTAAACCATGGAAAAGCTGAAACTAGAGAAAAATTGGTATAGACAAGCTTGATTGCGGAGAAAACTTAAACAGCAAGAAAAAAGTCAACTTCTAGGCAAGCGTGCTCCATCTTCGACCACATCACCGCTTACCATCAGGTGAGATAGTGGTCAAACGCGAGCCTAACAAATAATAAAAAAAACAAATAAGAAATACAGAACGCTTTGCGTCAAGACGATTATTTTATCGATACATAGGTTTTACGCCATTTCGTTAAAGTAGAAAGTTGTTCAAATGCCTATACAAGTATGGAACAAGAAGAGCCGTTTGTTCCAGCTGTTGTCTTTTCAATAGCCAATAGGATCCGTATTATCTACATTAAAGATACCCTCATCTCATTTGAATATCCTCCACAGAAAATATATTTTTGCTTTCTTTTATGTAGACTTCTAGAGAATCTGTTTTGTATCTATTAACATATTTATTCTTATAAACTTTTTCAGGGTGATGGGCTGAAAAGAACCAGATGAATAATTAGATAGCTTTGCTTGTGGTTATAACAGTCCTATGATAGAAGACTAGGTATTCGTCACGCGAACATCGTTTCGCATGTAAAAGTGCATAATAGAGAGTCTAAATAAATTATATTTTAATTAATATTATGAGATACTATAAACGAGAGCAATCGTGCTCGGGATTAGGATATATAATCAAGACTTTGACCGTACTTCCGGGATTGTTCTGATAGCCGTGGATTACCTCTTCACTCCTTAAGCACCTCAGAATAATCTTTGCTTTTTTTTTTATTTTGCAATAATTTCAGACCAACCGGGGGTTGTCCTTGGGTGCACTTGCATATCGCGTACAGGGCTAATCGTCGGTTGGTGCCTCGTTTAATAAAAAGCATCTAAAGAGGCCTCTACGAGTTGGCTTTGGCCCCTCGTACGCCTTCCAAAGGTCCGGGACCTCAGGGTCCCGAGAAATCATAATGAGAGATAATTATCGATTTTGGAACGAGAAACTCTAAGTCATAAATGACAAAGTTCAAACTGCATTGGGACACCATATTTTATCACTTAAAAATCAACTTTGTTTTTCGACGCCTGGTTGCCAGCCTGTCTGTTTTGTGTCGGTTACAATTCGAGGAATGTACGTCGGAATTGCACAATTTCATTCCGCCAAGCCTGTCCCATCATTGGACCACTAGAGGTACGGCGATGAGCCATCGGTTAATGGTGGACATCCCACCTATACGCACAAACGTTTTGGGAATACACTCATTGTGCATACAGCTAAAGATTACGGAGTCTGTGTTTCCTGATAGCTACAATCTGGAGGTCTTTAAGTCAAGAGTGAATAGGTTACTTCTAGGCAAGCGTGCTGCACTCAAAGGTAGGAAGGAACAGGGGTGGGTTTTAGTCAGTAAGAGTCTGACACGCCCTCCCGCTCCGCCCAGAGCGGGAGAAGTCATAGGATGATTTCCCACCCCACAAAAAAAAAAAGCAAGCGTGCTCCAACGTCGACCACATCATCGCTTACTTTGGTCGTGGGTCGAAAAATTAAAACGCTAAAATCGATACTTAAGCTGGAGGTGACGAATTGAAAGTTGAGTTTAGATTTTTTGTTAATTCATCATTATTATAGCGATATCACAACCCATTGGAGCTATGTCTGTTACTTTAATTTTGCCTTGTAAATACCTTGAACATATTGAAAGCTGACATGTGGCTTTAAAAATACCCGCAAGACGACAACAGTTTTCATGATTATTTAAGAAATATTTATTTGTCTTACTGAATAACTTATTAACACTAATATTAATAATACTTATGATTAAATTCCCACTCAAGGATTTCAAACAGATGAAAACTCATTTGAATAAAATAACACTATATTTCACCACACTACAGAGTCTTGACAAAAAAAAACATTTCTGAATTACTTATAGTTTCGCCGGTAACGAAACCATAGCGCGAATTTAAATCGGCCAACGCCATCTAGTTACAAAAAAGGTACTAAATTTGGTAAAATCGCACTACTTCTAATAAAAATGGTTAAAAATAAATGTGAAACGGTTTGACATTCCGCCCACCAAGGACATGCTCGAATGAGTTGTCCTTTAAATTAAAGCCGCCCACCATAAGGTCAAGGGGGCTGGAAAAAAAACAAAAAAAAGAAATACAATATCAAACACTGGTTGGCAAAACACACAGTTTACAAATTGGTCTTTTAAATATAGAACCGTTACACTTTATGGTCACCACCCGTGTGAGTCCGTCCGAACCAGGATGCTTTTCTAAAATTCTACCTAGCAACCATTTACCAGGAGGTAGATTGTCCTCTTTTACAAGGACAATGTCTCCAATATTTGGCTCTATTTCTTGTTGTGACCATCTATAACGCTGTCATCGTCATTAGAAATTCTCTAGACCATCGTCGCCAGAAATCTTGGGTCAATTTTTGTAAAAGTTGCCATCGTCTCAATATGCTCACAGAGCTACGCTCATAATTACGTTCCGGCAGAACAACCAGAGGTTCCCCAATTAAAAAATGACCGGGCGTAAGCGGCATTGGATCATCAGGTGTTTGTGGAAGTTGAGAAATCGGTCTCGAATTGAGGCATGCCTCGATCTGCACCAGTAACGTAGCCATTTCCTCATAAGTAAGAGTTGAATCACCAATGACTCGCTTTAAGTGGAATTTTGTTGACTTGATGCCTGCTTCCCAAAGTCCGCCAAAATTTGGGGCATGGGGAGGTATAAAATGCCACTTGACACCTTTACAACTGAGCCAATTGTTAATTTCGTTAGCAACCACTGACTGTTCAGCAGCTACTAATGCTTGCAGTTCCTTGGCTGCACCTACAAAATTTTTTCCGTTATCGCTCCAAATATCACTGCAATGGCCTCTTCTAGCGACAAATCTCTTGAAACCGGCTATAAAACCTTCAGAGGTCAGGTCACTGATGGCCTCTATGTGCACCGCTCGAGTGACCATACACACAAACAAGCAGATGTACCCCTTGTAAGCCCTATTGCCACGACCCTTAGATACCCTAATATTGACTGGACCGGCGAAATCAACACCAGTGTGCAAAAACGGCCTGGCTGGAGACACTCTGCAGGACGGCAATTGACCCATCAATTGATTTTTAAACGTCGCTGAATGCCGAACACATACTACACACTTGCGCACGCAGGCTTTTACTAGATTTTTTGCAGATATTAACCAATATTTTGTCCGCAAATAGTGTAACATTAATGTTGGACCTCCATGAAGAGTGTTAAAGTGAGCTTCGCGGACGAGCAGAGTAGCAAGGTGATGGCGCTGTGGAATTATGATAGCATGCCTCATGCTTTCCGATAGTTGTGACTTTTCAATTCTTCCTCCTACTCTCAAAATTCCTTGCTCATCCATTATAGGACATAAAGGTCGTAATTTGCTCTTCTTACTTACATTTCCTATCTTCTTGATGTTTTCTATGTCTTCCTTAAATTCTTGTTCTTGACATTTTTTTAAACAGGTTTCCAGAGCGTCTGTCAACTCTTCTCTTGTCAGGTAAGTTTCTTTATGTTCCTTAAATCTTAAAAATCGTCTACAGTATGCCACTACTCTAATCAACCTTTGAAGTGAGGAATATTTTGTCCACAAATTATCTTCAATATTTGTTGTCACATGTGCGTTAACACCTTTCGATGGTCTTTTCTCGAGTTCAGTTGACATCGAATTTGGTTTGACGTAGTCAATTGGTTCTTTCTTTAACCACAGCGGACCGTGCTTCCACAGAAATGATTGTGAAAGTGCTGAAGGTGTCACACCTCGTGACGCGATGTCCGCAGGGTTGTGAGTAGATTTCACATGTCCCCATTGAGTATTGTCCAAATAGCTCAGAATTTCAGACACCCGATTCCCAACAAATGTTGTCCAGCGGCTAGGATGATTACTGAGCCAGGCTAGGACAACGGTCGAGTCTGTCCAACAGTGTATCCTATCTTTAGGTATGACCAGTATCTCAGCGACTTCCGAAATCAACTTGGTCAATAAAACAGCACCCATCAATTCGAGACGTGGAATTGAAAGTTGCTTTATCGGAGCAACCTTGGTTTTTGCGGATATTAAATTAATTTTAATATTCCCATCAGCGCCAATTATCCTTAAATACGTAACCGCTGCATACGCCAAATTGGACGCGTCGCAAAAACCATGCAGTTCTACAATAACATCGTCTTTTCTGGATTCTACCCATCTGGGTACGTGAAACTCAGGTAAATTCTGTAATTCCTTTTGATATATTTGCCATTCTTTTTATAAATCATCTGGTAATCGATTATCCCAATCGATCCCAGCAAGCCATATCTTTTGAATCATTATTTTCGCCGGTATAAAACACGGCGCCACCCACCCTAAAGGGTCGAACAGTCGTGAAATATCTGATATTACTTTTCGTTTTGTTACAGATTCAGGTTGCGGAAATGTTATTGAATATCTGAAAGTGTCAGATTCTCTATCCCAAGAAAGTCCTAGTATTTTTACTACCTCGTTTAGTTTTTTCTCCACTCGTCCTTCTTGACTTGTACCTTCTCCCATTATTTCCTCTGCTAGGTCCCTATTGTTTGTCATCCACTTCTGTAACTGAAACCCACATTTTTCCAGTAAACTTTCCATTTCCCTGTGAATCCTTTTTCCTTCCTCTGCCGTTTGACATCCTGACATATAATCATCGACATAAAAATCACTCTTTAATCTTTCAGATACCAGCGGAAACTCAGATCCCTCATCGTTTGCCAGCTGTTCCAACGATTTCACGGCCAGGTAAGGTGCAGATGCAGTGCCAAATGTAACTCTCAGCAACTCATACTCTTTTATTTCGGATGCAGGATCACTTCGCCAAACTAGTCTTTGGAAGTGTGTGTCTTCGAGAGCAACTTTGACTTGCCGATACATTTTCACTATATCTGCACATAATACAATTGGATACATACGCCATCTCATGATGATGTGACGTAATGCCGGTTGTATGGTGGGACCTACCATTAACATATCGTTAAGTGATTCACCATTAGAACCTTTAGAAGAAGCATCGAACACAACTCTGACCTTGGTAGTGGTTTTATCCTCGCGAACAACAGCGTGGTGAGGAAGATAGACTGCTTCTGACTGCTTAGTATACGTTTCGCCAGACACCATCTTCATGTGACCAAGGTCAAGATATTCTTGGATTACTTCAGTGTATTTCCTTTTGATCTCAGGATCTTTCTTGAAACGCTGTTCAAGATGATGAAATCGTTTCAGTGCCATGTTTTTGGTGTATCCGATTTTAGTTCGTGGATCTGATTCGCGAAATGGAAGCTTGACCACGTATCGTCCGGTGGCGTCTCGTTGATTAGTACGAGTGAAGAATTCTTCGCACCGCTGTTCTTCTTGGGTAAGTATCTTTTTCATATTAGTAACATCAGATTCGATCTCCCAAAACTGTTTGAGCATATCATTGTCATTGATGTGTGAATGCATACTAACTATAACCTTATGACAGTGTGCTGTGTTGAGATCGGAATCTGTGGGTGTTAGTCCAGACAAATCCATCCCAGGGTTGTATTTTGTGCAATTATGGGCCCAGGATAGTGTTTGACTAGACCCTCTTTAAGAACTTGGCTGTAAACTTCTGCTCCAAGCAAAACGTCGATTTTGTTTGGAATGTGATACTCTGGATCCGCTAGAGTTATATCTTCTAGTTGAGGCCAAGTTGGTATACATATCTTAGTTGAGGGAATCAACGTTGTGAATTTACTTAACACGTATGCTCGAACTTGAATAATTGCATTTGGATCGTGACGTGAATGAATGGTTATGCAAACCATGAATCTAGAGGCAAAACCGCCTTCGTCACCTCCTATGCCTGAGATAATACTGTTATTTGGTATTTTCTTCAGTCCGAGCAATTGAACTGCTGACTCGGTTATGAAAGAGGCCTGGGATCCTTGATCCAATAACGCCCTCAGCAGTTGTTTACGACCATTCTTAGTCTGTGCTTCGACGAGAGCGGTCGCTAATAAAACTCGATCAGGCACTACTTTTTTTGAAAAGTGTGTCGCTATAATTGAAGACTCTGATTCTTCTGCCGCACCGGAAGGAGTTTGCAGTGTGGACATTGCTGATTGGACTTCTACTGCCTCTACGGAATGACTAATGGGTGATGCTGATCTTGAGGATGTCTTGGAGTGTAATAATGAGTGGTGCCTACGATTGCAGACTTGACATGATGTTTGAATGATTCGCGCCTAAACAATTATAACATAAATTGTGAGTTCGGACAAATTCACTTCGAGTTTGATAACCTTCTTTACAAAACTGTTTACAATGACTTAGATAATGGTCTTGTTTACAGAATGGATATACAATTTGTACAAAGTCATTTCTATTTGATTTGACTGCGTGAAGAACTCTTTGTTTATTAACTGTGGATTTCTGCGTTGATTTAGACGTGTCTAAGTACTCTAAAGACCGAAACCTTGACTCTAAAAATGTTTTAAATTCTTCGAACGTTGGTAATTGTTCATTTGCACTAATTTTCAATTCCCACAACTTTCGCGATTCACTGTCCAGCTTAGCGCTTATTATGTAAATAATTATAGCATCCAATACATCAATGCCGAGGGTATTTAATCCATGCCAATCCACAGTAGTATCCAATAATTCCTTAACCGCAGTTGATGACTCTGTTACACTTGGTTGATTTATTAATCTTCTCAACATAGAATTAGACAAATATCGTTTATTATCATAGCGTTTGTTTAACATTTGCCAACATTCCTGATAGTTTGCGGCTGTCACAGGAGTGTGATGTAACAATTGTTCTGGTTCACCCGATAAGTGACCTTTCAAGTAATGTAATTTTTGTACATTGTCAATTAAATTATTGTTGTGGATAAGTGATGAAAACAAATCGCGGAATGAAGTCCACTCCGTATACTTGCCGGAGAAGGTAGGAATAACAACCTTAGGTAATTTCACATTGGTGTACGTTGTTGACAATGACTCCTTATCTACACATGCGTTTGTAGGTGTAAGTTGTCTAATGGATTCTTTCAACTCGGATTTATAAGTGATATAAATATCCTCAGTTTTGTCATATGTATCCGCTGTAAAGTAATTATGTTTCAAATCTACTTTTTCTACTATATTCCTGTGTGTTTCCATAAAATTAGACCACAGTTGTTCTAATATTTCCAACCTATTTTCTAAGTAAGACAATGTTATGCGTTCTTTAGGAGATTTTTTATAATTTAGTCTACCTTTTTCAATGTTTTTCTTGTTATCTATTTGTAAGTTAATTAATGAATCCATTACTTTAGAGCGCTACCAAACTATTGAGTTAATTAGTAGAAATAAATTAACAAAATGTTGTACAAGAACAGAAATTTTACGTGTAAAACTGATGAAATTATTGTAAGTTTAAGTAAACAACAGGAAATTGTACAAGTGTTTTTTTTTTTTACTTATAACTTTTTTCGAAAATCGGGCATGTATTCCCCGTCAGACCGATTTTTGCTTAAATATTATAAGTCCAAACTACTTAAAATTATTCTAAGTCTAATATTATTACTTAAAAGTTCCAAATCTCGACAACTTCACTTCACAAATAAAATTGTACTCACGGTTTTATTTTCAAGTCCACAAACACGTCACTCACTGTTACTTTTCCAATGTAGTTGTTGCCAACGCCCGCCAGGTGGCGCGCAGTACGCCGGCACACAGCTACTGCTCTGCTGCTGCTGCTTCAGCTACTGGGGATGCCACTTCTTTCTAGCTCCGGCGTCCACGTCCACCCTCGGGCGTGATGTTCTAAAGACCGTAGAACTTGCTGCGGTGGCGCCCTCTGCAGGCGACGTTCTCAGAAACACTCAGTCTCCGCGATCGCGCCCTCTGCAGGCGGCGCTCAAGCACTTCAGTGGCGATCCACCACTGCTTTCCGTGCTGCTGGTACACAAAAACTCGGTGCGTAATATTATGCCCTATGCAGTACGCACTGATCCGGCTCGAAGAACCATGATTAAATTCCCACTCAAGGATTTCAAACAGATGAAAACTCATTTGAATAAAATAACACTATATTTCACCACACTACAGAGACTTGACAAAAAAAAACATTTCTGAATTACTTATAGTTTCGCCGGTAACGAAACCATAGCGCGAATTTAAATCGGCCAACGCCATCTAGTTACAAAAAAGTTACTAAATTTGGTACAATCGCACTACTTCTAATAAAAATGGTTAAAAATAAATGTGAAACGGTTTGACAACTTACATTACAATAAAATATGATGTGCGAGGCAAAAAGGCGTTCAACCTTAACATATGCCGCGATATTTAAAAACAATCAATACCACAGCCTGCAAGGGCTCGCTGTGATATCATAAAAGTTATTTCACTAAACACAATCAGCCAATAATTCACGATGCCAATTCTGCTAGCCATTTAAGCTAGCGAAATTTATCTGTACCTACTCTGTGCATGTATATTCAACAACACTCATCAATTAGATTCGGTAACCAGTGAGACGGCCAAGTGTTAGGAGTATGGCATCCATCCAAGGTCATCATGGTTACCGTCTTTGGGGCGTCCGAATACTCACTGACCCAGTTACAAGTATAGAAGATATATAGGGTTTTTGTTTTTATTATATTCAGTAAAAATTGTGTATTATATTAATTTCTATTTAGGTATTGAAGAATATTTTACAACAGAATATAACAACAGTACAACTAAACTAAATTACTTGCCTTGCCAAAAATCCAATTCACGCGTTTTAAACCGCTATTATCACTATTACCCAAGGTTTTTAGTCCTGTGACAAGGTTCATACACCCGGAACCTGACAAAGTCTGTAGTTACACGATGACCGACTGTCAACGGGGACTGATAGATGCCGACACGTGAGTGGTTAATAGGCATATATACAAACTGATAATAATAACGGTGAAGGAAAACATCGTCAGGAAACCGGCATGTCCTAAAACCAAAAATTCGAAAATATGTGACATCCACCAACCCGCATTGGGCCCGCGTGGTGGATTATGGCCCACACCCTCTCAAAGAGAGAAGGCCTGTGACCCAGCAGTGAGGACATTAAAAGGCTAATGATGATGATGATAATAATAATATTATATTCAGTCGAGTTGGCCAATACTTTTAGTTCTATTTGGTGAAGGGATATAATACTACGAGTACATACTTTTATTTTAATTTAAACAAAATAAACCATGGGAAACTCTATCCAGCTGTTAAAATAAATGTGAAATCAATAAAAAACTAAACGGATTGGGACAAAACTAGGGACACCAGTAGACCATGACATGAATTAGTTAATAGGATAACTTTCCTAATATGTGCCTGTTTTTTTTTTGTGGGGTGGGAAATCATCCAATGACATCTCCCGCTCTGGGTGGAGCGGGGGGCGTGTCAGACTCTTACTGACTAAAACCCACCCCTGTTCCTTCCCTGCCCTGAATGCCTTGTGGCGCGGTAACTCGGTCGTCGGCGGTCTTCTTCGAATTTATCCACAACCCCTGGGCAGACATCGGCCATGACGGGCCCCGTCATGTTTTGCTGATAACTCTTTGAGGCGCGCTTGGGCATTTTATCCACAACCCCTGGGCAGAATATGTTCTTGTGGGATACTTTTTGGGTTCCGAACGTCCATTTGAAAAACAAACCCTAGGATCACTCGTATGTCTCTTACAGTCAATTTACTCCGAATCTACTAGTACGATTGAGTTGATATTTGATACACACATGAATATCTATAACCCAAACACGACGTGTAACGTAAAAACATGAATGGAATGGAAATGGGGTCACTTTTATTGTGCCTATCGGAATATAAAAAAAAAATTAGGTTATCACGCGTGCTGGTAAGTTAGTAAGCTAGTAACTTTTGGCGAATGTCCGAAAAAGACAGATTTTTCAATTTTCGTTCATCAAAGTTCTGAATTCACCGAAATGGCAAAAAAATCACGAAGTTTTCTATTTCAGCCAGCGCTTTCATTGAGCGGGCACCAAAAATAGACGAAAACTGCAGGATTTTCGAGCAGCTGCAACTGAAAACGAGTCTCCCGTTTTATTTACACCGAGAAGATTAGCAATTAGTTTATTGGGACTTCTGTTAGCATTAGCACAAACGAGAACAGGTATTTCAGTGATCTTGTTTATTTTGCTGGTTAAAATTTAAGTGGATGCTGAATGCTTCAAGTATTTTAAGCTGTAATATTTCTCCAATTCAACTGAAAGCGAAAACATTTTTATACATAATTCAACGGAAATCGGTGGTTATATTTTAAATATTGATTCTGCCTTTATCAATTAATAACTTTGTTCAACAAAATAATAATTTAATGAAAAAAAAAAATTCGACACCTATACTAATTTTGATCAGCGGATATTAATTTTGTTTGTTAAATTCAATTTTTTTTTTGGTTGAGATGACGACGAACAGAAAAGTATGGAAGAAAAAGACGTGTTGCGCCAACCCCATATAAATTGGGATGAGGGCAGGCGAATGATTAAGTCCAATTTTTTTGGTGTTTTTTTTTTGTGAACGCCGAACCCATATCTAAAATATAATTACGCATTCCGTTACTCCTGTATAGCTGTATAATTAGCCATTGTTCTTGTTCTGCAAATAGTGATTATAACGTATTTCGAAGATTATAGCTCTCGTTATACGAGTAGTAAACATGATTTAGCCCGGCGGAACCACGAGGGCGAGAATGTGATTTTGATGTCTACATCAAAACCACATTCTGACAGCGTTTACTAACGACTAGCTTCTTAACAAAATCTCCCCCTTTTCACCCCCTTAATGGTTGAATTTCCAAAAAACCCTTTTTAGTGGTCCTCTAAATTATAAATGGAAGCCGCAATCAAAATTGCACGTTCCTAGTCTTAGTAGTTTCGGCTGTGCGTTGATATGTCAGTCAGTCAATCAGTCAGACAGTTTCTCCTTTTATATGTACATAGTCTAGCTTCTGCCAGCGGCTTCACCCGCATGGAATTAGTACTTCCCGCGATATAAACATTCAACTCCTTTTTCACCCCCTTAAAAACACTTTTGTAGTGGATACCTACTCTTCACAAAGAACACACTCTCCAAATTTGATGTCTCTACGACCAGCGGTTTAGGCTGTGCGTTGATACGAGTATATCAGTCAAGACTTTGAATTTTATATAATATATACAGATTAATTAACAAGAAGTCCAAAATGTATGGGATTGACATAATTATACGCTACCTTTTCACATGATTAATCTTGAAGACACTTTTGACAATTGTTATATTGAGAGAAAATGTCATGCTGTCTAGAATATCAGGTCCAGTCACAACAAAAATGTTGTTCCAATCAAGATTTTCAGATTTCTCCTGTATCATGGGTGCAATCACTCGTAAAGCTAAGAGCAAAAACAAAGTACTTTCGAAACAAAATATGAAACTCAGAAAAGTATTCCTAGCGCAGAAAACCAATCGGATAGTTAAGTTGGACGCGAACTAAAGAAATCGGATTATTTTCTTGCTCATAAGCAATAAGCTTGCATCTCATTCCTACGTTTGCAGCTGCAGTCTATAATCGGATACTGTCATAAATATGTAGGAGATCAAACAGCATTTGACTTGGAATAAATTTGAAAGGAACACATTTACACACATTTTCTCTTATTAGAGGAGAAAATGTGCATTTGATTGGGAACCTTTTATATTATTCTGCCAGCGGTTTCGCCACCGAAGAATAAATAATAATAAATTGTTTATTGAACTATAACTTAGTTGACTGGTAGAGAATGCCTAAGGCATTAAGTCCGCCTTTATACTCTAGTTGCATGAAGTGTAAATAAATAAATAATAAACATTTGTATACAAAAACACTGACAGACGACTTCATTCATAAAAGACAAAAAAACAGTTAGAGGAGCCATAGTGTCGGCAGTATTTATATTGAGTTCTGGTACCCAAGGAAAGATTTAACTTGTAGTTTGGGTACCAAAATTCTCACAACAATTTTTCGTACCGAGTATTACATCGGAATTATCACAAAACAGCCCTGTAATTAGTATATCTCCCCTTATAAATTATAGCCTAGGATGTCCTATTCCAGACTATAATCTATCCTTGTGCCAAATTTCATTTAGATGCGTTCAGCTGTTCTAGCGTGATTGTGTAACAAACATCCATCCATCAGAGAGAAACATTACTGGGCCTGACAGTAAAAAAATCATTATTTGGCCTGACAGGTCGAAGAATGCTACGATTTTTGTATAAATGGTAGGTAGGTATATCTTAAAGAAAGTTTTGGCTGTTAATTTTCGGTGAGGTAACATGTTGATAGATGGGCTTCATTATAATTCTGTGGGGTATAAGGATGGTGATTTCATCTCAATTCTCATATAGCTAATTATCCTGTCAGCTCGGTATAATCCACAGCTAGGTTCAGGTCCCTTGTTTCATTAACACCCGACGCAATAAGAGGGGTATTACAAGTTGGACCGCTATGTGTGTGTGTGTCTGTCTGTGGCACCGTAGCTTTTAAACGGGTGATCTGATTTAGATGCCGTTTCTTTCTTAGACATGTTTTATCAAAATCAGTTCAGCCGTTTCAAGGTCATCCACTCTTATTTGATTTTTAAATGTTCGCTTTTTAGCGTGAGGTGTTTTTTTAATTTTTTAATCTGCCGTACTCTTGGTTCCATGCGTCTCATATTCAGGTTTTTCCCCGACTTTTACGACCCTGTCAATCCAACGCGTCTTCATCATCATTATCATCATCAGCCTTAAAAGTAGCCCACTGTTGAACAACGCAATAATTGTGCCTTTCTCTAATTTAATGGCTTGACAATATACGCCTACACTTTTTTTTATTTTTTTTTGTGGGTTGGGAAATCATCCAATGACTTCTACAGCTCTAGGGTGGAGCGGAAGGGCGTGTCAGACTCTTACTGACTAAAACCCGCCCCTGTTCCTTCCTGCCCTGAGTGCCCAGGGTTGAGGTAACTCTGTTTCGAATTTATCCTCAACCCCTGGGCAGGCATCGGCCATGACGGGCCCCGTCGTTATTGCTGACACCTCTTTGAGGCACGTGTGGAACACTACGCGCCGTCGACTCTCGGGCCTGGTGCTGATCGGACGGCGAGCTACCCATTACTCGCTGTCCGCAGGCCCGGGTATACCTCTACCCTTATATCTACTCTATAAAATTATACCTCTACCCTTATAACCAATTTTATAGAGCCGAAACGGACGACGCATGAATAGAAGAATTTTTAAAGTCCCTGACAGTTTACATCACATAATATATTTCGTGCGCTTTAATATCTCTAAACCGTTACTTTCTTCACTTCATTTTATAAAACCACGAACTACTAGAAACTTTACTCGAGCGTGGAGCTTTACAAGATAGCATAGAATTATTTGCCAATGCAAAATGTACTTTAGTTGTAGGAGTTGAAGTTTTGATTTGTTAGTTGAAAAAACCTGTGTACCGATTTTTCAACGAAGCTGAAACGTTAGAAATGCAACGTAGCGTTGGCTGGTGGAGTTAGTGAGCGTGAAATCTGTACTGAACAACTAAAGATAACTTGTCGTGATTCTCATAACATGAAAATGATATGATTTTGACTATCATGCTGGCTGAGATAAATTCAATAGTCGTTTTATTACTCTGTTAGCGGTTTGTCTGATGTTGAATGAATAAAAAAATATAAGTCGGGAAATATACGGTAAATCTAGAATTAATTTATATTAAACAGTATTATTTACGACTTCTTTCTCTAATATTCTTACAACTGACAAAATCTTTGCTTAAATAAAATGTTAAACCTCGTATATATAAGTCTAATTATGTATGTCTCATAAAAATATAGATACTACGGGCAAACAGTTCGTAAAATAAATTAAAAGAAAAACCGGCCAAGTGCGCGTCTAACTTGCATGTAAACGGTTCCGAACATATTTTTTATAAGTTTTTTAAACTATAGATGTCTATAGTTTAGAAGATCTTTATTCTCATGTGAGAATATAGATCTTCCTGTAATCAATAAGTATAGAACTATTTTGTGTATTTATGTAACATTTTTAGGCTCTGAAAAAATGAGTAATCCCCTCGAAAGGTAATTTTGTAATTATTTTAAAACTGTTTTCTTATGTTGTTGCTGTTTTTCCACGGATGCCCCTCAAGTTAAAGGCGAAAATCTATAAGTCCGTGAAGTTCGTAAATTGGGCTGTGAAAAAGATGGATAAAAAAGATTGCATGTGGCGGAGATGAGAATTTTGAGACAGATGTGTGGAAGAGAATGGGTAAAGTGAGAAATTAGTACATTAAAACTAAAAGTGACGCCAGTGACAGAAAAGTTGAAAGGGAGCCGCTTATCTTGGTATGGTCATGGCAAGACGAGGGATTAAACACATCTAGCTAAAAGAGTAATGAATATAAATGTGGAGGGATGGAGTGGGAGAAGGCCAAAGAAAAGATGGATTGATTGTGTGAGGAGTGATATGAAAGAAAAGGGAGTTAGTTAGTGATAGCTAACTAGAGATATGACGGCTGACAGGACAGAATGGAAGAAAAAAAATGTGTTGCACCGACCCCAAGTAATATAGGAAAAGATTTGGAGCTAATTGGCTGTGACAGACGGACAGACAGACAGACACACGAGTGATAATAATTAAAAGGTTTCCGTTTTTCATTCGTGCGTTCGGAACCCTAAAAAGACTAGAATCACATTTTCCTTCGTAATCACATAAGATAAAAATACAACATCGATATACCGAAATTTACTGCAACAGTAATGAGAAAAGGTCCCGGGGGGTCCAAAGGGACGATCTTAATACCTACTTTCCTTTAGTGACACGAGAGGCACAACGGGCATAAGAGTCTTACGTGTATCTGACACATTTCAAAAGTAATCTTTAGGCCCTGTTTACGACTTAAGGCGCTATTAGCTGCCAACGACCTTGAGTTAGTTTACGTGTTCTGTGCTGAACTCACGTAACGCGTCGTACGTCCACCCAATAATAGGACTCGCCCATCAAGGAGCGCTGTCCGAAATTAGACTCATTATTAATTTAATATACATTAAACAACAGGTAGCAGTGGTGGCCCAGTGGTATTGGCCCGGCTTACAAGTTGTAAGTCGTGAGTTCAAACTTGGGTTTGAACTCATGACTTCACTTTGCGTAAATTATTTCATCACCACTGCTCTCAAAACGGTGAAGGAAAACATCGTGAGGAAACCGGCATGTCCTAGAGCCAAAAAATCGATGATATGTGACAGCCACCAATCCGCATTGGGCCCGCGTGGTGGATTACGGCCCACTCCCTATCACAGAGACGAGGCTTGCGCCCCACACATGTGACATTAAAATGCTGATGATGATGATGATAATGACACTAGTGAAAATTTCCCATACCTTTTTGAAGTAAAACTTCTATAGGCAAGTTTGACTTGGGGAGTAAGCTGATGAATGTGTGATGAGAGCGTTACGAAAAGTGTGATCGGGCGAAGCGAACGAAAGATATGGAGCTAAAGAAGTTTTACTTCAGTCATGTGGGCTAAAGCACACTCTTTTTTTTACCACGAGAAATTCTGATAGCACTTGTCAATTACAAGAATTAAGGTGTTTCGACAATCGTTATCAGTAATTATGACCTTCATTTCAACCGAAAGACGTCCACTGCTGGGTATAGGCCTTCCCCAAGAGTCGCCACAACGACCAGCGTCTCACATCCATCGGTTTCCCATGACATTTATCAGGTCATCGGTCCACCTTGTGGGAGGCCTTCAACGCTATGTCTTCCGGTACGCGGTCGCCACTCCAGAGACCGCCACCACATCGACAATCTGCTCTGCGAGGAATTTACCCTGCCCACTGTCACTTAATTTGAGTGATTCATCGGGCTATGTCGATAACCTTAGTTCTTTTTATTTTATTTTTTTATTTTAGATGGGTTTGCTCTTGACTGTAGTCTAGGTCAGAAGTGACAGAGACAAAGTCGACGATGGAGCGAGTTAACCCAGAAGAGCCTGTTCACTCTAACTTTGTTCTTCTGTGGACGTCTTAATTTCTGATTATCGTTATCGTTACCATTATTGCAAATAGAAAGTCAGATTGTCTAGACTCTAGAGAATTTAATAATTATGACTGTAACCGTGGCGTCGGCCACTGGTCAGACCATAATCGCCGGTTACACCCGCTCTGAAGTCGTGGCCATCTCAATCTATTAGCAAGTACTTTAGTCAGCAGTTGCACAGCAGACACAACAACCGTCTGCAAGGAGGATCCTCCCTTTTCAATGGAGGTTAGTGGGAATTTACACCCTGTTCCACCCACTTCCAAAAGACTTTGACCTCTGAGTCTGTTTCGGTGTTTATTCTCAGGGTAGTCAGCTAGGAAATACTGGCCTCATCTAGCTTAAACTGACAAAAAACATTGACGTGTAAAAGTGTTATTTGTAACTTATTTACTAAATAAACATCATTAATCATTTAGATGCTCATCATCCTTTTCCGTCGCACAAGTAATACGGACTAAACCGTAATTCCACAGGTTGCATTGTAGTGACTCGTGACACGTTCTAAACAAGTTTTCATTTTTTGTTTACCCCGCTATCGCAAGTACCAACTCATACACCAAATACCTACTCACGAACGATTTTGTGAACAAGGTTTGTTTATCGATAGTAGATTTATTGTCGTTTAACCTGCAAAAGACGTGACATTATTGACACGTCAGCCAGCCGAGTCGATTGTTTATATAACTCTTGAAACATCCCGAAACTGTTCAATGAGAAAAGAGAAATTGCGTAAACATGTGAATATGAAGAACGATCTATTTTCGAAGAGAAATGACGTGATATGGAAATATTACATTAAGTTTTCATAAAGGTGTCGATACTTCAGCATTATTTTGATATTTTCCTATGCTTGAACAGTCGGAATTTATGTCATATGGGGTATTTGGCTTTTTTGTTTTGCTACCTATAGTACCTACTAAGATATTTTAAATGTGGCAATGAATATTTATAAAACTAACTAATATTTAAAAAACAGACGAACTCGTCATCATCATCATCATCATCAGCCTTTTAATGTCCCCACTGCTGGGGCACATGCCTCCTCTCTGTGAGAGGGTGTGGGCCGTAATCCACCACGCGAGCTCAATGCGGTTTGGAGGATGTCAATGTCTTCGAATGTTTGGTTCTAGGATATGCCGGTTTCCTCACGATGTTTTCCTTCACCGTTTTGAGAGCAGTGGTAATGAAATAACTAACACAAAATAAAGCGCCTTGAACCTTAAAGGCTTTGAACTGACGACCTACAACTTGTAAGTTGCAGCTGTTACCACTGGGCCACCACTGCTCTAAAAGCAGACGAAATAATTAGTCTAAATCAAGAAAATAAAAAAAATATTGTGTACCAACATTTCACAGAACCTTAATTCAAGCCACAGCCCTGTAATTAAGACTTTATTTGAATTCTACAAATAATACAATTCAAAGAATCCCTACAGAATACCGTACCATTTCGGTTCGTCTAATTAACCGTAAAATACGGCTGTCTTCTATCATAACCCTCATTTACGAAAAATCTTCGGAAAAGGGACCAAAAAAATGTAAATAAAAACATTAGATTTACATAGTGCGGTAGACGCACGGTTTTTATGCCAGTTGGCTTAAATTTGATATTTTTCAACGTCACAGCAAAAACGAGGGATCATAAATTTTGTGGTAATCGATAACCCCGTTTCCCCGTCATCGGGGCGGGATTTACAAAGATTTGCACCCTTCCACCGAATGGGTGAAAATTTTAAATCAATTTTAGAGGTATTTGGGTGCAGAGTTCGAAAATTCATAATCCATGAAACGGAATGGGTATATTTTACGGGTATTGGAATGAACCAGAGTTTATAATATAGAAGCATTATTATTGTAAGCCAGTAAGCCAAGTAAAATCCGAACAGCCTTAGGGAATACAAAAACAATTTTAAACAAAAGTCATCATCTACCTAGACTTTTTCCAGTCAGTTTTAATAAATAACAGTACTATACATGGGGTGCTGCTTATCTGACCTCCGCAACCAAGTAACTGGATACGAAGTGTCCCTAGTGATAAAATTGGTTGTCAGACTTTCGAACTTCTGACTAACGAATGTGGTACTATAGTGTTAATTTACAACAGAATATAACTACAATATACTTATACACAACTAAACAAATAAATTTCATAATACGTATAAATACAATCTAGATACTAAAAATATGTACAAACGCTGAAAATAACTCATTGGACATCAAAAAATTTATCCACATCGTTGTGAATAGGAAAATTGCCTAGAGCGCTGGCAGCATTGCCACGTTCAATAGCAATGCTGATTCGTTGGCGAAATAAAAGCCCAGACATCTGGTCATTGACAAGGCCTACTAGGGTCAATGCCCGCCAAGGTCGTGGGAGTGATCGGTCCTGGCGGGCAACTAAGGGAGCACGAGTGGGTTTTAGTCAGTAAGAGTCTGACACGCCCTAGCTCCACCCAGAGCGGGAGAAGAGAGCTATTAGATGATTTTCCACCCTATAAAAAGCCCTCTAGTCAAGTGAAAAGTCAACTAGTATAAAAGTTAAATTCAAATATCAATCTTCATCATCATCATCAGCCTTTTAATGTCCCCACTGCTGGGGCACAGGCCTCCTCTCTGTGAGAGGGTGTGGGCCGTAATCCACCACGCGGGCCCAATGCGGGTTAGTGGATATCACATGTCTCCGAATTTTTGGTTCTAGGACATGGCGGTTTCCTCACGATGTTTTCCTTCACCGTTTTTGTCTCTCTCACTCACTCACGACCTACAACTTGTAAGTCGCGGCCGCTACCACTGGGCCACCACTACTCTCAAATATCCGAATACAGGTAATACTCGTAATCTTAACCAAACCCAATTCTAAACTTTGCTCTAACGACCAGCGACTATTCGAAGTTACAACGTCTGTTATTACATTAATGTCAGTTCGTGTTAGTACATCGGGTAGCGTACCATATCGCCGTGCAAAGGACATTACACACGTGTGAATTTTATTAGCGTGTTCCTTAAAGATGTTAAAAATCAGTGCAGTGGATGTGGCATCTTGTTTCGTGATTTTACCTTCATCTTTTAATTTGTATTATTAGCTCTAGACAAAGGGCCCTAATTATAAATAAATAATATTAGTTAAAAAAAGCAGCAAAGTGCGTGTCGGGCCTCGCACAGTGTAGGGTTCCATAGACGTCCGTTACAATACGAATTGTGATAAGAAAGAATTTTGTGTTTTGTACGAAATTTTCCATGTAGGTACATTTTATAAGTTACGACTATTACTCTTAAACTAACAAAGCTAACTTAGCCGAGATAGTTTTCCTTCTAAGTTCGTTATATATACTACCATCACGATTTTTATAGAATAGAATAGAATACTCTTTATTATGTACACCATATAAATTACAATAAAAATATGAGGAAAACATTGCATAGGGTGACACAAACACATACACACACACATACACAGGGGTTACATAGGGGTTTTTTATCAGGTTGTTCAAGCCAACAGTTAGGTTAGGGGAGGGGGGGGGGGGGGACACTCGACTCAAACAATAAATATCACTTCGAATTTTAATATTTCGCAAACGAATCACTAAATCGAAAAATAGCAGTAATAGTATATTTTGAAAGACAAATCCAGCGATACCACATTCTATAGGACAGGTGAGAAAAATAAAAATTACTCTACTTTACATGTACGAGAGCTAACATAAAAAAAAACGCTTATTTTGTAGCCCATATTGGATTTAGAATGACGTCACTTAGCTAACCATGCATTATCGTCCAAACGTAACACAGTGGGTGGGTCTAATTTAACTTTTATATTTTTTTTACATAATCAGTTAGTTGATTAGTTACAGGCGAAGCAAATAAAAGTGTGTGAAAAATTAACCGTGTGATTATTTAAACACTAAGTACCTAGCAGGTTCTTAATTGAAATTTTTCTACCCGGTTGATGGAAAGGTGTGGATGATTTCTCATAGAGACAACTGAATTTGATGGATGAGACATAGGTAATTATGCTATATTGAATGTAGAATCCTCTAATCCGTATTTAAACTCAGCATATGATTTGCAAATTTTATAAATAAAACTGATTGTAACTTTCTACCCGCGATAACTACTATCAAGTCCAAAACGGACCTTATAAAAAAAAAAGAAAACATGCTTATTGGCGGTAAACATGACGCAAAGAATAGAAAAAATAGAATATATTACACGAAACACGCACAGTACACAGAAAAATAACAATGAAGAAAAAATAAATTAAAACAAACAAAGTGTAAGGAAACACCAACAAAAAAAAAACTGGAGAAAACATGTGTCACATCCACGCAAAACGGCCATCGCTCAGCATAATGCTGCGACCCTATGCGAGACAGAGCCCCAGCGCTGGTTTTCAGTGACAGATGTGACATTTCATTAGTGCATGTCCCAAACATTTTGGATTTTTCGACAATTATTATTTACAAAAAGAATTTCACTCAGCAGTGAATCTGTCAAGACTCTACAGTTTTAGATAATTTGTAGATTCACTGCCGTTGGTTCAATGTTTCAGGTAAGCGAGCACGTAAAGGTCAGGTATTTCATAAAACGATGCCATTGTGGCACAACCACTAATTCATTTCGAACAAAATAATAACAATAAAGAAAAATCTTTACTAGAAACGTTAAAACCTTATAAAATATAAAACTTAAACGACAACGTTTTCCTTCAACAAAAACTCTCATAAAAATGTTGTGTGCCAAGTTTTTAAAAGTTTATAAAATAAAAATATTTTCCGTTTCCACTCGCATGTCTAAGTTCAGGATGATCGTAACTCATCGTTAGATACGGTTTACTTCTGTCGTAAACTGTGCGAGATAAATCATCGTGTATTTTGTAGTTTTACTGAGAAGTGCACTTACTTGTTTCTTGACCAGGATTGGCATCAAGAAGGACGAAGTGAGATCATTAGGGTGGTGGAAGTGTAAGATTAATGGTTTCAGTTTGGTTTGTGACTGTTTCAACGTCTTTATAATGTGTTACTTTTATTTCTGTGAAAAGCAACACCCGTTTTTGTATAAAAAAATAAAACACTATTATTTCGAAAAAAATTGTATGTTTCCAGAAAACAAGAATTGTCTGGCTAAATCTTAGAAATGAGATAGCTTTTCCTTACAACATGACATACACACATTCGCATATCAACAGCATTTCCAGATAAAAATCTTTCATCTCACCACGAAATGAAAAACGCGAATATTATTCGAAACCCCAGATTTGTCGCAACAAACCAAGCGAAATAGTGGAAATTCTCGCTAAAGGAGACTAATAAACATTTCGTGAGTTAAGTGCACGTTCTATGTCCATAACAAATTGTGTTTACACTAGTAGTCGGGTCAAAGCACTGGAATTACGGCTATTACCGTAATATGCCATTTTTGAATGGTTAAAATAGCGTATTCTGTTACAAATTGGATGATTACGAGGTCCATTTTCAAGGTGTCAAACGGTTTTGGCTATACTTATCTCCTAATTGGGCTTTACTTAGATCTAAAAATAAAAAAGGGAACACCAAAAATGCGTTTAGGATTTTGTTGAGACTGCCTCGATACTGCAGTGCCTCAATAATGTTTGCGCAAACTTATATGGATGGTTTTCACGCGATTTTGCTTAAAATACAGCGTCACTGCTGAGGAGAGTGAGGGACAGTCGAAACAGGATCCTAAAAACGGTAGCGGAAAATGTCTGCTCCCCGATAATAAAAAAAATTATACAGAGAATGATTGGTACTAACACTAGATAATAAGTTTGTTTTATGTATTACTAACACTGTATGGACTGCTGTCCGAAATAAACGAAATTTAATTTAATTTAAAAATATACAGATAAATTTTCAGTTTTTTTAGCATAATTTTCTTTTTTTGCCACCAAGCAACACTAGTGATGTATTATTTTAGTGTTTTGGCTTTGATTCAAAGCCTGGTCACCCGTAACTGTTATACTTTCAAAGCGACTGCATCGAGAGGGTTACAAAGAACGTTAATTAAGCTTTGTGGTACATGACACTTAGAATACAATGTTTACCGTTCTCTGAATGCCGAAGGTGGCTCGGTCGAAGCAAGATTACTATTGTACCCAAGTTACCGACAGCCCGATCAATCGCTAAACTGAAGTGGTAGTGGGTAGGCCACATTGCTGGCAGATCAGATGGTCGATGGGGCCGAAACATTCTGGAGTGGCGAATGTGTACCGGAAGATGGACAAGGTGGACCGATGACCTGAGAAGGCAGATGATAATACTGAACCTTATTGAATCGGAAAAAATCCGCGAATGGACAAAATCAATGATCCAGTGTGAACGCCTAGTTGTGTAACGATTTAGATCGCAGCTGAAGTCAACAAAGTTCGGAAACTCTTCGGCTTGCAAGAGTTCGTTTTACTTGCCACTATCTTATATTTAGATAATCATATTATTATTATAAATGTGAATGTATGTTTGTTTGTTACGCTTTCACGCGAAAACTACTTAAACGATCATCATTAAACTTTGTACACATATTCTTGGAGGTATTAGAAGTAACATAGGATACTTTTTTTGAAAAAAATTAAATAAAGAAAGATACATAAACGCGGATGAAACCGCGGGCACATCTAGTGGTTATATAAACCCGGGCCTGCGGACGGCGAGTAGCGGGTAACTCGCCGTCCGATCAGCACCAGGCCCGAGAGTCGACGGCGCGTAGTGTTCCACGCGCGCCTCAAAGAGTTGTCAGCAAAGGACGGGGCCTGCCACGGCCAGTGCCTGCCCGGGGGTGGAGGATAAATTCGAAAGAGTTACCTCGCCCCCGGGCGCGTAGGGCAGGGAGGAACAGGGGTGGGTTTTAGTCAGTAAGAGTCTGACACGCCCTTCCGCTCCACCCCAGAGCGGAAAGAGTCATTGGATGATTTCCCACCCCCCAAAAAAAAAAAAAAAAAAGTGGTTATATAAAATATAAAAATCACGGGCATTGAGCTTCAGAATGAAAGAAAGAAAGAAAAAACGTTTACTTGTACTTCTCACACAATAACTTAATACTAAAATACAAAATAAAAATAGGAATACACTGTGAGAGGCCAAAACGGCGCCTAACTCAGCATATACTGCGAGATTTTGAAAAATAAATAACGCAGCGCCGGTATTCTGTTAGAGCCCTGTGAAGCCACAGATACATTCACGGGACGAGGTGAAAACTAAACTTAATAAATAAAAAAGAGAATAAACAAAATAAAACCAAAAACAAAAAAAGGTGCTTAAAACTATGGTGCAAGTAGTCTGTGGCTGTGGACAGTATTTATGGTTGGCTGTCAAAACCTAGTGTCAATACAAAAGAAAAATAACATAAATAAATAGTATTTTGGTACATAGACAAAAAAAAATGCGAACCAGTATTCCTACTATAATATAAATGCGAAAGTTTGGATGGATGTTAGTTACTCAATCATGCCAGAACGGCTGAATGGATCTAAATGAAATTTGGCACACTGTTCAACACTTTCAAGGATACTGAACGAGACGCAATAGACGTTTTATTGTTATGACACATATAGGCGTTTACTGTCTACCATAGTGTTAAAGTCTGGAATAGATCACAGGCTATAACTTAAAATGGGGGAATACTTATTAACAAGCCGCTACCAGAAGCTATATTCAGTTATAATTTTTCTGCAAAGGAACAGATCGAAACCAATTTTACGTTTTACAGGTATATAGGCCTGGAATAACACATGCAAAAATTTATAATGGGTTAAATACTAATTCCACGCGGGCGAAGCCATAGGCAGAAGCTCGTATACTACAAATCCCGGAAATTGGGTGGAACTCGAAACAAGCAGTCTATGAATCTCCCATCCCATCTCATTTGTTTGAATGAATAGACTCGAACAATTTGTTATTTAAATCTCATATTTATTAAAATTCTTTAATTTACCTTGCTTTCTTTTGTATAATTTGTATTTCCTCTCCCTAAATATCAATTTTTTTTCGCTTATTCCTTTTTTGGTACTTCTCGTCTACTTTGTAAGTATTAGTTTCTTAATAATATTTTTTCGTGTTATTTGGAACAAGTTGGGCCAAAGACCGAAATAGATTACAGACCTACTTGCTTCGTATCGCATTTTTACCCGACTGCGCGACGCAAGAGGGTAATGTGTTTATCAGCCTTTGTATGCATGTATATATAAATCTACGTATGTTTGTTCTTTTGTGGCACTATAGAGACCAAACGCGTCTGCCGATTTTGATAATTCTTACGTCAATTGTTTTGTCTTAACCATGCGAGTGCTACTAAAGACATGACAGTAATCAAAATATAATATGGCGACAACCAGACGCTATATTGTGAAAAAGAAAAAAAATAATGTCAATGAACTATATTAAGTGGGGTATCAAAATAAAGGGTTTGAGGAGGCGATTCCAAAAATGTAACGCACTAAATGTAGAAAATAAAAAAATAAAATATTTTCAAAAAACCCGACTGTTAAAAACAAATAAAAAGTCCCAAACAAGTCACTTTTCAAGCAGTCTGATGCAGTTGGTGGCACAAAATCAATAATTGAACTAAAACAACAGCCATCAACTGCATCAGACTGCTTGAAAAGTGACTTGTTTGGAACTTTTTAGTTGTTTTTGACAGTCGGGTTTTTTGAAAATATTCAATTTTTTTATTTATATTGATATCACATCTGAATTCGACAAAGCATACGTCTTATAATTTAAAAAGCTCAGAAAGCCAATGCTACAAAAATGCATTCGTTTCCCTTTACATTTCAAGGGATTCCAGATAAATCTTGAAATAGCCTTTTCGCAGAAGCGCTTTGCTGTAGTTACAAAAATTCATCTTCAAAGTTTTTATTAAAAACTACAAAATGTTTGTGCGACCTTTGCTAAATTTATTGAATCGGCCATGTGAAAACTTTGAAAGTGAAAATTGTACAAAAAAAAACTTGAGAGGTGTCAAGGGACACCCGGATGGAACGAAGTTCCTTTTGATTAATTAGTGTAGGAATTGTAATATAATTTTATTTTTTTTAATTTATAATATTTTTTTTATTATTAACTACGTACACACGCACGCACGTAAGAAGTTATACTTCATCATCTCATCTCATCTCATCTCATCGCAGCTCAGCTCAGCTCAGCTCAGCTCAGCTCAGATCAGCTAAGCTCAGCTCAGCTCAGCTCAGCTCAGCTCAGCTCAGCTCAGCTCAGATCAGCTAAGCTCAGCTCAGCTCAGCTCAGCTCAGCTCAGCACAGCTCAGCTCAGCTCAGCTCAGCTCAGCTCAGATCAAATCCGAAATAGAAATGAAAATATCTGGCTTGCTTTCTATAAGAGAGAGAGAGACAGACAGAGAAACATGCGACGCCGCACAGCTTATGCTTACTATAGCAAAAAGTGTCGTGACAACTTTTTTCGTAAGAAATTGGTTAGATAATGCTTGATCTGCTTGCAAACTTTGTAGGTACCTACCCACCAAAAATAAAAGAAGTTTTTATTAGATTGTTTTTCCAACACAATCTTTTTGGATGGACAGCCTCATTAGTGTCGTGACAACTTTTCGTAAGAATTTTTTCCGTCTAGCCCCCTTTCACAACGCGCGATAAGGAACTTCGTTCCAAAAACCGGCTTAGTGTGTATTGGACTTCGCACATTTAGGGTAGGGTAAAAATATGCGTTATTTTTAAACATTATCACCAAACAAGTTCATAGGTCAATGGGAAATTAAAAAAATCTTCGAAACAAAACATTAATGATAAACTAACTATACTTCATTACACCATCTCCCTTTTAATACGAGACTACCAGACGAACTGCAAACTACCATGTGCACTTGGTTGATATCCCGACGTGTCGTTCATACTCAACGCTTTTTCTCACATTGTTACGCACTTCGCCATTTATAGCGCTTTCGGTAGATGTCTTTACATCTACTGCTGGACATAGACCACTCCAGAAACTTTCGGCCCCATCGACCACCTGTTCTACGAGCAATGTGCCCTGCCTACTGCCACTTCAGTTTGGCGATTCTTCTTAATTCTTGTTACGCACACACCCAAACAACTCTTTTCCAGCGTCTGCCAACTGTAACCCACCGCTCGTTCCATCATGGACCTCTTTCATCGCTTTCTATTACGCGTTTGCGAGGACAAACGCGGCCTAACAGAAAAAAATCTCAGCTTTTCCGTAATCTTCAGCTAAATTATTTTTATACTATAAATCGTTTACTTCAAGACCCTAATCTTTTTCTCTACAGGATCCTCAAGGAACGTAATAAATTTTACTTGATGTGGCAATAAACAAAGATCCTAAAATAACGTTATACTCGAACGACTTTTGTCTTTTATTTAATAACGATAAAGTCAATACTACTTTTAAAGCGTACTTGACAAAATATACTGTGTGATTTAAAAAAAACCTACTGTAAATCGTCAGTTAAAAGGAGGTATTATTTCTTTACAATTAAATATCTTGAAAAATATACTAGTAAGAAACCAAGCAAGCAATTTCATAATAAAACGAATCAAAATCAATCAGGAAAATAAAACTGAAGATAACAATGAAATTGTATCAGTTATAAAGGTAGAAGAGGTAGACCGAAAAACAAAGGAAGTATTATGTGAAATATAATAATTATGGCTTTTTTAATATTGATAGACTCGCGCGTGAGATAGAGGTCAACGGTATCTCACCTGATAGTAACCGATGATATGGCCGACGATGGAGCACGCTTGCCTCGAAGTAATCAGTAGTTAGGCGAGATAGCGGTCTAACGCAAGCCTATCAATTAAAAAAAAAACCGATTCACTGTTATCTTAAAGACCATATGTTTTAGATATCAAAAAACACAAAATTTGGCAGGCAATTTGGCTGGGAATCAGGCCATTCCTTAGTTGTACGTGCAAAAAAGGTTTTCCCAAAACGTTTTGTGTGTATTGGTGGAAGGTCCACCATAATTAGAATGTAGATGTCTAGATGCCGGCAAAAATATAAATGTACGGAAGTAAAACAGGATGCGCGAACCCCAATAAATATTTTGGGCTAAGGACCAACGGACAATAGAAATAAATTGAATAAAGCCTAACGCCTATAAAAAATTTTTAGACACACAGTGTAGAATGAATCACAAACATTTTACCCTCTCAAAACTTTAAAATCTGAACAAAGTTTATTAACACAGTTTATATTTTCCATACACCTTACTAAGCCGATTACGCTAACCTAAAATAGTTTTATTAATATTTACAAAGGATTTTCTCAACTAAAATCGCTTTTACAACAACTAGAATTTCCAATACAACTTCCATAATGATAGTTTACGCTCCATTGCTTGTGTTTATTGCTTTTGTCACAACTAGAGAGCCCATTGATATAGCTACGAGTAGGTCCATAGATTACACAAATTCCTTTGTAAGGCTGCAAATAGTTATCGGCTCCTCTCTTTTATATTGTTCATCTGTTTCGATATCGAATATCGTTTGGGTTTCATCTAACATTGTCAAGAATGATAGTGTACTAAAAATATCACTTATAGTGATGCAATATGGGAGGTCAAATGTTGAAATAACCAGTGGTAGCGAGCATCTCACTAAGCCTGGAATTCTGGAATGGATTTTCAGGTCTACTCGACTTGTGACCGTGTTATTGTTTTTTTTTTTGTTAGAAACCCAGAGTTTCTATGTTTGCTCTGTTACACGTAACTAAAAATAACATTTTCAGGCATAAAATATTCCCACTGCTGGGAGTCAGGCGTACTCTCTTGGAGAGGGAATGGGTCGCAATCTACCACGCATGCTCAGTACAGGTTGGTGGATGTCACATGTCTTCGATTTTTTTGTTCTTGACATACCGATTTCCACACGTTGTTTTACTTTCTTTTATTCTACTTCAAATCTACTTGAGAATTGAAGATGCAACGCATATCTACCTTCTCCTTCAGAGAATGTAAGCGCCATGCTAAGAAAGTACATAAATGGTGTAATAGTAACAACCTACCCCAGATTATCTTTGTCAACTTTTAAATTTTTAGATCAACTTGTGAGTAACTTTCAAAGTGTGACGAGGAAGTTAGTAACCAAAGCTTAGTGGGATTTCATCGCACATTGTAGATAGGTTTCCCATGTTAGACTCTTATTTTATCAATGCAAACGGCATGTATGTTTACTGTGGGTATCGAAAAATAATGATTACAAAACACTGACTGTCGTTCGGAAGAAATAATTAAAACAAAGTTTACCCCAAGGCACTCGCCTCGGCCCGCTAAAATATTTTATGAGATTTTCCTGATATAACATAACGTGTTCTTCTATAGGCAAGCTGAGCATTTTAACGACCTCTAACAAATCAAGAAAGCTGAAGTAAGAGTGGTTTAACTTACTCCTTGACATAATGTAAGGGGGTCACGTTCTATGGTAATAACTTTAGCCCGACTAAGTTCTGAATTGGCTGTAAAAGTAATGATTCGGACACGGACCCTCGGTTGTCCCTGGTAGTTGAACAATTCAAATGAATCAAGTAAGATTGTAGTCAAATAGAGGAGAGGCACGAAATGGGGTTCAAATTTAAATATCAAGTTAGTTGTTTCTTTTTGTTGGAATACATTTGGTGACTCACAAATTGTGTATTGTATTTAAAGTTTATGAAAAGTTAATTTTATAAATTGTATTTGTACTTCAAATTATTTATAGTTCAATGCAGGTACTTTGATTGCTAATAATTATTTGTAGTTTCTTTAAGATTTCTCGGGACTCTGAAGTCGCGGTCTTTTGGGCGGTGTCGGGGGGGCCGACGCTTTTTAGCGTGCCGGAGTCAACAAGGAACGCTTATAGTTTCACCATGTCCCTCTGTCCGTCCATCTGCAGCTCAGAAACTCAGAGTATTAGAAAGTTGTAATTTAGCATGGATCACATTGGTCACGCCGGTAAAATGATAAAATAAAATCATGAATAAAATTTTTTTTTAGTGATGATATTTTTTTTTCTCGTCTATCCCATGGTGTGGGGGTATCGTTTTGGATAGGCCATTCAAAAATATTACGGGTTTGTGAAAACCATTTTTCGATTCAGGGATCCGTTGACGTAAAATTAAGCTTTAAATTTGTTAATTTTTGTTTGAGTCAAGTGTCTCCCCCATTTTCTGCGGACTGGGAATCATCCAATGACATTGCCGCTCTGGGTGGAACGGGAGGGCGTGTCAGACTCTTACTGATTAAAACCCACCCCTGTTCCTTCCCTGCCTGATAGCCCAGGGGTGCGGTAACTAATAGTAATAATTTATCCGCTACCTCTAGGCATGCAGGCACCGGCCACAATGGGCCCCAGTCAGTGGTGGCTGACAATCATCTCTTTGAGGCGCGCGTGGAACACTACGCGCTGTCAACTCACGGGCCTGGTGCTGATCGGACGGCGAGCTACCCACTGCTCCATGCCTAGGAGTAGCGGATAAATTCTCAACATGAGTTACCGCACCCCTAGGCACTTAGGCAGGGAAGGAACAGGGGTGGGGTTTAGTCAGTAAAAGTCTGACACGCCCTCTCGCTCCACCCAGAGCGGGAGATGTCATTGGATGATTTCCCAACCCGACAAAAAAAAAATATACCACTGCTCGCCGTCCGCAGGCCCGGGTCTATGGTGGTCAGAGATCGTCTCGCGGCGTCCTACGCCCAGTGCCTCTCCTCCGGTTGTAGCGGCCGGGGCCGTGAGGGCCACTCCGTTGAGCTTCCCTCACGCATCTCGCCTCCGCCTTCGCGAGCTTACTGCTTCGCATTCCCTCTCGCTCCGTACCATGGCCTGAACCAGGGCCGGGTGCGAGAGGTCGCTGCCACCTATCGCATCCACGAGGACACGGCGGTGCTCCGCCCTAGTGAGCGTCTCCCTCTGCCAGCTAAATGGTTGCTTTTGGATAATTGAAAATAATCACTGCAGTAGCACCTGTAATTATAACGAAATTAAAAGGAAAACTATCACAGCTAGTTAGTTCTAGAGTAATATTTGCCAAACTTATAAAATGTTTCTACTGGTTAAATTTCGTACAAAATACAAAAAAAAAACTTAGGTGAAGTACGGGTTACGGAACCCTACCTTGCACGTAGCCCGACACGCACTTGGCCGGTTTTTTATGTAATGATCACGTATAATTATTATTATTAGGAAAATGGGTTCCCACATTTTAATAAAATGTTACCACATATGTAACTGTTACTAATTGCCACCAAGAAAGGACCGCCATCCGCTTCAATGCATCATGATGCCTTCCGGGCCCAATTACCTCAAAAAAATTAGCTAAACGTAATTCCATTATTAACTCAGCAGGTAGAGCCTCATTTGAGTTATCAAAAACCAGGAAAAGGAGTAATTTTCAAGAAGGACTGGAGTGAAACCAGACCTGAAGGGCGCTCTTTGGTAAGATTTGCTTACGCATTTCAAAGATGACAGCGATGGATTTACGGCTCTTTGAGCAATATTTTTGAGGATTTGTTTAATTTTGTTTGTCTATTGTTTTTTTTCTCTTGTTTCTTATCTTGACAGTTGATGACAATGAGATCTTATATTGCTGAATATTTAGTTAATTTAAATACAAATACGTGTAATATTCATATATAATGTCCATTGACAATGGATACTAAATGAATCGACGTTAGTTAGTTATCATTAGATTGGTTTTGACTACCGAAATGTCAAATATATTTAAGCTAAATAAATTTTGAATAATAAAGGCTATGCAAATTTTGAAAAAAAAAAAGTTACAAAATGTTGAAAGCCATTATTAAGTCAGTATAGTCGTATTTTTGTGTCAAGATCAGAACACGAGAAGACAATTATTCCAAAAATATAACTCAGTCAAATGAAGGATAAAAAAACAATAAAAAAATTGAAAAAAAGAACAACAGACTAATAAAAAGTTCCAAGCAGATCACTTTTTAAGCTGTCTAATGCAGTTGATTAGATTAATTTTAGTTTATTCACAGAATTTCCGATTTATAGAATGATGAAATTAAAATTTTCTGACTGCAGGTTGAGGACCATAATGATCAACCTGCAGTTAGAAAAAACTTTTGTATTTAAAAGTTTACATTATTATGAAATGTAAATTGCTGCCTACATAATTTTATACAAATAATTTTGAATGAAAACAAGCATTACCTAAATAACTTCCATTTCAAAATTATACCGAACACCTACCAAACTTTGATATGAAAAAATATTTATTAGAACTTTATAAATTCAAACAAAGTTTTAACATATCACTCGAGACGAGTAACTCTGTTATATACGGAGTTTATTTTAATCAAATTAGGCAACAATGTGCGTTATGTTTCACATAAATATTAAACTGTTTTATTTACATCGTTTTGGAGCATAAGTTCGATAAAGTTTCTGTGAGGTTCAATGTGGGATAGAGGGATAATGAAAGAAGTTTAAATAATTTCTCTCTGCTTTTGATTTCGGTTAAAGTTATCATCGTTAAATTGTTTAAAAATAACAATAATACAAACCAATAAAAAATTAAATATATGTTAATTAGACGAAGCTGGTGTTTCCTAGCTGACTTCTCTGAGAAGAAACACCGAAACTAACTCAGGTGCAGTCTCTTTCGAAGTCGATACAATTAATGTAATGGTAAAATCCGGTTAGTGCTGCCCTATGCTCTCGTCACGCTATGTTCGACTAGTAAAATAATTACTAAAAAGTTTCGCTATGCACGAAATCACATTCGCGGGCAGGGATGAAGAAAACTGCTACAGTGTTATATTTTATTGCAAAAAATCAAGCATTGCCATCGACAACCAAATTAAAAATTTGTCAAGATCCTACGAAAAGAAAGATAAATCTTATTTCTGTGTATAATAAAGAATTAAAGATACTTAAAAATCTTTTGGACGCCATCTCCCACATTATTTTTTGGAAAGATAAAGCAAAGAACAATTAAACTAAAACCTAAATATCGAGAAAGAAATGTTAATATTGTATTAGTACTAATTATTTGATTCGTATCATAGTCTGTGATTTAAATAGTAAAAGTCATATCTCATTATGTGATTTAAATAGTAATACTTATAATTTTTTTATTTGTTTTTTAATTAATATTTTATATTATTTTTTAAATAGATGTTTATTTGTATTTTATTTGTATAATTAATAAGACTGAAATATTATGAAGGGTACAGGATTTGACTTTGAGAATGATTTTTTTATTTTGGTACGCTCCTTTATATTTAATTTTTTCCGCCCGCGGCTTCATTTTTATGTTAATTCAGGATTTAAACTATCTGTGTATCTAACAAATTTCATCCCGATCCGTCCAGCCGTTGTAGCATGAGTGCGTAACAAACATTAAAACATCGTAACTTTCGCATTCAAGTTAATTAATTAATTAATATTAGTAAGATAGGATTTGTAATGAAGTACACACACTTCGTTAAATCTTGTGGGTCCAGTATTGGCTTACAGCTCCATTTATAAACATTTTTTAACTCAGAATTGCTCTGGAAGTCGTTTATCCTTATCTGTCATTTTGACTTTTTTGATTGTCAGAACGAGACAAAACAAATTTTAACTTATAGACGCTTACGCATATACGAATAGCGGTATATATTTTTAGAATTGAATTCAATCACTTTTCTTTCCAACTGTACCTTCCATTGTTTTAGGTAGAATCGAAGAATTTCGTGGGTAGCGAAACTTTTTAGTAGGTATTTTTCGAGTCGAGCATAGGGAGACTAGAGCATAAAGGGACTAACCGGTCTAATCATTTGAAGAAAGCACAATACTAACGTAAGGACATTTTGGCACTAGCTTAGCTCTTTGTTAAGAACATGGCATTAATGTTTTGTAGTGAGTTCAGAATGTATGTTATATTATTTATTTTCTGATAAACAAAATGTGTGGCAAAAAATGGTCGTCAGTAAGTTAGAAGTAAATTATATACTAAAACTACTCAATCCCACAAATTTTGTTAGTCAGAAAATTAATAGTGTCTGGTTATTCTGGGAGCTTACATTATTATGATAGGCGTTCCCAAAATGTCACAATGGTAAGTATTTTGGACTTGCCACAATCGATATCACTGGTTGATAGCCACTTTATTTAAAGACCTAAATTTTTTACGCTTTAGGCTGACAATTCAAATGAAACAACCAATACAATCGCGTAAAGTGTATAGAAAACAATTTGGTTGAATGATAGTCAACACTTAAAAAATATCAAGAAGTGTTACCATAAAATCATGTTTTATCAAACACTTAAAAACTCTTTACGCATCGTTCGAGGTTGAAATTAAAATTTTCAATGCTTAGGCAAGCGGTGAATAATAAATCTTTCAAGCTAAGTTAAACTGATGGCAGATACTTGGAGCTTCTCCAATGCATCTTAATTCCTTATTGATTTTGACAGTCGAATTCGGCGAACTAAGTCGGGTTTGTAATACAATCTTACGTAAAGTGCTTGTGTAAAACTGCAAATCTAACAAGGCTATCTGTTTGTTTTTATACAGTTCGTTTAAACAAGTGTATATTCTTGCTAAATGCAGATGATAGACGACATAACTCTGGAAGACAGCAATTATTTAGTCTGATATTTTAAACTTTTACTTAAATTATTTTTATATTGCTCTATTAAAACTTTCAGCGTATGGACTACGGATGTTGGATTGAATTCAATCTTCAGATATGATATCATAATAAAGTATTGTAAAAGTTTCTATTGAATTAATATTTTGAGAAGAAAAAGTTTTAATACAATCATTTTTAAAAACCCGTCCGAATGAAAACACGAGGCCCTTATAGGATTACTCGTCTGTCTGTTACATCCAATTTGCTCTAAATCTAGAGTACCGATTCGTTTGAAATTAGGTACACATAACTACTGTAGCCCAAACACGACAGCGGAACGAAATAATACACTATCTGTAGTTTAAAAAACTAAAAAACACACTTATTTTTTTTAAATTACGTGATCTTCCCAGCAAACCCTTTTTTAATAAGTATTTCCATAATAAAATTATCATGGAAATGCTTATAAAATTACCAAAGAAGACTAAAGGCGTTGCTTCTTACATAAACGGAACCATTTCATATTGCAATGTCATCATCATCTTCCTGCCCTTATCCCATGTTACTTGCGGTCGACGCAACACGTTTTTTTCTTCAATTCTGTCCTGTCAGCCGTCACGTTATCACTAACTCCCTTTTCTTTCATATCACTCCTTACACAATCCATCCATACTTTCTTTGGCCTCCGTCTCCCTCTACATCCATCCACATTTATATTCATAACTCTTTTAGTTACATGTGTTTCATCCCTCCTCTTCACATGACCATACTAAGATAAGCGGTTTCCTTTCAACTTTTCGGTAACTGGCGTCACTTTTAAACTACCTCTAATGTACTCATTTCTCACTTTATCCAGTCTCGTTACTTCATACATCCAGTGTACTAACTAAATACATCCAAGCTAATTTATGGTTTGTAAAAAATATCACGAGTTACGCCAAACGAGTTGTATGAATTGTGAGATGTGTTACTCAAGGGAATTGAGGATAGAGGCTGTTAGACAGATGGAGAATACTTTCCTACCTACAATTGCAGAAAAAATTGTGAAATATGATTAGCCAAAATTCAAAACAGGACTTAAAATGTTTCGTATCCAAAGTAGTAAGTAAAAGTGTCAAAAACGCCCATTTTTGGTACTTTGGATACGATACATTTTAAGTCCTGTTTTAACAACGTAAAAATACCTTATCCTTTTTGTAACAAACGCAACATAGGATTCTTTCATCTTTATTTTCTATGCTTTGTTACGATTTCTTATTTAATGAGGGCGCTACTAAAGCGGAGGTAGGGCCGTAATGTTCTATCTGGAAATTTGATTTCCGTACTCAGTCCATGGTGAACCATTGTACGTGAGTAGGATATTTCAAAGAGTTGAGTTGTAATATTTTTTTTTTTTGTGTATGCTTTTGTTAATTTTAATTTTTGTTTTGGTACACCATTTCAACTAGAAAGTGTTAAAGCAAAATAACTGATTTTTCAGTAATCGTATTTGTAAGTACTCACAAATCGTGATGATGCAAAATATTTTTTTAATACTAGCTGCGCGCCGCGATTTCACCCACGTAGATCAGGATAAAATGTAGCCTATGTGTTAATCCAGGGTATAAGCTATCTACACACCAAAATTCATTCAAATCAGTCCAGCCATTTGAGCGTGAAGAAATAACAAACGTACACACTCACAAACTTTCGCCTTTATAATATTAGTGTGACTAATATTACAACTAACTTTACAAAATTTTTGCTTTAATGACTCGTTCTAGTTGCAATAAAGTGAAATGTTTTATATTTTAAAGTTTGTTAAACTGTTTCACTAATAATGTTTTGGTAGTGTTAAAGTGAATTCAATATGGATGATCTTAGAGCTAAAATGGATTGTCTGTTAAAGGAGCCTAATCTTAAGGTACTAATTGAACTTCAAAATACTTTCACTAATAAAAAACTGGAAAAGAGAAAAGTGCCATAGACTTCCTTTATCCTAGGATTAAAGCTAGCACGGTTCCTGTCAATTTCTACAAGAGGCAAAGCTGCGGGCTTGTCATTTCTATGGTTGCAAACTTTGCCTTAGCAAAACGATGACACAGATGATGAAACAGTAAATATACAGTTTTTTTTCTAAATAGTTTAAAGGTTTGTGTATGTAATTTTAACCAATGCAAAGCCGGGAGGGATCGCCAGTAATTTACTAAAGTTAAGTATCATCGAACAAAAAAAACGGAAAAGCTTTTAAGCCTTTTTTAACTGGCGCAAAATGAATTAAAAGACCATCTAGTTACCTAACCGGATTTAAAAATAATAAAAATAGACATTTACACCAAACTCAAAAAACTGATTGCAAAAATTGGAGCGCACCTGCGCCCGACAGAAATTAGTGAACTTCCACCATGCCAATTTTTCAACAGAAAAAATATAGAGAGAAAATGAATCTGCGATCAGTTTCACAATCCATTGAGCTGAATAATAAAACTACGGCGCAATATAGTTGAACAGAGGCATCGATTTATAGCAAAATGTACGAAAAAATCGCAATCGTGCGATTGGGTAATGGGTTGAGGTGCTTGGTTATTCTGGCTCGATGGAGAACTGAAAAATGGGTTTTAGGATCCTAAAAAGTAATGATTTGTTAGCACATTTTAATATCTCGAAATCAGACTAATATAAAAATTGTGAAATTCTGTATGTTTGATTAACTATCAATCGCATCTCAACTGTATACCGGATTTGGATGTTTGGCCCACGGAAAGACCATAAACAGGGGAAGTAGTACGTTCTAATGGGGTAACCACCCCACTTTTGACTTTCCCATGTAAAACAAAATGGCGTTATTACAGTCTAGCAAGAATTTAAATGGTAGTAAAAAAAAGATAGGTAACTACTGCTGTAGCGTATGACAACTATGGAACCGTACAATTACTATCATAAGTTAGGTTATGATAAATATAATGGCCTTCTATGCATAGCAGAGAGAGAAGCTTTAGCGGTGTTGTTATATAATTTTACAATTCAGTATAGCCTTCTTCTTCTTCTTGAAGGAGAAGTATAAATAGCCTTGGTAAAGTCAGGGTTATTTGCCATTTTTGTCAATTTTTTTATAGTAAATTGTAACTATTCGACTATTTGGCTATTTCGACGCTGACAACACGTACTAGATTTATATTCGAGTAAACAAAAGAGATGCATTTATTAATAGTTGATCGTTGACTGTTCACATAGCTGGCGAGGACTCGCTCCACGAGTTTGTCGCTGAGCGACAAGAGCTATCAAAGGCTATAGTCACTCAGCGATGCTCGTTTGGCGGTCAGAACTCACGCCGAGAGGACTAGCCGCCCCGAGAGAGTGGTGAGTGTAATCTCTCGTCACACTCGCATACCCTCTTAAACACCAGCGAAAAATCTATCGGAACTACACACTCGCTACTCGCTGCTCGCCAACTCGTTTTTAGATTGAAGCTCTACTCACTACTCGTAACTGTCACAAAGACAAACACTTCTTGCCATTTATGACGTACAAGTGAAATAAAATCAACCTTAAGATGATAATCAAATAATTTTCCTGAGGTGACTAATCAATTGATTTGCCTGACTCTGCTTTTCATATGAACGTTATCACCTTCCATTAAAATTGTTCAACGAATTTAGAAGTTCAAACACCTACAAACAAAATACCTCCAATGAACGAAGCGTTTTTGTTTCAAAATAATATAAAGTGAAACATAATAAGATGTAATGAGCTAATAAACTCAAGATTTTGCCTTCCCTTCCCTCATTAAAGCTATCTTTTAGGGATAATAGGAACATTTTCCCAAATACTACCTATTGTTACGACGATTTTCTTTTTCTTGGCGAATATTTGTAAGGGAAAATATAAACTCATGTGTATTTTGATAATGTTATTATTATTTTGATGAAGCTGTTATGAAAACAATGAGGAAAAAGAAATAATATTAACAGGAAAACACAGCACAGAATCATCACAAATCGTTTTCTTTATTTTTGGATATAAAAATTACTAGCGGTCCGTCCCGGCTCTGCACGGGTTCAAATTATAAATGATAAATGAAATGATAAATGATGTTTATTCAGTAAATAGGTTACAAGGAACACTTTTACACATCAATGTTTTTTGTCAGTTTAAGCTAGATGAGGCCGGTGTTTCCTAGCTGACTACCCTGAGAAGAAACACCGAATCAAACTCAGAGGTCAGTCTCTTTTAAAGTGTTGAAATCCATACAATGTGTACTGGTTAAATCATATATATGTCAAATTATACATGCCAGTCAATTGGACGCCTAGGCCACTCATTAAACATTAGCATTAAATTAAATGGCTGAAGGACAACCAACCAAGTCCTTGAACGCAACGTTTAACCAGATGGTTTTGTTATGACAATGGGACCTGTCATTTATAATGGTAATTCCTCATGGTTTTAAGGATTGTTCTGTAAAAAATTTCAAATTTAGGGTATATGCACTACTTTTTGATAAATGTTATTACTTAGTGAAAGACTTTCTAAATGTTATATTAAGTTTATCCAGATTATGGTTGTTATAGTTTTTGCAAATCTGACCAAGTAAGACTATTTAATTATGATAATATTATTAATTGACTTGTCCGTCTGTACGTCTATAAGTCTAGCCATACATAAGCCATCAAAGGCTTCTGTGGTTTGTAGCATATATATGTAGTACTTTTTTTTAAATATGTTGATCAATAATAAAAAAAAACCTTCACTTTAATTTCTGTTTTGTTTTGTTGACATTGGAGCCAATTCTCTTGTTCAATAACTAAACTAAAATTAGAGAATCGCTATCTTTTACTAAAAGGCAGTGCGAGGAAAGGATGACAATTAATAGCTATGAACTAAGTTAGAGATGTCAAACTAGTTTACGCCTTGCGCTTCATCGTGTTTTTAGTCGACATGTTTTTACGTGTACCCTTAATTTGTATGGAAATATTAGCTCAACTAAATTTGACAGCTCTAATTTACGTCCGTCTCTTTCTTGTTTTATTAGAGAGAAAAAAATAGGAACAGCCTAAATTAAGTTTAATTTGTGCACAACAGAATCCGCACCAGTGTTTTGTTTGCAAATCTGACCATGTAAGGCTAGCCGCTAACTTGTGATTTTTGTCACTGTCACCTACTATCACCCACGATGCGCCCACTTGAAAACGCGCGGAAATACATAAAAAAAAAAACATACATACAGTCGAACATAGAACCTCCTCCTTTTTCGAAAGTCGGTTAAAAAGGCAATGTTAGGATGCAAGAGCAAGCAAAGCGAGCTCGGGACGTGAGGTACCCCTACTCGGATAGGTTAGGTTCGTGGTTCTTTAACCATTGCGCCTCGCGAACCGGGGCTGCAACTACGACTGCTTTACCTTTTAAATAAATTGAATAACTAAAAAATAATCATTTTTCATTAAACTTGAAGTAAATTTGAATCACTTGGCTGAGTCTTGGTCAGTCATCTTCAAAGAGCTGACTTACAACACGCCAATTTGTTAAACTTTGAGTGATTCTAGTTGAATTAACTACCGGCCTAGCCATTTAATTGAATGCCAGCGTTTAATAAACGGCCAAGCGTCTAATTGAATGGCTAATACAACCAGATGGCTGCGACATACACACAAACCTTCCTCGTTTATCGCTCGTGCTATTAGTGAAAACCGTATTAAAAGCCCTTAAGTGGTTTAGGAGTTAGCGGAGAAGCAGACAGACGTGGACAGCGACTTGATTTATACTATGTAGAGATGTTCACTTTTTTTTTTGTGGTTTGGGAAATCAGCCAATGACATCTCCAGCTCCCAGTGGAGCGGGAGGGCGTGTCAGACTCTTATTGACTAAAACACACCCCTGTTCCTTCCCTGCCTGAGTGCCCAGGGGAGCAGTAACTCTGTTACGAATTTATCCGCTACCCCTAGGCATGCAGGCACCAGCCACGATGGGCCCCGTCAGTGGTGGCTAATAATCATCTCTTTGAGGCGCGCGTGGAACACTACGCGGTATCGACTCTCGGGCCTGGTGCTGATCGGACGGCGAGCTACCCACTGCTCCGCTGCCTGCTGCTCTGCTGCGTCCGCAGGCCCGTGTCTACGGTGGCCGGAGATCGTCTCGCGACGTCCTACGCCCAACCATCTCCTGCGGTGGTAGCGGCCAGGGCCGTGAAGGCCACTCCGTTGAGCTTCCCTCACCCGTCCCAGAGATGTTCACTACCGTACGTACGTAAAAAAAAAAAAAAAAAAAAAAAAAAAAAAAAAAAAAAAAAAAAAAAAAAACCGTACGTAAATGACTTCGTGACAAAGTTTCAAATTAAATAATAGCCAAACGTACAAAACAGCCATTACCAAAACAAAGAACATTTTATCTTCTGCGAATAACATTCAAAGCAAATCATAGTGACAAAAGTTATTCATTCTATAAATTTAGTTTTAATTCTCAGAATAGTAGAATTTGCCATTTTGAATTTGCAAAATACTTTGAGTAATTTACAGTATCCTACTCATATTATAAATGTGAAAGTTTTTATGGATCGGTGTTTGTTACTAAATCACGCCAGAACATCATAACAACAATCATACACTTCTGGACACATCTATTGGCCCACCTTGTATTTTCAGTTTCGTTTGGTCCTAGCTAAAATTTTATATTAGGTCGAGCAAAAAGTTTTTATGCAGTTTTGAACCTGGCACATTCACAATTTCATTCAATAGTCTTTTTTTGAATTTCGAACACAGAATTTAAAGAAACAAAAGACAATTTGGAGCCTGTTTGTTGATATCAAACAATCGAATACTAAGAAAACTTGGTTTTATTGGTTTACTTGGATTTAATTCTTGAAAAAGTGATTGATATCTTTGGTTTTGCAACAAACATTACTTATTCTTAACAACAGGTGAGGTTCTATCAATAATCTATGGATACTTCACCTGAAGTCGCCGCCTAAGCTGTGGCACTTATTCAGGCCGGACACAGCCAAAGAAACGTGAGTGCTCAACTTAATTTAAGTCGATCTGCGGTCCGAAATGCTTATCGGAGGTACCTAGAGACTGGCAGCTTTGTTCGTCGCCAAGGAAGGCCACGATCTCGGGTCACAACTGAAAGGCAGGATCGATTCATCGTGACGACCAGCTTGAGAAATCGTCACCTTACCTCCATTGAGATACAAAACCAACTTCGCGACTTCCACGGAGTATCTCTGAGCGCTCGAACTGTTCGGAGAAGGTTAAAAGAACGCGATATGGTACCACACAAGCCAGCTAATGGGCCCAAACTAACGCGAGCCCACCGAACAGCGCGCCTTCATTTCGCACGCAGTCATTTAAATTGGACACAGCAAGATTGGAGCCGTGTACTCTTTTCTGATGAGTCTAAAATTGTGTTACATGGCAATGATGGAAGGAAGAAGGTCTACCGACGTAAGGGAGAGCGCTTTGCACAATGCTGCTTTGAAGAGAGGGTTGCTTATGGCGGTGGCTCATGGACTGTCTGGGGCGGTATATCCGCGAGCGGCAAAACTCAACTTGAGATTGTTACAGGACCACGGCTGCCGACATTAAATGCTGAAAGGTACATTCGTGAGTGCTTAGAACCTCACGTGATACCATACGCGGACTATGTGGGCCCAAATTTCCTTTTTATGCATGATAATGCAGAGCCCATGCGGCCGGCATCGTCAGGGAATATCTTTGGGATGTGAACATCACAGTTATGGACTGGCCAGCCAGAAGCCCAGACATGAACCCCATTGAGCACATGTGGGACGAGCTAATAAGACGTGTTAGGGCTCGTCAGCCAGTTGCCCAGACGATGCAGGAGTTGAAAACTGCCATAGAAGAGGAATGGGAGATGATCCCTCAAAATTTCATAGAGCGGTTGATAAACTCTATGCCTAATCGTATGAGAGCTGTGGTAGATGCCCATGGAGGCAACACGCGTTATTAAATTAAACCTTTATTTGATAAAACATGTTTTTTATTCAAAAATCAATTGCCTTTAACAAGGCGCATATCCGACTTGTTAGGCGTAGCTCCATGTCGTATGGTATTCTGAATTCAAATTTAAAACAATACGATCGAAAAAGATGGTAAAATGTATCAGGTTTAAAACTGCATCAACAGTTTTTGTTCAATCTAGCAATCATATTTCGGTAGGGGCCATCGAAACCTAAACTCTAAGGTGGGCCAATAGATGTGTCCAGAAGTGTAGTATACACACTAGCGTAAGCTATAATTTACAGTACTCTACTGTAAATTGTGTAGATAACTAAAAAATGTTACTAGTCCGTCAGTTAGATTACCATAAAATATTGGACACGTACTTTTTCTTTTGTTTCGTAAACAAATAATTAAAATGATACAGTGCGTTGAAATTTCGCATGACGTCACACCTGAGTTAAAATTGTTCCACTTTTTACTCAAAAGTGACGTAGCCCCACATCTGAACTTTGATTCGTTTTATCTTTGTCCTTTTTTATTGATTTGATAAAGAAATAAATACGTGTCCAATATTTTTCTATATTCTAGCTTACGGACTAAATAGAATTATTTTTTTTTTACCCTGGAATCATACCTAATATGTACTAATTCCACGCGGGTGAAGCCGCTGGTAGAAGCTAGTATATTATAATTATATATTTTACGTTCCATTGTTAACATCAAGAGGACAATTCCGCACATAAGTAAACAGGTGGCAAACTGTTAACGCACGCAGTAAGTCACCGTGCAATTCGGCAACCCTTAAAAATAATATTTACAAAAAGAAAGACAGACAACAAACACTAGTGAAGTCAAGTGAATACGCAGACGAGTGACAGAGTACGCGGACGACAGAGTACGCGGACGACAGAGTACGCGGACGACAGAGTACGCGGACGACAGAGTACGCGGACGACAGAGTACGCGGACGACAGAGTACGCGGACGACAGAGTACGCGGACGACAGAGTACGCGGACGACAGAGTACGCGGACGACAGAGTACGCGGACGCCATAGTATTCGGACGACAGAGTACGCGGACGACAGAGTACGCGGACGACAGAGTACGCGGACGACAGAGTACGCGGACGACATAGTACTCGGACGACAGAGTACGCGGACGACAGAGTAGGCGGACGACAGAGTACACGGACGACAGAGTACGCGGACGACAGAGTACGCGGACGCCATAGTATTCGGACGACAGAGTATGCGGACGACAGAGTAGGCGGACGACAGAGTACGCGGACGACAGAGTACGCGGACGACAGAGTACGCGGACGACAGAGTACGCGGACGACAGAGTACGCGGACGCCATAGTATTCGGACGACAGAGTACGCGGACGACAGAGTAGGCGGACGACAGAGTAGCCGGACGACAGAGTAGGCGGACGACAGAGTAGGCGGCGACAGAGTAGGCGGACGACAGAGTAGGCGGACGACAGAGTACGCGGACGACAGAGTAGGCGGACGACAGAGTACGCGGACGACAGAGTACGCGGACGACAGAGTACGCGGACGACAGAGTACGCGGACGCCATAGTATTCGGACGACAGAGTACGCGGACGACAGAGTACGCGGACGACAGAGTACGCGGACGCCATAGTATTCGGACGACAGAGTACGCGGACGACAGAGTACGCGGACGACAGAGTACGCGGACGACAGAGTACGCGGACGACATAGTATTCGGACGACAGAGTACGCGGACGACAGAGTAGGCGGACGACAGAGTACACGGACGACAGAGTACGCGGACGACAGAGTACGCGGACGACAGAGTAGGCGGACGACAGAGTACGCGGACGACAGAGTACGCGGACGACAGAGTACGCGGACGACAGAGTACGCGGACGACAGAGTACGCGGACGCCATAGTATTCGGACGATAGAGTACGCGGACGACAGAGTAGGCGGACGACAGAGTAGGCGGACGACAGAGTAGCCGGACGACAGAGTAGGCGGCGACAGAGTAGCCGGACGACAGAGTAGGCGGCGACAGAGTAGGCGGACGACAGAGTAGCCGGACGACAGAGTAGGCGGCGACAGAGTAGGCGGACGACAGAGTACGCGGACGACAGAGTACGCGGACGCCATAGTATTCGGACGATAGAGTACGCGGACGACAGAGTAGGCGGACGACAGAGTAGGCGGACGACAGAGTAGCCGGACGACAGAGTAGGCGGCGACAGAGTAGGCGGACGACAGAGTAGGCGGACGACAGAGTACGCGGACGACAGAGTACGCGGACGACAGAGTACGCGGACGACAGAGTACGCGGACGACAGAGTACGCGGACGACAGAGTACGCGGACGCCATAGTATTCGGACGACAGAGTACGCGGACGACAGAGTAGGCGGACGACAGAGTAGCCGGACGACAGAGTAGGCGGACGACAGAGTAGGCGGCGACAGAGTAGGCGGACGACAGAGTACGCGGACGCCATAGTATTCGGACGATAGAGTACGCGGACGACAGAGTAGGCGGACGACAGAGTAGGCGGACGACAGAGTAGCCGGACGACAGAGTAGGCGGCGACAGAGTAGCCGGACGACAGAGTAGGCGGCGACAGAGTAGGCGGACGACAGAGTAGCCGGACGACAGAGTAGGCGGCGACAGAGTAGGCGGACGACAGAGTACGCGGACGACAGAGTACGCGGACGCCATAGTATTCGGACGATAGAGTACGCGGACGACAGAGTAGGCGGACGACAGAGTAGGCGGACGACAGAGTAGCCGGACGACAGAGTAGGCGGCGACAGAGTAGGCGGACGACAGAGTACGCGGACGACAGAGTACGCGGACGACAGAGTACGCGGACGACAGAGTACGCGGACGACAGAGTAGGCGGACGACAGAGTAGGCGGACGACAGAGTACGCGGACGACAGAGTACGCGGACGACAGAGTACGCGGACGACAGAGTACGCGGACGACAGAGTACGCGGACGACAGAGTACGCGGACGACAGAGTACGCGGACGCCATAGTATTCGGACGACAGAGTACGCGGACGACAGAGTAGGCGGACGACAGAGTAGCCGGACGACAGAGTAGGCGGACGACAGAGTAGGCGGCGACAGAGTAGGCGGACGACAGAGTAGGCGGACGACAGAGTACGCGGACGACAGAGTAGGCGGACGACAGAGTACGCGGACGACAGAGTACGCGGACGACAGAGTACGCGGACGACAGAGTACGCGGACGCCATAGTATTCGGACAACAGAGTACGCGGACGAAAGAGTACGCGGACGACAGAGTACGCGGACGCCATAGTATTCGGACGACAGAGTACGCAGACGACAGAGTACGCGGACGACAGAGTACGCAGACGACAGAGTACGCGGACGACATAGTATTCGGACGACAGAGTACGCGGACGACAGAGTACGCGGACGACAGAGTACGCGGACAACAGAGTACGCGGACGACATAGTATTCGGACGACAGAGTACGCGGACGACAGAGTAGGCGGACGACAGAGTACACGGACGACAGAGTACGCGGACGACAGAGTACGCGGACGCCATAGTATTCGGACGACAGAGTACGCGGACGACAGAGTAGGCGGACGACAGAGTACGCGGACGACAGAGTACGCGGACGACAGAGTACGCGGACGACAGAGTACGCGGACGCCATAGTATTCGGACGACAGAGTACGCGGACGACAGAGTAGGCGGACGACAGAGTAGCCGGACGACAGAGTAGGCGGACGACAGAGTAGGCGGCGACAGAGCAGGCGGACGACAGAGTAGGCGGACGACAGAGTACGCGGACGACAGAGTAGGCGGACGACAGAGTACGCGGACGAAGAGTACGCGGACGACAGAGTACGCGGACGACAGAGTACGCGGACGACAGAGTACGCGGACGCCATAGTATTCGGACGACAGAGTACGCGGACGACAGAGTAGGCGGACGACAGAGTAGCCGGACGACAGAGTAGGCGGACGACAGAGTAGGCGGCGACAGAGTAGGCGGACGACAGAGTAGGCGGACGACGGAGTAGGCGGACGACAGAGTAGGCGGACGACAGAGTACGCGGACGACAGAGTACGCGGACGACAGAGTAGGCGGACGACAGAGTACGCGGACGACAGAGTACGCGGACGACAGAGTACGCGGACGACAGAGTACGCGGACGACAGAGTACGCGGACGACAGAGTACGCGGACGACAGAGTACGCGGACGACAGAGTACGCGGACGACAGAGTACGTGGACGACAGAGTAGGCGGACGACAGAGTACGCAGACGACAGAGTACGTGGACGACAGAGTACGTGGACGACAGAGTACGTGGACGACAGAGTACGTGGACGACAGAGTACGCGGACGACAGAGTACGTGGACGACAGAGTAGGCGGACGACAGAGTACGCAGACGACAGAGTACGTGGACGACAGAGTAGGCGGATGCAGAGTACGTGGACGACAGAGTACGCAGACGACAGAGTACGCTGCCGAGAGTGTACGCCGCCGAGAGAGTACGACGCCGAGAAAGTACGCCGCCGAGAGAGTACGCCGCCGAGAGAGTACGCCGCCGAGAGAGTACGCCGACGAGAGAGTACGCCGACGAGAGAGTACGCCGCCCAGAGAGTACGCCGCCGAGAGAGTACGCCGCCGAGAGAGTACGCCGTCGAGAGAGTACGCGGACGAGAGAACGCCACCGAGAGAGTACGCCGCCGAGAGAGTACGCCGCCGAGAGAGTACGCTGCCGAGAGAGTACGCCCCCGAGAGAGTACGCCGCCGAGAGAGTACGCTGCCGAGAGAGTACGCCGCCGAGAGAGTACGCCGCCGAGAGAGTACGCGGACGAGAGAGTACGACGCCGAGAGAGTACGCCGCCGAGAGAGTACGCCGCCGAGAGAGTACGCTGCCGAGAGAGTACGCCACCGAGAGAGTACGCCGCCGAAAGAGTACGCCGTCGAGAGAGTACGCCGTCGAGAGAGTACGCGGACGAGAGAGTACGCCGCCCAGAGAGTACGCCGACGAGAGAGTACGCCGACGAGAGAGGACGCCGCCGAGAGAGTACGCCGCCGAGAGAGTACGCCACTGAGAGAGTACGCCGCCGAGAGAGTACGCCGCCGAGAGAGTACGCCACCGAGAGAGTACGCCGCCGAGAGAGTACGCCACCGAGAGAGTACGCCGCCGAGAGAGTACGCCGTCGAGAGAGTACGCCGTCGAGAGAGTACGCCAACGAGAGAGTACGCGGTCGAGAGAGTACGCGGACGAGAGAGTACGCGGACGAGAGAGTACGCCGCCCAGAGAGTACGCCGACGAGAGAGTACGCCGACGAGAGAGTACGCCGCCGAGAGAGTACGCCGTCGAGAGAGTACGCCGCCCAGAGGGTACGCCGACGAGAGAGTACGCCGCCGAGAGAGTACGCCGTCGAGAGAGTACGCCAACGAGAGAGTACGTGGACGAGATAGTACGCCGCCCAGAGAGTACGCCGCCGAGAGAGTACGCCGCCGAGAGAGTACGCCACCGAGAGAGTACGCCGCCGAGAGAGTACGCCGCCGAGAGAGTACGCCGCCGAGAGACTACGCCGCCGAGAGAGTACGCCGCCGAGAGAGTACGCCGTCGAGAGAGGACACCGCCGAGAGAGTACGCCGCCGAGAGAGTACGCCACCGAGAGAGTACGTGGACGAGATAGTACGCCGCCGACAGCGTACGCCGCTGAGAGAGTACGCGGACCGGAGAGTACGCGGACGGGAGCGTACGCGGACGGAAGCGAACGCGGACGGAAGCGAACGCGGACGGGAGAGTACGCGGACGAGAGAGTACGCGGAAAGAGACTACGCCGCCGAGAGAGTACGCCGCCGAGAGAGTACGCCGTCGAGAGAGGACGCCGCCGAGAGAGTACGCCGCCGAGAGAGTACGCCACCGAGAGAGTACGTGGACGAGATAGTACGCCGCCGACAGCGTACGCCGCTGAGAGAGTACGCGGACCGGAGAGTACGCGGACGGGAGCGTACGCGGACGGAAGCGTACGCGGACGGGAGAGTACGCGGACGAGAGAGTACGCGGACGAGAGGGTACGCCGCCGACAGAGTACGCCGCCGAAAGAGTACGCCGCCGAGAGAGTACGCGCGAGTACTGAGGTTAAAGTTGCGCAATATTTAGCAACAAATTCTAGGCCTCAAGACAAAAGTATAACTGTATCTAAAAATGCACATAACAAAATATAATAAAAAAACTTGAGAGGTGTCAAGGGACACCCGGATGGAACGAAGTTCCTTTCGATTAATTAGTGAAGGAATTGTAATATAATTTTTTTTTTTTTAATTTATAATATTTTTTTTATTATTAACTACGCACACACGCACGCACGTAAGAAGTTATACTTCATCATCTCATCTCATCGCAGCTCAGCTCAACTCAGCTCAGCTCAGCTCAGCTCAGCTCAGCTCAGCTCAGCTCTTTTTTTTTTTTATACTTGTCCCTGTGACTTTGTCAAATTTCACGGAATTTTGTCGCCTACTTTCTTAAAACTACGCACTATATAATTCTATTCCATACCCTGACAGGGTCCTACTCTACTTACTTACTATTGCTTCTTCTCTACATTTCCAAATTCTCTTTAACAGGCGGTATTTATTTTCTTAACATACTGTAACCGCTTGTGAATATCCTCTACTTTTATCCGATTTTTACATTTTCTTTACAAGGTGTCTTTTCAACATTTTGGACAATCCTTGTGCCTATCTCTTTTTCCTAGTCAGTCATTTTCTATTTTCTTTACAACTCTAGTTGTGCCTACCATCTTGTTTTAACTTATCCATCCTAGTACTTAATCTAATAAAAGTTTACTTGCTTACTTTCTAATTCTTATAACTATTTTAACATTTTATGCTTATTTTGAAAAACCTTATAATACTAATGCTTACACTCTATAAACTTATTTTCTACCATTTCGCCTTATCTTTACTACCGTAACATATTTTTACAAAATATATTGTAGTAAATGCTTAAGTTTCTTTATTTCTTTTGTTCACAATTGCAATTATTTTTACGCAGTATTCAATAAAAGTTTCACGAGTGGGTTTATCTCTTAGTAGAGCCTCTAGGTTTTCCATTTTCAATTGTACGCCGATTTCCTGCTGCAAATCGTACCTATCCCTATCATGCACTGGGCAGTCTAGCAATATATGAAATATCGTTTCATTAATACTGGGGTCACGGACACATGCGGGACTCTCCTTACACTTGAACCGATGCAAGTACTGGGAGAGGATGTCCCGTGAGTACCTGAGTTAGTAACCCCGTTGGCCTCATGCTTAAAATTATTCTGAAGGCTTCTACGACATTCGGGAGGAACACCTTCGTTACGGAGGCTGTCTCGCCGGACCTGTATCTCCTGTCTCATTCGCCAAGGGAGTCCTTTCGGATCATCCGTTTCACGAATGAGACCGGAACCCGGTCGTAGTCGGGACTGCTCCGGCTCGAAAGTGCAACCTCTTTCGCTAGCTGGTCTGCGCGTTCGTTCCCTGCTAATCCTACATGGGCCTTCACCCAGTACAAAGTTACAGTTTTGCCCTGGTTGAGGGCTTCCTTCAGATTGCCGCGCGTCTCTACCGCCAATGGATGTAGGGCATTGTAATTGGTGATGGTCTCCAGGGCCGACCTTGAGTCGCTATAGATGCAGTACGCCTTCTTCGGGCGCTTCAGGGGCTCCTTTGTGGCTCTGCATATAGCGAGGATCTCCGCCTGGTACACGGTGCAGTACGCGGCTAAGCTGAGCTTGATGGCCTTGGTCTCCGTCTCACCGTCCCATATGGACAGCGCAGCCCCAACCTTGCCCTCAAGCCTGCTGCCGTCGGTGTAGATTTTCACCGCCTGCCCGTTGGTCTCATCAACTTGTGCTTGTGTGGTGAAGCTGCCGAAGATCAACTCTACATGCAGAGCCGGATGTGGAATCTCCGCAAATCCCACCACACGTTCTGTCTCTCTGTCTCCCAGCACTAGCCGGGACGACCCTCTCCTTGCCTCGTACAGGGCGGCTGCCTCCTGTATTCGAAGGTCAAGAGGCAGTATCCCGGCCAGCACCAAAGCAGAGTTCAGGGAGACTGTGCGGTAGGACTTACACAGTTTCTGTGCGAAACCCCTCTGTACCGCATTCAACGCTTTTTGCGTTCCCATCTTACTGACAGCTGGAGCCCATGCGCACGCCGCATAAAATATGACTGGCTCCACTACTGCCGTATAAATCGTCTTGATGACTTCTGGATGCAACCCCCAGCTTACCTTTGCGGCTCTAGAGATCTGTTTATATAGGTTTGCCGCCTTTTGGCAGACTCTTGCTACATGGGTGTTGAAAGTCAACCCGTCATCCAGAGTCAGTCCCAGAATTTTGATCTCCCTTGACATTCCAATGCCGGTCCCTCCCATTCTCAGGAGTGGGGTGTCGTACTTGAGCTTACGCGTCAGCACCATCGCACAAGTTTTGTGCGCCGCAAACTTCAGCTTGTTCCGGACTCCCCACTCCCGAACATAGTCGAGAGCGGCATTGGCCTGTCCTGAGACCTCCAAGCCCGAATCTCCACTGAAGACCATCACCACGTCATCCGCATACGCCTGACAGTACACTCCCTTTTCTTCTAGACCATGCAATAGGAGGTGAAGGAGTAAAGCTCAGCTCAGCTCAGCTCAGCTCAGCTCAGCTCAGCTCAGCTCAACTCAACTCAACTCAATTCTTTAGCAATAACAACAACTATAACAAAAGTAATTGTAATAAAATTTAATTTTTTTTACTATAGCAAAAAGTGTCGTGACAACTTTTCGTAAGAATTTTTTCCGTGTAGCCCCCTTTCAAAACGCGCGATAAGGAACTTCGTTCCAAAAAAAATCGTAACGTGGGTATACAGGTTCGAGCACGCCACAAATGCGGAGGCAAGGCCCCTCTTTGAGAAGTGACTGGAGAGGCGCCACGGCGTCCTCATCTTCCCCCTGACGCAGATCCTCACCGGACACGGCTGCTTAGAGAGGTTCCTGTATCGTATAAGGCAGGAGACCTCTCGCGCCCGGCCCTGGTTCTGGCCTTGGTACGGGGCAAGAGGGAATGAAAAGCTGTCACCTCGTTCTGTAAAGCAGTAATGCTCGCGAAGGAGGAGGTGGAATGCGTGAGGCAGACTCAACGGAGACTCCCTCATGCCTCTAGGAGCCGCCGTAGGAGACGCCCGGGGCGTTCGGAGACGTAAGGCAACTCCCGGCCACCGTAGGCGCGGGCTTGCGGATGGTGAGTAATGGGTAGCTTGCCATCCGACAAGGATCAGGCCCGAGTCGACGGCGCGTAGTGTTCCACTTGCGCCTCAAAGAGACATCAGAAGCAACTGACGGGGTTCGCTAGGGCCGATGCCTGCCTGAGATCGTGGGTAAATTTTAAACAGCCGCGGCCCTTGGCACAGGCAACTGAAAGGACAGGGGTTGGTTTTAGTCAGTAAAAGTCTGACGGAGAGCGGGTGAAGTCATTGGATGATTTCCACCCCAAAAGAAAAAGGTGTACAGGTTCGGAAAATATGCGTCACATCCATGTAAAACTCTTTTACTGAAGAGAATAGATATATGATATGAGAATAGAGTTTTGCATAAACACTTCATCGTCGCTTAGTAAAATAATAAAATTTAAAACCTTTGTTTTGATTTTTATAGGAGCTTTTAACATTCTTTGACGGCAGAATTTGTATTCTAAATATATACTACCCTAAAAATATGTCCGTATTGTCAAAATAAAAATTATCATGAGTATCATCATTTAAATTACAGCTCTAAATCCCTAGAGGGCAAATCCGTAAACAAAAATGCAGGTGTCAAACACACTGGCGGTGATTCTGCAACCCAGTATTTATAGTGTTTAACCACCATAGGATCCAGCCGTCGGGTGTATCAGATATATTCACAAATTGATTTACCGTCCGCAAGGTTCCCCGAGGCGTTCATCGATTTTACGCCCTACTTCGCCCTCACTTAATGAACTTTGCAGTATTACAGATAAAAAACAATAGCTTTGTAGCTTGTACTAAAAATAGATAACACGAGAAAACTTTATAAACTAATATTGTTTGAGCGCAAAAGCATTTTGAATCCCGATTTTCTAAGTTGTGATTGACTTGGGTTGAAAAGCCAATCGAAATGCAACCTTATAGCAAAAGCTATAACAGTTTGTTTACAAGTTGTAAATAAAGTCTCGTTATTGATTTTAAGTTGCGCAATATCGGAACTTGAGTAACACCTGTCCATCTGAGGCCAACTTGATTGATTACTTTTTAGGGTTCCGTACTCGAAGGATCCAAACGGAGCCTTATTGCTGTCACTCACGTATTCATCTAAGTTGTCCATCTATTCGTCTGTACGTGTATCCGTCTATCCGTTTGTCCGTCTGTCCGTCTTGTTTGCCTGTCAGTCTGTCAGTCTGTCAGTCTGTCAGTCTGTCAGTCTGTCCGTCTGTCCGTCTGTCCGTCTGTCCGTCTGCTCGTCTGTCCGTCTGTCCGTCTGTCCGTCTGTCCGTCTGTCCGTCTGTCCGTCTGTCCGTCTGTCCGTCTGTCCGTCTGTCCGTCTGTCCGTCTGTCCGTCTGTCCGTCTGTCCGTCTGTCCGTCTGTCCGTCTGTCCGTCTGTCCGTCTGTCCGTCTGTCCGTCTATCCGTCTGTCCGTCTGTCTGTCTGTCCGTCTGTCTGTCTGTCCGCCTGTCTGTCTGTCCGTCTGCATATCTGTCCGTCTGTCCGTCTGTCGACCCAAAGCCATATAAACATAAGCCAAAAATACATTTGGTACGGAACCCTAAATGTGCGAAGTCCGACACGCACTTGGCTGTCCAATTACAAGGATGTCAATATATACATCACTAGTCTCGGTAAAATATTATACGCTTGTGAGAAATATCTTGTGTTACTCATGAACTTCTACTATCTTCACATTCTATCCTGTCTTACTTCTTACAATGTGATATGATGAATACCCATGTAGCACCCACTCCTATCAAGATCGGAGGCACCACACTCGAAGTTGTAGGCGATTACATTACTTGACCTTCCAATTAGGTAGGTTTAACTTCGAGAAAGAAGTCAAGCACTATATCTGCTTGTCCCACATATGAGGGTCATTCAATAAATACTTAGCCTACAAAAAGTAAACGAAAATTTTGGAAAAGTGGCAATTTATTTTTCAACATAGTCTCCTTTTAGTTCGATACACTTAGCCCAGCGATGCTCCAACTTTTTTAACCCGTCCGAAAAATAGTTTTTGTCAAACTCTGCAAAATAGGCCTCCGTGGCGGCGATAACCTCCTCATTCGATCCATATCTATTCCCGGCGAGTGATTTTTTCAGATTAGGAAACAGAAAGAAGTCACAAGGGGCCAAATCTGGAGAATACGGTGGATGGGGCAGCAATTCGTAGCGTAATTCGACCAATTTGGCCATGGCAACGGCAGACGTGTGAACCGGTGCGTTGTCGTGGTGAAACAGCACTTTTTTCTTCGCCAGATGGGGTCGTTTTTTCTTTAATTCGGCGTCGAATCGGCCCAATAAATCGGCATAGTAAAGCCCTGTAATTGTTTTACCCTTCTCGAGGTAATCGATGTAGATCACACCTTGTGAATCCCAGAAAACGGTGGCCATAACTTTTCCGGCCGATTTTACAGTTTTCGCCTTCTTTGGAGCACGTTCCCCGGTCTGGATCCATTGTTTTGATTGCTCCTTGGTCTCTGGTGTGTACCAGTGGATCCAGGTTTCATCGACGGTCACAAAACGACGCAAAAACTCCGCTGGATTCCGCTTAATCAGCGCCAAACACATCTCCGATGTGGTCTCACGGTTGCGCTTGTTTTCTGGTGTGAGTAAACGCGGCACCCATCGCGCCGACAGCTTTCTCATGCCGAGTTCCTCGTGAAGAATATGATGCACTGTTCCTTCTGAAATGCCTACAGTCTCAGCTAGCTCCCGAACCTTCAATCGGCGATCTGCCAATACGAGATCATGGATTTTTTTAATGTTTTCCTCCGTAGCAGCTGTTTTCGGTGCACCTGGACGTGGTTCATCAAAAACCGACGTACGGCCACGTGCAAACTCGTTGAACCAATTCTTGACGGTGGCCATCGATGGAGAAGAGTCACCGTACACAGCATCCAAGCGCTCTTTGATTTCGATGCGCGTTTTCCCTTCCAAAAATAGGAATCGAATCACCGAACGATATTGCTCTTTTTCCATTTTTGTAAAACCGATCGACACGTTCGCTTCCGTAAGTTGTCAAATTAAAACAAATGAAGGGATTGGAATGAAAATTTGAGAAAAGAATTAAAAAAGAATGTGCTAGACTGTGGTAAAACTCTTTTGAAACTACAGCGCCCTCTGGCGATGAGGCTAGGTACTTATTGAATGCACCTCGTACCAGTGCAGTGTGTCAAAACGAAAGTCCAGTGCGAGTCGCCAGTGATGACATATGACACTAAAACGTAGTCACTTACAATGGGCCTCATCAGATGGCTGAATTCAATGGAAAAAGTGTGCTCGAAGTTTCCTTGCGTGATCGAATAAGGAATGGAGATATCCGCAGGAGGACCAAGTTTACCGACATAGCCCGAGGAATCGCCAAACTGATGTGTAAGTGGGCAAGGCACATTGCTCGTAGAACAGATGGTCGATGGGGTCGAAAAGTTCTGGAGTGGCGACCGCGTACCAGAAGACGCAGCGTTAGAAGGCCTCCAACAAAATGTACCTTGTGAACGATATGATTCCCTCTATCCCTCACACCTGGTGAGGGTTAGTGGCAATCAGATCGTTGTAGCGATACTTTGTGGAGGCCTACGTTCATCAGTGGACGTCTTTCGGCTGAAATGATGATGGTACTGCTGAAAGTCTGGATGTTCAATCTCGCTTTAATGGCTAAATAGATTTATATGAATAAAACTTGCCACACAGATAAGCCATGGATTGGGTTAAGCTCGCCATACTATTACCAACCACTCAAACTCCTGAAAACCAGATCAACAGTGGCGACCACCACGAAAACGCCGAGGCAATGATACTGTCCTGGAAAAACAATTACCAACCATCTTGGGTCTCACAACGAAATGAATCAGAAAGGTAAATTGAAGGAGCAAGAAAAAAAAAACAATTTCCAATTTACTGATACTTATGGTAACTTTACCAAAATTATTTATAGACAAAACGAAATATGCTAGATTCGGTTACAAGTAAAAATATAAGGCCAGCTGCCCTCTTTCCCACGTAATTTGGGAAAGTACTTTTAGTACTTATCAATAAGACATAGATCAGGATTTTTGTGGTTCGCGATAGATAAACGAGATACTACTATATAACATTTTTAGAACTAAAGCGTTTTGATGAGACATGCTTGAGTTTCGATTAGCACTATTTTATTTTACTTAAGTTCTGAGTATTAATAAGCCACCAGGTTCATCATGTGACCAGAGGGTTGGGCTTTTCTTTGGCCAACGAATCAGCAAAACTATTCAACGTGGCAATGCTGCCAGCGTTCTGGGCACTTTTTCGATTAATAACGTTGGCTAACGTCTGGCTGTAAGTGCGGCGTTGCCTAGCCGTAGCCTAGTTAATATGGTGGAGGAGCTGATCCGTTCCGGTTCCGTGCTTGACGGTTAGGCGGTGACGGTAAGTTTCCGAGTTGATAAGTGTATCCTTAAGCGTTTAAAAATTAGACACGTCTCCGCGAACGTTAGCTCCAACATTGCCCTGGAGCATCCAGCATATTTCACAGCAATTAAATCTTATCCATCGGATATCCGCGTGATTATTCCACGAAAACTCTTTGTAGTTATTTATTTATTTATTTTTATTTATTTATTTAGTACACATACAATTATTTTTACAGGTAAACCCAATGTAATAAAAGTAGTCCTATAATGATAATTGACCAGTCCAAAAAATGTGTGTGTGTGTATGTGTGTAATGTAATAGCTACCAACCTGACTAAACTAACATTTTCCCCAATAGTAACTCCTGTACCACTGACATAAACACACAGTTTTGTTTGCAGTTAAATCAGTTCGTAACCTATTGATTAAGATGTTACCCGATACTTGTAGCTCCGAGCAATATCAATAAACTTTGTCTTCATAACTTTTAACAGACTCCGAGTACTGACGGCGAAACAGATAACTTGGCACCTGCTAAGGGAAATCTATGTAAGTAATCGCATAAGTGCGCAGAGGTGACGAAAATCAGGACAATCAAATTGCGGTTGGAAACACAAGGCAAGAGATCGCGCGGCCGGTCACCAACAAGAGTAAGAGTCGTCCTCCTCCAAATTCTATGCGGTCGTAAAAGACGCGCTGAACAGAAACCGGTAGACGCAAATCATCCCCTCCAGATGCAACCCTGATGCTGACCACGATCCTCAGACATGAGGAACCGACCACAGAGAGAAATGCTTATGTTACTGTGATAGACATTGCCCTAAATGAGACGTGTCGGATAATATCGGGTTGCTTAAAACCGACTCCACTTATTAAACTCTTCCCACTTGCAGGTATCGCACCACCTGCCGTAAGAAGGGAAGTCGCTTGCGCGCTACAAAAAAAGGATCAGGAATCCGATCGCCGACATCCCCTTTACGACTACACGCCAACTCCTGGTAGACTAAAAAGTCGCACGAGTTTTTTGCGATCTACACAGTCGATCCAGAATAGACCACCTAAAGAGAGAATCAAACTGTGGGAAGAGAAGTACCCACCACCTTACGACTTCGTAAAACCCTAGGAACAGTTGCCTCTCGGTCGAGAACTGCAGTGGCCTATATGGAGGGCCCTGAATAGGTTGCGTACCCAAGTGGGCCGCTGCAAGTACAATCTGGCAAAGTGGGGGATCATCGATCCATCCTATACACAGTGCGAGTGCGGTGTTCCTGTTCAAACTATGTCCCATCTACTGGAGTGTCCCAAATGTGCTTTCACCTGCACCCTCGATGATCTGAACAGGGCCTCCGATGCCGCTATAAACGTGGCCACTTACTGGGCCCATACAGTATAACAAAATTTTAAATGTACCACGACACGAAAAGAAAAAGAACTGTGATACATCTTGCATATTTATCATCAATAATCGTAATTGATCAGTGAATTTCTAAGTATGAATTTTTGATAGCTTTTGCCACTGCAATTGCAATCATTGGTTTTCATTTTATATACATATTTTTTTTGTAATCATGTTTAAGATAACAGACTATTTATTTAACAATTTATGTACACACAGAGACAAACTATTAATAAACAACATAATAAACATGAGTACAAAGGTACCGCTTATTTCTAAAGAAATTTCTAACAGCAGACCTACGAAATGAGTAGTGAAAAAGAAATGTAGACTAGTGTGTAAAAAACAGAAAAATGAGTACGAGAAGACTATGTGAATCATAGAACATTATAGTGGTTCTATCTCATCAAAGCGAGTTGGTCTTGGATGTGTGTGTGTGGGTTAACATACACCTTTTTCTGTGTGCGTAAGCTAGGCGCGCTTGGTGTCATAGAAAAAAACTTACGCACACAGAAACAATGTGCACATGAATCTACATGTCACTTCTAAGGCCAACCCGCCTTCGGTACCTGGGCCTACGGACGGCGAGTAGTGGGTAACTTGCCGCCCGATCAGCAGCAGGCCCGAGAGTCGACGGCGCGTAGTGTTCGACGCGCGCCTCAAAGAGTTGTCAGCAAGAGGGACGGGGCCCATCATGGCCGATGCCTGCCCGGGGGTTGAGGATAAATTCGAAAGAGTTACCTCGCCCCTGGGCACTCAAGGCAGAAAGGGACAGGGGTGGGTTTTAGTCAGTAAGAGTCTGACACGCCCTTCCGCTCCACCCTAGAGCGGAAGAAGTCATAGGATGATTTCCCACCCCCCAAAAAAAAAAAACCCGCCTTCGGTAAAAAGAAAATCTATAAGTAACTATGAACCTATTATTAACTATCACACTAATATTAGAAAGGGGAAAGTTTATGAGTGTATGTTTGTTACTTCTTAACGCTCAAACGGTTAGACCGATTTAAACGCTACTTTTTATCCTGGTCTCCGCGGGTGAAACCGCGGCGCACAGCTAGTTATATTCTAAATAACAAAAACTACTAAGTGTAAACCAGTTCAAAAGAAAAGTAAAGGTGATATTTTATACAAGCCCTGAGCGCGAGGACTCCAAGATCAGACAAAAAGTGTTATTGAGTAGTTCCATTGCCAATTACTTAGCAGCCCGGAATTTGGAAATCGATTGTGTGACACCCCCGTGCCTCATAGAGCACGTAAAACGGAAAGAACAGAGTGTACACACATGTGTTTGCGCACACGATTAGGCACTATAATATCTCCTGAGCCTTGGCTAACCGCTGTTGAGATTGAGCACCGTGATCGAAATTAGATTGGGAGGACTATTGATAGTTATTCATACAGGAAAATATGCACCCAAGTTGGATTATATGACAAAGAGATAAGCACTCTTAAAATGCTACGAACAATCGGCTTATTCTTATCTGTTTTGCACACCGTACTCACTAATAAATTGCTTCAAATAAGTGGGTCATAAAGAGTTAACTGTTAAGTACTTAGTATTACTTTGAGGTTAATGCTACGAGTAGTTCGTGTTATTTTGAATAAGCACTAACATTTAAAATGTTTATGTTAATTTTTTTTTGGCAAACTTTCTGAACGGAAATGAGCGTAATTAAATATGCTGAAAGTAAAACATTAAACCAGCTTTAAGAGTTAGTAATTATACTGATCGTGAGAGGGCCGATCCCACTCCAGGAAGAAGATGTCGGAGAGGCACGCCACGACCCCTAAAAATACGAAACCCCGCTTGCTCTATTTAAGGCAGGCGGGACTCAGGGATCGCGGCTTTACAAACTGGGGACTCTAACCACCCACCGAGTAACCTTAACAAAGGCGGTGGCACAGGGATGACATGCTACCTTGCACAGCGAAACTTAGCGAAGACCCTTTCAGTCGCCTCAGCAATGTGCCCTCCGTCCCAGGGGTCGTGGATAAATCGAAACAGAGTTACAGCGCCACTGGACACTCAGGCAGTTAAGGAACAAGGGTGGATTTTAGTCAGTAAAAGTCTGACACGCCCTCCTGATCCACCCTAGAGCGGGAGATGTCATTGGACGATTTCCCAAACCCACAACAAAAAAGAGATGTGTCCTAACAGGCGCTGTAAAAAGGAGATTCCGGGGTGGACTTTTAAAAGGTCACGGGTTCCATGTGCTGATAGTGATCACCCGGGTGGTTTTAGTGAGAAGATTTCACCCTGACAGCAAAAAAGAAACTATACCTATACAGAGAGTAAAAAGACCCATCACGTAGCCGTCAACTACGCACACTGTATATCTAACAAAGTAGCTTTGCGCAAAAATTATTGCAGAAATCGACTTTTATTTTTAGGTGTAAAAAAAACTATTTATTATTGCGCGCAATGTAACGCGAGCCCAAGCGAATGGAGTTATGCCCCGCGCCTTCGCTCTAAGCCACGTAGGTACTTGTCGGATACGTTTGATATTCATTGCGTTTTTGTTACTATAAATGCGTAATTTAGAAAATTCAAAAAAAAATCTAAAATTCAGGTAATCTGAGTTTGGATAAAAGTTTAGTAAAGACACTTAACACTTGGAATTAATTTTCGTAAAAAGTAAAAAGAAAAATTGCGACTTAGACCTTCAATATTTCCAGAACCAGTGCATTCCCAGGCATGGTCTAGTGGGAAAAAAAAAATCCAAATAATTGGTAGAATATGTGGCTTTCGGCTCCGGAATCTGTCTTTTAATACCCGATATATCTTCTCTATTAAGATAAAACTTTTTTACAAAAAAATGGAACCGACTTCCAAAAAAGTGCAAAGTAACTTTAATTTCGGAAGTCGGTGTTTCTGATTTTGTGTCTTCTTTTTTGAAACCGACTTCCGAAATTATAGTTATTTTGCACTTTTTTGGAAGTCGGTTCTATTTTTTTGTAAAAAAGTTTTTATGTATCACTTTTAAAAAATAATTTATTTGGAAAATAGATTTACAATAATAATAATCTTTAATTAACTATATCTACACTAAAACCAAAAAAAAACCTTACCTAACTACGTACATACAGAAATAAAATACGTAAATACATACTTTTTCACTTTTTAGTTGTGGTTCCCCATTAAACTGTGTTAACAATTCATAGACTTACGATCGCAGCAATCGTGATTGATTTGCTGTTAATTTTTGAAGAGTACCGTTGTCTGTCTACGAAACCCATCATCAGATCAATATGAAAGAAGAATGAGCAAAATGGTACCCGGCTCCAATAGATATGATTGTAGTGTCGTTTAAAAGGTCTTACCAAGAGGAACAATTTTTACTATAGCCGCCACTCTCAAATCTGATTGCGTTTGAAGATAAACGACAGTCTTACTAACTAATAAAAACCCTGTTCCTTCAGTTTCCCTTTGCTTTCCAGGGCCACAGTAACCTGTTTAGACAGTCTCGTGGCCCCGGCGATAAACATACATATACGAGTATATTAGTTACCACTTATTTATGTAAGAAAATGAGTACCAAGGTAATATTTTCGGCATTTCCGTTCATGTTTTCTATTAATAACGTTTTTACGTAAGGCTTTGCCATGCACTCCTCATTTTAACTCGAGTCCCGTTGCTCCTGAGCGCGGGGTGTGCGCAAGAGCAGCGGGGGAGGGAGAGGAGGGGATCGACTGACACCAGACGTGTTCGCGTCCTGCGTCAGTCGCTCGTTCGTTTTGCGCTCGTGACGACGTTTAGCTGCTGTTTGAGTTTCTTTTGTGCTTTCATAACTCGGTTTTATTAACTACTGACCCCTGCGCTCCTACTGGACTTGTTACCCGCTCTAATTAACGCTGACCTGTGCTAGTGTTGTGGACTATACTGATTTGCTTTTCGAACTGGAATATCGCAATGGAACGTCTCAACTGTGTAATGTGTCGGCGAGCTTTATATACCAGAAGATACCAACAACATGTTTTGACAACTAATCTGTCAAGAACGCGCCCTGAGTTCGCTGCGTTTATTCATGAACATGCTGTTCTGGAGGTAAGCACTTCCATTATTATAATCAAGGTGTGGTTTTATTTCATCATCCCTTCGTCCGTGCCGTTTATACTCTTAATCTAAGTATAGCACAGGTGCTGCCACTTAAGACGGTCATTACCAATAACAATAGATAATGGTTAGCAGTACAAAGAAAAGGGCTTATCCTTTCTAACTCGATATTAGCTACCTGGACACTGTGCGCACGTGTGGAGTCATCGGACCTTCGAAAGTCACTTTTATTATTCCAATGCCCTATTATTTTGCATTAGCGTTCCATAAGCTTTATAAGTGCAAGCAAGATGGACATAGAGAAATGATTTATGGCCCGACGACTTTGTTGAATCTGCGCTTACTATAACAAAAGTGTTGTTAGGTTACGATCGACACTTTAATATTTTGTATTTACGTGACGTTGTTTTCTCAGTTTTTTAGCTTAGTTCCAAAAAAAAATATATTAAATCATATTTTTACTACTTTCAGGTGGTATTCGATGGCACACGACGTGTGTGTCACCGATGTTGGCAGTCCGCTGATAATGCAGTGAGAAGACATGCGAACCCTGCCGTGCCCGTAGCAATGCCTGAAGCAATGCCAGATGCAGTGCCAGAAGCAATGCCGGATGCAATGCCGGAAGCAGTGCCGGATGCAATGCCGGAAGCAGTGCCGGAAGCAGTGCCGGAAGCTGTGCCGGAAGCTGTGCAAAATGTTCAGGAATTTCAAGTTTCAGAGTATACACGTGCTCCAAACACACCACGGCATTGTATATTTAACAACTGTCCAAACGCAACTCGCCATCGAATCCCAATAACAATTAAAACTCACATCTTTTGTGAATATAAGCTTTATATTCCAAATGGTGCAAGAGTGTGTACACAGCACTTAGAGAACAACGTTTGGGATGAGCTACCTCAAACATGTAATGTCACTCATGATTTTAATACAGAACAGTTTACTGACATTTGTGACATGTTAAGAATGGCCTTACAACGTGGACCTCGGCTAGACTTCAACACGAGAGGCGCTTTAACCAACGAAGAAATGCACTTTTGGACAGGACGCAAGTGCGAAGAGTTTGATAATATATTGGTACAAACACCTGCACTAAATGAAAGATGTAGAGAGCCGAGAACTGCATTAGGTATTTATCTAACAAAACTGCGTTCTGGGGAGCCAAATGAAAGACTTGCGACATTATTTAACATGTCACGACGAAAGCTCGAACGTTTATTGGTTATTGTGAGGGAGTGTCTCAGTAACAATTATGTCGGGCTGCATTTGGGAGTGGATCACATTAACAGACAACAATTATTGGAAAAAAATCTAACTATACCAAAAGCATTATTTGGAAATGAAAATAATGATAAGTTATTATTGATTGGTGATGGTACTTACATTTACATAAATAAAAGCTCGAACTTTTTATTCCAAAGATTATCCTACAGTTTACACAAGTTTCAGAATCTACTGAAACCTTTCCTACTTGTATGTACTGATGGATATATATTGGATGTAATGGGTCCATACGCTGCAACAAAAACAGATGCGCAAATAATGGGCGATATTATGAATGATGGACAACATCCATTACATTGGTTACTCCGAACAAACGATGCTTTTATATTAGATCGAGGTTTTAGGGACAGCTTGGACCTCATTGATGAATGTGGGTATGAATCCTATGTCCCACCAACAAAGAACCGCCAAGAGACACAGCTGACCACTGAACAATCCAACGAAGCTCGATCGGTAACGCTATGCCGGTGGGTTGTGGAAGTGGCAAATGGCCGGTTTAAACGTGATTTTAAGCTCTTGCGGCAAAAATATTTTAATAAGTCACTGCCCAATATGTTCACTGATTTTAAGATTGCCGCAGCTATCACGAATCACTTCCACCAACCCATCGTGGATAGCGTACACGCAGACGAATTCGTCCATATAATAAGGCAGAAAATAGATACCCCGAATCTTCTGCATATGTATGTAGAGAGAAAACGGCTTAACCACAGAAGAGTAGATTTTCAGAGGATGGAAGCGAGCCAGATTGAAAACTTCCCTTCAATGACGGAGGAGGATATAATTCTATTAGCGCTAGGTACATACCAACTCAAGCTGGCAAGATCTTACTGTGCCGAGCATTTATCAAATGGTCTATATATAATTGAAACGTACAGAGAGGGAGCACTTGATGATCTGCCAGACTATGGCATACACGAAGATGCCTGGCTTTTGCGTGGACGAATCCAGTCGCGACATGTCCGTGTAAAAACATATTTTTGTTATATATTAATCAGCAGTGCAAATAATATTGTCCAACAGTATTGCACATGTTTAACCGGGCGACGTACGATCGGCACTTGTGCACATATAGTGTCCATCGTATGGTACTTAGGCTATGCGAGGCATACGGGATTTACTGCTCCGGCATCTTTCCTCAATGCTGTTATAGTTGATACCGATATGTAATGTTTTAAATCTACTCACTTATTGATAAAATATATGTTTTGTATTTAAAGAATGCTTGTTTTCTTACTTCTTTTAATAATAGAATCCTAAATGTGTTATATCATGTTATTCTAGCTTTATTTTACTTATATAAGTAGTTTGTAATAAATTCTTCATCATTTATAAAACACAAGCTGTTCTCCGTGGTTTCACCCCTGCTGCTCGGCTCCTTTTAGTCGTAGCGTAGCGATGATATATAGCTTATAGCCTTCCTCAATAAATGGGCTATCTAAAACTGAAAGAATTTTTTAAATCGGACTAGCAGTTCCTGAGATTAAAGCTTTATAATAATAAGTATAGATAGTGAGATTACTGCTTTCCAAACGTGAATAGGGACAGGCGCCATGGTAGACGTTTTTCTGCATCAAAATGTCTATTCAATGATATATTAATGAGGACTATTGGAGCGGGTACCACGTTCCATACATTTTTGACCATTTCGGAACATACCCCTTTAGAACACAAAAATGAATTTTGCTAATCCATCAATATAATTATGACAGAGTTACAGAACATACACAAAAAAAAAAAAAACAAACATCCGAATTGATAACCTCCTTCTTTTTGAAGTCGGTAAAAAGCGGTAGCTAGCAATTGCTAACTCATTGTTTCAGCTAATAATTATGTAGATGGTCCTATAAACTGACTTTGTTCTATGATTTCGTACCAATCGTCAGGGAAGTGAAACATTCCATACGCTTATTTCTGTTAACCCCAAATTAATGTTGTCTACACTCATGAATTTTCTGACAGTTTACACCTATTTATCACCTACCCGACTTCAATAAGCACACATTCATACAGGTGGCCCATCTTAACCTCGTAAACGGCAATATTTCCGATTATTCCTACCTGACTACCATCTTACCCTTCGGGATACATCGGGTGGTTCCGGAGATACTCGTGTGCATCTTATGTCGGATATTGCTCTCCGATTGGTAAAAAAGGAAAAGCTAGGTCGTATTAGGTACTGAGCTTTGATTCTTTGAAAAGTAAATGTGAGTGTTATTTTGGTTCCGATTTCGAATTTCTTGGTTATTGTTATGTTATTTTAGGTATAGAAACAAAATTACCAGTCTACTTCAATGGTTTTAAGTCTGAAGCTTATGTCTACCTTGAAAAGTCAAACAATTAGGTAATTTTTATTTAATTTCTAAAACAATGTTTTTGAATAAAATCAGGTTGTAATCCTTACTTCCTACAATAATCACACTAAAATTATAAAGGCGATGGTTTTCACAAACTTTCGTCTTTATAATATTAGGTTACACGTGTGTGTGTTTGTTACTTCTTCACGCTCAAACGGCCGGACCGATTTAAATAAAATTTGGTATATAGATAGCTTATACCCTGGATTAGCACATAAGCTACTTTTTATTCCGGGCTACGCGGGTGAAACCGTGGGGCGCAGCTAGTATTATAAATGCGAAAGTTTGCGTGGATGTTTGTTACTCAATCATGCAAGAAAGACTGAATGGATCTGAATGAAATTTGCCACAGAGATAGACTATTGTCTGAAATAGTACATATGAAAACAGGAGCATATTCCCTTGGGATGATTGATCGATTTTCACGAGAGCGAAGCCTCTGAAAGAAGCTAGTTGGAATAAACCTGAGACCTAAAAAGCAAAATGCTTGTTCAAAGAAATAGTTAATATAATCGAAACAGTGATCATTCCAACTGAATAACGTGAAATTCTACTCATATTTTACAATATCGGACAACCACTGTTATCAACTCTTAACAACTATTTATCTATCTAATGCAAAACGAATACAAATGAAGAATGAAAAAAAATATCTTTCTTCATCGACGTTACACAGAACCAAAATCAATTTGCCAAGTCTTTTCCCAACTATCTTGGGGTCGGCTTCCAGTCTAACCGGATGCAGCTGAATACCAGTATTTTACATGGAGCGACTGCCTATCTGACCTCCACAACCCAGTTACTAGGAAATACGACACCCTTCGTAAGACAGGTTGTCAGAGTTTTGGGCTTCAGACGTTACAGAATCGTATTACCAAAAATACGTAACATTGGGCTCACATATCATTACATGATAATGATTATGCGACAATCGCCTACAAACGCTGCAACAGGCCGACTAGAGGGCTTTATACACTGACATGACAGTGCCGAATTAAAACCGGCTCAACTTGTCGGCTTCAAACATCTGATAATATTCCGAGCACAAACTAGAAGCGCCCAGGCCGGGTTGAACCGGATTGGGCCGCAGGAAACCGGTGTGGAGGCTTACAGACATGACGTCTCGACAACAAGAGCCGGCGGCGACAGGCCAGCTACCCCACAACCGTTTCCGTACTATCCACGAGAATAAGCAAAGAATTTTCATGTTAAAAATAAAATAGGCCTGAGAGATCCGTATCATTGCATGCAAATCGAAAAGAAATTGGATTTCTCTTGATATAACCGCATCTACAGCAAAAAATTCAAAGATACATTGGAAACTACAAATGTTAGAAGCTATATTGCTCGGGGGCTTTCAGTGCAGACTTGGTTGTATATTGGACGGGGGCTTTTAAAACCCAACACGGTTCGTTAAAAAGACCCCAGAGAGTCGTTATTCAAACTGTGAGTGTCAATACTGCGCGGTAACATACACACTTTAATTAAACCACTTCTTTTACCTTTGTTTTTTGGGGAGATATAGAGGACAAATTCTATATATAACAAAAATAGTACGTGTCAATCAAAATGTTGACTTTAATCTGAAATATAAACAAATGGTGGTCAAACAATAGTCTTGCCAAGGGATATTGTGCTACCCAGTTATTGAGTTTAGGAGGTCAGATAGGTAATCGCTCCATGAAAAATACTACTATCCAGCTGCGGCCGGTTTTTTTTTTTTTTTTTTGGGGGATGGGAAATCATCCTATGACTTCTTCCGCTCTAGGGTGGAGCGGAAGGGCGTGTCAGACTCTTACTGACTAAAACCCACCCCTGTTCCTCCCTGCCTCGAGTGGACGGGGGGCGAGGTAACTCTTTCGAATTTATCCTCCACCCCCGGGCAGGCATCGGCCGTGGCAGGCCCCTTCCCTTTGCTGACAACTCTTTGAGGCGCGCGTGGAACACTACGCGCCTTCGACTCTCGGGCCTGGTGCTGATCGGATGGCGAGTTACCAACTACTCGCCGTCCGCAGGCCCGGGTCTACGGTGGCCGAAGATCGTCTCGCGGCACCCGAACCCCCTGGCGTCTGATGCGGCGGCTGCGGTTGGAGGCGCTAGGGCGACTCGGCTGTGTTCGAGTCTCCCTAGCGTATGCCGCCTCCCTCTTCGCGAGCATTACTGCTTCGCAGAAGGAGGAGACGGCTTCCCATTCCCTCTCGCTCCGTACCATGGCCTGAACCAGGGCACGGCGCGAGAGGTCGCTGCCGCCTATCGCATCCACGAGGACACGGCGGTGCTCTGCCCAAGCGGGGCAAACCTTCACCGTATGCTCCACCGTGTCCTCTGGGCGATCCTTGCAATGGAAACACCCCGGGGTCACCTCCGCCTTGATCCGACACAGGTACTTACCGAAACAGCCGTGTCCGGTGAGCACCTGCGTCAAGCGGAAGGTGAGGGCGCCGTGACGCCTCTCCAGCCACTCCTCAAAGAGGGGCACTACCGCCTCGATGGTGGCGTGCCCAGCGCTGGGTTGCGACAGTCGCTCTCTCCATGTCACCATGAGATCCTGCCGGAGCTCGGTCCGCCGAGCCGCGAGTTGTCGCGGCAGCGGAGTTTCGCCCCGGCGTTTGGCCTCCTCGCGCCACTCATACAGGTGCGCGAGGATTTTTGCCTCCAGATCCCACGGTGACAGTCCGGCAAGGAGGCTCGCCGCCTCACGGGAGATCGTGCGGTATCCTCGGATGATGCGGATCGCCATGACCCTCTGGGACGCGTTCATCTGGCGAGCTGATCGCTGCCTCAACGAACGCGCCCACACCGGTGCCCCGTAGAGGGCCATGGACCGCACGATCCCCGCGTAGAGCCTCCGGCAGGAGGCGTTTGGCCCCCTCAGATTGGGTAGGAGCCGCTTCAAGGCGGCCCCGGCCCTGTCCAATCTGGGAGCCAAACGTCGAAAATGTTCGACGAAGCTGCGGCCGGTTAGAATGGAAACCAACATTAACATATTTGGGAAAACACAAGAAAGAACGAACGTTTCTTCAATAACGGTAATCATCATATACCTGCCCGCCTAGCCTTTTCCCAACTATCTTGGGGTCGACTTCCAGTCTAACCAGATGGAGCTGAATACCAGTATTTAACATGGAGCGACTGCCTATCTGACCTCCACAACCCAGTAACTGGGTAATACGGTAACCCTTGGTAAGACTGGTTGTCAGACTTTCGGGCTTCTGACGACCCGTAACAACTGTCAAAGATCCACGATCGACAGCCGGGACCAATGGCTTAACGTGCTTTCCGAGGCACGGAGGAGTCTCGCTATGTAAAGATGGTCACCCATCCATGGACCAACCCCGGCAAGCGTAGCTTAACCTGATGAGTCAACCCGTGCTGCTGCAATTACTTTAGCCACGAGATAGATGCATCACATACCTACAGTGCTACAATAGGGTATTTGACCCAATTGGTTTTATTATGTATCAATAAAAAACTTTTTAACAAAAAAAAATAATCGACGAAAAAGAACTAAAAAGCTAAAAATAAATAAACCTTTTAAGTCTTCAGTATTGAGCTTTTTATTTACCTACATAAAATTTCAAATTTTATATAAACTAATTTTGAGTCGGCGCCAAACAACTATCTGATTATTAAATATCTAAGTTTTATACGTGAAAAAGGCTGTAAGTAGGTAATTAATCATTTTATTAATTGGCGCCGACTCAAAATTAGTTTATATAAAATTTTAAATTTTATGTAGGTGAATAAGCTCAATACTGAAGACTTAAAAGGTTTATTTATTTTTAGCTTTTTATTTCTTTTCGTCGGTTATTTTTTTTATTAAAAAGTTTTTTATTTTATGATTTTTTGTGGCTCGCATCATCTTTTAACACTCTGAGGCTAATTTATAATTCCCCATAATTCCTCTTGTCGCTGAGCTGATAATGTAATCATCCTTCCATGAAGTTCCCAGGATATTGAACAGTTGAGGTTACCTCCAATATTGTAAAGACGTCTTTTCTTCAAAGCATATTAATTGGTATTTGTCACTAAAACCAGTTTTTATATCTAACTTCTATTGTGTAGGAATATTATGGTTTCCATCATCTGCTCAGTTTCATGATGTGATGATTCCTAAATGCAAATACCTGATTAAGTTATGAAAAGTAAACAGAAACAATATTCGTGCCCAATTTTCGAGGTTCTCTCTTAATTTTATCAGGATCCCATGATCAGATCCTGATGTCCTTGACATGGAACCACCCTTGAGGTATACCCTATCTAACAAAAAGAGAATCATCACAATCGGTTCATAAATAATGTAGTGAGGGCCGAACATACATACAGAAACGCTAAACGTGCCCACAATTTTCGAGGTTTTCTCTCAATTTTATCATGATTCTATTATCAGATCCTGAATTCCTTGGCATTGGACCACCCTTGAGGTATACCCTATCTAACAAAAAAAGAATCATCAAAATCGGTAAATCGGTCCATAAATGACGGAGTGAAGGCTGAACATACACAAATAAAAAAGAAATATATATATATATATACGGTCGAAATGAGAACCTCCTCCTTTTATTCGTCGGATAAAAAGTATAAAAAGTCACTTTTCAAGCAGTCTGTTGGTGGCACGAAAATATTTTTTTTTGTATTCTACGTTAATTGAGTTATATTTTTGAAATCGCCTCCTCGAACCCTTTATTTTGATACCCCACTTAATATAGTTCGTAGACTTTAATTTTTTTCTTTTTCATAGGAAAAGGTGAGAATCCTCTCCACAGGTCATTACGCTTAGTACAAAATGTATGGCAATGACATTTCATTGCCATACATTTTGTACTAAGCGTTAGCGTAAACGACAATAAAAAAGTTATTTGGCTTGGGGACCAGGTTGCGTTCCGCACCAAAGGCCTACCCACCTTCCACGGCACCAACGTCATGCTATCTGGTCTCTTCCCATCGTCGCGTACCAAGCCACTTGTTTCTAATACGGCAGGTACGCCGGCTGTGACAAGAGATGGTAAAACAATTTCATCATCATCATCATCCTTTTAATGTCCGCACTGCTGGGGCACAGGCCTTCTCTCTGTGAGAGGGTGTGGGCCGTAACCCACCACGCGGGCCCAATGCGGGTTGGTGGATGTCACATGTCTTCGAATATTTAGTTCTAGGACATGCCGGTTTCTTCACGATGTTTTCCTTCACCGTTTTTGAGAGCAGTGGTGACGAAATAATTTACACAAAGTAAAGCACCTGGCTGGGTCCGAACCCATACCCTACAACTCATAAGTCGCGGCTATTACCACTGAGCCACCACTGCTCTTACTTAAGCATAACTCAAAATAATATACGGAACATTTTTTTTTTCATTTATGAATATCCGTTACAAATTACCCATCGACAATCCGTTTGTTTTATATGCGTATTGTCGATGGGCAAATCGCAATATTTTTATATTGATGCCAATCTCCTTTGACATTCGTAATCCTTTAGTTACCTTACCTTTTACGGAGCCTAGAGTTCGGTATGGCCCTTTGATATATAGGAACGATACAATTGAATAAAGTTAGGGGCAGAAACCAATTTATATTTAGCTTTAATAAAGCTGCTAGTAATCTAAACAAAAATTTGGGAGAGGTAATTCTTTGTTTGTTTATAAATATTATGTTTGTAAAGTTAATCTCTGGAAGTACTGATTTGACAACGATAATTCTGTCACTGAGTTATACTCCTGCAACGCTTTGTGGAAAACACAGATAACAAAAAAAACAACCGACTTCAAAAAAAGAAAATACACTAACATTAAAAATTACTTTAATTTCGGAAATCGGTGTTTTTAGTTTTGTTTCTTCGTTACTTAACACTGACTTCACAGAACTCAAAACCCCAATAACATGGAACGTAGCATTTAAACATACTCGTAATTGGAGCAAAACAAAACGTCGTCTATCTAAACATATTTTTCGTTTTTATTCAGTTATTCAAAAAGCGCTGCAGCAATTTCGAAAAACAATTGTATGGGTAGTCCCATATAATTTTTCCCTCCCCGGGAGTATATTTTTTCGGAAAAAAAATAAATTTTGAAAATCGGTCCACAGTTAACAGAAAAATCGGTGGAAAAAATAAAAATAAAAAATAAAAATAAAACACATACCGTCGAACATAGAACCACCTCCTTTTGCGAAGGCAGTAAAAAACTAAATTTACTGACGCTCTCGAACATGATCTACGTGTAAAGTGGAAGTTACAGGCCGTTCTTCAAGGTTTAAAGGTTTAGTGGTCAATTCAAAATTCAAAGGAATCTATATTCAAATCATTTATTTCAAATTAACCATTTACATGCACTTTTGAATTGTCAATAAGTCAGTCAGTCAGAAAGATGAAGCTAATTGCACATTCCAAGGCGTCTCTATGGAGAAGAACGTGCAAGAAACTCCATGGACGCTCTTTTAAACCACGATGATGAATTGACATCATCTGTTTTGTGATGTATTACAAAAATCCTGGTTACATATGTCTTGTTGCTGCTAATATATGAGAACAATGTTAAATAAACAATTCATAAACAGAAAAAAAAAGATTAAAATAAGCCAGTGGCAGTTGAGAGACGACCAGTCTCAACTGACGGCGCCCGTTCACCAACATGACGCGTGGATCAGCACCACTCAGCTCAACCATATTGAAGGGAATCGAATGGCGCAACACACGCGCTACCATCAGCGAAACATTTCAGTGAGCATGACAAAGTATGTGACAGTGTCTTATCTTCTTTCTTTCCTCACGTTCCACATATAAGCCAGTCACTCTTACACACCACACTCTCGCGTAACCAGTGAGTGAGACAGCTCTCCAACCTATAAAGCTCCCCTAGAACCCTGTAGGCCTTACTGGAGCCTTGGGATTCTACAATACATACTAACATAGTGTTTAAGAAAATTGTTACTAACAGTTTTATAGATTCTTTCCGAAATATATGAGTAATAAATAAATAAAGTTCCTATTATATGCGTTAGATCGTGGGAAAGACCCTCGCGAAAAAACTAGAAAATTGATAAACGTTAATAGCTTGTTTCACTCACGAATGAAAGAACAAGAACCTTTAAATATTGTACGCCCTAAGGGTAGGAAAATAACCAATTTGCCGTTTGCTTTCTTTAATTTAATTTTCATGTCTACGAAGGAAATTGTGGAGAGCATCGTACCCAACTGACGTCATTTAAATTGTTTTATAATTTCACTAGATTTTTCCTACGGCCATGTTCCCGTAGTTTATCCCTCTCAGGACCTATACGCATTTTCGGGATAAAAAAAATTAGAGGACTAAGCAATAGGTTAGGTATATTTTTTTTTTTTTTTTTGTGTGGTGGGAAATCATCCAATAACTTTTCCCGCTCTAGGGTGGAGCGGAAGGGTGTAACTTACTGACTAAAACCCACCCCAGTTCCTCCCTGCCCTGAATGCCCAGGGGCGAGGTAACTCTTTCGAATTTATCCTCAACCCCTAGGCAGGCATCGGCCATGACGAGCCCGTCATGTATGCTGACAAGTCTTTGAGGCGCGCGTGGAACACTATGCGCCGTCGACTCTCGGGCCTGGTGCTGATCGGGCAGGTTCCGAGGACCATGAAAACATACGGCCTCGGACCACCTCGAGTCTCAGTTGCCGGATCCTCTCCACGACTGTCGCGATCCCGCGTGTAATAGGTTAGGTATCTATCAATGAAAATATTTTGTTATCTGGTCCAGTACTTCCAGAGATTACTTTTGCAAACATACAAACCAACGTACAATTTAACCTTTTTATAACACTAATTCAGAAGTTAAACAACCACCAGTAGCCAATAGGTACCTTAGTATCTGTTTCATTGAAGGTTTGTCTTAAAATAAAACACAACATAGTTCATCTTACAAAAAATACAATTACATTTATAAACTACAAACAAGAACATTGGGAATATAATTAGACATCAGAAAAGGACAAACTCCCCTGAGGGATAAAACTGATTGGACTTCAATTGTTACGAAGAGAGCTCGTATTCTTAAAAGCGCCAAAAGATTGATGACCTGGTGAAGACAGGAAAAAATGGGTCAAGTGAAATATGATGCCTGGTCTCATTTTACGAGGAATTTCGTGCAAAAATCGGACACAATTTCGTCTTTGGGATTTTCTTTTGGATAGGTACATTTTTACAAGTAAGGTAACACTGAGAAATTCTACTATAAAGCGTGTGGATACTTTTTACTTAATCACACATAAACAGCTAAATAGATTTGCAGTATATTTAGCACTTAAAAAAAACTTTTTTTCAAAAAAATAGAACCCACTTCAAAAAAAGTGCAAAATAACTTTAATTTCGGAAGTCGGTGTTTCTGGTTTTGTGTCTTCGTGGTTTTTAGTTGTGGTTGCCCGACATACGACCGCAGCAATCGCGGTTGATTTGCTGTCATTTTTTGAAGAGTTCTGTTGTCTGTCTCCGAAACTCATCATCAGATCTATATGTTTTATTTATTTAAATAAAAATAAACCTTTTTCGAACAAAAAAAAGAATTTTGCAAATGCGTCTATACAGGGTGTAACTTTCCGGTGCTGCCCATGGATATGAACAACTTTCTCTAAGAAAAAATAGAAAATGCCCAAAAAAAAAATTGGTCTTTGCATACAAAATTATCATCAGCTGATCAATATTTGTATTGGAGGTAAAGTTTTTTTTTAAGAATTTGCTCAGCTTTTCTTGAAGAAAGTGGTTCATATCGATGGGCAGATGTAGTTCTGAAAATATGACCACACCTTTCCGTTACACTCTGTATATGACGGAGTTATGCCCGAACATACATTAAAAAAACATATAAACGTCCGAATTGATAACCTCCTCATTTTTGAAGTCGCTTAAAAACCTACGGCACTTATAAAACGGTCGGGTTGATTTGATTCCAATGGCAATCAATACCACTATGATTATTTTGTGTTACATTAATTCTTTATTTCGTACAAATATTACGGGTTTCTCACATCAACATTATAAAGAATGTAACGGGAATGCGTGCCCATATTTACCGACAGCTACCATTTCTGTTCTTGGAAATGAATAACTTTCCTAAGAAGCCGTAGATAATTCCCAAATAAAAAAATTGGTGAAACCATACAAAATTATCATCAGCTGATTAAAATTAGTATCATCATCATCCTTTTAATTTCCCACTGCTGGGGCACAGGCCTCCTCTCTGTGAGAGGATGTGGGCCGTAATCCATCACGCGGGCCCAATGCGGGCTAGTGGATGTCACATGTCTATGAATTTTTGGTTCTAGGACATGCCGGTTTCCTCACGATGTTTTCCTTCACCGTTTTGAGAGCAATGGTGATGAAATAATTGACACTATGTAAAGCGCCTGCATGGGTTTGACTTCACGACCTACTACTTGTAAATGCTCTAAAAATTTATTAATTATTTTTTTTTCGTTCTTGGTGAACGTGATTTATTTCTATGTGCTGTACTAATATTTAAAATATGAGCAAGCATTTCCATTACATCCTGTATTTATGAGCGTTTTTATCTTGGAAAACGTAATGAAAATGTCGTTCCAATACAAGGCGAGTAGATCAACGGGTAACAACTTGTCCCAGTATAAATAAACAGCCGAGCTAAACTATTGAAGTAGACGTATTACTGCTAACAGGTCGCCTATAACTTAGATGACACGACAGCTGAGTGCTTAGTCATTAGGCTGTTATGTCGCTGACATACTCGAAGATACAAAGATAGCTAGATCAGCCCGTGCCTTTGTTACTGGATGGAGGTTTAGTTAAAACAGGGAAAGGGAATACTCGTTATTACGAAGAGGAATGTGTTCAGGATAATGATGGGTCTCCCCTCTATTGAGCGTATCAGGAATGTTTGCTGAAGCGCGCGTGGATAGCTTCCACACAATAATGCGCGAGAGACATGTCGCTGAGCAGCGAGAGCGGGGGATCGCTAACTAGGGATGTAACGGAGGTGGGTTTATTGGAACCGGATTCGGAATCGGAGATTTTAAATATGATATATCGGAATCGAAATCGGAACCTTAATCGAAGTCGGAGGCGGACCTGGAGGCAGAAGAGAGATGTGTTTTAGTTAATTACACTCATTCAAAACTCCGATAAGTTAATTTGATGTAAGAACGCACAAAATGCGAAACCCAGCACCAGGCCCGAGAGTCGACGGCGCTTAGTGTTCCACGCCCGCTTCAAAGAGATGTCAGCAACACATGACGGGGCCCGTCATGGCCGATGCCTGCCCAGAGATCGCGGATAAATTCGAATCAGACTTACCGCGCCTCCCTGGGCACTCAGGAACAGGAGTGGGTTTTAGCCAGTAAAAGTCTGACTCACCCTCCCGCTCCACCCAGAGCGGGAGAAGTCATTGGATAATTGCCCACCCCCACAAAAAAAAAATAGTGAAAAAGTAATCGGGATTCAACGCGCGACAAGCATAAACATGATCGTACGTGCTGGCTGCGAGCGGCAGGCCGAGACGCCTGTCAGCTTCGATCTCCGATTTGAACCTCGGATTTAAAAGTATCGGAACCGAAGTCGAAATCGGAAGTGTAATATCGGAATCGGCATCGAATCTCCGTAACATCCCTATCAGGTCGCGGATAAATTCGAAAGAGAGTTACCGCGCCCCTAGGCACTCAGGCAAGGAAAGAACAGGGGTGAGTTTTAGTCAGTAAACGTCTACATGCCCTCCCGCTTCACCCAGAGCGGGAGAAGTCATTGCATGATTTCCCACGACACAAAGAAAAAAATCCCGTCTCTAACAGCATAGGTTCTGGCCGGGCTTGCAGGAAGACTGGATTGCTCCATCATTGCGCACTGTTGTATACATAGCAGGCGTATTAGGACGTAGGTCATCATCATCAAAATCATTTCATCCGAAAGACGTCCACAAATACTAACAAACTGCAACACATTGTTGTCTTATTCTGTGAACGAAAAAATACCAAGGATACCAAACTTTTTGTGTTCATGGTACTTTCGTCTAAAATCATATGAATGAAACAAAAATGATAAATGCGGCGAAAACGGAAAATCAAAAATGAGGCGAACTTTGTGGGACGAATCCGGAGCAAACCAATTAAAACGAAAATGTATTTTCTTAAAACATGCTGACAAAATGACAAGCCAACAACGGTTTCTTTAAAATAAATAAAGCAGAAACATAACCATCATGACTCAAAATCCTGTGAGTGGCAGAATAACAAAAAATAATGTTTGTTACGTTTGCACATAATTCTTGTTTTCTTCTTGTAATTAAACAGCTTGGTAATTCTCAGTAACAATACTTGCCAGCTTCCACATACGGGATTTGTGAATGGTTCCGTATTCCAATTTTAATATATAAGGATTTATTATGAACTGGCTTCAGTGGCAGAAGCTGGGCTTCGCCCGCGTGGAATAGGTACTTCCCTCGTTATAAAATTTCAACCCCTTTTTCACCCCTTTACATTCATTTGTAATTAATGTAAAGTTGCATTTCGAAAAACTCTTTCTTAGTGGATACTGTGGCGATTGTAGACATAACCTAAACTCAGCGGCTGTACATCTGTACCGGCCTTCTCCTGACTGTTGAGATTATTGGAGAGTCGACGGAATATAAAAGAATAGGCGTCACATTTGTTTTAGGTCAGACTGGAACTCGCCCGTGGCAAGAGGGCACATGTATTACTTAGCGTGATTCAATATACTCGTAGTTATCTATCCCACTTTCCTCTATTACACTGCACATTAAGCCAGTCACTCTCGTACACCACACTCTCGCAAGCAGCGATTGAGACCACTACCTTGAAGATACTAGAGCACCCCCTGGAGCTCTGCAGCCCTTACTGGAGCCTTGAGGTGCTACAATACCTACTCTTCAAAAAAAATACGCTCTCCAAATTTGATGCCTCTAGGACCAGCGGGGAGAACTTTGAATTTTATACAAGAATAGCTTCTGCCAGCGTCTTCGCCCGTGGAATTAGTACTTCCCCTGTTATAAACTTTCAACCCCTTTTTCACCCCCTTTAGTATTGAATTTCGAAAAATCCTTGCTATCCACTAAGCATCATCTATTCTTCTTATAGAGCACACCCTCCAAATTTCATGTCTCTAGGACCACCGGTTTAGGCTGGGCGTTGATATATCAATCAGTCAGTCAGGACTTTTTTTATATATATATGTATAGTTTTTTTTTTATTCTTGATAGGCACGCGTTTGACCACTATCTCACCTGATGGTAAGCGATGATGTGGTCGAAGATGGAGCACGCTTGCCTAGAAGTAACCTGTTCACTCTTGACTTAAAGACTCCCAGGTTGTAGCTATCAGGAAACACAGACTCCGGCCGGGAATTCCACTCCCTAGCTGTACGCACAATGAATGTGTTCTCAAAACGTTTTGTGCATGTGGATGGGATGTTCATAGATACATAGATAGATGTTGCGAAAATTCGGCTAAAATCTGGGTTGATTGCGGACCAAATCCTTATAACAAAATCGATGCACCGTTCTTCTTATTATTCTCGAGTCCATAGTTTTCTTTCTATCCTATTTTGGACCCTGTAGGTGGTTACATTCATCAGCAGTGTCAGTGGTGTTCAATAATTAGGTCTTCAAAGATGCACTTGGGGTACTCCGGCCATGTGCGTCATGATTTTGAGTTACTCAGAAAAAAAAAATCAAAATGTTGCAATTTATCAATATCACTTCTAGTCTAACTTTAGACTCTATTTCCGTGTCCCATGTCCGGAGGCATGTTAGATGGCCGGTACATAGTTCGCGCAGACGTACGCTGGGTACCTACCTAATAGCGTCGCGTTAACACCTCACTCACTTGACAAGCGCTTGTCATGGAAATTGTACTCGTATGACAACTTGTATGGTCAGTAGTTGGAGTTAGCTTAAAGCATAAGTATAGTCAATCTCATAGTGTGAACACTCTGTATATGTTAGTATTCATACTAACATATACAGAGTGTTAAAAGACATATCAAAAGCCGTCAACTACGCATACTGTACATCTAACAAAGCAGCTTTGCGCAAAAATTATTGCTGGGAAACGACTTTTATTTTTAGGTATGAAAAAAAATATATTGCGCGCAATGTAACGCGAACCCAGGCAAGTGGAGTTAAACCCCATTCCTTCGCTCTTAGCCACGTAGGTACTTGTCGGATACGTTTGATATGGCTTTCGGCTTCGGAAACTGTCTTTTTACACCCGAAATACATACTAACACACGTAACATGATCAGCTTTACAATAATCCCACTGCTTGGACTCAGACCTCCCTTCTTTGAGAAGGAATGTGCAGTAATCCATCACGCGATCCAAGTGCGGGTGTGATGTCACACGTGTTTGATTGTTTTGGTTCTAGTACATGGCTATACTCACGATGTTTTCCTTCACCATTTTGAGAGGAGTGTTAATGAAATAAATTACTCAAAGTAAAACGCCTGTCTGGGTTGGAACTTGGTTTGAACCCACGATGTGCATCAAGTAAAGCCTGGAGTGGAGTACACATGCTACTAAAAAACACACTTGTTTGCTATTATGTAGTATGATCACTCTTGTAGCATGCTCTCCGCGTGTGTTCATTTACTCATGAAAGTACAGAACTCAGTAGCATACTCGTACTTATTAAGAGCATACTCCTTTCTAGCACGTCTGAGATACACAATGACATGCTCATTATTTAGCATTCAAAATGGATGTTTCTTTACGGATTGAATTAAGTTCAGTAATATATTACTTTCAACACATTTAATTAATAAACATTCGATAGACATTCATAATTGATATATAGAAATATAAAATTAAAAGTTTTGTCATCGCCCCATCAAGCCCGACTATGCAAACAAATCAAGTAGCATAAATAGGCTTGCAATTAAGTAGCGTGCTCATTCACAAGCATGCTCTTTTCGTATACACTTGATAATTGTATGCTTCTACGTAGCATGTAGATGATAGAGCAGTGTGGGCCAGTGGTATTAGCCGCGACTACAAGTTGTAGGTCGTGAGTTCAAACCCAGGCAGGCGCTGTACTTTGTATAAATTATTCACCACCACTGCTCTCAAAACGGTGAAGGAAAACATCGTGAGGAAACCGGCATGTCCTAGAACCAAAAATTCGAAGACATGTGACAGTCACCGATCTGCATTGGACCCGCGTGGTGGATTACCGCCCACACCCTCTCACAGAGAGGAGGCCTGTGCCTTAGCAGTGGGGACATTAAAATACATTGATGTAGTTAACATTTTCACAATCTTGTATGACAAATTAAAAAGTAATAAATGTACAATAATTTGTCATTTACATATGGGCCCATTTCAACGGTTAGTTACTAAATGTCGTGTTAACCCTTAACTTGGCAAGACTATTTCCTGTTTAGCTTTAGATTTATTAGAAACAAAAAGAAAGAATAACAATTTAGTACTACTAAATTATCATCAACATCATCGTCATGATTTCTGCCGAAAGATGTCCACTGCTGGATATTATCCTCCCCCAAGTGTCGCCATAACGACCGGTCCTCTGCGTCTTACATACATTAGATGCCCGTGACCCTCACCATGTCATCACCCTACCTTATGGCAAATTATCACCACTTTTAAAATTGTTACCAGCCACCGTAGGACGGTGAGTATTGGGTAGGTCGCCGTCCGATAAAGACAAGGCCTGAGTCGACCGACGGCGCGCAGCGTTCCACGCGCGCCTCATAGAGATGTCAGCAAAAACTGAAGGGGTCTGCCAGATTTTCGCGGATAAATTCGAAAGAGAGTTACCACAGCCCTGGCATAAGCAACTGAAGGAAAAGGGTTGTAAAAAAAAATTGAGAATTAAGACATCTCAATATTGTTATCTAACTTTTTAACTTTAAGCATAAGCAAATTTAAACCCTGCTTTTTATTGACCCTTCCAGTATACTGGCTTCCATTCTTAAAACTGACATTGAAAAACTTATTCTAACAAACGAAATGGCAATTAAATTAAAGAACTTTTAAGCTTACTTTACAAAATGTTTGAATACGAAACTTTTATAACTAAATCGCTCTTCGAAACTTCCTTCAAGTTATAGTTCAATTTAAGGAAATTGGACTTCCTCTGATTCGAGGGATGAAGATTCTTATTTGATTGCTATAATTATACAGGTTTTGATTAAATCCAGTCTCTATTTATCGTATTAATACGTGAAGGAAAAACTTTTTCACCGAATGAAATTTGGCACAGTTAAAGTTTATATGGAGAAGGAGTGCAGCAAGCCAATATTTTTATAAAATATGAATTAAAAAAAAACTAGCACTGGCACAGTACCGTCAGAACTGAAATCAAAAAACTTAAACAAAAATGCCCAACGCATTTCTAGATCCGCTACGAGTGCTACGACGCACGCTACTCGTAGCACTTTCGTAGCGAATCACGTAGCGGTGTCGGTAATTCGCCTAAAGAAGTTTTCACTTCAAAAAAAACCATTACACACACTGTCATGCCTTTAACACGTAGGTATACACACTATTTGGAGTTGCCCAGGCGTGTAAATAGCCGTGGGACTCTGCGGATGAAGAACAGTAAGTACGGCCAAGCACTTGGAGGGAATGCTGGCCCAAAATTGCCTATATTTGTCTGTATAACTTCAAGTTAGGAGTGGTCGGCAGCAGTCGGCGAATGTGGCCCTACTCACAATTTGCAAAACAAGTGGTACCTGACTTTCCGGGCTGTTCTCGATGGTTGCACGTCGACTTGTCGAGTGGCCACTCGTTCTCTTCACACCAACACTCCTGATTATTCTTGTTCAGTAGTTGACGGACTCGGTAAATATGGGTTATTTATTATTCCCGGAGGATCCCCAACGTTTACGGGATTTACTCGGGATTTTAGCGTATTTGCGGGGACGATATTAATTTACGTAAAGACATTAATTTAGTCTGCGGTGAGATGCGCGCTGTGCCTCGCGGCGTTAGACACACACTGACGTATCTATGGTTCCCGTCGATTGCTGCATTTTAAATTGTCTATAGCTCGCGTAAAGCCGGTTACACACTCGACTCGCAAGTCAGAGCAAGGCACACACGTCGCGATACCACCCCCATCCAACTTGCAGAGTGGCGGCAACTCGCCACACCATGCTCCCCGCCTTGAAAGGTCCAGGAGCTTTCAAAAGCTGCTAATCTATGCGGAGCGAGTGAGGTTCAAGACGCGGTGATGATATGTAAGCATTAACTGGTTGAAGAGCTTTGAGGGAAATCCAAGCAGCAGTCCGAAACACCATCGCATTGATATAATGCTCGGGAAAAATAATTATCAGTGTCCTAAGAATGAATTGCGGTTCGACTTTACTATGGTAAGTCGAATAAACTAAATTACAACTATGTAATGGCGTACCATTGGAACGTATAATATGAACCCTAAACTAAATTACGTAGTAATAATAATCTATTGAGTTGGCAAAGGATACAACTCAGTGACAGGACGCTTATACGTGCCCGACGCGGTTTGAATGTTTTTAACAGAACTATGACTATGTAGTCCGTTTGTAAATTTAAGAATGTACATAAATACACGTAACAATTTATTCCATGAGCAAACACGGTCAGCTATAGTATCTAAAATACGCGGTTCAGTATTCGAAGTTTCTACAAGAAAAACCTTTGATTTAAACTCCGGCAATGTTTCACATTGAGCAGGAGAGAACTTTAAAGGCCACTCGCTCATGGGCTGATGGAGCCATGTGGGGCCGTTCCACCACAACGAGTGTCTTATTAAATCCGACGGCAGCATGCCGCGAGACAGACAATCGCTAGGATTCTCTTTCCCGGACACGTGACGGAAACAAGCGGCAGGTAAGTTTTCCTGTATTTGAGCAATGCGGTTGCTGACAAAAATAGACCATCTATGGGGAGATGAGTGGATCCACGAGAGAGCTATGGTGGAGTCCGAGAAAGCGTGGACACCTGTAATAGGTACACGAGCGGAAAGTTTTTCCTTGACTACGCGAACAAGTTTAGACAGAAGTAAAGCGGCGACAAGTTCTAATCGAGCTAGCGTTGTTATTTTAGCGGGGGAGACTTTGGACTTTGCACATAAGAGTCGGACAGTGATATCACCTGTAGGGTTGGTAATGTGTAAATAAATACAACAGCCATAACCAGTAAAGCTGGCGTCGCAAAAGGCTACGATGTTCACTACAGCTTCTCTAAAGACGCCAATGTGGCGAGGAACCTTTAGAGAAGAGAGTGAAGGAAAATCGCGCGTAAAAGCGGCAAACCGATTTGTGATAGATTCCGGTGGAACCTCATCCCATCCTACTTTAGCTAACCAAAGTTCCTTGATTAATACCTTCGCGTACAGCACAACGGGTCCTACAAGGCCCAGTACGTCGAACAAGCGGGCAACTAGCGATAGAATCGCGCGCTTCGTGCATTTATCATCCACGGCGATTGTTGTCAAAGAAAAATAATCATCAGCGGGTTCCCAGGTTAATCCAAGGATTTTGAAATTATGGACATCATTATCCATGCCAGAAAAATTAACTGGTAAGCGGTGAGACTCTGGGAGAATCTCTAATAAAGCGGGTGAATTGGTAGCCCATTTGACTAAGTCAAAGGAACCTACCTTCATTAAATCAATTAAATCGCGGGATAGACGCATAGCTGTCTGTTCGTCCGAAACAGAGTAGACGTAGTCGTCCATGTAAAACTGAGTTTCTACCAATTTAGAAGCCTCAGGAAAGCGGTCGCTTTGCTCACACGCCAAGTTACGCAATGTGCGCATCGCTAAATAAGGACTAGGTTTTAGTCCGAAGGGAACGCGGTTAAAATGAAAGGTGCGAATAGGCTCACCTTTGCTAAAACGATACAAGATTCGTAAATATTTGCGGTGGTGCTCTCTTACACCGATACGTAAGAACATTTGTTTTATATCCGCTGTCATCGCGACAGGGAATGTACGAAAATCAAGTAATAACAAAAACAAGTCTGCTTGCAAATTAGGTCCGACATGCAAAATGTCATTGAGCGACAACCCTGAGTGAGTTTTGGCGCTAGCGTCCAAAACCACTCGAATGCTGTCCTTGTCCGGTCTAATGACGGCATGATGCGGTATATAATAACCCTCCTCTGTCAATTCAGAGTCGGGCACTTCCGCTAAATACCCCTGAGTTATATAATCCGCGATAGTTTTATTATAATTCTCGCGTAGGGTCGGCATTAACGTGAACTTACGCTCGAGAGCAAGTAAGCGCCGATGGGTGTAACTGCGCGAGCTACCTAGCTCGCTGGGTGAGCGCGCTAAGGGTAGATCGACAAAATATCTGCCGTCTTCAAATAAGACTGAAGAATTAAAATTATTTTCACACTCTAATTCGTCCGGACTAATAAAACGTTGAGATGGTATTTCCTCTAGCTCAAAAAACTTATGTAAATTTGACTCGACTTCAATGTCGGCCTGCGCGGTAAACGAAGATGCAATGTGTGTCACATCACTACTACAACAATCAATATCACCCATAAGTACATAACCGAAGCTAGTCAGTACAGCAGGGGGTGCGCGGGTACCTGTTTCGACCCTGTCTCCCAGGTAAATAAAGGGGAACAATTGTGCTCCAAGCACGACGTCTACCGTGCCCGGCACGTTCCAAAGCGGATCAGCGAGCTGCAAGTTACTTAAGTATGACATGTTATCATTGTTATGTAATCTAATTAATTTCGCGGGAAGTCTATCTGTAATACAATCAACAACTAACGCTTGTATCGAAAACTTCGTATGAGGATCAAACCGAGATTCTATGTTGAGATGAATAAAACCGTGTATTGGTTTCGATGACATTCCAACACCTTGTAAAAATGAATTGCGTAATTTAATTATGGGTAAGTTCAAACGTTTACAACAGTCCACAGTAATTAAATTATTTTGCGATCCGTTATCTAGTAGGCACCGAACCACCTCCTTATCTCTGATGTCGCTATAGTATGCATATAACTGCGCGGTCGCTAGCAAAATGGTTGACCCAGTTTTAACAGCTGTAGTGAGCGAAACAGATGTATCCTTAGTAGGCGCTTGCGGCTCGGGCGATAATGACTCATGTTTTTCTCGGAAATGTAAGAGAGAATGGTGGTTCTTCTTACAAATTTTACAAACGTTACGTGACTTACATTTAACCAAAGAATGGGATAGACTTAAACAGTTTATACAGCCACGTTTTGCTTTTATAAATTCAAATCGTGCAAGCGGTGTACTAATATTTTTAAACTGCGGGCAATTGAACAGCTGATGTTGTACGTCATCCTTATCGCAAAGCGTACATTTGCCATTCGAAACCGGTTCATTACGCGATACGAATGACTTAGCGGTATTATTTTTTGTTTGATGATTAACTGAACTAGACTTAGCGCGCGGTTCCGTCTGTAAATTATTACCGTATGAGCGTTGTAGTACCTTAACATATTCTTGCATGAATGTTATAAACTCAGCATAGGAAGGTAATTCTTTTTCACTCACACGTGATTCAAACTGTAAGACAGTTTGCGCGTCAACCTTTCTTAAACCACAGTGTAATAAAACAAAATCCAGTAAGTCTGGAATGTCTAACTGCTTCAAGGCTGCGACGGACGCTGAATATCGTTCCACAAAAGTATTGAGGCTCGCGGCATTTCCGGCGCATTGTTTAATATCCAGTATATTATTGAGATAATGAATCCCTAAACTACGCTTATCTTGATACCTTTTTACGAGACTGTTCCACATAACGTTGTATGTATCACCTGTAGGAACAATGCCCGCGGTCAGCTTCAAGGCATCATGAGTCAATTTACTGATCAAGTACTGGACACGCTGCGAGTCAACCAGATCAGTATTTAAATGAACATTGCTTCGAAACATTTCATAAAATATGGGCCAATTTTCCGCTTTACCATCAAACGTTGGCAAATCTATGGGCGGTAATTTTATCCGAGTACCCACTTTGTGTTCCGATGTTTCGTTTTTCGAAAGTATGAGATTACGTTTATATTTAATATTAGAATATAAGTCTTCAATAGAATATAGACTCGAATAGTCTGGTGCGGTTTGGTCAATTTTGAATTGCTCATTCATTTGTTCTACTATTTCCTCAAATTTGTTATATTGCTCAGTAATTGTTTCTGACTGCGCTAAGAATGTCTCATTTGAACGTGAATCATAGTTCGAGATGTTTCTGGAATCATTATATATGCGATTAACTCGCTCGAAAATCATTTGTTTTTTAGCGGTAAGCTGAGCCAATTTAGCTTCTTGCTTGCGGGACGCCATTTTGGGGCACTAATAAAGTTATGTGCCTCTACCGTAATGACTTGTACTTAATTTGTACTGAATTTTACTGATGCCTATCCAGGCTCGAAAGGACCATCTAATAGAGTTGCCCAGGCGTGTAAATAGCCGTGGGACTCTGCGGATGAAGAACAGTAAGTACGGCCAAGCACTTGGAGGGAATGCTGGCCCAAAATTGCCTATATTTGTCTGTATAACTTCAAGTTAGGAGTGGTCGGCAGCAGTCGGCGAATGTGGCCCTACTCACAATTTGCAAAACAAGTGGTACCTGACTTTCCGGGCTGTTCTCGATGGTTGCACGTCGACTTGTCGAGTGGCCACTCGTTCTCTTCACACCAACACTCCTGATTATTCTTGTTCAGTAGTTAACGGACGCGGTAAATATGGGTTATTTATTATTCCCGGAGGATCCCCAACGTTTACGGGATTTACTCGGGATTTTAGCGTATTTGCGGGGACGATATTAATTTAAGTAAAGACATTAATTTAGTCTGCGGTGAGATGCGCGCTGTGCCTCGCGGCGTTAGACACACACTGACGTATCTATGGTTCCCGTCGATTGCTGCATTTTAAATTGTCTATAGCTCGCGTAAAGCCGGTTACACACTCGACTCGCAAGTCAGAGCAAGGCACACACGTCGCGATACCACCCCCATCCAACTTGCAGAGTGGCGGCAACTCGCCACACCACTATTGTTTATTACTTTTGGTTCGGAGTCATGTCATGTCAAGTTTATGGTGTTAGACAATAAAACCTTAATGGTCGAATTTTGATAACCGGGCGACCACTAGGCACTAAGTTTTAATTCGGTTATATTTAATACTTTATGCACACACAAGTATAGGCGGACTTATGCCTCAGGCATTTTCATTCACTCAACCTTTGGGTGATACAGAGACAAATTGTAGTAGATTATTCCGGTCAATCTAAACCAAAAAATGAGAGTGAAGGTACATAAAGTCCCAACAAGCTGAAAATCAGTAAAATTGTTAAAAACATAATTATAAACAATGTTTAAAAGTTCCTCATCATTCCCGTGTATGGAAAAAAATTTATTCAAGGTCAAATGTAAAAAAAAACAGTTTTTCGCGACTTTCAGCAAAACGGTAAGTTTTATCATGAAAGTACCTTGGACAGAAATTGTAGATCATAAAATTATCTGTAAAAAATGGATTAATACTTTTCTCTTACGAGCCACCGTTTCTGAGATATAACGATTCAAAAAGTTATAAAAGTTGTTATCGTCATATGCACACGTTTCCACGCTACCTATGAGGTAGTGTACTTAGCGCGTTTTTTTAACGTGGTTTCCCTAGTAGGCCTACTCCACGGGTCAGTTGTGATCCTGTTTAATGTAAAACTATTGCAAAATAACGGAAATTTTCAAAGGTTCGAAAAGATAAATGCGATGTAAATTAAAAAAAAGTGGTGAAATTCTTTCGCCTGATTCGTAAGTTTCAAATACTTCTTGTTCTTCTTCTTGATCTTCTTCTTGTTTTTCTTCTCCTGCTTCTTCTTCACATTCATTTTGGATGCAAGTAAATTGCGTCAATAGCGATGTATCGCATGACACTTCGCCGGAATCAAACGAATCCTCCATTGTTTGTGATTCAATATTAGAGCACGACCGGCCTTGACAATTTGTGCATGCCAAAGAATAAAACAGTCCGACTTTTTTGCAACCACATTTAGCACTGCATCCCTTTTTGCAGTTGCAAAAAATTGTGTTCAGCAGTTTTTCCAGCGCAGGTGAAAGGAAAGTTTGAACTGGCTCTAATATATTGTTGACCAACTTCCAACCCCAGTCTGTAGGGTCTAGCTGATAATCAAGCCACACTTGAACTTGGTAATATACCCGAAAAAGATGTTGATGAGCAGCAACTGAGGTTGGAGGAAGACAAGCTGATTGAACTTGTTTTTTTATTTTTAGTATTTTTAACGAAACATGCATATCGATGCTTATCTAAACAGGTAGTTTTTTTAGGAGCTCCATACGTGTTTTGTTTATTGGCATGCACAAATTGTCAAGGCCGGTCGTGCTCTAATATTGAATCACAAACAATGGAGGATTCGTTTGATTCCGACGAAGTGTCATGCGATACATCGCTATTGACGCAATTTACTTGCATCCAAAATGAAGATGAAGCAGGAGAAGAAGAACAAGAAGAATTTGAAACTTACGAATCAGGCGAATTAATTTCACCACTTTTTTTTAATTTACATCGCTTTTATCTTTTCCAATCTTTGAAAATTTCCGTTATTTTGCAATAGTTTTACATTAAACAGGATCACAACTGACCCGTGGAGTAGGCCTACTGGGGAAAACACGTTAAAAAAACACGCTAAGTACACTACTTCATAGGTGGCGTCGAAACGTGTGCATATTATGACGATAACAACTTTTATAACTTTTTGAATCGTTATATCTCAGAAACGGTGGCTCGTAAGAAAAAAGTATTAATCCATTTTTATAGATAATTTTATGATCTACAATTTTTGTCAGAAGTACTTTTATGATAAAACTTACCGTTTTGCTGAAAATCGCGAAAAACTAATTTTTTTTTACCTTTGGCCTTGAATAATTTTTTTTCCATACACGGGAATGGGGAACTTTTAAACATTGTTTATAATTATATTTTGAACAATTTTACTGATTTTCAGCTCGTTGGGACTTTATGTACCTACCTTCGAATGTCTAAATTGACCGGACTAAGATGCAATATAGAAAAATATTCAAGTACTTAACTATAAATAAAACAATAAATATATGAATAAACTCAATACACAAATATACATAATAATATGGTTATATCTAAATTCTTCAGTCAAAACTGCGAGTTGCTGTGAAATTTTTAATCGAGCACTCAATTTACAGACAAGCACAGCAAAATAAAATCTAATAGAATTTTGGCAACGACTCACAAAAACGCCCGCAGAAACATTCGGTTTCTGGCCATTTAAATTTTCATAGCATCTAAAAAGGCCAACTAAGCTTAATAAAATGAGTTTAAGTAGTTATAAAATACAGCTGACGGGTTTAAGCAGATTTATTTATCTAAGACCTAAATTTTGAACCGAGAGGTACATCTGCACCTACCTTAATCCCCAATTCGCAAACGCCTACAGGCACTATAGAAAGTAAACAGATTAAAAATTACTTATGCATACCTTGCTTCCACTCAAGCATTATAGTTTGCCTCCTCTCTTTACATTGTAACGTTATTGCACTAAACCCTGACAGATGTACACAGTACATTACTTAGAGTATGTGAGGATACTTCATACACCTGGTCTTATATATCTCTTCTACACACGCCATGTACAAACCTACAAAGGTTCAAGAGAATGTGTTAGCTAGTCCCTCCCGGGAATGAACTGGGATTTGGGCTTTATGTTCTCACCAAAATGGAGCAATGTAGCAGAAGATTTAAAATGTACCTGTAACAAACGAAAGGGTATCGGTTAGTGATGGATTTATTTCATAGTTGTGTCTATCACCTAGTTTTAGACTGAAATTATCGACGCGTCACAAATCAAACAAAACTCAATGTGTTTCAATTAAGGCGCTATTAATTGACAACGACCTTGAGTAGTTAGCTTGCGTGTTCCGTGCTGAGCTCACGTAACGCGTCGTACGTTCACCTAGTTATAAGACTCGCCCATCAAGGAGCGCTGTCCGAAATTAGACGCATTATTAATTTATTATACATAACACAACACATATTCTAAAATACGTATACTAAAATATAAATAACTAGCACTTTGCACGCGGCTTCGCTGCCATGACCTATCCCGCGGGAACTGTTATTTTTCCCGGGATAAAAAGTAGCCTATGTTAATCGCTAATAATTTAGCATTCTTTTAGTGAAAAAAAAAATTAAAATCGGTCCAGTAGTATTCTTTCTTTTTTACCAGTAGTTTTCTTTCTCAATTTTTTTTTCGCGTTTGACATAACTTTACAAATTAATTAAGTACACTCATCATTCTACTGCCCTTATCCCAATTTATTTGGGGTCGGCGCAACATGTCTTTTTCTTCCATACTCTTCTATTAGTCGTCATCTCTGTAGTCACCCCCTTTTTACCCATATCCTCTTTCACAAAGTCCAACCATCGTTTCTTTGGCCTTCCCCTACTCTTATAGCCATCCACATCCATACACAAGACTTTCCTTACGACATTTTCTTCATTCCTCCGCATCACATGCCCATAAATTAATTAAGTACACTATGATATAAAAATATAGTGTCAAATATTCACATATCAAGTTTCGAAAGAAATTCTCTAGAGTAACATATTTTTTTTTAAATAAGACTAGTCGTTTAGACGTGATGTTCAATTAAAAATCATTGGAAGTCGTATAACTACGCCTACGCGTCATTAGCAGACACAATTAAAAACCTATTGTTGCGTTACCTAATGGTAACGCGAGGGGCCTGACGCGTTAATCACTGCATCATCGGAACACTAGACGTACCATCCACACGCACAAATCCTTTTGGGAACACATTCATTGTGCGTACAGCTAAGGATTGGAATTCCCTGCCGGAATCTGTGTTCCCTGATATGTACAACCTGAGGGTCTTTAAGTCAAGAGTGAATGTGTTACCTCTAGGCAACCACGCTCCATCGTTGACCACGTCACGTTTTGGTAGTGAATGTCAAAAAAAATCAAACTGCCTAGCCTTTTCCCAACTAACTTTTTTTTTTTTTTGTAGTGTGGGAAGTCATCCAATGACTTCTCCGCTCTGGGTGGAGCGGGAGGGCGTGTCAGACTCTTACTGACTAAAATCCACCCCTGTTCCTTCCCTGCCTGAGTACCCAAGAGTGCGGTGACTCATTTTCAGAATTTATTCGCTACCCCTAGGCATTCCCAACTATCTTGGGGTCGACTTTCAGTCTAACCAGATGCATCTGAATACCAGTATTTTACATGGAGCGACTGTCTATCTGACCTCCACAACCCAATTACTGGGTAATACGATACCCCTTGGTAAGACTGACGACCTGTAACGACTGTCAAAGATCCACGATTGACAGCCGGGTCCAACGGCATAAGGTGCTTTTCGAGGTAAGGAGAAGTCTCGATATGTAAAGATGATCACCCACCCATGGACCAACCCCGGCGAGCGTAGCTTAACCTGATGGATCGACCCGTGCGGTTGTTATTACTTTAGCCACGAGCTTCTCCTTTGGTAGTGAATATCAATGCTACACATTTGACCACGCCATTTTTCGGTAGTGCAGGTCAATCGCACACATTTAATACTTTTTATTTCGTTATTTTCGATAGATTGTCATTTTCTCAATAAAGTGGCATAAGTCTTAGAAATTAATATTCGAAAATTGTTACACGTTTGTTGCACTGACTTATTTAATCTACAATGGTTCAAATAACATCACTTAAATCAAACTATTACACGCAACTTCTGACAAAATAAATGAAAACCAGCAAATTGCTGCCAATAAGCTGGCAACCGCTCGCAAAAGAACATAAACACGTCCAGTCCTGAAACAACACAACTTTATATGTAGGTATTGGTTTGCTGGTCTTATATTAAAGAAGTCCGGTGAACTGTGATAGATACTCCTATATTAAAGCATGTACATTTAACGAAAGATTCTCTCATCTTGATATATTTAACACCAAAAAGGTATATTCAAGAAAAAATTGATGACGTTAGTATGTGTTGAACTGACAAATAAATCTAATTGAAAATAAAATAATTGAATACAAGGTATACGCACAATCACCACACACATATTTGCAACTTCTCATGCACACTCCTACACACTCACCTACACTGTACACTTAGCAATGCTTAGATGGTGCCAGCAGTTCATTTCACTCTGTATGTTTGTTTCTGCTGCATAAAATGTATAGCTATTAAATTATAAGCCTGTAATTGGCTGTAAGACTAGTTACATATTTTAAGATAAAATTTCAGAGAGCTGTGAATAATAAATAAATATATTATTTCTTGCCATTATGTGACAAAATCACATTTTGAATTACCTATACGCACAAAAAAACATTTTTGAATTACATAGAAATCAAGGGAACTCAATAGTGATTTTATTTATTTATCTTGAAATCTATTGATAATAGAAAATACTGCTCAGACAGATCGACAGAGAGTTTTTGGCTGACTACCGTGCCATCAAAAAACGAATTCCCGCCAAATGTCAGATAACGGCACTTTAGCTCACATATGCGACAATTTTAATTTTGAATTAGTACCTACTTGAATGGAAAGTTGGACGTGATTGTTTATGGTGATTTTAAAAAACAGTCAGATCACTAAAAATATAGAATCAATTACGATTATTTATTCAATGAGGGCACCACTTGGCCGGTAGTAGACCCTTAAGGCGCTATTAGCTGCCAATTACCTTGAGTGGTCAGCTTGCGTGTTCTGCGCTGAGCTCACGTAACGCGTCGTATGTCCACCCAGTAATAGGACTTGCCCATCAAGGAGCGCTGTCCGAAATTAGACGCATTATTAATGTATTACACATAAAACAGCAGGTATTAAACTAAAAAACTAAGACTAACTTATAAATAATTAAATGATCTTTAAAATGGTGAAGGTTTCATAAAAATACGCATTATAAGTTTTGCGTGATTCTCAATTTTTTATCCGCGTTAGACATAACTTTACAAATTAATTACACTATGTTATAAAAATATAATTTCAAAAATTCTGAGATCAAATTACAACGAAAATTGTATAGAGTAACATATATTTTTTTCAAAGAAATAAAACTAGTCGTTTAGACGTGATGTTCAATTAAAAACCATTAAAAGTCGTATAATTGCGCCTTAACACCTATACGCACACCTATAAAACTCACACCCTCACTTACACTTTACACTTACTCACACCAACTGTTGTTTTTTGAATATTGAATTAGCTCTGTTAATAGATAGATCCCTGTTTTGTTTTTATTTGTTTGTGTATGTATGTGTTTTTGTCATTGCATTAAATTGTCACGTAGTGCTAGCAGGCCGTCTAACTTGGAATTTTGTTGGAATTGTTAGGGTCACCAAGACACAGGCTGCGCCTAGTTTGGGACCCGTTGAAAATTTGATAAGGACATTGTTGGTGTTAATTCATCCCATCAAATGTGAACTAATGTGTAATGTAAGGTAACCGTGTATGTGAAATAAAGAATTATATTATATTTATTAAATTCTCTGCAAAAACTTTGTTTACCACTGGGCATTAACAAGCTCAAAATGATAGGTAATGAATCTGCTCAATGTTATATTGCAACATTGATACGCCGATGTTGATGAAGTTCAGAACTTTTTATGTCTGAACTGAATTAATTTCTCGTATGGACAGAGTGTCAAATTCGCCAAACTAAAGTGGCAGTGGGCAGGGCACATTGCTCGCTGAACAGATGGTCAATGGGTCCGTAAAGTACTCGAGTGGCGACCGCGTACCAAAAGACGCAGCGTTGTAAGGCCTTCCACAAGGTGGACCGAGGACTTTCTCCAAGAAAGAATAGTCGATACCGAAAAAAAATTTTGACTTCTCATACTAATTTTGATCAGCTATCATCTATAAAGACTTTGACAATGGTTACCACTGATCAAATATGACTACGCGTTTTCGTAATGTTGGAAATACACGCTAGGGTTTACATGATGGTTATAATAACCCACAGGCATTGTAACACTTAAAAATAGAATAAATTTAATTCGTGGAATGGAGCGTTATTTTGCAAGATGACAGATAGACTTTGACGTTTCTTTTTCCAACTTGATCTGGAGCGAGTCTGCCTCTTAAACTCTATATATTGGAAAAAACTTCTTAAAAGCACTTAATGATGTCTCGTGGTGTAAAAGGGACCAGAGTCAAGTTCAATTGCTGTAAGCATAAGAATGTAGGACGCTGTAAGTACTCTTTTTGGGATTTTTTTGTAGTGACGCTAAATCTTAAGCATGGCATTTATGATTCTCACCGAAATTTTCTCTTGTTGGCAGGGTACCTACTTTACATTTAGTTTCATACGAAAAAAACAATATAAAAATGGTCGGATCATAAACTTCACTTTATTTTTGGAAGAACAATGCGGTCTTAGCAAAAGGTTCGGAACACAAACATCCACGTGTCTAGAGATGACCATGATTAGATGACCACGGCTTAAATACTGCTTGTGGATCTCCTCACTGGACCTTTAATCTTCGATCTTCGAACGATAGGGTAAAAGTGGTTCATCATAAATTGTAAGTTCAACATACAATTTTCTGTATACTTGATTATTATCTAGTGTGATGCAGTGTTGACAATAAATGAGACAAATGTGAAGACCAAATCAAATGACACTTATTTGCTACAGACATACCTCATGCAATAAACCCGAAGATTGGTAACTAGGGTCTCATGCCATAAATTATCTTTGACGCTAGCCGGTGGAAGAATAATTTCTTTACAGCATAACTATAACATACACGCTAGGGTTTGCCTGTTGGTTAATCTTGTAAGGTTATAACCATGAAACTCTAGCGTGTATTTCCACCGTTACATCCTGTATAGACGTCATGTACGGGTTTAATTTAGATTAATCTATACTTAAACATGTTTAACCAGGAATTGGCATAGGATTTGAGAAGTTCTTAACATCAAATGCTCAATTCTAAAATCGGGTGTTTGTCCAGAAATAACCAGTTCTCAGTAAATTTCGACAAACAGCTCTACACTTACACTTACCACCTAAGTGCATCTTAATACATATCTACCAAAGTAACTTCTGGATAAATTCAAATGAAAATCTTATAACGAATTTCGCGGAAACGAGTCCCGACACCAGCGCAGCAATTTGTGCCGCTAACCGTAATTTTAAAACTGTACAATATTTTCCCTGCTCTTCAGTTTTTAATTCTTTTTAGAACCCTGTCTTTTTCAGGAGTTATGCATACAGATTTTGTTTCCCATTAGTTGAAGAAATATTTTTTGTACTTCAAAATATCGTTGAACGAATGTTTTCAGTATTTTGAATACAGATGTGCAACATTTTTTAAATGTGAATATCTCATGGCACATTTTTAGGCTTAGTTGCAACTCATCCCTTTTTTTTTCTTTTTTTCTTAGTCCCAGATCGCCCGCTTTTTTATAGGCCTAATAGCTTTTTTTTTTGTGGGGTGGAAAAACATCCAATGACATCTCCCGCTCTGGATGGAGCGGGAGGGCGTGTCAGACTCTAACTGACTAAAACCCACCCGTGTTCCAACCCTGCCTTCGTCTGGTTGTCGCCATATTGTATTTTGATTACTGTCATGTCTTTAGTAGCACTCGCAAGATTACGATGAATAAATTGACGTCAGAAATATTAAAATCGGCCTTCGCGTTTGGTATCTATAATGCCACAAAGGAAAGGAACAGACATACATACATACGCTGATAAACACATTACCCTCCCATGCGTCGCGCAGTCAGGTAAAAACCTAAGGCGTGATACAGAAAAGCCTAAATTTAAAACAATTACAAATTAATTAACAAAAAAGAAAAATAATGTTTAAATAGAGCAGAACACAGTCAAATTAATGAAGAAAACAACACAAAATTTGAAAAAAAAATGTCAACAAATGGACAAAAAAATAGAAAAAGAATACAAGTTTTACTCATAAAACTATCTTTAATCCATCTTCTCACAATATCTCACATATTCGCGACACACATTGAGGCAGTCAAGCAGTGAAGCCTATTATCTTCTAAAATGTAGTGACTAAGACACAGATGGTATAGTGCAGCATACAATATGGGACTAGTCTGAAATAGAAATCCAATAACACATTGCCCGATACGAGCATTGTGTCCAGGATATTTACTCAACAGTCTCGCTCGCGAAAACTACACCAACATAGTAATCAATATAACCGAAATATTGAAATAAACCCCAAAGATATACCAACGCCCCTCTTATAACTATCCACTTTTCGCCTCTAACAACAATTTTAACAAGATCGCAAAATCCTTGTTATTCCAGATTTACTTACACCTTTTGTAGTAAAATTACAAAGGGTATAAAATATACATTTACAGTTCATTATGGCAGCTACCTTTTTAGAGGTTATTTACATTTTCATGTGTGCCCTATTCAGTTTTAGAGCCATTGTTTATTTTGGGGTTGTAAATGTTTACAGGGTTTCATTTTAGGCTGACCTGTGGAAAAATACAAAAATATTTTCTATATGGCACGTGAAATCCTACTGACGACGTTATACCATGCCAAGTAGAAGGAATATTTTTAGGAAACAAATAATAATTCAACGCTTTTGGTTTTCTATGACATAATATATCAACGGTACAATAATATACAAGACAGTTGCCAAACAATTTGTATACCAAGACTTTACACCAATACCTAAAACTATAAATTATTAATCCTGTTTCTATCGCATTGCAGAGCTACGCTCATTTACCGACCATATCTTACGTAGGTATTGTTTCATCCTGCGGACTACTGCTTCTCTCACCAGATAATCATCTGCTGGCGGACAAGGTGTACCAATGGGTACACCTTGTGGGAGGCCTTCCAGCACTGCATCCTCTGGTATGCGGTAGCTATTCTTCAAAGTAACGTTCTGCAAGCAATGTGCACAGCCCACTTAAGATTGTCAACTGTTCAAGATATTGGGAACTGGTTCACCAGCGGATCTCTTCACTTAGGATTTGATACCAAAGACACTACGAGCAACAAAAGAATCCACCATAACAGTGAAAATGTCATTGGACATGCTTAATTTGAAATCTGAAACCTGATCCTCAAGGTCCTTACTCCTGCAGGTCCGACTGTCCAAGAACGAGTAGGACTCGCGCGCAAAGGGTTCCGAACAAATCATATTCTTTCCCGTTTTTTTTTAAACGATCCTTATAGGTTTTCCTGTAATTTATAAGTAAAAACTACTTTCTGTATTTTTTTGCAAAATTTTAGTCCCAGTGGTTTCGGTGATAAGGGAAACATGGTTATTTTTAATCTATTTTCTTAAATAGACAACCTTTCAAAATGTAAACTTTTCTTATCTGACGGAACTGACAGAAAACTCACACTTTCAAAATTTAAAGCTTTAGCCCCAGAAATCAAAATTATACAAAAAAGCTCTCTTCGTCTCCTTGGGTCACCAATTTTCGAGAATTCCTTTCCCGATTTTGTCGAGGAAAAAATTAAAAATTTCAATGACATTTCGGAAAGATTACTCCAAATTAACATGCATTCGGTCATTTTCAACTTTGATTCGTTACTGCTGTTTCGGCCCTAAATTAACATATTTCCTTCGCGCTTCCCATTTATGGAAACACTCTCATCTTTTGGAAAAAATGGACCAAATTATTCGTCATGCACTTACGTCAATTTTAAATGTAGCCATGGACGACCGAGCCTGGGCTCAGGCTACTCTTCCCATCCGTATGGGAGGTCTCGGCATCCGCAAAATTACTAGTATTAGTTTACCGGCTTTCAAATCCTCGGTTCACGGCACTGAGAAATTAATCAGGAATATCTTAGCTTCCTCACTGATTGATTTTGATGTGCCGTGCTTCACCGAGGCTATGGATGCCTGGAGACTTGCTTGCCCGAATATAAATCAGCCCGACTACCCATCTTCCCAGAGACGGTGGGATGAGCCGCTCTGCAGAGTAGTTCAGGAAAACCTAATTGCTACATCTGCTACGACTGCGGCTGGCTGTGGGAGAGTGGGCGTCCGGCCTCTGGCTTCACGCACTACCGTCGTCGAACATAGGCACCTTGTTCGACGATACTACTTTTCGCCTCGCTGTTGCCCTACGTCTATTCGCTCCCTGTTGTTCTCCTCATTGCTGCCATTGTGGCGAAGTTGTCAACAGCCTCGGACACCACGGCCTGTCGTGCAGCCGGAGCGCGGGTCGCATAGCGCGACATGCGAATATCAACGACATCATGAGACGAGCTCTTGTCACCGCCGGCGTTCCGGCTGTATTAGAACCACGTGGTCTGGCTCGCGACGATGGTAAAAGACCGGACGGGATGTCGTTATTTCCGTGGAAGTTGGGTAGGCCTTTAGTGTGGGACGCTACATGTGTCGATACTCTTGCGCCATCTCATCTTTCTAGTTCGTCGTGCTGTGCCGGTGCTGCCGCTGCGGCTGCGGAAAACCTCAAATGGCGGAAATATAGCATCCTTGCCGGTAGCTACATTTTCAAGCCGTTTGAGTTTGAAACCCTTGGGCCGTGGGGTCCCAGTGCTCATATATTATTTAAAGATCTGTCTAAACGCCTTGTTGACACTTCGCGTGACCCAAGGGCTGGCCTTTACCTCGGCCAGAGGTTAAGCATTGCCATACAACGTGGCAATGTCACCAGTCTTTTGGGTACACTTCCAGTCGACAGCGATGCGGAGGAATTTTTTGACGTCATAGTTTTATTTAGTTAGGAGTTTTGGTTTTAATTACAGTTTGTTAAGTATTTTATAAGTTTTTTTCTTAAATAACTTTAAAACTATACATATTTTAAAATTATGAAAAAAATACATTCGAGGCCCTCACAATGTGTCCTTTCATTTGATATGTAGCACGGCACAGTTTGAGAAACTTTGTTTTTTAATTTTTCGATTTTCACTCCAAAAGTGACCCCCATATTCCAAATTTATTTATTTAGGGAACACGTTCGTGTTTGGATCACATGTGTACCAAAATTTCAACTCCAGCGGTCCAGCAGATTCGGAGCAAATTGGCTGTGACAGGCGGACAGAAAGACACAGACACACGAGAGCGATAAGGGTTCTGTTTTTTCTTTCAGACTTTAATTTAGACTAAAAAGAAAAACATTAAGCTCGAAATGATACATGTTTTCCTTCAGGCTGTTTGTGTTCGCCGCAGTTATTAATTCTTTATTTTTAATGTGATCATCCCTTGAAGGTAACAATCGGGTTAAGTTATTTGCTGGCGGCTGTTTGGGGTAACTCTTTGTTTGTGTTTGACTTTAAATTGTATTGACTCGCGGGTTTGCCCGTATTTAAATAGCTGTAAAGAGGAGTTAATGACATTGCCTTTTTGTGTCTCAACAAATAGGTAGGTAAATTCGGTATGGAAGTTCCGTTATTTATGTTGAACGTTTTTGAAAAATATGAGGCAGTCTGAAACTGGAACAAGTTAATTGTAATATATTAAGCTTGCGAGTCCAAAAATTACAATGAGCCTACTCTTGTCCGGCCTCTATCAACTTTCCTGTTACAAACACATTTATTTTAAAATGAGTTAGGTAAAATTATATCTACATTTTTTATGTTTAGAACAGAAAAAAGAATACCACCAAAACGCACTTTTTGTGTGAAAAAAATTTCTTTACTATGTTTAAACTGCTACATACAATTAATTATACATAATACTATTTAGGCTAATAACAAACAATACAAATAATACTTAAACACGAGTAGATACATGTTTTACAATATTACGGTATCATCATTCTCTAGATTCTCCTGCCCTTATCCCAATTTATTCGGGGTCGGCGCAACATGTCTTTTTCCTCCATACTCCTCCGTTAGTCGTCATCTCTGTATTAGTCACCCCCTGTTTACCCATATCCTCTTTCACACAGTCTAACCATCGTTTCTTTGGCCTTCCCCTACTCTTATAGCCATCCACATCCATACACAAGACTTTCCTCACGACATTCTCTTCATTCCTTCGCATCACATGCCCATACCACGACAACCGATTTCCACACAACTTTTTTTTCAATATTACGGTAGTGAGTGATATAAAACCGGCCAAGTGCGAGTTGGACTCGCGCATAAAGGGATCCGTACCATTGTACAAGATTATACGCGTCTACTTCTTGCCATTATTAAGATCGAGCAAAAAAAGCCAAAAAAACACGTTTCTCGTAGGGGAGCCCCCTTTAATTTTTTATTTATATAGTTGTTAAATCTCTTAGAGCGGTTGCGCACTACGTCCGATACTTAGCCAACACTTATCCGTGAAAATATGGTCCGGCGTGGTCGTAGAACAATTTGTATGGTAGGTTACGCACTACCGATCCGAGCTCGGTCCGAGTTTTCTATAGATCTGTATTTTGACGGACGTAGTGCGCAACCGCTCTTATTTAGTCGCTATAACAGCAACATAAATACACATTCTGTGAAAATTTCAACTGTGTAGCTATTACGGATTGTGAGATACAGCTCGCTGACAGATGGACGGACAGCGGAGGCTATAGTAATAGGGTCCCGTTGGTTACCCTTCGGGTAAGGAACCCAAAAAAGGAAGCTAAATAAATGAATTAAGAAATGAAATTTAATGGAGCCATAATAGAAAAACACGTACTGCTTGACACTAGCATATGCATAATCAGCCTATGACTTTGCTGAAACACGGGCCTTCCTTTTACCAAGGAAAATGAGCCATAATCCACAACGCTGGAGCCCCAATATAGATTGATGGATGCCAATTCTCTTTGAATTTTCGGTCCAAGTATATGCTGGTTTCCTCACAATAGTAGATGCTTTACAAAATCTAGGTGCTACAGTTTGTTTTAAAGCAAGTGTTGCTTCAAGGGTCTTTAAGTCAAGAGTGAATAGGTTACTTCCAGGCAAGCGTGCTCCAACTTAGGGCACCCCAACGCGGATAGGTTAGGTTCGAAGGGGATGAAGCCTTCATAACCTTCGTGTTAATAACTTTAAAATATTTTTTTAAAAATAAATATCTAACATCATCGCTTACCATCAGGTGAGATAGTAATCTAACCTATCAAAGAAAAGAAAAAATGTAACATCATTATATTGGGTGTAAAAAGCCGAAATCTACATATTCTATCCATTATTTGGATCATTTTTTTCTACTAGACCATACCTGGGCAACTACTGTTTCTGGAGATATTGAAGGTCAAAGACGCATTTTTTTTTTTACGAAAATGAATTCTAAGTGTTATTCCAAACAAACATTACTTGAATTTCCTTTTTTTTTTTCGAAATTACGATTTTGCAGTTACGAAAACGCAATGAATATCAAACATATCCGACAAGCATCTAAGTGGCTTAGAGCGAAGGAGCAGGGTTTAACTCCACTTGCCTGTGTTACATTGCGCGGAATAAAAATAGTTTTATTTTTTATACCTAGAAATAAAAGTCGTTTCACAAGAATTATTTTTTGCGCAAAACTACTTTGTTAGACGTACAGTATGCGTAGTTAATGGCTCTGTGATCTGTCTCTTTACACCCTGTATACTTACTTTATTGACCACGTTCACTTCTGCTAGCTGACAAGCTTGTTAGATAACAAGCTACCACAAATTACTAGTAGCTATTTTAACTCAAGAACCCACTTCTGAACGACTTTCGAGGAAAATAAAACAATGATAATAAATTGGTCTTTTAGTAATGTTTTTTCTATGTTGAAAGTGTGAAAACATTTTGGTCCAACCGTAAGGACCAATTTGGAAGAAATAAAGAAAATAGCTAAAAATGACTTACGTTATCAGAATAAATGTTTTTCCCTTACCAATAAGATATTTTGGTTTAATAGTGTGTTGTTGTGTGTTCTTACAAGTATGTCTGTTGTTAATCTTTATAAATATCATCATCATTATTTTAGCCGAAAGACATCCACTGCCGGATGTAGGCCTCCCCCAAGTGTCGACACAACAACTGGTCCTGTGCGTCTTGCATCCATCGGTTACTTGCGACCCTCACCAGGTCATCAGTTCAACATGTGGGATACCTATGTAGGTATATCAACATCATAATATATCAATCTGCCTAGCCTTTTCCCAACTATCTTAGGGTTGGCTTCCAGTCTAACCAAATACCAGTATTTTACATGAAGCGACTGCCTATCTGACCTCCACAACCCAGTTACTGGGTAATACGATACCCCTTGGTAAGACTGGTTGTCAGACTTTCGGGCTTCCGACGACCCGTAACGACTGTCAAAGATCCACGATTGACAGCCGAGACCAACGGATTAACGTGCTTTCCGAGGCACGGAGGAGTATCAGTATGATGTAAGATGCCCATCCATCAACCATCCAACCAACCCCGGCAAGCGTAGCTTAACCTGATGGATCGACCCGAGCGGCTGTTATTACTATAGCCACGAGCTCCATAACATAGATGAATAAGATGGTTGGTGGTCTTCTCAAAATTAAAAATCTATTTAACGTTCCTCAAAAGTTTGACGGAACATTCAGAAGTTTGTAACAAGTGAAAAAGACTGATCCAATCGATTAGTTTCGTCGTAAAAGACGTTTATCTTTTCCATTATTTGACATTTCCTCAAGGAGGGAAAGTTTTCCTTTGTTTTCCTCTTATTTTTTGCACAAATTAAGCTGCCCACGAAACCTCTGAACAATTTACCTTTTTAGGGTAACGCTTCGCTTTTTGTATGGATTAAAAGATGCCTCAATGTGCATATGTGTGGAATAGTCTTTGTTTAGGACAAATGGTTTGTTTCGTGCAAATCTTTTGTAGGATGTCCATGTAGTTTTTGTAAGACAACAGGGACAAAATTAATTATGGTTTTACAACATTTAAGGTGATATGTAAGGAAAATGAAGTTAGTGTTGTTTTGTAATTTATTTAATTGATGGATAGTCAGACCTGGAATAAAAAAAAAACTTATTAAGGCGCTATTAGCTGCCAACGACCGTGAGTGGTTAGCTTGCGTGTTCTGCGCTAAGCTCACGTAACGCGTCGTATGTCCACCCAGTAATAGGACTCGCCCGTCAAGAAGCGCTGTCCGAAATTAGACGCATTACTAATTTATTACACATAAAACAACAAGTATTGAACTAAAACACTGAGACTAAATTATAAATAATTAAATGATCTTTAAAATAGTGTAGGTTTCATAAAAATACGCTTTATAGTTTTTGCGTGATTCTCAATTTTGTATCCGCGTTAGACATAACTTTACAAATTAATTACACACACAATGTTGTAAAAATATAATTTCAATTATTCTCAGATCAAATTACGACGGATATAATCTAAAGTCATTTAGATTTTTTTCAAAGATAAAAGTCTTGTCGTTTAGACGTGATGTTCAATTAAAAACCATTAAAAGTCGTGTAACTGCGCTTTAACTGTTGAAAATAACTATACCAAAATGGTTTATTACTAAAAATTTCATGAAAATCTAATTAATAACTAGAATGATAGAAATCAATAAAAAATTTTTTTTATCTAAACGGACAAAAAACCTTCCTACTCTTTCAAGGTGCTCACAAAAATCTTCAAATCATAATATTTCTTCTTATTTTGAGCTTCAAGAATTACTTTCTACAACAGCGACACTTGATTTATTTGTAAACCGTTTCGACGCCATTTTCTTTCGCAAATATACGAGAGGGGTGTCCTAAAAAAATAAACATTTACTAAAGGACTCGAGAGAAAGTCGAAAATAGACACGAGAAAACCTAATAAAATAAGATAGAAATAACTGTTTCCCGGTTTATAGATACCGGAGATAGTATCGTTATTTCGTTTTTTTCAACATTACGTATATTGGCTTGGCCAGGAACATTAGCCATTTAAGAATAGCCATCTACAATGCTCCCAGTTATGTATTATTTGACCTTTTATGACGCAGATAAAATGTGGCTGCTATTAGCCTAGTCAAAACCCGATAATATTATTTTAATCATTATCTGTACGCGTATACAATTTAGGTACATCTATTCAAGGTAAAACCTTTAAGAATACAAAAGTACGTACACTAAAAACTTTACCAAAAATTTACCAAAAATCCAAACGAAACCACCTCAACAGTCTAAAATTAACCCAACATTTTTCTTAACAATGGGTCAAAAAGCACCCGCCTTCGCCCGTCGGGTAAATTTCCACAAACATACGTGCCGTCAGCGAATGACAAAAGCGCACTCCAGGCTGGCTGCATCATTAGCAGAGACTGGAACAACTCCACTAATTGGGCAGACCCTCAACTGAACACCGCCAGCGGGCTTTGAGCTCCTAGTTCGATTTTGAAGAGAGATAAATTTAGAAAGATGTTTCGTTTAGCTGGCTTTGTGGAGTTTAGTTGACTGAAACTGTGAATAGGAGCATAGCTGAGCTAAGTGTAGACAACAATGATACCACTTATGAAGCTTTATAAGACCTTTTGTAAAACTACCTACGAATTTGTTCGATGATGTGTGCTGCGTAAATACAGAATTCAATCAATCTGCCTAGCCTTTTCCCTACTATCTTGAGGTCGGCGTCCAGTCTAACCGGATGCATCTGGATACCAATATTTTACATGGAGTGACTGCCTATCTAACCTCCACACCCCAGTTTTTTTTTTTTTTTTAACCGTTGCCCGTAGGAATTATCCTAGAGCGGGAAAACGTTTAAATGTTTATGAACGCACCCACGACACAGGAGTAATCTCCTGAGTGAATAAGAGTGAATAGGTTACTTCTAGGCAAGCGTGCTCCATCTTCGACCACATCATCGCTTACCATCAGGTGAGATAGTGGTCAAACGCGAGCCTATCAAACAAAAAAAAAAAAAACTCACATACACAAGACACCCAGACCCGGAATCTCTGTCGGCCATAAAAATATTTCTGTGGCTGTTATTACTTTAGCCACGACACCTCCGTAAATACAGAATTATGAAAAGTCCAGTGACCATTATTTCCAAGATACCGATTGCAATGATGTGGTTTATCAATTCCTAATAACCACTCTTGCCTCTTTTTGACGACAGCATTTTGTATGGTAAATGGATTCAATATTTTCTATAATTTGCCAAAATCATATACATTTTCCCCTAATGTTTTTTTGCTATGATAGAAAACATATTTTGATAGAAAACAGACCCCAGCAGAAAATTCCGCTCCTTAGCTGTACGCACAATGAATGTGTTGACAAAACATTTTATAAGTATGGTTTGAATGTCCAACTTGTCCGATGATGGAACGGGCTAGGCGGAATTAAACCATGCAATTCCAATACACACTCACCGAAATGTAACCGATACAAAAGAACTCAGCGTCGATGCTCAATAGTTTAGAGCTTCGACTCGACGAGTGTGTCATACATTACGATCATTTAGTTTTCTTGTACAGTTATGCAAGCTGTGGGCTCGTATATATCGCAAAACTGGAGCCCTGACATAGATAGACTGGGTCGCAACATATCGAGGAGAAGGTGGCGGGCAGCCTTGGATGGCGTCCTGGTGAATTGGCGTGAAGAAGCACAGCCAAGAAAGAAGTGGAAGGAATGGGGGAGGTCTTTGCCCGGGCGAAAAACGAGCCAGCCTTACAGTAGTCGCATAATTATGATGTGTAACATTTGACATCTCACCTTGGTAATAAGCAACAAATATCCTGAAAAATAAAATTGAAATGTTTAGTTCTGATTCCGACCGCGCGCGGACTTAATGTGCGCACGACGCAGTCTACCATCTGACTACGAACTCTACTAACGCACACACTCTCTTATCAAAGCAAATAGCGCGCTTCCACGGGTTCCTGTTACACACTTCCGTCCCAATATACGTAATCACTCTCACAGATTGCAAGAAAACTATAGGGGAAAGATGTTACACATTAAAAAAATTATGCAATGCCCATTTTCCACGAAGCTACTATAGCTACATCAAGCACTACCCCATTTTTCTGTCCAGTAGATCCTCTTATCAGATTACAAGCTGATGTGCCACCGATTAAACACAATAGGCAATTAAGCGATAGTAGCGGGCGGCACTCATTCACCTAATGCAATTACTTAAATGCTTTCAAACCGGAAAGATGACGTAATCCATTCTAGGGCTCTATTCATAGTGAACGAGAAATGAACAATGGATTAGCAATGATAGTTTTGGTAGAAGAGTTTTTAATATACTCGTATATATACAGAGTGTAAAAAGACACGACACATTACACAGCCGCATAACTACGCATACTGTACGTCTGACAAAGTAGTTTTGCGCAAAAGTTATTGCTGGGAAACGACTTTTATTTTTAGGTATGAAAAATAAAACTATTTTTTATTCCGCGCAATGTGACGCGAACACAGGCAAGTGGAGTTAAACCCCGCCCCTTCGCTCTAAGCCACGTAGGTACCTGTTGGATACGTTTGATATTCCTTGCGTTTTCTTAACTACAACTTCGTAGATTCGAAAAAAAAATCGATAGTTCAGGTAATGTTTATTTGGAAAAAAGTTTAGATTATAACTTAAAATTCATTTTCGTAACAGAGTAAAAAAAAAATTGCGACTTTGACCTTCATTATCTCCAGAACCAGTGGTTTCCCAGGAATGGTCTAGTGGAAAAAAAATCAAATAATGGGTAGAATATGTGGCTTTTGGCTTCGGAAACTGTCTTCATCAAACGAACCCTTGAAAACGGGGAGGGCGGGGTCACAATATGGGGCACCACAATTACAAATCTGCGCTAAGCAGACGACACAACTCTTTTGGCTGCCAACGAAACGGAAATGGCTCATCTCCTCAGCAAAATGGAAAGGATCGGTGTGGAACTAGGGCTAAAGATCAGTCACGCTAAAACTAAGCTGATGGTTGTGGACCGCACCAATAAGCTGTTACTTACAGGCTCACTGTCACTATAAACCGTCGAAGACTTCATCTATCTTGGAGCTAATATCAGCAATACAGGTTCTTGCGAGAAAGAAATTAGGAGACGTATAGGAATGGCCAAGGGTGCGATGCTGCAGAGAACTGCAGCGCATAATATGGAGGGATCGTAACATCTCGTGGAGAACTAAAGTAAGACTGGTTAAATCTTAATTGTTTTCCATATTTGGCTACGCTTCGGCGACGTGGACTCTCAGGAAAGCTGATCGTGACCAGATCGATGCTTTCGAGATGTCGTACTGGAGAAAAATGCTGCAGATTCCCTGGACTGCATTCCGCACCGATGAGTCGTTCTCTGCGACTTAAGGTAGAAACCAGACTTTCCACTACCTGTGTGCAGAGAGTCCTGCAGTTTTTCGGACACATTGCAAAGATGAACATAACCTAGAACATCTAAAGGTTACTGGCAAGGTTAATGTCAAGCGTCCTAGGGGTCGCAGTCTGCTTAGACGGTTGGACCAAATACGCTCATTCATGGACGCAAAATTCCACGAAGCGCTTCACAATGCCAAAGATAAGCAGAGGCACAGATGGCGAACCATCGTGAAAAAAGTGACTTCACGTCGGGGAATCACGACCCTCAGTATTGAGTAAAACGACGCCAGGAGGAGGAGTTCTTTCAGCGTTCAAACCAAGAGTGACTTGGTATCTGTGCTTGCTCACTCCATCGTAAGCCTGATCCATCGCTTACTATCAGGTGAGATCGCGGTCAGGAGTGCAAAAGTAACTTTGTCTGTCTGTTTGTTTGTAACGCTTTTACATAAAAACTACGGAACCAATTTTGACATGTAGATAGACTGGACTTTGAAGAAGGACATTTAGGACACTGTATCCCAGGACTAGTTCTCTTGGGACAGTATCCGACGGTTGAAGCTAGTTAGGAATAAAAAATCAACATCTTGGGAGTCTTTAAGTCAAGAGTGAATAGGTTACTTTTAGGCAAGCGTGCAAGAGCAAGCTCCAACGTCGACTAAATCATCGTTTATCATCAGGTGAGATGGAGGTCAAGCGCGAACCTATTAATGATACAAAAAAAAAAACCAGTGAAAATGGTTAAAGAAATTTATTTCTCAATAAGAAATTACAAAGATTTCACTTACTTGAGAACATTTTTAGAACTTATACTATAAGAACTTTGACACACAAACTAAGCAGCTATCACTTTTATATATCAAAATCATTTCACTTACGCAATAACATTTCACTTTGTACGAACTTAAAACTTTTCAATTCACCCGCAAAAGAAACAATTAGCATGGTCGCAAATGTTCATAAAAGATAAGGAACGCGAACCCGGTGCCACAATAAAGCAACACAACAGTAGGGCAAGTCTATTTATGGCACTAGTGTAAGGTCATTTAGTATGTGATTTTTTAATTTGGTTTTGAAACTATTAAACGAGTTCGCATTCTTTACCTCTTTAGGTAGTTTATTATATTGTTGTACTCCCGCAAAAATAATTGTTCTCTTGCCATTGACGGTTCTCACTCGCGGTAGCAAAATGTGATCCTTCCTACGACTGCTACGATTATGTATTTGATGTATTATAGTGAAGTGTATTTGTGAGTGAATGGATTTGTTCAAACTTTTTCTAATGAGTATGCTGGTACAGTATGCATGAAGTTGTTTAATAGTCATGAGTTTCGTTTCCTTGTAAATTTTAACTGTGGGTGTAAGGTAATCGTAGTGGAATAATAGTTTAATAATTTTATTTTGTACGATCTGTAGGTCCTTTAGGTTAGTTTTTGGCGCGTTGCCCCATATTTCAACTAGGTACATCAGATGTGGCTTCACTAACGAGTTGTAAATAGTCTGGCGCACTCGATGGGGAAGGCAATGAATAACATTGCGCAGTGAGCCCATAAGTGAGGATAATTTGGATCTGATATGATCAATTTGTATTTTCCAATTTAACTGACAGTCTACTCTTAACCCAAGGTATTTTTCGTACTGTTTCTGCTGTATTATTTGATTATCAATGGTCAAAGGGGGGTGAGCTGGAATTTTTTATTTTTGTGTTTAAAAATGACATAACTTGTCTTAGCAGCATTAATTGTAAGTAGGTTTTGTTAGAACCAGATAGATAGTGTGTTTAAATCTTCCTGCGCTTTGTTGATCATATCGTCAATCGAAGTGCCATAGTAAAAAAGACAGGTATCGTCAGCAAAAAGGGAAACGTGTCCGTGTAGTGAAATTTCGTGCACGGAATTGATGTAAATAAGAAAGAATAGTGGTCCAAGAACCGATCCCTGGGGCACACCGAATGAGCCTGTGCTGTGTGGTTTACTTTGATATTCCCCGATTTTCACTATTTGACACCTATTCTTTAGGTATGAGTCAATTATTTTGTGTGCCACCCCTGAAACACCCATATTGCTGAGCTTTTGTAGCAATATTGAATGGCTAACGGTGTCGAAAGCTTTCTTTAGGTCTATAAAAAGACCTAGTGCTATCTTTTTTTGGTCAATATTTGTTTGTGTTACTGTTATTAGGTCTGCTGTGGCTGATAGAGTATTGGACAGAGAACGAAACCCATATTGTCGTTTGTAAAGGAAGTTAATAGAGGTGAGGTATTTGTCTAATCGCGAATAAACAACTTTTTCAAAGATTTTCGACACGACAGGAAGGACGGAGATAGGGCGGTAATTGTTTGGGTCACTTTTTGTGCCAGATTTATGGATAGGGGTAACTTTAGCGATTTTCAGAGCATCTGGAAATGTTCCCTCAGCAAGGTGTTGATTGATGCAAGTGGCCAGTTTGTCTGATATTAGGGTTCTTAAACATTTTATTATTTTTGTGGTTATCCCGTCAATCCCTACACTACAGTTTGGATCAAGACTAAGAATTATTTTTGAGATTTCTTCCGTTTGGCATGGTGTAAAATTAGTTATTTGATAAGTACATACTGTTGTCTGTTTTGTGTCTACATTGTGTTTTTGTTGGGTCGTTAGGATAGAGTGAGCGAGTGTCGAACCGATCGTTGAGAAGAAGACGTTAAAAGTTTCACAGATTTCATTACCATCGGTTACAGGCCCGTCTTTGGTTAAGAGATTTGGAGGAGTACAATGTGTTTTGACCTTGTTGTTGGACAGTTTATTAATTAGTTTCCACATCTTTTTTGGATTTCCTGAGTATTTCTTGAATGTTTCGTTATAGTATTTCGTTTTAGTATTTTGTATTATTTCTGTGGTTTTGTTCCTTATCATTATAAATTGTTTATGTAATTCTTTGTTTTCTGGATCTTGCTTCAATTTGTGCCAAGCTACATTTCTTTTATGAATCTTTGTTATTATATCTCTGCATATCCAGTCTTGTTGGGGTGGATTTAGGACTTTAGTTTTAGTAACTTTACTTTCAAGTATTGCACACTTTATATATTGTTCGAGGTTGTCGTAGTAGCTGTTAGCCTTTGACTGATAGTTTGTATTTTTGATATATTCGAAGAGTTTTTCGTAGTTCACTGCATCATACTTGGTACGTTTTCTAGGTGGTGATTTGCATTTTTTCACTGATAGGTAAATCTGTTTATGATCGGACATGGTTGAGTCCACAATTGCCATATGGAAGCCCTTATGTTTCAAGTTTGAGCATACATGATCGAGAATAGTCTTTGTGGAAGTGGTTTCACGTGTGCAGTGATCTTCGCTGATATGGTTAATAATTTTGTAGCCATACTCTTTTACGGCAGTTCTATATCGTTTGCTGCTGCTATTTTTTGTTAATAAGTCAATGTTAAAATCACCAAAGACAATAGCTCGCTTTTTGTTTATCATTTGTGATGAGTACACTTCAAGAAACTCTTTTATGTTGGTATTGCCAGGGTTGTAGACTAAACCTATGTTCAGTTCATATTTTTCTAGTCTTACCCATAAGTAGTTTATACCTCCAGTGTAGGTTTCTTCGCTCACGCTATGATCTACATTATTGTGCACATATATGGAAACCCCACCGCCTCTTGTGTCTGTTCTGAGATTATAATAATGTGTATAGTTGGGTAGTTGAAATGATTCCGCATCCTCTTTAGATCTTAACCATGTTTCCGTGAGTAGAATAACATGGGTTGTGTTTTCGATCGATTGTAAGGAACATTTCAGTTCGTCAAATTTTCCTTTCTTGCGTATACTTCGCGCATTTGCGTAAAATAAATTTAAGGTAGATTTTGATGAATATAGATCCTGGTAGGTGTGGCACAGTTGATAGGTAATAGTTTCGTACGTTTAGTTTAGCAAGATAGGCGAGATTAGGGATTGAGGTTTTTTGGAGGCATTTCTACGATCTTTGGAGTGCCGCTAACATACTTGATAGTCAGGTTCATTTCCCCGTCTTCTTTACGTCGAGCCAACTCTTGGCTCATTTCTTTCATTATATTCTTCTGAGTAGGGGTCTGATCTGAGTATAATTTGATGTTGCTTGGTACCTTATTTTTATTCTGCAATATTTCCTTTGCTTCCTGAGAACTTTTAAAGCATATTTTCAACGGACGATTTTTTCCAAGAGCGTATTTACCAAGTCGCATAGCCTTGACCACCTTAGGTATTTCCGAAACTACATTTTGCAGGATAGTCTGAGCAGCGCTCACATCTGCGGTTCGACGTGCAGAGTTTTCCGACAGAGTCTGCTCCGGCAGGCCTACAATTATGATATTTTTGCTTCTGTTATTCCTTTCCTGGATTTCAGAAATAATCTTTTCACTAGCAAAAATATCAAGCTTACCTTTGGAACAACTTCATAATGCAGAAGTCTATTATATTAAGCTCTGCAGTATTTTATGTGACGTTATAAAACAATATTTCAGGTGTGATCAGCTGGATCGATATGCTTGGATTTAATTGGCATTAAGGGATCGAGTTTAATTAAAACGATTCATTTGGATTTTTGTCGTTATTATTTTATTCCATTGCATTGTTGAGAGTGAACTGGGGTGCAATAAAAAGTTTCAATGATTGACGATACTTTTATTTGGAGTCAGACATGCGTCCTTCATGCCTTTTGTGTCGTACAATAGAAAGAAATAATTATGTACTGTTAACTAAACATTGTTTAATTATCATCATCTCTAAGGGCTCTAGAAAAAAAATTATCAATTTTGATAATATTATTTGTTTAGCAAAGTAACTTTATTCCAACGTTGAAAATATAAAAAATTTAAAGAAAAAAAAGAAGAAAAATTGAGTAAGTTAGAAATCATTAAAATCTGGTGAAAGGGGAAACTGTCAAGTAACAGAAAAAGCATGCACAAACTGAACTGACATCTGACGTCACCGCCATTAACTAACGCACGTACTAAAGAGATAGCGAGATGTCCATTCTCCACACTACGCCCCCTCTCTTCCTTACACCAATATTTTAAAAGCTAATTGCTGCTTCAATAAATTTTTATTCTGTTTTCAGCAAAAGATTTATCTTTAACTAGCTGACCCGACAGACATTGTCCTGTATGAACTGTCAAACACGCGAAATTTAAATAGTCGTTAAGTTTTCTGAAATTCTCTAACTATCCGCGCAATTTTCTCAATTTTTTCTTTCATAAGAACCTTCTTCTGACAGTAACAAATACAACAAAAAAATAAGCAGCGAAATCAGTCCAACCGTTTACGCGTGATGCCGACCAAAGAAATAGGGATTATTTTTTATATAATTATATAGATATTATTTGTTGTTTCATATTATATTTTCATAAAATATTGTACAAAAATAAACACAGCAGAATATCCTATTTTATTAGCAAAAGCTATTGTCGAAATGCCAAAATGTATAGAAACTGTAGTGCATGTAAATCTGAAAAGGCTTTTGACAGTCGTCATTACTGATATAATATCAAAACCTGCACTACAATACTCGCGAAGTTATCGAAGTCATGCGAACACGATAGTGTGGAAGGGCACTTCGGTTCACTTCGTGCAACCTCGGCTCGCATCGGGCGACTTCCATCATTCTCGGTTTTTGCGCCCGAATCAAAAGACTAGAAGCGTCCCGAAGTTGAGAGACTGAGCTCCTCGCGAGGTTGCATGAGTTTAAAGTCACGTACTTCGGAGTTCGGTGAACTTTGAAGAGTACTTTGTCGAAGTAACTTCGCGAGTAGTGTAGTAAAGGTTTAAAGCCATGAAAACTTTCAAGAAGGTCGAGCCGTGAAGCACAGCTAGTTCAAAATAAATCTAATACAACTCTCACCAAGTAACTTCAAACAACTTCAAAAGTTGGAAGTCCCAAAATTCATTAAGCTTGCTAATTAAAAATTCAATGGTCCTAAACATAATTTAATGAAATACGATTTATCCCACCTCGGTCGTATTTTAATTTTAAGTGCAATGATATTTCAGGACAAATTCAACTCGCCTGCGGTTGACGCTTTTAAACCCGTAAATGAGACGCTAAATTATTATTGCGAGATGTAAATCGACATGGAAACTCTAGATTAACTTTTAAAACGTTATAAAATTGTGGGAATGTTTTATGATTTGGAGATGTTGTCATTTACTGTTGAGTAAGTGTACGCACCGGGACTTACAGCTTAGTACGATCGTTATTCTAAATGCTTATAGTGTAGCTATGTTTGAAGCATTTGATACTGGTACCTGTGAGTTACCTAAGATCCTACTGACTATAAACCTAGCCCTATAGCAAGTGCCTAGCACCCTAGTTATCCTATGCCTAGGGGTAGCGGATAAATCCTTAACATGAGTTACCGCACCCTTGGGCACTCAGGCAGGGAAGCAACAGGGATGGGTTTTAGTCAGTAAGAGTCTGACACGCCCTCCCGCTCCACCCAGAGCGGGCGATGTCATTGGATGATTTCCCACCCCGCCAAAAAAAAAACCGTAGTTATCCTAACGCCCTAACCTGTCATACAATCCACACCAAACTTAAGTTACGTTGGTTCTATTATACGTGCGGGAAGTCTGTTACCAGGAGACCTACGGTAACAGACGGAATTCGGGTAGGAACATTGCACGACGCACAAAAACCCCTAGGTTTTTGTGCGTCGTGCAATGTACACAGGAAATGGTTTTCTCACTGCCGATCCCACAGACTCATAGGACCGATGATGGCTAAAGGTGTCTTGGCCACAGTTAGAGGAATTATGGAAGGTGAATCAAACTCGACTTCAGCTTGATGACATCGTTAAATCTCCTCACATATCTCTGGTACGGTTAGTTTTCTAGGAATGTTATCACTTTTTAGCCACACTGGTCCATTCCATCACAGAGTTAAGTTTTGTAATTTATTTGTCTCGATACCTCTTGTAATAGGGAATATGCATGACATTTTTTTATTTGTTCAATAAAAAAATATCATGCATGAACAAATATGAAGGAATTTTCAAAATATCATCATCAGCGACGAAGTTATAAAGCTTTAAAGTTGATAATTAGAAAAAGAAGTTCGACGTGTTCTTTGACGTCAAAGGACATGACGCCCATACAAATGCCATAGAAAACAGCGTTTTCGAGAGAGGGACAGATATATTTTTTTAAATTGTTATATCTCGTTTAATTTTCGATCAATTTTGATTCTGCTTTCACTGTTCGTACTCTATTTTAGTATATTCATCGATGAACCGGTTAGCTACCAAATATTTTTTTCATGCATATTCCCTGTTAGGTCAGCTGGATTTTGTAATTCATTTACAGTAAGTGATATCTACCCAAGGTTGTTACTTATGTACTTGTGTTGACTATGATGGTCATCTTAAAATAAATAATAGTCCTTAAGAAAGAAGAAAGTAAGAAACATTTATTGTCAACACTGTACAAACATAACATAGACAGAAACAAAACAAAGGCACGACACGCTGGATTACAGAGCGGCAAAAGGAGCTGGCTCTGCAAATGTTAAGCAGTGTGCAGCTTAGCCACAACACTAGGCAACCTTGATTTACATCCCGCCCGCTTTAAAATATGACGGTGCATCTTAACCACCTACGTGAGAGATATTACCTATAGTGCATAAGTTTAAGTACGCATTACAGGGGGCTTAGACAAAGTAACAAATTAAAAACGATAACGAAGTTAGAAAAGACTAAAATGTATGAGATTGACATAAACCGCGCTAAGTCACGTGGTCAGTCGACATCGTTATCGCAAGTTGGTAGACAATGTTATAATTCGTAACGAAACCATAAAGAAACGAATTGCTATCGTGTTTGTCCCATACAAATGCGTAGACAAGCAGCGCTTTCAGAGTTCGCCTTCGCCTCGATCGTGATCGCCAAAAAAGATAACGAAGGAACGCTAATGCTAGGAAATGTTTATCGATATCTCAGAGACGATGACGAATTTATTTATTTAGACATTTTAATTAATTAATTTATTTATTTATTTATGCACACACAAAAACAATTACAAGAGAAAAATGAACATATACAGATAGAAGAGCACAAAGGTGCTGCTTATTTCAAAAGAAATTTCTTCCAGCAGCCCTGCGACTGGAAAGTTGGTTGAGAAATGTAGGCACAGTGTGTATAAATAGATATAGAAATATAAAATACACTAGAATACATAAATAATTCATACATAAAATATACCTAACTTTACAATAAACCAAAGTACATAAATAAATATAAAATAAATATCAATAATAAATATAATCACGGAATGGTGGAGAGGTAATGCTCTTTGACTAGTTTCTTGAATTGGTAGACAGTTTTAGAATCACGGATATTAGGCGGAAGTGAGTTCCACAATCGTACCGCATGAACAGAAAAGGAGTGGGAATAGAAATGGGTTTTATGGGATGGGAAATTGAGATGATGCTTAAGGCGGGATCTACAAGGGGCGTCGGCAGGGCGAGTGAACGAAAAACGATCACGCAGGTAGCCAGGATATTTAGGATTACAAAGGATGTTATACAGGAGACATAATATCCGAGTGTTCCTGCGAAGACGGATAGGGAGCCACTTGAGATCCTTGCGAAACTGAGAAACATGGTCGAATTTCCGTAGACCAAAAACAAAACGAATGCACAGGTTTTGCAAACGCTCAAGCTTGTTTAAGAGCTCCTCAGTGGCATCCAGATAGCAGGCATCAGCGTAATCAATGATCGGCTGAATTAAGGTTTGAGCTAAAGTAATTTTAGTTTTAAAGGACAAGAAACTTTGCAGGGATTTTAAAGAGTGGAAGGTAAAGTGCACTTTACGACTAACCTCGTTCACTTGAGCACGCCAAGAAAGGTTGTTGTCAATTAAGACACCGAGATTTTTAGCTAAGTCGGTGTATGCTATGGTTGAGCTGTTAAGGGATAATGGCGTCAATGTGGAAACGTCAAGCGCAGTGCGGTAATACCGACTGCCTATGATCATAGCCTGGGACTTGGAAGGATTAATCTGTAGGCCGTAAGACTTAGCCCATTGATGAATACGCTCCAGGTCATGATTCATGGCATTAACCGCTGAGTCAACGTCAGCAAGCAGGAAATGACGATAAAGCTGCAAATCGTCTGCGTAAAGATGAAAATTAGAAGTGATAACCTTAGTGACAGTATTAATGAAAATAGAGAAAAGAAGAGGAGAGAGAACGCCACCCTGAGGAACACCAGCAGTGAGATCGCACCAATTAGAGAAAATCTCGTCAAGGCGAACACACTGAGAGCGACCCCGAAGGTAAGAGTCAAACCAGGATAAGGCAGAGGAAGACAAGTTAATAGAACGAAGGACTTCAAGCAGTATGTCGAAATCCACTGAGTTAAACGCACAACTGAAATCAAGTAGAACTAATAAAGTAAGAGATTTATTGTCCATAGCCCAGCGGATGTCGTCAGTGACTTTCAAAAGTGCAGTCACAGTGCTGTGACCAGCACGAAAGCCAGATTGTAAAGGGGAAATAAGAGCATTTGACGTTAGGTATCTAGAAATTTGACCATGAACAATGTGTTCAAGAACTTTAGAAAGGAAAGGTAGAATGGAGATGGGTCTGAAATGAGAGAAGGACGAAGGATTGTTTATTTTGGGAAGAGGTATTATGTGTGCCTGTTTCCAGGCTGAAGGAAATGTGCCAGAGAATAAGGAATAATTGAAAATATGAGTGAGAATGGGAAGCAGTTGAGGGAGAACAGGTAATATCATTCTGGAACACAGATTGTCATGGCCCACAGCTGAAGAGGAGATAGCAAGAAGAGATTTTTTAACATCATCTTCAGAGACAGAACTAAGTTTAAAAATTGGACAATTCGGTAACGGCAATTTGGAGAGCTCAAGCAAAGTAGAAGTTTTGACACTTTGGTCCAGAGAGACAGGAGGAAGAGAAAAGTGCCTATTAAGAGCACTCAGGTCGATATCTTTACACGTGTTAGTAGGAGATTTGCCGATACCGACTGACTTCAGGAATTTCCAAACATGGGAGGACTTGCGATCTACAAGAGATTCATGAAAATAGCGTCTTTTAGCATCTCGACACAGACGATTGCAGCTGTTACGCAGAGCTTTGAACCGAATAAGATTTGGTTCCGTGGGTCTACGCCTGTACCTACTCTTCGCCTTGTCCTTACAGGCAATAGCACTTTTTATTTCAGAAGTCATCCACGGAGCAGGATTATGCTTAATTTTTATCCGCCGACGCGGAGCATGTTCATCATATAGACTCAGCAGTTTGCAATTGAAGTTGTGCACTTTATCGTCGACACTGGCGCTTTCGCTAACAGAGGTCCAGTCGATATCACCTGCATCACGCATTAACCCCTCCAGATCTAAGCCATTATAATTACGAAGATAGCAGAAGCGGGGTTTACGTTTGGGAGGTCGGATACGATATGAAAGATAGATAAGGTCATGATAAGAGAAAGTCGCAGTGAGCTGCCCAAACTCAGCAACATTGTGAGGCGAAGATACGATCATTAAGTCCAGAAGAGAAGGTGTACAGTTTGGAAAGTTATGGGTCGCAGAAAGAGGTAATAATAATAATAGTAATAATATTCCACAACTATCACACAACGCCATCTAGTCCCAAGCTAAGCAGAGCTTGTGTTATGGGTACTAGACAACTGATAAACATACTTATATATTTCTAAATACATACATATTATAGATAAATTACACCCAGACACAGAACAAATGATCGTGCTCATCACACAAACATTTGTCCTGGGTGGGAATCGAACCCACGACCTCCGGCATAGCAGTCAGGGTCACTAACCACTAGACCAACAGGTCAGTCAAGTCAAGTATAGGTAAAATATCAAGATTAAAAGAAGATAAGAGAGAACGGAGTTTGAGTGAACGTGAGTCATTTCTAAGCAAACATGTATTAAAATCACCCATTAAAATAACATGCTCGTACGATGGGCAAAGATTGTTTAGAGATGATTCTAACGAGTCAAAGTAGTCGATGTGTAGATTAGGGGAGTAGAACACCGCAAGTAAAATTTTGGAGTGATGTACGGTAATCTCCAGGAACAAGGATTCAGCCGACCCAGAGTACTGAGAAGGAGATGCGCTAATAATTTTGTACGGTATATCAGCACGTACGTAAATGGCGACACCACCGCCCCCCCTGCCAGTCCTGTCATTTCTGACAAGATCAAAACCAGGCAGAGCGTAGTGCGTAGAAAGGAGAGAAGGCTTAAGAAAAGTCTCTGATATTAGGAGTGCATCAAGATGAGCACTACTAAAGGATGCCAGAAGATCGGAGTAGTGTCCAGGAACTTTCTGAGCATTAATATGAGCTATGTGCAAGTTGTTAGGATACTTAGTAAAAAGAGTGGAAATGTTGTCATGCAAAGTACGAAGCAGAGTCTCACTTTCCGCACTAATAAAACTACAATTCGAAGAAGTACAAGAGAAAAAACTGTCATGTAAGTCAACTGGACCATCCATGAATATATACGTAAATACAATAAATAATTATACAATAAAGAATTTAGATATCGTTTCGCTACGAAGCGATGTTACTTTGTCTACAGGCCCAGGTAACCGCCTTCCCTCGCTCTCACGTCCGGTAGGACGGCAATCTGACATGACAGAAGAGAGATCAGACGCAGACCAAAGACTTTACGTGCTCCCCAAGGCACGGGGTTATCACATCGCCAACTTCCAACGTTCGGGCTGCTACTGAAACCCAATAGGACTATGTCGCACACATCTGGAAATCGAACCGAGCATCCCAAGCAAAATCTATCGAAGTAACATTTATATTTATTTTTATCCTTGCTGTGGTAAGTTTAGGGATGATTTCTGGGTACAAAAATACAAATTCTATAAAGACCGTAAGTCGTTTTTGATAACGTGTTATCAATAAATATTGCTCACGAATTATTGTTATAAAAAACCAATACAAAAATGTCAATGAATAAATGCATCAAAGTTCAGGAGTGGGGGCTTGTTACGTCACTTCCAGGGAAAAAGTGGTACATTTTGGTCATAGGTGTGACGTCACGCGAAATTTAAACGCTCTATATCAGCCTCCTATTTTGATTACGTAACAAAATAAAAAAATGACAGTAGTATCGTCACAACGCTAATTCTTTATCCAATTAACTGTTTGTACCTTTTTTATTTATAATTTGTATGATGAAAAAATAATGTGAATATATTTAAATTGTATTAATAGTTTTTTAAAATACGCATATCTTTGTATTTTAAAAATCATGCCTTATAAATTGCACCTACCTCTATTTGTCTCTGCATCACCCAAAGGTTGACTGGTAGAAAATGCCTGAGTCTGTACTTGTGTGCAGATTAAATAAAATAATAAATACGTGTCTTATATTTTTAGGGTTCCGTACCCGAAGGGTCCAAACAGAGCTCTATTGCTGTCACTCACGTGCCCGTCTGTCCGTTTATCCGTCAGTCTGTCTGTCCGTCGTCTGTCACACAGGTTTTACTGCCAAGCGGTTGGAGCTCCAGTCTTCAAATTTGACAGTATAAGCATCTTATTGACCCAAAGCCTAAATAGTCAAAAAAACATTTAATACAGAACCTTAAATGTGCGAAAGCCGACACACACTTGCCCAGTTTTTTTGATAATCTAACATACGGACCAAACAGAGTTTTTCAGTCATCAACGCAACCCTATTCTAGGTTAAACACCACATCCTTCCCATTTTTTTTTTGCCCACTTCCTTCCCCTAGACTAAAAACATTATAAATATTTAAATTGTTTTGCAAATCCAGTTCCACAGACGACTATTTAAATATTGTAATGATGCTTTTAGTGGTAACAATTCCTATTCTACTCGTATTGCCTGTGAGGGCCATTAGCATAGTGGTCCATTTAGTTCAATCAAGTTAACCATTTAGTTAAAGTAGGTTCATGAGCGTATTCACCACTTGGTGAGGTAAACAACGTTATTTACATCTTGTGGCATTATTTTTGATAGTGACTTGCCAAAGGCTAAGCAAAGCAAACGCTCGAGTATCTTAAAACCTTCCATTTAAGATACTCGAGCTTACAAGTAAAGTTTGCTTGTGTAAATATTTTTGCTCAAGACTGTTCAGAATAAAAAGGTAAATGTAAAAATCGGCCAAGAGTGAGTGGGATTCGAGCATAAAGGATTCCAAACGAATCATATTTTGTAGGAAGTGCCTCGACCGTAGTATTTTTTTTATTTTGTGATGTTTTGTAACTACAAATTTACGGTTTTCGGATTCTTTTGATCGCGTTGACTTAAAAAAAATATTTTTCAACGCTCTAAGGGATTGCAGACTTAAGTAAAAGTTGAAACTAATTTCAGTTTGATACCTCCACGCATTCCTGAGAGAAAGGGTCTTGACAGACAGACAGACAACAAAGTGATCTTATAAGGGTTTGTCAGTTGGAAGTTCGAAACCCTAAAAATAATCTCTGACACCATTTAGTAGTACCATCATAATTATTCATCATCATTGTTTGTTACAAGCAACTTTATCAACAAAAGTTTGGTTCAGAATATCACTATTACCACATATTATAAAACTAAGGGTTAAGTCTGTTGACTGTAAACTCATAAACTACTGAACCGATTTTCATGCGCTTTACACAAGTAGACAGAGTGATTCATGAGAAAGGTTTAAATGTATAATTTGTACTCGTGCAAAGCTAGTGCGGATCACTAGTTGTTTAATAATAAAGAGGACTTTGTAAGGGACAAAAAATATTTCATCACCTTATAATAATTTAAATATAAACCTTGTAAGATTCCCTATTTCCAGTTAACTAAAAGATATTCCAATCCAAAAGCTAAAAGCGTCTCAAGACGAAGCAGACAGAAAAACTACTGTCCATTCAGACCCGGTCTAACAGAACAACAAAAAATTTGACGACTCAAAGAAAAACAATGAAATAAGACATTTTATTTTTCTCGCAGGGGAATGAAATTTCTTGCGTCTCTTAACCCTCAAGATGAAAGCAGAGGGTCCCCGAGAACGGGTTTATGAATCTACTCGGAATTTCATTACGAAATTTCGTTCAGTTCTCGTGTCATCGATGGTTTGGAAAGGACGTTCGGTATTGCCAACTGCTTTTATTTGTAGCCCGAGTATTTTACGGGAAAAGTGGTCCTTTGTGGTAATAGGTATGTTGTATAGTTTCTTTAGTGTTTGTGTATTCACTTTTGTACTTTGTTCATTGTAATTTTCGATAGTTCAGTATAATAATAATGAAGTATTTAAAAAAACCGGCCAAGTGCGAGTCGAACTCGCCCATGAAGGGTTCCGTATTATCTTGCAAGATTATACACAATGATTAAGATCGAGCAAAAAAAAGCCAAAAAAAAACACGTATCTAGTACAAACCTATTACGGATCATGAGCCTGCTGACAGACAGGCGGACGGACAGAAGAAGGGACGGACGGACGGATGACGGCGGCTTAGAGGGTCCCTTCGGCTACGGAACCCTAATAAACATGAAGAAAGATCTCGTAGATACTGAATTTAGTATTAAGGATGATACACGTTACACCGTGTCGCCACCGGGCCATGCCCCGGCCGGGGCACGGCCGGAGCACGGTCTAAGATTGTTGCATACATTTTGTATGAAGTGATTCATGTTAGACCGTGCTCCGGCCATGCCCCGGTCGGGGCACGGCGTCGAAATGTCGGTGGCAATTGTTTCCTGGCCGGGGCACGGCTCGGTGGTGACACGGTATAACATGAACGTGTGCACCGGGCCCGGACGTGCCCCGGCCGGGAAACAATTGCCGGTCAAACAATTGCACGGTCAAATATCTATAGTATACTTTTTGTATGAAATGATTCATGCTTAGCCGTGCCCCGGCTGGGGCACGGCCCGGTGGCGACACGGTGGAGTTAGGAACGTGTCAAACTCTACTTTAATACCAAATTTAGACAGGTTTTTAGGCTAAAGTAGAGTTTTTCGACTCGTCTACAAATTCAGAAATTGGGGGACTTACTCATAATACCTTTATTACCTACTCGTTTACATTTTATAGAACAAAGTATTATTAATGGATACAGATCAATCAAATTTGATTCACTGTATCCCAAAAAAAGATTTTCTCCAAGTTAGATTGATTGTTTTTGTCGAATAAGTCTGTAATGATTCCACAAACCGATAAAAATATTGGTCCCGTGAAATACTTAATACTTTTGCCGTCTTTATTTCTAATAATTTGTGATTGACATCAATTGGGTGCTGTCACAATCCAAGATCTATTTTCTTTCAAACTTATTACAATTTTTTATTTAACTTAATGTTCGTATATAAGTTGTGAGCTTCAAAATTTGTTTTTATTGATAAAAAAAATACATTTTTCGACCATTTCTTGGTTTCCGCTAGAGCAGAAGATTGACATACTTATTAAATCTGGTGACACTGCAATATTATGACACCATCAAGCTGGTTTAAAAAAAAAAGTGGTTTGTAAAAATATGTTTACTTGCAGGTACAGTACTATAGGCATAAAGAACCGTATAAGGCACCCTTCAGTAGTAACATTTTTTTCTCTCTTTGTTTTGGTTGAGAAATTTGGTTTTCCTTATAAGTAAAGAACTACATTTTAATTTTTTTTTCAAAATTTTGGGCCTTGTGGTTTCGGAGATAAGGGATGGTATATTTTATCAAATAACTCAAAAACTTACAAACACATATATTTTGGATTTATGAATAAAATATATTTTATTTAATACTTACAATAAGCCCTTTCATTTGATAATTATGTGCATTACAGTTTAAATATCTTGTTTTTTTATAATTTTCTGGTTTACACCCCCAAAGTTAACCCCATATTCCAAATTCATTTATTTAAATTACACGTTCGTGTTTGGGTGACAGATGTTCATGTGTGTACCAAATTTCAACTCAATCGGTCACGTAGATTCGGAATAAATTGACTGTGACAGACGGACGGACAGACAGACTGACGCACGAGTGATCCCATAAGGGTTTCGTTTTTACATTCGGAATCCTAAAAACTACACAAATACCTAAAATTTAAAAAGAACCATCCCTAATTACTGTGCCACTATTGCGAGCCACATTGTGGACGAGTCACAAAGACATTTTTACTCCGCTTAGTAGCTAGCGGTTAATTACCGCACGGTCCATGCGAGTTTAATGAGACCACCACTAATTAGAACCTCTTGCGAGAAATATTACAGTTTTTTATTATGATGTTAAATAATAATGCTTGAGGTAAATATTTTTTTGGTCTTTAGAAAAAAATGGTCTTTCGAAGCGATTATTTTTTTTGAAAAAAAAAAATCTTAAAATTTCCAATATCTAAACGAACCTCAATTTACTTCGATTTAAGTTTAAATGGGACTTTTAACCGACTTCAAGAAGGAGGAGGTTATCAAATCGGATGTTTATATTTTTTTAATGTAAGTTCCGGCTTTCTTTTTTTTCGAAAGGGGTTTATTCCGAAATGGTCCCATTTAAATTTAAAATAGATCTGATGATGAGTTTCGGAGACAGACAATGGAACTCTTAAAAAAATTACAGCAAATCAACTGCGATTGCTGCTATCGCATAAATATGAATTGTTAACACAATTTAATGGGGAATCAGAACCAAAAAGTGAAAAATAAAAACTTTTTTTACAAAAAAATAGAACCGACTTACAAAAAGAACAAAAAAAAGTGAAAGATAACTTTAATTTTTGGAAGTCGGTGTCAATAATGAAGAAGCAAAACCAGAAACACCGACTTCCGAAATTTAAGTTATTTTGCACTTTTTTTTTTTTCTGGAAGTTGGTTCTATTAATTTGTAATAGTGTTTGGGAGGCTAATGGGACGTAATTTTTGTTTGATGCAGTTCTTAAAATATGGCCACACCTTTCCGTTACACCCTGTATGTTATGTTTGTAAACAAATCTTAAAAGTTAACTGCCCGGTTTCTGATTAATCGTCCATCACGAGAATCGAATCTCGGAAAAACTTAATATTGCCGTTGGAAAACTGTTGTCCTCATATATCGACACAGGTCGCGGTCACTTTACCAACAGCAAATATGTTTGTAATCACAAAAAAAAAACTTTATTTGTGATGTAACTACAAAATTTGCGGTTTTTTGTGCTCTATTCCAATGCTTCTTGGCAAATTTCATGATTCTAGATCAACGGAAAGTATCCTATAAATTTTGATTCCCTTGAGAGTGACAAAATATGCGGCATATACGGTCGTATCTCTTGATTGCATTGACTTATTTAATTTCAGCTTGATACCCCCACTCCTTCCTGAGAAAAAAGGTCTTGACAAATGGACATACGGACAGACAGATGGAGAACAAAGTGCATCACTTTGTTCTGCATTTGTCTGTCCGCATAAAGGTTCCATTTTTCTTTTGAGGTACGGAACCCCAAAAATTTCACTATTCTAGAGCCTGACAACAGAAAGATGAACCGTGACTAGTAAGTAGGTTAGTACGCTGGAAAATCACATACTCATTGTTACATAGTGAGATGTTGGTCCATTCAATCTAGGTTTGCTCATGTCATTTTCTTCCACCAGTAAAGGCGCAGAACCACTGCAGCGCATGCTGTACACGCGCACGCGGTGCATTTTAGCTTCGTGAATTCATTTGTGTCAAACATAAAACGTGGGTCTACGTTTACACTGCTGACGCACCCACAACTATGTACAACTGTAACGTGGACCTCCGTGGCGCACGTAGAGGCTACGCACTTGTTTTTGCAAGAATATGGTGCGTTTGCTTCACTACGGGAGGTGGGACGGGCGGAGAAGCAACGCCTGCGCCGTTTTGACAATTGCTAGGCTTTGTGGCGACAGACACGAAACGCGTCCGTTCCACAAGGCGTATCTCAAAACTGTGCTGCGATACAGTTGTACATAGTCGTGGGTTAATATTCGTGTATAGATTGTACCACATGCATAGCGTGAATGGCGTTGACAGCGTTGAGCTATGTGAGCGCCACATTCGAGCAAGCCACGCATGTACTAATGACGTCAATTGATGCGTAGCGTGTCCGTGGGTTGCAGTGGACACAATCACATAAATTTTCTTGCAAAGCGATGCTTAGCACACGTGCGTGGCCTCTTCGCGCGCCGCGGTGGACCTGCGCCTTAAGTTGGTGTCCAAGATAATTTTTTGAGACAGTAAAAAAAGCTCTTATAAATAAACAAAAATCTCGGCAAACATTAATCATTCTCTTAAGAACACGGAAGACGCAATCTGGAAGGCCCAATCGAAGTACGGATTGTTTGTTTTCTTTGGTTTTAACCAAATTGTTTTTGTCATGAAAATTCAATTGTGGAGATTTGTTTTGTGAGAGTAGCTTCGGTTTGGGTGGCTATGAATTCAATTGAAAAATTGTTTTGAATTTCTATCAAGCTGAATAGATTGCGGATTAATTGTGTAGCTGTGGAAAGTTTAAATGGAATAGTAGGTCATGTTTTTAGATGTATTGGATAACCTATTTTAGTTTTCTTTGTTTGGCAGTCTTAAAATAGATAGGCTCGTGATCAGAAACGACTAAATTTAAAATTTTGTAGACTTTCCGGAACTACCACTTTCACGATTGTTTAAATATCCGTGTTTTCACAATATCCCTAGGGTTTTCGCAAAAAAGATTTCTTTTTATCGTTTATCCGCAGGCAGGCATTTGACCGCTACCTCACCTGACAGTAAGCGATGATCAGGTCGAAGATAGAGCACGCTTGCCTAGAAGTGACCCTATTCACTGTTGACGTAGAGACTCCCAGGTTGTAACTATCAGGAAACACAAACTCTGGCAGGGAATTATCAAATCATCCTACGACATATCGAATGTAAAAACACAGTTTCCGAAGCCAAAAGCCACATATTCTACCCATTGTTTGGTTAATTTTATTTTCCACTAGACCATACCTGGGAAACCACTGGTTCTGGAGATATTGAAGGTCAAAGTCTCATTTTTTTTACTTTCTATGAAAATGAATTCTAAGTGTTATTACCAAACTTTTTTCCAAACAAACATTACCTGAATTTTCGTTTTTTTTTTTTGAAATTTTGAAATTACGAATTTGCGGTTACGAAAACGCAATGAATATCAAACGTATTCGACAAGTACCTGCATGGTTTAGAGCGAAGGGGCAGGGTTTAACTCCACTTGCCTGTGTTACATTGAGCGGAATAGAAAATAGTTTTATTTTTCACACCTAAAAATAAAAGTCGTTTCCCGGCAATAATTTTTGCGCAAAACTACTTTGTTAGACGTACAGTATGCGTAGTTAACGGCTCTTTGATGTGTCTTTTTATATGGACAGTGTAGTATAATATGATTGTACAAACACCCGACTCCAAATAAATTGAGATAAAGGCAGGAGGATGGGGGAGAATGGAAACGCGTATGAAATAACTCATTGGACATTAAAATATTTATCCACTTCGTTATCAATGAAAAAAGTGCCCAGGATGCTGGCCTCATTGCACGTTGAGAAGCAATGCTGATTCGTTGGCCAATGAAAGTCTAGCCTTCTGGTCACGTGAAGAGTCGACTAGCTGTGTATCCCGAAAAACTCAATGAGCACTTGAACTCCACGGCCATAGTGTTCAACCCCAAACGATTAAAAATAACTCCCAATAAGGTTTTTATATTTGCGCCGACTTAAGGGTCTACTACCGGCCAAGTGACGTTGTTAAAACAGGTCAGGGTAGGACAGGAAGTAGTAGGCAATAGTACCAAAAACGGCCATTTCTGACACTTTTGTCTACTACTTTGGATACGAAACATTCTCAGACCTGTTTTAACAACGTAAAAATACTTTATCCTATTTGTAACAAACGTGACTTTGGATTCTTTAATATTTATTTTCTAGGCTATGCTACGATTTTTTATTCAATGAGGACGCCACTTGGCCGGTAGTACGGCCTTAAAGCTAGGTATATCTAAAATTGTATTGCGCTAAGTGTTTTAAAACAATATTGTGGTGGTTTATAAATATGTAGATGACATAAAGGCCCCGACTGTAATCGACCCGTTTGATTTGACCACATAAGGTAGATTAGATACTTATTTCTTTAGAAAAAGGGACTCACCACACTGGTCGACCCTGCGCGATCTCTAGGTAGGTAGGTTCCTTCTATAGAACAATGTGGTAGCCTTACGGCGACATCTTTCTTCTTCTGCTTAGCATGTGAATGGAAAATTAGTTTTTAAATTTATAATTTTTTGGCCAGTGTTCAGCCACGGCAAGAGCATTCGCTGACGCAGTTATAAGTTGCTCAAAAGTACAGGCAACATGCAGCGCAAGATGATAATTTTTCATTTATTTTATAATTCATTTATTCACTCAGGTAATAGCACACCCATTGCAATTATGATATTTAATTGATGATGCTACTTTATTGATTTATTTGGTTTTGTGTTAATTTATATTTTTTTTTTTAATACCGAGTCTAATATTGCACTAATGGATCTTGATATCTGAATTAAAGGATTTTTTTTTTTTTTAATAACATGAAATCATAATAATTATATCAAATAACTATTTAATTAAATAAATTGCACATTAAATTAAAAAGAAATTAAACTTTAAAATGAAATTAAATAAAAAGTAGTACCTCCGCAGCCCTAGATTGCACACGTTTTACATTTTGAATTTTTGGGAGTTGTTTTTGAAGATTTTTATGCAAAGAATAGTTTTTTTTATTGTTTATGACTTTTTGCAATATTTTGACCGCCTATATTTTTTTTTTGCAAACACCATTTTCCGGTTTTTCTTTTCAAAGTCAGCGCCAGCTACAATTTCGGATCATGGAGGTTGCTACAATCACATAAAATGTTACAATCACATAATATGTTAGTAAAACAAAATAAAAACAAACAAGTACATTAATTAAATAAATTCAATTAAAATTAAATTAAATAAAATCATTAAAATTCACCCCGCCACTGCCCCATATTAACTACAAAACTAAACGAACCAACTAGGTTGTCCTACCAATTAGCATTATGTGCTCGTACAACATCCCGTCAAAATTTATTAGACAGCAGCTGTTGCCCACCAGACTCAACAGTCTGTGTGACCGGAATATCCTCCCTTTTCTAAGGAGGATGAGGAGCCTTCCACCCTGTCTCTCATACAGTCACTGTTTCGGGGTTTTTCTTAATATTTTTTTTTAATTCAGATGGGGTTTGCTCTTGACTCTAGTCTAGTCTAAGAAACAAAGTCAACGATGGAGCGAGCTTACCCAGAAGAAGCCTGTTCACTCTGACTTTGAAGAGATTAGGGTTGTATGCATTTGGAAATACAGACGCATTTAGAGAGTTCCACTACAACCTATTAACACTACCATGTATCTACATAATTTGAAACCGCAGTATTTGTCAAAAATAATACTGGATTATATGATTACTACACTCGTGTACGGCGTAAGGACAAATTGCGTACAGTAGCTAGCAATACTCATTTCATGTATGAAAGTATCTTTTGTACAGCTTCACGTATCTTTAATAATATTCCGGGGCCTATTAGAATAATTCCAGAAATAACAAAATTTAGAAATAATCTCCATGACCTGTTAGTAAACAAATGCTACTACTCTATAAAAGATTTCCTGTTAGACAAATCACTGCTCCAATACAGCCTCCCTCAGTCATGATGCGTTCGGTGGCCCACTGATGTGTACCTACCTAAATTATGATCTCTATTATATTTTATATGAAATTATAATAATTTGTAACAATAATGTAATAATGTATTTAATTTAATTTAATAACGATGTATGTAAATATTGTATGCCCAATGGGCGGGACATAGTTGATCCTATATAATTCATTTATTTAAGACCTGTATTATGTACCTACCTATGATCCACAATAAAGATATTGATTGATTGATTGACTCCTTTGCTGTGCGCATTATGAAAGACGGTCGGAAACGCTTAGTGCGAATTCGTGGAATAGCAACAAGGTAGGGATGGTAACTTGCAGTGCGTCTAGATGTTGGTAGAAGGGGGCCGGTGGGATGAGGTCGTGGAGTTCGTGGACACACTCTCCGAAGTACATTCTGTAGAAGACCGACAAGCAGGCAACCTTGCGGCGATGAGCCAAGCTGTGAAGGTTGGCATCTACCGAAAGGGGTTCCGAAAGTCCGAATGAAAAAACGGAACCCTTATAGAATTTCTCGTGTGTCTGTCTGTCTGTTCGTCTGTCAAAGCCAATTTGCCTATTAAGTCTATGGTTCAAATAAAAACATGTTAAGATAATATGACATCTTCGGCACCCTTTGCACGCGAGTCCGCCTTGCACGTGGCCGGTTTGTCATATTCGCTTGACTGTATATGAGGACTCTCAAAATAGCACCAAATACATAACACAAAACAAACTTTAATTAAATAAAGTAATCCGACATAACATTTCCAATTACTGAAATGTTGAAGTACCTACGTTACAGGAGGCTTTGACAGGCGACCGGAAGTATTAAACTGTCGAGTGTTTGCTAGAACTAACAGTAAGTACCAACTAATTGGCTAGCGAAAATTTTTAAATAAATTAACTAAATATTCGTTGATTAAATAACGAAGTTATTTTCGCGGCAATATTTTTGTAAATCAAATTTGTAAACTGTATATTCAGTCGCGAAGTTCTGAATTTCGGAATTTAATTTTGAGAATGTAGTGATAGATTTCCAATCCTATACGTGACGGCTCTTGATGAAAGGACCTAATATGAAGTTTTAAAATTGTATCATCACTCAAATATCTCTACCCACAATAGCTCTACCAACCTCTTCAAAATCTTTCTTTTTAGGGTTCCGTACCCGAAGGGTCCAAATAAAGCCCTATTGTTGTCACTCACGTGTCCGTCTGTCTGTCTGTCCGGCCGTCGTCTGTCACAAAATGTTGTTACGAAGATTTTTTTAACTTCCCATTCACCTATGAACTTGAAATTTGGTAATAATGTTTATTATATGGTTCTCTATTGTGTTACCTAACTTTTTTATCCATAATCTAAAGTGCTATAATTTTTTTTGTCCTAATCATCATTTGTCCGAATGATAACTTGGCCGAACTTAATGTCACATAATATCACATGCCATAAAATTGAAATCCCTAAATACAATATGCCCTAAATCCATTTATCATAAACATTACAATCAATAATATACAAAAGACTTAAAACCGTTTTCGATGAAAGTTATAAGTACTAAATTCAAATTATGAAATGTTTATTTATCCTAATAATATTTTTAAAACTTTGTTTGACAAAGCTTTTCCTATGAACTTCTCTCAGGCGTTACGTAGACACAAGTTATATGCAATACGAGTTATAGAGTTATTCTATCAAGAAATTAGCTTAGAATTGGTCTACAAATTATTAATGAATGAATTAATCTACGTATAGGTAACAGTTTTTTGTAATTAAATATAATCTGATTTCGTATTACAATTGTTTATTATTTTACGAAATCCAACTGGTACAATACATAAATAGTAAAGGTGCAAAAGCAATAAATGGCTTTTGTCACGGCTCCGGCGCCGCATACCGCCGCATCCAGAATGCAAGCAAGCATGCAATATATAACTTGCAGGTAAGCATGCAGCATGCAAGTGAGCGTGAAACATGCAGCATGCAGTCAGCAAGCAAGTGAGCATGCAAACAAGCATGAAGCATACAAGCAACCAAGCCACATGCAGCATACAAACAAGCATTCAACATGTAGCATGCAAGCAAGCATGCAGCATGCAAGCGAGCATGCAACATGCAGTAGGCATGGTTTCTGTCATGGCTCCAGCGCTGCGAGGCTCCGGCGGTCCCACGCGAGCTTATCGTCGCAGATGGTTTAACGCTCACCACCGCAGCTTCGTCTTGCTGGCCGGTTTCACCGGTAACTTCAGCCGCGGCGGCGAGCGTTACAACCACCTTGCTCCTCAACTCGCGGGCCGCCTCGCCCCTCCGCGCCTACGCGATTTTAAATTACTCTCTAGGGTTAGGGCAGACAAGACTGCGTGGAGTCGAATTTACAGCGATTCGTTTCTGTCACTAAAACCTAATTTATAGCAAATGTTTTAGGACAAACAATTTTTATTATGTATGAACATTCAAAATAATACACATTATATGATACAAAACTTAGGACATATGACTTTACTTCTTTCAAAATTAGGAGATAGAATTATTATAGTACTTGATATTATGACAGAATAGTTTTAGAAGTAAAAATAATTATGTAAAACAAAATTTCGAATTTTTGAACATTATGGTTACTGAATTTTATAGCAAACGTGTTATGGATAATGATTTTTGGACAAACAATTTTAGGAGAAGAAAGGGAGTACCTTATTAAATGCATCGCGCCATTTTTGACAATGACATTTGACAGACGACATTTGAACTATTTATTGTAATTTTAATTCTATGCCTCCGTGTGGGGTGCCCAGGAACAAAAAACGCGGACTTTAATACAGTGCCATCTTTTTTTTACTTCTCAAAACTCAAACAACGCGACCACAGTAAAAAAACGATTTCAAGTGAACAATCCGCTTACTCTTCAAATGTGACAATGGCGCTTGAGAGTATTTTCAATTTCGCAACAAACTGGACTATGGCGGGTGAATATCTATTTCGATACTTAAAAATTACTTATTTACCTATAATTAAAAGAAAACTTAAAATATAGCGCCAAAAAATTCCTCCGCATCGCTGAGAAATTATTGAGAAAGTATCTATATCAAATCAATCAATCTGCCTAGTGCTTCCAGTCTAACCGGATGCAGCTGAATACCAGTATTTTACATGGAGCGACTGCCTATCTGACCTCCACAGCCCAGTAACTGGGTAATACGATACCCCTTGGTAAGACTGGTTGTCAGAAAGATCCACGATTGATAGCCGGGACCAACGGCTTAACGTGCTTTCCGAGGCACGGAGGAGTCACGGTATGTAAAGATACCCATCTATGGATCAACCCCGGCAAGCGCAGCTTAACCTGATGGATCGACCCGATCATCTGTTATTACTTTTGCCACGAGCTCTTCTAACTCAATCTAACTTATTCATATGTGTAGAAAAACGGTATTATCTGCGTACATTTCCATATGGTGATGACGTCAATCGCTGCAGCGCGTCGTTATGGCTCTCTAAGCAATGCAATCTTTAGAGCCGTTAGTAGTGCATAAATCTATATCATGATATGCGTAGTACTTGTACTTGTAATACCTATGTATGCAGTTACATGGATACCTATGTATGGGTCTCTCTCTTCTTGTTTGTTTTCTTCATTACTGAAGGTCGTGCCTGTCCTGGAAAGCTTTGACGGATTCACTGATGAGCTGCTTCCAGGCCACTCTATCTTCGACTCTTCTCAGGGCAGTGGTAACCGTGAGTCCCGTTATCTCCATAATTTGGTCTGACTAGCGAGTAGGTGAACGCTCGCGCGGTTTTATTCCATCCATTTTTTTCAACTACAACCAGTTTTCACAAGTTATCTGGTTGTTTCCGAGCGACAAGACCAAAGTAACTTAAGATCCATTGGTAGCAGATCGACGTATGGGTATACAAAATTGGAATTCAAGAAATTCCTAGCAATAAAGTGTGGACGGATGAAGAGGGAGACAATAGAAAGATGCATGATATATTATTAAAGAAAAGTGAAGAGAGTGAAGTTACATGGAACAAGTACCGTAGTTACATGGAGTAAGTAATAATAGAAGAAGATGATGCTCTGCAGCCGCATCACAAGCCTTGGAAGGTTGCCATTCGTATGGCTCTGAAGTCGAGAGTGAATAGTTTTCTCCAAGGCAAGCGCGTTCCATATTTGACCACATGATCACATATCATTAGGTAAGATATTGCTGCAACGCGAGGTTATCAAAGATAAACAACTGGCCAAGTGCATGTCGGATTTAGCACATTAAGAGTTCCGTACCATATATTGGTATTTGTTACTAAAGTATAGTATATTTAATTGTTTACAAATAAAGTGTACTGAACTTTCTCAACTGAAATAAGGAAATTCCAACCATTATGTAAATAAATGAGACTGTTATTTGGATATAGTGGTAGATATGTGTTTAGACACTAGTAAATACTTAAAGTAAATACAGGTATTTAGCCGCATCTGGTGGTAGAATGTGTATACTACCACCACTACTTCATGAAAACTTAGTCTACTTATTCAGGAAAATGCGTAAAAAGATCCTGTAGGTACTTGCTACGCATTTTCCTACCCTTAAAGCAAGGGTAAAACCCTAATGACATAGTAAACCAAAAATAGCCACCAAAAATAACACCTGTTACCAACATGGCTGCCAAACATGGACAAAATGAGCCTCATAATTTAATATTTTAAACGCGTTTGAAACCTTTCGTACCATAGAGCTCGGAGGCGCATCTGCGACCACTGCTAGATATGGCATTGTCAAAATTGTATCATTTCCATACGGACCAAACGTGTCAGTAGGAGTTTTTGGCAGGATTTCTTCGAGTGAAGTTCAGTGGCTGTTTTTACTATTCGCAAATTCATTTCTGGTGGATATTGTGATGTAAAATTGGTGTAGTTTTGTGTCTCAAGTGTCTACGCAACTGGACAATATGTGGAATAATTAAAACAGAAACGATCTCGGTAAATTGAAGATAAGAAGTTTATTGTAGTAATTGACTACCTCAGTAAAGCTTGTCGAAAACGCTGTCTCGATATATTTGCTGTCAAATACTGCAAAAACATTAGAATGTGTTACATCTGCATTCTAATGGAAAACATAGGGACAGTATGGTTTGGCTAAAAAAAATACTTTCTAAACTTGACACTGGTTAAATGCACAAACCGTGCGAAGCCAAAATAAAAAAACTTTTTAACAAAAAATTCAACCGACGAAAAAGAACTAAAAAGCAAAAAATAAATAAACCTTTTAAGTCTTTTGTATTGAGCTTATTTACCTACATAAAATATCAAGTTTTATGTAAACTAATTTTGAGTCGGCGCCTAACAACAATCTGATTATTAAATATCTAAATTTTATATGTCCCTACGTAGAAATGAAGAAGGCTAGATGTAGGTAATTAATCATTTTATTATGGCGCCAACTCAAAATTAGTTTACATAAAATTAGATATTTTATGTAGGTAAATAAGCTCAATACTCAAGACTTAAAAGGTTTATTTATTTTTTGCTTTTTAGTTCTTTTTCGTCGGTTGAATTTTTTGTTAAAAAGTTTTTTATTTTCTGATTTTTTGTGACTCGCATCATCTTTTAATACTCTGAGGCTAATTTCTAATCCTTCATTATTCCTCTTGGTACTGAGGTTCCCAGGATATTGACCAGTTGAGGTCCAATATTCTAAAGACGTCTTTTCTCAAAGCATATTAAGTGGTATCTGTCACTAAAACTAGTTTTTTATATCTAACTTCTATTTATTTAGGAAAGGTATGGTTTCCATTATCAGCTCAGTTTCGTGATGTGATGATTCCTAAATGCAAATACCTGATTAAGTTATGAAAAGTAAAGAGAAACAATATTTGTGCCCAATTTTCGAGGTTTTCTCTCAATTTTATCAGGATTCCAAGATCAGATTCTGATGTCCTTGAGACCACCCTTGAGGTATACCCTATCTAACAAAAAAATAATAATTAAGATCGGTTCATAAATGACGGCGTGAGGGCTGAACATACACAAAAAAAAAAGAAAAAATATATATATACGGTCGAATTGAGAACCTCCTCCTTTAATTTTCGTCGGTTAAAAATAAATAAAAAAAGCGTATCAGTGGGTGTTATCATCTACTCATAATAATTGCTGGCCAACGATAATACACAAAACATGGTGGACATCCCAGCCACACGCATAAAACCTTTTGGGAACACATGCTTTATGCGTACAGCTTGAGTGGAATTCTTCGCCGGAGTCCGTTTGCTGATAGTTACAACCTGGGGGTCTTTAAGTCAAGAGTGTAAAGGTTAAATTACTTCTAGGCAAGCGTGCTTCACTTTCGACCTCATCATCGCTTACCATCAGGTGAGATAACGGTCAAACGCGAGCATATCATTGATAAAAAAAAGACTGACTATGGCTCTGGCAGTTAGCAGCAACTATCTTCGTCTGTGGTTTCGCCTGCGTGAAAATTGTAAATTATCCCTAGGGTATATACTACCAGGACAAAAAGAGATCCCATATTCTTCTCCAAGGTCTTATTTATCTTTATCCTTTATAGTCCCGATGACAACCCGGGTTGTCACCGGGCTTCTTCGACAACCCAAGGTTAAAGTTTGCTTGGAAAAAAAATTAATCTCTTAGGATCCAAAACTCAACTGAGTTTGAAAACAAAAAAAAAACAGCCTCCTACCTCTTAAGATCCGCGGACAAACCCGGGTTGTCGAAGAAGCCCGATGACAACCAGGGTTGTCATCGGGACTATAAGGGTTAAACCTACCTACCAATTCTTAGGGTCCCGTACCCAAAGGGTCCGTCGTTGGTAACAAAATTTTGTTCAGAAGAATTTTCGAACTTCAAATTGACCTATGAACTTGGGTGATAACGTTTATTATTACGTATGTTTTACTAACAAATACCAATATATTAATAAATCTGATTTTGATTCGTTGATATTTCCCTCATTTGGCACGGAACCCTAAATGTACGAAGTCCCACACGCACTTGGCTGGTTTTTTACTACTTTAGGCTCATGTTGGAGCACTATCTCTATAGTCATGGTTTGCCTTTGGTTCAGCGGTTTAGGTGCAAAAACGTAACAAACAAACAGACATGGGAACTTTCACATTTTTAATAATAATTAGTATGGCGTCTCTACTTGCCGGTCCATTCCTTGCTCTGTAACTTGTACCCATATTTTTACAACCGTATAAAGGCCCTTAAGCCACCACATGGTTCGCTTGGAATCATGTTTATACAGCATGTCCCTAGTGAGACAAAGGCTTGGAAAATATTCTGAATAAGTGATGGAGGATACGTAGAGGCATGATTGTTGTCATTTGTGTATGAGAAACGTGACGCCTGTTATGTATTCCCTGTAGGAAGAACAAAGGTATACTTATGTTCAGTCTTATGTCGTCAATGTTGGTGCTGTAAATGATTTACAAGGAACATACTGCATACACGTACCTAACAAAAGAGTGAGCTAAATATATTTTATAAATCTGAGAGTTGTCTCTATAATTGTAAACTTCTCTTTAAATACCTTTTTTTTTCTTTAATTCTGACCCCGTCAGTGTTTGCTGACCCTTCGCTTCCTTATCGATGGCGAGCTACCCATACTCGCCGTCCGGGAGCCTGTGCCTGTGCCTGTGGCTGTGAGTCACCTTGCGTCTCTCGACGCCTGGGGCGTCTCCTGCGGTGGCTGCTAGGAGCGTGAGGGCGTCTCCGTTAAATCTCCCTCACGCGTTCCGCCTCCTCCTTCGCGAGCATGTTTTGCAGAAGGAGGTGACAGTTTCCCGTTCTCTCTCGCTCCGAACCATGGCCTGGACAAGGGCCGGACGCGAGAGGTCGCTGCCTCCACGAGGACACGTCGGTGCTCCACCGTGTCCTCTGGGCGACTCACAGAGTGGTGACGGCACGGTAACCTTCCGTAACAGCAGTTTTCGGTGAGGACCTACGTCAACGGAAGGTGAGGACGCCGTGACACCTCTTTAGTCACTCCTCAAAGAGGGGCCTTACCGCCGCAATTGTGGCGTGCCCACTCTTAACATGCCAGTACTTACATTTATCACCATCATCATCATCAAACTTTTATTGTTCCCACTGCTGGGGCACAGGCCTCTCTGTGAGAGGGTGTGGCCACGCAGGTCCAATGCGAGTTAGTGAATGTCACAAGTCTTCGATTGTTTGGTTCTAGGACATGCCGGTTTTCTCACGATGTTTTCCTTCACCGTTTCGACAGCAGTGGTGATGAAATAGTTTACACGAAGTAAAGCGCCTGCCTGGGTCATGACCTACAACTTTTAACTTGAGGCCGTTATCACTAGGCCACCACTGCTCTATGAATTTTAAGTAGTTAAGAGAAATAAAAATAGAAAAAAAGCGGCCAAGTGCGAGTCGGACTCGCACACGAAGGGTTCCGTACCATTAGCTGAAAAGAAACACGTTTAATTTATGTAAAGGGGGGGGGGGGCTTTAATTTTAATTTATTTTATTTTCGGATCATGAGATACAGCCCGCTAACAGACAGACGGACGGATAGCGAAGGCTTAGTAATAGGGTCCCGTTGGTTTCCGTTCGGGTACGGAACCCTAAAAAAATAGTTTTGCGATGATGAAGAAGCAGCTATAGAACTCTGTTGCCACATTCTCTTAAAGCTAATCGTCCTAAAATACCAGTAAATAATAATTAAAAAATTGTATTATAAGACATTAAACTTCAATAGCTATTGAAATAAGCAGCTTGTATAGATCCAAAAGAACATACAATCACTAGTACTAGTCGAACTGTTTCAAAGATTCGATTTAGATTTCAATTTCTTTCGGATCAATATCCGTTCTTGTGTTTGACATTTCAGTGTTTCTCAAGTTTTCATGATATGTTTGTATTCTGGTAGAACTATAAAGTTTCCTAGAAGAGACTTAAGTTTCTTTTTTATAGATTTTGCAACAACTATAATTGCATTGTATACAATGCAATCATAGTTCAAAAACTAGCATGTTTTCTATAGAAAACAGTGATGGAAAACATCGTCAGGAAACCGGGATATCCTAGAACCATAACTTCGAAGACATGTGACCTCTACCAACCTGCATTGGGCCCGCGTGTTGGATTACAGCCTTTTCCCAGTAGTGGGAACATTATAGCCTGATTATGGTATGCTAACTAATATTCTTATTGAGCCATATCATCAAGTTTACAGATGTCCACTGCTGGACATTGATGGAGAGCCTTTCGATCGTCAACAAATCTCTCATCATCTCAAATAAAAAAAATAAAAAAATACTTTATCCCTTAATGCCTTATGTATTTTTAATCCCCGTCGCAAAAAGAGGGATATTATAAGTTTCACCACTATGTATGTGTGTCTGTCTGTGGCACCATAGCTGTTAAACGGGAGAACCGATTTGAATACGGTTTCTAAGGTACCATACCCAAAGGGTCTGTCTGTCTGTCCGTCGTCTGTCACAAAATTTTGTTCCGAAGAATTATTTAACTTACCATTGGGAGGAGCTCGTGGCTAAATAAACTACGCTTGCTGGGGTTTGTCCATGGATTGGTGACCATCTTTACATACTGAGACTCCTCCGTGCCTCGGAAAGCACGTTAAGCCGTTGGTCCCGGCTGTCAATCGTGGATCTTTGACAGTCGTTACGGGTCGTCATAATCCCGAAAGTCTGACTACCAGTCTTACCAAGGGGTATTGTATTACCCAGTAACTGGGTTGTGGAGGTCAGATAGGCAGTCGCTCCATGTAAAATACTAGTATTCAGCTGCATCCGGTAAGACTGGAAGCTGACCCCAAGATAGTTGAGAAGAGGCTAGGCAGATTGGCAGATTTTTGACCTATGAACTAAAAATGTGGTGATAATGTTTATTATTACGATTTTTTTTATTTGATTGCAGGTTTTCTAGCGATGGTTCTTAGATATGTTTTCATCAAAATCGGTTCAGCTGTTTTAAAGTCATCAGCTATTTTGTGTTTCTAGGGTTGCATGCCCGAAGGGTCCAAACGAAGCCCTATTACTTTCGCTCACGTGTCCGTCTGTCCATCTATCTGTCTGTTAGTCTGTCTGTCCGTCGTCTGTCACACAAATTTTACAGCCAAACGGTTGGAGCTAAAATAAAAAAAAATAAAAAAGCTTTTGTTAATTCCTTACTAAATTTACATACAAAGGTTTGAAATTGTCTCAATATGGACACACATCAACTTCAACTTAAATTATGTTAGTATGTTAGTAAATAATAAATAATAAAAAAATAAAAATAAATAAAAATGTTTATTCGTTAACAAAAATTGGTTTGACAATACTGAGGTTGACTTCTCCTTTTAAGTGTGAAAACACCTGTGCCAGGAGAGGCCGCACTCCCTTAGCTTGATTACATTTTTATGTATTTTATTAACTAGCTTATTTATATCTATTTGCTTAAATTCATTAAAAGATATAACTTAAGTGTAAGTGTGCGAGCACGCAAGCGCACGCCAGTGTGTGTGTGTGTGTGTGTGTGCGAATATATAACTATCTCGTCGTTCGTTATTCTCGTTCGTTTTTCTTTCGTTCGCATAAATAAAAAAAAACTTAGCTTCAATTTTGTTTTCTTAGTGTTGTGTGTTAGTATTGACGATGTCTGTCTCTATCTCTGTGTAAGGACCGCCTGATTTACATTGGTCGCGAAATCTAGCTTTCCTGTTGTAACGGTTGGAGCTACAGTCTTTAAATTTTCACAGTATAAACATCTTGTTGACCAAAGCCATAGAAATAGTCAAAAATACATGTCGTACGGAACCCTAAATGTGCTAAGTCCGACGCGCGGGTTATTTAAACGTTCGCTTTTCTTTTAAGCGTTGGGGGTTTTCAATTTTTTTAATTTAATTGGTATCTTGTCTACCAATTGATTTTAGGGTGGTGCAGAAACAAAACATATCAGATGCAACTTCATTAATGGAAAGAAATACAGAAAAGATATACAATAATAAATACATACGAGTATATACAAAAAAGCAATGTTATTGTTATTTTTACTGTCATCGATCTACGGACTGAACCTGTAAAAGACTTACCCACATGGTATACCCTCTGAAGACCAGTAGCACACCTGTTCACACCCATCAAAACGTTTTATAACCTATTACCGACGTAAATTAATGACCGAACCGTTTCAGTACTCTGCAGGTGCACGATCCACGTCACTACGACACTATGCAGTCTTAAAGACTAATTAACTGTTAAACTTTTAATAGGTATAGCGTAATGACTGCTCGTTACGGGATAGTTAATAGGTTTTCTGACCTGAATGCATAAGGGTGGTATGCTACGTAGAGGGACCTTATGGCTATTTTGTGGAGAATGTTTTGGTATCATTTGCTGTTGTATGCCGGAAGAACTCGTATCTAAAGTAATAATAGCCGCACGGATCGATCCATCAGGTTTAGTTACGCTTGCCGGGGTTAGTCCATGGATGGGTGACCAACTTTACATACCGAGACTCCTACGTGCCTCGGAAAGCACGTTAAGCCGTTGGTCCCGGCTGTCAATTGTGGATCTTTGACAATCGTTACGGGTCATCAGAAGCCCGAAAGTCTGACAACCAGTCTTACCAAGGGGTATCGTATTACCCAGTAACTGGGTTGTGGAGGCCAGATAGGCAGTTGCTCCATGTAAAATACTAGTATTCAGCTGCGTCCGGTTAGACTGGAAGCTGACTCCAAGATAGTTGGGCAAAGGCTAGGCAGATTGATTTTTGTTTTGGTATCATTTGCTGGATGTATGCCGTGGCAAAAGAAAAGTCAGTCAGTAGGTTGGTAGCAAGATTAGGACTCAATTGTTTTTATTATTTGTAGTGAAAAAAACTTTATCCAAAATCGAAAATGAAAGAATTTTTCAAATCCGATTATAATCAAGCAAGTGTTACCGACTTCCGGTACTGCACATACCAGCTCGATCTCGTAATTCACCTTAACGTAGTAAATCCAAGCTTTTTGTATCTCAATAATCATAACTTTATTATTTAGTCAATTTAGTTTGATTTTCTTGATCTTTTGCAATAATGAATAATCCGATAAACAGTTATGGCGCCTTTTTCACCTTTCAGCTTCCGGTGCATCAAATAATAACCTAGTAATAGTTAATGATTACGATTTTCTTGATTCTTCGATAAATATTATAGTTAATAATCTTTATTTAATGTAAGCCATTTATTTAGGGAATTCGGTTTAAGTAGCACATATACAATAGTCTATTAATGTATAACATAATATTATAAAAGACGGTGGGTGTGTAGTTTCGATCAGTTCCGAAAAACCCACTACCAGGAACAAAATATAAATGTACCTACGAAAAAACTGTCCTGGTTTTTCAAAAAAATCTACGAAAGGAAATACGTGTACTTTTACTGTGACTGTGACCATCCTGACCTGACCACTGGTTCACAGAAGTTAGAACTTTTTTAAATCTTGTGGAAGGGAAAACTATCAAGTAACTGAAAAAGGACACACATAAGTATGACATCACCACGACATTATGCTCGTACAAAAGAGATAGCGATGACCCCACCACGCTCCCACTCTTCCTTATGCCAGTATTTGAAATGCAAATTGCTGCACTAATTTTGATGCTGATTTCAGAAAAACATTTCTTTTTTAGTGTTATGTGCTGTTTCATAAAAAATATTGCACAAAAATAAACACTACTATTTTCTGACCACCACGACGTCATTGCCACTCCAAACAATTGCATTTAAGGCTAGCCACTGACTTGTGATTTTTGTCAACGTGACTTTTTGTCACTGTCACCTACTGTCACCCAGGACGCGCCCACTTGAAAAGTCACTGGGAAACAAAACGCGCTCATTCTTGAAATGGATTTCGTACAAATTTCTGTAATAAGTGCTCTTGAAAAAAAAGAAGAAAAATTAAATAACGGTACTGGGTGCATCCCATATACACTGGCAGATTGTTACAAGGAAAATTTTACACTCTATATTCTAAACTACGTCAGTATCCTTCAAAATTCAGTAACCTAGGAACTATTTGTCACCGTATTGTCACGTCACCATGATCAGCGCACTCCCATGTACCTTCTTAGGACTCGACTGTGTAAAAAAAAGTCATGGTGACAAAAATCACAAGTCAGCGGATAGCCTAAGACCGCTTTCATATTAGGATGTTAGCAGCGTGATAGTAGCGCAACAGAAGCACATGCTTCTGTTTTTAGTATGAAATTCTGTCTGGGCACGACGACGCGACGGTTGCGCGTCTGTCGCGCTGCTTACACCCTAATGTGAAAGCGACCTAAGGCAGTGTTTAATCTGTATGTTTAAAATTCAAAGACTGACTGACTGACTGACTGATATATCAACGCACAGCCTAAACTACTGTTCCTAGACATGAAACTTGGAGTGTGTGTTCTTTGTGAAGAGAAGGTACCACTAACAAAGGGTTTTCTAAATTCAACCCTTAAGAGGGTGAAAAAATAATAATTTGGCCAAATGCATTTCAAAAACATTAGTCTGTTTATACTTACTACACAGGAAATATTTGGTTTTGATCGTTCATTTCTAATTAAAACGAGTCATATGGCTCTCGACAGTTTAATATTTTTGCAGCCAATTTAGAGTGCGGATACGAAACAGTTCAGTTTTCAGACCTTATTGTATAAGCTTATTGGATAGGAGTGTGGTTAGGAAACAGACAAAGCAATTACCTTTCAGACCTGAAACATGACCGGTGACTGATGAAAGGCTACAGGCAATATACTTGGAAGTCAGGTAGAGTATTGTGTTCATAAAGCACAGTGAAGTCAGACGTGGTATCACGTTCAAGGTGCCAACCAATGTTGAGCGGGTTGCTCACTTGTATTTACTTACATGCAACGTTTGTTAGGCTCGGTCTCGACGATAGCGATTTGATTCATGTAAAACCAGTAAAGTTGATGCATGAGCTGATAAATGATTGTCCAAAAGGCAATGGAGAGTGCTACGCTTGAAATTTCCTTGCGTGATCGAATCAGAAATGAAGATAACCGCAGCAGAACCAAGATTAAGTCGCAGTGGGCACATTGCTCGCAGAAAGATGGTCGATGGGGCTGAAAAGTTCTGGAGCGGTGACCGCGTATCGGAAGACGCAGCGTTGGAAGACCTCCTATAAAGTTGACTGATGACCTGATGAGGGTTGTGAGAATACGATGGATGGGAGACGCACAGCACCGGTCGTTGTGGTGATACTTAGGGGAGGCCTATGTCCAGCGGTGGACGTCTTTTGGCTGATATGATGATGGTGATGATTGACAATCCAACCGTATACTCTTCAATCATGCATATTCAGATGTCTCTATCTTTTAAGTTACGCAACTTTTCAAAATTGCTAATCGCTTACTCTCCGGAGTGATATCTAATCTTGGTATGTCGATGTACGAAGCCTAGGAAGGCGACTGTTTACTTAATGCAGCCGTCTGAATGTCTGCACCAGCGCCTCTGACATGGTATGACATTGTTATGTTGTTGGTGTATCCGCTGCTGTAACTGAGTGTTGTCAATCCAACAGCGCATTTATCAATTAGGCATTTATTTTCATATCACCCAGTATTAGTTAAGTTACGCAACTTCCCTAAATCGCTAATCGCTTACTCTACGACCTTTCCCAACTCCTCCACCTACCGATGTGAGTGACATCTAATCTTGGTATGTCGAGGTACGAGGCCTACGAAGACGACTGTTTACTTTATGCAGCCGTCTGAATGTCTGCACCAACGCCTCTGAATCGGTGTGACGTTGTTACGTAGTGTATAGAACGGTACTGGTTCAGCGGTTTTTTATGTTTTAACGGAGCAGGGTAGAAAGTTGCGCATCTTGCATGGAAAAGGGAGTAATAACCTGAGAAATACCAACAACATTAAACTTTGGAGACCCAGAACAAAAACTTATGACAACAGAAATATAAATTCGGTAGTTACATTTTCGAGCCGTTTGGGGTTGAAACTCTTGGGCCGTGGAGTCTAAGTGCTCATATTTTATTTAAAGATCTGTCTAAACCCCTTGGTGACACTTCGCGTGACCCAAGGGCTGGCTTTTTCCTCTTCCAGAGGTTAAGCATTGCCAAACAACGTGACAATGCAGCCAGTCTTTTAGGCACACTTCCAGTCAAAAGCGATGCAGAGGAATTTTTTAACGCCATATTTTAAGTTTAATTTAGTTAGGAGTTTTTGTTTTAATTACAGTTAGCTAAGTATTTTATATATTAGTAAATAAAAATATTGACTCCCAGGTAATTAATTGGTGTAATTTTAAAAATATATTGTAAAAAAATGTTTTGGAAAGTGATAAATTAAAAAATCACTTGTGACACAAATTTATAACACTCTAGATATAAGTTATTTATTTAAACTCATTTTAAGTAAACCTTTAAACCATGAAGGGATTTGTTTCTTTGTTTTATGACACCAACTTCCGAAATTATTGTTATTTTGCACTTTTATTGGAAGTCGGTTCTAATTATTGTAAAAAAAAAATATTTTTCACTTTTTAGTTGTGGTTCCCTATTAAATTGTGTTAACAATACATACTCGTACAAATACGATCGCAGTTGTTTTACTGTAATTTATTGAAGAGTTCCGTTGTCTGTCTCCGAAACTCATCATCAGATCTTTAGGAAAATTAAATGTGACATAAAATTTCGGAATAAACCTTTTTCGAACAAAAAAACTTTTTACAAAAAAAAATACAACCGACTTCCATAAATAATACTAAAAAATGCAAAATAACTTTAATTTCGGAAGTTGGTGTTTCTACTTTGGTTTCTTCGTTACTTGACACCGACTTCCGATATTAAAGTTATTTTGCATTTTTTAGTATTATTTATGGAAGTCGGCTGTATTTTTTTTTGTAAAAAGTTTTTTTTATTTTTCACTTTTTAGTTGTTGTACCCCATTCTAAAACTAAATTAATAGTAAAGTTATGCCCGAATTGATAGCCCCAAAAATAGGGAATTTGAACATAGTTGGCGAAATTAGGGTGTATCAGGGTGAACTGTACCAATCTGAATACCCCTTCAGAGTGTATTAGCGTGATGTATTGTTGTGAAGTGGTGAAAACAATATACAGACATGCGATTGCAGCGATTCTGGAAAGTTTGCTATCATTTATTGAAGAGTTCTATTGTGTATCTCCAAAGTTCTTTATCAGATCTTCACCAAATTAAAATGAAACCACATGTGAAGCAACAGCTTTCAAACAAAAAAAATCTTTAAAATCGGTTCACGTAGTAAGAAGTTATGAGGTAACACACATAAAAAAAAAAAATAAAAAATGCAGTCGAATTGAGAACCTCCTCCTTTTTTTGAAGTCGGTTAAAAAAAGAATTTTGCAAATCCGTCTAATTAAGACGGAGTTATGGAACATACATAAAAAAATACCTACATAATATAAACACCTGAATTGATAACCTCCTCCTTCTTGAAGTCGTTTAAAAAGCTTGTAAGATGACGCTACAATCTAAAGGACTAAATACTCGTAGGAACTAGTTTGTAAATCCCTTGAGTTACGAGTGCGTGAGGAATCAAGCAGTGAACACAGTTTTCCCACCTGGCCTAGAATTTTCTAATATTCATAAAATACAAATACCAAAACCTTTTTCCCTAACTTCTTCTTTTCAGTATCTATTATAGGACACAGGCGCGTGACCTCGTGCGGAAAGGGCGCGGAAATTCTCAATTCCTAAGAAAAAGATTATTAAAATTTATTTCCTTTAGACGAAACTGAACTGTGAAAATCCTAGTCTCCTACTTAATATCAATGGCAGCAAAGTAAAGACGGACATCTACTTTCTGCCAAAATGTTTTTTTTTTTAGAAAAAATAGCTTAAGTACCTCTCTACAAGTCTGTATTTAAATTATTTCAAAATTCAAAATAATTACAAAATTCTGCCACGTAAATAAAGACACTCAGTTTCGAAAAAATATCGCAGTAGAAACGGACTTCTGAATTTGGTTGTCTTTACTTCGGAATATTGACAGATGATTGAAACGTAAAAAAAGTCATCTGTCACCTGTCAATCGTGAATTTTTATTTTCTCCTAATAATAATCCTTTTATTTTTATTTAAATTATATATTTCGCGTGGTTTGAGAAATAATTATATGATTTAACTGACATAAATAGATGAAGTTTGGTGGTAGATCACTCATTTAGTGAAATGTGTAAATTGATATATGTAAAGTAAAAGTAAAAAGTAAAGACATCTATAAAATTTGGTTAAAAAAAGCGAAATATTGATTGCATGTTGCTTAGATTTTCTTTAAATGTCCAGATATGTTTTACTGGAGATTGTTATCTTAGTTATTCGATGTTTTAGATAACGTAGAAACGGATATCAGGCACATGACTGTCTTCATATAGTATGTAGATGACTTTTCAAAGTAAAAAAGTACATTTACATTATTTCAATAAAACAACATAGTCTGGAATAACACCTAGTTAACTACTAAATCCACGCGGGCGAAGCCACTAGAAAATCATAAATTTCAAACGATACCAGTTTGCCTATACATATAAATAACAACATACCTAGATCATACGAATATAACCGATTATTTGAATAGGATACTCAGTTTCAAACTGCTTCGAAATGGTAAAGTGGCGTACCTATATGATTGCTATCTCGAGACGGAATCAAGAGGAACACTGGACACAAGTTAAGTTTATTCAGATGCCGTAACGAAAGCATTGTAAAAACTATTTTTTTATTTATAATAGGTTTTCTATCTGTGCTCACGTTCTAATGAAAAACAGTGAAAACAGTCGAGTTGTGGTACCAAACTGTGAAAAAATATAACATATAACGTAAGGAATAAAAACAAAATCCAGTTAAAACCAGCGCAAGCGCGCACTTATTATGGAAAAAAAGCTATTTTGTTTGAAGGAACACGGCTGTTCAATAGTTTACCGGAAGACATTAACAAAGTGACAATGTAAACACATTCAAACATAGATTAAGACGCAGTTATACGACTTTTAAAGACCGCATTCTGGTTTACAGTTTAACTGTGTGCGGGTTTACCGTTCGCTGGTTTACCGTGTACTGGTTTACTGTGTACAGGTTTACTGGTTTACTTTGTACAGGTTTACTGGTTTACTACTTACTGGTTTACAGCTTACTGGTTTACTGCTTAGTGGTTTACCGTTTACTGGTTTAATGAATACTGGTTTACTGTTTACTGTTTAACGGTGTGCTGGTTTAGCTGATTTACTGTTTACTGTTTATCTTTGTGCTGGTTTACTGTTTACTGGTTTACTGCATACGTTTTTTGCGTGTGTAAATATTAAATATACATTACTCGTTTAGTGTTTACTTTGTACTGGATTACTGTGTACTGGTTTACTGATTATAACGTTTACTGGTTTACTGGTTTACTGTTTACTGGTTTACTGTTTACTGTTTAACGGTGTGCTGGTTTACTGCATACTGGTTTACTGCATGCAGAAAGAACAGAGCTTCATCTCCATGAGGTTGTATATATTACACTTTCAGCAACTTAATAATGAATAAGAGTAACTAGTAACACATCTTTTATAGTAAGTTGTGAGTAGATACTTTTCTTAAACGTCACATATAATATCCCGCCATTTTCTACCAATCACAGATTGTCAGGAATAAAATAATAATAGTTGTGATAATAATCAATTATTGTGTAGTCCAATTGTTTTAAAACATAATAAAATTGTATTAAACAATTTAATAACACTGGATCTTTAATCGTTTCAAACAACTTATTACATTAAAGTAGCAATATAAAATCCAAGATACAACACAACGATCATTAAAAAATGCGTAATAATTTATAGGAGTATCATCAATTCAGCTTTTTAGAAGTTAAGCGTTTTATATCTGTACTCACAATAAGATTTACTTAGGTAGGTACGTCTACATTTGTTCCAAGGTTCATAAATGTGACCAATGTTTAAAATGCAACGAACAATATTCTTGGAAAATCAAAATATATAATGAAATGATATCACATAATTCATTAAATCTAACACGGGCTTATGCGGGTTGGTGGATGTCACACGTCTTCGAATTATTTGTATGCCATAAAATTACGGTTTCTTCCCGAGGTTTTCCTTCATCATTTTGAGAGCAGTTGCGATGAAAAAAATTACACGAAGTCCAGTCAGTCTTTTTTTTTAATCCACGACCAACACTCGTAAGTTGGAGGCCGTCATACTGGTCCATTCTATTAGCAAGACATGAATAGCCATCATCATCATCATGAGCCCATAGCAGTCCACTGCTGGATATAGGTCTCTCCAATTGTACACCATTCAGCTCGGTTCTCGGTAATGAATATAGTTGGAAAGAAAATTCACAGCAATAAAACTTTATAAAAATCAGCTGCTCTTGAACAACGGAACCCTAGAAAAACTTGTAAGACTACGAAAAGGTAAAAATTCTATCAAAATAAATTATGACCTCGAACATTAGTCAAAAGGGACTGACGAAAGATATAAAGCTGTCCCAAAAGATAATTCTTTTCTCTTTTAATCCTCAAGTGGGTAATATTTTAGTAGCATAATTATATTCTTATGAATGAATGAGGGGTGGTCCAGCCCTGATAACTGTCCGGTCCTTGAGTTCTTAAAAAACCATAAAGAATTCCACAAAAAAATCGTGTTTTTCACGTTTGAAAGTATTCACAGTCAAAAGTGATAATAGTATTAGTAATGAACTGATTTTGAGAAAAATGCATTGAAAGTTTAGAAGTAATAATATTTTTATTGAGATCAAAGTACTAAGTGACTTAATTTTAATTATGTTGAGTGTTTGTGAAAATTGTTAGTTGGGAATGAAATCACTTTACACATACAGGGTGTAAAAAGACACATCACATAGCCGTCAACTACGCATACTGTACATCTAGCAAAGTAGCTTCGTGCAAAAATTATTGCTGGGAAACGACTTTTAATTTTAGGTATGAAAAAAAAACAATTTATTATTGCGCGCAATGTAACGTGAACCCAGGCAAGTGGAATTGAAGCCCATCCTTTCGCTCTAAGCCACGTAGGCACTTGCTGGATACGTTTTATATTCATTGCGTTTTTGTAATTTCGAAAAAAAAAAAACAAAAATTCAGGTAAAGTTTGTTTGGAAAAAAGTTTAGTAATAAGTCATTTTCGTTAAAAAACGATTAAAAAAAAATGCGACTTTGACCTTCAATATCTCCAGAACCAGTGGATTCCCAGGTATTGTCTAGTGGAAAAAATGATCCATATAATGGGTAGAATAATATGTGACTTCCGGCATCGGAAACTGTCTTTTTACACCCGATACGTATCCGACAAGTACCTACGTGGCTAGAGTGAAGGGGCGGGGTTTAACTTCACTTGCCTGGAGCCGCGTTACATTGCGCGCAATAAAAAAATGATTTTTTTTTACCTAAAAATAAAAGTCGTTTCCCAGCAATAATTTTTGCGCAAAGCTATTTTGTTAGACGTACAGTATGCGTAGTTAACGGCTTTGTGATGTGTCTTTTTACACCCTGTATAATTATGAGTCATTCCGTGACAAATAGATATGAATATCCTAATGAACTAAATAAGAGACATTCGACATTCAACATAATTATTTGAAATTCTAATCTACATGTAAATAACTGTTTTCTGTATTTTTTTTTTATTTGAGACTCAGTTGTTTCGGAGTTAAGCTGTAGTAATGTTCAATTATCATCTATTTCCATAGATAACATTGTAATTGAAATTTTTAAAAATAAGAATAAAATCATTTGAGGCACTCTTAATAAGCCAGCCCTTATAGTTGATATGTTGCATGGTACAGGTTGAAAAACTTTATTTTTTAATTTTCCGATTTTCACACCATTTTGTGATCCCCATATTTAATATTCATTTATTTACGTTACACATCCGTGTTTGGGTCATAGATATGCATGTGTACCAAATATCAACTCAATTGGTCCAGTAAACCAAACCTCAAACAAACCAAACCAAACCTTTGTACATATTTCTCTGTTTCCTTCTTCTGGTCTGTTTTTTTTTTGGATGTGTGTACATTAATTGTTAAATAAATAAATAAATAAATAAATAAATTCGGAACCTGTGACAGACAAACACACGAGTGAGTTTTTCATTCGATCGTTACGAACCCTAAAAACAAGACTCATGTTGTTAATTAAAAATCAAGTTGAACCCCAAAATATGTACATATTCAACCTCCTACGTCTGTTTTACAATTTTAAATTGGTGTAAGTAACCGGATTTCACGTAGGTAAGCTGTTGGGTGAATCTCATTTTGAAATTCAGGCCGGTTCAAAGCGGCAATGAATGAATTTTAATATCGTCCCGAACACCTGGAGGAAATTTTCATTTTGCCCCTATTCCCTCATTTCGGATTCTGTAAAACCTTCGATAGTCGACTCCATTGTCTCGTTGAGTGAGATTTTATGCGGGTTTTTTTATTTCATTGTTTTATTGTGAAGACATTTCCTTTGGGAGTCGGTAATTAAAGATAGACCGGTAAAAAGAATCAAATATGAATATTATGAACCTTGTGGATTTTTGCTATCATTTTTTTGATTTTTGCTCGAAAATTTAAAAATTGAATGAAACAAGTGATTAGGAAATAGGATATAGGGATAGAATAGCGGACACATATGATAAAATAATTATGTTTCATATATCAAATTTTAATTCAACTGCATAAAGGACAAATCCTGCTTTAAATGATTATTCAGCAGTTTACTATATATACCCACAACTTAAATCCATAATAAATTTGAAATATAACATGTCTATTTTTGGACAAGAGACACTCTATTTCCTTAATACGATATTACTTTAATTAAACATAACAGCATACTTCAATCATAACAAATTGAAGACACTCATTTTAATTTTAAAGTCGTAAATCTTAACTTTATACTCCTCACTTATTTCTCTGTACACGTATGGACACCTTAAATCAAGATAACAAAGTCCCTAATCATAATAATAATTAAAACCCATCAGAATAATGTAAGCATAAAACTAGATAGGGGTCATCAAGCATACTGGAATTGTTACGAACATGGCTACCAGTAGGGATGGATTCCTCTCCGCAAATACGGAACTTCCGCAAATATTATCCTCTGCAAGGTTTTAGCCGAGCTGTAACTGAGGTTTAAAACTCGGTCTATTAGACAGTATGTCACCATACGGTGGAGATCTGCCGCGCTTGGTCGGAGCCCCGCCGTGTCCTCGTGGAGGAAATCGGCGGCAGCGACCTCTCGAGCCCGGCCCTGGTCCAGGTCATGGTACGGGGCGAGAGGGAATGGGAAGCAGTTGTCTCCTTCTGCGAAGCAGTAATGCTCGCGAAGGAGGAGGCGGAACGGGTGAGGGAGGCTCAACAGAGTCGCCCTCACGTCCCCAGCAGCACAGCGCAGGAGACGATCTCCGGCCACAGTAGACGCGGGCCTGCGGACGCCGAGTAGTGGGTAGCTCGAAAATAGTCATTAAAATCTTCAATACAACTCTCTCAGTTATTATTGATTCCAAATGTAAGTATTTAATGAAATCATGACATTTGATATATGATAATTCTATAAATACATAGTTGCTACGGCCGCGAATCAAATTTTGACCAAGATACAACCTGACACTGATCTGCAAATTGCACAAAACTTAATAAAATTTGAATTTCGCGGGCTACCCTGGAGCTTCCACCTTAAGTCACGAGCTCCTCTGTCTGGCACATTACTATACGTGGTTTTTTAAAGTTTGTGATGTGTTTTTTGATGTGTAACATCTTTTCTCTATTTGATTTGACCAATGAGCGCGCCCTATTTGGTTCACCAATAAGTGCACGCGCTTGTAGATTTTGCCGTCAGATGATAGAGCGCGCGCTCGATAAGTCTGCGTGTGGTCGAAATTGGAACTAATCGTTTTAATTTAATTTTTCAGTATAGAATGTTAATGTTGCTTATTGCCGCATATGACACATCATATGCGGCTTCTGTAAGCCTCGCTCGTTTTTTTATTTGTGTTACTACGCATCCGCTTAGATGTCCTGTGTTACGTCCCTAGCCAGGAGTAGGACCACTACAATTTAAGGTTTCTAGTCACGTAAACGCACTTGGCTTTTTGCGACCAAAGTGGACCCTACCATAACCGTCAGCTGGAGCGATTGAACGAAGGACTAGTTATGAAAGAAAATGATGAAGGTTTTCAATGGTTTTCTGGTAGACTACTGGATGATTAATCGAGAATAATAAAAAGAAAAAGAGAGAAAGTACTTTTGGTATTTTCATACGGATAAGTATAAGCAACGCCATTTTAGAAAGATTAACGAGGTGTTATGTTAAGTCTAGCTCTATTAGATCTGTTAACAAATATGCCTAGAGATTTGTTTGGATTTGCTATTTTACTAACTTTTATTTAACTATGAATGTTTGTTTGTTCGGGACAAATCTTTTTTGCGCAGGCATTTGCCATTGCCCTTCAATATATTGCTGAATGTTCGCAGATATTTGTGTGAAGTGCTAAAATAAATGTGCTATACTTAAAAATTCTAGCACTTCTCTGCGAGCTTCTTCCACCAAAAACATACGTAATGCCATTTCGCTACAATTTTAGGTACGGCACATTCACTTTAACACTTCACACAAATTTATCCGAACATTCGGCTGATATTTCGTAAAACACTTTGGACTAGACCCACTGGTTTGGAGGGACCCCACTACTCGCCGTCCGCAGGCCCGCGTCTATAGTGGCCGCCTACGGCAGTGGCCCGTGCGGCTGCCAGCCGCAGTCGATCCGTCAGGTTAAGTTACGCTTGCCAGTTGGTCCGTGGATGGGTAACCATCTTTACATACCGACACTCCTCCATGCCTCGGAAAGCACGTTGAGCCGTTGGTTCCGGCTGTCTATCTTGTATCTTTGACAGTCGTTAGGGGTCGTCAGAAGCCCGAAAGTCTGACAACCAGTATTACCAAGGAGTATCGTATTACTTAGCAACTGGGTTGTGGAGGTCAGATAGGCAGATACTCCATGTAAAATATTGGTATTCAGCTGCATCTGATTAGACTGGAAGCCGACCCCAAGATAGTTGGGAAAAGGCTAGGCAGATTGATTTTTGATTTTCAATAGCAACATGCAGTCTATAAGAGATTTTTAAATAGGTTTGCTACTCAGAGATGATAAAGTTCGGTAGGTACAGTTTGATGATCTCTGCTATTAACTACTGTCTATGTTGAAAGAACTGTCTCCCACATCTCAAAGCTCTTAGAGCGTGTATGATAACTAATTTATGCACGATGTCCGTCTATAAACCTACTTTAAAAGCCGTTTTTTTTCTGGCATCATCTAAACTCAAAGCGATACATGACATGGCCGTTAATAACTATGAAAACAACAGTCAGGAGTGTTCAGTTCGTCGGAATTGCATAGTTTAATTCCGCCAAGCCCGTTCCATCATCGACGTACGGTGATACGCCACCGGTATAAGGTGGACACCCTACCTTGCCGGAGACTGCGTTTCCTGATAGCTACAACCTTTGGGGTTTTGTGTCAAGAGTGAATATGTTACTTTTAGGCAAGCGAGCACAATCATTGACCACATCATCGCTTACCATCAGGTGAGATACTGGTCAAGCGCTGTCAATGATAATAAAGAATTAAAACAGTCATGAAATTTACTCCAGAGGCACGAAACTGCTGATGGACTTGTTTATTACTCTACAGAACCCAACGAAGGCGCTGAACTTGAAACTATTCGGCTTAACTGTTCAGATATTCATAAAAGTGTTATCTCTCGACAGCTGGGCGCGAAATGCCAGGGATCAGCATAAATTCTGGCAAGGCGCGCTACTTAGTAAAAGTTTTTTTCGTTGTTATTAAATAAGGAATAATGGGTACTCCAGTGATTTTATTTCTTGGAATTTTTCTGGATGTAGAATTCAGTGATTTGGTTTCGTAATCTTTCACGACAGATGACCTTCTTTTGTATTCAATCTGATTCAATTAAATAAACAAGGTTTTATCCTTAGACTATGAAAGGTTATAGACGGAACGTCATTGGATATTAAATAAAGCAGGATCATTAAAATGTGTGAGTGTCCTTGGCGAACGTAACGATGACGTATCGGCTTCTCATTTTGTCTATGTTAGCTTATTTCGCGTGTACAGATACAAGCCGGCTTCACATTCTGGTACTTCAGATTGCTAGATTTTGACACTCCGTCTATAACCTTTCATAGTTTATGGTTTTATCAATGTTTTCTGTCTAAAAATGTAGCTTGTATTGCATAAAATACTAGGCGGTATACAGGATGTAATGAAAATGAGTGGTCTTGTTTTAGACACTGTTTATGCCCATTTGAATGAACAACTTTCTTCTAGAAATTCACAGAAAATTCCGAAATATTAAAATTGGACCTCCCATACTAATTTTCATCAGCTAATAATGACTTGGTACGAAAAGTCCAATTGTATTGGGTATTTACCCAAAAACAATTGGACTTTCCGTACTAGGCTAGCCGCTGACTTGTGATTATTGTCACTGTCACCCACGATGCGCCCACTTGAAACGTCACTAGGCAACAAAACGCGCTCATTCTTGAAATGGATTTCGTACAGATTGCTGTAATAAAAGCTCTTGAAATAAGAAGAAATAAAATGAAACAAAAAAACGCTACTGGGTGCATTCCATATACACTGAAAGATTGTTTCAAGGAAAATTTCACACTCTATATTCTAAACTACGTGAGTAGCCTTCAAAATTCAGTCACCTAGGAACTATTTGTCATCGTATTGTCACGTCATCATGATCAGCGCACTCCCATGTATCTTCATAGCACTACTGGGTAACAAAAAGTCACGTTGACAAAAATCACAAGTCAGTGGCTAGCCTAAAATGACTTACTGAAGTATTGTGGCACATGTGAACCCGGCGCTGCTGGCTGGTTAGATTGTTCGATATTTGAAAAGAAATTCGAATCATGAATTGGAATAGGAAAATAGGAAGTAATCAATTGTTTTCAAAAGTGATTCCAGAGGGGCCTGTCGAAGAGGGTACATGTTTGTGTTAGCTAAAAATATAAGAGTTTTACAGTGTTGTGCCAGTCTTTGATTTGTTAGGCACACTACTCCTGACCTCCTACCTGAGCGGGATTGTGAGCGGCCCGATCCCGCTCGGAGAAAAAACGTCGAGGCGCTTGCCTCCTCGACGCCTTTTCCTTTTTCTTTTAACACGCCGAAACCCCACTTGCATCACTTAATTTAGGCGGGACCTTGGAATCTCGGGCGCTCAGATTGGGGACTCTGATTGCCCACCGAAAGATTCCAGGGAATACGGCGGCTCTGTGATCACGTGCTGCCGTGCACAGCGAGGCTTAGGGGAGACTCCGTTACGGTCTCCTCAGGGATATGCCCTAACAGGCGTTGCACAGAGGGGATCCCGGAATGGTCTTTTAAGAGGTAACGGGACCCTTTCCATATTCTGATCACCGGGGTGGTTTTAGTGAGGTAAAAATCCCACACTATCTTGTCTTTTCCCCAAAAGTCCAGCCGCCTTTTCAAGGTTTCCCCCCGAAAACAAAAAAAAGGCACACTACTTAAGTAAAGTATTATATTACATTTGTTATACGAGCCAGCGAATGACACAGCTCCCTAAGCTATACAAGAACCGCTGAAGCTCCAAAGGCTTCACAGTATCTAAAATATAAAAGAAAGAAAAAAAAAACATTTATGTGACCACGCATTTTCATTACACCCTGTACCCCTCATGCCCCGCGCGCATCAAACGTAACATCTCTCAAGCCCCGTTGACAGTCGGCCATCATGTAACTACCGACTATGTCATGTTCCGGGTGTGTAAACCTTGCCACAGGTCTAAAGACCCTGCGTATTAGTAATAATAGAGGTTTAAAACGCGTGAATCGGGTTTTTGGAATATTTTTTAGGCAAGGCAAACCTCATTTTCGCACTGGCACACTGGTGTGCCCGTAGACACTTAAATGTTGAGCTTCAACAACATTTCACTTTTCCACTACCTACCACTACATAGGCAAATCAGGACTTTTTACAGTTGTAGTAAGAAGTTCATGAATATTATGGATAACCATCTTAACATAAAGAGATTCCTCCGAGGCTTCCGTCATTTGTAGATCTTTGACAGTTGTTATGTGTAGTCAGGAGCCAGTGAATCTGACAACAGTCTTGCCAAGGGGTATCGTGTTAACCAGTTACTGAGTAGTGGGGGTCAAAGAGGCAGGTGCTCCATGTAAAGTATAACTACTGATATAAAGCTACAACCAGTTATACTGGAAGCCGATCACAACTCATCAACCGAAACACGTCAAACACGTCCACTGCAGGACATAGGTCTCCCCCATGTGTCGACACAATGACCGGTCCTGTCTCGTATCCATCAACTACCCACGACCCTCAGGACATCGGTCTCAAAATATGTAGTTGGGTAAAGGCTATCCGGATTGATAGTAAGAAACCCTAAAAAGGGTCACCAAACTATGCAAAACCACAACCTCTAAGTAAAGTTATGTACCCAAACCAAGCTTCACAAAACGAGTTATCAAAATTGATCTATTAAGCAAACACAGGGATCATTCATTCTATCCACTTTATCCTTTCAGACTACTCTCCAATATTTTAACATGGAAAAACCTCATTATTTACTCTCCCAACCTTTAGGTACATCAAAGGGGATTATTCGTGATTTTGCATGAAGTGGATTTACCTATTTTATTTGAATATTGGTTTGTGTATCATTTTACTTACGGGCAGGAATTTTAGAGGTAAATACGGTATATTAAGGTTTAATCATGTGTTCTATTGACGTGTGTTATCAGAATTTTGTAATAAATACCTTTTGAATTCAACAGTCTGCATATTAAAATACCCACACAATAACATTATTTTGAATCCTAAAATTATAATTAAATTATATTTAATGAAATACAAAAAAATACAACCATCTTCATTTTCCTGCCCTTGTCCCAATTTATTTGGGGTCGGCGCAACACGTCTTTTTCTTCCATACTCCTCCATTAGTCGTCATCTCTGTAGTCACCCCCTTTTTACCCATATCCTCTTTCACAGTCCAAACATCGTTTCTTTGGCCTTCCCCTACTCTTATAGCCATCCACATTCAGACACAAGACTTTCCTCACGACATTTTCTTCATTCCTCCACATCACATGCCCATACCACGACAACCGATTTCCACACAACTTTTTACTCAGCGGTGCCACTTTCAGACTTCCTCTTATATACTCATTTCTAATTCTATTCATGCGCGTAACACCACACATCGCTCTTAGCATTCTCACCTCAGCTGCATGCAATTGCTTTTCATTCATCCCTTTTGTGGCCCAACATTCTGAAACATACAAGACAGCAGGTCTGATCATTGTTTTATAAATCTTCCCGTTAAATTTAAGGGGAATGCGGGAGTCACAGATAGTCCCGGTGACCTGCCGCCATTTCATTCATCCAGTGTTAATTCTGTGCTTAACAGTCCGAACTATTTCGCCATCGCTTTGCACGAGTGAACTGAGATACCGAAAATCGGAGTAGACTGGGAGAAGCGCGCCATCTAGCACTAAAACTTCAGAACTGGAGAGACCGGCGAAGTCGCAGAACATATATTCAGTTTTAGTTCTGCTGATTTTCAAGCCAACTATCTCCAGCATCTGTTGCCATTTCTCCAATCTGCACTGGATCTCAGCTTAATTTTCACTGACCAGAACAATGTCGTCGGTACACAGCATGCACCAGGGTGCCTCTTCCTGTATTTCCGACGTACTCGTAAGAGCGTCCATAATCAACAGGAAGAGTCAAGGATTTAAAGCCGACCCATGATGTAAGCCCACAGCCACACTGAACTCATCGGTGTTGCCAGCAGCCGACCGGACGTAGGTACTAGATTCTGTACATAGCACGAATCAACTCAACATACTTCCCAGGCAAACCTTTCTCTTTCAAGGCCCACCACAACACATTCCGAGGTACCCTATCATACACTTTCTCAAGATCAATGAACACCATGTGCAAGTTCTTGTGAACACGTCTTAACTTCTCGCACAATTGACGGAGAGCAAAGGTGGCGTCCATTGTCCCTCGACCTGGCATAAACCCAAACTGGTTCGGGGTAATCTCACTCTCCTCTCGCAATCTTTTCTCTATCACTTTCTCCCATATTTTCATATTATGTGACATGAGCTTTATCCCTCGATAGTTGTTGCAGTCCTGTGCATCCCCTTTATTCTTGAAGATGGGCACTAGCGAACTATTGCACCAATCTTGTGGGATCACTTCTTCATACAATAACTTTTTGAAGAATAAAGTCAGCCATATACATTCATCCTCTTTTAAACACTTCCATACTTCTACTGGTATGTCATCAGGGCCCATGGCCTTTCCATTTTTCAAACATTGAACTGCCTTTCTTACTTCATCCATGCTAATTTTTCTCACCAAACCCATATTTACTTGTACCTCTTTGAGCACATCATTCCAATCATTCTCTTCGTTCATCAACTTTTCAAAATAAACCTTCCATCGCTCTTTTATTTCGTAATGGTTCAACAAGACTTTACCGATTTCATCTTTCATACATTTTATATGCATTATATCCCTCGTTCTCCTTTCTCTTACTCATACTCATATAACTTTTCCTGCGCCTTAGCCCTGGAAACTGCAAACGCCCTTTTTTGCCTTTCTCTTCCATTCTTTATAAATTTTCTTCTTATCTTCTTTCAAATTATCATTTCCGGTTTCTACATTCTGCCATACTTTAAACGAAATTTTCTTTTCTTTCAGCATCTTTTGCACATCTTCATTCTACCACCATGTATCCTTTTTCATCATGCCTTTCCCTTGTGATTCTCCATACACATCTTTTGCTACTCGTCTTATACAATCCGCCATCTCTTTCCAACATTCACCCACAGATTTTCCATCCATATCCTTCATTTCTATCATTTTATCTACCACTTGACTCTTAAACATACTTGCACACTCCTCATTTTCTATCATACGCCATCTGATTTTGGGTGGGGGCCGTTATTTGTTCCTACTGCACGAGACACTGACTGTTACGTCCATCATTACGAGCCTGTGTTGAGAGCCTTCGCCTGGCAACACTTTACAGTTTTTGACTGTTTTGAGACTGTTTCGTCTCACCAAGAAAAAGTATATTTGGGTCGCATGCTAGCGACTTTTGTAAGTGATCAGGTGTTCGTCTTTCTTTTTGAACCAGGTGTTAGTTATTGCCAGGTAAAAAACCGAAGCAGCTTGCAGCAATGTCTCGCCATCAGTATTACGGTCTCCGTACCCCCAACCACCATGCACTCTCTCATAACCATGCTTCAGACTTCCTACATGCCCATTAAAACCACCCCCCACAAACACCTCTTCACTCTCCTGTACATTAATCATCACACAATCAAACTCCTTCCAAAACTTCTCTTTTACACTATTCTCACATCCTGATTGGGGTGCATACGCACTAATTACATTTACTATCATACTCTCCACAACCAATTTAATAGCTATCACTCTATGACTTACTCTTTTTACATCCACCACACATTCTTTTAACTCACTATCCAAAACTATGCCCACACCATTCCGTTTGCCATCACTTCCACAGTAATAAAACTTTTTTCTTTCCCTTAATTCTCTTGCTTTTGCACCCTTCCATTTCGTTTCTTGCAAACACGCTATATTTATCCGTCGCCTTTTTAAAACATCTGCTCTCTTCCTTTTCCAGTCATAGTACCTACATTCCAGCTCGCACACCTCAAACTTAATTCTCTCACTCTCCGAGCTTGCGTCTTACGTCGCACCCGCCCGTCCTGGTGCGACAATCCTTGTCCATTTCCCACAGGAGCCGGGTGCTGCCCCTGCGCGTCGCCTGTGGGGTAAGCCCTAGCCCTATCGCACATCACATTTTTCCTGACCATGTTGCAAAAGGTTTTGGCAGAAGTTTTATAGCCGGCCGGCTGCCTGATACCAACCCTCTTGGGAATAAAAAAAAATACAAGTGACTTCCAAAAAAAACACTAAACATTGCAAAATAACTTTATTTTGCAATGTTTATTTTGTTTTGGAAGCCGGCTAACTAAACAGTAAAGTTATGCCCGAATTGATAGCCCCAAAAACATGTAATTTGAAAATACCTAATTGGTTAAACTGCTGCCAAATATGGACGTACAGCACTAAATTAAAAGCTAAACTAGCGATCTGTCAGAAAGCGATGGAAAGAAGTATAATGAAAATAAGAAAACGAACTAAACACTCCAATAACATGGAACGTGAAATTTAGACATACTAGTAATTGGAGAATACGAGTACAAAAACGTCATCTAGGTATACGTATTTGTTAGTTTTTGTTCAGTTTCTCAAAAAACGCTAAAGCAATAACGATAAAATTTATATAGGACCACCTCGAGAGTATATTGAAAATCGGTCCACAACTGATGGAGAAATCGGTGGACATACATAAAAAAAAACATACATACAGCCGAACATAGAACCTCCTCCTTTTTTGAAAGTCAGTTAAAAAGACAAAGTTAATAGATGCTCTTAAGTATGCTCTAACACAAAAGTGGCGTTGGGTGGGACATCTAGCCAGATTCACGGACAAGAGATGAACACTTGAAACGACAACATGGGAAGGACCAGTGGGCAAAAGAAGAGGCCGTCCAAGGAACAGATGGAGCGACGAAATAATAGCAACAGCACGAAAAGAATGGAGAAGCAAAGCGAAAAATAGGGAAACATGGAGTAAGCTGGAGGAGGCCTATACCCAGAATGGGGTACCAATAACATTATGAAATATATATACGTAGTTTTAAGAAAAACAGGTTATGTAAGTTGTTGGTAATAAAAAAGGTTTATTATTTTATTATTATTATTATTTGGTTAAACTAAACATACACCTTGTATCAGGGCGAACTGTAAAAATCTGTGTGCCCCTTCAGAGCGTATCAGCGTGATGTTATGCTATGTTATGAAGTGGTATAAACAATAAACAGACATGCTATTGCAGCAATTATGGTAAGTTTGCTATCATTTATTAAAGAGTTCCATTGTGTACCTATCTGCGAAGTTCATCAAAAGATCTTCACCAAATTTACACGGGACCGTTTGGCAAGTATTGTTACCATTCTAAGCAAAAAAAATGCATTCATACCTAAACTAAAGTAACATACGACTTCATGATTCCTAAAGTGCAAACAAAGTTATGGAGAAACCATGCTAACAACTGGAACCACTTTACTTTTCGCAGGAGTTCAAGAAACAGAAAGGAAAGTGCATTTCTGTATTTTATCGAACACAGTATCTTAACGATGTTAAATTGCGGACATTTTATGACAGGCGCTTTGCTTATAACCATGCTATTGTCATTGTATTAGGAGCAGAAAACACGAATAATTAGAACATATTTTTATTGGCTTCCTCTCTAATTAAATAACTTCTTCGTCTCCTTTTCGTGTCGTGGTACATTTATTAAAGTTATAATGTTTGGGCCCAGTAAGTAGCCACGTTTCTATAAACTCTGAGGCTTTGTTCAGATCATCGAGGGTGCAGATGAAAACACATTTGAGACACTCCAGGAGCACCGTACTCGCACTGTGTACGCGATGTATCGATGATCCACCACCTCGCCAAATTATACTTCCAGTGGCCTACTTCGGTAAGCAAACGGTTCAGTGCTGTCCAAAGAGGCCACTGCAAATCACGACCGGGACGCAGCTGCTCATTGGGCCCAAGTAAGTCACGTGGTGGCGGGCACCGCTCCTTCCACCGCTTACTCCTCTCCTTAGGTGGGCTGTCCTGGATTGCTTGCGTCGTTACTAAATAACTAACAATCTATGTAAAAAAATCTTAGTAGTTTTTGACCTACTTCCTGGTTTTCAATTGAGCTGATGCTTAAGTACATGTTTAGTTTGGATGACAATCCATGGTTGGTTAAGTGACGTCGTGCGTACAGCTAGGGAGTGGAATTCCCTCCCGGAGTCTGTGTTTTCTGATAGCTACAACCTGAGAGTCTTTAAGTCAAGAGTGAATAGGTTACTTCTAGGCAAGTGTGCTTCATCTTCGGCCACATCATCGCTTGCCATCAGGTGAGATAGTAGTCAAACATGTTCCTAAAGATGATAAAAAAGTAATTCTAAATCAGGTGAGATATATTTGTAAAACGTGAGCTTATCAATAATAATTTTAAAAAACAAAATGGCGATCTAGTATGTTTTATGCATTCATAAGATATGGGTATCATAGTAAATTGTTTGCTGAAAACAACACGAAACATAAAATGGCGTCACTCAAAAACGAGTTTTTTTAATGAAGTAAAACTTAGTTAAACTAGGAATAAACAGAGAAGACCTGTGACCCTTAACATTAAAAGTAGGTACACCAAGCCCGTGCTTTATAGTCAACGTGATAAATGTCTCCTTGTGTCCCCGTTCTTGAGCATTTACACGCTTTTGCATGTATTACGGAGTGTTTAGCTTGCCACGCCATTTATTTCTTACAAGATTAACTACGCTATAAATTTGAAGCGTGTATTCATTTCTTTCATGCATATGGTTTTCGTGGTAAAATAATTGGTTGGATTTGTAATGGTACCTAAATGTCATTAGGTAAATCAACGATAAAAGAATCGTTGAACTAAAGTGGCAGTGAGCAGGACAGATGGTCGATGGGGCCGAAAGGTACTGGAATGGCGACCGCGTACCAGATGACGCAACGTTGGAAGCGTTGACCTGGTGAGGGTCGCGGGAATCCGATGGATGTGAGACGCACAGGACTGATCGTTATGGCGACAATTTGGGGAGGCCTATTACCAGCAGTGGACATCTTTCAGCTGAAATGATGATGATGATGATGATATAAACGATTGCAAGACACCTGCAGCAAAGCACACAACGCCAGACTTTTTTTTTACTAAATAGCAACCCTAGAAATACCTTAGTTTTTAATTACGAAAATTCGAAACTTACTCAATCGCTTAGTTTAAATACAGATTTAGAATCTGATCAAATTCTCTATGGAAAATTTCGAATTAAGAACCTGCTAATCGTTGTTATTTTTAGGGTTCCGTACCCGAAAGGTCCAAACGGAGCCCTATTATTGTCACTCACGTGTCCGTCTGTCCGTTGACTGGCACAAAATTTTGTTCCAAATTTTTTTTTTTGAAATTTGGTTTAAGCCGTTGGTCCCGGCTGTCAATCGTGGATCTTTGACAGTCGTTACGGGTCGTCAGGAGCCCGAAAGTCTGACATCCAGTCTTACCAAGGGGTATTGTATTACCCAGTAACTGGGTTGTGCAGGTCATATGGTAGGCAGTCGCTTCATGTAAAATACTGGTATTCAGCTGCTTCCGGTTAGACTGGAAGCCAACCCCAAGATAGTTGGGAAAAGGCTAGGCAAATGATGATACTTTACTAAAAAATACCAATATTTGGTACGGAACCCTTAATGTGTGTGATCCGACACGCACTTTTTTATTTATAAACAAGGCTGCAGTATATAACTTCTATGCTTCTTAAAAATGGTTAAACCGTCAGACAGTTAATAGTATACTAAAACGGAAATATTTAGTTCAGATGCTGACATCAATAGCGAAAACTTCTAAAGCAACTGATCACCTGAGCCATTTCTAAGTCTTGACCAGGTGTCCCGAAAAAGTTACACAAACTTATAGAACACAACAACTCTCAAGATTCGCCTCACATAATATCATAACACGAAACGAGTCACGCAAACGTCATTTACTCTGTATTCTCACGGGAGATAAAATACTTCCACGGAGAAAAGTTTTACCATTTCCTCTTAAACTGAAAGAAAGTTGACGTTACAAATACTTTTTATATTTTTAAGGGTGCTTAGTGTGTTTTGGTTTATTTAAATCATTACCATTATAAGAAACATGTCTATCTCAAACCTGACGGTCTTTAAGTCAAGAGTGGCATAAGCAAGCGTGCTCCAAGGTCGACCACATCATATATTTTTTTTTTTTGTGGGGTGGGAAATCATTCAATGACATCTCCCGCTCTGGGTGGAGCGGGAGGGCGTGTCAGACTCTTACTGACTAAACCCCACCCCTGTGCCTTCCCTGCCTGAGTGCCCAGGGGAGCGGTAACTCTGTTACGAATTTATCCGCTACCCCAAGGCATGCAGGCACTGGCCATGATGGGCCCCGTCAGTGGTGGCTGACAATCATCTCTTTGAGGCGCGCGTGGAACACTACGCGCCGTCGACTCACAGGCCTGGTGCTGATCGTACGGCGAGCTACCCACTACTCGCCGTCCGCAGGCCCGGGTACATGATCTACCATCAGGTGAGATAATCGTCAAGCGCAAACCAAAATTAAAGGTAAAAAAATAATTAAATCTAAGGGCAATAAACCCACTTTCATTTGCTTAAAAATATAATGTGATTTTTCTTTACATGAGCGATAAAATTGTTTTGATACTTTTATAACTATTTAATTGTTGAAATGAAGAGTCTATGTATCCTACTATTATTATCTAAACCAAGAAGATTATGCCAACACCCCATACTGATAACGTTATAGTAGGTACTGAACCTAAACAAGCAAAAAAACAACAAGGCTTAGGTTGAATAAGCAATCAGGCATCGATGTTCCAATAGATGAAACATCGATGTCTATTCAACTAAATGTATGGACACCATTTGATTTGTTAAAATTATCTATACTTCGGCACGTGTAAGCCTAGTGGCCTTGATTTTATAGATGAATACAAAAGTTAAGGTGTTTTTGGTACTTTTGCTTAGGTACTACTTTGGATACGAAACATTTTGAGTCCTGTTTTAACCACGTAAAAATACCTTATCATAGTTGTAACAAACGCAACATAGGATTCTTTAATCTTTATTTTCTATGCTAAGATACGTTTTTTAATCAATGAGGGCGCCACTTAAGCGGAGATAGGCCCTTAAGGCGCAGATAAATGTCAACGGCCTTGAGTGGTTATTATAGCTTGCGTATTTTGAGCTTAATATAAATATACTAAAACACGTATACTAAAATATAAATAATTAAATCATTTTTAAAATGGTGAAGATTTCATAAATATACGCGTAACAGTTTTTTTGTGATTCTCAATTTTTAATCCGCATTAGACATAACTTTACGAATTAATTACACTTTGTTATAAAAATATAATTTCAAGTAATTACATTAATTTGCGAAGAAAATTGTCTAGAGTAACATAATTATAATTTTTTCAAAGTAATAATGACTAGTCGTTTAGACGTGATGTTCAATTTAAAATCATTAGAAGTCGTACATCTGCGTCTTAAATGAGAATCAAGTACTTAGAAAAGAGGTTTTTCTTTCTTTTTTCTGAAACTTTTAGAGCGAAAGATAAGCGACGTGCAAACTCAAGATAAAGCCGTTTTGAATATTATAATAATAATTTTGTAATAGGACTTGATTCAGAAAACGGTACTGCAGGACGCGGTTCGCATTCTGAGGAGGTTCCTCGGTTTGGAGCCCTGACCGCCGGTAGCTTGGACCCTGTTCCCGATACCGGTGGGCTAATATTTTTTATACTTTTTAATGTTTATTTTTAATCGTTTCTTTTAAAGAAATATTTAGAAATTAATAAATTATGTAAGATGATGAATAAAATAAAATGACGTAAAATGGCAAAGAAACTTGGATTGATTTTGTGACAGTTTATATAACTAGAAACTACTGAGATAACAACTGACAGAAAAGTATCGTGGAAGAATAAAATATGGCCTTCCATGTTGCGCCAACTAAATTAGGATAAAACAACAGTTATGATGATGTTGACGAAACATTATGCGCACTAGCACCATTTCGTTTTTAACCGACTTTCGAAAAAGGAGAAGGTTCTATGTTCGACTGTATGTATGTTTTTTTTTTTATGTATGTCCGCGCATTTCTCCGTCAGTTGTGGACCGATTTTCAAAATTCTTTTTTTTTATCCGAAAGAATATACTCCCGAATTGGTCCCATATAAAATTTATCGAAATTGCTTTAGCGCTTATTGAGAAACTTAACAAAAACGAAAAATTGGCATATCTTGATGACATTTTTGTGTTCTCCAAATGTTTAAATTCCACGTTTCATGTTATTGGGGATTTTAGTTCTGGGGTATATTTATCTGGGGCAACAACTAAAAATCGAAAAATAAAAAACTTTTTACAAAAAAAAAACAACCGACTTCCAAAAAAAAATACACTAAAAATTTAAAAATAACTTTAATTTCGGAAGTCGGTGTCAAATATCGAAGAAATAAAATACAAACACCGACTTCCGAAATTAAATTTATTTTTAAATTTTTAGTGTATTTTTTTTTGGAAGTCGGTTGTTTTTTTTTTGTAAAAAAGTTTTTTGAAGTCGGTTTAAAAGTACTTCATCAAAATACAATATGCAGTTGATGGCATGATTGAACTAAAATAACTGTGAACTGGCGATATTTTCTACAATTCCTAGTTATTACAAGTAGAATGTAAAATAGAAGTTGAAAAACGAAAAGAAAATTTTTCACACTATTACCAAGAGTGGAAAGAGAAAAGCTAACACTTAGAAATTAGCATTTCCATCTAGTATAGTACTAGGACAAATATTTGCCACCCACTAGAGCGAAGTGGAAGACATTTTCTTTTCTGTAAAGTCTCTTTAGCTAACAGGAAAGTCGCGAGATTATTTTATTACATAGTAGAAAATTGCAATAAAAAGTAATTCATATGTAATTTTATTAATACATTTTTATGTATAACTAGTTTTCACCGGCGGCTTCGCCCGCGTTGAATTAGTACTTCCCTCATTATAAATAATAGCCTATGTACTGTCTATCTCAGTGCCAAATTTCTCTCCTCCTCTGGCGTAAAAAATCCATCCATCCAAACTATCACCTTTATAATATTTACAGTTTAGTAGGATTGCAGAGTAGTCACTACCTAATAATTAATCAATTAACACCAAATGATATATTTGGTGGAGTGAGTGAGTTGGTTTATTGTATACCAAAAATTTAACATAGTTCAGTTATAAAATTCATGTCTACAGAGTCGAGCTTAACTCAACGTTCAGTTTCGTCCCAGCAATCCAATCGTCAGCCAATTCGCATATTGTCTAGGGGTTTTTTTTTTTAGCGGATAAATTCTGAAAATGAGTTACCGCACCACTGGGCACTCAGGCAGGGAAGGAACAGGGGTGGGTTTTATCAATAAGAGTCTGACAAGCCCTCCCGCTCCACCCAGAGCGGGAGAAGTCATTGAATGATTTCCCAACCCCCCAAAAAATAAAATAAAAAAAATTGTTATAATTCATGTGTACAAAGTCGAGCTTAACTCAACGTTAAGTTTCCTCCCACCAATCCAATCGTCAGCCATTCCTCAGCTTCGTGTTAAGGTAACAACACAAAAGCATGAAATCAACAAGAAATCCACCGATCGTGGAGAATAATTTTTGTGTCAGAAAAATATATTTTCCGAGTGTCAATCATGTCTTCCTGCTATTCGACATTTGACATGTCGTTAGGCGGAAACTCTCCCCTAATATGACCGGGAATCGATTCCTGGAGGTAACGATATCATTTTATAGGTATCGCTTTCCATGCAGTTTTGTCGATTTATGTACCAATAGGTATATTGCTGCCTCCTAAGACATAGGATCCTCCTAGTTTAGGAGGCAGGGCTCAAATCTTGTATTGACTGTACCTACCTTACCCATCTTGAGCACACTACTTTTCCTTGTTTGATTTTCTATTTACTTGTAATTTTGTGTACTCTAAAATATTGTGTCAAACGTGTATTTATGCTAATAAATTATTATTATATTTCAATTCTCGCGTCTCCATCGCGAACATATCATCGGTGATATAGTAGTCAAACGCGAGCCATAATAATTACATTTTATTTTTTTAATCTTAATGCTACCTGAGCAAAAGCCTACTTAATGCATTAGGCACATTCTACCAGTCAAACCTAAGGTGATGCAGAGACGTGCGAGGTGCGGAACGATCTTCGGCTGCTATAGGGCGTGGCCTGCAGGTAACAGACTTTTTTTTTTGGGGTTGAATCTTCCTATGACTTCCGCTATGGGTGGAGCGGGAGGGCGTGTGAGACTCTCACTGACAAAAACCGACCCCTGTTCCTTCCCTGCCCTGAGTGCCCAGGGGAGCGGTAACTATATAATTCGTAACTCTGTTACAAATTTATCCACGACCCCTGGGCAGGCATCGGCCATGACGGGCCCCGTCATGCATTGCTGACAACTCTTAGAGGCGCGCGTGGAACACTACGCGCCGTTGACTCACGGGCCTGATCCTGATCGGACGCCGAGCTACCCACTACTCGCCGTACACAGGCCCGCGTCTACGGTGGCCGGAGATCGTCTCGCGACCTTCAACGCCCAGGGCGTCTCCTGCGGCGGCTGCTGCTGGGGCCTGCCTCATCCGTTCCGCCTCCACCTTCGGGAGCATTACTGCTTCGCAGAAGGAGGCAACTGCTTCCCATTCCCTCTCGCTCCGTACCATGGCCAGGACCAGGGCCGGGCGCGAGTGGTCGCTGCCGCCAATCGCCCTCACGAGGACACGGCGGGGCTCCGCCCAAGCGGGGCAGACCTCCACCGTATGCTCCACCGTGTACTCTGGGCGATTCGCACAATGGTGACACCTGGGGCCAGTCAACCCTAAGGTGATGCAGAGACAAAAATGGCGCGCCGGAGGCTGCGGACCAATCTCCGGCTGCCATAGGGTGTGGCCTGCAGGTAACAGACTTGGGTAATCTGTTCCCTGAACAGTTCAAGGCCCGAGACAGCGGCCCGCTGTATTCCGCGTGCGACTCTCTAGAGGATTTGCGGCCGCATGAAAGCCGCAGAGGGTAATGGGACTGACCCGCATGGATTCATGTACCTAGCTGGGGGAGCGTGAAAGAAAAAGAATTTTCACAAGTTAAAAAAGGTGTTATTTAATAGAAAAAAACATTCATTTCAAAGCTCATACAGGGTGTAACGGAAAGGTGTGGTCATATTTTAGGAGCCGGAAACCCAGGCCCATGGAAATGAAAAACTTTTTCTAAGAAAAAATAGAAACTTCCAAAAAAAAAATTTGGAATTTCCATACAAAGTTATCATCAGCTGGTCAATATTTGTATGGGAGGTAAAATTTTTGTTTTATGGTTTCCTCGGACTATCTTGAAGAAAATTGTTCATATCGATGGGCAGATGCAGCTCTTCAAAATATGACCACACCTTTCCGTTACACCCCGTATATGCTTTTCTTAATCTGTAAAGATATCTGAAGAATATATTGAAATTATGCAAATTGCTAGTTTTCTATACTTGGTAATTTTTAGAGTTCCGTATCGAAAGGTTAAAACGGGACCCTATTACTAAGACTCCGCTGTCCGTCCATCTGTCTATCACCAGGCTGTATCTCATGAACCGTGATAATTAGATAGTTGAAATTTTCACAGATGATGTATTTCTGTTTCCGCTACAACAAAAAATACTAAAAAACAATATTGATATTATTACTTATTATAAAATTAATATTGATTGGGGATGATGTCAGCCACCACTGACGGGGCCCATCGTGGCCGGTGCCTGCATGCCTAGGGGTAGCGGATCAATTCTGAAAATGAGTTACCGCACCCGTGGGCACTCCGGCAGGGAAGGAACAGGGGTGGGTTTTTTATAGATAATGGTACAGAAGACTTGGGTTTTAAGAATCTTTATTCTCACAAAAAACATTACAGTTCACTTAAATGAGATTAAAATTTTGTAAATAATTAGTCGTCTACTGACGAATCATGCAAACATAGCAGGTTTATGTTATAACATTTAAATCACAAACAAACCAAAAATGTAGGTACCTTATCTAAGACAAATTCATACAGCTGGCCAATCAGTTACCCTCAAAGTACTAATAAATTATTTTGTGAACTACTGACATAAAAACATTACTGCGTGAATATGTAGTTAGTGTGTTTGTGTGTATGAGTGACCAGTAAACCTAGTGCTGTTCTCTGCCCGGGGGTGGAGGATAAATTCGAAAGAGTTACCTCGCCCCCGGGCACTCGAGGCAGGGAGGAACAGGGGTGGGTTTTAGTCAGTAAGAGTCTGACACACCCTTCCGCTCCACCCTAGAGCGGAAGAAGTCATTGGATGATTTCCCACCCCCAAAAAAAAAAAAAAAAAAAAAAAAAAAAAAAAAAAAAAAAAAAAAAAAAAAAAAAAAAAAAAAGTGCTGTTCTACCGCGAAATCAGCTACGTAATACTAATACTAGATAACTTCGTGTTGTTAAATCGTAGGATATTAAAAATGTAAACAAATGCCATTTATATCATTACTTATTAGGCTTCGTGCGCAAGTCCGACTCGCACTTGGGCGGTTTTTCAAGTCAATCAATCAACTCAGCCTTTCGCAGTCCACTGCTGGACATAGGCCTCTCCCAGGCTGCGCCACAACACCCTGTCATCCGCCTTCCGCATCCAGTCTATCCCAGCCACCTTGGTCGTCTTTATTTTTCAAATAAATCTACAAAAAATAAATATCACGACCACAAAAGTCAAAAGACCAAATTGAATAAGGAAAGCGAACATTAAATAAATTAAACACAAATTAATTTAAAGAGGAATTCAGACTAATCTATTTAAATAAATAAACGATCCTTTACACTTAACAAGGTTAATTGAAAACAATATTTACAATACTCAAACACCGTTGTCTGAAAATAATTAGCTATTCCGATGCTATACACAAAGTGCCATCATTAATCAGTACGTTGGAACACCTGGTAATTGATGATCAGATACGAAATGGAATTTTCGACAGACAATATCCGTGAAGCAATTGAAATTCGGGATATTTTACTATGCCGACGTGCTCATTTGTGGACCGAACGTTCGAATGTTTAGAATTGGACGTGAAACGTATGTTGCATGACGCTATAATTCTTTAGAGATACAGTTTTTTTTTCAACTTTTGTGTTCGCACGGTTTCTGCATTCAGTCAGTGTCAAGTTTAAAAAGTATTTAGGGTTTAGAGACAGAATACAATCACTTTGTTTTACAAATGTAAAAAATCCTAATGTTTTTGCAGTATTTGGCAACAAATGTGTCGGGTCAGCCCTCAGCAAACTTCGCTGAGGTAGTTAACACTGCAATAAAATTCTCAGCTACATTTTACCAAGATCGCGAATGTTTCAATAGTTCCACATATTGACCAGTTGCGTAGACATTTCAGACTCAAAATAACACCAATTTTACATCACAATATCCACAAGGAATTAATTTGCGAATCATTTAAACAGCCATTGTACTTCACTGTAAGTAATCCCACCAAAAACTAACGAAGAACAGCTGCTTGCTTTGTGATACGTTACTGACCATTGGGTATTCTCCTGTGTATATTATTGTACAATATTTCTTAATATGAAACACCAAATAACACTAATAAGATATGTTTTTCTGAAAACAGCATCAACATTGGTGCAGCAATTAACATTTCCAATAATGGCATAAGGAAGAGTGGGAGCATGGTGGGACATCTTTTTTTTTTTGTTGTGGGAAATCATTCAATGACATCTCCCGCTCTAAGGTGGAGCAAAAAGGCGTGTCAAACTCTTACTGACTAAAACCCACCCCTGTTCCTGCCCTGCCCTGAATGCCTAGGGGCGCGTAACTCACTTCATGACATCTCGCAATCTCTTTTGTACGCGCATTACCTAATGGCAATGACGTCATACTTATGTGTGTTCATCCTTTTTCTGTTACTTGTCAGTTTCCCCTTCCACAAGATTTGTAACTTTTGAACGGATTTGAAAAATTCTTTAGATTTTTGATTTTGGATAAAGTAAATTTTTGATACAAATAATAAAAGCAATTGAGTCAAATACACCGTATTGTATATTATGTGATCGATGTTGTTACTGTTATGTTACTATATGTTATACTTTTGTGCTTATGTAAGTGCAGTCGATGTCATCTGATAGGACGACTTCTTAGCACTCCACCAGCCCAGCCAGTCCAGCTTCTTCTTAGCACTTCCATTCCTATTCTAGATTGCATGTGATTTAAGAGAACTGTTTGATGGGGCTGAAAAGTTCTATTGTTCTGGTGGTTGAAGAGCATCTCACAAGGTGGACCGATGACCTGGTGAGGGTCGCGAAGCCGATGCATGAGGGAAGTACAGAACCGATCGTTGTAGCGACACTTGGGAGAGGCCTATGTCCAGCAGTGGACATCTTTCGGCTGAAATGATTGTTGAATGACGAGTTAAGATATGGTTCGTTGATCCGATATATACATATATAGAAAGATCGATTGATAAATCCGATATGCATAAAATCTAACGAACTCAATGGTATTTTTCCTGAGTTAATTGGTATAATATGCCTCAGTAAAAGTAATCAAATAATAGAGTCGTCGCAATAATAAGTTTAAAAAATAGATAAATACAGCTATGCAGGTGCCTAGCACATTATTTTAAATGATTATAATGTAATCACATTGTTAACCATTTTCATTTTACTAGGAAAATCAAGGGAAGAATGAGGGAAGGTCTGCCTTAGTTGGATCTTATTCTAATTAGGATAATTTTAAGCTTTTTAATAAAATGTTACCTCAAATTGAGTAAATGAGTGGCATTTTCCACTGCAATGTTCGATAGCCTTACAATCGAAACCTTTGAGCAATCAAGGTTTACTGAAAAGCGTGAATAAAAAAACAACCTTTTATTTTATTCCGCGCTGGTGTACATTCTACCTGTATAACTCTGTTAGAGTTACAGACCTTCTAGTTAACCCTCTATAATGACAGCATTCAATTACCAACTTAGCAGCTAAACTCAATCATAACCTCGACCGAATCTCATGAAAATTTCAATATGCTAATAGTTAAGATAACAAGAACTAACTTTGTAAACATTGATTGATCCTTGTATCCTAAACTAACAGTTTCGTCGTCTAACTGGCGTGCATTTTCATGATTAAGGATAGGATCGACACTCATCAATCATCGGTTGTTAAAGTATTGATCAACCTCTTTTAAGGGTTAACGATTTGGGACGGATTTTCGAGGGTAGTTGCGTGCGATAGGACGCGGAGAGGGGGTAATTAGAGGCCATTTATATCGACGAAGCGATAAAGATCGGACGTGCGCATTTGGTGCGGTATAATAAATCAATTTGATTTTTTTAAATGTTGTCGCTGTATGCTATTAAAATATGAATAATTGAAATCTAGCTAATTTAGTTAGAAATATTGTATGGAAACTATTATTTATTTATAACTGTATAATTTTAAAAATTATAATGAATTTATACATTTGTATAATGTAACAATATTAAACTTTCAAATACCCACATGTTAATTACACGTAGACTATTTTAATTAAAACGGGGCAGTTTCTAGAAGCATAATTTCACATTAAAATTGGACCTCATACAGTAGAACCCTACTCATAAAACAGTTGATACTGAAGAATTAAAAAGCAATTATATTTTGATTGCGAAAGGAAAATTTAAATTTATTCTGTTACTCTTGCGACACAATGAGATGAAAATTGAAGAAATTCTAGCAAAGTGAGATAAAATATTAATGAATTTGTTAACGGAGGACGGTCGGATGCGCCATCTATTAGTTTTTATACAAACTAGGTTTTATAGTAATTTAAATAAATTATAGTATTTGCATACCGTAATAGCTAACTTAATGAAGTGTCTTAATGTTGTAACTTTGTGTCGACGTGATAGCGAGTATTATTTTTAACCGACGAAGAAAAAAAGGAAGAGATTCTCAAGTCGACGCATATATTTTATGTATGACAACGCATAACTTTTTACAGAGTAGTTTCTTCTTGAGTAGTTCTTTTTTTTGTTAGATAGGGTATACCTCAAGGGTGGTCCATGTTAAGGAAGTCAGGATCTGATGATGGAATCCTGATAAAATTTAGAGAAACCCTCGAAAGTTGAGGTCACGAATACTGTTTCAGCCCTCACTCCGTTATTTATGAACCGATTATGATGATTATTTTTTTGTTAATAAAGGCGTTTTTATTTATTTTCTTTTCAGTGCAGTGCTGGCCCAATGGTAACGACCCCGATTTACGAATTGTAGGTTGTAGGTTAAAAACCAGGCAGGCTGCTGGCGAAAAACTACAAGAAGATGCATTCACCCATGATACCAATAAATCCCTCCCACTCCTATAGAGAAGGCCCAGCAGCGGGTACATTATAAGGCTGGTTATGCTTATATGCTTATGCTAATTAGGGTTCCGTACCCGAAGGGTCCAAATGGAGCCCTATTGCTGGCACTCACGTGTCTGTTTGTCCGTCGACTGTCGCAAAATTTTGTTCCGATTTTTTTTTAACTTCCCATTGACCTACAAACTTGAAATTTGGTGATAATGTTTAGTATACCTGGCATATTTCTATGCAACGCTAAATTGGAGTTTGTCAAACGCTTCACATACTTAGGAGATATATTGACTGATAAGTTTAAAGATGATGAGGACATATAAAGACAAAGGCGTTCGCTCGCAGCGAAGAGTAATATGTTGGCACGGTGATTTGCGAAATGTTCAAGTCAAGCGAAAATCACCCTGTTTAATGCATACTGCCGGAACCTGTACACTTGTTCCCTATGGTACAAATACACGTAGCGTGTGTACAACACGTTGCGTGTTCAATATAATAACGCATTCAGATGCATACTGGGTCTGCCCTGGCGGTGTAGTGCGTCCGGTATGTTTGCTGAAAACAGGGTAGATGACTTTTACGCAGTCATGAGAAAGTCACAGGCCTCCTTTATGAACCGTATACACAAATCTGACAATAGAATATTGAGGGCCATATACGAAGCAAATTATTTCTTCGTATATGGCAATTAATATTCCAGCAACATTTACCTTATTTAATAATGCAAGAAATAATTTTGTAATAATTTTTAATTAATGAATTTAATGGTAATTTAATAATTAAATTTTGTAATATTTGTATTTTTTTTATATGGGTCATTAGGCCTGAAATATAAATGATTTGATTTGATTAATTTTCTTTGATAATTCCCTCATTTCGTATAGAATCCTAAATGTGTGAAGTACGACACGCACTTGGCCGAAGTACGACGCGCACTTTTTTCCGTGATCTCAAGGAACTAAGTATGATATAATTTCATCAGTAAGTACATAAGCAGGTATAAAAACACTGCCTGATTCTTACAAACATTTTCACCAACAACTACTCTAACAATTGAAACGACAAATCTTAAACCCCTCATTAAAATTTATCAGTGAGCATTAGCAGAAGGACGCTGGTTTCGCCATAATTAAAACGGTTATGAAAATAAATTGAACGAAATACTTTCGAGTCCCGGCAATATTAATAAAAATGCTAGAGGAATTATGCAAATGGCCGCTACCGCTCGGCATCTTGTCATAAAAATAAGTGCTAATAAAAATATATATTGCCTATATTCACACATCGTAAGAGGATTTTTGTAGATTCCGTATCTTATTAAATCTTCAAGAAGAAGATATGGAATCTCAAAAATGTACTGCTGTACTGAATATTCTATATATTTTTTTGATGGATATACTACGCTTTGACAAACCTAAGTAGGTATGGGTTCTGACTATGGAATGGGTTTTAACTGTGAATGTGAAATGGTTTATTTAAAACTAGCAACCCGCCCCAGCTTCACATTGGTACAAATTATACACCTGAACCATCCTCATGAATCGATCTGTCTATCGGTGAAAACCGCATGAATATACGTTTAGTAGATTTTGAGTTTATTGTGAACAGACAGACAGACGCGGCAGGGAACTTTGATTTGATTTATTGTTGAGAGTCAGATTGTTGTTTTTTGGTTTACCTAAAAATTCCGCCAGGTTATACTTTTCATTATCTTAATGGAACTTCCAACTTTAAATTAAAAAAAACCGGCCAAGTGCGAGTCGGACACACGCACGAAGGGTTCCGTACCTTTATTTATTAAAAACAGCAAAAAAAAAATTACGTTTGTTGTACGGGAGCCCCCTTAAATATTTATTTCATTCTGTTTTTTAGTATTTGTTATTAGAACGGCAACAGAAATACATCATCTGTGAAAATTTCAACTCTCTGACTATCACGGTTCATGAGATACAGCCTGGAAACAGACGGACAGACAAACGGATGGACAGCCGAGTCTTAGTAATAGGGTCCCGTTTTACACTTTGGGTACGGAACCCTAAAAATTTAACTTCAGTAAACGATACTGATGCACTTATCTTGTAAGACTGTCATTGAGTGGTTAAGACTCATTCATCAAAATCTCCCCAAAAATATCTTCCATCTCCATTTTAGCAGTAACTCAATATCCAGTATACATACTCCATAATTCGAGCAAACATGTACACAGTATAGAATGTCATCGAGTAAATTAACAGCATTATCAGCGGTACGATCACTTGAAACTTGGATTGTTTGTGCAGCTGTACTCCTGGGGTGGGCGATAAGGGTGATATCGTGTTAAGTTCTGACGGTTAGACGTGGCCGTAATGTTTCGTCTTAGAGGTTTTCGCTGCATTTATCTTGGGTGCTCTCATATTTTCTTTGTTTATTGTTTTTGTTAGCACGAAATTGTAGTGAACACGTATTATATTGTGTTTTGTTCTGAATCAAATATCTACTTATGCCAGTAATATACGTGAAGGCAGTTAGATTGATTTTTGGCAACTAAAGAATGTTAAGATTATTTTTTTTTGTTGTAAAATTGTAACTCGACCTATTCCTTAAAAGGCGTTATACTAGAGGTCATTAGCAACAATTAAAGTCCAATTAACAAGATGGTTACCGAACGCGATATAGAGTTTCCATTTCACCCTGTATATATAGGTACTTGTCGACGCCTGTATATAAACATTTCTGAATTTAAAAAGCTAGGTCGCAACAAGAACAACTCGTATTACTTATTTCACATTTCACAAGCAAGTCACACAGTCGTCAAGAAAAGTGGAATAGCAATGCAAAATGCAAGAAAACGTCGACGTTGCAGGCGTATCGTAGCCTTGTTAATAAAACATCTTTCACTTCACGTGATGCTTGTACCTCCTACTCGTTCCTGTGCACCTATTACATGCAATTTGTTTTGTTCAGCTCGTAAAAGTTTTCGTGTAACCGTTTTAGCAGTACTGTTGCGCTTATTACAAAATTGCAAAAGTTATAAGGCTACTTAGGAACAGAAAACTTAAGTTAGTTTGGATAAAGAATAAATTGAAAAAGTGCCCCACGTAATGAAAACAGAAATTCTCTATTCTTTTGGTGGTTATGAGAAAAATATTTGGAAATAAAAACTCAATATTTGGTCAACATCGTGATCAAACCGGCATATCCTAGAACAAAAAAAATCGAAGACATATGACATCTACCAACCCATATTGAACCCGCGTGGTGAATTACAGCCCTTTCCTTCTCGAAGAGAGAGAGATATTTATGATAAGTATATTATTTGGACAAAACTCCATAAACGTTTTTTATTTACAAACGGTTCGATTTCTGCTATCTAGTAGTAACGGCCATAGGGAAGGAGAACACCGTAAGCGATGGCTCTGAATTTGAAGTAACCAAAGGGAGCAGCGGCGTAAGGAAGTGGCAATGGCGTGAGCGACATAGGAGATAGAAGAATAAGTATTCTTAAAAAAACACAAGATTTGGTCAAAATTCCATAAACTTTTTATTTACAAACGAGTTGGGTCCAAATGCTTAGTAGTAATAACGGCTGTAAGGGAAAGGAGCACCGTATCCGATGGCTCCAAACTTGGCTAAACCGTAAGGAGAGGCGTAAGAGATTGCAGGAGCAGCGATGGCGGGAGCGGCATAGGAGATAGCGGGAGCAGCGTAAGAGATGGCGGGCGCGGCAGCGATGAGGGCAGGGTCCTTGCGCACGACGGCGTTGAAGCCTCCGGCGCCGGCGGCGTAGTCCACAGTGCGGCGGGTGCCGTCTGACTCCAGCAGAGAGTACTGACCCTGCACGTTGTCGCCCACGCGGTTCTCAATCTGGTGCTTGAAGTCTCCGGTGAAGGGATCAGCCACGCCGTACGAGAAGCTGGAGAGGTCGCTGGCGTTGGCGACGGCCATCAAGGCGAAGAGTGCGACGAACTGCAAACAAAGGTCATTGTAATTTGTTGGTATTTGAGCAGTGGCCACGATTCTTAATTATGTCGATATATTTCTATTTTGAAACTCCCCTCTTTTGACATTAACACTATGAAAACAGACTATTTTTAACCGACTTCGAAAAAGGAGGAGGTTATCAATTCGGATGTTTGTATTTTTTTTTTATGTATGTTCGGGCATAACTCCGTCATATATTGACGGATTTTCAAAATTCTTTTTTTATTCGAAAGGGGTTTATTCCGAAATGGTCCCATTTAAATTTAAAAAAGATCTGATGATGTGTTTCGGAGACAGACAACGGAACTCTTCAAAAATTGACAGCAAATCAACCGCGATTGCTGCTATCGTATGTCTATGAATTGTTAAAACAGTTTAATGGGGAACCACAACTAAAAAGTGAACAATAAAAAACTTTTTTACAAAAAAATAGAACCGACTTCCAAAAAAAGTGCAAAATAACTTTAATTTCGGAAGTCGGTGTCAAAAAACGAAGACACAAAACAGGAACACCGACTTCCGAAATTAAAGTTATTTTGCACTTTTTATGGAAGTCGGTTCTATTTTTTTGTAAAAAAGTTTTTTATTATTAATGTTTTAGCACAAAACGATTTAAATCTCATTTGGTTAGAAAAGCCTTTATAGTGACAAAAAGCTTTGAAGGTTAGTAAGTTTCGTTAATAATCCGATATTCTGATGTAGGACTTACCTTCACAAACATTTTGCTGTATTGTTGTAGTGACTACGTCTGACACAAGACTGATACCAAATCTTTATTCCTCACCTTTTTATGTCTTCAAAATATAATCCAGTTATGCAGAATCACTACGTGCAGAAATGAATAAAAAGCTTTTTTACATAAAACGGTTCCTCAAGTATGGCGACTTTTACCAACATTCTTTAAATTAATCGCACAATTCAATACCAACAACTATTTTATGTCACATTGATTAAAAATAATATACGCAGTGTTAATTTAGCACTATAATAAATGTATGGAGGCGGCTTTATTGCCTGAGGCATTGCCAATCGGTAATCTGACAAAGCATTACATATTTTAAAACGTGTCATTCAATTAATTAAGCAAAAGGGTAATGGTGACAGCCAATTTACATCTCTCATTATACTTTAGACACGTTTACACGATACAGTGTAACTCAATCTTCATTTTAATACATTATTATCAAAAAAAATATTGGCAGACAGAAAAAGTAATTGAAGTTGACAGCAACAGAATGGTACCCATTTTTTTTTTTTAAAAAAACGTTTCCCCACACTAGGAATTACTCCTGTATCGTGGGTGCGTTTACAAACATATAAACTCACATACACAAGACACCCAGACCCGGAACAACTATCTGTAGGCCATACAAATATTTGTTCCGTGCGGGGATCGAACCCGCGACACGCAGCGCAGCAGCCGAAACGCTCAACCACTGCGCCAACCGTGCCGTCAAACCACGGATTTACTCCGTGCGTCAAACAGTACATTTTGAGTAGGTAGGTGTATTTAGTAATCCTTCTGCGAAGCAGTAATGCTCGGAGGCGGGACGCGAGAGGGAGACTGAACGGACACGTCCTCACGCACCTTGCAGCCGACGCTCCGGGCGTCGGGAGACGCAAGCCGACTACCGGCCACTGTAGGCATGGGCTTGCGGATGGCGAGTAATGGGTAGCTCGCCGATAAGGACCAGGTCAGAGTCGATGGCGCGTAGTGTTCCACGTGCGCCTCAAAGAGATGTCATCAGTACCTGACGGGGCCCACTAGGGCCGATGCCTGCCTGGGGTCGCGGATAAATTCGAAAGATAGTTACCGCGGCCCTTGGCACAGGCAACTGAAGGAACAAGGGTGGGTTTTAGTCAGCAAAAGTCTGACCCGCCCTCCCGCTCCACCCAGAGCGGCAGAAGTCATTGGATGATTTCCCACTCACCAAAGAAAAAGGTGTGTTTAGGGATAAATCATGCCAAAAAGTAGCAATACTGACTTATATGTCTGAAAAATAAAATACAGTAAGGTCTCACTTAATCCGGCACATCAGTACTCCGACACATCCATTAGTCCGGTAATCTCCACCCGAGCCTACCCTTATTAAATTAAGACATTATAGAATGCTTTATTTTAATTATTTTTTCTATTATGTACAATCCAGGAATCCAGTTTTTAGGGTTCCGTACCCGAAAGGGTTCAAACGGAATCTTATTACTGTCACTCACGTGTCCGTCTGTCCGTCGTCTGTCACAAAATTTTCTTCCGAAGAATTTTTTAACTTCCCATTGACCTATGAACTTGAAATTTGGTGTTAATATTTATTATTACTTATATTTTAGTAACAAATACCAAAATATTGATTTCCCTCTCAAAGTACAGAACCCTTTTTTTACAGAACCCTAAATGTGAAGTCCGAAACGCTATTGACCAATTCTTATTAACTTCTTATTCGACACGGTTGGCGCAGTGGTTGAGCGTTCGGCTGCTGCGCTGCGTGTCGCGGGTTCGATTCCCACACGGAACAAATATTTGTATGACCTACAGATAGTTGTTCCGGGTCTGGGTGTCTGGTGTATGTGAGTTTATATGTTTGTGAACGCACCCACGATACAGGAGTAATTCCTAGTGTGGGGCAACGTTTACTTAAAAAAAAAAAAAACGACTTACCAAAATTTTCTGCAAAAAAAAACAAATCGTATTTCTATTACAAAGCTCTATTTGATCAAAGTATTTCACACTTAGATATGACATTCTATCGAGACACGACCCAATCGAATTCCTCGTTGAAATAACAATATAAACACGAACAAATTGAAGTAGACAGCGATGCAGGTCAATACTAGTGTTGTTACCTGATCGAGAGCCACTCAGAGGCTGGTATTGGACTTCTATTTTAGTTTCAGGCTATTTTAGTTTCAGGAGAGAGCGCTCGACTGAACGGAAAATCTTTGCTTTATTATGTTGGAAGGTAAGTAGGTACCTAATTTGTGTTAAGGTTTTGTGAAAATGTGGAGTCTTTGAAACCTTTCATCATCTGTTTTTTAAACGACTTTAAAAAAGGAGGACGCTCGATTAGACTGAATAATATGTTTTATTTCCGACTTGAAAGAAGAAGGCGGTTCTCAATTCGACTGTATGTTTTTTTTTATGTGTTTTAACTAAGGACTTTTTTCTAGGTGAACCGATTTTGAAGATTCTTTGTTTTATTTGAAAGCTGGTGCTCTTCATATGGTCCCATATACATTTGGTGAAGATCTGATGAAGAACTTCGGAAGTGCACAATGGAAATCTTCAATAAATGATACCGAAAATTCCAGAATTACTGCAATCTCTTGTCTGTGTATTGTTTAAACCACTTCATAACATAACATAACGCATATAATGATCTCAAGGGATCCTGATACATCCCAATTTCACCAATTACGTTCAAATGCGATATTTTTGGGTTATCAATTCGGGCATAACTTTACTATATAGTTTTAGTTATGGGGTAAGTACAACAACTAAAATGTGAAAAATAAAAAAACTTTTTTACAATAAAATACAATCAATTTTCAAAAAAAAAAACACAGAAAGTGCTTAATTTCGGAAGTCGGTCTCAAATAACGAAGAAACAAAACTAGAAACACACACAAAAATATCAAAAAGGAGGACGTTCTCGACGAACTGTACCTATATTATGTTTTTTTTGTTTGTTTATTACGTGACTAATACGCCAATTATGAATTGATTTTGATGTAGTTTTTTTTCTATTGGTAGGTGATACTTCAGTGGTGGTCCCATATAAATTTTATCGAAATTGATTCAGCGCTTTTTGAAAAAATCAACGAAACCAACAAATATGTAAACACTATAATGTTTATTAGTACGTAAATTTTACTAACAAATACTAATATTAATATCGATAAATCAGATTTTTAACCGACTTCGAAAAAGGAGGAGGTTATCAATTCGGATGTTTGTATATTTTTTTTTTTTTTTTTTTTTATGTATGTTCGGGCATAACTCCGTCATATATTGACGGATTTGCAAAATTCTTTTTTTTTCGAAAGGGGTTTATTTCGAAATGGTCCCATTTAAATTTCAAAAAGATCTGATGATGGGTTTCGGAGACAGACAACGGAACTCTTCAAAAATTGACAGCAAATCAACCGCGATTGCTGCTATCGTATGTCTATGAATTGTTAACACAGTTTAATGGGGAACCAACACTAAAAAGTGAAAAATAAAAAACTTTTTTACAAAAAAATAGAACCGACTTCCAAAAAAAGTGCAAAATAACTTTAATTTCGGAAGTCGGTGTCAAAAAAAAAAGACACAAAACAGGAACACCCACTTCCGAAATTAAAGTTATTTTGCACTTTTTTTGGAAGTCGGTTCTATTTTTTTGTAAAAAAGTTTTTATTTTGATAATTCCCTCATAGACAGGCACTTGGCTGGTTTTTTTTATTGCAAGGCTCTATACAAGAGCTTTGCGGCCTTTAAATCTACATACGGAACTTTGATCTACATTCTGAGTGTAAATTCCCACTCAAAATTAGTTTGCTCCATGTATAGTAAACAAACTATTCAAAATAGTTTCGTAATATCCTTCCTCAAACAGTAGCAATTTAGGTGCTATTTATATACAAATTAATTACTATTCGGTACCTATTTGTTGGTACTATTCCCAACTGTACGAGGTTTAAGTCTTTATCACGTCGAAGACGGGACCCGTTAACCTTTATAGTCCCGATGACAACCCGGGCTGTCACCGGGCTTCTTCGACAACCCAAGGTTAACGTTTGCTTGGAAAAAAATTTAACCTCTTAGGATCCGAAACTCAACTGAGTTTGAAAACAAAAAAAAACCAGCCTCCTACCTCTTAAGATCCACGGACAAACCCGGGTTGTCGAAGAAGCCCGATGACAACCCGGGTTGTCATCGGGACTATAAGGGTTAAGCAAGTCAAGCTAAAATTTCGAGAATGATCCTTCAGATTATAAACATTGTTACAAAAAAAACAACCGACTTCCGAAAACGAAAACACACTAAACTTTAAAAAATGAAAAGTGAAAATAATGTTTTTTACAAAAAAACAACCGACTTCCGAAAATAAAGTAATTTTTTAATTTTTAGTGTATTTTCTTTTTTGGAAGTCGGTTGTTTTTTTGTAAAAAACATTATTTTCACTTTTTAGTTGTTATACCCCAGAACTAAAAACCCCAGTAAAATGGAACGTGGAATTTAAACATACTCGTAATTGGAGAAAACCAAAACGTCATCGAGGTTTACGTATTTTTTCTTTTTTGTTTAGTTTTTCAAAAAGCGCTGAAGCAATTCCGATATTCTTTCAGATTAAAAAGAATTTGAAAATTGGTCCACAACTGACGGAGAAATCGGTGGTAGAACCTCCTTTTTCAAAGTCGGTTAAAAATACGACTAAAGATTAGTTTTAAATGTTAAATTACTTTTATAGGGTTCCGTACCCAGGCCATGGTACGGAGCGAGAGGGAATGGGAAGCCGTCTCCTCCTTCTGCGAAGCAGTAATGCTCGCGAAGGCGGAGGCGGGACGCGTGAGAGAGCACCAACAACGGAGTCGCCCTCACGCCCTCAGCAGCAGCCGCCTCAGGAGACGCCGGGGACTTCCGGCGCCGCGAGACGATCTCCGGCCACCGTAGACCCGGGCCTGCGGACGGCGAGTAGTGGGTAACTCGCCGTCCGATCAGCACCAGGCCCGAGAGTCGACGGCGCGTAGTGTTCCACGCGCGCCTCAAAGAGTTGTCAGCAAGAGACGGGGCCCGTCATGGCCGATGCCTGCCCGGGGGTTGAGGATAAATTCGAAACAGAGTTACCTCGCCCCTGGGCACTCAAAGGCAGGAAGGAACAGGGGTGGGTTTTAGTCAGTAAGAGTCTGACACGCCCTCCCGCTCCGCCCAGAGCGGGAGAAGTCATAGGATGATTTCCCACCCCACAAAAAAAAAAAAAAAGGGTTCCGTACCCAAAGGGTAAAACGGGACCCTATTACTAAGACTCCACTGTCCGTTTGTCTGTCTGTATGTCCGTCTGTCACCAGGATGTATCTCATGAACCGTGATAGTTAGGCAGTTGAAATTTTCACAGATGATGTATTTTTGTTGCCGATATAACAACAAATACTAAAAAATAAAATGAAATAAATATTTAAGGGGGCTCCCCTACAACAAACATGATTTTTTGCCGATTTTATAGGTAATGGTATAGAACCCTTCGTGTGTGAGTACGACTCGCACTTGGCTGATTTTTATTTTAGACTATAATGCCCCACTGATGAGAGTCAAGAGTCTCCCCTGTATCTTTTCAGAAACTCTGTTCTTGCGCTACCTCGAAGCAGCCTTTGTGGTGCGCGTGCATGAATTTCCGGTGTGAGAGAGAGACGGAGTTATACAGTTTGTACACTGTCCCTTTCCCACACCAACATCATATTTTTGAAGTGAAACTTCTTTAGAATCGTTGTGATTTCAAACCGGATGCAACGGAAAAAACGACAGGTAAGAGACACAAATACAAAAATGTATAGGATGAAGCCAGGAAAGAATGAGACAGAAATATACATACTAAAAGTGCATATTTATTAATATAATTAAATAAAACGAAAAGTCGTTTTTTTGTCAATTTCAAATTTTTGTGTGGCTTATAGGGAAAGTTTAGTGTCGCCCAGCATTGTCCGACATGGCGTTGAACGTGTTAAACAATTAAACTTTGTAATTATCCTACCCTTGTTATATATATTCATCTCATTCTTTTGTCGATTTACTAAAGTTTCACTTTTTTTTTTTTTTTTTTTTTCTTTATTTATATTTAGGAGCTTTTACGCATAGCGTATGTCAGTCCCATCGTATCCTAAACAATATGACTTTCACAAGACGTTGGTCATGAATACAAACAAACCCCTCGCATCGTCGCCATTTGGTTGTGATAGAATTGTATGGAACATGCCTACATCAGTTCTGTTCAAATTCAGAGACCTCACTAAATTATTTCTATTGGACTCAGTTGGACACATTCCATCAATAAATGTTGTAGGTCCTCGACAACTCCACATGCCTCACAATTGGGTGAAGCGATTTTCTTCATCATGAAAGCAAATTTTTTGCATGAAATATGTCCAGATCTGAGTCTAAGAGCAGTAACAATCAGTTTTCTACTAACATCACTATTCATGAACCAGGGCACGCGAAGAGGTTCACACTGTATGGTTTTATACCATAAACCCTTCTCTAATGACCGTTTATTAAAGTATTCTTTCCAATAATCATAGCATATATTATTAAATTTTGGTAAAAATTCTGAATAATCTAATGTAATATTTATTTCTTTTCCATTCCTAGACGCTAATTTCGCCAACTTGTCAGCCTCTTCGTTGCCCTGCAAACCAATATGCGATGGTACCCACTGCAATCTCAGTTGGATGCCTTTTAAAGTAATTTCATCAATTTTAGATAAAATAACATACGCTATCACGCTATACGCTATCGCTGTAATATGTTGTAATGAACTTTTACTGTCTGTACAAATGACAACATTTTTATGTCCACAGTGATTAATTATATAAGTCATAAAGTTTCACTTCTATCGTGTGTGAATCGCACACACACCTTTTTTTTTTTTTTTAGACTCCTGGTTATCTCGATTTCCGGGCCTGCCTTGGCGACGCCGTCCCTCCTCTTTTACACATTTTAGTTTGAAGAAAACTAAGACAACTAATATAACATTTTTCCACACTGCACAGCTAGGGAGTGGAATTCCCTACCAAAGTCTGTTTCCTGATAGCTACAACCTGGGAGTCTTTAAGTCAAGAGTGAATAGGTTACTTCTAGACAAGCGTGCTCCATCTTCGACCACGTCATCGCTTACCATCAGGGCCTGTAGACAAAGTAACATCGCTTCGTAGCGAAACGATATCTAAATTCGTCATCGTCTCTGAGATATCGATAAACATTTCCTAGCGTTAGCGGTCTACGCATTTGTATGGGATAAACACGATAGCAATTCGTTTCTTTATGGTTTCGTTATGAATTATAACATTGTCTACCAACTTGCGATAACGATGTCGACTGACCACGTGACTTAGCGCGGTTTATGTCAATCTCATACATTTTAGTCTTCGTTCTAACTTCGTTATCGTTTTTAAATTGTTACTTTGTCTAAGCCCCCAGGCGAGACAGTGGTCAAACGCGTATCAATCAAACTAAAAAAAAACTGTTTGCAATGATTATCCTTAGGCCACAAAAATTTTGGCTCCAGGAAAATGTTTCAGAAACCCTACAAAATACGATGTAACTTAGTTTGAGATATCTCGCACCACCGCAACATACTTTGTACGAAAATTTCAATACCCGATGCCCGAGAAACCGGGTTTAAATAGGTCAAACTTATAGGGAATTTTTTTCTGAAAAGTTTTCATGCTTCTCTACTTTTGAAAGATTATAGGTATAGGTAAACAGCCTTTACATCATAAATATGCTTATTATTATGGTAGGTACCTAAAGGAACCACATAAAAGAAATCATACAAAACGTTTGTTAACTTTCTTAAGTCTGCATTTCTCAAACGATAATCATAACAGTAACTGTAGGTATTAGTGTGTAATCGTCGCTGATGTCATTATTAAATAAAAGTACATATAATCTCTTCAAAGCAGTTGTATTTAGATTGATTTATACCGGAGGAGTTTTCACACAGCAAATGGAAGTACAAAAGTATTACCAACTTAAACATACGAGTAAATTCAGTACAGCCACTCGTATAAACATTGCCATACTTAAGGTGGAAGCTCCAGGGTAGCCCGCGACATTCAAATTTTCTTACGTTTTTTGCAATTTGCAGGTCAGTGTCAGGTTGTATCTTGATCAAAATTTGATTCGCAGTTGTATCTAGTATGTATTTATAGAATTATAATCATTAAAATCATCAATGCATCTCTCTCAGTTAGAATTGATGCCAAATGTAAGTATTTCATGAAATCATGACCTGCAAATTGCAAAAAACGTAAGAAAATTTGAATTTCGCGGGCTACCCTAGAGCGTTCACCTTAACAGTCACTGTGAATTTAATTTTGCTTAAAAGAAGTGTCAACAAATGACAACAGTTTAAGCGCGCTTGACAATTTGTTCCATTATTTTTTTAGTATGAGTAAGCTTACGTTTGATCACTATCTCATCTGATGGTAAGCGATGATTTGGTCGACCATGGAGCAGAAATGGGCAGTAATTTTCTCTCGAAGAACTGCGGGCAAGACAGTTTTACCTTCGAGTCTAAGACGACTTCCATAATGTGAGCTGATCCTAATTCATTTTCATTAATGCATTGTTAGAGTTTAAATACCTATTATAATTTATCTTGTGGGGGAAGCGCCAGATTTAAGTCTACAAAGACAGGAGCTCATTTCACAAAATCCTAAACAATCCAAGAAATATTCTTTGCCTTCGAAACCAGACTCCCCAACTCAAGGACATCTATTCTTGTCCTACATCCAGGATCCAACTTAAAATGGTGTCTCATAAAAAATATCGTACCCAAAAGTTTTTTTTATTTATGAGAAGATCCTGGAGACGAGGCAATATTGTCCCTACTGGCCGTAAAGCGCGGAGGGAACGCGAAATGGTGCAATAGGGACGAAGTTTGTGGGTAAAGACAGGTAAGATTGTAAGCGGGAATCGGTTAATAAGAGAGATGAAAACTATGAAACTACTACTTGAAATGGATAATAAGAATCCACTATAAATAGATAAATGGACATGAAAAGCAACACAAAAAAAAACTAAAACAGTAGTATTTGTTTAATTGACGACGTTGGGAATCCTAGCAAAGGTGAGACGTACGTCACTCCGGAACAACTGCTTAAACTTTATCAAGCGCAAGTTTGATCGTGTATGGATTACTGCTCTCATCTTTGGGACAGATCTGCCACAAACCAATTTGATTCGCTTGAGTCAATTTTATTGAGAAATGAACGAAAAGGATCATCGGCAATGATGAACTTGTAGAGAGTAAAAAGTCTGGAGTATCGACGTCGAGTTACTGCAGCCGCACCAGACGTTAAGAGCAGAAAGTGGTGCTCTACCTGTATATGTGGCTATAACGGGTACCTACCCTTTATAGCTACATAATGTAGACTTATGCACTTTTTTTTGGGTTTAGAAATCATCCTATGACTTGTCTTCACCTTATACTTTACCAACAAATACCAGTATTTGGCGGAACCCTTAATATGCGAAATCCGACACCGCTAGTTTGAACAAGATTTTAAATTCATATACAAAATTTCGATAATGTTTGATGATTTGATGTCTGTTGACCATTGAAGAGTTCTTCTTTCTGGAGCTAATGCCCGTATATGGATTCAGATCCATTGTCATCAGGACTACACCATCATGTAAAAGATAAACTCCGTAGGATAAGAGGAAGTGTTTCTAACTCAGTTTGCAAGATTTGACCGAATATTGCAAGTTAAATAAAAGCTTGTTTAAAAAAAAAACTAAAAAAGTGAAAAAATAACTTTAATTTCACTATTTTGTTGTGATTCCCCATTTAATTGTGTTAAAAATGTATATTTATGCAATAGCAGCAATTGCGGTTGATTTGCTGTCATTTTTTGAAGAGTTCCGTTGTCTGTCTCCGAAACTCATTATCATATCTATACTATGAAATTTAAATGGGATCGTTTTGGAATAAACCCTTTTAGAACAACAAAAAGAATTTTGAAAATCCGTCTCTAAATGATGCGGACGGCGAGTAGCGGGTAACTCGCCGTCCGATCAGCACCAGGCCCGAGAGTCGACGGCGCGTAGTGTTCCACGCGCGCCTCAAAGAGTTGTCAGCAAAGGACGGGGCCTGCCACGGCCAGTGCCTGCCCGGGGGTGGAGGATAAATTCGAAAGAGTTACCTCGCCCCCGGGCGCGTAGGGCAGGGAGGAACAGGGGTGGGTTTTAGTCAGTAGGAGTCTGACACGCCCTTCCGCTCCACCCCAGAGCGGAAAGAGTCATAAGATGATTTCCCACCCCCCAAAAAAAAAAATAAATAAATGACAAAGTTATGCCTGAACATACTCGTACATAAAACAAAAATATATAAACATGCGACTAATAACCTCCGCCTTTTTGCAGCAAAATCACGGCTCGCTCCGCTACCAGTGAAACAATGTCTTGACAAGATTGCGTTCACGAACGAGTTCGAAGAATTTCACGAATGTTTCAGAATCTGTAAAGTACTGCTTAAGAACTTCATTTCGAATGAAATTCGCTTTGAGATTACCTGATTATCCCTTTGGGAAGTGCGATAAAGACGCATTTTCATTCCGTAAGTCGCAGGATCAATTCTTATGCTGCTTAAAAATCTTGTCCTACTAAACAAAAAAAAAAAGAGAAATTAATAATTAAATAAATAAAAAAAGAAAGAAAAAGAGAGAGATATATACAGGGTGGAGAAGACAATACGACAATAAATGAAAACACAGACAATACTAGTTCATAAGAATAAGTTTAAGCTATCAAAAAAATCCTAACATCGAAAATAAAAAAATAAAAATTTCAAACAAACTAAATGGCATAAAACTAGAAACGAAATAGAACACCATTTATAAATATTACTTCACTAACCTGTCGTAAGAGCGGCAACAACGCGCGGTCCTGTAGCGACTTGATCTTTTGGCTTTTAATTATGGATTAATGCTCACTAAAATTACACTGAATCACAGATTATTAACCAAATAATCAGGCATCTCTCAACGGCGTGTTATTTATTAATCAAATTATTAATCACGATCAGGATGTAGGTATGAAAGTCACTAAATTTTTCGTTTTTCAATATGGCCGCCATGAATTCGAATACACAAATTGCACCGACGTAAAAGGTTATTTCTAACGTCTGACAAAAGGTCCCCATTCGCAGCCATGTGTTTTAATTTATTAAAAGATATGATTATTCTATCTTTTAAATCATCAACAGTATCAACAGCTGTTGAGTACACTTCATTTTTGATATGACCCCACAAGAAAAAATCCAGTGGTGTAAGGTCGGGGGACCTGGCTGGCCAACGCGTTGGTCCATAACGGCCAATCCACTGCTGTCCGAACATTTGAGACAAACGCTCTCTAGCAGACACCACTGAATGACCTGGTGCTCCGTCTAATTGGTACCACATCTGCCTGAACGCAGTTACCGAAAGCTCATCCGTGTACTCGCAAACAGGTCCATTGAGAAGTTCTAAAAACTTTTCAGCATTTAAATTTCCATCAATGAAAACCGGACCGATAATAGTATTTCTATGAATGCCAGCCCAAACATTCACAGTAAATCTGTACTGGTGCGAAGTCTGCCGTCCTAGACGCGGATTCACGCGGCTCCAGTAACGAAGATTCTGTCTGTTCCATAAACCGTTCCTTGTAAATGTACTTTCATCAGTCCACATCACATTGTACAAGAAATCCGGATTCTCGAAATGTTTGTTTTCAATCCAGCGACAGAAGTTTTCCCTAACTGGTTTGTCTCTAGGTAACAATGCATGCAATTTCTTGTATTTATACGGCTTCCGTTTGTCGCGTTTTAAAACTTTAAGAATAGTTGTATGGTCAACACGAAAATGTCGACCTGCCCTTCGCGAACTACACGTTGGGTTGCGTTCAAAATAATTTAAAATTCGTTCCTCAAGGGTCACTCTTACAAGTGGAGGAGCACTATCCACATGCGGGATTAAGGATCGATTTTCTCGCATCCTCTGGACAGCTTGGACAATGGTGCGCCCGTTGGTCGGACAAAATCGAGTGTTTCCAAACCTCTCTCGGTATGTCCGTATAGCCAAAGCGGCGTTTCTTTGACACTCCCCATAAATTAAAATCATGTCGGTGTACTCCGAAGCTGTGTAACTGTAGCGCGGCATGATTATTAAAAAAAAAAAACACGAAAACAATAAAAACTAAGCGTCTAATTTCGCACAATTCACTCACTGTTTAACTAAATACCTAAAACGTTACGTGTCCTGTCACTAAAATAAAGCGTCCAATTTCGCACTAATACAGTCGTAAATGAATTTACAAATTTAAACACGAGCGGCGGGGAAGTCCCTCATCAAAGGCGCCCGCGCGCGGCGCGAACGAAAGTTAGCGGCATCTGAGGACGCGTGACTCGTCACAGGATCACGGCGGCCGGCGACACACTAACATAAATTTGTTTTAGCAAATTTCTTCAAGAAAGCGAAGTAACAAACGAAACTAGATTTATCTCTTTCGCACACACTAAATTTTTTATTAATATTATGAGTGCATTGCAATTTCCGCATTCGTTACTTTCTTATCCAACTCTGATGACACGCTTTATGACTCTTATTACTCAGAGTTAAGGTATAATTTTCACTAAATCAGATGAAAATACTAATTTGGCGAAAGTGTTAAAGTAGCGAGTTGGCAACGTGGCTTTAATGTTTTGATGTTTATACCGATGTGGGTCGTTAACCTGACAGTGTTTCCCTATTATCAGATACATCATGTAGCAAATGTTAAAAATCGAAAATAATTTCCTGTTACTAAACTACTGGATATATTCAAATGATTTTTTGTATGTAGACTGAGAACGTCTTGAGGTATTTATTTTTTTTTTTTTTTTTTTTTTTGGGGGGTGGGAAATCATCCAATGACTTCCTCCGCTCTAGGGTGGAGCGGAAGGGTGTGTCAGACTCTTACTGACTAAAACCCACCCCTGTTCCTCCCTGCCTCGAGTGCCCGGGGGCGAGGTAACTCTTTCGAATTTATCCTCCACCCCCGGGCAGGCACCGGCCGTGGCAGGCCCCTTCCTTTGGCTGACAACTCTTTGAGGCGCGCGTGGAACACTACGCGCCGTCGACTCTCGGGCCTGGTGCTGATCGGACGGCGAGTTACCCACTACTCGCCGTCCGCAGGCCCGGGTCTACGGTGGCCGGAGATCGTCTCGCGGCGTCCGAACCCCCTGGCGTCTTCTGCGGCGGTCGCGGCTGGGGGCGCTAGGGCGACTACGTCTTGAGGTATGCGAGGTTTAATTTAATGTCGTATTGTCATCACCACTCTGTATATCTTTTTGGCAGTGGTTTCGTCAGTTTCGTCAAATTATCCTATGTTCTAATCCAGATCGGTCATAACCCTGGTTTGCTTTTATGCAAATCAGTTCAACCGTTGAGACCATTGCGGTGTATGTTGATTTCTAAGTCCTACCTACAGAGAAAGAACTACTTAAAATCAAAATCAAATCTGCCCGCGCCTTTCCCCAACTATCTTGGGACCGGCTTCCAGTCTAATCGGATGCAGCTGAATACCAGTATTTTACATGAAGCGACGGCCTATCTGACCTCCACAATCCAGCAACTGGGTAATACGATACCCCTTGGTAAGACTGGTTGTCAGACTTTCGGACTTCTGACGACTCGTAACGGCTGTCAAATATCCACGAATAACAACAGAGACCAACGGCTTAACGTGCTTTCCGAGGCACGGAGGCATCTCTATATGTAAAGGTGGTCACCCATTCATGGACCAACCCCAGCAAGCGTAGCTTACCCGCAGCTTAACCTGATGGTTTTCTTTTTTTTTTGGTTGGGTGGGAAATCATCCAATGACATCTCCCGCTCTGGGTGGAACGGGAGGGCGTGTCAGACTCTTACTGACTAAAACCCACCCCTGTTCCTTCCCTGCTCTGAGTGCCCAGGGGAGCGGTAACTCTGTTTCGAATCCACAACCCCTGGGCAGAACCTGATGGCTAGACCCGTGCGGCTGTTATTACTTTAGCCACGAGCTCCTCGAATTACTCAATTGAAAAATATTCCGCGGCTGTAGACATTAAAGAGTGGTTAGGCAACCACCAGACTTGACATTGTAATGATGTTTAGGAGGATATACAAAGTCTAGAAGGATATAAGTAGAATTTTTAATCAGAACTTTTTCTGACCGCAGCTGTGCTTAAACTTTCCGTACCTACGATACATACTAATGAAGACAGAAGTGCATGGAGAGTTCCAAACCAGAATCGTTAGTACAGGGTCTCATCGCCTTAATAATACGTCTTGAACGACATAGATGGCGCTAGTATAGTAGTTGGATTGGAAAATATACATCTCTCGTTAAAGAACATTATCTTGTTTTTTGCTAGTTACAATATTACTTAATTTTAACACAAATTCTCCTACGACATTACAAACCTTATAAAGCAAAGCTCGTAATAACTAGGATTCGAACTCGGTGGCGTAAAATTTACCGATACCATAGCCACTGGACTATTGCGTCATTACGCAATGAGTTGAAATTATCCTACTCTTTATTATATCGAAGTTGTTTAGCGACTTTAACCTGTATCATAAATGTCAAAAGAATTGAGGGTAGTTTAATATTGACTGTATAAAAATTAAATCTTTTTATTCAATCATAACGTTCTTAACTATCTTTGAGTGAGTTCAGTTACGATTGCATTTAACAATTTTTTAATATTTATCTTTACCATGAGTTTGCGTTCTAATATTTTTATTTTTATTTTTTTTTTTTGATTACTTAATTATTGTAAATGTGAGGACTATATGGGTTATTATTATTATTTTCTCCTCCTTTTTACAGTAATTTTCAACGTTGTCTGACAGTTTGAGTACTTTTGCGGCCTACCCAAATGTCTTTTCTTTGGTATTGTTCGTCATGTCATTGAGCTCCTTAGTGGTTTTTAAGTTGAGCTATTCGACTATTGACAAATGCTTGCACTGACTGGACAGGTCCACTCAAATATGTTTGGTTCTTTCTTCAAAAGACCACTACAGACACTAAGCTGCATGGTCCTCATATAGAATAATGTGAATGCGAGAACTATGTATGTCGTTATATTCATGTAGATTTTATGATTGTCTGGCAGTTTGAGTATTTTTTGCGGCCTACTCAAATGTCCTTACTTTGGTATTGTTCGTCGGTTCGTTGAGCACCTCAGAGTTCTGAGTTGAGCTTCGCGATGACTGACAAATGCTTGCACTGTCTGGACAGGTCCACTCGAATTCGTGTGTTGCTTTCTTCATAAAGCTCATCCCAGACATAAACGTACATGGTTCTCATATGATCTAACCAGTCCACATTGTATGGATTTGAACACTAAAAGAGACTTTGACCTCTGAGTTTGTTTCGGTGTTTCTTCTCAGGGTAGTCAGCTAGGAAACACCGGCCTCATCTAGCTTAAAACTGACAAAAAACATTGACGTGTAAAAGTGTTCCTTGTAACCTATTTACTGAATAAACATCATTTATCATTTATCATTTAATATTGATATGGCTACGAGGGCCCAAATAATAGCATTGCATAATGTAGACTTATGCACTTTTTTTTTGGGTTTAGATATCATCCTATGACTTGTCTTCACCTTATACTTTACCAACAAATACCAGTATTTGGCGGAATCCTTAATATGCAAAATCCGACACCGCTAGTGTGAACAAGATTTTAAATTCATGTACAAAATTTCGATAATGTTTGATGATTTGATGTCTGTTGACCATTGAAGAGTTCTTCTTTCTGGAGCTAATGCCCGTATATGGATTCAGGTCCATTGTCATCAGGACAACACCATCATGTAAAAGATAAACTCCGTAGGATAAGAGGAAGTGTTTCTAACTCAGTTTGCAAGATTTGACCGAATATTGCAAGTTAAATAGAAGCTTGTTTAAAAACAAAACTTAAAAAGTGAAAAATAACTTTAATTTCACTATTTTGTTGTGATTCCCCATTTAATTGTGTTAAAAATGCATATTTATGCAATAGCAGCAATTGCGGTTGATTTGCTGTCATTTTTTTTAGAGTTCCGTTGTCTGTCTCCGAAACTCATCATCAGAATAAACCCTTTTAGAACAACAAAAAGAATTTTGAAAATCCGTCTCTAAATGACGAAGTTATGCCCGAACATACATAAAACAAAAATATATAAACATTCGACTAATAACCTCCGCCTTTTTGCAGCAAAATCACGGCTCGCTCCGCTACCAGTGAAACAATGTCTTGACAAGATTGCGTTCACGAACGAGTTCGAAGAATTTCACGAATGTTCAGAATCTGTAAAGTACTGCTTAAGAACTTCATTTCGAATGAAATTCGCTTTGAGATTACCTGATTATCTCTTTGTGAAGTGCGATAAAGAGGCATTTTCATTTCGTAAGTCGCAGGATCAATTCTTATGCTGCTTAAAAATCTTGTCCTACTAAACAAAAAAAAAAAACAAAAAAAAAAGAGAAATTAATAATTAAATAAATAAAAAAAAGAAAGAAAAAGAAAAAGAGAGAGATATATATGTATATCTTTTTGGCAGTGGTTTCGTCAGTTTCGATAAATTATCCTATGTTCTAATCCAGATCGGTCCTAACCCTGGTTTGCTTTTATGCAAATCAGTTCAACCGTTGAGACCATTGCGGTTTATGTTAATTTCTTAGTCCTACCTACAGAAAAAGAACTACTTAAAATCAAAATCAAATCTGCCCGCGCCTTTCCCCAGCTATCTTGGGACCGGCTTCCAGTGTAATCGGATGCAGCTGAATACCAGTATTTTACATGAAGCGACGGCCTATCTCACCTCCACAATCCAGTAACTGGGTAATACGATACCCCTTGGTAAGACTGGTTGTCAGACTTTCAGACTTCTGACGACTCGTAACGGCTGTCAAATATCCACGAATAACAACAGAGACCAACGGCTTAACGTGCTTTCCGAGGCACGGAGGCATCTATAAATGTAAAGGTGGTCACCCATTCATGGACCAACCCCGGCAAGCGTAGCTTACCCGCAGCTTAACCTGATGGTTTTCTTTTTTTTTTGGTTGGGTGGGAAATCATCCAATGACATCTCCCGCTCTGGGTGGAACGGGAGGGCGTGTCAGACTCTTACTGACTAAAACCCACCCCTGTTCCTTCCCTGCTCTGAGTGCCCAGGGGAGCGGTAACTCTGTTTCGAATCCACAACCCCTGGGCAGAACCTGATGGCTAGACCCGTGCGGCTGTTATTACTTTAGCCACGAGCTCCTCGAATTACTCAATTGAAAAATATTCCGCGGCTGTAGACATTAAAGAGTGGTTAGGCAACCACCAGACTTGACATTGTAATGATGTTTAGGAGGATATACAAAGTCTAGAAGGATATAAGTAGAATTTTTAATCAGAACTTTTTCTGACCGCAGCTGTGCTTAAACTTTCCGTACCTACGATACGATCAACTTTTGATCCTCCCTAAGGTGGCTTACTACAACTTTACGAGATAAAATCAAGTATGTTGCAAAGCTACTGAAAAATACAAGCTTACTACCTCAGTTTTCAGCTTTCAGAGCCTTAAAATATTTATTATCTTGACAGTCAAGTTATTCTATTACACCAAGCGGGTTAGTCTTGGATTAGTGTGTAGAATCACGTATATATTATTTCGGTGTGCGTTAGCTATTTTCTCAAATTCTCAATTCTCAATTCTTTCACAAATGGCGGAGATATCGCGTAACAAATATAAAAAAAAAACATGCAGATGAATTTAGAACCTCCTCTTTTTTGAAGTTGGTTAAAAATATTACATCCTTCTGTTTGTTACTCAATCACTCCAGAACGGCTCAACGGATCTGGATGAAATTTAGCACAGAGATAGATTAAAGCCTGAAATAGCACATAGGCTATAATTTATAATGGGTAAAGTACTAATTCCACGCGGGTAAAACCGCTGGCAGAAAGTAGTTATTTAATAATATCTCACACAACATTTCAATCCTACATCTTATACGGAGTTTCAACTCGTTAGAATTAAACAAGATCCATACGTTACGTCCCGGTACTCCACAAAACGTATTGTAGTCGTATTACATGAGACTTTATTGAAACCTTAATAAGGTTTTAGTACGCATGGCTCGAGACACACGAGATTTATCTGAAAGTAATAAAAACCTGATACAGCGCGCGACGAGAGTTCACAAAATAGGATAGGAACTTTTGAATCTAAACAACCGTGGGTATTGATTTTAAAGTTTGGGTTCTATTTTAGGAGATTTGATAGACATAGTAGTAGTTACATTTTCACCGAAGAATGAAAGTAAAGTGATTGTTGCTATGATTGAACTAATTATTGATCATAATCATCAATCAATCAATCGATCAATCATTTATTTTGTAAAACATAGGTATGGTTACAGAAAGTATATCGTCAAAAATATGTGCACTATTTTTACCAATATATGGCGTACAAAATTAACTTAAACAAACAATTACAATTAAGGCGCAATTATACGACTTTTAATGGTTTTTAATTGAACATCACGTCTAAACGACTAGTCTTATTTCTTTGAAAAAAATATATGTTACTCTAGACAATTTTCATCGTAATTTGATCTCAGAAAATTTGAAATTATATTTTTATAACATAGTGGAATTAATTTGTAAAGTTATGTCTAACGCGGATAAAAAATTGAGAATCACGCAAAAACTATAAAGCGTATTTTTATGAAACCTTCACCATTTTAAAGATCATTTAATTATTTATAATTTAATTTCGGTGTTTTAGTTTAATACCTGTTGTTTTATGTGTAATAAATTAATAATGCGTTTAATTTCGGACAGCGCTCCTTGATGCACGAGTCCTATTACGGGGTGGACATACGACGCGTTACGTGAGCTCAGCGCAGAACACGTAAGCTAACCACTCAAGGTCATTGGCAGCTAATAGCGTCTTAAGGTGGCATGTCAATAGATAACATTAAAAGAATAATTCAATTTAAAACATGTCAATTAGGTTAACAGGTCATTACAATTTTAGATATATATTTAAACACATTCATAATCAACCAATAAATACAATCTTATGTGTTTAATTAGCAAGTCGGAATCGTCATACTCGTACCTCTGTTTATTAGAAGTAAACTCAGTGATGGAGTAGTAACATCTATCTAAAAGGAATTTAAACAAAGACCTCTTAAAGGAGACCGTAGCGCGGAAGCCTAGACATTCTTTATTTCTAATAGCTGCAGGTATGCTGTCATACATTTTTGGGGCCACACCTAGCACACATTTGGCGAAAAATGCGGTGCGGTTATTCTGATAGATATTAGGTATACTTAGTATTACATCGGCAAAATGTCTGGTGAGTAATTATTTTGTTGAATTAGCAAAATGAAGGAAACTGTGCATTAACAGCATATTACGCTCAAATAGAGCAGTGGTGGCAGTAGTAGCCCAGAGGCCAGTGGTGGCCCAGTGGTAATGGCCGCGACTTACAAGTTATAGGTCGTGAGTTCAAACCCAGGCAGGCCCTTTACTTTGTGTAAATTATTTCATCACCACTGCTCTCAAAACGGTAAAGGAAAATATTGTAAGGAAACCGGCGTATCCTAGAACCAAATAATTAAAGACATGTGGCATCCACCAACCTGGATTGGGCCTGCGTGATGGATTACGGATCACATCCTCTCACAGAGAGGAGACCTTTGCCCCAGCAGTGGGGATATTACAAGGCTGATGATGACGCTCAAATAATATAATAGATAAAGCTAACCCAAGCAACGGTTTGAATGCATACCAAGTACCAGAATCACCACGCCAGGTAACCATTGCTAAGGTTCGATAAAGTAATTAAATGATGAAGAAACTAAAAAGTTTTCAGATAAGGAGAAGGTATTAACTTAAGTTACCTGGAAACTAACGTTGAATTCACAATCCTAGTGTAAGCACAAACAATAATCATCGGTCCAGACCACAATTAGGGAGAACTGTCCTCATTTGTCTCAAAGCCGAGGGCGAGTCTAAGGCTACTCGCGCCCAGACTATCATTATGTGTGCTAATTATAATAATAATTGTATGAAGAGAAAGCCTAATTGTAGAACAATATAGTCTCTGTTAGCTTTGATGGTTAATTATGACAGGCGGTAATTGTTATGTAGGTGTCGGTAACGGAACGGTAGATAAGTGGGGTTCTGAAAGCAAACAGGATGTTTTGAATGATGAGATGTAAGGTAGCGTGAAAGGTTTCTATTACTATTTATCGTTAAAGATATTTCAGACGAAACCAATGTAAACAATATGCTTACAAACTAATATATACAGTAGTTGTACAATCACAATAAATGTCACTGTGGAGTCTGAGCAGAAAATAGGTCGGACTATAAATAGTCTTCACTCGAAGCAGAACAATGTTGGTGATAATTTTAAACTTAACAGCTTTGTAGCTTAACAGCAACCAGATTAAATGAACGAACCATATATTTAAATAAACAATGTTCTATTTTAAGGAGAAATTTGACCTAAAATAAACAAACAGTCGCAATCCCGCGGAGGCTTTGATTAGCATTCCTTTTACGCTCTTACGACCTCTTTGTAACAGAAGGAATAGCAAATTATTTTGTAAATTGATTAGTTTCACGTATGTCATCAAGACAAGTAGGTACGTGTAATGATGGCTATAATAGTCGAGAAATGTGATTTTTTTTTGGACTAAAGTCCAACTGCTAAATCAGTTCACAATAATGATTTATTAGGTACTGATGTTTGTAAGAATATTATGGATGATTGAAAAATGCGAATTCAAAAGAAAACACAAGATTAGGTCAAAATTTCATAAACTATTTATTTACAAACGAGATGGGTCCAAATGCTTAGTAGTAGTAGCGGCTGTAGGGGAAAGGAGCTCCGTATCCAATAGCTCCGAACTTGGCTAAACCGTAAGGAGAGGCGTAAGAGATTGCAGGAGCAGCGATGGCGGGAGCGGCATATGAGATAGCGGGAGCGGCGTAAGAGATGGCGGGCGCGGCAGCGATGAGGGCAGGGTCCTTGCGCACGACGGCGTTGAAACCTTCGGCGCCGGCGGCGTAGTCCACAGTGCGGCGAGTGCCGTCAGACTCCAGCAGAGAGTACTGACCCTGCACGTTGTCACCCACGCGGTTCTCGATCTGGTGTTTGAAGTCTCCGGTGAAGGGATCAGCCACGCCGTATGAGAAGCTGGAGAGGTCGCTGGCGTTAGCGATGGCCATCAAGGCGAAAAGTGCGACGAACTGGAAGAATAGAACAGTAATTTTATTAGTCGGCCTAAATGTAATATATTAAATCTGTTTTCTAAAGTTAGATTTTCTTTTAGATTGAGAGAATCGCAATCAACAGTATTATGTTCAATTACATGAAACTGGAAATTCCACCAAAGACCAGGATAATCAGCAGTTTATATTCAAATTCCTGATATTTCCGCATTCATAGAAAATTGCAAAGCATTGAACAAATTTCATTGAGTTCATAAAATTCCCTTTTTAAAATTCTCGCAGCTAATCTTGAATAATAAATTGAAAATTCTTTTCATAGCTATTAATATAATACCAAATGAAGCTTTTAAAAATTTTGACTCTTCATCTGATAGATGATGAGTCGAAATTTTGGGGAATGTAGGAATTTCTGGTTTGTATGAAACTTGTACTTTGGTACTACCTATGACAAAAGGATAAGACAAGTAGTCGAAGATATTTACCTTCACAAACATTTTGTAGGATTGTTGTTGTGACTACGTCTGACACAAGACTGATGCTATTCCTCAGCTCCTCCACCTTTTTATATCTTCAAAACATAATCCAGTGCTGCAGAATCAGGAAGCTCACGTCCAAAACAAGGTGCTCTTGAATTGATTACGGATTGAATAAAATCCGACTCATTAATGTTGACAGTCACCGCACTTTCGTTCGCAATAATATGACCTTGAATTTTAAAGTTTAAGTGAAATATTATGTAGTTTACGAATCGGTAGTTTGTGTCAGATGTTATTATTTTTATGTTCTTTTTAATGGGTTTTCGCTGTGACATTATTATTGTTGTTGTTTCTTTCAACACTTGCTTTGCTAGTGAGTAGTCGCATCATTATTAATAATGTATATTTTTATTAGAGTTCCGTACCCAAAGGGTACAGACGGAGCCCTATTGATGTCACTCACGTGTCCGTAATCGGTCACAAAATTTTGATTCGTAGAATTTTTTAACTACCCATTGGAATTTGGTGATAATGTTTAATATTACCTATATTAAGTAATAACAGACGCACCGGTCGATCCATCAGGTTAAACTACGTTTTCCGGGGTTGATCCATGGATGGGTGACCTTCTTTACATACCGAGACTCCTCCGTGCCTCGGAAAGCACGTTAAGCCGTTGGTCCCGGCTGTCAATCGTGGATCTATGACAGTCGTTACGGTCCTCAGAAGCCCGAAAGTCTGACAACCAGTCTTACCAAGGGGTATCGTATTACCCAGTAACTGGATCGTGGAGGTTAGATAGGCCATGTAAAATACTGGTATTTAGCTGCATTTGGTTAGACTGGAAGCCAACCTCAAGCTAATTGGGAAAAGGCTAGGCAGACTGATTTGTTGAAAGAATATTGTTTAGCGAACCTTTTACCATGATGTTTATTGTCAAGCTGCCTTAAAACATAAGTGTTAGTATTTGAGGCGTTATCAACACTGGCCTTTAAAATAGCTATGACATGTTTGTATGTCACAGGATATTTGTAACACCGTAAAATAAAATTGTAATAAATTTAGCGGGAGTGTAAACTTTCGTTATATTAGGAAAAGATTTCAAATGCAATAAATCTCATCCAAATTTGATCATTAGTTAGAAAACAAAAAAATGGCCAAGTGCGTGTCGGATTTCACACATTAAGGGTTCCATACCAAATATTGGTATTTGTTAGTAAACTATGCGAAATAATAAGCATTACCACCAAATTTCAAGTTCCCAAGTCAATGGGAAGTAAAATAATCTTCGTAACGATTTTTTGTGTCAGACGGACGGACAGACAGACAGACGGGCACGTGAGTGACAACAAAGGGCTCCGTTTGGACAATTCAGGTACGGATCCCTAAAAAAACCGGCCAAGTGCGAGTCGGGCTCGCGCATGTGGGGTACCTACCGTACCATAGTACAAGATTATATACGTCTACTTGTTGCCATTATTAAGATCGAGCAAAAAAAGCCAAAAGAAAACACGTTTCTGGTAGGAGAGCCCCCTTTAATTTTTAATTAATTTTTATTATTTGTTGTTAAAGCGGCAACAGAAATACACATTTTGTGAAAATTTCAACAGTCGACCTATTACGGATCATGAGATACAGCCCGCTGACAGACAGACGGACGGACGAACAGCGGAGGCTTAGTAATAGGATCCCGTTGGTTACCCTTCGGGTATGGAACCCTAAAAAGGACAGTTGAGCGCTAGTAGGAAATATTGGTATTTGTTAGTAAATTATGCGTGATAATAAGCATTATCACTAAATTTCAAGTTCATAGGTCAATGGGAAGTTAAAAAATCTTCGTAACGAAATTTTGTGACAGACGACGGATGGACTGACAGTCAGACGGACATGTGAGTGACAACAATAGGGCTCCGTTTTGGACCCTTCGGGTACGGAACCCTAAAAAGGTTACAATTTTACTTGATTTTTTATAAACTAATGGTGTTTGCTATTAAACAGTGACCTAAAAATAATGAAACAATATCGGCTGTCTGAAATGTCCACTGTCACAGCTGCCATCGTCAATCACTATCAACTTTAGACACTAGATACAAGCAACCGATGTCAATCATTCACACTAAATTGGACTTCAAGAACTTGGTACTGAAAAACAATTTGTTTTATATTGTTAGTGTTAGAATATAAGAGTATATAAGGGGAAGTATGAAAGTGGCACCGCTGACTGAAAAATTGTGTGGAAATCGGTTGTCGTGGTATGGGCATGTGATGCGGAGGAATGAAGAAAATGTCGTGAGGAAAGTCTTGTGTATGGATGTGGATGGCTATAAGAGTAGGGGAAGGCCAAAGAAACGATGGTTGGACTGTGTGAAAGAGGATATGGATAAGAGTAGGGGAAGGCCAAAGAAACGATGGTTGGACTGTGTGAAAGAGGATATGGGTAAAAAGGGGGTGACCCCCTGGTGACTACAGAGATGACGACTAATAGAGGAGTATGGAAGAAAAAGACATGTTGCGCCGACCCCAAATAAATTGGGATAAGTGCAGGAGAATGATGATGATTGTTAGTGTTAGAATATTGACCAAAATATTATATTCAAAGTCCATCTCGCTTATACAAATGAACAAAATATATACGTTTTATTGCTTTCTAAAATGATGGGAAAAACAGCAATGTTTACTTCTACAAGCAGCTTTTTTCAAAACTATTTACAGAATATTCAAAATTTTGATAAGTCACAGCCTTTGATGAAGATATGTCTCACCAGAATGCAGCTGCATCGCTTGACGCAACGTGATGCTTCTATGAACATTTTTAGCCGACTTCAAAAAGAAGGAGGTTGTTAATTCGGATGTTTATATTTTTTTTTATGTATTTACGGGCTTAACTCCGTCATTTATAGACGGATTTGCAAAATAATATTTTTTTCGAAAGGGTCCCATTTAAATTTCATATAGATCGGATGATACTCGTAAGTTTCGGACACAGACGACGGAACTCTTCAAAAAATGACAGCAAATCAACCGCTATTGCTGCGATTGTATGGCTGTGTATTGTTAATACAATTTATTAAGGAACCACATCTAAAAAGTGAAAAATAAAAAACTTTTTACAAAAAATAGAATCGACTTCCAAAAAAAGTGCAAAATAATTTTAATTTCGGAAGTCGGTGTTTTCGGTTTTGTCTTTTCGTTTTTTGACACTGACTTCCGAAATGAAAATTATTTTGCACTTTTTTTGGAAGTCGGTTCTATTTTTTGTAAAAAGTTTTATAGTAACCAAAATTGTATTATATTTAGTTAGTACCTATATATTGTGTATCTACTTAGTTATTTTAAACCATGGGTTTTTTAGGAACGTACCGATATTCACATTAATTGTTTGTCACTGGGAAATTTATCTATATACCTAAACGTTACTAACTATAACTATCTATGTATACAAAGGAACAAAAAACTGAACATAGCTTCAACATCGCTTCATACAGCGCTGAATGCCCACTCAACCTTTTATTGTATTCCAGTCAAGACAAACGACCAGTCCACTCTAAACAATAACCCACATCCCATTCATCTCACTCGCAGCCTCTCAAATTAATCATCAAAATAAACGCAACCCTAAACTTCGATGCAACAGTTATAGAAACGTCCCTGACAAGCAATTTATTATCCCAAAATTGTTTCTCCGACAAGAAACGCTGCTGGAGCATCTACTACTTCGTTTTCATTTGACCGACTAGTTTGATACCAACATTTCACAATTAGTTGTAACGTAGAAGTTGCATCGAGTTGTTTTAGCGAAATGAGTTTGTGTTCGAAATTCGGGAGATCTGTTAACGGTCGTGTCTCGTTGTGTAGTAGTTGCGACGTCCTATAAGCTTGCATGTTATTGTTGTTTGCGCAGAGCTGGGAATCGTCGTATCGGCAGTGACAAGGTATGCCATGAAGGTTCATTTCAACACGGATTAGTTACGGCACCGGTGATCAGCCACAGATTATACGTGAATGACTGAGACATGCCGTGGGTCGTCACTGATGTTGGACTGACGTATGGAGCCGGTGACCTTCGATCGAATTATTTAATCTTTACCTATTTTGTGACTGACCAATGACCGTGTGTGTTAAGGTAACCCACTTATGAAATTGGTGTTTTTTTCTCACAAATAGAGAACCTCGTCACTTCTATGAATTAAAATATTCATCAATTGCTTGATTGCTATCGAATAATGACCTTCATAGACAACTGCCAATATTAAAAAAAAACCTGATTACCTTATAGTTAACAAAAAATTACCTTAAAAACAAAAAAAATACCTTAAAAATGACTCCTCTTTTTGTTAGTAGAAATGAAACCACTATTTGTTTTAACTTAGCCAAAACTTATTTTTGTTGCTTAATCGAATTGGCATACGTTGTCTTAGTTTTTAAACATTATTGCTTAAAAGTTTTAAAACATTAGTGTTCACAGTTGTTAAATAAATTAAGAAAATGTTAGTACGAAAAATGCAACTTCTTTACAATTCTCCATACAAAACGCTGATTTCATAGGTGGGGACGAAATATTTGTGCAGCGGTGGTGGCCCAGTGCACTGGGCCTGGACTTATGAGTGTAACGTCGTGAGCTCAAACCCAGGCAGGCGCTAAACTTTGTGCAATTTATTTCATTACCACTGCTCTAAAAACAAACATTCGAAGACATGTGACATCCATCAACCCGCTATCAGCCTGCGTGGTTTATCACGGCCTATTCCTCTCCTAGGGACGAGGCCTGAGTCCCAGCAATGGGAATATTATAAGCCTGAGTACCTGTGCTATATTATAATATGCGCTGAGCACACGCATCGGTTGTCAAGCCATAGCCAGAATGGTCGCAAGTCGTCAATTTTTTGTGAATAAACGACACGTTTGTTATGTATGTATTGATCAAACTGACAGCTGCAAACCTTATTTTAAAAAACACAACATTGTAACCCTCCCCAGTATCTACATTTTAGAAACATGCAAATTCGTTCGTAAGCATCAAGAGTTTTATACAAAACGCGAAGACATCCAATCAAGTTACGCACTTAAGCACCGATCTAGACTAAATCTACCAACCTCCAGGTTAAAAATGCATTGTACAGGTCCCTATGCAATGTCTATAAAAATATATAACAAATTGCCCGAATTATTAAAGAAAGAAGAAAAGTTAAATATATTTATAAAAAAGATTAAATAATTTCTGACAAACAAATGTTATTATTCCATAAATGAATATTTAATGACAAGTGTAAATAATAGAAATAATATAATTAAATTGAATGACATTTACATAATACTATTACATAATTGACATATAAATAATAGAATTAAAATGAATGACATTTAAATATTAGTATAACAAATGTTATTATTCCATAAATGAATATTTTAATGACAAGTGTAAATAATAGAATTATATTGAAGAAATTAATCTACATACAATCATTACTAAAAATAAAACCTGTACCAGCTACGGTTATAAAATTAAATTCAATAATTAATGAATTATTTTTTAAGTTACGATATAGTTCATATAATTCTAATAACTAGCTAAAACAGAGCTTCCTCTCTTCTACCTTTTAGCTGTGCCCGACAGGGTTCATAATAATCCCTATTATAAACACATACCACCTAAGCATATATTTTATGGAAAAGCAATAAAGATATTTGAGTATTGAGTGTTGAAAGTTTTATTAATACCGTCTTTAGAAGTCGCTGAGGCTTCTCCGAGGTCTGTGGTTGTTTGTATGTTACGTAAGTTGTGAAGTTTGTTACTATACGTATTTAAAAGTTGTAGTAGTTTTGCAGTTTCCGACTGTACATCGAGTTACTAAACAATGAGTGCTATAAAATGTTTGAGTAGTTATGTATTTGTTTCAGCTAAAAGTACGTCGTGAAAGCACGTTTACGATTTTGAATAACTTTGTGTTATGAGCCAATTAAAATTCTACGAAATAAATAGAGTGTATTAGCGATCCGCCTCGACTTTGCACGCGTTCAAATTAAATTATTCATACAAATCTTCCTAAATTATTGCTCTTTCTATTAGTGAGAACTGTATCAAAATCCGTTGATTATTTTAGGAGGAATTAGTTGATAAATAGAAACACACACGCGGAAATCGACTTTGTTAAAAGCTCTGTAGATATTTTGATGCAAGTGGCTCTAACTTACCGTATCTAATAGGTACGTTAACGTAAGTGTTAAATCAAAATAACAAAACTGTGAATTCCAATTTTTTCCTAATTAAAAATCGGCCAAGTGCGTGTCGGACTTCACACATTTAGAGTTCCGCACCAAATGAGGGACTTATCAAAGAAAAAAATCTGATTTATCAATATATTGGTATTTGTTAGTAAGTAAAATATACGTAATATTATGTGTTATCACCAAAGGTTGGAATTAGGTTGAGTTATTTATGTCCTTATACTGATTTGATACAGTGAAAGAATAAAGTGGATATGCCTTAAATCCCGAGATTAATTTTAAAGAGCAGAAAAATCCCGTGTTTTATTAAATAAAAAAGCTATTAACTTTTACACAATTTAAACCACTGCACGCGCGACGTTGCCAAACTTACATCAACGACATCGGATGTCCGAAGTTGTAAAATTCCACACGGGCGATATTGCTAATTTGTAGTTCACACAACATAGCTTGTGAGAAAAAAAGAAAACAAAAGAGGTTATTATTATCATTTATTTGTAATATTGTTGGCCACACGGGATTGTCCATTAGAAATCCCGATAAGATCCATATTAATATCAACATTTCGATGCAAGTAAATAAATAACTCTACCTAATTCCGACCTCTGATTATCACCCAAGTTCATAGTTCAATATGAAGTAAAAAAATTCTTAAGAACAAAATTTTCTGACAGACGACGGACAGACGGACAGACGAATATGTGAGTGACAGCAATAGGGCTCCGTTTGGACCTTTAGGTTACAGAACCCTACAAATTGTTTCGATCATTGTCTTGTGATTATCTTGTCTTGTTGTATTGTGTTGTTGTTGTTGTTTTGTTGTCTTAAGTGGTCTAAACAAAGGAAAGGCCACTTCATCTGTTCTTGAAAGTGTCATTATTGACGCTTAGAAATAGGGGATTACTGTGGCGATTGTATACACTGCCTAAGTCCGCGTGTGGGTTCCGGTCTTCAGCTGGCAGTTGAGAATATTGAAGAGTCGTTCGAATATATTAAGTATAGGCATCATATTTGTTTTAGGGATTAGAACTTTTCGCCCGTTGGAAGAGGGCACATGTATAGCGTTAATCAATACAAAGTTCTGAGTGCCTTATCCACTTTTTTTCCTCACACTCCACACTTAAGCCAGTCACTCTTACACACCACACTCTCACGTAGTTAGCGAGTGAGACAGCTACCCAAGCTATAGAGCGCCTTGGGGTTCTACAATACTCAAGAAAAGGAGTCACTTTTGCAATAATCCTAACCAATGTGTTCTCGACTTCGAGGAGTTTAAGCCAAAACTTTTTCATTTAGTTCTATGTAATATTAAAACACCCCCAATGTAGCCCTCTCACAGAGAGGGGGCCTGTGCCCTAGCAGTGGGGACATTAAAAGGCTGATGATGATGCTGAATATTAAGATTGATAAGCAATGCCAGCAAAATCTTTATGTTCTTATGTTTTCGTAGACCTTATGTCCATAGAATTTATTATTGTTGTATATTTTATAAGTGAAGAATTGTTATTGACTCTAATTTAATGTTCTTGATCTATTTGTTTTATCTGCAAATCATGCATAATTATTTAAAAAAAAAAAAAAAATTGTTGAATAGTCAATAAATCGACTCCTGTGAAGGATAGCTCGCCGTCGGCCAAGGATCAGAGCCTTTAGACAAAATACTTTTCTGTTAATGTTAACGCTAACGCTTCGTGCAAAATGTATAGCAACGACATTACTGGGCGTGAGTCACGTGACAGTTCTCTCCGCAGGTAATGTCCTTGCCATACATTTTGCACGAAGCCATAACGTGAACGATAATAGAAAAGTATTTTGTCTAACCCCCCAGGCATGAGTCGACGAAGCGTATTATTCCACGCGCGCCTCAAAGAGATGTCAGCAGAGCAAGAGAGTCCCGCTAGGCCCGATGTCTGCCTTTTTTTTTGGGGTGGGAAATCATCCAATGACATCTCCCACTCTGGGTCAGACTCTTACTGATTAAAACCCACCCCTGTTGCTTCCCTGCCTGAGTGCCCAGGAGAGTGTTTACTCTGTTACGAATTTATCCGCTATCCCTAGGCATGCAGGCACCGGCCATGATGGGCCCCGTCAGTAGTGGCTGTCAAAATCTCTTTAAGGCGCGCGTGTAACACTACGCGCCGTCGACTCACGGGCCTGGTGCTGATCGGACGGCGAGCTACCCATTACTCGCCGTCTGCAGGCCCAGGTCTACGGTGATGACAAACAAAAGATGAGTTTCAGCCACCACTGATGGGGGCCACGGGTTCCACGCACGTCTGAAAGAGATGTCAGCTATACCTGATGGGGCCTGTTAGGGCCGATGCCTGCCTCGGGTCGGATAATTTTGTAACAGAGTTCCCGCGGCCTTTGGCACTGAGGCAATTGAACGAACAGGGGTGGGTTTTATTCAGTAAAAGTCTGACACTCCACCCAGAGCGGGAGAAGTCATTGGATTATTTCACATCAAAAAAAAAAAGAAAGGTCCGTGCGGGTTGGTGGATGTCACATGTCTTCGAATTTTTGGTTCTAGCACATGCTGGTTTCTTCACGATGTTTTCCTTCACCGTTTTGAGAGCAGTGGTGATGAAATAAATTACACAGCCTGCTTGGGTTTGAACCCACGACGTATAACTCGTAAGTCAGAACCGTAACCACTGGGCTACCACAGCTCCTACTAGGCCAAGACATTCATCATTATCATCATCATCATCATCATTTCAGCCAAAAGACGTCCACTGCTGGACATAGGCCTCCCCCAAGTGTCGCCACAATGATCGGTTCTGTGCGTCTCGCATCCATCGGCAACCCACGACCTTCACCAGGTCATCGGTCCATCTTGTGGGAGGCCTTCCAACGCTGCGTCTTCCGGCACGCGGTCGCTATTCCAGAACTTTTAGGCCTCATCGACCATCTGTTCTGCGAGCAATGTGGGCTGCCCACGACATTAATATTATAAAAAAATCTAATTTTTCAGGTTTCGAAACCACAATTAAACGAATAACAATCCTCGTTACCTAGAACTCTGGACAAAAATAATTATATTTGTTAGGGAAGCCGCTAAAATGAAGCAAAGTACGTATATTACTAAGTCCCCGACTGTTTGCGTCATAACAAGATAAAAACTCTGTAGGCATTTTAATCTCACGTTTTCGGACTTAATAAAGTTTAAGACAGACGCCGTGCAATATACTCTTGTTATGAGGTACGTTTTCGTACTTATTAATTTTTTTGTGTACCTACCTAGTTAATGTAGAAAAGTTTAGGATTTTTATTTATTTATTTATCACATGGAAAACCAACAGCTTTACATAAATGCAATAAGTAAACTAGAATAAGAGACATTAAGCCAATTATAGGTTTTCACGGCTAGCTATACAGTAATACAACAAGATATCAAGAAAAGAAGAGTATCAATCGCCAAATCGGCACCGCCAAACATAAGAAATAAACTACAATAAAATTAATTTAAATAAGAACTAACATTAACACTAAGAATGAATTTTCAATTTTGAAGAAATCAAGGTTCAGCCTATTGCGTACAGACAGATAGTTTTTTTTTTCATTTTGGACTGGGCTGTTTTTGGCTCCAAAGTATAAGATTCCAAATAGTTAGCACACCAATGTAGACAAAGGGATTGAAAGTTTGTAACAGGGGAAGTACTTATTCCACGCGGGCAAAGCTACTGGCAGAAGCTAGACCTGAATAAAATCAACAACTCTCGATTATTAGGCTACGGGATCGATACCACGGGGACTTAGTTTGTACTTTAGTTAGGTCCCGGGACTCTGTTATGGCGTCTCAAAATCATCGTTATTCCGTTTTAAGAGAGAGACCTCCGTCTCTGTACAGAAATGATAAATAGCATAATCAATGCCCGTCATCATTTCAGCCGAAAGACGCATGCTGCTGGACATAGGCCTCCCCCGGTCCAGTGCGTCTCGGATCCATCGCATTCTCTCGACCCACGCCAGAGCATTGGTCTATCTTGCCTTTCAACGCTGCGTCTTCCGGTATGCGATCGCCACTTCAGAATTTTTCGGCCCCATCGATCATCTTTTCTGCGAGCGACGTGATCTACCCACTGCCACTTAAGTTTGTCGATTATTTGGGCAATGCCGGTAACCTTGGTTCGCCAGCGGATAACTTTATTTCTGATTGGATCACGCAAACAAATTCTGAGCATCGCCCGTGGGCTGAACAAAATATAGGCCAACCCGTATAACGGGATCCGGCTAGGATCTAGAAGAAGAAGGTTGAAAAACATTATCCAAAAATCAAGTATGCAATGCCAACAACAGCTTAACGATTATACGAACACTTGATTCTTGGATATTGGCTAAAGAAAGTTTTTGCAACTTTTTCTTCAATAAAAAGAAGCTTGACCTATGTAACCTTTAGAAATACATAGGCAAGAGTACATACCAGAACTCTCCCTCAAATATTCGGAATTAGAGCCTAAAGATGTTGGCTCGCTGCCCAGAACAAGTTATTTTAAAAGGATCAATAAAGTACCTCAAGCACCATCAGTCTGTAGAGAGCATAAATTCTTTTCCAGACTGTGGTTTTGTTATCTTGTTTTAAAGAGGCTATGCAGCTCCAACTTCACTGCAATAGATAGTATGACAAAAAAAACTATTTGGTACGTTTGAATCATATTTTTAACCGACTTCCCAAAGGAGGAGGTTCTCAATTCGCCTGTATGTTTTTTTTTTTTCTGTATATATGTTACGCGATTTCTCCGTCAGTTGTGAACCAATTTTCAAAATTCTTTTTTATCTGGAAGAATATACTCCCGAGGTGGTCCCATATAAATTTTATCGAAATTGCTTCAGCACTTTTTGAGAAACTAAACAAAAACGGAAAATACGTGTACCTCGATGATGTTTTGGTGTTCTCCAAATGTTTAAATTCCACGTTCCATTATATTGAGGTTTTTGGTTCTGGGGTATAACAACTAAAAAGTGAAAAATAAAAAACTTTTTTACAAAAAAAACAACCGTTTCGGAAGTCGGTGTCAACTAACGAAGAAGTAAAATACAAACACCGACTTCCGAAATTAAAGTTATTTATTAATTTTTAGTGTATTTTTTTTTTGGAAGACGGTTGTTTTTTTTGTAAAAAAGTTTTTTCCTTTATCATGAACCACCAAAAAGCAAATTAAAAAAAAAACGAGTGTGTTTTAGACCACACGACTGAAGTAAAACTTCTTTAGCTCCATCTCTTCCGTTCGCCTCGCCCGATCACACTTTTCGTAACGCTCTCGTCACGCATTCACCAGCTTACTCTCCAAGTCAAGCATGCTTAAAGAAATTTTACTTCATAAAATCCATACCATACGTATACCATAATTATATTGCTTGAAATACCATATTTCTAGCAAATAAATTAATCTTTCTATCTACCTATCTATATAAGTAAACAAAAAATGTGGACGTTATAATGCATTGTTTTGAATAACGTCACATCTACGTCAAAAATGTACCACTTTTAACCAAGAAAAGACATAACAAGCCACTTCAGCAGGTGTATTCTCACTCAAATGACATCAATTTGATAGGCACTTTACAGTACATTGCTCGGTGGACATCGATTATAATAGGCACTACGTAGTACATTTTTGTTTTCCTATATGTCAAAGCAGCAATGTAGGTACTGCAAAGTGCCTATCATATTGATGTCAACTGAGATAGCGAACCTACTGATCTTTGATGCGTTTTTTCTTTGTCATGTTTTATTGGTTTCGTTTAGCAAAAAATATGTGTTAATTTTTATTTTTTGATAGTCTAACTTACGGACTAAATAGAATTATTATTTTTGAACGTAGGACTCAACCTTTTATATATTGAAAAAAATCAGCTGTTCCGTACATTTTCACGAGTTTTGCGAACATAAATGTAGGCAACAGCTGATTTTTTTTTCACGATTTCAAAGTTAAACCCATAGTAAAAGTTATTCAGTTCGATGGTCCAAAGCACTCCTTAATGTTTCGAGGGTTAATTTTTAACACCTCATATAAGTAGTAACTACAAATTGCTTGAACCCTCTTAGTAGGTAGGTTTTATCTAACTTTCAGTCTTTCCTTTTTTTTGGTCTTTAGAAATAACTGGCAAATCTGAAATCCAAAATCGGAAAAAAAATATCTGCCAGTGGCGTAAATCTTACTAACCCTCAATAGTAAAACTGATCTCTTTAGATTCTTTTTTACAAAAGCTGGTAAATTTGACACAGTTAATCTAGGAAATAGGTAGGTACACTTCAGCTTAGCTTTTTACCTTCTCGCATTGGTAATTAGGTCAAAAGAACCGCCGGCGCCGCCCGGCTCCAACTGAAGATAAATGGCACCAGAAAGGGACAAGGGGGCATCTTTGGAGAAGACTTTTATGCAATCTGGGGGTCCTAGAAGTAGAAATAGAGAAGAAAATGTTCTACTTCTAGGATATTTAAATTAATAAAAGATACTAACTAACCCATTACTTCCTCACAATTAATTAAGAAATTTTAATTGCAAGGAAGATGATTTCTAAAATTTTATTTATCATAATCCTTTTTCTCTCAGGTCTACAAAAGAATACTTCAATTCCTTTTTAGGTTTCCATACCCAAAGGGTCCAACCGGAACCCTGTTGCTGTCACTCACGAGTCCGTCTGTCCGTCATTTGTCACAAAATTTTGTTCCGAAGAATTTTTGAACTTCCCATTGACCTATAAACTTTTTCTTCGACCACATAATCGCTTACAATCAGGTTAAATAGTGGTCAAACGCGTGCCTGTCAAGAATAAATAAAAAATAAGCTAGAAATTTGGTGATAATGTTATTATTACGTATATTTTACTAACAAATAGGTACCAAAATATTAATTTTCCTCATATGGTACGGAACCCTAAACTTGCGAAGTCGGACACGCACTTCGACGGTTTTTATAACTAAACGCATACATTATAACTAACTCCTTCATTTAAAAACTACCCACAGACCTACCTACCTTATCTGAATTTCATTAACATTTTAAATTCCATTGTAACAAGTACTCTTTTCCACTCTCAATAAATATTCCGCTTAATTTAAAATGCAAAAAGGTTTTAAATCCACAGGAGTGGTATAACTTTCATGTGGATATAAAAATATTACTCTTTAATATACAGGAAGATGTACTTACATGAAATATTATGCCAGTTTTATTGGCACAAAAAGCAAAAGCAAACTTTCATTTGCATTTTTCGCCAACTAAAGAATAATTTACGCTACTGCCGTGTTTAACATGAATCGAAAAATAGTCTTCACAACTCGGCAGTGATTTTGAAAGACCTATCCAACGACACCCCACACTACACTATAGACTCTCGACTATAGAATAGGCGAGAAAAAAATCATTTCCACTACATGAGGTTCGATTTTCGTCTGTAATTTTTCAGTAGCATCCCTGAGTATAGATTGGATGCCAGTTGATTGCATTGGGCTCTCGCCCTGTTTCATGGGAATTAAACACCAAATCAAATCTGCCTAGCCTTTTCCCAACTGTCTTGGGGTCGGCTTCCAGTCTAACCGGATGCAGCTGAATACCAGTATTTTACATGGAGCGACTGCCTATCTGACCACCACAACCCAGTTACTGGGTAATACGATACTCCTTGGTAAGACTGGTTGCCTGACGTACTAGAGTAACGACTTTCAAAGATCCACGATTGACAGCCGGGACCAACGACTTAACGTGCTTTCCGAAGCACGGAGGAGTCTCGGTATGTAAAGATGGTCACCCATCCATGGACCAACCCCGGCAAGCGTAGCTTAACCTGATAGATCGACCCGTACGGCTGTTATTACTTTAGCCACGAGCTCCTTGGGGACCTCATGGGACTTAAACCTAATAATAATAATCGTTCCGACCGAATTTTGGATCATAGTGACCAATCTGAAATAAGATTTGCCCAGTACGTAGGAGATATATAGTACACAAGTGTGTTCACAGACACAGCTGCACTCTCTGTTCCTTCACTCTCATAGTCCGATGTGATGACAATCTGCCACGACCGGGGAGAGAAGAAAAAAACATTATTTTGTAAAACTTAGCATCTTTGATTATGATACAGTTGTTAATAAAAATTTAAACTAAGGATAGCTGTCATCTCAAACACTCTGAAAATTTGATTAAAATATTATAGCCACAGCAACAATAACTGAAGACTCTCCATCTGAATGATTAATAACCCAAAACAGAACTTACTTCTTCGGCATAAGTTTGACAATGGCGTAGACATGGTATTACAAAGTACGATAAGATGTCTCTATTATCTACGGAATAGTAAGTTCGTTAACTTTGTAGTCGAATATGGTGTAGGAGTAATCTTAGAAGCTATAATTAACGTCAATTTGGAAGACGAACTATTGTCTCGGTTCAAAGACATGTAGCATAGTGAGTATTTAAAGGTATTGGAGCTCTCATTCTCGAGCTACTGTGTCACGTTGCACGGGACGTAGGAGTGACTCGATGAGAAAGACTGTAGGAGTACCGTCTTACTGGACACGTAGAGGACGACCGTAGAGAAGGAGTTGAATTAGGATAAACGCACGACGAGTTAAGAAGTATATTTCAATATTTAAAGTAGGCTAGATTATTATGTAGCACTTATTAATCGTACATATACCATACATTGTGAATAGGTACGTATTCAAATTGTATTATTCTCAGGACACATACATGCCTGAACGTACCTGGTTATAAAAGCTGCACTTCACTGATAAAATGATAAATGAAATTGTACACGTCAACATTCTTTTTTTAGCTATATGAGGCCGGTGTTTCTTAGCTGACCAACCTGAGAAGAAACACCGAAACAAACTCAGAGGTCAAAGTCTCTTTTAAAGTATTCAAATCCATACAATATGTACTTGTCAAATCATATGAGAACCATGTACGTTTATGTCTGGGATGAGCTTTTGAACTTAACTTAAAACCACTAAGAAGCTCAATGACTTGACGAACAATACCAAAGAAAGGACATTTGGGTAGGCCGCAAAAGTACTCAAACTGTCAGACAACGTTAAAAATTACTGTAAAAAGGAAGAGAAAATAATAATAACCCCCATAGTCCTCACATTTACAATAATTAAGTAATGAAAAAAAAAAATATATTACTTTACAAAGTAAATATTCATGTCAAACAAAATAGTTATAATAAAATCTCAATCAAAATAAAAATAAATATTATACTTTACAAAGTATTCAAGTAAAAAAAAATACACTGTTCTAGTAACTCTTATAAACTAAACAATGATAAGAGGGAGCTTATTCTAGCTCGGTAGCTGAATCTGAACTGAGTTTTAAAATAAAAACAGAGGCTAGTAAAATGTAGAGGTTCAATTATGTTCTTTTGTGGCGAATCCTCACAGACAATCCTTACTTCGGATCGCTACATGTTTGCGTCTGGGTGCTCCGAGTGGAGCTCCACATCGCTGTCAATGCGGTGAAGCAGTCGACCGCCACGGACACCATGGCCTATCTTGCGGTAGGAGCGCTGGTCGGATAGCATGGCACGCCAGCATTAATGACATCATCCGTCGGGCTCTTGTCACCGCCGGGGTGCCAGCTGTTTTAGAACCCATATGCTTGGCACGTGACGATGGGAAGAGGTCAACAGAATGACCATAATGCCTTGGAAGTTGGGTAGGACTTTGGTGTGGGATGCAACATGTGTCGACACCCTTGCGCCATCCCATCTTCTTAGCACGGCGGGCCGTGCTGGGGCGGCTGCTGCTGGTGCAGAAACCTCAAACGGCGCAAATATAACAACCTTATTGGGAGTTACATGTTTGAGCCGTTTGGGGTTGAAACACTAGGGCCATGGGGTCCGAGTGCTCATTGAGTTTTTCGGCATATCAGCAAGTTGTTAGTCGAATCTTCACGTGACCGGAGGGCTGGGCTTTTTTTTGGCCAACGAATCAGCATTGCTATTCAACGTGGCAATGCTGCTAGCGTTCTGGGCACTTTTTCCATTAACAGCGATGTGGATGAATTTTTTGATGCCCAGTGAGTTGTTTTCATACGCATTTGTACATGTTAAGTATTATTGTTAGTTTGTATATATAAGACTGAAATATTATGAATACATTGTTAGAATGATATAAATTGACAGTAAGTGAGCGCATTCTGCTTACCCGTATAATAATATATTATGCTTTAGTAGAGGATATAATGACCACAATAGAAGAAGTGACTTTGCAATGTCTAATAATTATGTAAGTCGATTAGTTAATAAGAGGAGGATGCGATGCCAATTCGAACGCTTTCTGTGAGGCTAGTTGGATGATTTCCCAAAAAAAATAAAAAAAAAATTTAGAGAAGGCAAGTATTATTATTTAATTTATTATTATTATTGATTTATATAATTTATTTTAAGTTACAAATTTTCAAATTATTTTGCTATTTTTAATTAACAAATAATTAAATCTAAATTTATTTTAATTTCTCAATATTTATTCATAAATGTTTTAACTCTTTCAATTCTGTATGCATGTAATTGGCAAGAAATATAAGGCTTTTATATTTTTTTTTATTTTTTATTTTATTTAAGTATTATTGGAATTTCAAATTGAAAAAGGTAGGCACGAACGTAATTTGGAATAGAGGTCATAAAATAAACAAGGCTTTAACACTGCCTTGTTACAACTGTAAGCAAGATTTAATGATTCACAATCTATGAAGTGAAGTGTGGTGAAGTAAGTACTTTACCTACTACGTTTACGAAAATGGGAACAGCATGTCATTCCTTTGAACATCATAGAAACGCGCAATTTTAAAAATAATTTATTTTGCTCGTTTATTTTGCGTAAAATCTTGTTTTCTTGGGACAAGCCCGCGACACTATTCCCGATCACTTCAACTCGAATAAAAGTGGCGAGACACCAGAAAAATGCAGAGGCAATCAAGCTCGACGGGTCCCAGAGTTACACTTACACTGTCTTGGGTCCCGCAACGAAATTAATCAGAAAAGAACAACGGAGTAGTAAGAAAAACATAATTTCCACTTCCCTCCTTATCAAGCAGGAGCCAGAATAAAGCTAGAACAATACGCACGAAGCGTTTTGCGTAATGTCAGTGTATTTTTTGATGACAACCACAAATGGTTATATTGTATTGTAAATATATAGTCTTCAAAATATAGTCTCAAAATATTCCCATAAGAATTTTCATTTTCGACTGAGAATTAATCCTTTAAAACCGTTTAATCCAAGAATATGGAAATATTGCACAAGCTCCCTAGAACTTTCCGTATGAGGACCGTTTTCTCACCGTAATCTGTGAACTGAGGTTAACTACCTAATTAAATAGTTGACCCAGAGGGTGCAGGGATCGTAAACTGTGCAGGAACAGTACAGGGATCACAAATCCCCCTTAAAAGGACTTTGATAACACTTTACGGGGTACAGGGGTAGCGGCATATCACAACAAAGAAGTTTTTATTAAAGTTATAAGGGTGGTAACTTTGGGTAAAGAACTGAAGGAAATGTAAGAATATCTTCGCCGAGTTGTTTCTTCGAAACGATTCAAGATAAGGAGTTTGACTGACCTATCTATTAATCGGTGCCGTTTTTGGGAAGGGGACTGATTTATTTTGGGCGTTAATGTTTTGAAATAAAATGTTTATTGGTTAATGAAAATAGAACAATAATTGCCATAATATATATAACAGCGATCGATAAAAAGATCAGCTTTTTGGTTTGCTGAAATTTTGCCGCCTTGGGTAGCGGACTAAGTTTTATTTTCGGCATTAATGTTTTAAATTAAAATGTTGATTGGTTAATGATTCGCTAACTGAATAATAATAACCGTGATCTAAGATATAATTGCGATCGAAGAAAAGACCAGCTTTTGGGAAGCGGACTGAATTTTATTTTGGACATTAATGAAATTGTTTATTAGTTAGTATTTATTGGTTGATGATTCGCAAACAAAATATTTGTTTCCGTTATCTAAGCTATAATAGCGATCAAAGTAAAGACCAGTTTTAAAAAAAAAATATTAATAATAACAGCAGTACAGCGTGACAAGTACCTACCCACTGTTGGGAAATACATTTATTTTGTAACTTGGACTCATTTTTATTTAACTAATTCTCGCAAGAAAGTCGGAAAAACCGTTTCTTTTTTAAAAGTCGTTTGGACCAGATTGGGATTTGTCACACAATGCCACACTTCGTCGACCCCATCCTCTCCCCTTAACGTGTGAAGTAATTTATGAATAGCCCCTAAGTAATGTATTAACATCGAAATCCTTTACAACTTCATATTTTCTAAGCCATCCAATCCAAATATTATAAGAAAGTTTGACGACACGGTTTGCGCAGTGGTTGAGCGTTAGACTACTGCGCTGCGTGTCGCGGGTTCGATTCCCGCACGGAAAGAATATTTGTATGACCTGCAGATAGTTGTTCCGGGTCTAGGTGTCTTGTGTATGTGAGTATACATGTTTGTGAACGCACCCACGATACAGGAGTAATTCCTAGTGTGGAACAAGGTTTTTTTTATTTTTTAAATAAAAAAGTTAGGTTGATCAACATCGTATTCATACGACTGGATTCGTTGAAAGCTGAGTGCTCGTGAGTGCATTGTAATTTTTATACCTAGCACCGAAAATCATTCGCCAGGAAATCTGTACCTCTGTTACCGGATGAAAGAAGTTCTGTAATAGTAGAAACTAGACGAAAGTATGACAATTGTCAAGCTTTTACAACTGTAACGCGAAATTTTTCATGATTTTATTTCAGTTAGGATAATCAGCACAAATGTAAAATTGTTTATTGGAATATTTATGGTAATGGAATCTTTATAAATGTTCACTGAATATAATAATAATATTTTTTTTCTATTCCATTTATAATCGCAAAAACCCATTCTTTTTACCCAAAATCGGACTTAATATTACCGTACAGGAAGCCTAAACTGAAAAATTACAAAAAAACCCAAACAAATAAAGTAAACAAAAAAGAGTATAGATCCACTCCGACCGAACTTAGACCCCGTTTACCACGGTTACCCATGCACGAAAAAAATAGGGCGTTGGTGTGTGCTTTGGACTCGCTGCTTAAAAACATCTTTGAAAGCAGCAAGAACCTCGATAAAATCACCATTGATCCATCAGATGTAGCCAAAGCGGTTCGTCCGTTACCGAGCTGGAAATCTCCGGGACCGGATGGACTGCACAACCGGTGTCACCCACCTGCTCCATAAGTCAGATAGTCCCGCGGAACCCAAGAATAATAGGCCGATTACATGTTTGTCAACGGTCCATAAACTTCTTACATCCATCCTGAGAGCAAAAATTAATCTGCACATTGAGAATAATTCAATTATGTCTGCCTCTCAGAAGGGATGTCGGAACGGGTTCCGCGGTACTAAGGAGCTACTCCTCATAGACATGGCCATAAGCCAGCAGGATCGTCGTCGATCCCACAAGGATTTGTCGACATGCTGGACAGATTATAAGAAGGCCTACGACTCTGTTCCACATACATGGCTCATGGGGGTGTTGGAGTTGTACAAAATAGATGCAACTCTCCGCACCTTCCTTGGGTCATGTTTGGGGCAATGGAAGACAGTCCTTCGCTATCCACGATGTCGACCAATCCAGGGGAGTGATGAGCCTATATTGAGATTAAACGGGGAATATTTCAGGGCAACAGTTTTGAGTCCACTTTGGTTCTGCTTAGCCCTGAATCCTCTAAGCATATTGCTGGAGGATTCAGGCCTAGGCTATCGGTTGAGAAGAGGTGGTCAGGCCATATCTCACCTTCTTTACATGGATGATCTGAAACTCCTTGCCCCCAACAATTTGCGACTGATGGAGTTACTGAAGGTAACTGAAGCTTTCAGTAGCGCCATCAGGATGGAATTTGGTGTGGACAAATGTGCAGTCATGCATGTAAAGCGAGGAGGGATTCCAGAAATCCGAAGGGATTCAACTCTCGGATTCCATAAACCTTAGATCCCTCTCCTCGACCGAAACATACAAATATTTGGGTATGTCGGAAGTGTTTTTTTTTTATACGAGTATGGGACAAGCCCGCCACACTATTCCCAAACCAGAAAACAAAAATAAAAAAAATGTCGGAAGCGTTAGGCATTAACGTTACTGACATGAAGCAATCGCTGCAGGAGCGCTTCTTTGGCCGCTTGAAAAAGCTATTTAATAGCCTTTTGTCAGGCGGAAATAAGGTGCGCGCCTTCAACGGTTGGGTCATGCCGGTTTTGATGTACTCTATCGGCATACTCAAATGGACTCAGAACGAGCTAGACGCCCTGGATAGGAGGGTCCGTACGCTGATGACCGCAAACCGGATGCATCACCCACGATCATCGGTGATGATACTGTATATCCCGCGGAAATGTGGAGGTTGAGGTTTTTTAAATGCGAAGACTCTCCACAACCGCGAGGTGTGCATCCTCACAGAATATTTTCTTGAAACCGACGTGGGTATGCACCGCGATGTGGTTGCAGTGGACAAGGGACTCACCCCGTTGTCCATGGCTAAAGAGAACTGGCGCAAACCTGTAATACTCACTACTGATGACTGCAAGGAGATATGGAAAGGCAAGAGGCTTCACGGGCGCTTTTATCGGGCCCTTCATGGGCCTGATGTAGATTGCTTGGCGTCCGTGGCCTGGCTACGTTTCAGTGACCTCTTCGGGGAAACCGAAGGCTTTGTCTGTGCGATTATGGATGAAGTTATCTCGAATAACTACCGGAGGCATACCATGAATGACGGGACGGTTGACGTGTGTCGGGCATGCCACCGTCCGGGTGAGTCCATCAGACATATTATCTCTGGTTGTTCTCGTCTTGCTAACAGCGAGTATGTGCACAGGCATAACCAAGTGGCCAGGATTATTCATCCGCAGCTTGCTTTAAAATACAAACTTGTGGATGCTGAGGTGCCGTATTACAAAGTATGTGCCCGACCCAGTTCTCGAAAATGACCATGTCACGTTGTACTGGGATCGGTCTATCATCACTGACAGGACTATTGTTGCCAATAAGCCGGATATAGTGGTGATAGACCGATTAGCGCGCCGCACAATGATAATCGATGTCACCATCCCACATGACGGCACATGACAGGCCGGTGGTGCTAGATGCGCAGACAATGTGCCACATGTATGTCTGAATAATGTACCCTTAGACAGGGTAAATAATTTTAAATATCTAGGGCATATAGTCACGGCTGACCTCAGGGATCATGCTGATTTGGAACGGGAACGAAGGGCTGTATCTAAGAGAGCTAATATGCTGGCTCGCAGGTTTGCGCGGTGTTCGGATGACGTAAAAATAACTCTTTTCCGAGCATATTGCACGTCTATGTACACTTGCAGCCTGTGGGCTAATTACACGCAGAAAAACTACAGCACCCTTCGTGTCCAATTTAATAACGCTTTCAGGGCGGTTTTGGGTCTGCCCCGCTACTGTAGCGCTTCAGGTATGTTCGCATTGGCACGCACGGACTGTTTCCATGCGACCATACGGAAGCGATGCGCGTCTCTTGTGCGCAGAGTGCGGGCCAGCACCAATACCGTTCTGAAAATGATAGCAAATAGGTTGGACTGTCCTTATGTGCGACTCTGCTGTGACATACAAGTTACATATAGTGTCGCATATAAGAGACTACTGTAATTAATTTTAATGAATTGAATGTGATGTATTTATGCTAATTAATTTTTGATAATGTATTGTATGTATGTAATCTCGTGACGACATATTGTGTAATTATTATTTTTTCTGATATGGGTTACCTGAAGTAAATATTTTTTTTTTTTTTTTTTAATTGTGAGGAGGTTCCTGTCTCTGGAGCCTTTACCACCGGTAGGTTCGACCCTGCTACCGATAGCGGTAGAGTTTTTTTAATAAGTTTTCTTTTAAAAATATTTAAAAATGTTAATAATATGTGTAAAAATAAATATACGAAATAATAATAATATTTATTTATTTGTACATTTTACACACAGTTACATGGTATAAAAATAAAACAGATAAAATTATACAAACGATGAGCATGGAAGTAAAAATGAACAAATTGACTCCTAAACTAAGTAAAAAAAAATACTTGTGTCTCAGGAGAACTATGACTCCTGAGATACAAGTATTTTACCTCTGAGATGACTATTACAACAGTTACAAACAGTTAGTAGTATACGAGGACGTGTAACAGTATAGGAAAAAAAATATATCAATAGTAATTGTTGTTTAGTTAATATTTTATCCCGGTTAACGACGGTTTTGAGGAATAGATTCCTCAAGAACCGTGCATTTGGTTCTTGAGAAATCTATTCCTCAAGACCACCCTGCACCATAATGCAGGAGCAAAGCCATGGAAAACGGCTTGTTCATTCATACAATAAAATTATAAACAACGCTTTTTTTCTTTCAAAAGGTACTGTAGGTAACTCGTAGTAAAAACTTCTCAGTTTAATGGTCAACGTCTTTCTTCTTAAGACCAAAAAAATACTGACTTCTTTCTAAAATACAATAAATAAAAATTAAATAGCCAATGTTAAAGAATTCCATGGAACGATAGAACGTACAAAAAACAGAACAGACTTCAAACGCTCGAAGCTTTTAAGCAAAAAAGCAGCTCAAACGGAATTCCGGATCCGAAAGATATCCAAAGATAAGGAAGGAAACCGGACGGATAACGTTTGAGGACTCGGAAGGAGGCTTTGAAGGTACAGCTTACACAAAAACGTGGGTCCTCTTTAAACAATCGGACCTTAGGGTCTAAATTACGTCCACTTTGGTGGCGTCCCAATGAGGGCTTAGGTATGTTTATTATTTTGCGGACCTCACTGGAGTGTTTAAATTAATGAAAATGTTTTGTAGAACAGGGGTTCAACATGTGGCTGTATTTAATTAAATAAGTGAAGTCCGGACAGCGAACCTTCCTGGTAATCATCTGACTTATTTTGTGTTGAGGTCGGTTATGGCATTTCTATTTTAGTAATTCAGTTTAAAAATTTCTAACTGTAAACTTTTTAATTACGGTGAAATTTTTCGTCCTGTTCCTAATACGTCCCATTACTCAATTCATTCAACTGATTTGCATGACATAACACAGAAATCAACATTAAACAAGATTGTTTTGCTAACTTATTAAACCCTGCGTCTTCAAAATAAAAGTACTCATAGCTAAATCTGCAAAATAGTCTCAGTACATGAATATGTTACTTTATCATCTTCTTATAACGTTTGAGGACTCGGAAGGAGGTTTTGAGGCTTTCATAACTCTTTCTTCATCAGCCACTAATACCTGCAACACAGTTTTTACTAGCGCAGGTGCTAGGGAATCCTATAATCCAGATTGTATCCATTACGTCAATAAATAATAATTATTATTATCTTCAAGGTAGACCGATGACCTGGTTAAGGTCACAAGAGTCTACTGACTAACTAACTTGATGGCTCTAGAATAAACATTTGACACTATTCATGACGTAGGTGCAGTGATAGGTAGCCCCGTGGTACAAGTTGAAGGTCGTGGGTTTCGTTACCACTACTTTCAAAACGGCGAAGGAAAGACATTTGTGATATCCATCACCACGCATTGGGTCTGCATGGTGGATCACGGCCCATACCTTCTTACAGAGAGAAATGTGTTAAGAAGGCTGATTATGTTATTACGCTATATGCACGAATGTTCTACGAAGGGCTAATATCTGCATCATTGAGGCTTATCTAATGAGTCATCAGCTGCGCTGGTCTGGACACGTTGTAAGGATGCCTGACGAGAGGGTGGCTAAACGCATCTTCTTTTCTGAACTCAAGGATGGCAAGCGAGTCAAGGCAAAAAGCTCCTCAGATATAAGGACGTTCAGAATAGACAATTAAGAGATGCAATATACAACCCTCTCGCTGGAAGGAGATGGAAAGGATAGACCTGGTTATAGAGGTTTAATGAAACAAAACGTCTACACTTTTGAAGACCAGCGAAAAACAGATCTCGACACCAGGCGAGAGATCATCAAAAATAATCCGCCCTCCAACATACAATACCATTACGACGGTGTTTTAACGTGGCCGCACTGTGCACGCACCTTCATAGCCACGATAGGCTATATTAGCCATATCAGAGTACATGATCGCAACCAATAGTCGCACAGAAACCAGTCACCGTAGCCGAAATCGGCATGGGATATATACATATATACGGTACATTATATGCATTCCATAAGGTCAGATGGTCTTATGATAGTAACACACAACAGTAGCGCCACGTATACCCGTTATAAATCAATACGAAAAGATGCATTCACCCATAAAACCAATATATAATTTATAAGTTATTATTGACATCGAAGCTGATTTCTCCGAGGAATGCCACAGGAGACTCCTCTGTGTACGGACTAACTGTCTAGTTTCAGATTATTGTTCTAGTACAAGTTATAATTTGATTGACAATATGTTGGGGTTTGACGTAAAGTTAGCGGTATTGGTCTTGTGATTTAACTTTGTGTTTTATTGTAGAGTGAGAGGGGTGTTATAGGTTTGACCGCTATGTCTGCTGCTGCAGCAGCTATGTCGCTGTCTGCTCCTAAATGGGTGAACCGATTTGAAAGCGATTTTTTTTTTAATTTGAAAACAGGTTTTCTAGCGATGGTTCTTAGACATGTTTTATCAAAATCGGTTCAGACGTTTTAAGGTCATCAGCTCTTTTGTGTTTTTTACACAACAAAGCAAGTCGTGTTCTCAAAGAGTCAAAAAAACGCAAGTTTGGTTTGGATTGTGATTGCTATATTCAAAAAAACTCTTAAGGGAAAACAAAGAGGATATCTTTTATTAACATTTAATTTTTTCAGCTGTTTTATCTACGCCATTAATGGAACTCTGTAAAATTCTGTTACTTCCGCAAATATTATAAACATAATTATGTGAAAGTTTGGATCATAAAACATGGTTAGAAAAATAACGTCTGACAACGTAGATATAAGCAAAATTTCATGTTCAGTGGTTTAGAAGTGAAAAGGTAACAAATAAACAAACCTTCTTTAGCATTTAGGTATAATACTAAGATTAGGAAGTTCTGTTTTATCGAAATTGCCTTCATTCTAAAACTTTTCTACTAACATTTTATTCTACCTACAAGTTACTGTCACCTCATTATTTCCCCCATAACAAGTCAAAGTTACTTCTGTCTTGATAAATCAAGTTATGTTGCCAACTAAATAGATTTCTGTATTGACTGATTTAATTTATAGCTATCTGAGGTATTCTGGTTTGACATAGAGATTTTATTCAATTCATTTATTTGTAGGAAGGATATTATTAATTTTGAACATTCTTCATTTATGCTAAAGTGAGTCTATTTTTGTGATAAGAACCTTGTTAGCCAAGTTCCTGTGTAGATACTTGGCTTATCTCTATTGAGATTGGCTAAATATTTCGTAAGAAAGGTACTTGGCTAATCTCTCTCAAGACTGGCCAAATATATCCTGCGTAGGTACTTGGCTAATCTCTATCAAGACTGGCCAAATATATCCTGCGTTACCTACGCAGGATATATCTGTATCGAGATTGGCCACCTTAAACAAATTCGGTCGAAAGGATTATTATTATTTAGGCTCGGTGCAAAATGTCTTCTTTTCCATACTTCTCTATTAGTCGTTATATCAGCAGTTAGCCCTTTTATACCCGTTTTATTCTTTCACACCGTTAAATTGGTCTTCACCTTCACCCAGAACTTTATTTGCGAGATTTTCCTTAATCAGACTAATTTAGACGATTGTAAACATGAAATTTTGATATAGGTAAACGTAAGAGATATTATTATTCTTTTAAATCCAGAAGATTAGAGGGGCCCATACCCAGCAGTGGGCGAATATGTGAATGATTATGGTATTAATGATGCAAACAATTGCCTATACAATTGGTTACGAAACAAAAAGGCCAACACCAAACAGAAGGATCATTTCAACACTTCAATTTAAAAACGAACATCCACAATTCTCCCAAATGAACCCGAGGAATAATTCCATTCATCATTTTAATTTCGTCTGACCGCAATAACACAACCGGCGACCCATATCGTGGCAGTAAAAGTTTCACGACGAGCTGAAGGTACATAAAGTAGGGTTTAGTGGCAATTAGCCGATAGTTCATCAGCACTGGCAATAAAGTGTGTTCGAAGACAGGCGTTGTAAGTGACAGGCGGTTTTCTTGGAGAAAAACGTGAGAAAAAGAAAGTTTTTGTACATACAGTGTTACTGAAAACGGGCCTGCGGACGGCGAGTAATAGGTAGCTCACAATCCGATTAGGACCAGGCCCGAGAGTCGACGGCACGTAATGTTCCACGCGCGCCTCTAAGAGATGTCAACCACCACTGACGGGGCCCGTCATGGCCGATGCGTGCCAAAGTATCGCGGTTAAATTCATAACAGAGTTACCACGCCCCTGGGCACTCAGGCAAGGATGGAACAGGGGTGGCTTTTAGTCAAAAGAGTTTGACACGCCCTCTCGCTCTACCCAGAGCGGGAGAAGTCATTGGATGATTTCACACCCAACCAAAAAATAAATAATAGGTGGTCATTTAGTTTAAGGTAGTAATCCTGCCCATTGAAATGAACAAATTCCCTCAAGAAAATATAATAATACAAGCTTCTGCCAGCGGCTTCGCTCGCGTGGTATTAGTACCCCCCCTGAAATTATAGCCTATGTGTTATTCTGGTGCATAAGCAATATTTCTGTCATCATCTTTATTCAAAATACCGTTACAGACACTAAGCTGCATGGTCCTCCTATAGCATAATGTGAATGCGAGAACTATGTATGTCGTTATATTCATGTAGATTTTATGATTGTCTGGCAGTTTGAGTATTTTGCGGCCTACCCAAATATCCTTACTTTGTACGTCGATTCGTTGAGCTCCTCAAAGTTCTGAGTTGAGCTTCACGATAACTGACAAATGCTTGCACTGTCTGGACAGGTCCACTTAAATTTGCGTGTTGCTTTTCTCAAAAGCTCATCCCAGATATTAACGTACATGGTTCTCATATGATTTGACCAGTAAACACCGGCCTCATCTAGCTAAAATTGACAAAATATAAATGTTGACGTGTAAAAGTGTTGTTAAAACCTACTTACAAAATAAAATCATTTATCATCATCATCATCATCATTTCAGCCGAAAGACGTCCACTGCTGGACATAGGCCTCCCACAAATGTCACCACATTGACTCCGCGCGCGTTGGAAGGCCTCCAACAAGGAGGACCGATGACCTGGTGAAAGTCGCGGGTAGCCGATGGATGCGAGACGCAGAGGACCGGTCATGTTTCTGAAGTTTCATCAAAATCCGTTCAGTAGTTTTTTCATGAAAGAGTAACAAACATACATCCTCATAAATTTTCACATTCATAATAATAATAATAATAGAATTAATTCCCAATAAAAAATTGACTTTCCGTAAACATTATCACCAGTTAGTCACAATTAATATGGGAGCACCAATTTTTTCCAGTTCTGCCAGTAAACTATGAAATTGAGCAAAAAAAAAAATACATACGAGTATGTTTTGGTATGATTGGCAGACATTTAAATATTTCAAAAGGAAACGTACCTACTCGTATGTGCGTAGTTACAACATACCCGCATTGGAATAAGGGTTAACTTTATGTGTGTATGAATGAAACATCAGTTGTCTATGCGGCGTAAAATCCCAGCAAAGTCTTCTTCTGCAATCTCATGGCGTTAAGACAAGGTCGTAGACAAGTTTCAAAATAAAGCTGTGTATAAAAACCGGCAAAGAGCGAGTTGGACTCCGTACCATCGTATAAGATTATACGCGTCTACTTGTTGTTATTATGAAGATCGAAAAGACACGTTTTTAGTAGCGGCCTCCTTTAATTTTAATTCATTTATTGTAAAGCGGCAACAGATATTCCGTGAAAATTTCAACTGTCTATCTATTACGGATCATGAGATACAGCCCGCTGACAGATAGACGGGCGGACGGACGGACAGCAGAGGCTTAGTAATAGGGTCCTAGTTGATAGCCTTCGGATCCTAAAAAGTATCGTAAAAACATTACTTACATGTAATTTATCTTACCTGCCAATACTAATGCACTATTGCGATCTCAAATTTAAGGTAACGAGCAGATTTATTTACGTGGCTGGAGGAAAATCGCGTTATACCATTAAAGTTAATGCTCCAAGGAGCAGTACACCTCTTTGCAGTATTTTATACTTTAGTACTTTTTGTTTTTATAATTTCTCCATTGATAAGAATTTGTTCTTATACGGTTTGCTATGTGATATACAGTTTCTTTGGTTGAAAAAAAGTTGGCCGTCACGGGACGCCCGGTAGATGTTAAACATCTATTTTAATATTCAAAATTGTTGTTGTTGTTTGTTGGTTGTTGTTGTTGGTTGTTGTTGTTACAAGACAAGACTATAATCACACAGAATCAATATTAACCTACATAACCTAGCACATGCACACAAACACACATACATACACACACATACACATACATACACATATACCTTTAGGAATAAAGAATTGAGTTCATTATTTGATATTAAATTGATTTTAATTTGATTTAAGTTTCATTTTAATTTGATTTTCATTTAGTCTTAATTCTATTTTAATTTGATTATAGTTTGATTTTAATTAGATTTTAAATTTATTTTATTTTATTTCAACTTTAATTTTATTTGATTGTAATTTTATTTCATTCAATTTTACTTACCTACCATTCATTTCCTGATAATTGTTTAATTGTGGGTAGATCGACAACTCCTCACTTAATAAAAAGGTAATAGTAAAACATAACCTTATGGCCGTCCACTGTCTCTTACGATACAGGCATACCCTAGTTCAAAAGACAGGGTATCGTAAATCGTCAACAGATGTACCATGTACTTACACCAGCATGTTCTACCATATGTTTGTTACATAACTTTGTATAACTTTCTTGTAACTAGTTTAAGTTTGGTTTTCACACCATCTGTACCTTCTTGATCAATAAAAAGTTATTATTATTATTATGATACAACACACAACTAAAACAAAAACTTGTTGTAGTTGTGTTACTTTTTTAACTGACTTCGAAAAAGGAGGAGGTTCTATATTCGACTGTATGTATGTATTTTTTTTTATGTATGTCCACCGATTTCTCTGTCATTGACGATTTTCAAAATTCTTTTTTTATTCGAAGGAATATACTCCCGAGTTGGTCAAATATAAATTTTATCGAAATTGCTTCAGCGCTTTTTGAAAAACTGAACAAAAACGAAAAATACGTATACATAGATGAATTTTGGTTGTATGTTTAAATTCCACGTTCCATAGAATTGCGGTTTTTAGTTCAGGGGTATAACAACTAAAAAGAGAAAAATAAAAAACGTCTTTACAAAAAAAACAACCGATTTGCAAAAAAGAAAATACACTAAAAATTAAAAAATAACTTTAATTTCGGCAGTCGGTGTCAAAAAACGAAGAAATAAAATACTAACAGTTTTTTTTGTAAAAAAGTTTTTTTTGCATGTTTCTAGGGAACAGGGAGTCGAAAGCGGCGGCGTAGTGCCCATCGTGCCACGACGCTTGCCGTTTCCGTCATGGCATTCGAGTCGATTTTGCCTGCCAAGCCGCGCCAATAGATGTTTCACATCAAAAACTACCTTTTCTAGTGGTTACTGATGAGTGAGGCGATGGGTCCGATTTCTGCGTACAAAGTGTTGTTGTGTTTTATCTCAAATTTCTCAGTAGCTGCCATTTTTTTTTGAGAAACTCATGGACACTACGCCTAGGGAGAACGGAGTGTCATTTCGGATTCCTACCGACTAAATCCCCACAATTCCTAAAAGTACCATGAGTCAGGGGCCCAGGATACAAATAAATTCACGCGCACTCCCAATGGCATCGGCTTACCATTGCTAGTGGTTCCCATCAACTAGTGAGGCCAATACGACCGCACATACTGCCTTAAAGGCGCAAACAAATGCGCGCCACATTTTTAGGTCTGACTGGTCAGGCGACGACGCAACCTCAAGTTCGCCACATGCAAGCCCCTCAGTAGCCCTCTGAAGTCTAGTTTGCTGTCCGGTTAATGACATCAGATGGAACTCATAAAAACATAACTTAACTTCTTAGAACTAAGTCATAACTTTACTTAAATTCATAAAATCATAACTTAACTACGATTGCCGGGGTTGGTCCATGGATGGGTGACCATATTTACATATCGAGACTCTTCCGTGCTTCGGAAAGCACGTTAAGCCGTTGGTCCCGGCTATCAATCGTGGATCTTTGATTGTCGTTACGGGTCGTCAGAAGTCCGAAAGTCTGACAATCAGTCTTACAAAAGGGTATCGTATTACCCAGTAACTGGGTTGTGGAGGTCAGATAGGCAGTCGCTCCATGTAAAATACTGGTATTCAGCTGCATCCGATTAGACTGGAAGCCAACCCCAAGATAGTTGGGAAAAGGCTAGACAGATTGAATAAGTACACCTTTCCTAACCCTGCGGGCAATCCAGGCATGATGTTATGTTATGTAAAGACAATAAACTATCTGAAAGCTATAAATATTTTTTTCTCGAGTGAACTCCTTCAGTTAATCTGCATACGGATCCCAGTTGCATATCTAAATAGTGACGAATCCACTTCAGTAAATTGACCTACTTACATTTAAATTCTACAGCGTAAGCAAGCTCGATGTAAATATAAAAGTATAATAATCGGAAATGCCATTTCAACCGTCAGGATATTCAAATTCGTTCCGCATTTATCGAGATTGTGTGATAAATAAATTTGTTTTGGCACAAACATGGCTCGCGTGACACTGTCAAATTGTGCTGTAATAATAAATTTAATTATTTATGTATTGGTATGAGGTAGAGGTTTATTATTTTTAACCCGCTTTTATAAGCTTTGTATATATCTATGTAACGGAATCTTTGAACGGGATTTTCACCCACTTCAAAACGTTGGATTGAATTGAAACTTCGCACACTTATCAAGAACCGATGACAATGCATGGTTAGCTAAGTGACGGCATTCTAAATCAATTACTTTTATTTATATATTTATTCATTTCAACAATCGGTTAACAGAAATCCATAGTTTTAGTAACATACCTTATATCTAGTGTTAGTACATACTTAAATAAAAAAAGTATAGACAATTTGAGTTATAGAAGTATTTTGAACAGAAGATGAACTTACGAAGTTTCTTACCCGGTCATCCTCTTCATAAAATGCCTCAGAAAAGGGGAAAACACACTCTCGGCCACTGTTTTCAGAATGCTGTTGCCACTAGCCGGGCCGGGTTCTAGCTGCCAGTGACGCCGACGACTGCAAAATGTACGACTCTGTGTAAACATCTCTGACGCATTACAAAACCGGGGCAGTCCCAAGAGCATTCTAAAAATATTGTTATATTTGATGCGCAGGACATCTAGCGACCTTTTGGTGTAGTTGATTCATAGACCCCCCGTGTACACACCCTGACAATACGCCTTGAAAACTGTTATTTATTTATTTATTTATTTATTTATATTTTATTTCAGGTATTAACCCATAGCAACATTACATACTTAAAATTAAATTATTAAAATTAAATTAAATTTCATTATTAAAAATAAATATTAAATAAAATTACATTGATTAAATAAAATTACACTGTTAAAAACTTACATTATTAAAATTAGATTATGTTAAATTAAATTAAATTAAAATTACAATCAAAAGTATTTTATCATCTTTGCAGGTACACACAGCGAAATATTATAGTTACTATTTGATTAGTACATGCACATAATCGAGTCAGAAAAGATGCCTTGAGTCTCCTAAAGAGCCCGTAAAAATCAGTAACTCTGTTCTCTACGAACATGCCAGTCGCACTACACCGCCAGGGCAGCTTTAATATAGCTCTAAATGCGTTATTATATTGCACACGAAGAGTGTTATAAGCACTCTTCGTGTACTTGTACCAGAGTTGACTGGTGTAGAACGACTGACAGTACGCTTTGAACAGAGTTATTTTGACTTGGTTGGAGCAGTAAGAAAAACGTCTAGCCAACATGTTACTTCGACATGCGATACTGCGCCTCTGTCGTTCCAGATCTGCATCATCTACTAAATCTTCCTTAATTATGTGTCCAAGATATTTAAACTTACGGACAATTTTTAGGGCAGTTCCACACAAATTAATCGGTAATATAAAATCAGGACCTTTACCGTATTTAAATATCATAACCTCCGATTTCTTAACATTATAGGTGAGATAATGTGCAGCTGCGTATTTCTCGCAGATCGCAACAAGTCTCCTCAAACCGTTGGCTGAGGGACTGAGCAGCACCATGTCATCTGCATAGCTAAGGTTGTTCAGACATACATCACCAATACGACAACCGGCTCGGGTACTGCTCAATTCCTCAATCAACTCGTTAGTATACATGTTAAATAAAATCGGCGAGGTAAGTCCACCCTGTCTCACGCCACAAGTCAACTTATACGTATCCGACAGGACATTATTCCATTTCACTTGATTACATTGATTTGCATACCAGTATTCTAAAATGTCAATAATTTTTGATGGCACCTTAGAACTTCTCAACTTTTGCCATAATAATTCATAATTGATACTATCGAAGGCGCGGCTTATATCTAGGAAACACGCATACACACTAGTATTTCTTTGTATGTATTTATATACTGTGTTCTTCAAGGCAAAGATAGCCAAATCAGTTGACAAGCCCTTTCGAAAACCAAATTGTGCGTTGTTTATTGGGAAATTATTTTCACTTAAATGAGCAATAATTAAACGTTCAAACACTTTAGAAAAAATGGTCGCTAAAGATATAGGCCGGTAATTTGACATACTGGACACATCGCCAGTTCTATTCTTTATAATTGGTACAACTACAGAATTAATTTAATTTTTAATTTTGACTTGGTCCGTACAGTGAGAAAATCTACGAACCAACATATTACCGCGGACCGCCAATGCCCTATGTATATTATGGCGGACTCCCAAAGATAGGGGACTAGTTATTTTGTATGCATTTTCATGATATGAGTATTAAATGAAAGGTTTTGCCGAGAATACGAAAAATAAAGCGTGTTTTTAATTTTTTCTACCCGTCATCGCTCTATGCCTCACCAGTGAGGCCGTGCGAAAAACGAAATTATTATTAAAAATTATAATTATTAACATTAATTATTAAAACCTATTCTCGCGTTACAGATCGGTAACATATAGAAAATTATTTTTAGAAATTGTTCTAAAGATTACATTTATTCAGAAAACCTATTCTCGCATCGCTATCGCAGTATCGCGTCGGGCCTGTGTCAACTATTTTAGTTATTTTCTCTTTATAACCGACTTCAAAAAGGTGCAGGTTCTCAATTCGTCGGAAACTTTTTTTTTAATTTTTCTTTTTTTTATTTATGTTCCCCGATTACTCGAAGATGGCTGGACCGATTTGGATTTTTCTGCTGTAAAATGCTTTTCTTAACACTTTAAAACCAAATTTTTCCTACAACTAATTATTGTGAGTTATATTAAAGCCGTTTGGGGTTGAAACGGGTTCGAGTGCTTATCGAGTTTTTCAAAATATCCGGAAACAGCTAGTCCACTCTTCACGTGACCAAGGGATAGACTTATCTTTGGCCAATGAATCAGCATTGCTATTCAACTTGGTAATACTGCCAGTGTTCTGGGCACCTTTTCCATTGACAGCGATGTAGATGAATTTTTTGATTCCCAATGAATTCATATTATTATTATTATTTGTTTTTTATACAGCATGTAGCAAAAACCCTGTCCGATCCTAAGGGTATATCTGGTATCATATTGCGTACACATAACCGTAACCATTTGATGGGTATGATATTATTATTTTTCCCCAATGAAAATAATTAATTAAAAAAAAAACATATCAAAGGCAACACTGATCGCTCGACAAAGTTCACCTACAGTTTCGTGTCAAAGAAGCCACCTGAGCGAGACGGTATTTTTTATCCTTTGTTATGCGTCCTTTGTCACGTGCCACCAAAGTGAAAAGTTGTGCCTACAGCCCGACTAGTGCAGGGCGGTATCCTTTGAAATAAATTTCGCCGGCCGGTGAAGTGTTGTCGACTTATGAAAATTTGCCATATTTAGTGTTAAATTTAGCATTTTTTATATAAATAAAAAAAATCAATAACTTGTGGTTTTGAATTACATTTTTTTCTATTTTTCTAGTACATATGTTAAACCAAGAATACGCCTTTATTGGATAGCACAGGGTTTTTGTCACATGCTGTACTTCTTAAATTATTTATTAATTTAGTTGTGTATAAGCATATCTTAGTTAAATTCCGTCTCAGAAAATAAATTGTTTTAAATCCTTTTCCTTATTTCCTTATAACTTAGACCAACGCTCCGATATCTAACGCAACCTTCTTAATACAGTTTGTCACGACAACTCGCACCTCGCACTGTTGCTAACACGTGGCGAAGCTATAAACATGTCGAATACCGAAATAACATAATAATACTTGGAAAATACCGAGCGGTACAAGTTTTGGGATATAGAATTGGGTTGTTCTTTTAGGTAAGGAGTTGAAGAAAATTATAGCGCCATTCTGTATAAAATACTTTGAACAACACTCAAATGATCAAATGCGCTATTATATTATTTTTATAGTGAACCCTTTTTTTTCAAAGAACAAAGGGTTAACATTTATTTACGCCTGGTAACCACTACATTTCTCGACGATATTTAGGGATATTACTGGTAATTATTTATACAAGACAAGCCATATAGAAGATGATGCGACGGAATACGGAATTGACATTTCTGTAGTTCTACAGTCAAAGAATCATAAAAAATTATAGATTTTTGCATATTGATACCTTTTTTTTTTTGGGGGGTGGAGTGGGAAATCATCCAATGACTTCTTCCGCTCTAGGGTGGAGCGGAAGGGCGTGTCAAACTCTTACTGACTAAAACCCACCTCTGTTCCTCCCTGCCCTGAATGCCCAGGGGCGAGGTAACTCTTTCGAATTTATCCTCAACAGGCATCGGCCATTACGGGCCCCTTCTCTTTGCTGACAACTCTTTGAGGCGCGCGTGTAACACTACGCGCCGTCGACTCTCGGGCCTGGTGCTGATCGGGCGGCGAGTTACCCACTACTCGCTGTCCGCAGGCCCGGGTGCATATTGATACCTTCGTATTTAATTGACAGGATTTTATTTGTTTTTTTTATGAGCTACTCCCATGTCAACATTATTTTATTTATTTAATGGTAATCACATGACGACCACGTACCGCAAGACGCAGCGTTGGAAGGGCTATCTAAGGTGGACCGATGACCTGTGGGAGTCGCGGTTAGCCGATGGATGTGAAAGACACAGGACCGGTCGTTGTGGCGACATTTGGAGGAGGCCTATATCCAGCAGTGGACGTCACTCGGCTGAAATGATGATGTCGTGTCGCATCATTGTCGAATTGTAGTGTCACGGCTTTCTGTTGAGCCTTCACTTATCACAGACAATACGAAAGAATGACTGAAAAACTTCTTTGACTGGCCACTTTTTCAACTAATCACAAAATCAATAATAAAAGACGTTTTTTCCCCTCGACGATTTACTATCTTTCCAAGTAACTTTGACGTTGAACTATTGAAACAAAAAAATCTTGTTCTTTTAGAAAATCTCTTCGTCTTTAAATTGCCATCATTAGTGTTAACGTTACAATAGTCCAGTTTTGTCTCCTTGGAGTAGTGGTCGGAAGCGTTATACTGAGCATGACGTCATTGGTTCGGTTCCCGGGTTGGGCAAAGTGTCATTGGGTTTTCTGGCCTAGAAATAGATTTTTTTTTTAGGATCAGGGTGGAGTCTGGATTTGTAACCGGTTTCCTCTTTTGAGGATGCAGAGGTCTTCATCATTATTGGCGCATGAACCTTTTTGGCGCTGCCGTAAGGCACACGTACGAAATGTATTGTTTTCATTGTCAATTTTTGTTTTGTTTTTCTTTTGTGTGCCCGGTGACTGTCGTCGAATATGTCTTCCTTTCTTTCTATTACCATCGTTTTAGCCGAAAGATGTCTACTGATCATAGGCCATTCCCAAGTGTCGCAACAACGACCGGGCCCGCACCGCCTTGTGGGAGGCCTTCCACAAGAAATAAATAACTATGTAAAGAATTTATTCATTAGTGCACCGTACTTTATTAAACAAACAGTAACATTTATTTAATTATTACCAGCGATCCGCCCCAGCTTTGCACGGATACATCTAAATTAAATTAAATTTTACACTTAGACCTTCGTCATGAATCTCTGTATATTGGTAGAAATCGCATAAAAATCCGTTCAGTAGTTTTGAATTTATCGAACAGACAGACAGACGCGGAGGGGGCTTTGTTTTATAATGCGAAGTGATGCGCATAGCCAAAGTATTGTAATAGCCATATGATTATATTACAGAATTTAGTATATGCCATAGAATGTCTGAAGGTATTCACCTACCTAACTACATCTTTCTTTAAAGTAATTACTCGAGCAATTTGCCCGTAGATAAGCCTCACACCTGTTCCTCAGCCAGCCTGAGTCGTAGGACCTACATCTTTAGCGATAAAAGCGATCAGGTTTTTATAATTAATGACCCAAATGGTCCAGGATGAACACTTTTACTCGTCTGCCCCAAAAGGAGGGTAATGTTTTTCGAGAGTATGTAAACATGTATTTAAGTGTGTATGTCTAATTCTTTGGTATGCCCTGTAGCCTGAACTTTAACAAACGTTGTATCATTATTTTTTTTGACCGCCGATAGACATAGGCTATTTAAATATTGAAAAAGAAACAAGATGGCGACCGCCGCCGCCGCTAGGTAAGTCAATTCGTATTTTTTTGTGAAATAGTCATCATAACAAAGAACTCGAGAAGAGGATTCCAAAAATGTAACTCACCAAAATGTAGGAAATAAAATAATTGAGTAAATATGTCAAAAAACCCGACCGCAAAAAACGACAAAAAACGTTCCAAACAAATCACTTTTCAAGCATTCTGATGCAGTTAGTGACGTCATATCTATGACTGAACTAAAATAAATGCCACCAAATACATCAGACTGCTTGTAAAGTGACTTATGAGGAACTATTGTAAATCTACAGTTATTTATCTAGAAAAAGTCTTGTCTTCAATCTATCTTCAAAACACTTCAGAATATTTAACTACCTAACCACTATAAGGGTTCGACCCTTCAGATTAGGTGTTAACCTTTAATCCCTGTAATTTTCAGACGGTTCTATCACTTCGTCAATGACCGAATTTGGTCCTAGGGTACAATGGGTAACTTTGGGCTGCTGGTCCTAAGAATTTAATGGCTGTGAACCTTATTAGAAACTTAGTTATTTGGCTTTGACAGATGCTATATATAGCTATCAAATTATAAATGAAATACCCGATTGTTACAAGCTTTTATTTAACGTGCAATGTTCGTATGTTAGTTTTCCACTTCAAAATTTGCAAACCATTTCTGGAACACTTGTTTCCGATAGAGCCAAAAATTTGGTAGACTTGTATTAGTCCGGTGTCAACGCAATATTATGATACCGTCAAGCAGTACATAAAAAAAGAATAAAAAGGGATTTAAGGACTGAAACTCCCCGATGGCATATGGTAAAGACATATGAATTAGGGCCATTATGTTTTGATATCATATTTTCCATTACACTAACAAAAAAAATAAAGCTTGCTAAAAAAAAAATCATTTAACTTATTTTTATTCTTTGTAAAAGTGACAGTTGTATATAGGGTAACTGGTGAGAAAGCTAAATTAGTGACCGATACTTTAACACGTGAGTATACTCATGATAACAAAGAACTTTTACTATGGGACCAAACCTGAAATCGCGATAAAATTAGGCAGTACAGTACATTTTGACCAGTCAGTAGGCGAACATAAATGTACTGAACAGCAGATTTTTTTCGCGATTTCAGGTCTGGTCCAATAGTAAAACTTGTTTGTTATCATGAGTACAATCGCGTGTTTAAGTATCGGTCACTAATTACCAGTCATCCTATATAAGTTAGGGGGAAACTTTCGCATTTACCAAGATATCGAAAATTTGCTAGATATTAACAGTTTTTCACAGAAAGGTGACCTTTTACATCTTGAGAAAAGTTTGAGATTGACTAAGTATTTACCTAGCAACGGATTTTTTTAGTCTAACATGTGTTACTGGTGAGCACTGGTGGCCCAGTGGTAACGGCCCCAACTTACAAGTGGTTTGGTCGTGAGTTCAAACCAAGGCAGGCGCTTTACTTTATCCTAATTATTTCATCACCACTGCTCTCAAAACGGTGAAGGAAAACATCATGTCTTAGAACCAAAAATTTGAAGACATGTGACATTTACCAATCCGCGTTGGGCCCGCGTGGTGGATTACGGCCCAGACCCTCTCACAGAGAGGAGGCCTGTGCCCAGCAGTGGGGACATTAAAAGACTGATGATGATGTGTTACAGACGATACGTTTTAGGACCATTGCAGCCTGTACCTTCCAAACACAAACAAACAAATAATTTATTCTGAATTTCGCTGAGTTGGAGCAGACACGAAAGTTAAACACGGTAGGTAAAAGATTAATGAATCATTAACGTTGGATCAAGTAACTTGAAAGTTTTAAGCACATGAGCGGTACCCAAATTGAACAATTAGGCACTTTGTTTAACTTGAAATTGAACTTAATTTGTACATGGGACGGTTTATAAATTGTGCGAGTAGGTACAGATGGTAATGGAAAAGTTAAAAGTGTCTGAGTCTTTTTTTAAATTTTTATAATATTTTCTTTCATATGATGTGGTAATGTTTTGTTTGAGGGTTTTGCAATAGATACCTATATTTTCTCATTTATTTAATTTATTTAAATAAATTATAAGCTGGTCTTTATTATATTTTATTTTTTGAAGGGCATAAAGTGAATGAACTACGGAAGGAAACTCAAAAACTATGCACTGAACCATGTATGAACCTCATGGCAGACTTCCTCTATCATCAATACAAATAAATAAAATTAAAGTGTCTGTTTGTAATGTCAACTAGTTTTTCAAGCTCATACAGTTATTTGCACGATACATATGTCGAAAAATCTGATTTAAAATTTTTTGTCTGTCTGTTTGTTCCGGCTAATCTTCGAAAGGGCTGGTCCGATTCTGATAAGATTTTACTGACACGTAGTTGACTATATAAGGAGTAACTTAGGCTAATAAAGTTTCCACGCGGGCACAGAAGATATATCTAATACTAGCGTACAGATGCCTCATCCCATACCATAAAGAAACGGTACCGCCGTAATTACGGATTTTCGACTGGCACAAGTAACTTTTGTTCTTCGTTCGAGCCCATCCTCTACACCTCGCTAAATGGTGTTAGCAGCGACGAGTTGCAGCACTTGCAAGTTGAATGAATTTACTTAAAGTCTTACCAATAATTTCTTACACATTGAGGTATTATTCTATATATTTTTGGCACTTCATAACAGTTTCACTGTATTGAAATGTGTCACTATAGAAATTTTAAAGAGGCAAATTGATAAACTCTAAAACTTCAAACAGCGCCATCTATTGGTACAAGAAATATAGATGTCTAAGGATTCGTTCCAATACTAAAATTAGTTATCTAAATTTGAATTAAGAGCCAATTATTTCACAATTTTATACTTATGTCATTTAATTCTTTATTGTACACCAAACAACTAACATAGTACACAGTGATTAAATAGTTAATGTACAAAGGCGAGCTTAACTCAATGTTGAGTTTTCTCCCAGCAAACCTTTAAGTGATAGAGAGAGATCACATTTGAGGGTAGAATCCAGTGTACAACATAAACTTACATAAATAAGTATACTTATCTGAATAAATATACTAAATAAATACCAATATATATCACTATTATGTCAATGTGAAAGGAAGTGCTCTTTAATATTCTTCTTGAAGACCTCGAGTGAAGGGCTGTCGCGTAGGGAGTGTGGGAGAGAGTTCCAGAGACGCACTGCAGTTACAGAAAAGGAGCCATTATAGCGGCTAGAGGTGTGACGTGGAGTACGAAGGAGAAGAGAATTGACAGTGCGACAAGGTTTGCCCCTCGTAACGAAGTACTCAAACCGTTCACGAAGATATTGAGGGGAATTTGGATTATGCAGGATATTATAGAGAAGAGATAGGATATGGGTATCTCGCCGACGCCGAATCGGCAGCCACCCCAATCTGGTCCGAAACTCTGACACATGGTCGTATTTTCGGAGGCCAAAAATGAAACGGATGCACAAATTCTGTAGTCGCTCGAGTTTGATAAGGAGTACCTCCGTAGCATCTAGAAAACAGACATCCGCATAGTCTATTAGCGGTAGGAGAAGAGATTGAGCAAGAGTGGCCTTAGTGTGAAATGTTAAGAATTTTTGGAGACGTTTAAGAGACTGAAAAGAGTAAAAGACCCTCCTACTAACATCAGCAACATGAACCTCCCAAGAGAGGTTGGGGTCTATATAGACGCCTAAGTTTTTGGCGCTTTTCGAGTATAATATGGGCACCGAATCATATACTACTGGCGGGAGAGACTGGCGATCTAAAAGGCTGAGCATGTATCTGCCACCAATAATGAGCGCTAGGGTTCAGTAATAATCCAAAGGATTTAGTCCATTTGCTGATGTTTTCAAGGTCATCATTGATGGCATCCACAGCCCCAGCAAGCTCACTAACTTATGTCCTAAGTTTATTAAATAAAAAAATACAGTTTTTACCATATTTCTTTTCAAAATATATATTTTTTTTTTTTTTTTTTTTTTAGGGAAAACAAACAATTGTACATTTAGTCTTACATCTAAGTATACAATAGAGTAGGTTATCGTACAATCAACAACGTTTCCACATATTACTATAAACATTTGTATAGGTACAGTATGGATGAAATGTATGTCTAATTTTAATGTTGAAATATTACTTAGACTTCAATAAGAAATCGATGCATATTACGCCATCTGTGGCAATTTATTTGAACTAATTTTTATTGTTCGAGATGAGACCCCGTAACGTGGGCGAAGCCGCTAACAGAAGCGAGTTTAAAATATAATTACGTAAATCTAACTAAACCAAACAAATTGGTGTTAATACACATTTAAAAAAATACTCGCCTCATGCATAATTATGCTTTTCGTATCGGTTTTGACTCAATTATTTTCCGATCAGTCTTAGCCACCTGGGCCTGCAGTCTCGACATTGATAGCGACACTAACATTAGCTACAGATCGCTAAATTATTAGCCGTAAATACTTTCCCATTTGTGAGGAAAAATTTTAGATCCTAGCTTGAAAAAGTAATTGAATTTCTTGAAATATGTACAGAGGCAGCGTAAATTTTAACTTGCAAGGACCATTTTTCATGAAAACTTATAATTTATTTAAATTTAAATGAATAACTTTTAGCGCTTGTAACAATTAAATTAACATGTCAAAAATTAAAGGACATAAAAGTTTGCCTCCTTGCAACATTATTTTTTTATCGAACGAATTCGGTTGTTACGTGATCGTTAACTATTTCGAGACTGCTGGCCCTGCAGTCTCGACATTGATAGCGATCGCTACGTCCTAACGATTGATCGTTACGTCGGAAAAATAATTGATTTTCTTGAAATATGTACAGAGACGGTGTAATTTTTAACTTGCAATCACTATTTTTCATGAAAACTGATCAACTGATCTGCTGGTCTCTGTACATATTTCAAGAAAATCAATTACTTATCCGACGTAGCTACCACTCGTTAGGACGTAGCGATCGCTATCAATGTCGAGACTGCAGGCCCTGGATAGCTTTCTCATTGGCTTCTCAAATAAAATATCTAAGGAAACACAAAAATACGAAATTATATAAATGGCTTAGTAGATTGGCTGGGATTAGCACGGAAATAAAAACTGGCTGACTCAGCAAACGGATCCACGAGATCTTTTTCCGCTTCGGTTTTTAGTTGAAAACTGCTTCGCTAGGTGCAAAGGTAGTATTTGAAGTTGTAATTAAAATGGTCTATAGTAGAATTTTCAGGACACTTTCAGGATTTACTTAATTTAACGGAGCTGCAAATTTTGCAATGCAATTTGAAGTTTGAATTGAAGAATTGCAAAAGTGTTATGTACGTAGTCAGTCTACTTGATAGGACATATTTTCTACTAGCTGTGACCCGTGGTTTTGCCCGAGAGTAATTGAATGCTAGATATCCACCTTGCATTATGAATCTGAATCTGGATATTCCTCATGAATCTGGCTCTTAGACACAATAATAAATGTTTCAAATCGAACTAGTACTTCCAGAGATTAGCACGTTTAAACAAATAAAACACCTCTTCAGCTTTAGTATATAATTATATATTAGTATAGAGAAAAAAAATTGTGAGACTCTAGGTCAATTTATTCAATGTCCATACCGTCTCTCTTAAGGCGCAGTTATACGACTTCTAATGATTTTTAATTGAAGATCACGTCTAAACCACTAGTCTTTTTCTTTGAAAAAAATATAATGAGATAAAAAATTGAGAATCACGCTAAAATTATAAAATATATTTTTGTGAAACCTTCATGATTTTAAAGATCATTTAATTGTTTATAGTTTAGTATGTGTTTCATTATAATACCTGTTGTTTTATGTATAATCTATCTTTAAAATACCTTTAAACGAGCAATTTATATATATGTATATATATAATCTGAATCTCGGAAACGGCTCCAACGATTTTCATGAAATTTTGTAAGCCGGGGGTTTTTGGGGGCAATAAATCGACCTAGCTAGGCGATTTACCAAAAATATTAGTAATCAGCGACTAGCGACTCGCCCATCAAGGAGCGCTGTGCGAAATTAGACGCATTATTAATTTATTACACATAAAACAACAGGTATTAAACTAAAACACTGAGACTAAATTATAAATAATTAAATGATCTTTAAAATGGTGAAGGTTTTATAAAAATACGCTTTAAAGCTTTTGTGTGATTCTCAATTTTTTATCCGCGTTAGACATAACTTTACAAATTAATTACACTATGTTACAAAAATATAATTTCAAACATTCTGAGATAAAATTACGACAGAAATTGTCTAAAGTAGCATATATTTTTTTCAAAGAAATAAATCTAGTCGTTTAGACGTTATGTTCAATTAAAAACCACTAAAAGTCGTGTAACTGCGCCTTAACATCATCTAGCAAGGTATGCGGGACGGGCTCGAACGCATAAAAGAATGTCCTGCCGCCTGCCGAAAATCACTAGATAAGTTACAATTCTTTATATGATATGAGGGATCTGTGCCCTAGTATTAAATTGTCTGTGGTAGGTATAATTATAGCGTAATGAGGTATACTTAACATCTATCATTATATACCTTAGTTTGTGTCTAGACCCAACGACTCATTTTTAATGGCTCTGAAAAAAAACTAGGTCTATTCCCACAGGCTATTAAACTTCATTATTATCTAGTTTCACTAGGCCCTTATTCCATCGCCGTTAATTTTTATAACATCTAATGAACGTAAAGGATTCCAATAAATTTCGGCATAAAAAACCACATTATGTAACGATCCTATAAAATTTCTATTATAGTTCTGATTTACGGCTTTTGTAATCTTTTCTTACATTGATCATTTCTGAAAAGAAGCTTCATTTGAGCTCGAAACTTACCAGACAATATACCGTACTAAGGGCCAGAGATAAATACTTCTGTGACCAAAAAGTACGAGTAAGTACGGTGAATAATTTTATTACGTCAACAGTAATAAACTTACATTCAATTTGAATTAATTCCAATCAAAGTACTCTCCTTGACTAGTGATGCACTAATTCTAACGTTGATTGCATGATACTCAATACTCAGTTGTTTATTTGCATTCCACAATGTTTACTTAGGTGGAAGGTTATAATTATATTTGATCATTATACAGAAGAGAGAGATACATATACAAGGTGTAACGGAAAGGTGTGGTCATATTTTAAAAACTGCATCTGCCCTTCGATATGAACAACTTTCCTCAAGAAAATCCGAGGAAATTCTAAAAAAAAATTTTTATCTTCCATACAAATATTGATCAACTGATGATAACTTTGTATGGATAGTTCAATTTTTTTTTTGGGAATTTTCAATTTTTTCCTCGAGAAAGTTGTTCATTTCCATGGGCAGAACCGGTTCTTAAAATATGACCACACCTTTCCGGTACACCCTGTATATAGAAGAGAGGAAGTTTTTGAAAAAACTTAGCTTATCAGTCTTCTGAACTAAATCTAAATATTTTTGCCGGAATCTGCGATTCCTGATAACTACAACCTGGGAGTCTTTAAGGCAAGAGTGAAGTTACTTTTAGGCAAGCGTGGTTAATCTTCGACCACATCATCGCTTACCATCGGGTGAAATAGCGAGATATTGAGTTTTTGTCAGAAGTAAAAATATTGTTTGACTACATTCGCCTTAATCTTTAGTTTTAACACTATTGCGACTTCTGGCTCTACCCTCAAATGGAAACCGTGTTGAAAGAAAAACGTTTCGACACCAATCCCGAGATTGAAAGGGCCAAGAGACAACATCTGTAGGCCTTTCAGAAAAAAAAGCTCTTTGTTATGTTTCCAATCATACAATCAAGGTTGGGATAAGTGAATCAGTAGCCAAGGAGAGTAGGTACTTTAAAGGGGATTAATTTTAATTTAATGTAAGTTATTTACTACTTTAGTTGTGTATAAGAATATTATAGTTATATTCCGTTGTAAAGTCATAACCTTGTCCACACATTATGTAAGCTTAATAGAGTCGTAATAAAATAGGCAATTCATCTTATTTTTAATTACACTATGTACAGGTTGTAAAAAGACACATAACATAGCCGTCAACTACTCGTACATCTAACAAAGTAGTTTTGCGCAAAAAATATTGCTGGGAAACGACTTTTATTTTTAGGTATGAAAAAAAGCTATTTTTTATTGCGCGCAATGTAACACGATCCCATGCAAGTGGAGTTGAGCCCCGCCCCTTCACTTTAAGCCACATGGGTACTTGTCGAATACGTTTAATATTAATTGGTCTAGTAGAAAAAAAATATCCAAATAATGGGTAGAATTTTTGGCTTGAGAAACTGTCTTTTTACACCCGATAGTATAAATGTCAAACCCAACTTTAATGCCATTTTTTCAGATTTACGTACAGTTTGACAAATGCTTAACTCTTAATTCAGAAATCGGTAGTAAAACTATCTTAGAAAAGTGCGCAAACGTGTTTCGGTTTCATAATAATTTCAGCCGAAAGACGTCCACTGCTGGACATAGGCCTCCCCTAAGTGTCGCCACAACGACCGATTCTGCGCATCTCGCATTCATCGGCTACCCGCGACCCTCACAAGGTCATCGATCCATCTTGTGGGAGGTCTTCCAACGCTGCGTCTTCTGGTACGCGGTCACCACTCCAAAACTTTTCGGCCCCATCGACCGTCTGTTCTGCGAGCAATGTGCCCTGCTCACTGTCACTTACCTTCTAATTTGATTTGTATGGTTTGTTATATTGTAATTACAGGCAAACAACTTTTTCGAAAGTTAGCAAAGCATGGGCAAACTTTTTAGTATTTATTGTAGATATCTGTTACGGGCGGTAACCATTACTAACCTTGTAGCCATGATGGCTACTTTCCAATACGCTCCGTTAGGCTGCGCTCCGACTAGAGATGTGCGAAGTAGCTAAGCGGGGAAGCTATGCTACTGAACTGTGTCTTTTTCCACCAGAGCTAAGCAGCAAAGCTGTGTGAGTAAAGTAGCTGTGTTACACGACGCAAGCTATACGCGACGTTTTGCTAGATCAGTGGGACGGGTACTCCGTACTCAACAAAGCTAGTTTCGACACTCGCGAGATCTTAGCCCATATCCTTAGCATGCATCCATAGCTCGAATCTTTAGCACATAACCGTTTCTTTATTTAAATAAAAAACTTTTTTACAAAAAAATAGAACCGACTTCCAAAAAAAGTGCAAAATAACTTTAATTTCGGAAGTCGGTGTTCCTGTTTGGTGTTTTTGTTTTTTGACACCGACTTCCGAAATTAAAGTTATTTTGCACTTTTTTTGGAAGTCGGTTCTATTTTTTTATAAAAAAGTTTTTTATTTTTCACTTTTTAGTTGTGGTTCCCCATTAAACTGTGTTAACAATTTCATAGACATACAATAGCAGCAATCGCGGTTGATTTGCTGTCAATTTTTGAAGAGTTCCGTTGTCTGTCTCCGAAACCCATTATCAGATCTTTTTGAAATTTAAATGGGACCCTTTCGGAATAAACCCCTTTCGAACAAAAAAAGAATTTTGCAAATCCGTCAACATATGACGGAGTTATGCCCGAACATACATAAAAAAAAATACAAACATCCGAATTGATAACCTCCTCCTTTTTCGAAGTCGGTTAATTAGTATGGAAACAACTTAGCTTTGATAAACCCTGTTCCAGTAGAGCTACGCTAAGTTTTTAAAATCGAGCAATCCTGTTGGTGGAAATCAGACACATCCCAGTGGAACCACAGCCTTAGCCTCTCCACTGAAACATAAATGTGACCATATTTATTATTCTTTTGTTTTTATCGACAATCTTGTCCTACTTCCTAATAATATTATAAGTATGTTAGTCTGTATACTACGAGGTTTGTTAATCAGTCACGCCTCACTAAATCTTGGCATAGGCCTTATGATAACTTTTTATCCCAGTATACATACATATGTACCCGCGGGATAATTCAAGCTTGGTTTTTTTTTTACCGCACTTGACCGCTATCTCAGCTGATGGTAAGCGATGATGTGGCTCTTAACTTAAATACCCCCAGGTTGTAGGTATCAGGAAACACATGTCACGGTACGGAGGGCGTGTCTCGTTGCAGCCGGAGTATTGGTGACTCGTAGAGGAGGTCGCAGGAGTGACACGCAGAGGAAGACGTAGGAGTGACACGCAGAGGAGGACGTAGGAGTAGGAGGACCGTAGGTAGATGAGGAATTGGATGAAGGAATCACAAACGACAAGTTAACACGTATATTTTATTACTTACAAAAGTAGGCATAAATATAAGAAGCACTCATTAAAGTACAAACACATACACTGTGACCTTGATACGTAATTATATTGTATAATTGCACAACTCTTGGAAACTGGTAACTGACAGTCAAAGAGTCGAAAAATGATAATCGAGAGCTTCTACTAGCTCGGCTGCAGAATTAGAACTGATTTTTAATATAAAAACTTGACAGAGAAAACTAAGTAATTTTTGAATTTGAAATTAAAAAAGGTAGCAAAGAACGTAATTTTGGAATAGAGTATTTTTTTACTTAAATGTTTGCAAGAAGTTTTTTAGTTAAATTTATATTGTTGGTTTGCTGCGCGCTCTGGTGTTTACTGTAAGTGCAGCAAGCAATTGTTATACAAATAAATAAATAAAATAAGTAAATAGAGGTCAAAAAATAAACAAGGCTTTAACACTGCCTTGTTACAATACCCGGCTGCCCCGGAAAAAAAAATCGAGCAGCAGATGAGCGATTTTTCGTTAGCATATATTAATACAACCGAATCAACTATCTTTTGTTTTTATCGACCATAATATGAAAAGGACTATAATATCAATATTTATTTCTATCTACATAACATTCATACGCATATAAAATCACTTTACGCTCACGATTATAGCCTACATCTTTCATAGCACCACGTCGTCAAACTATTGGCATATTATATTCATATTATTATATTGAATGCGGAACAGCGCCAAAGTACTATCATAAAAATATCTCTAAGCCAGTCTGGGGCAATCAATTTCAGTGGTGCTTACAATTTTAGTGGGGCCGTTATGGAGTTTGATGGTCGGGACAGATTGAGGCACGTCGTATCTGCAAGATGACGTTACAATGATTGTGGTATAGGAAGTGCTCGGGATGCTTTTATTCTGCTAGAAAATTGAGTTGGATTTGCTGTAACTTTTTCATGCATGTGGCCGTGTTTCACTGGGACGCCATGGCAGCGTAGCCAAAAAAATTATGATTGACTGCATGACCAAGCGGTTGCCAGGTGAGATACCCTCCATAGAGCTGCATTCATTTACTTGGCTGTGCGAACTGGCAGCGCCGCCATGGCAAGTCAACACGCATACAAATTGGTCATTTCATTGTATTGACTCTGATCTAAGATCTTTTCAGTAATACAATAAACACTTGAGACGGGGTAACGAGACTATTTTTATGAACCTTTTCATTCTGTTTCTGCAAATTATTGTCAAGTTGGCTCTCAAAATTTCAGTACATAATTTGTAAAGTTCAACTGCATGTCTGATATGAAGTGAGTTGATCGATCATCGATCGGAATTGCTGTGGACTGGGCCAACATTGATTTATAAGTTGGTTAGTTTGACTGGCGCCCAAAATGCAAGATCAACATTTGCTAAGACGTAAACCCTGTCAGGTAACGGGAGCGACGGGGTATTTTTAACCGACTTCGAAAAAAGGAGGAGGTTCTATGTTCGACTGTATGCATGTTTTTTTATGTATATCCACCGATTTCTCAGTGAAAAATAAAAAACTTTTATTTACAAATAAAATACAACCGACTACCAAAAACAAAAATACACTAAATATTTAAAAGTAATTTTAATTTCGGAAGTCGGTGTCAAATAACGAAGAAATAAAATACAAACACTGACTACCGAATTTAAAGTTATTTTTCAATCTATAATGTATTTTCGGTTTTGGAAGTCGGTTCTATTTTTTGTAAAAAAGTATTTTATTTCACTAAATTTAGTCCAATTACTATACTAGTGTTTTCTATCCGATCCCTGTCTGTGAATCCATGTTGCAAATCCCAAATATTAGCTACTACTAGCGCTGTGCAGCTTTGAATTAAATTTATGTATACCCAAGAATATCTAATTAACTTAGAGATCATTATCATCATTCTCTTGAATCAACTCATTTCCCATTTTTTTTGGGATCGGCCGACATATCTTATAGTGCTTTTGCCCATGGAAATTACCAACTTTCTTCAAGGAAGTAACAGCAAACTCACAACAAAAATAAACTTCCGTTTACACGTGCAACGGTAGTATCTATCAGTAGGGCTGTAATTCGAAGCCACAAGTGATAAACTAGGGCCTAGGACTATGTTATTCTGGTCTTTCCCTTCACTTGAAAGTTAACAAGAATACATACTGTGCAACCCCAATGCATCCTAATGAAATAAGTAATTATTCCGTTAAAGCTGGGTCCAGATTATATTCTTTTGTCCGTACCGTTCCGGCTCCCGTTCTGTACGATGCCGTACCTACCAATGTACCGTACCGAACGGGTGTCCACACTAGTGTTTATTGGATTGCGACGCTGTTACAATACGGAGGAACGGAACGAACAAAAGAACATATCTGGACCCAGCTTTACACATTGACTACCACACAACAGATACAATAGAAAGTCTATTGTTTGGGGGTCACCGTATGTCCCCCATGACAGTAATGACTTAAAATAAGCACCCATCTTATAAAATGGCATGTAACTCTTCAAAAATGGTGATAACACAAAGAACATAAAACATTTTTTACATAATTTGCTTTTATCTCCCTTTATGCGAGATCAACTTAATGTGCCTAGATATTTAATGTGCATAGCTTAATTTTATGATCATGTGTTATCAAACTAACGAGCGGTGATTTATCGGAGTTTGGAATTAATGACTTACATTAAATTTGGTAAATAGGTGAGGTTTATGTATTGGAAATATTAAAATTAATTTGTCAGATTTTTTTTTATCCATAATGGATAAAAACTAGCCCGCGTGAAATAGAAAATCATCGCAAGAATCATGCTCTTGGGATAAATATCCTATGTGCTTTGTGCAAATTCCACCCAGATCAGTTTAGCCGTTCTGGCGTGATTGAGTAACCATCCATCCATCCATCCATCCCATTTATAATATAAGTAGGATGATATGGATAATGTACAGACAAATTGGAAGGTGTGTTAATTATTTATTGTCAGTAACTACTGACAATAGAATAAACACACCTTTTAATTTGTTTATAAGCGTGACATCCAGTCGATAAATATACCAATGGATACAAGAATTACTTCCTTTTTCAGTCAATTGCTGTTCGCAACAAGCACAATTCCCAACCACTGCCAGAATGAAGAGCACACAACCAGAAAAAAGCAAGTACTGGCGAAACGATACAATCGCCCTGTATTCCTCAAAGAAACGACGTTATATTAAGAAGGAACACTACGCACACTAATTACTATTCGTAAATCTGTTAATCTAAATTACTAGACGAAATACCTAAAGTTCATTTTGCGGCACGGTTGGCGCAGTAGTTGAGCGATTGGCTGCTGCGCTGCGTGTCGCGTGTCGACTCCCGCATGGAACTAATATTTGTATGGCCACCATATAGTAGTTACGGGTCTGGGTATCTTGTGTATGTGAGTTTAAATGATGGTGAAAACACCCACGATACAGGAGTAATTAATTTAATAGTGTAAGGCGTATAAAATAAAAGAAAAACAAAATTATCAAAAAACAGAATTTGGAGGTGCTGGGATTTGAACCCAGGACTTTCAGCATGCGAAGCAGACACTCTACCACTGAGTTACACCCCCAGATATGGTAGCTGTTAAAAACATTTATCGCTTTGCCGCACGCGAGCCATATACGAAGTGAAAGTTACTTTTAAGGACCTCCAAAACGCTACTACTGCCGCAATATGTGCGGCATCTACCTACCTCGCTTACCTAATCACCACATAATTATTATGAAACCAAGTCTGTCTATTCGCGATAAATTCAAAAAGAAATGAAAGGATTCTCATACGGTTTTTACCAATAGACAGAGTGATTCATGAGGAAGGCAAGTGTATGGGTCAGGTCAAAATAGCCGATGATTAGTCGATTCCTCGCCGGTGGCGCGAAAACTACCATAACGAAATAAGTACTTACTGACGCGAATAAATTTAAATAGTCGAAAACGCAACTTCACCCGGGCCTGCGGACGACGAGTAGTGGGTAACTCGCCGCCCGATCAGCACCAGGCCCGAGAGTCGACGGCGCGTAGTGTTCCACGCGCGCCTCAAAGAGTTGTCAGCCAAGGGAAGGGGCATGCCACGGCCGATGCCTGCCCGGGGGTGGAGGATAAATTCGAAAGAGTTACCTCGCCCCCGGGCACTCGAGGCAGGGAGGAACAGGGGTGGGTTTTAGTCAGTAAGAGTCTGACACACCCTTCCGCTCCACCCTAGAGCGGAAGAAGTCATAGGATGATTTCCCACCTCACAAAAAAAAAAAAAAAACAGGAAATTCCATTCCCACGTTTCCACAATTACTTTGAGTACCTACTCCAAGAAACTTTTCAAACTCAAAGCTGGTCATAAATGTGTGAATAGTTGCGACTATGGGTAAGACAATACACCTACGTTTTAGAGTCAAACTTATATTATATTACTTTAATGAAACAAGTTTGATCGTTAATTTTGAGCGCTCAAGGTGAGTGACGCCTCGTGGCTCGGCTTGCTATAATTAATTAATTACTATGTAAGTACTCGGTAAAGCGGTTGGAATTTGGTTGGAGATATTTGGGACTCGTGGTAGATATTATTGAAGAATATTATGATAACCAGTTACCGGGTTAAATACGATAATAACGTACCTAATTTATTTAATATACATTATTTTACTAGCGTGTGTTAGCGGCTTCGCCCGCGTGGAATCCCTTTTTCACCCCCTTAAGGGTTGAATTTCGAAAAACCCGTTCTTAGTGGATACCTACTCTTCACACGCCCTCGAAATTTCATGTCTCTAGGAGCAGCGGTAGAGACTGTGCATTAATATATCAGTCAGTCAGGACTTTGAATTTTATATACAACGTTGATGTGACAGAGGGGCATTAAATTAAACTACGTATACTATACGTGTTTAGTATTAATTCGATACGGTATAAAAATAAAAATAATAATAAATGAGGTTTTTTTTTTTTCAAACAAACTAAATAGCTTACAATTCAGAGTAAAACGCAACCACCCTTTATACCATACTTTATACCCATTATCCTTGTTTGCATTGCCATCTTATAGCGAAAATGTACTTGTGACTTGCGTGAGAACGGCAACAACGCGTCGTATCGTAGGTTATACTCAGATTTATCGTTTTACGGTGCATGACCTGTGCGTATAGACATAATCAGCTGTTAGGAAAGATACATCGTGTTCAAACGAGGCCAAAACTTAAAAAATCGTTTGTGACTAAACTACTGCTCCGATTTAATTGATTTTTGGTACAGAGCTTGAAAATAGTACCTAGTATAGGCAGTTTAAAGGAAAGCCCCTCTGTCGTATCAACTTTGTATATATAGATAGAAGACTAGCACCTCGCCCGCGATTTCAAAAATTTAGCCTATGACACTCACAAATAACGTGACTTTCTATTGGTAAAAGAATTTTCAAAATCGATTCAGTAGATCCAAAGATTACCCCTACAACCTCAAAAACTAAACCTCTTTATAATATTAGTATATATACAGATTGTACATCTCGTAATAATACAGGACAAACACTTTCAATACAAGAGTACAATAGGCGGTGTTATCGTACAGGGCAATATCTTACGGACAACCTTTGGATGGACTGAACGAAAGGAGATCACCAAATCTTAAAGGATGGAGTCCATAGCCGGAGTATACACTTACAATCTCATTTATATGCGTAATGGAGTTGCAATATATCCTAAGATCAAGGCTTCAAAAGACCCGCAGTGCCCTTCACTAAGATTATATATTTACAGATAAATACAAACTATTAAATTACAAACTATAAACTTGCTAATAAAAAAAATATAAAATATTGAAAAATTCCACATCGCTGTCATTGGGAAAAGTGCCCAGAACACTGGCAACATTGCCACGTTAAATAGCAATGCTGATTCTTTGCATAAAACAGGCCAGGCCTCTTTTCACGTAAAGAGTTGAGTACCTGCTTGTTGATGTCACTATAAACTCGATGAGCACTCAGACACAGTAAAAATATCTGCCAGTATTATGACTCCGCTCTAACCTTCAAATAATTACCTACGGCCCCGCCTCCAGTATTTTAATTTCATCTACCTATTTGAGTTTTTTTCTAGTTTTGTGATTGCCCCTGAACGTCCGACGGCATACCCGTATCCAGATTACGCGGCTTAAACCTCTATTATTAAATAACTAAAGATCTTATATCCTGTGGCATGGTTCACATGCATTCTTAGATAGTTATTACATAGTGTTAGAAAAAAAACGCAACGCAAACGCAGAAACGCAATTTTAAAAAGCCGTTATGTTGTTTTGATTTCGTAATTTGAAGTTTGAGTGTGAATAATAGGAAAATATGATATCGGACTCTACAACTCCAACACAACAACTCTATTACTTGTCTATTCATAGTGCAACATGCAAAATTTCATGTAAATTGATACAGTGGTTTTAACAACTACCCACACACACACACACTATTCCCGACAAATCGTTGATAACAGAATTTGAATAAAATTCAACTCTTGAATTACAAGCAATGTTTACATGTTATTCTAAGGTCTGTTTATTCAACAACCCAAAAAAGTTTACTTTAAGTGCCTCGCTCCAATAGATACCTCAGCAAGTTGTTTTTTATGAGCCCGGTCGTAAATATGTCAAACTGCGATAAGAGGCGCGGCAGTTGAGGAGTTAATATTATATTATATATTAAAAAAAATGTTGTAAATGAAATAGGAAGTGTTCAATAAAAACACATGTTGTATTTTTTTTATTCTTAGATTAAAAATTTAAAAATTTGAGACTGAAAAATATTTGCGCCTCGACTGAGACGTACGAAAAGCTTTATTAGTAAATTTAATAGTATTAAAAATCTCCATTCGTATAACTATCTAGTCTAGTCTATATAACTTATCTTTGCCATGTTATTCTAATAAGTACAAGTACTTAACTTGTACTTATTTCAATAACATATTCAGAAATCGAAAACTCTGACACCACAAAATTCAAAACAAGTCGCTTGTTTTCTAGTCCATGTTGGTATATGAATGCATCAGCGATATGAAATGAATAAAGGCAACGTTCCGAAGCAATAATAATCCCTAATAAAACAGACAATGAACAAACAACTCGAATAACATGAACCAACAATAATTAAAAGACAAATAATAACGGAAACTAACTGAACAATACCGTCCATTAGTTCACTTTCATTGCAAACACCATCCATCTTTATTAAACCCTGAAGTTTCAGACGTTCAAACAGAAAAGTTAGGGGCAGACAATTTTCAATAATAGTTCAGTAATGTGATCCTGAAAAGTGGAAAGTTCCGAGTTTGTTACTGCTTTTTTTAAATTTAATAACTTTAATTTCGGAAGTCGGTGATTGTATTTTATTTCTTCGTTATTTGACACCGACTTTCGAAATTATAAATAATTGTTTTAATTTTTAGTGTATGTTCTTTTATGGAAGTCGGTAGTTTTTTTTGGAAAAAAGTTTTTTATATTTCACTTTTGAGTTGATATACCCCAGAACTAAAAACCCCAATAACATGGAACGTGGAATTTAAACATACTCGTAATTGGAGAAAAACAAAACGTCATCTATTCGTATACGTATTTTTCGTTTTTGTCCAGTTTTTCAAAAAGCGCTGAAGTAATTTCGATATAATATATATGGGACCACGTCGGGAGTATACCTCGGGACATACATAAAAACAAACATACATACTACATAATATACATACTCTGGGCACTCAGGCAGGGAAGGAACAGGGGTGGGTTTTATTCAGAAAGAGTCTGACACGCCCTCCCGCTCCACCCAGAGCGGAAGAAGTCATAGGATGATTTCCCACCCACAAAAAACAAAATATATATTTACATTTATATTCATAACTCTTATAGTTACATGACTTTCATCGCTCTTCTTCACATGACCATCCCCAGATCAGCGGCTTCCTTTCGACTTTTCTGTCACTGGCACCACTTTTAAACTACCTCTAATGTACTCATTTCTCATTTTATCTATTCTCGTTACTCCACACATCCATCTCAACATTCTCTTCTCCGCCACATGCAATCTTTTTTCATCCGCAGCATTCTGATCCATACTGTAGGACAGGTCTAATCACGGATATTCCAGATTAGTAATATTATTGTAACAACCTTTTTACTTAAAATTGTCTGTATATATTCATTCGCATATTACAATACGTATCCCAGTTACAAAGGAAAACCTATTTATCAAGCATTTCACACTTATTCTGTAAAATATTTTATGTTACGCTGTTGTTTTTCTAAATAAAGAAAATAAAAGTAAAAATAAATTCGCGAATTTTAGATAGGACACATATTTTATTAAGTACGTAAAGGGTAGTTTTTATACTAAGCCAAACTATTATTACTTACCGACTGAAACAACTTGTCAATGAAAACTACATAATGAAAAACAATTAAGAACATTCATTTTTCAATGCCTGTTACATTTATTTGATGGATTGATGAATAAATGTCGCAACTCGAGGCGATAAATAAAAGCTTAATCGATCTGTCCCACGAGATGGATTGCACGAATATATCTAACGAGTCCAATTGCATTCAATATGACTTGGATTATTGAACAAAACGTAGCTATTACGTAGAGCTTTTGAGGATGAGCACAATTATCTAAAACAGGGTTTCCCAACCCGGAATCCGCAGACCCCTGGGGGTCCACAAACATGTTCCAAAGGGAGAAGAACACATTAAAAAACTTATCATCATCAGCCTTTTAATGTCGGGACTGCTGGGGCACAGGCCTCCTCTCTGTGAGAGGGTGTAGGCCGTAATCCACCACGCGGGCCCAATGCGGATTGATGGATGTCACTTGTCTTTGAATTTTGGGCCACATGCCGTTTCCTCACGATGTTTTCTTTCACCGTTTTGAGGGCAGTGGTGATGAAATAACTTACAGAAAGTAAAGCGCTTGCCTTTTTTATTTTTTTTGGGTGGTTGGAAGAAAAGCGCCTGCCTGGGTTTAAACTCATGACCAACAACTTGTAAGTCCCGGCTTTTACCACTGGGCCACTACTGCCCTTTCTATAAATTCTAATATTTCTGATTTCTTTTGAAAGGCTCCGTGTCTGTGGTCAGTAATCTTCCTAAGGGTCCTCATTTAAAAATGTTTGAGACAAACTGATCTAGAACATTATTCCAATCTATAAAATTCCAAAACTATGTGGAAAGTAGATTCACTAATATAACAAAGGCGAAAGTTTGTATGTAATGGTATGTGTGAGTATGTATGTTACTCCTTCACGCTCAAATGGATGAACGAATTAAGATGAAACTGGTTTTAATTTATAATGTTTGAAAGGTGGGAAGTACTAATTTCATGTGGTTGGAGCCACGGGCGGAAAATACTAAATCAATAATGACAAAGCTTGGCAGGATGATTTTGATGATGGTTGCGAGAATCCCCTGTCACACACCGGTCGATGTTACAACACTTAGGGTAGGCCTTTCTCCAGCGGTGAACGTCTTATGGCTGAATGATGACGGATTGACGTCAAAGCAAAAAAGACAAGACGTCTGAATAAGACAAATGGAAGTGAGCGAAATCCATTCACACACAGAGTCAAATAAATCTACACCGACAAGAACGTGTTTAAAAATCCTTTACCCAAAAATACCTCTACATTTTATAAACCTGGCTGATCCCAAAGCCTACTTAAGATAAATGAAGCAAAAATAGATATCTTTCCGAACAGTAGTTCCCAGATATGTTAGAGCCACGGCCCGTGACATAAATATTTGATTCGTACGTGCTCCAGAGAGCCTCATATCTGTAACTTGTAGATATAATCAGTTGGGTTATAAACTTAGGAGAATAGGGTAAAAGAAATAACTTACATTGTGGGACTAGTGACGTCGTATCGTAAAACTGCTGCAATAAACTGTGTAAAAGAGAAACGCGTAAAATACTTTAGAATCACTTGATTTAATTTATCAATTCAGTTTCAAAGCATAAAATTACGCGAGGTATAGACGCAACGTCTGCATAAATGTCAATCAAATCCTTAGTACTGGATGGACAGTTGGACTCTTACAAAGTAAAATAATTTTTTGCTAGTTGCCAGAAATTAACTAGATTAGGATGGCCTCAGCTAAATGCACGATGGTACGCAGCGACCTTAAAAAGGTGGCTGCGAGAGACTAAGCCATATTGTGCCGCAGCTTGGGAAAGGTCTGTGCTCAGCAGTAAACTGCGTTAGGCTGAATTGATTGAAGTACCCATCATTTTCTTAAACTTAATTCATTTTTAACCGAATTTCGAAAAAGGAGGAGGTTCTATGTTCGACTGTATGTATGTTTTTTTTTTTTTTTATGTATGTCCGCCGATTTCTCCGTCAGTTCTGGACCGATTTTCAAAATTCTTTTTTTTATCCGAAAGAATATACTTCCAAGGTGGTCCCATATAAATTTTATCGAAATTGCTTCAGCGCTTTTTGAGAAACTGAACAAAAACGAAAAATACGTTTACCTCGATGACGTTTTGGATTACTCCAAGTGTTTAAATTCCACGTTACATGTTATTGGGGTTTTTAGTTCTAGGGTATAACAACTAAAAAGTGAAAAATAAAAAACTTTTTTTCTTAAAAAGTGAAAAATAAAAAACTTTCGTTCTGGACCGATTTTCAAAATTCTTTTTTTTATCCGAAAGAATATACTTCCAAGGTGGTCCCATATAAATTTTATCGAAATTGCTTCAGCGCTTTTTGAGAAACTGAACAAAAACGAAAAATACGTTTACCTCGATGACGTTTTGGATTACTCCAAGTGTTTAAATTCCACGTTACATGTTATTGGGGTTTTTAGTTCTAGGGTATAACAACTAAAAAGTGAAAAATAAAAAACTTTTTTACAAAAAAAAAAAACAACCGACTTCATTTTCTTAAATTTATTTAATTTTTTTAAATTAAATTCATTTTCTTAAATTTATTTCAATTTCTTGAATTATATCGTTATCATCAGATTTTCTTGTCAAACTTTTACTCTGCTCTTCGCTTTAATTGACAGTAATAGTCAACATATAATTATTGAGTCATGTATTTGAGGTTACATTCAGAAGCAACATGATTAAAGGTCACATCGCGTTGTTTTGGTTAATTATTTCCCGGATAACCAATCGCGAATCCAATGTACGACACTTCCATCAATTTATTACAATTCCAAACCCAGTAATTTCCCTATAGCCGTACACATTATCGACTGGAGGTTTACTCTTTGATTATCTGTAGTGAAACGTCAACATTGATCTGCGTGATTAGATTGAACGTAGTTGGGATAAAATTGCCTGTTATTTATCATTACTGGGCGATAACGTTTTTTCTAGGCCCCTCAATGAGTTGTGTCAACACTAGAATATACGAAGGCAGGGTACTTACATAAATTATCAAAGGGACTACTCTCATCAATAACTTCCTAAATTAGCAGACGGAAAGAGAAGACATTGTCAATTATTCTTCTGCCTATATTGCTCCATCGGTACAAGGTGGGCATCAAACCCACACGGACAAAACGTTTTGGGAACACATTCATTGACACTAACCCACACGGACAAAACATTTTGGGAACACATTCATTGACACTTTTTTTTTTTGTGTGGTGGGAAATCATCCAATGACATCTCCCGCTCTAGGGTGGAGCGGGAGGGCGTGTCAGACTCTTACTGACTAAATCCCACACCTGTTCCTTCCCTGCCCTGAGTGCCCAGGGGCGAGGTAACTCTGTTTCGAATTTATCCTCAACCCCTGGGCAAGCATCGGCCATGACGGGCCCCGTCATGAATGCTGACAACTCTTTAAGGCACGCGTGGAACACTACGCGCCGTCGACTCTCGGGCCTGGTGCTGATCGGACGGCGAGCTACCCATTACTCGCCGTCCGCAGGCCCGGGTACATTCATTAACACTTAAGACAGCTAAGGAGTGGAATTCCCTGCCGGAATCTATATTTTCTGATAGCTACAACCTGGGAGTCTTTAAGTCAAGAGTGAATAGGTTACCTCTAGGCAAGCGTGCTCTAACGTCGAACACATCATCGCTTACCATCAGGTGAGATAGTGGTCAAGTGCGAGTTTAACACTGATAAAAAAGTGGTAGTTATTTGGCAATTCGTACCACTTTTTTCCATTATACCACCGTATATGCCCTCTAAGGTGGAGGTGTAGAGGCTACTGACTATTTCTAAGTCTATTATTTTAAGGTATTTTTCAGACAGCACAAGATACTCGTAGCTCCATGGTTGTAGCCTAAAAAAGTCTAATTAGTCCGTAAGTAGATTACCAAAAAATAAAGGATACGTATTTTGCCTTTTGTCACGTAAACAAAAAGTGAGGACGATACAGTGCGTTGAAATTTCGCATGACGTCCCGGTGTGCGACACTTTTTACCACACAGTGACGTAACGAGTCCCCAAAATGTATGTGCGTCGCTTTCACGTGAATAAACAGTTTTTCTTTCTTTCTTTCTTTCTTTCACACCTGAACTTTAATGCGATTTATCTTTGTCATTTTTTATTGGTTTAGTAAAGCAAAAACTACGTATTTAATATTTTTTGATAATCGACCTTACGAACTAAATAGAATTAATATTTTCATACCCACAAAACTGCCCTATCCCCATGCTAGTAGAAGTAATTTTCATAATATAGCCTAAGCTCCGTCTTGAGCCATAAAAATGGTATGAGAAGGGTATAAAATTAAGTGTCCAAGCGGCAAATTAAGAGCTGCAGTTATGACACTAACAGACGGCGTAGGCTACCAATCAAAGCTCGGAGATACCTACCATATCCCTACCATCTTCATCGTCATTTCAACCCAAAGAAGTCCACTGCTGTACATAGGACTCCGCCAAGTGTCGCCACGATGTTATCGGTCCTGTACGCCTCTTATCCATCAGCTACCCGAGACTCTCACCAGGTCATCGTTTCAAAATTTTGTGAGGCCTACCAACGCTGCGTCTTGTTTTTTTTTGTGGGTTGGGAAATCATCCAATGACATCTCCCGCTCTAGGATGAAGCAGGAGGGTGTGTCAGACTCTTACTGACGAAAACCCACTCCTGTTCCTTCCCTGCCCTGAGTGCAGAGGGGCGCGGTAACTCTGTTTCGAATTTGTCCACAACCTCTGGGCATGGGCCCCGGCATTATTTCTGACAACACTTTGAGGCGCGCGTGGAACACTACGCGCCGTCGACTCTCGGGCCTGGTGCTGATAGGACGGCGGGCTACCCATTACTCGCCGTCCGCAGGCCCGGATAACGCTGCGCCTTAAGGTACGCAGTCGCTACTCTAGAACTTTTCGGCCCCATCGACAATCTGTTCTGCGAGAAATGTGCCCTGTCAAACAAACTGGTTCTACTAAAGTATGAACAGCAACTATCTTCAAATTAGTATGTGCTACTATAGACAAGCAGACGAAGGCTGGCATGCAAATTAGCACAAAATGGACTAAATCCAAGATGTTGTTTGGTACAACAAACATGATCTTGTTTAGCTTCACTAATGTATCTTCAAGCAAAATCTATTCTTGTAATATCACAAGATCTATCGATGTTGGCGACGTCAACGAGATTGTACGAGGTCGCGAGATAATCTGTCATAGATCTTGCTGGGGAAACTAACACGCTTGTGTCTATTCAGAATAGAGAATGGTTGTTGCAGTTTAGGTCCATTTAAACAGTCTGTTACCTCCATTGTTGACATAGGAAACGAGATTTTTACCACCTTCAAAAGAAATTTGAAAATCGAAATTCAATGTTTTTCACAAAAATTTGTTTCAAGTCTTTTGATGTGTGGGAGCCGTTGCAAGCCGATATTAAAAGCAAACGTCTTTTTTTTAACTGAACTTCAAAACGGAGGAGGTTAACAATTCGTCGGAGGATTTTATTTTTTATGTATGTTCCCCGATTACTCGAAGATGCCTGGACCGATTTAAAAAAATATTTTTTGTTGAAAGGGTATGCTTCCCAAGTAATCCTTATTAAATTTGGTGAATATCTGATGTACAACTTCGGAGATAGTCAATGACACTCTTCAATAAATGATAGTAAACCTTCCGGAATTGCTGCAATCGCTTATCTGTTTGTTGTTTACACTATATCATAACATCACGCTGATAAGCTCTGAAGGGGTACACGGATCTGCCCAGGGGTTGGGGATAAATTCGAAACAGAGTTACCTCGCCCCAAGGCACTCAGGGCAGGGAAGGATCAGGGGTGGGTTTTAGTCATTAAGAGTCTGACACGCCCTCCCGCTCCACCCAGAGCGGGAGATGTCGTTGGATGATTTCCCAACCCACAAAAAAAAGGGGTTTGTACAATTTACCCTGATACGTCCTAACTTTACCAATTACGTTCAAATTCCATGTTTTTGGCGCGATCAATTCAGGCATAACTTTAATATTTAGTTTTAGTTATGGTGTACAACAACTAAAAGTGAAAAAAAGCTTTTTTACAAAAAAAAATACAACTGATTACGAAGTCGGTCGGTTGAATTTTTGTAAACAGTTTTTTTTTTCGTTAAAATATTCTCGGCTTTTTTTGTTTGGCCGGCTAAGAATTAGAACGGCGCGTTTAAATATATTTATTCAGCGTCTAATTAAACTTCACATAACAACCTACCTTTATATGAATAGTAAATCACCAGTAAGTTTTATGATCGACCTTTGGCACATTCATTTATGGCATGTGACATGTACCTATTTAAAATCTAACCAAAAGTGAACATAATAACTAGGTTGTTCTAAATAAACGTGCAATAACGGTCATTGACCCACCTACATTTATTGACATTTTTAATTTGAAAAACGGAATTAATGACTCAAAGCTGTCCCGAATCAACATCTCTTGTGATCCTTAACATTGTCTAATAATGAAAAACGATTTATATTTAATTGTTCAGGTACCTACGAAGAGTTATTAGGGAAAGTTCAATGTACTTTACTGCAAATTTATCTGAAACAGAGTATAAGCGTATTTTTATTTTATTTAAAAACAATTTTTAATAGTTTTCAAGTAATAAATGAAGTGAAATCAATACACCCCAATCTATCAGAAGTACCTTTCGTTAACCTTGCTTCAATCAACTAAATCCTATCAATTACCCCTCTGTCCTACAGACTGCTCTTCAGGTCAAATTGACCAGATCACCCAAAAACTTTATCCATAAATTGAACTTCGAATTAAATTGATTTCAATAACTCATCTATTACGAATTCAATGAAGAAACCAATTAATTCTAGGCCGTCCTTTGGCATTTGAATTTAGAATAATTTCGTAGAATCGATTTGGTGACAGGATGCTCTTAGAATGCTTTGTCTTCATTTTTACCCGACGCGCGACGCAAGGGAGGGTAATGTGTTTATTATCACCATGTATCATGCTCCTTTGTGACACTTTATGTAGAGATCAAACGCGTGGGCCGATTTTTATAATTCTTACGTTAATTGATTCATCTTAATCTAGCGAGTGCTACTAAAGACATGACAGTAATAAAAATACAATATGGCGACAACCATACGCCATATTGTGAAAAAGAAAAAAATTAAAGTCGACTAACTATTTATAAAGTGGGGAATCAAAACAAAGGGTTCGAGGAGGCGATTCCAAAAATATAACTCATTAAAATGCAGAAAATTAAAAATAAAAATATTTTCAAAAAACCCGACTATAAAAAACACCTAAAAAGTTCCAAACAGGTCACTTTTCAAACAGTCTGATGCAGTTGGTGGCATGAAATCTTGAGCTAAAATAACTGCCACCCACTCCATCAGACTGCTTGAAAAGCGGCTTGTTGATGATAACAAATAAAAAGTTCCAAACAAGTCACTTTTCAAGTGGAGTTATTTTAGGTCAAGATTTCATGCACCGGTAGGTATATAGTGGACATCCCACTCACACGCACAAAACGTTTTCGTAATACATTAATTGTGCGTACTTAAAAACTTAAAAAAAAAATACAACCGACTTCCATAGATCAATACTAAAAAATGCAAAATAACTTTCGGAAGTCGGTGTTCCTATGGTTTCTTCATTATTTGACACTGACTCCCGAAATTAAAGGTATATGCTAAGGAGTGCAATTCCCTGCCGGAGTCTGTGTTTCCTGATAGCTACTACCTGGGTGGCTTTAAGTCAAGAGTGAATAGATTAATTCTAGGCAAGCATATTCCATCTCATCCATATGGCAGTGGGCAGGGCACATTGCTCGCAGAACAGATATTCGATGGGGCTGGAAAGTTCTGGAATGGCGACCGCGTACCGGAAGACGCAGCGTTGGAAGGCCTTCCACAATGCGAGACGCACAGGACCAGTTGTTGTGGCGACACTTGGGGGAGGCCTATGTCCAGCAGTGGACGTCTTTCGGCTGAAATGATGATGATGATGATGCTCCATTCTCGACCATATCGTAGCTTACCACTGGTTAAGATATATCTATGATAAAAAATCAAAGGATCTTTTTTTTTCGAATCATGATTTTAACACACTCGAAAAGTTGTGTGATGTCGCCGTAATGTGTGTAAACCGTTGTTTGAGTTGAACATGAACATGACAAGACATAAAAGAACAGATTCAGTATTGAATAAGCATTTAGAAACCTGGTGTCCTGTAGCGCGCTTATCTGTGATAAAAAAACAAAGGATTATATTTTTTTGAAACATCATTTTAATACACTCGAAAAGATGTGTGATGTCGCCGTAATGTGTGTAAACCGTTGTTTGAATTGAACATGAACATGACAAGACATAAAAGAACAGATTCAGTATTGAATAAGCATTCAGAAACCTGGTGTCCTGTAGCAGTGTAATAAACAGTATTATAAAATAAATGTAGTAAACTCCAGTTTTAATCGCGGTGAACAATTACAATAGTTAGTGGCACTTAATCCACATGGGGATTGATTTCCAATTTCACCTCGGACCTTCCATATTCGACATCGCGTTAGCGTTAAACTGAAATTGATTGGAAAAAGTAAATTTTAATATAAATCTGAGTAACGACTTAATTACTACGGATTACCTTTAAATTAAATCCATTTCCCTGGGTATTTTTATACTTCAAAGTTGGTTTGTAATATTTGAGTGAACATTTTCGTAGATCAAAGCAAAGGTAATGTAGTAAATATTGGTCATTAAAATAACGAGAAGGATCTTTTTAATATTTTTGGTTAGGTACCTATTTAAAATTTATTAAAACCGTTTCTCTGGATCTCGATGACTTTTGCTGCCTCGGCTTCGGGTTGTTGCTTCTGTTGATTCAGACTTTCAAAAGTTGCAGTGGTTGGAAATAGTAGGCTTTAGGCGTCGGGGACCCGGGGTCGCGGGTGCTCAGAGTGGGGACTCTGTTCGGCCCACTGAGTGACCTCAGGAAGGTGGTGGTATAATGATCACGTGCTGCGGTGCACCGCCAGGCTCAGAGGAGACCCTTTTACAGTCTTCTCGGAGATGTGCCCTATCAGGCGTTGTACAACGCCCACTTTGAGCACCCGTGACCCCGGGTCCCCGACACCCAAATGTTACTATTCCCAACTACTGCAACTTCTGAAAGCCAGAATCACCAAAGGCAACGACCCGAAGCCGAGGCAGCAAAAGTCATCGAAATCCAGAGAAACGATTTTAAAGGAGGTTTCGTAATGATCTTTTAAGAGGTTACGGGGCCCTGTTCCATATGCTGATGGTGATCACCATCAGTACATGGAAGGTGGTTTTAGTAAGATTAAAATCCTAAACTCCCTGCAGACAAATAACTTTTATATTAGCGTTTACGCTAACGCTTACTACTACCGACTTCCAAAAAATAAATTACAATAAAAATTAAAAAATTACTTTATTTTCGGCAGTCGGTAAATTTATATGGGACCACCTCCGGAGTATATTATTTCGGATCAAAAAAGAATTTTGAAAATTGGTCCACAAATGACAGAGAAATCGGTGGACATACATAAAAAAAATACATACAGTCGAACATAGAACCTCGTCCTTTTTCGAAGTTGGTTATTAATGTATGGAAATGACATTACCTGCGTAGAGAATTGTCACGTGACTTATCGCAAGTAATGTTATTGAGATACATTTTGTAGTAAGCGAAAATGACCAGCCCCGCTGGCCATTTTCCCCCGAAAGTCCAGGCGCCTTTTGGAGGTTTCCACCAAGTGCAAAAAACTTTTTTTTTATAGGGGAAACCATCAAGTGAATTTGTGAAATAAAATTGGCAATAGAACGTGCCGTCAGTACGTAGATATTACAAGTTATTATAATAGTTGCAGAAATTCACCAAAAGTAGTACCTCATTATTGCTTTGGTCTCTGAGCTACTATTACAATAAAGCCGAGATAAGGACATCCTCAAAACATCACAATAAATCACACAAGAGAATACTGAGGAATACACTGTAGTGAATAGTTTCAGGCAATATCTTCAGGCGTTCCAAGCACTTTACGGCATGCACTTATCTCGACATATTGCAACGGAGTTCCGGTCTACACTTCTAAGTTACCTACATTGAAGGATTTATAAAATCATAGACAGGATTTTTCGGTATGTGAAAGTTACCTGTTGGAGCATTGTGTTTAAGGTGAAAAAAATGCGCAAAAAATCCAAAAAACGTAAGAAAATACGGGCTACTCTGGCGCGCCGACCTTATGTAGATAAAAACTGTCTTGTTCTACTGGAATTTAGAAGTGAAAACTTTTGAGTCCCGTCGATTGGTTTTTAGGGTTCCGTTCCCGAAGGGTCCAAACGGAGCCCTATTGTTGTCACTCACGTGTCCGTATGTTTGTCTGTCCGGCCATCGTCTGTGACAACATTTTGTTACGAAGAATTTTTTAACTTCCAAGTCAAAATCAAAATCAAAAGTCATTTAAATCAAAATCAAAAGTCATTTATTCAAACTAGGCTGAGAACCAGCACTTTTCGAACGTCAAAGTTCTACATAAAGACAGTCCCCCAAAAAACGCCCGCTCGTCACCACTTCCTAGTGTTTTAGCTGTGAAGAAGAAGTGGCCAACAAACTCCCCAGCAACACATCTGTCTGTTAAGTTTTAAGAACTTGAATCTATATAATTCTAAGCAACAATCTTAACATTATGTAAAACAGAAAAATAAATATATGTCGTCTAAAATATAATCATAAAATTAAATAATCCGCCACTTGCCAGCTAGCACACTCAATCATGCCATTAAAAACAAACTCAAGCATAAACACTAAACCACATTAAAGAAGCCTCCATACATAACTGGTGTGCCTGCTTACAAGAACAAAGATTGAAACTATCAAAGGGCTGTGATTCGAAGCCACAAGTGATGAACTAGGGCCATCACACTAAATTTGGTAGACAATTATTATATGAACTCATATAATCTGTTATAACCATAAGCTAAATATGGAGAAAGAACATCAAGTGTAACATTGTCTTGCGTTCAACACGGCGACCAACTATTATTATCTTTTAAGTAGTCGTTGATGGAATAGTATGCTTTCGAACAGAGACTAGATTTAACTTTAGTTTTAAATGCATTAAAAGGCAAGTCAAGAAAAGAACGGGGTAGCTTATTGTAAAATTCGATACCGAGACCCTCAAACGAACCATGAACCCTACGAACACGGTGGGAAGGAACATGAAGTTTATACTTATTTCTGGTGTTAAAATTGTGGATATCACTGGTCTTTTTGTACAAATGTATATTTTGTCTAATGTATAATATGTTTGCAAAAATGAATTGAGATGCCACCGTGAGAATTCCAATCTCTTTGAAAATTTCTCGTAAAGAAACTCTTGACCCTAACCTATAGATTGCTCGTACAGCACGTTTTTGTAAAACAAATATATTTTGTATGTCCGCAGCTTTACCCCACAAAAGAATACCATAAGACATAACACTATGGAAATAACTAAAATAGACTAACCGTGCTGTGTCAACGTCAGTATATTGTCTAACTTTTCTGACGGCGTAGGCGGCAGAGCTGAGCCTTCCTGATAGGCCTGATATATGTGCTCTATGAACATGAAATTTGGTGATAACGTTTATTATTACGAATACTAACAAATACCAATATATGGTACGGAACCCTTAATGTGCGCAATCCGACACGCACTTGGCCATTTTTTGATAGAGGTTTAACTTATGTTTTTGAGTAGGTCTCCAACATGATAGTGACGTATTGTGTTGCGTCATACTGGCGACGCACAGCGGCCTGTGCACATGAATCATTTGTACGTGTTGGACTTTTTTTTGGTAATGCAAATTCTTGTAAGTTCACGTCACCGACATTTTGTAGTAGCAGTAAGTGAAGCTAAATTGACCAGATCAAAATTTAATTTTGTGTATACGTGCACTGTTTCAATTATTGTGTTTTAATTAAAATCGTTATTATAAAGTTTTCACTTTTTTCAGTTGCAGCCATTGACTCGTCTTCTACTGGAAGGAGTTCAACATGTCTGGTAAAATAAGGGTAGTGTATTCTCTACTAATAAAGGTGACAACAGGGATTATTATGGTAATAATTTTCTGTAGTTTAAAAAAATAAAAAAAAACACTTATTTATTTTTTATTTGTTGTGTTTTTCAGCAAAACCTTTCATTTGATACCCATATCATGGGAATACATACAAAATAATTAGTCCGCCATCTTTGAGACACCACCATATTGAATTTAGAATGACGTTACTTAACCATGCATTGTCATCCAAACTTAACATGTACGCAAAATTTCATCTTAATCGAAAACAGGGAAGTGGGTAATATTAGTGTGTTAAAAATGTCCATCAAATTGCGAAACTGTCTTGATGATATCTAAAGAGGTCACATGAAAAACGAAACTTATCAGCAGACAGGCTGGTCATTTATATCCCCGGCGGCTCATGTTCCGCTAGTTTGCCTTGCCTAAAAAATTGCCAAAAACCCGATTCACGCGTTTTAAACCGCTATTATCACTATTAGCCAAGGTCTTTAGACTTGTGACAAGGTTCATACACCCGGAACCTGACAAAGTCTGTAGTTACACGATGGCCGCCTGTCAACGGGGACTGACAGATGCCGAAACGTGACGCGTCCAGGGCCTGATCCTATTCTAAATTTGAAAGAAAAAATATTGATTTGTCTATAGGTCAGTCAATGTAACAGGATTGTTTTTTTTTTAATTACAAGCTTTTATTTAACTTGCAATGTATGTATGTATGTAACTATGTTTGGTCGGGTGGAATCTTGCAACTTAAATTAGACCCACTTTCCGATGTCCGATTGAACTCAAATTTGGTGTACTTTTGTATCTTTGGTGACAAAACAATAATATGGTCCTATAAAGTTGATCTGATGATGGAGCAAAAACAAGATAAACCCATCGAGTCTGGGCTCGATTGATTCATTTTGAGGAGCATTTTACGGCTAGATGATATCAAGGGTCTGATGATGAAGCTGGAAGGTGGCCACGGCATCTCTGGGATAAAACAACATAACTCCACCGAGTTTGAGCTCGATTGGTTCGTCTTGAGGAGCACTTTACATCACATCATAATATCCGTAGAATATTTTAAAATATCACGCCTAATTTAAAATACTTACCCACTAAAAAGTTAAAAATAAATTAGGAGTAAAAAAATATTTTTAAAAACAAACTTTAATATGGGACAACGAAATTAAAAAAAATAAAACAACAAGTTGAAAATAAATTCTAGTACGTATTTGGCGTGTAGGTTCTTGCCTATATTCTTAAAAGCTTGAGGCACATAAGTACAGTAAGTACCTTACCTGTAACCTGTAACGGGTAGTGCCTCAAGCTTATAAGAATACAGGTAAGTACCTACACGCCAAATACGTACTAGAATTTATTTTCAACTTGTTTTTTTATTTTTTTATTTTCATTGTCCCACATTAAAGTTTGATTTTTAAATTAATTTTTTACTTTTAAATTATTTTTTTAATTTAATATAAGAATATCAAGTATTGCGTTCCCGTGTTTCTTTTCTTATACATCAGAAACCTAATGGTGAGCCAAGTAAGTTACCTTTACCCTTTGTCATAATCATGTTACAAAATTTTGCTCCACAAAAAATAACTACGGTGTGGACGCACCATAAGACCACACACAAGAAGTACACACCACTTTTTTTTTATTTTGCGGTGTGAAATCATCCTTTGACTTCTCCCGCTCTGAGTGTAACGGGAGGGCGTGTCAGACTCTTACTGACTAAAACCCACCTCCTTCCTTACCTGAGTGCCCAGTGGCGCGGTAACTCTGTTGAGTCTTCATCTCAAAATATTACCTGCAGTATCTTTTCAGTTAATAAAATGACCATTCGTGTGACTATAAATTAATACAGTAGAGGATTAAGTGTCACTTAGAATAACGGGCCTGATCATTGAGCTGAAACTTTTAGCCAGCCTCCAAAAAGCAGCAGCAGCAGTTGGTAGCTCGCCGTCCGATGAGCACCATGCCCGTGAGTCGACGGCGCGTAGTGTTCCACGCGCATCTTAAAGAGATGAGTGTCAGCCACCACTGATGGGGCCCATCGTGGCCGGTGCCTGCATGCCTAGGGGTAGCGGATCAATTCTGAAAATGAGTTACCGCACCCGTGGGCACTCCGGCAGGGAAGGAACAGGGGTAGGTTTTAGTCAGTAAGAGTCTGACACGCCCTCCCGCTCCACCCAGAGCGGAAGAGAGTCATTGGATGATTTCCCACCACAAAAAAAAAGCCTCCAAAAAGAGTAGTAATCAAGAGATAAGAAAGAAAATGGACGTTCTATATAACTTAAGCGGCATTATTTATGACAGAAACAATTCCCGAGCTCTCTCCATTGTCTCGGATTTTCCACAAAGTGTAACGGACTATGTTTTCTCGGATAGAACCACTGCGGCGTTTCTCATTTACGAAGAAACTAAGAATTGTTAAGTTTATTCTGTGAGAGAGCAAGGGGTGGCTGGATATTTTTGTAGGCTTTCTCTTTTCATGAGTTTCAGAAAATTAAGAGGCACTTTGGAAAAATTGACTAAATTTCAGCTCAATGCGAAACTGGGTAGTGGTTACTTACAAGTGAAGCTAGTAAAAGCGTGTTAAAATACTTTTTATAGTATGCAACATGTACGGACGGTTGGATATTTGTTAATTTACGTTTGAAAATTTAATGAATATGTCAGTTTCCACCAATATATTACATTGCCGTTTGACAAATCAGGTTAACTGCTCCAATTTCACTAGGTTAAATTGATTATATAATTCATAGATCCGTACATAAAAATAACGTTTATTATAGGTATCTACAATTTTATACGTATTTTAGTGAGACACAAGACGAGGTCACGTCAGATGACGAAGGTACATCGAAAAGCACATATTCATAAAAAACAAATCTTTTGCATTGAGTAAGATAGCATAATCTGATAAAAATAATAATAATATATCCTTCTTACAGCTGTCCTAACAGAATAAGACGGACAAAATTTCTGTTTTCAGCCCAATTCGCCCAAATTATCCATATTTTCCCATCCTACACAACCTAACTACCTACATACACTTCAGGTAGATACTATAAAGCCAAGACACAATAGCGGTAATGACCCACGACCCGCCGGCACTGATGTGTGACTGATGGATTCAATTTATCTTAGTTCATATCCCGTGAGTGTCCACCCACTGGGTATGCCTTAATTTCCGTAGTGGAACGATTTTCTGAACTTAACCTTATTTTGAAGAATGACATGTTTTTGGTTAGAATAAAGACTCGTTTTGTTTAATTTAAATTCGAGATCTATACTGTCGTTATAGTAGAGGAAATTATTATTTTCTACATTGTAAATGCTTTCAGCCACCATTATGCTATTTATTTTTAAATAAAATCATTATTGGGTATAACCTTTTTTAACATGACTGTATTTTCCGCACACCACATACGATTTTTATGCTTTATATTTTTATTTTTTCGAGATGGCGCCGGCGATCAAAAAAAACGCGTTTTACACTCTGATTTTTCTAGATTTAAATATGTCAAAAAGATACCAACAAAAAACTAAAAAAATCAAACCCCATCTTTTTCGGAATTATTATGACCTATCAACTATTATTTTTCTTATACGAGTAACTCTTGTACCTATGCCGTATGAATACGATGTTGATCAACCAAACTTTTTTATTTTTAAAAAAAAACGTTGCCCCACACTAGGAATTACTCCTGTATAGTGGATGCGTTTACAAACATGTATTACTCACATACACAAGACACCCAGACCCGGAACAACTATCTGTAGGTCATACAAATATTTGTTCAATGCGGTATTCGTACCCGCGACACGCAACGCAGCAGCCGAACGCTCAACCACTGCGCCAACCGTGTCGTCGAAAATACTCGTACTTCGACGATGAAAATAATTCGTGTACTATTAATAGGTATTATTAGTGTCATGTTGATCTCGTGTCGATTTCGAAGGACATCCATGAGGATTTTCCACCCCGAAAAAAAAAGGTTAAAAACTATCTGTATGCCAAATTTTGATCCAAATCCGTTCAGCCGTTTTTGTGCAACCAAAATTCTAATAACTATATTTTAGCTTATATTATGGGTTATTAAAAATTTCACCCCCTTAAGGGTTGAAATTCTAACAAAACCGTTGTGATAGCTTCTCACCTAATACATTTGGTGATTTTTGCTTCGTACATGAAGGACTTTCCATACACAACTTCATCCCCCTTTTTAACCCTTCGGGGGTGGAATTATTAAAAACGCTGAGACACGTATAAATTAGTTTCAATCGTCAGCCTATACACAATTCTCTCTGTAAAAACTCATCAAATAAAATTTGAAGATCCTAACTTCAAAACTGACGGATTTTCATACTTGACCAACTTCCATCCCCTATTTTACCTCTTTAGGGGTACAAATACCAGAAATCGTTCCTTAGTGGATGCCTACACTGTATAAGGTATCTTTTTGCAAAATTTCATGTCTCTAGGACCAGCGGTTTGGGCTGTGCGTTGATATATCAGTCAGTCAGTCAGTCAGTCAGGACTTTGAATTTAATATACAGGCTGTAACGAAAAGGTGTGGTCATATTTTAAGAACTTCATCTGCCCATCGATAATAATTATATCAAGTTTCTTCGAGAAAACATGAAAAAAATTACCTCCTTTACAAATATTGATCAGCTGATAATAACTTTGTATGGTAAAATCCAGTTGTTTTTTTTTGGGAATTTTCAGTTTTTTCTTAGAGAAAGTGGTTCATATCCGTGGGCAGAACCGGTTCTTAAAATATGTCCACACCTTCCGTTACAGCCTGTATATTCATTTGATTTTTATTAGTTGTTGATTTTCCGACTAGAGTACTCTTCACTTTACAACTTCGACTTGCATTAACTTCGACGGATTTTTTAAGATCAAAAATAAAATGTCAACTTAGCAAAGATAAGTATCGATCTATTAGTTATAATAACATAAGTTTATAAACATACAAACAATAAGTCATTTAATACTAACAATTATTTCATAGGATTATTTATTACTGGAGTCTTGAGCATCGCGTGAGGTTAATAACGTAGGTAATTCTGACGCAAAAGTTACCTTCAAGTTGACCAAAGTACATTAGCTACGAGTATAATGTCTTAATCCAATTCAAATTACTAGTTTACTCAGACATAAACTTACATATTGTTATAGAATAGTATCGTAACGTCGGAAAACAAACCGAAGCCATAGCAGCTATCATTTTACTGTTTCAAATAAACTAAGAAATACCTATATACAAACTGATAATAAGAATATGTACAAACGCGTATGAAAGCAATTACTCATTTGGTATCAAAAAATTCATCCACATCGCTGTCAATGGGAAAAGTGCCCACCAGGCGTATTCGCTAACTCAGTTGACATCAATTTGATAGGCACTTTGCCGTAAATTGCTACTTTGACGTATAAGAAAACCGTAGTGCCTATTATAATCGATGTATACCGAGAAATGTATTTCATAGTGCCTATCAAATTGATGTCAACTGAGTTAGCGAATACACCTGCAGAGCGCTGGCAGTATTGCGACGGTGAATAGCAGATGCTGATTCGTTGGCCAAAGAAAAGCCCAGGCCGCTGGTCACGTATAAAGTCGAATATCTGTTTGCTGATATCCTGAAATAGTATTTTTTTTATCAATGATAGGCTCGCGTTTGACCAGTATCTCACCTGATGGTAAGCGAAGATGTGGTTGAAGATGGAACACGCTTGCCTAGAAGTAACCTATTCACTCTCGACTTAAAGACTCCCAGGTTGTAGTTATCAGACAACAGACTCCGGCAGGAAATTCCACTCCTTAGCTGTACGCACAAAGAATGTCTTCCCGACGAAACGTTTTGTGCGTGTGGGTAGGAGGCCCACCATGTACCGGTAGCGCATCGCTGTACGTCTAGTGGTCCGATGATGGAACTTCCTTGGCGCAATTAGACTATGCAGTTCTGACACACATTCCCCAAAATGCAACCGATGAAAAACCGACAGGCTAGCAACTTAGCGTCGATGCTCAAGCCTTTATAGCTTTATTGACTCCACGAGCCTTTCATTGCCGATGATCCTCTTGGCGCGCCTCACGATAATAATATTTGGAGAAGAATTGTCAAGCAAAAAGCAGGTTAGAAATTCTATTTTACGAAGGCGGATTGGTTTTGAAGTGTAGATTCACGTACACTGTTTCTGTATGCGTAAGCTATTTTCTAAGAGACCGATCACTCCAAACGACATCTTTTTTTTGTGCGTAAACACAGAAAATAAAGTTTTTGTGAACCTACACACACATTATAATCAATTTAATGTTTTAATCTACAAACCAGTATCCATTACTATTTTAACCTTACCTATTTTCAATTTTACGTTGTTCATAGAATTTCAGCACAGCCACTTTACACCAAAATGAAAGCCCGTCAGTCCCACAGACAGACACCGAGGTGATTCGATTACTGTTCCATTTGCCAGCTTTACTACGAAACATCACAAACCTACACAAGCTGTAGAATGTAAATAACTTCTGTAGTTTGAATATTTTGACAAGGAATATAATACTGTTGAAACTATGTAGCTTTGACATAACTTTGCTTCGTTTGTTTGTCCAACTTTGTGTTACAAAACACAAGGTTTAAATACGAGTATACTACTTTTATTCCCCTAAAGTTTGACACAAGGTTTTACCAAAGTCCTGACTGACTGACTGATATATCAACGCACAGCCTAAACCGCTGGTCTCCTCTGAGACCAGCGGTTTAGGCTAACACACCCTGCAAATTTCATGTCTCTACATGAAATTTGCAGGGTGTGTTCTTTGTGAAGAGTTAGGTATACACTAAGAAAGGGTTTTTCGAAATGAAACCCTTAATGGGTTGAAAAAGGGGTTGAAAGTTTATAACAGGGGTAGTACTAATTCCACGCGGGCGAAGACGCTGTCAGAAGCTAATATTGGCATAAAACATAATTTACCTACTGTAGCGGACATTCTGGCAAAAAAAGATGAAACACTTCTGCAAAATTATGACTGTTGGTTTATTACGACCTGATCGTCATGATAATCTTCTAATATAGGTATGTGAGTTACCTATATAAAAGGCTTTGTCGTGACTGACTGATGGATCAACGCACAGCCTAACCGCTGGTTGAAATTTGAAAGAGAGTTACCGCGACCCTCTGACGGATAGGGCCGTCATCTACCACGGTTACCAGGGAGAATGGAACCAGCGAGAGATGTCGTGCGGTGTTCCACAGTGATCGGTCCTGGGGCCGCCTCTGTGGAACATCGGGTACGACTGGGTGCTGCGCGCCGACCTTCCTAGCGACGTCAACGTGGTTTGCTACGCTGACAACACGCTGGTCCTGACGCAGGGGGGTCGTACCAGGCGGCGGCCGACTTGATGTCACGCGGGGTTGTGGCAGCCGTTGGGAGGATTCGGCAACTGGGACTCGAGGTGGCACTGCACAAGTCCGAGGCTATGTGTTTTCATGGTTCTCGGAGCGCGCCACTGGCGGGTTCCCAGATTACGGTAGGAGGGGTTCAAATCGGCGTCGAGGGGACGATGAAATATCTGGAACTCGTCCTCGACAGCCGTTGGAACTTTGTCGAGCACTTCCGACGTTTGGCTCCCAGACTGGACAAGGCCGGGCCGCCTTGAAGCGGCTCCTGCCCAATCTGGGGGGTCCAAACGCCTCCTCCCGGAGGCTCTACGCGGGAATCTTGTGGTCCAACCGGTGTGGGCGCGTTCCCTGAGGCAGAGATTAGCTCGCCAGATGAACGCGTCCCAAAGGGTCATGACGATCCGAATGATCCGAGGATACTGCACGATTTCCGGTGAGGAGGCGAGCCTCGTTGCCGGACTGTCGCCATGGGATCTGGAGGCAAAGGTCCTCGCGCACCTATATGAGTGGCGCGAGGAGGCGAATTGCCGGGGTAAAACTCCGCTGCAGCGACACATCGCGGCTCGGCGGACAGAGCTCTGGCAGGATCCCATGGCGACATGGAGAGAGTGACTGTAGCAACCCAGCGCTGGGCACGCCACCATTGCGGCGGTAGTGCCCCTCTTTGAGGAGTGGCTCGACAGGCGACACGGCGTCCTCACCTTCCGCCTGACGCAGGTCCTCACCAGACACGAAAGTTTCAGGAGGTTCTTGTGTAGGATAAGGCGGAGGGAAACGCCCGGGTGTCCCCACTGTGAGGCTCGCCCAGAGGACACGGTGGAGCACACGGTGGAGATCTGCCCCGCTTGAGCGGAGCTCCGCCATGTCCTCGAGGACGCGATCGGCGGCAGCGACCTCTCGCGCCCGGCCCTGGTCCAGGCCATGGTATGGAGCGAGAGAGAATGGGAAGCAGTCTCCTCCTTCTGCGAAGCAGTAATGCTCGCGAAGGAAGAGGCGGAACGGGTGAGGGAGAGGCAACAAGAACAGACTCGCCCTCACGCCCTCATGAGCAGCCGCCGCAGGAGACACCCTGGGCGGAGGACGTCGCGAGACGATCGCCGGCCACCGTAGACCCGGGCCTGAGGACGGCGAGTAGTGGGTAACTCGCCATCCGATCAGCACCAGGCCCGAGAGTCGACGGCGCGTAGTGTTCCACGCGCGCCTCAAAGAGTTGTCAGCAAAGGACGGGGCCTGCCACGGCCAGTGCCTGCCCGGGGGTGGAGGATAAATTCGAAAGAGTTACCTCGCCCCCGGGCGCGTAGGGCAGGGAGGAACAGGGGTGGGTTTTAGTCAGTAAGAGTCTGACACGCCCTCCCGCTCCACTCAGAGCCGGAAAAGTCATTAGATGATTTCCCACGCCCCAAAAAAAAGCCTAACCCTTGTAGAAACGTGAATTTGAACGACGTATTCATGAATCATAATGATTCAGGCAGCCGATAAAAAAGTACGAGTATTTTTGAAAATTCCACTCCCATGAGAAAAGGGGAAAAATCACTGTAAGAAAAATCTAATTGGGCACTATAATTTTCAACAGCAAACGAAGTCTGTTGTACTCTATGGTAACAGAACCCAAGCAATATGCTCGGCTTAAGGTGAAAGCGCCAGGGTAGCCCGGAAATTTCAATTTTTTTTTGCAATTTGCAATTGTCAAATTGTACCTTGGTGCAAATTGCAAAAAACGTAAGAAAATTTGAATTTCGCGGGTTACCCTGGCACACCTTAATGATGAATATGCGTATAACATTGCAAAACTTGATTCAAACTGTAGTTTAATAGAACAACGGTCATAAAACATTTGATACACTGACTATTTCATACAAACTCTGTACCTATCGAAATCGGATTTACGATGTTTGTTTTGTTGCAATATCCTGCTACTCCCATCTCTATCCTGAAGAAGATAGAGTTTGAAGTAGCTTGCAGGCGAATGATTACAGATTTATTGGTACACCCTAAACAGTTTTAGTGATGGATAATCATGTTACATTCGTCATATCCGGTCAAATACCTAAAGCTTTGAACTGCGTTATAATTAACCTAAACAAACTCCTGCATTCGAGTGTAAATAAATAAATTATTGACTCAGAGTATCCTTTCCAGATGTACGGGCCACATAAGTCACTTTACTAAAATAATGTGATGGTATAACTTTTAGAGTATTAACAAGTAGTATCTTCTAAAAAATATTAATTATTTTAAGAGGTATATTTGTTTGTATGTAGGAGATCCTTTTTTTTTGTTTTGCGGGTGTGGGAAACTATCCAATATCTTCTCCCGCTCTAAATGGAGCGGGAGGGCGTGTCAAAAGCCCTCCCAAATTAAAATACAACACTGACTGTCTAAAAAAAAATATACTGGAATAAATATTTTTTTAATAAATCTAGGAGAAAAAATACGTTTCATATACCCATCCAAATTTGGTGACTATTCATATAGGTAAGTATCAAAAATTATATACATACATAATCGATAAACGTTTGATTTAACTAAAATTACATCGGATTTCTATAAGCTTTTAAAAAAAAGAAGAAATATTGTTACATATCGGACTTCTAGACTGTTATTACGCCGAGGAAAAACATCTGAACTCACACACAAAGGGTTTTGTACCATACCATAAACCGAAAAAAGTAAGTTTCTTGCATTTAAACAATTTTATTATAAAACTTTATTATTTAAACTTTAAAGGGCTAAGTTTTTAATATTGTTTATATTTTTAGGGTTCCAAAAATTCGAATGGAAAAACGGAACCCTTATAGGATGTCCGTCTGTTTTAAAATTATTTAAGAAAATAGATTAAAAATAACCATTACCACCCGCCCTTATCTTCGAAACCACTGGGTCTAAAATTTTGAAAAAAAATACGTAAAGTAGTTTTTTACGTAAAGATTACAGGCAAACCTATAAGGAAGGAAGGAAGGAGGTAGTTTAAAAAAAAAACCTGAAAAACATGCTCTCTCTTTTTTGCTACAGCAGCCATATAAATGCATATTCTGTGGAAATTTTCAACTGCCTACTTATTACGGGTCATGAGATACAGCCCGCCTAAAAAAGGAAGTCCCTTAGGTACAAATAAAAAATAGAATATTTGCGATAGTAAGAATAATTAGTGGTATTACTTTGATAAATATCCTATATCTTAGAATACACACAGATTCGACATTAAGGCGATAGACATAAACCAGAATTATCATGGACAAATTTGTACATTCACTAAAGATAAATATTCTCTTCCTTAACCCTTCCGGTACAAACATGATATATTCACATACTCTATGTTTGTCTTTGGCTTCCTATCATTTAAATTGTATCGACATACAGCGTGGATTTTTAAAACCGGGCAGTATAACCGATCACAGCGATTGGTAGATGATGGAGAAAGATTTATATATTATAGTACTGATTTTTTTATCCAAAACCTGTAAAAGCATTGCGAACAAGTACAAGTTGGCGAAGTGGAGCATCATGGATCCATCAAATACACAGTGGGAGTGCGGTGCTTTTGATCAAACTATGTCCCATCTGCTGAAGTGTCCTAAATGTACTTTCAACTGCACCCTCGATGATCTTCAATAAGGCCACCAACGCCGCTTTAAACGTGGGTAAGTACCCAAACATCAAATTAAGTTGTATTGAATTGAATTGGATTAAATTGAATAAATTGAGTTTAATTGAATAAGATTTCAATTGGATTCGATTGAATTAAATTGGATTAAATATAATAGTATTAAAATGAATTAAATTTAATTGAATTACATTGAGTTTAATTTCATTACAATACATTGTATTCAATCAAACAGAATTAAGATAAATTCAATTGAATGGAAATTAATTAATTTGTAATACAAATAAATACTATAGTTAGCACAGAAAGCTTTGTTTTCTGTAAAATCTTCCACAGTCTTTCTATTGTTAGAACGTGGATATTGGTGTGGGTTACATGTTTATGAGTTTTAATTTTTAAGGATTATTTTGTATTTTCTGTGGCATGTAATTGTTATAAGTTCCCAAGAAATAAAATAAAATAAATGTACCACTTAACGAAAATAAGAAGAATTTAGGCATTTCTCTAAAAATATGGACAATCTCCAGCGAACGTTTTCCTGTAGCTACAACGGTTATGCAAAAAAGCGTCTGAAAAATCCACCCTCTATATACCCTTACCCAGCCATTGCAAGGAAAGGCTTAACCCAGTTCAATTTATAACGGGAATCCCACCGAAATGATACCCAATTAATAGAGTTATGATCAGATTAACTGAACTGAAACCCTTTTGTCTTGTTTAGTTTGCAACCCTTCGTTGATAGGGTCTCGGAATATCTGGTAGTTATGAATAGTTATTAATCTTTCGTATTTGTCATGGGTCGGAAATGTGAAGCGTAAAGCTGGGTTTGCTGAATTCGGTTACGAATTCTCTATGGAGTACCTAGGTTTGCTGATTGACACAATTTTCAGTGAAAAGGACATCGATGCACAACCTTATTATCATTAATTTATTATATATCTACCCAGGAATTTTAACCCTTGAGGTTTAGCCTCTAGATTGGAATTCCAGGGTTGGCTCCTGAATCATGTACTAAATTAACGGTAAATTTCTTATTCTGTACCTTATGTACGAGTATGTATATGGGTCAAGTTAATTTAGAGGTCAATGCATTTTTGGTTCTATTTCAGTACCTTCTGGTCATATATTAGATTGGAACCTACAATATATCAGACAATTGTGTACCAAATCAAATATTATTTCAATTTAATTTTAATTTATTTCATTTGAATTAATTTACTAATAATTAATTTAATTTGTATTAACTTACAAGTAATTAATTAATTATGAATTAATTTAATATGAAATAATTCACTAAGAATTAATTTATTATGAATTAATTGAATATTAATTAATATTATTTCAATAAAAAACGAAGTCCCTAAACAAAAACCTTTTAAACACAGCCAATATTGTTGCAACTTTAGACTGGCCTAAATTCCTAAATCTCTGAAGCACCCTCGAGCCCAGCGCTTCCGCCGCTGCCGGCTCCACACTTTATTTGTATTTGCGAAGTTCTTGACAGCTGCATTATATATCAGTTGGAACGGCATTCGAAGGGCTACAGTTATTATGACTGTTTGAAATTTGCTTAATAAATTGAACTGATATTTGATTTATTATAGCCTCGATTGCATGAAAAAAGATGTAACACTATTCAAAGGAAATATTCTTAGTCAGTTTTGAAGACTCGACTCAGTCGCCATGAAAACGGGAAAAACCGTTTATTCATGTCAATAAGTAACAAGGTATAGATGTGGAATTGATCATTATAGGTGGCGACACTACGAAGTGATGACGGGCGGGCGTTTCTGGGGGACTATCTTTATGTAGAACTAGTTTTAATAAAATGACTTTTGATTTAGAGTCAATTTTGAGGACTTAACTTGAAATATTGTTCTAAGTCCTTTTGAAGGAAACTTCCTACACTCTAACTCACTTAGTCGCCGTTATGACGCGAAAAACTCGTGATAAATATTTATAAATAACAAACCATAATTGTAAATTTCATTAAGTTGAGTTGAGGAAATAACTTTGAACAAGAGAACCGTGGTATTCAAATATTTCTGTGCTAGTTGCTTGTTAAGCGCAAAAGAGAGCATAGGCAGGGTTTTAAAATTCACACTGTTAAATCCGTTAACATACGAGTACATGCAGTTGAAAGCCATAAATAGATTAGGTCAGTTGTGAATATCATAGTTTTAGGCAGCCTCCGACTGTATGTTATATTTATGATGTGATTGCATTTTTTTTTTAGAAATATTTGTGAATGTCTTTCCTGTATGAAGGTACTGTAGAGACTCTTTCATCAGGACCTCTTTATAGAGTTTAGATCTCATGACACATCACTACATAGTATAAAACAAAGTCGCTTTCTCTGTCCCTATATCCCTATGTATTCTTAAATCTTTAAAACTACGCAACGGATTTTGATGCGGTTTTTTTTAATAGATAGAGTGATTAAAGAGGAAGGTTTATATGTATAATTTGTACCCGAGCGAAGCTGGGGCGGGTCGCTAGTTATGAATAAAATAAATAAACACTAATTCGATTTTTTAAATAAATAAGATTGGGAGATAGATTGAGCCGGGCTGTCAGGTCAATAGACGCGAGTGAATTTTATAGTTATGTAAAAGCAAATTGACAATACACAATTAAAAACATAGCGGTTCAGTGTTTCTTTTTACACACCAGAACGTAGAACTACAACCAAGAAGTACACACCCTGAGTATACGTCCCTAGGGACGGCAATATCTAGATATTACAGTATTATTTAACTATTGACAGCGGAATTTATTGATGTCCATTGAGTTGTTTTCATACGCATTCGTACACACTATTATTATTATTTTATGTATACCTATTATGTAATTTAGTTGTGTTGTAGATATATTCTGTTGTAAAGTTATTAATTAATAACTATGACTAGCATATTGTTATACAAGGCATAACACATAATAAGCGCTTCAGCTTACATATCCCAGTTTACATTTTAACCCAAATATCATAAACTCATTATCAAATACACTCGATAGTTAATAAACACGACGTTGGAAAAGCTATTTTCAACTGATTTCATTTTATCGTATTTGTACACAAAGTACTTGACAGATAGAATTACGCGCGTGGGTTTTACAAAATACAGGATTGAATTTCATTCGCTTCATATTTTAGTAATGAAGAGGTTTCTATTTGAGAGAGTGAGTAGTGAAAATATATGAATTTAAAAGTAAAAAAAACAATTTTCCCTTTCTATGTGATGAAAAAATTTGTAAAATTAATGTTTTGTTATAATATGGCTCTATATATGGAGTCTGTCTGTTCTAATATGGTTCTATATATAAGCCACAACCTACGAAATACTGTAATATCGGTCCAAGAAAAATCCTTAATTATATGAAAAGCTTTTTTACAATAAAAAAAAAATACAACCGACTTCCAAAAAAGATAATTCACAAAAATATTTAAAAATTACTTTCGGAAGTTGGTGTTTGTATTTTGTTTCTTTGGTATTTGACACAGACGTCTGAAACTAATGTAATTTTACAACTTATAGTGTATTTTCTTTTAGAAGTCGTTGTTTGTAATTTTTGTAAAAAAGTTTTTTTTTTCACATTTTAGATGTTATCACAGAACTAAAACTAAATATTGAATTTATTTGTGCTGAATTAGTTACCCCAATAACACGTTATTGTTATTTTAGCCATCATCTGTTTATACATTTTTTTTTGTTTTTCTTTATTTTTTTTTCAAAAAGCGCTTAATCAATTTCAATTAATTTTTTAAGGGACCTCTTCAGGAGTATACTCTTTTGAATAAAAAGGAATTTTGAAAATCGCTCTTCAATTGACAGAGAAATCGGTGAACACATATAAAAAAATACATACAGTCGAACATAGAACCTTCTTCTTTTTTTGAAGTCGGTTAAAAACTCGCTAACCATATGCTTCGTTTAAAAATTGATTAGCGGATTCTAAATTCGAATTCTATATACAACATTTTAAATTAGTACGGTAATTTGTAGTTGCCAAAAAGTTGGGGATCCTAGCTAAGGTGAGACGGTACTTCAATCAAAGCCGGAACAGCTGCTCAAATTTTATCAAGCGCAAGTTCGATCATGTATGGAGTACTGCTCTCATCTTTGGCACGGATCTGCCAGTTACCAGCTTGACGCACTTGAGACAATTGAGTAATGATGACTCCGGGGTAAAGAAGTAACAATTCTATTTAGTCCGCAAGTTAGTTAAAGAAAATCAATAAAAAATTACAAAGATAAAACGCATAAAAGTTCAGAAATGGGGGCTTGTTACGTCACTTTTAAGAGCCTACCTCTCCATAAGTGGCGCCCTCATTGAATAAAAATTTGAATCTTAGCCTAGAAAATAAAGATTAAAGAATCCTATGTTGCGTTTGTTACAAATAGGATAAGACATTTTCACGTTGTTAAAACAGGACTTAAAGTGTTTCGTATCCAAAGTAGTAGGCAAAAGTGTAGGCAAAGCGAGTCCTGGGCGAGTCCTGTTTCAACAACGTAAAAATACCTTATCCTATTTGTAACAAACGCAACACAGGATTTTTTAATCTTTATCTTCTACGTTTTGCGACGATTTTTTATTCAATGAGGGCGCCACTTGGCGACTATATACGCCTTCAGTAAAAAGTGGTACAATTTCAACTTAATTGTGACGTCATGCGAAATTTCAAGACACTGTATCGTTTTAATTTTTTGTTTACGTGACAAATGACAAAATACATGTCCAATATTTTTTGGTTATCTAATTGACGAACTTATTAGATTTTTTCAATCATCAAGCCAATTTTTTGTGAACTAGTGATGTAATAGCGTTGGTCTGGATTAAGCGCTTAACGCGGCAATGTGACTCCCACGTGAATCATAAAAGTCGTGCTAATAGACAAGGGTGGATTGGCAATCTGTCTACTTTTAATCGGCTATCAGTTTTTTTTTTTCTTTCTTTATTTTTGGCTTCGCACGGTTTGTGCATTTAGCCAGCGTCAAGTTAAGAAAGTATTTAGTTTTAGATACAGAATACTGTCACTTTTTTCCCATTAGGATGCAGATGTAACACATTCTAATGTTTTTGCTGTATTTGGCAGCAAATGAGTCAGTCTTCTCGGCAAACTTCGCTGAGTTAGTCAATACTACGACAAAATTCTCAGCTTTATTTTACCGAGATTGCGCCTGTTTCAATGATTCCACATATTGTCCAGTAAACACTTGAGAAACAAAACTACACCAATTTAACATCACAATATCCACTAGGAATCAATTTGCGAATAATTAAAACAGCCACTGAACTTCACTCAAAAATATCCCGCCAAAAAACCCGGCTATCAGTTTCTGTTTTTTTTATTTTATTATATAATTCAAAATGTCAGATTAACACTATTTTTTAGGGTTACGTACCCGAATGGTGACCAACGGGACCTTATTACTAAGACTCCGCTGTCCGTCCATCCGTCCGTCCGTCCGTCCGTCCGTCCATCCGTCCGTCCGTCCGTGCGTCCATCCATCCGTCTGTCTGTCAGCGGGCTGTGTATCATGATCCGAAATGGTAGACAATTGAAATTTTCACATAATGTGTATTTCTGTTGCCGCTTTAACAACAAATAAATAAAAAAATAATAAAAGCGGCTTCCCTACTAGAAACGTGTTGTTTAAGGCTTTTTTTGCTCGATCTCGGCAACAAGTAGACGCGAATAATCTTGTACAATGGTACGGAACCCTTCATGCGCGAGTGCGACTCGCACTTGGCCGGTTTTTGCCACTGTAGCACTGATATAGGTCTGTAATTATTATGGTTTGATATACTACCTGATCTAAACAATGGTATTATTTTACTATATTTCATTAGATCAGGAAACTCACCACAATCTATACAATTATTAAAAAATACTACTAAAGTAGGTGCTGCAATGTTTATAATAGATTTAGCAACGTCAATAGAATTACCCCAGTACAGGCCTTGCAGTCTCAACATTGATAGCGATCGCTACGTCTTAACGATTGGTCGCTACGTCGGAAAAATAATTGATTTTCTTGAAATATGTACAGAGACCAGCAGATCAGTTGATCAGTTTTCATGAAAAATAGTTCTTGCAAGTTAAAAATTATGCCGTCTCTGTACATATTTCAAGAAAATCAATTATTTTTTCCGACGTAGTGACAGATCGTTAGGACGTAGCGATCGCTATCAATGTCGAGACTGCAGGCCCTGCATTCAAAATGCATAATTCACATAACGATATTGTGTAATCGGTTTGCATTCAGTGAGTAAGTACGGTTATAAATTCCCTTGTCAGCATGAGCGAGTTTTTAGGAGCTCGTGACTAAAGTAATAACAGCCGCATGGGTCGATGCATCAGGTTAAGCTACGCTTGCCGGGGTTGGTCCATGGATGGGTGACCATCTTTACATACCGAGACTCCTCCGTGCCTCGGAAAGCACGTTAAGCCGTTGGTCCCGGCTGTCATTTGTGGATCTTTGACAGTCGTTACGAGTCGTCAGAAGGCCGAAAGTCTGACAGTGATATCCAGTCTTACCAAGGGGTATCGTATTACCCAGTAACTAGGTTAATAGGCAGTCGCTCCATGTAAAATACTGGTATTCAGCCGCATCCGGTTAGACTGAAAGCCGACCCCAAGATAGTTGGGAAAAGGCTGGGCAGATTGAACATGAGCGAGTTTTTATTTGACCGTTGAAATGTTTATGATTAAGCAATTTATTGTTGTATGCGACGTTATATGTTAAATGCATAATTTAGTCCTTATAAGTTTTCCATGATCACTCTTATTTATAAAACTCGCAAACCTTAAATTATGCTTGGGTTAAAATACTGATTAGCGGTTTCTAAATTCAAATTCTCCATATATTTTTTCCTGATAATCGGTGTTTTAACTAACCACATGACTATTTTTTAGGGTTCCGTACCCGAAGGATCCAAATGGAGCCCTATTGTTGTCACTCATGTGTGCGTCTGTCTGTCCGTCCGTCGTCTGTCACAAAATTTTGTTACGAAGAATTTTTTAACTTCCCATTGACCTATGAACTTAGTGATAATGTTTATTATTACGTACACTTTACTAACGAATACCAATATTTGGTACGGAACCCTTAATGTGCGAAATTCGACACGCACTTGGCCATTTTTTTAAATAAGGCCCAATAATATTAGATCTTTATTCATAGGCTTAGTTAAAACATTTAATCTATTAATGATCATTTTTAAGACATTACCAGTGTTTTGTCTCCTTTTTTTCAGTCTATGTCAAATTTTATTTTATTAAATATATGGGCCCTGCAGGTGTTCATGTCAATTGTGGCATCAATGTTGTTTCATATGTAATCAGAAGTGGAGGTGCATGACCACTTATGACATTTCTAAAGATAAGACATGTGTTTATAACTCCCATTCCGCAAAATTGCAAAACTTCGTAAGATTCTAATTTAATTTAATTTATGTTTTACTTTCAGGTATTAACCCATAGCAACATTACAATGCATTTTTGTTCAAAATCATTATACATTGCAATACTTAAAATTAAATTATTAAAATTAAATTAACCTGTAAAACCCCGAAACTCACCGGTGAGTCGGACCAAAAAAAAAAAAAATTAAAGAGAATAATAAAAAAAAAAAATCGGCTGTCAACCCAGGTTGTCCTCGGGGTTTAATTTGACAACCCGGATTTTGCCATGGGGCTTCACAGGTATTTCATTATTAAAATTAACTATTAAATAAAAATACATCTTGCGAGAGTGTTAACTCTCGATATACATAAATTATGAACATAGATCATTTCAAATTTAATAAATCTCATCCAAATTCGATAATCTATATTTATATTGGTGTCTTTTTTTAAATAAAAAAAGTTTATAATCGTACGTAATGTTTCATGACCCCTAACGGTGCTTGCAATTATACGGTACATAGCAATAATATAAGCCATTGCAGGTCACGTCCCTGTGGCAAATGCTCCTGAGGCTGAACGAAGTTAAGTGGTAGTGGGTGCTGTTTTCCCGAGTAGCTTCATTAAATACACTCATTGAGTAGTTTTATTCATATATTAACTTATTTTATTGTTCACCTCATAATGAGCACATGACAAACATTAATAAAAACCAGTGTACCTTATTATGGTCTTACCGCACAGGGTAATTTCTTATAGGCCGCGTTTCCACCTACAAGCAAATTGTATCCAAGTTTAATTACATTGCGCGGTACGAACAACCGATCGTTCACATTACACCTCAGTAGCACGCAATATAATGCAACTTGCATGCAATTTGCTTGCTGATGGAAACGCGGCCTTACTGAACATTCCTGCAGAAGTAGGTTAATCTTTAAAAAGTCCAGAGGGGAAGAAACCACTTCGAACGAGGCCCTTCGTATTTATATTTGCAAATTACTCAACTGGTGCATACAAATATGCTCTGAAAACAAAAGTTTTTTTAGAAGAAAAAAGCAGCAAAGAACTACTGCACTACTGAGTAATGATGCTTTTTTAACTAGAAAAAATTGACAACAATATTTTGGTAGGGACCAAATTTTTTTTGGAAACAAGGGCCAAGACACTTTCAGTACATTTAAGAGAATGTATAATGAACGTGCATTGTCCCTTAATATATTCCAGCAACAATAATTTGTACTTAGTTGATTAAGTTAGTAAAATAGTCAGACAGTCTGTGATTTTAAACATTGATTACAAAAACATAGAGAAGAGAGATGATCCACATAAAAAAATCTAATGGGTGCCACCATAGCTCTACCACGTCAAAACACGCCTATTAAATAATAATCCCTTATATTTCCCACTAATAGACGTAGTCAAAAATCAACACTAAAATAAGTTGAATTATTTTATCAAATTTACCCAAACTTTTCCATAACAAAATAAAACCATAGTTTCCAAAATTTAATTTCAAAATTGATTTTACAATATATAAAAAAAATTGGGCCTACGTAAGAGCATAATGCTAGTCTTTTATCGCACGTTATGATAAAAGCAAGGAGCTAACCTGTAGTCAATGGAGCGGCCTAAATTCATCTTTTGAAGCCCCCTCGAGGTTCACTGGAGCAACCCCTTTATTTTTATTTGTAAACCCTTCGACAGCCTCATAATGGTTTATTGTGGTTAGGCGAAACCTTTACTAACCACTTTATTGGTAAAGTCATAAATAAAGTGTTAACCTCTTACATGTTAAAAATTTATAGACGAGAAATTGTATGGGCTTTTAATATGGTATAGAGGGATTATTTTTAACCACCTGTGTTGGTTTATTTTTTTGTCCACTTAAAAAGTATATAACTTAAGTTATTATCAGAACGGAAATTTTTACTGTTTGATATTTTTTCCTGAAAATAAATACAACCATGAGCAATAAGAAACCGATTCAAAGATTTTAAGCACGTCATTTGGCTTATATCTACTTCACATACCTGGCATAGCTGAATATCGCCTCATACTTGAAACTGCAACCGGAGCCTGCTCAGGACCCGAAGACCATCAGCAAACTGCAGCCACGAAGACACACACACACCACTACACACCTGCGTCTATAACAACACCAATCAATTACAAAAAATAACGACAAACTTTGACAGGAGGACAAAACAAATTTATACAAATAAATTAGGGACAGGGAGGAAACAGGGGTCCTTAGGGAGCTTCCAAAAAAGATTTAGAAACACTTGTTGAACATATTTTCTCTCGCATAAAATATTTTCCAAACGCGCGTAAGTTGTACACGTGCGCGCGACTTCCTCCCACAACTCGGCAGCGGACCGTATCGTAGGCGATCGTCTGAGCTTCTGGGCGGGCGGGAAGGCTAGGGCGAACGCGACAATGGGCGGCGGCGGCGCGACGCGGCCGCCCTAGGCGCGCCCGATACCAGGCGAGCAGAATACACCAGGAGATCTCCCGCCACGTGCGTCGGGGCGCACTGCGCATGCCCGGACAGTGTCAGGGAAAGCTCAAGAAAAGCTACGAGTGCAAGCGAGACAACAATACTCTAAAAATAGGGGTTGAAAAGAGACGGTCGTAGAACTAATTTTGGAAGCGCCAAGCAGTCTGAAAAGTTAGCAGAGATTTCTGTGTGTGTGAACGCATACTAATGTAATTCAGTTTAGTAAGTTTCAGGTTGAAGTTAAGTGTTTGAGTGGTACTCAGATTAGAAGCCAATAAAATGCAATTGGTTTAAGTCTCAATTGACTTATTGGATTGGCATTAAACGTAAACAAACTTGATCATGTGACTGAACGTTTGCTGAAAATATGAATGTCGGGATTAATTAGACAAATATAGTTCTTATCTTCGAAAGTCTGGCAAAAGGTTTTTTTAAGAAGCTGATTTAATCAGGATGGTGTTTTGATGTTTCATGAAAATATATTAAATATATTTTAATTTAATTTAATTTAATTTAATTTAACATAATCTAATTTTAATAATGTAAGTAATTTTATTTAATATTTAATTTTAATAATGAAATTTAATTTAATTTTAATAATTTAATTTTAAGTATTGCAATGTAATGATTTTTAACAAAAATGCATTGTAATGTTGCTATGGGTTAACCTGAAAGTAAAATATAAATAAATAAATTAAATCAATTTGGCAATAATCAGCTCATTTCTGATTGGTGTTGGGATCTCAGCTCTACAATGGTTATTTACGTATTTCACTTTAATTCATCTGACCGACTTGTAATTTGGTACCTACACAATATACGATTTTATTTACGGTTTCCTCGCAAGTCTGTTGGAAAACGCCGTTTGATAACGTGTGGTTTTGTTGACACAATTTTATTAAAACGTGCTATTACGGACTTTTTTAGTGGCTAACATCAATAAGGATTACCTTTGTACCTATTTTTCTGTTTTCTTTTCAGGGTTCCGTACCCGAAGAGTTCAAACGGAGACCTATAATATTGCTGTCCGTCTGTCAGTCAGTCCGTCTGTCCGTCTGTCCGTCTGTCCGTCTGTCTGTCTGTCCGTCTGTCCGTCTGTCCGTCTATCGTCTGCCCGTCTGTCCGTCTGTCTGACCGTCCGTCTGTCCGTCTGTCTGACCGTCCGTCTGTCCGTCTGTCCGTCTGTCCGTCTGTCCGTCTGTCCGTCTGTCTGTCTGTCCGTCTGTCCGTCTGTCCGTCTGTCCGTCTGTCTATCTGTCCGTCGTCTTGTCAAAAAATTTTGTTCCGAAGAATTTTTTAAATTCCCATTGACCTCTGAACTTGAGGTAATAATGTTTAATATTACGCATATTTTACTAACAAATACCAATACAATGATAAATCAGATTTTTTCTTTGAAAATTCCCTTATTTGCTACGGAACCCTAAATGTGCGAAGTCCGACACGCACTTGGCCGGTTTTTTTTATTTTCTTGTCTGTTTATTGTATGTCTGTACATAAACTGTTAAATGAATAATAGCTAAATATATATGGCTAATAATAATAATAATAATGATCTATTATCAGGCAACTACGGCCCATAAATGAAATACAAAAAATAATCTTAAAAAATAATAAACTAATACATAAAAACTACTGCACACGAAGTGACGGCGTCGTGTTACGCTGCGAGGTGTCGCGTAGCTGGCCGCGGAAACGCCGATACAGCACACCTTTCGGCCAAAACTCTTCCTTGAGGAAGGTCATCAAATGGTGAGTCGGAACGCGCACCAGGAATGACTTGAAATTCGTGTTATGGCGTGCCTTCAACTTCTCCACCCTCAAGGTCCAGTTGGTCTCAACATTTATAATAATAATTGTCAAAAAATTAAAACTGATAGTTACGCCACCCTCTCCCTAAACACACGCCGACTCTATGCATAGGTCGATCAACGCTATTATAAAACATTCCCCTCACATTTTTTTATCTTATTTGTTTTGACACCATTAGATAAGTAGGTAATAGACAACAAATGCGTTTATTTAGAGATTATATTAGAACAAAGCTTTGCGTATTACTTATAGCTATTCCTATTACCTAATTTAAGGACAAAATAAATTAATAATTGAAACTTCACAGATCAAAAAATTTTCAGGTTTCATAAATAATTTTAATTTATTTTTAACCGACTTTGAAAAAGGAGGAGGTTATCAATTCGGATGTTTTTTTTTTTTTTTTTTTTTTTTTATGTATGTTCGGGCATAACTCCGTCATATATTGACGGATTTGCAAAATTCTTTTTTTGTTCGAAAGGGGTTTATTCCGAAATGGGCCCATTTAAATTTCAAAAAAATCTGATGATGGGTTTCGGAGGCAGACAACGGAACTCTTCAAAAATTTACAGCAAATCAACCGCGATTGCTGCTATCGTACGAGTATGTCTATGAATTGTTAACACAGTTTAATTGGGAACCACAACTAAAAAGTGAAAAATAAAAAACTTTTTTACAAAAAAATAGAACCGACTTCCAAAAAAAGTGCAAAATAACTTTAATTTCGGAAGTCGGTGTCAAAAAACGAAGACACAAAACAGGAACACCGACTTCCGAAATTAAAGTTATTTTGCACTTTTTTTGGAAGTCGGTTCTATTTTTTTAGTATTATTATTGTACTAATATTTTATGTGTGGTTACCTATTTAAATGTGTATGCTGTGATCTCCTATAACTGAAGGAGCACACGTAAAAGAGCCTAGTTCTATTGTGATTTGAGTTATGTTTGTGTATCCTATGTTGGTGATCCAAATAATTAAATAAAAGGTATTCATGTCACTAAACACGTTAAAACAAATAAAAACTGTGTCTTATTAAGTTATTACCCACTTTTTCTATTAGTTCTATAATCAAAAACATACGACACCATTTCTTATTGCTTTATTATACCAGACTTACTTGCAAGTTCAGTAGCTGAAAAGCGTCACAAGTGTTATTTATGTAAGTACCAACTTTTTCAAGTACACTCCTGAACCAACAGGTGCCCAATAAGTCTCACGCACACACACCCAATACTGTAAACACGCAGCGACGCTCTATTGAACGTCCATTTGGTTTATACCATCCTGGTATCGTTAACCTTATTCCTGAAATTTCAAGGAAATCCGTTGCCTCGGTGGTACTGAATCTTTACTGACTGTAAGATAGCTCAATTTGGCGATAAGTTGTCAGTAACCCTGATTTAATTGCATTTTTAGATAATTATAATTTAATTAAATATTTTTTTCAAATAATTAGATATTAATTATATAGCAGATATTTTGTCATAAATATGATTGTTATTTCCTAATTATTATACAATTAAGTACGATAAATAAATACAATAGATTATTTCAATCTATCAGTTTTTTACCCCAAAATACGTAGTAGTACGCGAATATAACTCAAATATACTTCGCTCCAATTTCACGCACAGCTTTCAATAAAAAAAAAATCCGCTTGAACGTAATCCATCAAATGCTTTCAGGCATTCAGCAGTTTCTGTTCAACATGACAGGCCGTGTCACTGTGACGGCCTCTCGTCCGTTACGTCACAAAAGTCAGTTCTATCCCCGAAAGTACTAGGCGAGCAGAATATACGAAGAGTTCGAAATATCAGGTGCGAAAATAGAACAAGCTCCCACGTGGGACGGAAATAGTCGGTGGCGCTTAGCCGTCGGTTTTTAAAATTAGAACCATCGCTGCTTGATTAAACTCACTTGTTTTTGAGATGAAGGTAGAATTCGTAATTTGAAATGACATGATTTATTTTTTAACTATATTAGAGAGCTAGTTCTATTCGATTTTTGTATACTTTCACTCTAGTTTAAATAATACCATCTATAAAAGTAAACAACCACATTTTTTTAAATAATTAAAAATATAAAAATCACTGTTTTTAATTTACTACCAACTGAATTTTATTTTGAAAAAAAACAATATGCAATTGAGAGATCTAATTTTGTAGTTCAATCATTCGCCGCTGGCAAGGTCGTGACGCTAAGGTGTATGAAATATTTTTGGCCGGACACCATATCTTAGGACCAAAAGTTGTTAAACAAAAATAAATTCCCCACGATATATTTTAATTAAGGTACATAAATAATTAGTTTAATAAAAAGAAAGGCAAGCATCGCTCCGCAAGTCAGATAAAATCTCGACATGACATTTTCAACAAGATGTTTAATTACACATGTTATCTTTTATTTAAGACTCCATTTCAATTATCGTTCTTATCGATTAAAGTCAATCATGCACATTCTTGTAGATATTAATTAAATTAAAACTGGTTTTACAAAGGCAGCTTTAAAACTTTTTTCTGTTCTTTATAACAACGCCATCTATTTACATAAGATGGAACTGTCACGCCTAAGTAGAGTAAATAGAGCACTTTCAATGTTATTTGCTAACACCGAAATGACGATGGCGCTACCAAAGTGGAACAGTTTGCTTCACCTCGTGGTCGTAGTGTTATTACTCCATTTCAGTTAAATAAAATAAAAAAGCTGTTGGTGATCGTGGCGTTTAGTTTTAGATTTCCGTCAGCCTATTCGACAAAAACGTAGATTCTAAGTCGTTAATAAGTTAATTATTAAAAAAAAAATATCAAAAAAGCAGACTGATAGAAAACAACTAAAAAGTTCCAAACAAATCACTTTTTAAGCACTCTGATGCAGTTGTTGGAATTTAATAATTATTAAATTCCACTAGTGGAAATAAAAAAAATTAAATTTAAATAATTAAATTTTATTTTTTTTATTTCCTAAATAGTGAGTTATAGTGTTTTGGAGTCGTCTCCTCGAGCTCTTTATTACAAGCTTTTATTTAACTTGCAATGTATATTATGTAATTTAACTATGTTTGTTCGGGTGGAATCTTGCAACTCAAATTAGACCCACTTCCCGATGTCCGATTGGACTCAAATTTGGTGTACTTATTTATCTTTGGTGACAATAAAATGATATGGTATCACGAAGCTGGTCTAATGATGGAGAAAGAAGATGGTCATAGGAACTTCTGAATTAAACAAGATAAACACATCGAATTTGAAGTCGATTGATTTGTCTTAAAGAGCATTTTACGCCTAAATAATATTCAGGGTCTGATGATGAAGCTGGAAGGTGGCCACGGCATCTCTGCGTTAAAACAACATAACCCCACCAAGCTTGGGCTCGATTGATTCGTCTTGAGGAGTACTTTTCACCTAGATGATATCCAGTATCTGATGATGAAACTGGAAGGTGGCCACAGCATAATCGTAGAATATATTAAAACATCATGCCTACTCTAAAATACTTATCCACTAAAAAGTTAAAAATAAATAAAAGTTAAAAAAATAGTTTAAAAAACCAGCTTTTATCTGGAACTAAAAAGTAAAAAAATTAATTCTAGTAAGTATTTGGAGTGTAGTACTTACCTATATTCTTAAAGCATAGAAGTTAAGTAAGTACCTAACCTGTAACCTGTAACGGGTAGTGCCTCAAGCTTTTAAGAATATAGGTAAGTACCTACACGCCAAATACTTACTAGAATTTATTTTTTTACTTTTTAGTTCCTTGTCTATCTATAATATAAAAATGAATCGCAAAATGTGTTGGTAAGCGTATAACTCAACAACGCCTGGACCAATTTGGCCAATTCTTTTTTTTAAATGTTCGTTGAAGTTCAAAGATGGTTTTTACGGCGAGAAAAATTCTAATAATTGCTGGAAAGCCTCTTAAAACAGCCCTTTTCTTTTTCCCATACAACCGTTTTCTAACTAAAACGTAGAGTCAATTTGAGCTTTACTGCTATTGTATAAAGTTCATATTAAATTACAAGCAGTCACTGTTGATTAAACAATGTAGGTATGTTCCTAACGTCAAAGAGTCAATTTGCACTTTATTACCGCTGTACAAAGTTCAAATTCAATCAATCAATTTGGTCGGCTTCGCGATATTATTTCATTTGTTTTACTTTAAAATGCATAAGAAGGAAGGATCTGTTGAAGGATTTGACTCCAAGTCATATCAAATTAAAAAAAAAGTTGAAACAACAACAAACTGTCAATGTCAGTGTTGTTTTTCTTGGATTTTCGGTTACCTACTCTACTGAGTTTGGTTTTTTCAACTGATACACGAAACAAATTTGTACCTATATCGTGTTTTGTGCAGTGTTCAGTCACCTATGATCACTAATTATTGCATGTGATACAATAATCTATAATATAGATATGCCTCCTATTAGACGAAGCAATTTAGGTAGAAGAACCCGAAATGCTACAAACCATGCTAATTACCGACTGTCAACGTTTGCAATTGCTAGAAAATGACGCTCATTGGGATCAAACTCTCAATGATGCTGTAATATCATCACACGCTCATCAAATACAAACATTGTTTTCTATAATCATATCTACATGCTTCCCATCAAACCCAATTGATTTGTGGATCAAGTACAAAGATTGTATGTGTGATGATATTTTGTATCAAATACGAAATAGAATGGGAAATCCAAATATACAAATCAGTGAAGAAATTTACAACGAAGCATTGATTTCAATTGAGGACATGTGCTTGATGATGTCAAACAAACTATTAATTCAATTAGGCCTGGCCGCGCCCAATCGTCCAATGCATGATGCTTTTAACCAAGAGTTGAATCGAGAAAAACTGTATGATCTCAACACTTTGAAAGAATTTATTCAAACAAATCTTCCACTGTTGAATGAACAACAGAAGTATGTATTTGATACTCTTATGAAAGTAATAAATGATGAAACTGGAGGGATTTACTTCTTAGATGCACCTGGTGGTACAGGAAAAACTTTTTTGATTTCATTAATATTAGCAACGATTCGCTCACAAAATAAAATTGCACTTGCACCCGCTTCGTCGGGAATCGCAGCAACTTTGCTTGAAGGTGGTCGAACAGCCCATTCAGCATTAAAATTGCCATTAATATGCAAAGCAATGAAACTCCGACCTGCAACATTTCGAAGAACTCTGCAATGGCAAAGGTCTTGCAGCAATGTAAATTAATTATTTGGGATGAATGCACGATGGCACATAAAAAATCTTTGGAGGCTTTAGACAGAACCTTAAAAGATCTATGGAGCAATCATAACCAATTTGGTGGTGCAATGATTTTATTACCAGGAGATTTTCGTCAAACATTGCCAGTGATTCCACGATCAACACCAGCTGATGAACTCAATGCATGTCTAAAGTCCTCCAATTTGTGGAAACATGTCAAAGTACTTCATTTAAGGCCCCTCTCGCGGTCCAGTGGCGCCCTCATTGAATAAAAAATCGTAGCATAGCACAGAAAATAAATATAAAAAAATCCAACTTGACGTTTGTTACAAAGAGGATAAAGAATTTTTACGTTGTTAAAACAGGTCTCAAAATGTTTCGTATCCAAAGTAGTAGGCAAAAGTGTCAGAAACGGCCGTTTTTCGTCAAGTTGGATTTTTTTATATTTATTTTCTGTGCTATGCTACGATTTTTTATTCAATGAGGGCGCCACTGTCCCGCGAGAGGGGCCTTAAGCAAGAATATGTAGAGTTGCAAAATGACCAATCTGGAAACATATTCTCTAAACAACTCATTGACATTGGTAATGGCAAATTTTCTATAGACATGTTGACTGGCTGCATTAACTTTCCTCAAAGTTTTTGTCAGTTAACTCGATCAAAAGATGAACTTATTCAGAAGGTGTTTCCAGATGTTTCTCAAAATTACAGAAGCTATGATTGATTGAGCGAACGAGCTATATTGGCTGCAAAAAACATAGATGTAAATGAATTAAATTTAAAAATTCAAGAACAAATTACAGGCGAATCAAGGATATATAAATCAGTTGATTCGGCTACTAACCAAGATGATGTAGTGAACTATCCACCAGAATTTTTAAACTCCCTGGATTTGCCAGGATTGCCACCTCACAATCTTCAATTAAAGGTTGGATCGGTAGTTATAATGTTGCGAAATATCAACCAACCGCGTCTTTGCAACGGCACACGGTTAGCGATAAAAAAATTACTAAACAACGTGATAGAAGCAACTATACTGAAAGGAAAGTATAAAGGAGAAGACGTTCTCATACCGCGCATCCCAATGCTTCCGACTGATGTGCCGTTTAACTTTAAACGACTACAGTTTCCAGTTCGGCTTGGTTTTGCTATGACCATACACAAGTCCCAGGGGCAATCATTAAGTGTTTGTGGTATTAATCTGGAAAACCCATGTTTCTCACATGGTCAATTGTATGTTGCCTGTTCCCGTGTTGGAAAACCATCAGATTTGTTTGTCTATGCGCCAGGTAATCAAACAAAAAACATCGTATATCACAAAGCACTACAATGAAAATAAAACTGATTTTTGTTAATAATTATGATTCACATGATTAACAATAAAGCGATTACTTATTTTTAAATGCTTATATATGTTTTATTTAATTATATTTCTTATTCACAACGCCTTAGCACCAGGGTGACAGTTCTGTTCAGGAGAATTTTTTGCCCCGACTATAAAATATGTAGGAACAAAAAAATGTCACGTTACAAATCATTTTGACAGGACTTTATTGCAATTTACTCGTAATTAGGCAGTACGAAGTCTGCCGGGTCAGCTAGTTACAGATAAAAGCTATTTTTTTTAAATATTTTTTTACCTTTCATTTATTTTGATACTCCACATGACCGGCTCACAAAAAATACGACTAGGTACACTTACCTAATGGCAGTTGCCATTTTGGTTTTTTTTTTCAAAATTCATAAAGCATAGTAACCTCAATTCGCGGTCAAGACCAATCTAACAATACCTCATTTAGTAAAATCCATCAAGCCGTTTGGGCTACAGGTCGTGCCAAAGAAATAGACTTACAAACATACAAACATAAATATATACATACATACACACTCTCGAAAAACATTGCCTTCCTTCTGGTGCAGTCGGTTATAAAAGGAATCTCTAATAGAAATAAAATAAAAAATTATATTGTGGCATTCAGTATATCTTCTTTCTGCCTACCCCATTGAAAAAAGGTTTTCAGCTATGTAATAATTATTTGAAAATTTTTTATTTTCCATAGCCATAAAATTCTAACGCCAAGCGTTCTTGTTTCAAAAGTTGTAAAAATGTAGCGTTCGACAGAGTTGATTTTCAGCTCAGACACCTTGCGATTTGTGATGTCCTAGTACTTTTTCAGGCGAAAATCTGCGAAACTTTCGCCTTATTGCCATGGTAACGCTGTCTATAAAGCCCAGATTAAACGAGGTGGTTTTTCAGATAGAATAGATTGTGACAGTAAGGTGAATACTGAACTATCCACATTTTTATATGTACCAATCCCAAAATATTACATCTAGCATTAAAACTAACCTTGGATATATACGAGTATTAAAATATCTAAAAATATTTAAGCAGAGAAATCCTAAAAAAACCTATAAATCTCCAAACTGTTTACAACTTTTTAGCAAATTTTTTTGAGAATTTATAACTATTAAGAATCTTTTTAACAAGACGTGCTAAACAGTTTAAAACTTCATCAAAATTCTATACAGAGAATTTATAATTATTATGAATCTTTTTACCAAGTGCTAAACTGTTTACAACTTTTAAGCAAAATTCTCTACAGAGAATTTATAATTATTAAGAACCTTTTTAACAAGTTTAGTGCTAAACAGTTTAGAGAATTTTAAACATATTAAGTCTATAAGTAAGACTTAGTGGTTTGTTTAAAAAAATGCAGCTTATTTTTTCTGGATCACACAGAACAATCTGGATAAACACGGTAGTTGCTATAATTATTAAACTAAACGAACTTATAGAGAAATTCTACTTATACAGTAGCTACACAAAACCAATGCTATTAACAAAGGTAGTAGAACTTAATTTTTTTTTTGTGGGTTGGGAAATCATCCACTGACTTCTCCGGAGAGCGTGTCAGACTTTTACTGACTAAAACCTACCCCTGCTCCCTCAGTTGCCTCTGTGCCAAGGGTCACGGTAACTCTATTTCGAATTTATCCGGGACACAGTAGGTACATATATCTTTTTTTTTGTCTCCTCATTTTGAGCACATTTCGCGAATTCATAGCTGGGGCCCAATTCTGTTAAATAACTAACTTGTTAATAGTGTGTCGGTAGTGTGTCAGTGGTGTCTCAATAGAATAGTCATTGACATTTGGTATTCTATAAATTATTTATGGTCATTTCCTTGCCACTGTAGTGCCATTGAAACGCCATAATAAGACTATTGTAATAATTGGTAGTCTGGTCTACTATAATATATCAATAGCATTTTGAAGTTTTCGCAGAATACCAAATTTGCAACAGAGGCAAAATAATGTCTGTTGTGTGTCGATAGAGTGTCGTTGAAGTCAAAGTTACAGAATTGGGCCCCTGGTAACCTGAAAAAACTTTCTCTATGGTAACATCTAATGAAACACACGTGTCGGTGGTTTTGCATAGACTAACCTTTTATTACTTCAAAGACTACAATAGTGATGTTCTATACATAGAACCGGGTAGTGTTGTTCCATACTAACTAAATAACAGTATACTAACTTTATCATTGCAGATGGCACTAGTAGTGTGTATTTTGATAACAATTCTAACAACATCAACTGTCAAACATCATTTCAAATTTATCTACACTAATATTATAAAGAGCTTAAGTTTGTAAGTTTGTTTGTAGGATGTAATCTCTGGAACTACAGAACCGATTTTGAAAATTCTTTCACCAGGAGAAAGCTACATTATTCCTGAGTGATAAAGGCTATTGTGATATTTCTTTTCTGGGTGGGAAATCATTTAATATATTCTCCCTCTCTGGTTGGAGCAATTGTGATTAAGGACGCTAGATGGCGCTACGTCCCTTTCAAATTCAAGCCGGGGTTTGAATTTGAAAGGGACTAGTAATATATCAAACTATGAATACGTAAAATAAGCTCGGACAGTGTACACTAAACCTTTGTTAATATCAATGGTTGTAGTGAACCTTGTGTATTTAAGTAAATAACAGACCCGTAGCCGGAATGTCTCACCCGCGTCTGCCCTTTCTTTTGCGGAAGTGTTTTAAGGCCAATTGGACACTAACGTCACGCCCTCAGGCACCTGTTGTATGGACCACATGTTTAAATGACGTCACGACTTGGCGACGGGTTTTTCTTGCTGGCTTCGATCCCTCGTATGCCTTCCAAAGGTCCGGGACCTCAGGATCCCGAGAAATCTAAAAAATAATATATAAATAAACTTGCCTTATATAAATGTGTAACATTAAGGATATTTAGATTATACGTATAAAGTCTTTTTAACCAATAAAGCCGTAATGCTCTAATTAATAACACATAATAAAATTGTCGGCACTAAACAACTTTACGACTCGGTTTCAATAAAACTTTTATTGTCTCCTAGTCACAGTTCATTAAATAAATATTTCAAATACGTATATCATGCGGAAGTTAAAATTAAAGGTAATGGCATCAATTATAAGTATTATATTGTGGAACAAAAAATAAATTAGAGTCGAATGACTAGGCGTTTCTCCGATCTGTACCTAAACATTGAAATACCTGAAACTTAGAGACATTATACGTAATGGTCAGCAGGGCGTATCAAGTTCATGGCTGGTCATTACTGGACTTCTGACTGGACAGTAGTTACTTTACTTTATTTGAAGAAAGGGAGAAGAACACTTTATACACCGACTCCATTTTTTTTTTTTTTTTTTTTGGGGGGTGGGAAATCATCCTATGACTTCTTCCGCTCTAGGGTGGAGCGGAAGGGTGTGTCAGACTCTTACTGACTAAAACCCACCCCTGTTCCTCCCTGCCTCGAGTGCCCGGGGGCGAGGTAACTCTTTCGAATTTATCCTCCACCAGCGACGCAACTTTGCCGGCCTCAGACGCCACCAGTGCACGAGACTTATCACAACCGACTCCATGTAACATTGATTATAATGGGCAAGCACATATTGATGTTGACTTGTGGGTATTAGAATGAAGGAACATATTCAAGGCAGATCTTTTTTGTCTACAATGAATGATTTTTCATAATTGATAGGCTCGCTTGGCCACTATCTCAAGCATTGATGTGGCCGACGATTGAGCACGCTTACCTAAAAATAACCTGAATAGGTTATACTTTTGACTTAAAAAAGACCCGCCCACAATGAATGTTTTGTGCGCAAAGGGTTTTTTTTTTGTGGGATGGGAAATCATCCAATGACTTCTCCCGTTTTGGGTGTAGCGGGAGGGCGTTTCAGACTCTTATTGACTAAAACCCACCCCTGTTCCTTCCCTGCCTGAGTGCCCAGGGGTGCGGTAACTCATGTTAAGAATTTATTCGCTACCCCTAGGCATGAAAGGCACCGGCCACGATGGGCCCCGTCAGTGGTGGCTGACAATCATCTCTTTGAGGTGCGCGTGGAACACTACGCGCCGTCGACTCACGGGCCTGGTGCTGATCGGACGGTGAGCTACCCACTGCTCGCCGTCCGCAGGCCCGGGTCTACGGTGGCCGGAGATCGTCTCGCGTTGTCCTACGCCCAGTGCCTCTCCTGCGGTGGTAGCAGCCGGGGCCGTGAGGGCCACTCCGTTGAGCTTCTCTCACCCGACACACCTCAGCCTTCGCGAGCATTATTGCTTCGCAGAAGGAGGAGACTGCTTACTGAGGGAGACTGCTTAGGACCCTAACTTAGGCCGGGCGCGAGAGGTCGCCGCCACCTATCGCTTCCACGAGGACACGGCGGTAATGGGTGGGATATCCAACATGTGCCTTCCGGTGGCGCATCACCTTACGTCTATTTGAAAGGAGTAACCTCAGTTTTGAGTTTTACTTTCGCACCAATATTCTTCTAAGAGGTTCGTTGCGATGTTCATTTCAGAATAAAATAATAAGATTAGAAAATATTATTTTCAACTGTAGCAATGTGAAGAATAAAAGAAAACCAGCAAATTGCAAGTCGCTCTCGCCCGCAAAAGGTTTCGAACGAATCACCTATTTTTTAATGGCTTGTAAAAAAAAGTCTTTTTATTATTAAGACATGAACTTAAAAATACTAATTAAAACTTAGATACATAGCGTACAGCTATAATATTTTAGGATTATTCTTAAAACAGTGTAAGAGACGTTCAAAACTCAAGTTTTAAAGAAAATGTTATAGATACAACTAAAATATTTCCTAGTTCACGTTTTTATTTGATTATGCTTGCCTTAAAAAGGTTTTAATTTATCTATACTTTTTACATTAGAATTTTTTAACTACTTATCCTGGTACCAGGGGCGTATCAACTCCAAGGCCGAAAGAGTCAGTACCTGGGGCAGCAGCAATCTGACATTATTTTTCTAGCCAGGTACCCGGTAACTTCTTGTCAGTCAAAAGAAAATCAAATCTAACTAGTCTTACTTCCTCGGGCTACATTGTTAAGTTGAGGGGGTACCCCTTCTGGCTCTTATCATCAAACCTTAGTCACCACCTAGATTAATGACAGAAAGTGTGTCTTGTCAGAAAGTGCGACGACGACGCCAATGTGTCTAAACACGACGGTGCTATGTTGTATGGTAGAAGATCCTATAAAAGTATATAATCAGACACCACCACCATTAAATCAAATAACGCTTGTCAATTCATATTATAACCCCCTGTCGAGAATCGATACTGCAATATCCAATAAGGTGAAGCAAGATGGTGATATCTTGTTTGATTGCGGAGATCCAATGGCCACATACCAGCACCATTTTTTTGTGGGGTGGGAAATCATCCAATGACATCTCCCGCTATAAGGTGGAGCGGAAGGGCGTGTCAGACTCTTACTGACTAAAACCCACCCCTGTTCTTTCCTTGCCCTGAGTGCCTCGGGGCAAGGTAACTCTTTCGAATTTATCCTCAACCCCCGGACAACATTCCAGCACCTTCATTTTGATTTTTCACTAAGAGGTGCTTGGGGTTAGACCCAGACACCTCCTAGTGAAAAATCACTTTTCAATATATATCGAATGAGCCCTAACTCGATGGTGCTATCCTGTTTGGTTGCAGAGATCCTATGGCCACCTTCCAGCTCCATCATCAGGCCAGTTTCGTGGTATTATATTATTGCATTGGGCACTTAATTTTATATGTAATGCAAGTTTCAGCTCAATCAAAGCACAGAAAATGTTTGAAAAATGGTTTACTAATTTGTAACACACAAAACAAAAGCAAATTAATATAAATTTTTTTTCTTGGCTTCGTGCAAAGAGCGGTTTAAATTCGCTTGCCTGGGTTTTCGTTACATTAGGCGAAATAAAAAATAGCTTTTTTTATACCTAAAAATAAATGTCGTTACCCAGCAATCATTTTCGCGCCAAGCTACTTTGTTAGAAGTAAATTAAATTCATTAAAACTATATTACACTCAATACCATGCGTTTAACACGTATATTTGATTATAGTTCACAGTCATGTCATGTCAGGTTTATGGGTGGGTCTTTGACAATAGAACCTTAATGACGTTCAGACTTAAAATTCAAATGAGGCCGAATGTCAACATAGGGGCGAAAACTTGATTATAGGGTATTTTACTCTATATGACAAAAAAACTGAAAATGTATTATTGAGATAGCTGAGGCAAAAAGCAGTCGGAAAATGTTAGTTTTAGTTAACAAAATAAAAAAATTAATTTTAAAATTCAACTCAAAGTTTTCATTTTTTTTAATCTGTTTTTTAACACCATGGAATAGTAACCGCCATGTTATACGTCATATGGCTATGTAAACAATAAAGTGTCAACTGTCAACTGATCAGCGTTTCTATGCTTTGTACTTTTATTTACATAGCCAACTGACGTCATGACCACAAAGCAATATGGCGTCCACTGCGTCCAGCGTTTTCGTCAAATTACGCGAGAAATTTGAAAATGTAAAATTAAAATGCATTTTAAAAAAAATGGCACTTATTGATTGAATAAAAATTTTGTTTTTTTATTGGTTTATTAGCAATACATAATCTAATTGAGACCCTTCTCAAAAATGTATGTAATACCCTATTTAATTCAGTCAATCATTTACGACGTACGAGTAAGTACATAATACCTTGGAAAATACTAGTTCATATGTGGAAAAAAACGTAAGTAACGTACAGTGAGTAATATGCCTACCTAATTAAACAATAAATTAAAATAACTACACGTTCTTAAGTTAAAGTATGAGCTGTAGATACTAGCTTTAATTAATTTGTCATTGATATTGACGTCAACTGATTACTCAATTATTTCTGTCGTCATGAGTTTTACTTCAAGTTCTGTTGCGCTGAAAGGAAAAGAAATCAAAGCGTATTTTGTAATAATTTTCTATAGTTAAAAAAAAAAAACTAAAAATTCGCTATATTTCTTATATTATTCTTCTCAGCAACCCCTTTCATTTGAAACCCTGTAATATCATGGAAATGCATAAAAAACTTTCTTACAAAAAAAACAACCTATTTCCAAAAAAAAAGATACCAACACTAAAAATTTAATCATTTCGGACGTCGGTGTTTGTATTTTATTTTTTCGTTATTTGACACCGACTACCGAAATTAAAGTTATTTTTAAATTTTTTGTGTATTTTCTTTTTTTGAAGTCGGTTGTTTATTTTGTATTTTTTTCAAATAAATAGGACTGGACATTTAGACGTGATGTTCAATTAAAAACTATCATGAAAGCTGTAGCTAGTTGTAGCTATCATGAAACACAGACTCTGGCAGGGAATTCCACTCCTTAGCTGTACGCACTATGAATGTGTTCCCAAATCGTACTAAAATCATCACTTGCATCAAAATGTATCATTATCCATCTAATTACCAAAGATCGATTTCCTCTACCACAATTTTACAACTACTGTAACAGCCTCCTTACAAAATAATCATCATCATTATCATCATCAGCCTTTTAATGTCCTCACTGGTGGGGCACAGGCGTCCTCTCTGTGAAAGGGTGTGGGCGTAATCCACCACGCGGGTCCAATGCGGGTTGGTGAATGTCACATGTCTTCAAACTTTTGGTTCTAGGACATGCCGAGTTCCGTACCCGAACGGTGAAAAAAAAAAACTTGAGAGGTGTCAAGGGACACCCGGATGGAACGAAGTTCCTTTCGATTAATTAGTGAAGGAATTGTAATATAATTTTATTTTTTTTAATTTATAATTATTTTTTTTATTATTAACTACGCACACACGCACGCACGTAAGAAGTTATACTTCATCATCTCATCTCATCTCAGCTCAGCTCAGCTCAGCTCAGCTCAGATCAGCTAAGCTCAGCTCAGCTCAGCTCAGCTCAGCTCAGCTCAGCTCAGCTCAGCTCAGCTCAACTCAACTCAACTCTTTAGCAATAACAACAACTATAACAAAAGTAATTGTAATTAAATTTTTTTTTTTTTACTATAGCAAAAAGTGTCGTGACAACTTTTCGTAAGAATTTTTTCCGTCTAGCCCCCTTTCACAACGCGCGATAAGGAACTTCGTTCCAATAATATTTTTTCTTTGATAAATACTTCATTCGGTACGGAACCCTTAATGTGCGAAGTGCGACACGCACTTGGCCGGTTTTATGAGAGCAGTGTTGATGAAATAATTTACACAAAGTAAAGCGCCTGCCTGTGTTTGAACTCACGACCTACAACTTGTAAGTCGCGACCGTTACCACTGGACTGGGCTACCAATTGGTTTCAACAAACTAATAATTAAATAGTAAATCATTAAAATATCGCCCACATTTTACTGTTTTGATCTAATACGATAAAAATCCAATTAATTTGTTAAATGTCACTTGATTTTTAATTAACCGACTTCAAAACAAAAAAAGAGGTTCTTTAGTCGACTCGTATCGTATGTATTGTATATTTGTATGTGTGATTTGTGGAAGTAAGATCTATTTTTTAAAATCATTTCATTAATTCTTTACACCAATAAAATAAATAACTTTACTAAATGTATCTACTTAAAAGTAGCTTAAGGCAGTTTTATTATTCACAATTACGATTTTATTTGTTTTTTTAGTAATTTTAAAGAAAGACTGTAATAAAATATGAAGACATGGTTGTTGCCATGGCTGAGCGATTGACTGCTGCGCTGCGTGTCGCGGGTTCCATTCCCGCACGTAAAAACTTACAGTAATAGTATGGTATTCAGAACCATACAGGTTATTCTTCCATACTTCACCTACGATAACACAGAGAAGTTCCTAGTATGGGCAAAGTTAAAAAAAACGAGCGACATTTGATATTTCACCTAATAAGCAACATTAACATTCTAACCTGAAAAATAAAATTAAAACGTTTAGTTCCGAATTCGACCGCGTGCAATCTTATCGTGCGCGCGCTCTACCATCTGACGGCCAACTCTACCACCACGCGCGTTCATTGGTCAAATCAAATAGCGCGCTCTTCCCCGGCTTCCTGTTAGGTTAGACACTTATGACCCATTTCATGAAATCACTCCCATAAATTTGAAGGAAAACGTGAGTAAAGATGTTGCACATCAAAAAGATATCCTACAGCTGGGCAAAGGACTTCCCCATAACATCTAGCTGTTTCAGTCTAGGGCTAGTGTGGATCATTGCTTATTTTATCTAGTTCATCCAACCAACTTTTGCGTGGCCTGATAATAATAATAGAATTCTAGAGTTTTTAAGAAGTCTCAGACGAAGGTCATTAGGTAGATATAGTTTAATCCTTCACTGAAGGCTATATAATACCTACCTACAATTATTTATAAATACCAGCACTAATGCATTTGTTATAGACTCAACCGTGACTGACCACGCCTCTGTTCTCTTAAACCTCTGTTGCTCAAACTCTAATAACAACAGAAACAACGTGTACAAGAAAATTAATTTCGAAGATGCCCTAGCTCAATTACAAACTGTTGATTTTGCATTTCTCAACAGTAATACGGATGCAAATGAGGCTGCCGCTCGTTTTGTTGAGTATATCTCAAATGCCTTAAAACAACACTCTGCGTTAATGTCGCAACCCTGTAGGAAAAGACTGCTTAAGCCCTGGCTTACCCCTGGATTACTGCGATGTATACGACATAGAGATAAGCTTCACAAATCTTTCTCAAAAAATTCACAAAATGAAATAGCTAATTTGACATACAAAAGATACAGAAACTTTTGTAACACTCTTCTAAAGAAGTTGAAAAGGAATTACGAAAAATCTTTACTTGAAAACGCAAATTGTAATAAAGATAAATGGAATGCTGTCAAATCTATTATTAGCACTTCAAAACAAAAACCCGTTGGGGACCACCTATTGGTCCCTCAGAAGAGTGCCTCAAATTCTGTTAATGACATTAATACCTATTTTTCTGACATCGGTAAACTTTTAGCAGATCAAATACCACCAGTCCAAGATAATTATAAATTTGACATAACCTCAGTTCCCAATTCAATCGTCTTACTTCCACCAGATGAAGCCGAAATTGATACATTACTAATGAATCTCAGGAATGACTGTGCTACTGGCTGGGACTCTATTCCTACCAAGTTTCTCAAAATTGCTAGACATTTTATCGTCCCACATTTGACTAAATTAATAGAAATTTGTTTCGCTCAAGGTGTTTTTCCAAATGTTTTTAAAAAGTCTCTTATTACTCCAGTCCACAAGGGGGGGAAGAAGGATGAGGTTGGAAACTACAGGCCCATTTCAGTTCTCACGACCATGTCAAAAATATTAGAAAAGGCATTAAATAACAGGCTAACAAACTTTTTGCAACAGAATAAAATCCTGGCTGATACCCAGTTTGGCTTTAGGTCGGGAAAGAGCACAGAAGACGCTGTGAGTCAACTGGTAAATCACGTCACACTTAAGCTAGACCAAAAACAGAAATGTGTTGGCATATTTCTTGACGTGGCAAAGGCTTTCGACACCGTCATGATTCCCTGCCTTGTGGACAAGTTGGAAAGGATCGGTATACGTGGTACTGCTCTCAAAATTTTTAAGGATTTCCTTTCCGACCGGACGCAAAGAGTTAAAATCGAAAATTATGTTAGTTCTGATGCATGGGTAACCTATGGCGTCCCACAAGGCAGTATCCTCGGCCCGAGTCTCTTCTTGATCTATATAAATGACCTGTGTCAGCTACCACTTACAAGCGGTAAGATATTTACCTACGCTGACGACACGGCATTAGTATTTCATGGGGGGACCTGGGACGAAGTTCGGCAATGTGCTGAGCTGGGACTGCATAAAATAGGCCACTGGTTAAGATTTAACCGCCTTACCTTGAACCTCTCTAAATCTACATATCTCCAATTCTCTTTCTCCAAAATTAAACCTATAAGAATAAATATTAAACTACATGACTGCAACATGGCTTCTTCTGTGGAATGCTCATGCACAGCCTTATCAAAGTCTACACATGTCAAATATCTTGGTGTGATAGTGGATGAAAAGCTTGGCTGGCGACAACACATTGACATCACAACAACGCGTATAAGGAAACTTATTTGGGCTTTCAAAAAACTGAGACACGTAGCAAAGTTCGAACTCCTTCGCACTGTGTACTACGCGCTTGTGCAGTCGGTCTTGGGTTATTGCGTTACTGTTTGGGGTGGTGGATGCAAGACTTTTATGATACACCTCGAAAGGGCCCAAAGATCCCTACTTAAAGTCATGACTTTTAGACCCTTCAGATTTCCCACCAAGATCCTATACGAAAAGTGTGAAGTGCTTACCGTGAGACAGAATTTTATTTTGCAGGTTGTTCTCAAGCAGCATGGTATTACGCCACATATTTCCCAAAAAAATAAAAAGCGCACTATAACAAATGTTTGCTTACCTGTGCGCTGCCACACTGCGTCTGGTAGGCGACAACAAGCATTTCTCGCCATTTTTCTCTACAACAAGCTGAACAAAATCCTAAATATGAATTCCCTTACAACCCGCGAAACAAAAACCAAGGTAAAGATCTGGCTACTGAAACAAGACTATTACGCAACTGAAAGTCTGATGCAACCAAATTAAATATAAACATAGAACACAAAACTTTTGGTATTCCTCGCAAACATTTACACATAAGCTTGACTTTTTAACGATTTCGAAGTCTGCTGTTGATTTACATTAATTTTAAGTTAATCCTTGTTTTGTTTTTGACTAAATAATCCCTATATCTTTAGTTAATTTTAAGGTTTAGACATGTCCTAATTTTGAGTTAATTTTTCTATTTTATTGATTAATTGATATGCTTTATGATTTAATTATTGTTTTTTTTGACTACTTAATTTTTCTAATGTTATTTGTATTTTTCTATTTTCCTTTGTTTATAAAGTTGTTTAGATTTAAATATTTGTTAGAATTAATTTTTTTACGTGCTAAATTGTAATCATTGAAGAAGTCACTGGCTCCTGAAATACAGGTACTCTACCTAGCTCAGGAGTCAGGGTTTAATTTTTCTGTAAACTGTGTATGTCACAATAAAGAATTATTATTATTATTATTATTATTAATGCATTGTAAATTGATAACTAAGGGGTACCATTGCCACATATAATTGTACCAGATCGGTCATCGGACTTGGACAAAGAACAATATATCTTTAAATTAAAGGGTAAATTCGTGTGCATACAATCATTAAACTGAATTCAGATGACAATCGTTTGACGTGTTTTTTTTGTTAACCGTATATTGTTTGAATATTTTAAGGCACTGATAGACACGGTCATTGTCGGATACAATATAAAAGGTACAGAACGAATTATGAAAAAAAAAATTAACGAGCAATTTAAAAAAAATACCATGTTTTGCATTAGGATATAAGTTACCTATTGTTATTATTTTTACATACATGCGTTAGTTTTTTTTAACATCAAAATAAGACGTAAGTTTACTGTTAATTTTTAACGAGATTTTTTCTAAAAACTTGTTTTGGATACAAACAGGTTCTTCGAAATGTTCAATTTTTTTTCCATAGCCTCAAAATTTGTCTAAAATATTTTTTGAAATAAGAACATACATTTTAGTATTTTTTCATCGCCTTAATAAAAGCGATAACAACGAGCTACATAAAGAGAGATTTGAATCGTGCTTGCGTTGATGAACGCATGACAGCCGATTGTCATCTAGACTCGGCCTTATTTGGTGAACTTTAAAAACTTGTGTCAATAAAATAAGTCATAAAAAGTACCTACCTGTAGTAAGTTAGCATTAAAATAATTTCGCACTTTTACAGAAGCAAGATGTATTTATATAGAGCAGTAATTCCCAAACTATCTGACCCATAGTGGTGAGTCGCGAGCGCACATTGGATAGGCCCTGAAAAACCAATGTTAGCTGTAATGGCAACTGACCAGGGGTTGTGGATAAATTCGAAACAGAGTTACCGCGCCCCTGGGCACTCATGGCAGGGAAGCAACAGGGGTGGGTTTTAGTCATTAAGAGTTTGGCACGCCCTCCCGCTCCGCCCAGAGTGGGAGATGTCATTGGATGATTTCCCACCCCCCAAAAAAATTGCTGTAATGGCCAAAAATAGAAAACAAATAATATATCCTTATCATTAAGAACTATTTAATACTAATGACCAAGAGTGCTTGTAAAATCATCGATTTTAACTTTAGTTTTCTAATGAATAGTTCTTTATCCATAATACTCGTAGTTAAGCCCTAAAGGGGCTTCTTCATGTCAGCCAAGAGGGGAGTCCCATTTTTGTCCCATTGATTATTAGTTTTGAAAGGTGGGTCGCGGTCCAGTAAACTTTGGGAACCACTGTATGTTTCTTGCTTAAGTATATAATGTTGGTGAAGCATAGATGACTTTTAATTTGGTGAGACTTTTCAACTCTAGCTATTCCTACGTGATGGTAACAAAGATAGACGGACAACTTATAATGTAATTCTCAAATAATACGTTATCAACATCAACATCTGAATAATTTTACCGAGCCAATCCCAAAAAACGAAATACTTATGCGTATAATTTTTGTCTATGAGCCAAATAAGGCGTACCTCATTTTCTTCACTTAACAACATCTGATAAGTTTTCTACCCACAGAGCAATTTAATCCAAAAATAAAATGCTAGAAATAAAATCACCAGGATTTATACCAACACTTTGACCCTCGACCGTGGCTAACTTCTGAATCACCGTGACCATTCTCCTCACGCAAATGATATAATTTGGCACAAAAACTAAGTAAAAATAACCTCGATTTACATGCTTATTAGTTTGTGCAAAGAATTTATACAACGGAATAAAAATATTAACAGAAGAATAACTCATGCACCTGATTTATCTTTTGGAACAAAAGTGGACTATAGGCAAAGCTACTAAACCTAACCTACAAAACCTCAACAGAAATTAGGCCAATACGCAGGAGATATATTATAGTGCATAAGTGTGTACGTAAATACTGTAGCACTCTCTGTTCCTATATGCTCTAGACAGACGGATTGTATTTCAACTGCACTCCGACTGCAAATTTGCAGTTTGATTGTAATTGAATATATTGATGTGATATTTTGATTCTAGGCAAGCGTGCTCCATCTTCGACCACATCATCGCTTACTATCAGGTGAGATAGTGGTCAAACGCGAGCCTATCAAATATATAAAAAAATAAAATTAGTAGGACTGCAATAAAACTGCAAACCAACCGTGCAGTTCGATTGCATTCGGTGTGCAGTAGCGTAGGAACTGCACACAAACTGCAAACCGACTGCACGCCAACTTGCAGTCGGAGTGCAGTTGAAATGCAGTACGTCTCTCTAGAGTCTCACTCTCATAGTTCGATGGGACGTATATTTGATACGTCCGGAGAGAGATCAGGCGAAGGACCATCGATTTTATGTGCTTGCCGAGGCACGGATATATTACACCACAGTCTTCCAAACTTCCGGCTGTTACTGAGAAAGTTCTAATGGAAAAATGGTGTACCCGGCTCGAGAAGAGAGATGAAGTGATATTCTGTGTTCAATTGAACACAGGATCTCACTTTCAAGCAGTAGTCTGCAGTTGCGCTTTGGAATAATTCACTCTCTCAAAACGATGTAAATCGAAATTATTTCATTACCACTTCTCACAAAACGGTGAAGGAAAACATCGTTAGGAAACCGGCATGCCCAAGAACTAAAAATTCGAAGATATTATGTCACATCCACTCCCTCTTACAGAGAGAAGGCCTGTGTGAACATTATACGCTGACTATGCTATGCTAGGACGAGGAAGTAAAGTTGCGGTAAAAAGCTAGTTTCTGTTATTGGCAGTGGCAAAGTGATTTAAACCGCACCGTAGCCCCCTACATTAAAGCACGTGTACCTAATCACGTTTTATAAGCCTTCTCTTCGCTTACTTTTCCGTGTCTGTACAAACAAAGACTCAGTGTACGATGTAACGACCTTGGCTGCTGTCAGTAGCTGTGTGCGCGCACCGATTTCGATCTTATTCGACGAAAAGTACGGACAGCAAGCGTCAGAAAGTAAAATGTGTATTTTTAGAAGACAACTTTCATAACAGATGCTTTAAATAGCACGCAGTTAATTTATGGCGTGTGAAAAAAAAGGACTCATTCGAATTTTTTCTTTGTTTTATTGGCTTAAGTGACTGGTTTAGTAACTGTTCAGTTTTGATAATGGCAAAAAAGTTTAATTAAAGAACCGTACATGATTTTAGTCTGATAACTCTATGGTAACATTATAGGCAAGCGTAAATGGTAACGGGGTGACGGGTCACCCCAGTTGATGATTTCTGAAATGAACCAAATAAGTATGATTTTATTATTCGTTATTAAACAATTAAAAGGTACTATCTCCTTAAGATTGGTTAGCATTTAAACATGTTTGAGATCACATACTAAAAAATATTGCTGTTAATATAATCCAAATCGTTTTGGTTGCAGTGTTCAGGAATTAGTGTGCCATTAAGTAACAGGGCCCATAAGTACTACCTGTAACTCGTATACACGCAAAAAAGACGTATACACGTATAACGTATTACACGCAAAAAAGACAAGATGTATATACAACGTTGATGTGACAGAGGGGCATTAAATTAAACTACGTATACTATACGTGTTTAGTATTAATTCGATACGGTATAAAAATAAAAATAATAATAAATGAGGTTTTTTTTTTTCAAACAAACTAAATAGCTTACAATTCAGAGTAAAACGCAACCACCTTTTATACCATACTTTATACCCATTATCCTTGTTTGCATTGCCATCTTATAGCGAAAATGTACTTGTGACTTGCGTGAGAACGGCAACAACGCGTCGTATCGTAGGTTATACTCAGATTTATCGTTTTAAGGTGCATGACCTGTGCGTATAGACATAATCAGCTGTTAGGAAAGATACATCGTGTTCAAACGAGGCCAAAACTTAAAAAATCGTTTGTGACTAAACTACTGCTCCGATTTAATTGATTTTTGGTACAGAGCTTGAAAATAGTACCTAGTATAGGCAGTTTAAAGGAAAGCCCCTCTGTCGTATCAACTTTGTATATATGTACATGCAATATTAAAGCGAACAAACAAATCACCTTCCCGATGTCGCGTGATTTTACGTCTGGGGTGTTGACACACCCCTGTTACCATTTTTAACCGACTTTCGAAAAAGGAGGAGGTTCTATGTTCGGCTGTATATATGTTTTTTTTTATGTATGTCCGCCGATTTCTCCGTCAGTTGTGGAGCGATTTTCAAAATTCTTTTTTTATCCGAAAGAATATACTCCCGAAGTGGTCCCACATAAATTTTATCGAAATTACTTCAGCGCTTTTTGAGACTAAAATTGAAAAAAATACTTTAATTTCGGCAGTCGGTGTCAAATAACGAAGAAGTAAAATACAAACACCGACTTCCGAAATTAAAATATTTTTATCACTTTTAGTGTATTTTTTTTTTGGAAGTCGGTTGTTTTTTTTTGTAATTTTTTTTTTAAATATTAAATGATCACGTTAGGCGCTTTATTATTTGATCAAAACACAACTACACACGTTACCCTCGAGTGTAATTTGTTTGAAGACAAAACGAGTCGAATTTTAATTTGGTGAATTATTTTAATCCACCAATTTTAATACTAGCAAGTTATAATAATTGAAAATAAGAGTATGTTAGGTTATATAATTTGTAATACTATTACGGGAATGTTTGCGTGAGAAAAAACTAGTCAGCCGTGAAATACCTGCCTTATTTCATTAAAACATCAATCTACGATTTTTTTTTATGACAGTACTTACCATGCCAAAGCAAACGCCCCCGATCCGCATTCCATCAAAACTGCCAACTCATGCGCAGTCGACAGTGTCAATGCCGTCACGCGACTACATTCATTGATGAGCTTAAGTTTACACATACTCGTACGTGATAAGGTAAAACCTTTGGGGTTTTTTTTTTGTAAGAGAGTAATAATTTCATAAAGAAATTAAGGAAAAAACAAAGGAAATGTATGTAACGTTTGCCAACGTAGGGGACATACGTTGATAGAATACATTTTATTGAACGTACACATAAGTAATACCTGCATTAGCACGTAAGGCTACGAGAAGAAGAAAAAATATTTTTTATTGTACACCATAACAAAATACAATAGGACCTTAAGGCGCTGATATCTGCCCAGGGGTCGTGGATAAATTCGAAACAGAGTAACTGCGCCCCTGGACACTCAGGGCAGGGAAGAAACAGGAGTGGGTTTTAGTCAGTAAAAGTCTGACAAGCCCTCCCGCTCCACTCAGAGCGGGAGAAGTCATAGGATGATTTCCCAACCCCACAAAAAAAGGCGAGGTTATGCTATTACGCTTCTAATGATTTTAAATTGATCATCACATCTAAACGACTTGTCTTATTTCTTTCAAAAAAATATAATGTTACTCTAGACAATTTTTTCGTAGTATGATATGTAAATATTTTAAATTATATTTTTATACCATAGTGTAACTAATTTGTAAAGTTATGTGTAACGCGGATAAAAATTGAGAATCACATGTACATACATATTATCTATCTTGTAATTTATGCAGTGTAATGATCAAATCATCTGCAAAACACCTTAGTAATAAACGTGCTAAATTAGGGCTATCGAAACATATTATCTCTAAACTATAATATCTTATATGACTCGTTCAATAAACCAGTTGTATGACTATGAATAGGATATGTTTTGCATATTATCAAAATTAGTGGTCTAATATAAACCCGGAAAAACCGTTTATGCAATTAATTTCAAGGCGGACAAAGTGCAGTTATTATTTAAGTGACGAAAGGCAAAAACTTTAATAGCTTTGATATTTTGATAAATCACTGAACGTTCAAACATTTTGGAAATTAATAGAATAACATCAAACCTGGGAGTCTCGTTTACTCCCTTGTCTCATGCTTTCGAAAAGTATAGGTATATTTCACCTATTTAAAAAAAACATGACATAACTCTGTTTTTTTTAACCGACGAAAAAAAAAGTAGGGTTCTCAATTCGACCGTATATATATATATATTTGTGTATTTTCAGCACTCACTCCATCATTTATGAACCGATCTTGATGATTTTTGGTAGATAGGGTATACTTTAAGGGTGGTCCCATGTCAAGGAAATAAGGATCTGATTCTGGAATCTTGATAAAATTGAGAGTAAACCTCGAAAATTGTGGGCACGATGGTTTTCTCTTTACTGTTTACTTTTCATAACTTAATCAGGTATTTGAATTCAGGAATCATCACATCATAAAACTGAGCTGATAATGGAAACCATACTTTTCCTAAACAATGGAAGTTAGATATAAAAACTGGTTTTAGTGACAGAAATCACTTAATATGCTTTGAAGAAAAGACGTCTTTACAATATTGGAGGTAACCTCAACTGGTCAATATCCTGGGAACCTCAAGGAAGGAAGGTTACATCATTAGCTCAGTGGCAAGAGGAATGATGATGGTTTAGAAATTAACCTCAGAGTATTAAAAGATGACGCGAGCCACAAAAAATCATAAAATAAAAAACTTTTTATAAAAAAATTTACCGACGAAAAAGAACTAAAAAGCATAAAATAAATAAACCTTTTAAGTCTTGAGTATTGAGCTTATATACATAAAATATCAAATTTTATATTAAAAAAATTTGAGTCGTATTATTATATTATTTAATCAACCTGCCTAGCCCAACTATCTTGTGGTCGACTTCCAGTCTAACGGGATACAGCTAAATACCAATATTTTACATGGAGCGACTGCCTATCTGACCTCTACAAACCAGTTACTGGGTAATACGATACCCCTTGGTAAGACTGGTTGTCAGACTTTCAGGCTTGTCAAAGATCGGCGATTGACAGCCGGGACCAACGGCTTAACGTGCTTTCCGAGGCACGGAGAAGTCTCGGTATGTAAAGATGGTCACCCATCCATGGACCAACCCTGGCAAGCGCAGCTTAACCTGATGAATCGACCCGTGCGGCTGTTATCACTTTAGCCACGAGCTCCTTTTATTATTATTATTTATTAATAAAGCATTCATAAGTTATTTTCAGTAAGTGAAAAAAAAAATTATACCAAGTCTCGTGCCAACCCTACCATGGCGCCAACAAAGCCACCTCTCATACACCACGTGCTTCCATTCATAAGTTCATCCGACCGGTGTCATCGACCGCGCAATGAGCCGCATCACTCATCTGACTCATCTCCATGCTAATCTGCCTGAATACATTACGGCGTGAGAATTCTTTATGTTAATTTCCTTGAAGATGCGTTCTGTTATGTGTTATGAAATTTTGCTCGATCGTGTTTTGTTTTTTGTGGTCAGTTTGTGCTTTTATTTTTAACACGCCTAGTATTACCTTCACTTGTAATAAAACATCTTAGAAGTTAAATATGGTTAATAATATTCCAGGCGACTAACAACTTATAGGGAGACTAACTATTTGCTACTAAAAATCGTAGGCGAGGTACTATAAATAATAACATGGCGACTAATATTAACAATGGGATAACAAACATTGTATTATAATCATTTGACACATCAAATTAACCAGAAAGTTTATCTTTGTGACGTACGTTGGCCAGGAGTGAGCGAAGCATGCTCTTGAACTTAGGGCACCCCGACACAGACAGGTTAGGTTCGACGGGGATGAAGGGGACTACAGTGAGCGAGCAAAGCGAGCGAACGCAGCCCCCGTTATCCTCTTCGTGTTATGTTCCTTTAAGCCCTGTAGACAGAAATAGACACACAGAAATAGATACAACATACCTTTTTTGCAACTCTCGTTAGCACATTTCAGTGAAAAAGCATGTTTTGTTAATACCGCTGGGCCACCACTGCTTCACTAGTTACAGTGCTCTACTGGTTGTCTCGAAGACATGTGTCATCCACAAACCCGCACTGGGCCCGCGTGGTGGATTACAGCCCACACCTTCTCACAGAGAGGAGGCCTGTGCCCCAGTAGTGGGGACGTTAAAAGGCTGATGATGATGATGATGATGAGTGGTTGTCTATGGGGACTATACTCCCCCATATCACCACATTCTGCTTGCAGCAGCCTACTTGGGTCCGCAGTCGATTGACTGTTTTCCAATATTGATATTTATATAATTAAAATAAAAATTAAAAATTATATAGCCTTATAGCAAAATTCGTATAGCCTATGCCACTGCAAGACTATCTGTTTTTACCCAACTACCCCAGAAGAAGGTTAATGTTTTTCGTCGGTATGTAAGTATGTTTGTATATCTATTTCTCTGGCACGCTCTGTAGCCAATACCATCCAGTCGGATGGATTTGTACAAAGGAGGTATCAACAGGTGGTGACAGCCAAAGTGGTATAGGCTCTATGGTCTAGGTCTAGGTTCAGTTTTCCTTTTTTTTTAAAAGCACTGAAGCAATTTCGATAAAATTTATATGGGACTACCTCGGGAGTATATTCTATCGTATAAATAAGAATTTTGAAAATCGGTCCTCAATTGACAGACAAATCGGTGGACGTACATAAAAAAAAAAAAACATACATACAGTCGAACCTCCAAATTTCCAATAGAACCTCCTCCGTTTTCGAAGTCGGTTAAAAAAATACAAAATGGCGGCTGCCAGAAGTAAGTGTGAACCTTTTTTAGTAATATAGTTATGTGGGAAATCAAAATAAAGGGCTTAAGGAGGCAATTTTAAAATTATGACTTACTTAAATATAGGAAAAAAAAACATACTTTTCAAGCAGTCTGATGCTGAACTAAAATAAATACTACCAAGTATTTATTTTAGTTCAATCGCGTTAATATTGTTTTAATTATGGATTTAATTTTAAATGGCGAACAACACGTAGGTATAAAACAAAAAAAAAAGATATCGCATGTTCAATTGCGAAGTTTTTTTTTCTTTTGTAACATCAGTCAGTACCTACTTCAGTAGTAGCAGCTCAACATGCGCAACATGCTCAACACGTCCGCGTTGAGCATGAGCGTGAGTAGGAATAAGATAATTGCAATACATACGCTATAAACAGATATCGTTGACGGAATACTGAGCAAGGCAGACAGACATTTAATTATGGGTATCTTTATTTTTATTGGTCCCTACTTACTCCTCATGAAGCATTTAGGATTAGCGGATGCAGTTCTGCTTATACTTACATAATGACCCTGATGGGCACTCAGGGCAGGGAAGGAACAGGAGTGAGATTTACTTAGTAAGAGTCTGACACGCCCTCCTTCTCCACCCACAGCGGAAGATGTCATTGGATGATTTACCAGAAAAAAAAAACTGTTTGTGAGAGAAATTTAATAAGACATCTGTACCCCAGAAATGACTAAAATAAGGCATACATCTGTTAGGTATGCAATGGTTTGTACTTATAGATATGTAAAGACTAGTCTGTGACTTTAATAAAATCAGCCTGGGACAAGCCCGCCACACTATTTCCAAACCACTGTTACTGCTGTAAGCCAGAATCAACAGTGGCGACCACCAGAAAAAACGTCGAGGCAATGTAGCTCAACGAATCCCAGAGAAACGATTAAACTGTCTTGGGTCCCGTAACGAAATTAATCAGAAAAGACATAAATAATATAAAGAATAAGAAAAACATAATAAAATCAGACTATCGCAGACCATTGTAGACCAGTCCCAAGTTACGTCACAATACCCAGTCGGATCGATTCGCTCGGTCGGACCGGTGTGGTTTACAACCGATATACCTTCTACACTTAAAGAGGTCTACAATCAAATACAACAAAATAACATTGGGGTCGTCTCCTAGTCTAACTAGGATCTTAGTCCATCGTAGTCTATCTAGGATTTTACATGGAGCGTCTGCCTATCTGACCTCCACAACTCAGTAACTGGGTAACACGATACCCCTTGGCAAGACTGGTGTAAGATTTCCTGACTTCTGACTGCCTGTACTGACTGTCAAAGATATAAAAATGACACCCGGGACCAACAGCTTTTTTTTTGGGTTGAAAAATCATAAATTAACTTCTCCTGCTCTAGCGGGAGGGCGTGTCAGACTTTTATTGACTAAACCGCCCCGTGCTTAAAACGTGCTTTCTTAGGCAGCGAGGGTTATCACCTATGTAAAACTTTTTTACAAAAAAAAATAGAAACGACTTCCAAAAAACGAAAAAAGAAACCAGAAACACTGACTGCCGAAATTAAAGTGATTTTGCACTTTTTTTTGGAAATCTGTTCTATTTTTTTGGTAAAAAAGTTTTTATTTTTCACTTTTTAGTTGTGGTTCCCCATTAAATTGTGTTAACACTACATAGACATACGATCGCAGCAATCGCAGTTGATTTTCTGTAATTTTTTGAAGAGTTCCGTTGTCTGTCTCCGAAACTCATCATCAGATCTATATGAAATTTGAATGGGACCATTTTGCAATAAAGCCCAAATAATTTTGCAAATGACGGAGTTATACCCGAACATACATAAAAAAAAGAAAATATTACAAACATCCGAATTGATAACCGCTTCCTTTTTGATTCGGTTAAAAATAATAATAATAAATATAAAGTTTATTTCGGAACCATTGACACAAGACTAAGTACAACAAGTAAAACGAGGATAGCTGCAAAAGTTGTAAACTGTAGCGCAGCTAACAACGCCCTTCTCCAGATACGGAATGGAACGATGCTCCATGCAAAAAATATGTCTACATGGTCTAAATGTGTTAGTGATTTTAACTTTCAAACAATGTTGCAATGTGGGCGTGCTCTGTACTTAATTTGTAGTTCCGTAAACACTTACTTAAATATTATCTACTCCGACCCAGACCGGCTTTACGATTTGCAAAAAATGGAAGGTCGTCCAAACGTACTTTGCTTTTTTTTGCTGATTATGCTGTAGGCTAAACGAGTGAGTATATAACAGGCTATATCCTGCTCGGGACTATAAATAACTTATTGGCCATAGAAGCCAGAGTTATAGTATTCATCAAATTTAATGGCGTGTGCGAAGTTAGCAGCAAGTGCATATGCGCGCAGGTACAGTCAAGTCGACAATAATTTAGACCGTTTAATGATTTTTATAACTGTGTGGAAGCTAGGTGTGTATTGGTACCTACTTATTTGTCAGTTTGGAAGTTGGTGGTATTCCCACACGCCATTAAATTTAAGGAATACTATGCCATTGCCAACTTACTCTACAATCAAAAGTTACGTCTACCATGGAGTTTTTCACGTTCTTCTTCATTGAAATTTACGCATTGGAATGTGCAACTAGCTTCATCTTTCTGACTGACCGACTTCTTGACAATTCAAGTGCTTGTAAATGGTTTATTTGAAATAAACTCCTTGAGTTTGAGAACGTCAACGATAAAGCGCAAATTCTTTTAATCTTAAAATAATAATAAAGCTTTTTATTGATTCCTTACAATTATTATACAATCTTTTAATACATTATTAATAAAAATATAAAGTGTCAATTCAATTTTAATAAAATCATTAATAATTATTGTTTACCTAATATTAAAATTATCACAGTTAAAAATAGTTTCATCTAAATAGATTAATTTTCTATATTCTATTGATTATTGTTTAACTAAAACTAATTATCACAGTTAAAAATAGTTACAATAAATAAATAAATTTGAAACTTCATTCCAATCAAAATTTGAATAAATATTAGTTTTTGTGTGCAGGAAAATGTCAGAAATAAATATCTGTAAAATCAAATAAATTATACATTGAAATCAATCTCAACCACAATCAATAATTAGTATATAAAATCATAATAGTTGATAGTTAGTAGGTACATAATAGTTAGTAGGTTAATCTTAAAATATCGACGTTATAATACAAACTAGCTTTTCATGTCGATATACTCCACAACGGATTTTGCTGCGATTTCAACCATTATTTATAAACTTATTTTGGAAGGGACAAACCCTTCTGGAATAAGATTTTACCTATCCTTTTTACCTCCCTTGGTTGACTGGCCTTTGTACATTTGTGTTGCATGAAGATTTAATAAATATAACAAGCTATATAACATTTATTAATCTCAAATTTTTGTCAAGTTGTAAAAACCTTGCGAAAATGAGGGGTGTTACTAGTGATTAATAAAAAAGGGGTGAGGTACCTATACTGTAAGTATTTAAGTTAAACACAAGTAAAGCAAAAATTTAAATATCCTTACTTCACTGCGTATTATAAAACAAAGTCCCTCTCCGCGTCTAGTGTCCGTCCATTCGCGATAAACTCAAAAACTGTTGAACGGATATTATATCCGCGTCATCAATAGACAGAGCGTGTATAATTTGAACCCGTGTGAATCCGGGGCGGGTCGCTAGTTTAATAATAAATCGTAATTGTAATTTAATGTCTCTCAATGACATCAATCAATCGGCGTCTCATTAATATGCAACATTAATAGTCGCGTAGAATTAATTTTGTATTTCTGTTTTATACTTTAAAATTGTATTAGCATTTCGATTTTTTTTTAATGTAATCAATTAAATCTTGATTAAAGATTGACTACCTATAATGCTACCAGTTTTTTATAGATTTACGATTTGATTGCAATTTTATCGTCATACTTACATAGATATTTTACATATCCCTACCTATCTAATAATGTAAAACATATGTAACCGTGGAGCAGTGGTGGTCCAATGGTATTGGCCGCGACTAACAAGTTGTGGGTCGTGAGTTCAAACCCAGGCAGGTGCTTTATTTATTTATATAACCAGAACGACAAAACGCTAATTACACTGATCATACACATTACAAATTAAAACCAAAATACAAATTGTATAAAACACATTAGGAATAAAATAAAATATTACAATTACACAATATTATGCATACTTAAGCCTTTCACTCAGTCTTCTCGCAAATCGTCAGACATTCAGACAGTATCTTTTTCCAGTCATCAGCGAACAGATCTAATCCAGGACTAGACTCTAGGAGAGCATTGAGTGCATTGTGGTGCTTTACTTTGTGTAAATTATTTCATCACCACTGCTCTCAAAACGGTGAAGGAAAACATCGTGAGGAAACCGGCATGTCTTAGAACCAAAAAATCGAGGACGTGTGGTATCCATTAATTCGCATTGGGCCCGCGTGGTGGATTACGGCCCCACACCCTGTCACAAAGAGGGGAGGCCTGTGCCTCAGCAGTGGAGACATTTAAAAAGGCTGATGATAATGATGATAATGTAACCACAGGAAATTTCTCGGTTAATTGTTATTGGACTCTATCTTCTTTTTCTAAGCGTACCTATCGATGACACATAAACTCATCCCCACTAAAGTTAAATGGTATGTTTGGCCCAATATTTAGCTACAGTAACACTGTTTGCGGTCGTAGTTATTAGGTCCTCAAGTGTGCAGGTGACTTTGACAGGTTTGTGGAAAGACGCCACATGAACACATCGGCCTTTACCATCCGAAGACTCCTGAAGCCCAACCATGACGTCTTAAAGTCATCATAATACCTGAAAAAGGAAAGAAATAAGAAGGAAGAAAATAAAAGTGTGTGTGTTTGAGTGTGTGTGTGGGTGTGTGTGTGTGTTAGTTTTTTTTTGTGTTTTAAAGGGATAGTCTTATTGGTTCTGTATAGCTCCATGTCTCTTTTACACCGGAATTATGATGATTTTAAGACGTGTGGAAGTTATCTTTGATGCAGATGCGGCGTCTGTAATGTCTTCCAGGTCGGCCACGGCAACACGTCCATGGAGTTTCTTGAACGACAACGTTCTTCTCCTTTGAGATCGTTCTACGTTATACATTTAGAATTAAGTATTTGTATTTATTCACTTATTGTTTGCTGCACCGGTCGACGTCATCACGTCAGCGCCGGCTGTCACTGAAAATTAAGCGCTGGGGCTCTGTCTCGCATAGGGTCGCAGCATTATGCTGAGCGATGGCCGTTTTGAGTGGATGTGATGCATATTTTCCTCCAGCTTTTTCTTGTTTTGTTGTGTGTACCGCAAATAAACGTATTTTCTTTCTTTTTCTTTCTTTCTACGCTTTTGAATAGGCAACTAGCTTCATTTTTTTAGACTGATTGACTCCTTGACGATCAACAACTGCCTATAAATGCTTTAATAGAAAAAATTACACATGATTTGACTTTGGGTTTGAATGCAAAAATAGCACAAATCTTATTCACATGCAAAATATTTGAACAAATATAAAACATTATTTTCATAGTAACACATGTTACGAACCATAGTAACCGACATAGCCCGAAGAATCACCAAACTTAAGTGGCAGTAGGCCGACATTGCTCGCAGAACAGAAATAGTCGATGGGGAACAATAGTGTGGAAAACGCACCGTTGGAAGGCCTCCCACAAGGTGAACCGATGACCAGCAGGTGTATTCACTAACTCAGTTGACATCAATTTGATAGGCACTATGCAGTACATTCCTGCTATCAAGTATAAAAAAAACAAAAATGTACTACGCAGTGCTATTATAATCGATGTCCACCGAGCAATGTACTGCAAAGTGCCTATCATATTGATGTCCACTGAGTAAGCGTTAGTTAACCTGAATGAAGTACCGGTCGTTGTGGTGACACTGGGGGGAGGCTTATGTCCAGCAGTGGACGACTTTCAGCTGAAATGATGATGATGAGGAAGAAATGTGATGTAAATCAGTTTTATTGGTACACAAGTATCAACCAATAACTGAATGGGAGTACAAAGTTAATAAGCTGGCAAGGCATAAGATTAACAATATAATTATAAGCAGAACGTGAGAGCAAATTACATCATGTGAGACAGAAAATAATTACCGAAGAAGCGCTCACCGTTATGTTAGGACACAAGTTATAAGAGCTTAGCGTTTACACTAAATCAACAAAAGATTATGGAGTGTGAGTGATGACTTTACTAGACTGTAAACAAATGGTAATAGTAGTTTACATTATAGGTTATGTAAAAAGAGTTTCAAGAACACTAACAGGAAACAATATCGGTGTTGTAACACAACGGAGTTGTTTTGACATTAATAAGGGCCAATCTCACTTAACCCGTCGCACGCCGAATTAGAAGACACAATAGATTTTAATTGTTATCTGCACACCTGGTGTGCAATCGACGTGTGAAGAGTTAAGACATTTAAGACACGTTCGTATGAGTAACAGAAGATCGATCACAATACCTCTTATCATAAATAGACACCCCTAGAGAACACTACAAAGTTTTGATCTTTAATCTGTTACTCTAAATTACTTCTTTTTAGTATGTCGATGGAAAATTTAGTTTCTTATTCATCATTGATAGTCTTACGTTTGACCTAGGGTTGCCAGATCGGAAGACTAAAATTATGTTGACAAAATTTTGAAATGTCGGGATTTTGTGATTGTTGTCGGAAGAAATAAATACCTACATAAAATGTGAAATAAAAAGTTTAAATTTTTAAATTACTTGCAATTGTTGACAATAAATTTAAGTGCTTTCTGAGAAGCTGTTTGTCTGGAAATATTGAGTTTTGTCGGGAGTCTGCAGAACATTTAAAATGTTGGGAGAATCCAAACGAATCCCGACCATCTGGCAACCCTAGTTTGATCAATATCTCACCTATGTGGTAAGCGATGATGTGGTCGAAGATGGTGCACGCTTGTCTAAGTTACCCATTTACTCTTGACTTAAAGACTTCTAGGTTGTAGCTATCAGAAAACACAGATTCGCTTTCGCAGCCATACGGTCCTCACATACAAGAGATAGGGCATGCGGTGCAAGATGAAATGTGGGCCATGGTTTGTTGGAAGACGCTACGTGAACCCATGATGCCTTTTTAACCAACTTCCAAAAGGAGGATTTCAATTCGTCTGTATGTTTTTTTTTTGTATGTTTGTTATGCGATTTCTCCGCCACTTGTGAATAGATTGTGATGATTATTTTTTATTTTGGTGGACCAAACTTCAGAGGTAGTCCCATAAAAATATTATAGAAATTGATTCAGCATTTTTTAAAAAAAATCAACATAAACAAAAAATATGTATACACAGATGACGTTTTGGTTATCTCCAATTATGTTCAAATTCCATGTTATTGGGGTTATCCATTCAGGTATAACTTTATTATTTAGTTTTAGTTCTGGGGCACTTTCAAGAACTATAAAGTGAAAAATAAAAAATAAATTACTTTACAAAAAATGTAATCGATTTAAAAAAATTGCAAAATAACTTTCATTTTGGAAGTCGGTGTCAAAAGTTTTTTTGTTTCATATCTTTTTTTTATTACTTGCTTTCTCGCACAGAATACTACGCTAGACAATCGCTTTTCTCAATTCACACTACGGTTCTAACAATAAACAAAAACGCGCTTCTCTTCTACGTTGCACCATCCATTATGCAAGCATGGTTGTCAGTTTTCGGCGCTCGAGGCAAACGCAGCGTGCAGTCCGGAGTTCAATGCCACGGTCGGTCACTATGGTCGAGATTACGTAAACTTTAATTGGCTCAGATGAGCACGTTTTTTACAATATGATGAGCTTATAATAATGAACCGTTAAGATTGCGTGTGTTTGTTTCGGTTAATTAAACTGGTTTGATGGTACACAAGGTTGTATGTGCGTATAGATGGATAGATGCTTTTGTTTTTATAGATGCTTTTTTTAGGGTTCTGAACGCGAAAGGTAATCAATAGCACCCTATTAATAAGCCTTCGGTGTCCATCCGTCCGCCTGTATGGGGCGTCCGTCCATCCACCTGTTCATCCGTCCGTCCGTCTGTCTATCTACCAGCGGGCAGTATCTTATGAAACGTAACAGGTAGACAGTTGTTTTTTATTTATTTAATTGTGTAAAATTTCTATTGCCGCTATAATAACAAGTAATAAAAACCGTACGTCGGAACCCTTCGTCAAACTCATACTTGGCCCTCATTAGCAGACACAATTAAAAACCTACTGTGTCTGCTGTGGCCTGATGGATTAATGTCACTTTTACGTTGTACAGAGCCTAGTATATCTACTAGGCTCTGTACAACGTAAAAGTTCTAATTCAGCTGTGGATATACGCAACTACTCTTAATTGCGATCTGTCTAAAACGATGACATTACTTCAGAAACCTTGACAGACATCCATCGCCTGTAGTTTGTCGTCTAGTCTAGAGGGTAAATTAGTAGATGGCTAGATCCTTATACACTTTAGGCTTTATTTATGAAAAAAAACCCGGCCAAGTGTGAGTCGGACTCGCACACCAAGGGTTCTGTACAAGCTTGCGGGTATGTAGGAAAACAGTTCGGGAATTGAGTTTCGAAAATTTTTGCCCAAAATCAATCACAAAACTTAAATTTTTATTAGACGTTAATAAAATAATTTAAAATCAGTTTTAGCTTGTGCTAGTAAATTCCTTTCATACGATACTCCACATGATAAGGTCGCCTCACTTTAAAATTTGGACCCGAATTCCTTGTTTATGGACCCTATTTTTTGTGATGTTATTAACAAAATACAGGTTTCAGACTTTTCCCTTAACTTGTGTTATAAGGCATTGCTTCATACCAAATTTCATAGTTCTCGGTCAACGGAAAGTATATAATGTAATACATTTTGATTCCCTTGAAAGTGTCGAAATATACGATTTTTGCGGCATAAACGGCCGTATCTTTTTTTACGTTAACTTAGCAGTTTGATTATTGCACGGTTTCAAGGGACTGGTAGACTTGAGTATATGGTTTCAATTTTAACTTGATACCTCCAAGCATTTCCGAGATAAAGGGTCTTGACAGATAGACAGACAGACAGACGGACAACAAAGTGATCCTATAGCGTTCCGTTTTTTTCCTTTTGAGGTACGGAACCCTAATGACTAAACACTGATGAATAATTATGTTCTTATTTCAAAATTTTCTACCCGGAAAAGGCGTAGATGTGGGGGGTAATATACTGAATAATAATTTAAAAAGCTTAATTTGATAGATGAGATGTATGTTATCTAGAGTTTAGAACCGCTAATCAGTGTTTAGACTAATCACATGCATTTTTTTATAACTAATAATTAAAAAAAAAAACAACTCATCAATGAAAGGGTTCTTAGGCAATATTAGTCCCCAATGATCTAATTATAGGATCGAAAGCATTTATTTTGTGTTCGTATCCAAAATAAACGTTCTCTTATATATAGAATCAAAACAAAGAACAAGAAAATTAATGAAACATTAAAATAAAATCCAATATGTGACGGAATTTATGATATTTTTATGGAAAACTGTTGACCCTATGCTCTACTGCGAGCGATTTGGCGAAATATCAATCGCCATCTAAACAAATAAAATATTTACTTTCTTACTTCATGTTTAAACAAATAAAATCTTTACTTACTTACTTCATGTTAAAACAAATAAAATCTTTACTTACTTCATGTTAAAACAAATAAAATCTTTACTTACTTACTTCGTGTTTAAACAAATAAAATCTTTACTAACTTACCTATTTACATCTTTGATAGCATAACTTTGCACAGCAATTAAATTTATATGTCTATGCGTGAAAAATGGGCCTAGGCTTTTGATTTATTAAAACAGTTGATATTTTTAATATTATCGTAGCTTATAAAACGACAGTTTCAAAAGTTATAACATGTTTCTCAGTTATTTACCAGATTTATGATTGAATCAGAACATGTTCGTATGAATTGAGATGAATTTGAAACTTTTTTTTATAACCTGAACACCAGATAATAGTAAATCAACCCAAGCGGCTCTAGAAAAAATGGTCTTCTTTTAGCGATAACGATTTTCATAAACTGTATGACGTATAAAATGAATAGAACTGACCTCGTGACGTTTCAGTACTGCATGTCAATCCTATACTGTGTGCAATGATTTGATAATAAAATTGCCTATAAAAAATCACTTTATCTAGACTTCAAGGACAAAAGCAAAATCGCTCTCCGCTCGCAGTATAGCCGACACCGAACGGTAGTAATGGCTCACAACCAGAACGCGGGCGTGCATTTACAAGGCCGAGCATTATTGCTCGTAATTCCGCATTGAATAAGTGAATTTCTGACATGTTATAAAAACGATACGATATTGGGATCGTGGGCGTTTCCCTTATTAAAATGTTTGATAGCTTATTTGGTTGGCACTACTCTCATACAAAGCTCTTTTGATAATAAATAATATCGTATAAATAAAGTAATGTAATTTATGATTTGATTCCATAATTATTCGTTCCGTATCTTTACTCTCTTCCGCGCTAGAGCTTGTGGCTCTTGATAACTATAACCTGGAAGTCTTTAAGACTACAACAAATATGTTACTCTTAGGCAAATGTGCTCCATCGCTAACCACATTATTGCTTATCTTAGGTGAGATAGAGTTCAAACACAAGCCTATCTGTTATATAAAAAAAAATATCTCACAGGCAGAAACGATGTGGACGGAAAGACCAATAATTTTTGGTCCTTTATTTTTAACTTTGATCCTCGGTAAAATTAATAATTCACACATAATCATGATGATGAATGTAAACTAGGAAGTTGGTCAAACCTTTATAGAAAAAGCTGATTGAATTCAGCTCTCTTTCTAAGGAAAACTGACCATGATATTATCTAGGTTATTATTATGATATTATCCAAGTGACGCAAACATCTTACTATGGCAGTAACAGTAGGTAGTGGAATGGTAACTTGTCTGGAGGTACTTAATTGCGAGCACCGTTCTCTTCAATTATCCACTGACTTTTATATCAGATGACTAACCACTTAAAGTTCAGCTTAGATCAATTTAGCTCATATTAATTGTTCGACCTTCAGTAGACAGCTGTATAATACTAGTGATATTTTGTATTGGTATTCAAAGGACCTGTGAGACCGCAAAAAACAGGATTGTTGAGGTTGGCCTAAATTAGCAACACGGACCGCAGCTTGCCACGAAGAAGATGGTGAACTACTTAAAATATCAAACTAAAAAGTTGGAAAGAAGTAACGCAGAATCGTGAACGATGGAAAGAATGGATAGGAGGCCTTTGCACGTAACAAGGGAGAAAGATTGGTTTAGTAATAATATCAGTAATTTAAAAGAGGCAGACAGGTGGGACAGAACCATACTGGACATTGAATATGCCTACATACCACTGTGGGGTACAGCTATAGCTGTTAACACCAAAACAATACATTATGACGTCTGCAGTTAATGGAATTAAATTACATTTTCATAAAGAATTCGCATTTCTTATAAATTTCCTGACTCGTAATTCAATTAACTCGTTAAAAAAACTACGGCACAAATATTAAAAAAAAAACCATAGTATTACGGAAAGGTTTACTATTGTTATGCATAAAACATATTGTTATAATTTACATTGGCTTATTGAAATTCAACTTAATGATCATTACGCATAATATTATTAGGCATAAAAATGTTTTGGAATAATGTTTATTGCCATAAATACAGTTGGCATAATAATAATGAGGCATAATTTTATAAAGCAAAACGTTATAAACGCATAATGTTAATATTTACACATAAGGATCTTTGGAATAAAAATTATACACATTAATCACCTTTTTAAAATATCATTTTAATATAGAATTTCCAAACCAGTCACATTTTTTTTTTCATATGATTTAGGGCCGATTTCATCATTCGCTCTATAAACTATCATCAATGACCACCAAAAAAAAATAGTCAACCTACCTAACTGGTTCGGTTCCAGGCAGCCTAATAAAAATAAAATCTAAAGTATTACTATGCCTCAGTATTAATAGAGTAATAAAAGTTATGCGAAAACATTATGCCAAAAAATATTATGAGAGGGAATTCCCTTACGAAAAACATTCCTCCTTCATGAGCGCAGGACCTACTTTCGAGGACTTATAAAATTGCCCAGACACAGAATACTCGATTCATCTAAGAAATAACCAGTACCTTGAACAATGATTAGGCTTCAATTACTAGTGCATAATATCAAATTAAAGGTTACTCGTAATAAGTATTTCTCTCAATTTTTCTTACAAAGTAAGAAGTAGGTAGTCTCACCTAGGACCAGTTCCGTTCTCGGTCTAATACTCTTCGAAATTCAATATGTATTGCACAAACAGTATTGATTTTCATTTTACTTCGTATATAAATTGATAGAAAACTAACGAAGAATCACACATCTCACAACTGTGGAAGAGAGAACCAAATACATCATGTTCCATAAGGTAAAATTTCCATCCATATTTTCCTTAGTTCATTAGATTTTTAAGGCTAAGCAAATAATGGGTCGGGTTGGTCTTTTGATATTAATGAAATTTTGTGCCCAGTGATCTTAGATTATGAAATAGACTTCAATGTTGTCCATGAATTGACTAAGTGATTTTATCTGATGTTATTATTAAACATTGCAATGAAATGAGATTACTATTAAATGCATTCTACTTACTAATTGTTGTCTCAGAATTCTATACATAAATCTCTTAATTTCACAGTTTGCAGTCATCTCCGGCCTGGTGTTATCAGCCACCTGCATGGTCTTGCATCAGCCGCAATTACCGATCCACCTGGGACTTCAATACGATTCAAATCCGAACTACAACTTCGCTTACGAAGTCAACGATGCTCATACAGGAGATATCAAGAGCCAGCAGGAGAGTCGGAGAGGAGACACTGTTTTAGGACAGTATTCTCTGCTGCAACCTGATGGTATTAGAAGAACTGTAGACTACAGAGCCAATGATCACACAGGCTTTCTAGCTACGGTCAACAATGATGGCAGACCAGTACCCACCCCTCACGCGCAGCCAGCAAATGATGTCATTAGGCACCCTAACTTAGCAGTCCAGAACTACCAAGCATGGCCCACTCCCAGTGCCCAGTCTTACCAAGCTTGGCCCACTCCTAGCGCCCCATCTTACCAGGCTTATCCCACTTCCAGTGCCCAGTCATACCAAGCTTGGCCCACACCTAGTGCCAGTCCTTCTCCAGCTCCCACTCCTGTAGCTATATCCAGATCTTCCATCACCCAAACCTTTTCTCACGGACCCACTGTCCATAGTGCTCATAACCCTTGGGCCTAAATTAATATCTGTTTTGAAGAAAACTGCAAGTGAAAGGGACTCCGATATATTGCATTTATATTTTAAGTTGTATAATATTTTCCTATGCATATCTATGAGAGTGACTAAGTGATAATGTACTACGTAATAGTCGACCGGATCCCGATAGCCTTGCTACGTTGTAGTCAGTATTCAAAAGGAAATTAACTTTAATAGCAAAGTGTACGACCGGAATCTTAATTACATAACAAATGTATTGTATATCTGTAGTAGATATGTATCCTATAATGTTTAATAGTGTATGTAGTTTTTTGTAAAATAAAAAAATTGCAATATACTTTCCGAGTTTTTTTCGATCCATACTTTTGTAATCTGATTTACAATACAATTTAGATATGCTCGTGTCACTATACTTTGATACTACTATAATTTGATACTTTGGCAGTGACACAAATATTTTAAAAAAATATCTTTGTAATTGTAATCCAAGTAACTTATAAGGTGGAGACATAAAGATAATTTTAAACTAGTTTATTTTTAAAAGCTCGTGCAACAGAGACCTTTCCATTCGGTGCATCGCCCTGATTCGAACTTGACTTTAAGACATTTCCTGAATTTCTTCATAATAAATGCATTTAAAATAAAACTGGAACAATTGCTGGTTGATATAAAAAGCTGGGCAGGTGCTGTGAAGAGCATCAGATCTACAGGATTCCTCGACGTAGTCACAACAACAATAAACACTCCTTCAAAATGTTTGTGAAGGTAAATAATCTTGATTTCTTCATCTTTGTCATCTTTGATAATTAAGTTATTAACATAAAAACCTCAATTATTACAGTAAAATTATTTTTTTCTATGACATAGTACATAATTAATCTTATTTTAGTTAACAAAAATGATCTATTATGTGAATTCGACTTGATTTTAAAACTAGAATTTCTGTCATCACCAAGAACCATAGGACTGATATTCACATTTTTTCTTATCTTACTTTGCTTTTGTTGCAGTTCGTCGTACTATTCGCCTTGGTGGCCGTCGCCAACGCCAGCGATCTCTCCAGCTTCTCGTACGGCGTGGCTGATCCCTTCACCGGAGACTTCAAGCACCAGATCGAGAACCGCGTGGGCGACAACGTGCAGGGTCAGTACTCTCTGCTGGAGTCTGACGGCACTCGCCGCACTGTGGACTACGCCGCCGGCGCCGAAGGTTTCAACGCCGTCGTGCGCAAGGACCCTGCCCTCATCGCTGCCGCGCCCGCCATCTCTTACGCCGCTCCCGCTATCTCTTATGCCGCTCCCGCCATCGCCGCTCCTATCACCTACGCCGCTGCTCCCTTTGGTTATGCCAAGTTCGGAGCCATCAACTATGGTGCTCCCTTCCCCTATGCCCGCTACTACTAAACCAAGACTGCCGACTTAGTATTTGTAAATATTGAATCTGTAAATAAAATTATATATTTTCTGAATTTCTATTGATATCTGATTTTTATTGCTGAAACATACATGAAGATACACAAATCATCCAATAGAATCAATTTATTGTATTGCGTAGAATATTAGATAATTGAGACAATCTGCACATTCTTTGCATATGCTTGTGAAAGTACAAATTCACGAATTCAAGAAAAAAATATTGTTAAACAAAAATAATGGTCCTTTATCGACTATCTTCAAATAAAACCTTACAAACATGTGAGGTAATAGGAAACTTTTTTATTTTGCTAATGAGTTAATTATTGTTGAAGACAGCAGCTAATTATTGTTTTTGACCTCTGCCTAATTAGGTACCTTGACTCAATTATATGCGGTACTTATAATTAATTAATAGCTTATCTTCACGCTCTTATTCCCTAAAAAAATAACCGAATTTCCATGTGGTACAATGACAAACACGCCAATTTGTGCCTATTGTAACGAGTCGGGCTCACGCATGAAGGGTTTCGTACGAGTAGCATCGTACAAGATACCCACCAGGTGACTTTCTAAATACCCGCTTCCCCTTTAATATTTAATTTATTTTTTGATGATAGAGCGGCAACAGGAATACATCATCAGCCTTTTATTGTCCCCACTGCTGGGGCACAGGCCTCCTCTCTGTGAGAGAGTGTGGGCCGTAATCCACCACGCGGGCCCAATGCGGATTGGTGGAAGTCACATGTCTTCGAATTTTTGGTTCTAGGACATGCCGGTTTCCTTACGATGTTTTCCTTCACCGTTATGAGAGCAGTGGTGATGAAATAACTTACACAAAGTAAAGCGCCTGCCTGGGTTTGAACTCACGACCTACAACTTGTAAGTCGCGGCCAATACAACTGGGCCACCACTGTTCTACAGGAATACACATTCTGTGAAAATTTCAACTGTCTACCTATTATTATCATTTTGGTAGTAAGTCTACTGACCAATAGATGAGTTAAAGGACCAATCGCGAAATTAACTTACAGCTTAAACAAGAGACAATTCTGGGTTCGTGTTTGCAGTGAATGTAGTTCATCACAAGTTTTGTGCATGCATTGGAGTACTTACGTCATAAAGAAGTCATATTTCGCCTGTTTGTAGACTTTTTTTCAGATTGGTTTGTGATAGTAAGTGATAGCGTGACGGCTGACAGAACTGAATGAAAGAAAAAAACGTGTTGCGCCTACCCCAAGTAACATGGACAGCGGCAGGAAAAAACAAATCTGATGGGTTTGCTCTTGACTCTATTCTAGGTCATAGGTAACAGAGAAAAAGTCGACGATGGAGCGAGCTTACCCATGAAGAAGCCTACCTTGTAGTGGTATGCCTGCAGCAGCCTTCCCGAAATACTAGCCTCTGACGTCATCTGCAGCAACAAAGCTCTAACACGGGTACTAACAATGTTAACCTTAGAGAAATCCATCGACGTTTTAGAATTGGAAGAATGGTTGGTGGCGTAAATGGGTAGACAACATTTTTGCTATCGCCGAAACAACCTACAATGTTTGCAAATGATCGACGAGACTCATATCATCATCATTACCACCGAAAGACGTCCACTGCTGGACATAGGCGTCCCCCAAGTACCACAACTACCGGTCCTATACATCTCGCATCTATCGGCTACCTGCAACCCTCACCAGGTCATCAGTCCACCTTGTGGGTGGTCTTCTAACGCTACATCTTTCGGTACGCGGTCGCCACTCCAGAACTTTGCGACCACATCGACCATCTGTTCTGCGAGCAAACTGCCCTGCCCAGTGCCACTTTTGTTTGGCGATTCTTTGGACGAGGAGATTAGCACAATTAAACAGAGGCCTTTACCCTGCAGTGGGCGAAGTCGGGTAGCAGATGAAGACGATGATCCATCATTGTAATTCTTACAAGATTTTTAAATAATTTCTTAAACAACGATAACATCTTTCTCTAATTATGAGATGTATTCACAAACTGTTTAGTAACAAGACTTGGTATATAAACAGTACAATTAACACAAATGCTTGTAGACCAGTGATTCCCAACATTTTATTTCCCCGGGACCACTACGGTTTTTTTGTTGTAAATAGGGACCTGAACCCAGATGGAATATGTGTGTTAAGCTAAAAATATCTACATTTATTTTATTAATTCATTTATAGCATCCTGATTATTTATTTAAATGCAAAAGTCACAAAAATTGCCATCAAAAACACAAAATTTCTGATAGAAACTTATAATCACTTAGTATCAATATTAATTTCCAGTTCGAAAGTTTGTAATTCTAAACCTTTCACGGAACATATTTTACTTCTTGCGGACTACCAATGGTCCACTGACCACAGTTTGGGAGCCACTGTTCATACTGTGACGTGGTTATGTCGTAATGACGGTTTGCATTACAAGGCTGAGCTATGAACGTCACTATGATAAGTAGCTACCTTATATCTTTGTTTTGGTGTACTGTTATTAATTTATATATTTTCTTCCTAGAATTCCAAGCAAGGTTACTATGTGTATAAACAAAAAAACCTTGCTTGGAATGCTTTGAAGCATGGTAGTCGTCCTGTATCAGATGGTAGACAAAATAATGTAGCTAGAGCAAACCTCAGCCGCCAGATATGCCAGATGACTTTTTAAATTGGAACTGAAATACATAATATAAAAAGGAACTAAATAGTGAAACATGGAAAATGCCCAGATACACTTAGACCTGCGGCCATCATCTAACTGATCGCATAGTATTATAACTCCTTTTGCATTCTACTTAAATTGATACAGAAAAAAAAAACAGGTGTCAGTATATCTTATCACTACTCGTATCATCAGTCATATCATCACGGTTTTTAACAAAAACAAAATGTTTGGTTCTTCGAACTATTTTTTATTGGATCACAGCATCATTCATTGGTGTTTCAGAATAAATAACATTATATCTAAACATTATTTAGTACAGGTGAGCGGCGTTGTAGAGACCGTGAGCACCATGAGCGCCGTAGACTCCGGCGCTGTAGGCCAGGGGAGCGGCATTAGCGCCGTAGACTCCGGCGCTGTAAGCGAGGGGAGACGCGTGAGCACCGTACACACCAGCGCTGTAGGTGAGGGGAGAGGCATGAGCACCGTACACACCGGCACTGTATGCGAGGGGAGCGGCGTGAGCACCGTAAGCGGCGACACCGTGGGAGTAACCATGCGCCAGGGGAGCGGCGGCGTATCCGTGAGCGAGAGGAGCGGAGTAGGAGACAACGGGGGCGGCGTGAGCGACGACGGGAGCGTACAGAGCGGGGTCTTTGCGGACGACGGCGTTGAATCCAGAGTGGGCGTCAGCAGCGTAGTCGACGGTGCGCTTTGTGCCGTCGGAGTCGAGCAGCGAGTACTGGCCGACCACGCTGTCTCCGTGACGGGTTTCGTGCTGGCTCTTGACGTCACCGGTGTGGGGGTCGGACACGCCGTACGAGAAGCTGCTGTAGTCGCTGCCGTGGATAGCGCTGCCCTGAGCAGCTGCCACCAGAAGAGCAACAATCACGAACTGAAAATAGAAAAAGGTTATTAGAAATTATATGCTATAATACGCTGATAAGAAATACTGCTGAAACCTCGGTTGAATTAAGTTTTGTAACTTAGATTATGTATTTTTTTTTTGTGCGGTGGGAAATCTTCCAATGAGTTCTCCCGCTCTGGGTGGAGCGGGAGGGCGAGTCAGACTCTTACTCACTAAAACCCACCCTTGTTCCTTCCCTGCCTGAGTGTCCAGGGTGCGGTAACTCATGTTGAGAATTTATCCGCGATTGTATATTTAAAGTCTCATTAAAGTAAGAGTCTTTTACACGTTCACCGAAACAAAAAGGTATTCAATCAATTTCTTAAAAAGATTTTGACTGCTTTTTTCAGATATTAATTAAATTAAAGCAAACCTTAGATGCCATTTTGATATGTTATTAATGTTTCACGAGCAAGCTGCGAATGTTTTATCAGGGTTACCAATTCTCTTTTTATACTATTCCAACATGCATTACCGTACGTAGTATTAATAGGAAATAAGAGACATGCAAATGAGGTCACTAAACTGAACTGTATCCTGGTTGTAATAGCAGATAACTTTCCACGAATATGACAAACAAGTACTCAGGAACTCATTATTATTATCTTATCTCCTAAAATTTTGAAAAAAATACAGAAAGTAATTCTTTACTTATAGATTACAGGAAAACCTATAACGTGGAGGCAGTTTAGAAAAAAACAGAAAAAATATGATTTATTCGGAACCCTTTGCGCGCAAGTTCAACTCGCTCTTGGCCGGTTTTTTTTTAAATGTCAATTGCATGTCAAAGTAGTAACAGATATATTTTCCTTTTTTGAAGTTGTGAAAGATGACTTCTCCCGCTCTGGGTAAAGCGGGAGTGTAGCGGATAAATTCGTAACTCGTAACACTCAGGCAGGGAATAGACCATTTCAGAATAAAGCCCACAAACAGCCGAATTGATCACCTCCTCTTTTTTGAAGTCGGTTAAAAACAACAATTAGTTATACTATAGGGTATCGAGTTACCCAGCTACTGGGTTGTGACGGTCAGATTATGTAGACGCTCCATGTTAAGGCACAGTTATACGACTTCTAATGATTTTTAATTGAACATCACGTCTAAACGACTAGTTTTATTTATTTGAAATAAATATATACAATTTCCTTCGTAATTGGATATGTGAATATTAAATTATATTTTTATGACATAGTGTAATTAATTTGTAAAGTTATGTCTAACGCGGATAGAATAATGAGAATCACGCTAAAACTATAACGCGTATTTTTATGAAATTTCCACCATTTTAAAGATAATTTAATTGTTAATGTTTTAGTATACGATTTTTAGTACACTACTTTTGTTTTATGTATAATAAATTAATAATGCGTCTAATTTCGGACAGCGCTCCTTAATGGGCGAGTCCTACTAACAGCCACGGCTTAAGGCGCTATTAACTGTCAATGACCTTGAGTGGTTAGCTTGCGTGTTCTGCACTGAGCTTACGCAACGCGTCGTATGTACACCCAGTAATAGGACTCGTCCATCAAGAAGAATTGTCCGAAATTAAATGAATTATTAATTTATTACACATTAAACAACAAGTATTAAACTGAAACACTGAGACTAAATTGTTAATAATTAAATGATCTTTAAAATGGTGAAGGTTTCATAAAAATATGCTTTATAGTTTTTGCGTGATTCTCAGTTTTTTATTCGAGTTAGACATAACTTTACAAAATTAATTATACTATGTTATAAAAAATATAATTTCAAATATTCTGAGATTAAATTACGAAGGAAATTGTCTAGAGTAACATATTTTTTTTTTCAAAGAAATAAAACAAGTCATTTAGACGTGATGTTCAATTAAACCATTAAAAGTTGTTTAAATGCGCCTTAGCCGGACCTGGTTAACCTAGAAGTCGATCTCCATGTATGGGAAAAGACTTGGTAGGTGTAGATGATTTCATATTTTTAAAACGAGGATTGACAGACCTCATCATCTTCCTGCCCTTATTCCCTCTTCCTTCCTACACTTGATATCGAAATATGGCAATTCAATTTCCCATAAGCTAACATACCACAAAATTTAATACGTCTGGAGTTGTCTAATATAATACGTACCTTGTAGAAACTAGAACAAATTTCCGTGCTTTCGTATAATTGGAATCAAATGTCAGAATTAGTTTCACAATTTAGTACCCAATAATAAAAGTGTTTAAGCTTACCCTAGTTGTAAAAGTCCCTTTATGCTGTATCCTAAATTATGTTTTTTTTTTCATACTCCTCCGCTGATTTTGCTGATAATTAGTCGTTGCGAGACCCAAGACAGTTTAATCGTTTCTCCGAGACTCGAGCTTCATTTACTCAGAGTTTTTCCACTGTTCGCCACTGTTAGTTCTAGCTTTCAGAAGTAACAATGGTTAAAGATAATGTGGCGGGATTGTCCAAAAAAAAAAACAGAAAATGAACGTAAAAAACACGAGCAAAAATCGGTAATGTTGAACTTATTAACAAATGAAATTGAAAGTACATTCAAGAGTTCATTGCTCTTATATAACGAATTTTAAGAAGCAACTGCCTAACGGTTAAAGGAATCACAGTGAGCGAACAGTCGTGAGTTTTAATCCCACCTTGCTTGCAATATTGATGGGAATCCACCGAATCTCACATATTACACAGTCGTAATAGCTAAATTTGAACGTTGTTTAAAATATGATTTGACACCAACGCAGTTACTAATTTATTTTGAAATCCAAATATCAACATAATAATTTGAATGCCTTTCCAATTGCACGCCACTAAAAATTCATGTGTCAATTAATTATGTGAGCTCAAAATGACTAGAAGTGAGGGTTCCAGCAAAAAATCACCAAATATTTAGTCAAAGAAAATCTCAAGTCAACTTTTCAAATTTGAGAATAAACTTTATTATAATAATAAATTAAACAACATAGAAAACGTGAGTCAATGTAAATCTCACGTAAGGGGCGGATGAGGTCCAACCACATCTTACCAAATCCCGCCAAAGTCCCTCCATCAAGAGCCAAAATTTAAAAAACACCTCACGTAATGTAAGCCCCCAGTTTATGATTACTGTTGTAGGGCAGTGAAATACAATACATAGCACTGAAATCATGTTGCAGTGACGATATGAAACAAAAACAACGTTGATTCAACTGACCTTAATACTGATACGCATATTTGACAGTTTCTGACAAAGGTAATAATAGTCAGATGATATCTTGAAATTATACGCAGTTACAATTACTTTAAACATCAAACACGATAGTTAATTAGAATTTTTAATATTATTAATAACGCAATCTTGATAAGCTATGAGGTAACTTAATATAATTCCTAATTCCTTTAGAATATTTTATGACTTATTTGATTTCACTTAAAATTATCTTAGTTAAACTAGAAATATTAGGTTATATATATATCTATGAAACTGCTCACTTTGAGCTGTGATAACTTCGGACCGACTAAGTCACAAGTTCAAATAAACTTTATAATTCAGGCAATTTATTCCTTTTCCAAATTTAGCACAGAAGTGGAAACTTGAACAAAATACGCCACGCGTCGTAGCAGTCGTAGCGGTGTCAGTGTCAGTCTCAGTGTCGGTGTCGGTGTCGGTTTTCACTTCTAATGAAAACAAACCACTACGAGTGCAACGACGTGCGTGACACCGTCGGTGACGGTGACAGTTCATTAGTTTTTTCCCATCTCAAAAATGCTCAACACGCCGAAAGAAGTTTTCACTTCAAAAAATATTTTATACATAATATGACGTTGGAACGTGGTATCAGCACGTTTCAAAAAGCAGTCAATATCAATAACGTGTGCCTACTACCTTCTATCGAACGAGCTGTTTGTTTTTGGTTTACTATCCTTCGTTTTGGAGAATAAAAATAATTTGTGAGATAAAATTTCCCAAACAAAAGCGATTGATACAAAAAATTCACTGCTCATTCGTTAGTAGTTTAGGTCCGTAGACGTCACTAATATTGCGTACCGTTTGAGATGCATTATTTCCTCGGTAGAACTCGTATTCCAAAAAAACACGGTTATTCTTAAATTTCATAAAAAAAAACTGGTTTTAAATACAGCGATATTACAGAAAATACAAAGCCTAAAGAAAAAATTGATTAACTTATTTCAAAAAAAGAATAATAAGCCTTTAAATATAAAGTTTATTTGAACTTAAAAGTCGGACTCGCACACGAAGGGCTCCGTACCATAAACTGACAAAAACCAAAAAGACACGTATCTAGAATAGTGTTTTCTGGTATTTTTTTGGCTGTATCTCATGATCAGTAATAGACATCAGGTAGACAGTTGAAATTTTCATACAGCGTGTATTTCTATAGCCACTATAACAAAAAAAAAAAAAAAAATTAAGGTGCCCCCTAGGGAACTCCCCTTAATTTTTAATTTCAAAGTTTCAACTGTGTAGCTATTACGGATCATAAAATACAGCCCGCTGACAGACAGACGGACAGCGAAGATTTTTCCGTAATAGGTAGACTGTTTAAATTTTCATACAGCGTGTATTTCTATAGCCGCAACAGAAATACACATTCTGTAATAATTTCAACTGTGTAGCTATTACGGATCGTGAGATAAAGCCCGCTGATAGATGGAAAGACAGCGGAGGTATTGTAATAGGGTCCCGTTGGTTACCCTTCGGGTACGGAACCCTAAAAATTAATAAGGTTCAGCGGTTGTGGCACCTACTTGTCCTGGAGAAAGACAAAGTAGTCTATTATTAGGCTTCTTCTGGGTAAGCTCACTCCATCATCGATTTTGTCTCAGTCACCTCTGACCTAGACTAGAGTCAAGAACAAACTCATATATAAGAAAAATTAAGAAATAATAAGCAGGCTTAATTATTTTAAGAACATATAATGCAAATGCGTTATTGGTCAGTCACTGCTACTGATATTGACCACCATATTGACAGCACCTTTGTGCTCTTCTATCTGTGTTATTGTTTTCTTCTATTGCATATGTACATAAAAATAATACTTGTATTAAATCATCGGGGTGACATTTTCTGTACAGAAAAAACTCCAGAAATAAAATGAGATAAAAAAGTGTATTGAGTGTACATATATAAATAAATAAATGAAGACGACCCTGCCTAGTTCGAAAAGAAACAGCATAAAAAGGAATAAATCAATGATATTAAAAGTCATTCATGAGGTGCAGTTGTTAGACAAATGTTAATTGAAAAATTACCCACAGTCCATACCAGGATTCGATTCGACCAGTGACCTTCCTTACCCGTCCACTACTTCCTATAAATTTCAAAGAAACAGTCAAGTAAGATTAGTATATAAAGAGAATTGGTAACCCTGATGTATCATTCGCAGTTCGCTTGTGAAACAAACAATAACTAAACAAAATGGCATCCAAGGTTTGTTTTCATTTGGAATTGTTTATTAGTAGAAAATGGATGAAGTGGAAAAAAGTTTTGTGATGTGACAATAATTGTATATAAAAAGATTTTTTTTTGTTTTGAATCTAGTAGGTAATTGATGCTGAAAAAGTTCGTGATATAATAATCGGCATTAAAATCAATGTTTTTCTTTACCATCAGAAATTACTTAAACTAGGGTTTTCCATTAGCAAATATTAAACACTCTAAAGTCTCATTAAAATAAACGACTAGATAAAGGTAATCTGCACTTGAAAATAAAACGTCAAACAATTTCTAATAAGCTTTCTTTCTAATTTCAGTTCGTGATTGTTGCTCTTCTGGTGGCGGCTGCTCAGGGCAGCGCTATCCACGGCGGTGACTACAGCAGCTTCTCCTACGGCGTGTCCGACCCCCATACCGGTGACGTCAAGAGCCAGCACGAGACTCGCCACGGAGACAGTGTGGTCGGCCAGTACTCGCTGCTCGACTCCGACGGCACGAAGCGCACCGTAGACTACGCCGCTGACGCCCACTCTGGATTCAACGCCGTCGTCCGCAAAGACCCCGCTCTGTACGCTCACGCTGCTCCCGTCGTCGCTCACGGCGCCCCCGTCGTCTCCTACTCCGCTCCTCTCGCCCACGGATACGCCGCCGCTCCCCTGGCGCATGGCTACTCCCACGGTGTCGCCGCTTACGGTGCTCACGCCGCTCCTCTCGCCTACAGCGCCGGTGTGTACGGTGCTCAAGCCTCTCCCCTCGCCTACAGCACCGGCGTGTACGGTGCTCACGCCTCTCCCCTCGCCTACAGCGCCGGCGCGTACGGTGCCCATGCCGCTCCCCTGGCCTACAGTGCCGGAGTCTACGGCGCTCATGCCGCTCCCCTGGCTCATGGTGCCATAGCTTACGGCGCTCATGGTGCTCACGGTCTCTACAACGCCGCCCACCTGTACTAAATTATGTTTAGATATAATGTTATTTATTCTGAAACACCAATGAACGATGCTGTGATGAAATAAAATAGTTCGAAGAACCAATTTTTCTTGTTTATTTTTCATTACGTTATCTATCCATAAAGTATTTGACTCGACTACAACAAAGCCAAAAAGAAGGGTTATTATTTTATTTAGCAATATATTTATGATTGCTTGATTGTACTTACCTTCATTTGTTCCAACGTACCGATTAAATTAAAGAGTTGATTTTGATGAATGAGGCGATTATGTTCCAAGTTACAAGTGCTTTATTCATACGAACAAAATCGTAATGAGAATAAAACTATGCTATATAGATATACATAGTCCAGTCCTCCTTACCCGATTTGGATAACAGTGTCCCTTTTATTGACAAGCTACACCGAATTTAGTTTTATATAGCCGGTTACAACTGATGCTACAGCCTCAGGATGTGGAGTTAAAGATGTAAGTTTAGAAGGGCCATAGTCTCATGTTTCTTCCTTCCATAATAAAATTAACCAAGCACCACAGAAGTTCAATTTTAAAATATCTAGCTAAGCTAAGTATAATTTTATAATCATATATCTACCGGCAGCTCTCATTGTCAATTATAAAAGTTATTATTGTAGTAATTGACACATGCCACTTAGTAGCCCTATCTTGCAATCGGTAGTAAGATAATTTTTAACTGAAGATTAACTAGAATGGACCGCCCTTTTTAATACTCAGGTAAAAGTTCTCTATTTGTTTATGGATGCTCTTAGAAGTGAAAAAGTAAAACAATAGTGGTTATTTTTTGTTGTCGGGATTAGTGTTTTTGTCATTTTTACATTTAGGAGAATATTCTTGACACATTAGCTGCATTTAAGAATTGGCACGAGAAATGTGTCGCCAATATTAAACAAAAGATAATTCCTTATAACCATGAAATACAAACTTTTGCAAGTAGGCAAAAGTACCAAAAACTGGATTCTTTAATATTTATTTTCTATGCTATGCTAAGATTTTTTGTTCAATGAGGGCGCCACTTGGCCTGTAGTAGACCCTTAAATAAATCTGTCAAAGCTAATAACGCTGTACTTAAGTAAAAAATACACAAACCAGGAAAATTTTGTAACAAAGGAACAAAATACGTTACGAACACATTTATTATATTGCTTTCTACATACTATTTTTTTAAACATGATACATAATCATAAATTTTTCTCATTTGAAATATTACATTCTGACACCTTGTCTTAAAATTATCCGCACACAAATTATAATGTAGAAATATTAACATCCGAATTATCTACTGTTTCAGACAAAAGTATAGCTTCAAAACGAGAAGTATTAGGGTCTTTTTCGCAGAAAAACCTCTTCACATCCATACAATTACGGTCGTCCAAATACCCTCGCGTCCAAATAACGGCACACTGAAATCCTTCCTGAACATTCGGTTGACCTTCAGCCCATGAGTGGTATACATCCTCTAATTTATCTCCTGAAACAATGTTTTGATTATTTTGTGAAACTTCCTGCTAATTAAAGTTTATTTTATGTGATAATAACGCTAGCTATAAATAAATCTGTCTAGCCTTTTCACTACTACCTTGGGGTCGGCTTCCAGTCTAACTGGATGCAGCTGAATACCAGTATTTTACATGGAGCAACTGCTTATTTGACCTAACGCAAGCTATAAATACTGATTAAAAATATCGTCATGTCATATTTGAGATAAAGCCTTGTCTGCTCTCCTGCTCGTTGCACCACATAATCTGCGGCCTCCAAGACTAAAATGGGGTTCTAAAAGGCTAAGCTATCTAGGTTGCAAAATATGATGAGACTATGATGAAGTCCGTCATAACTTTATACAGAATTTATTACACAAGTAGGTAAGTATGAAGTAGCAGACTTTAGCAAGAGATTGAGATGACAAGACCAATTGATAAGTATTTTAAAAATCGATCGATCCACCGTGTGTCGCCTCCTTTTACGAGTAAGAGATGGTTACAAAGGAGGCGGCGGGAAGAGCGAGGGACAATACAATGTCCCTCCCTATTGGCAATAGATCCATCGGACCCCGGAGAGCGTGGATCGACCTCCAGCTGCCGTAGGATGTGGCCTGCAGGTAACAGGCTTGGGGGATCTGTCACCTCAACAGTTAAAGGCCCGAGACGGCGGCGCCCAGTGTTTTGCTGAATTGGAGGAATTGCGGCCGTAACCGGCCGCTGGTGGTGAAGGGGTCCGCATGTTTCATGCCGCTGGCCAAGGGAGCATATTGAGATGCGCAAGCACGCCAGCGCCCCAGCCAAAGGTAGCTGCACATAACCGTGTAGTTTTAGTCAGTAAGAATCGACAATAATAGGCTCGTTGAGTCGAAGCTCCAAAGTCTTGAGCATAGACGCCGAGTTGCTAGTCTGTTGGTTTTCTATCGGTTACATTTTGGGGAGTGTGCGACGGAATTGCATAATTTGATTCCGCCAAGCCCGTTCCCTCATCCCACACGACGTACGGCGAAGTGCCACCGGTACATGCTGAAATCCCATCCACACGCACAAAACGTTTTGAGAACACATTCATTGTGCGTACAGCCAGGGAGTGGAATTCCGTGCCGGAATCTGTGTTTCCTGATAGCTACAACCTAGGAATCTTTAAGTCAAGAGTGAAAAGGTTACTTCAAGTCAAGCGTGCTCCATCTTCGACCACATCATCGCTTACCATCAGGTAAGATAGTGGTCAAACGCGAGCCAGAAAAAAAAAGAAGCTGACAGACCCATGCGCCCGCCCCGGGCGGTGGATATCTGTGAGGGTTGTCAAACTATATAAAAGAGATATACCCTGAATGGTTAGCCAGGTCTGATCACTATTCCAGTCTCGTAATCCAATGTACGCAGGTTCCCCCCAGTTCCCAGGACTTGTTGGCTTATCCATGTAAGACGTTAAGAAATCTGCCTCTCGTTGATCGTTGACGATGACCAGGTGACCTCCTTCAGCTGAGCATATTTTGTATGCCATGTACGCTGACCTGGGCTTCTTGTGGAACTTGTAGCAGCTGCCCAAAGCACGGTTTAAGTGATAATCTGTAAATATGACCTCGTCTTATTATGTGAAAGCCTGTGAAGCTTTAGTTATTGCGTTAGGTATAAACGGGTTCGAAAAGTGGGTGGTAAAATACTGACTGATTATTTAAAGGAGGCTGCAGTTGAATTTGATGGATGGGACGTTTGATATCTTATATTTAGAATTCGCTAATCAGTATTTATACTAGGTAAGTATATGGTTATCGAGTTTTATAAATAAGGCAATGTTAGTGTCCACTTAAAATTATAGAACATCTTGCTCCAAATACTCACGTTACTTTTGAAAGGCAATAAAACATTAATTCACTTACCATCATCAAAGGTGCCGCATTGATTAAGGACCGTCATATTATTTCTTTTCTTGTAGCATATGTACGGAAGCGACAATGTGCACGAGGAGATGTACGTTTTACCATCCGTGGACAAAGTAAGACAATCTTCGGGTGTTTTGCCATTGCCATAAGTCCCCATGGTAATTGATAAGTCAGCTAGTGGAACTCCTGAAAATAAAACGTCAAGTGATGCAGTTTAGAAAGAAAGAAAAAAAAGAAAAATAGTGTTTATTTCGTGGCTCGCACAGAACAACACAATACTTTTACAAGGTATGTACAAGTGAGAATAATAATAATAATAATGTACCCCATTCATGGTTAATTTAAGTGCTAAATATTTATAAAATCAACCCATTACTAATAAATTTTCTTAAAAACACCATGGGGTCCTGGAAAACTACACTGAAACTACAATCACCAACAACAAACTTAACCATAGACGGAATAGAAATTAAAAAGGGTACATTTCAAGGGGACTCGCTAAGCCCTCTATGGTTTTGTCTGGCCCTAAATCCACTCTCTCGCGCAACTGAATCTAGACTAGGTTTTGACATCAAGAACAATAGATCTCTATTACATCAAATAACACATTTACTTTATATGGATGATTTAAAATTATACACTAACAGAATTAAAGATTTACATGGTTTATTAGACATAACAACAGCATTTTCGAAAGATATTAGAATGGATTTTGGACTAGACAAATGCCGGAAACTTCATATAGAAAAGGGAAAAATTGTGGAAGGAAATTACTCGACAGATTCGGAAGAAGTAATAGAAGCAATGAGAAATGAAGTACTCTATAAATACTTAGGGTACAACCAAGCGCGACTATTAGAACACAAAACTATTAAACATAAACTAAAACGAGAATATTATAAAAGAATTCATTCATTACGTAAAATGTACCTAGCCAGTAAAAAATTGTTTAAATCTATAAATACGTATGCTATACCTATACTAACTCACTCTTTCGGTGTCATAAAATAGTCCAAAACAGAATTACATGCACTCGAAACTAAAACTAGGACAATTCTTACACAACATAGATATTACCACCCTAAGTCAGCAATCGAAAGAATGATTTTGTCCAGAAAAGAAGGGGGCAGAGGATTAATTGAAATATCACATTTGCACAAAAGACAAATCATAAACCTAAAACAATTTTTTATTGGGAAGAAAAATACCAGTAAATTACATAAAACAATCGTAGATATAGATGAAAAATATACACCGCTAGACCTTAGCGAAGATAATATTGATACAATAGATAAAGCAAGACATATAGAAGAGATAAATAAAAAATGGAGACAGAAAGAACTACACGACAGAAATCATAATGATTTATACCAAACACACATAGATAAAGAAGCTTCCAACAAATGGCTTAAATTAAGTGGACTGTTTCCTGAAACAGAAGGATTTATGCTAGCCATTCAAGACCAAGTCATTAACACTAAAAATTATCGAAAGTATATATAATAAAAGACAGTACAATAAGAAGTGATTTATGCAGAAAATGTCACAGCAAACCTGAAACAATACAATAAATATCACAGGAGCTTGTATGACACTGACACAGAACGACTATACTCATTGACATAATCAACTTGCTAACATCATACACCAAAAACTCGCAACTAAATTTAAACTCACGCAGGATCCATACACACCATATTATAAATATTCACCAAAAGCAGTTTTAGAAAACAAATTTTACAAAATATATTATGATCGCTCTATGATTACAGATCACACTATTTATAACAATAGACCCGATATTACATTTGTGGATATAGAAAACAAACACACGTACATAATAGATATAGCAGTCCCAAACACTAACAATGTACAAAAAACCATCACAGAAAAAATTAAGAAGTACACAGAGTTACAAGAGGAAATCACGAGAGTTTGGAAAATGAATAGAGTCACAATAGTTCCAATAGTAGTATGAACAACTGGTGTTATTCCGAAACAAATATTTAATAGTTAGCACTCAATCTATCCAAATACAAATACCTAACACTACAAAAAGCTGCCATATTAAACACTTGCCGAATAGTCAGAAATTTTTTACAACTAGATTTAGATAACAATGTACTACAAAGCAATTTACCATCTGAAAGAAATAACTAGGATCTCACCTTGGTTCACACCCGTGAGATTCTAGCAAATACCAGGTTTTAACCTTAGAAAAACGAAGTTTAAAAACATCTTAATAATAATAAATTAAAAATAACGTCATAAAAAATATAGAAAAGACAAAGTAAAAACGTCATAAAATATTTTTATGACGTTATTTTTAATTTATTATTATTTAGTTTATTCACTTTATACACATATCAATATTTAAAATTATAATTGATATGTGTATAAAATTAATAAACGAAATAATAATAAATTAAAAATAACGTCATAAAAAATATAGAAAAGACCTGTGCGAGGCTAAAAAAGCTCCTATCTAAGCATATGCTGCTATACTTTTTATTATCGTAGTATTTGCACAAATTACATAACGCAGCGCTGGTATTCTGATAGGGCTGTTGTATGATCCCACGGACACACTCAAGGAACACATTCTAAAAAATATAAAATAAATAAACTAAAAGTGCTAATAAAATATATATAATACAATTATAGTATTTGTAAACATATACCATAAAAAATACTCTATAGTAAAAAAAAAACATACACCGACACCCGACGCTCCAGCAACATTTGTCAATGTCATAGACAAACGATAGAGCGCGCGTGCGTCTGTGAAAGGTTATGGTCGGCTGTCAGAAAGAAGACGGGTAAATAAACTATGTTGAAAACAGAAAAAATAGGTTTCAAAATTTAGAAATTATAGGACTTTTACTTATGTGTTTGTCGCAGCCTAAAAACTAAACGACGTCGTTCAACTAGCGGTCTGAATGATATTGGACCAATGTGATCTAATACAACTCGTATATTGAACTGGCTGGCTAATGCTTAGGCCATTCATACAAAATAAAAAAGGTTGACCATGTGACGAAATAAAACATATGGCACCCAGACACGGGCAGGTTAGGTTCGCAAGAGATAATGGGGGCTAGAGTGAATGAGCAAAGTGAGCAGACGAAGCCCTAGTCATCTCCTTCATGTAAGGTTCCTTTAAACCCTACAGACAGAAATAGGAGCACCGCGTAGCGGGGCTGCGTTGGCTTATCTTACTTACGACCGTCGTCAGCAAATTGCCGACGGAACGCAAATTAAAGTTAATTGTATGACTTGCGACAGCCTGTCTTAAATGTCTGGGCTAGGCAAGTAATTTAATGTTATCTATCCAAGTCTTCAGATTTGCCTAGCTGCTTGATTGAATGTGTGAATATCATTCCGAGTGGCAAGTTGAATGGCGCCGTTTAGTAAAAAGGCTAGGATTTTAACTAAACGGCGAATTAAGATAGTCAGCTGCGATATTTACATAAAGAACTTCGTTTTCTTTATAATATACTTACCTTCAAGAGAAAAGAAGTCTCCTCGAACAAACGCGTTAACTCCTAAGAAAATAGGACTATCTACTTCTGATAGAAGCATGATGCCTCGCAGAGCCTTAGCGAGTTTTGCATTAATAGGTGATGCTAACACAGCACCTGCAAATTACGGAATTAGAAATTAGACTTGGCTTTACATGAGATTTACGGAACGATTAAGTAGTTGAAGCAGTTCTTCGGTACAAATTACTACGAGTAATTTCCTGTGAGAAGAACGAGTAAGAGCCATCACTGAGTCTGATTCACCATTAGGAGGGGCCTGTGTATGGCGAACTTGGGACTGAGACCAAAAGAGGCAGCGCGTAGTTGTTCCATGCGCGCCTTAATGGGAGTATGTGCTATTATCGAATCGGCCTCACTCACAGGGGCCCGGTAGCAATGGCAGGCAGTTACCAGTCGGGGCACGCTTGAATTTAATCGTATCTCGAGGCCCCCGACTCATGGTAATGGTAGGAGCTGTGGGGTTTTAGTTGGTAGAAGTCTAACATATCACTCCGTTCTCCGCAGATGGAGTGTATCCATGAGGATTTCCCCACATAAAAAAGAGACACCGCTGTGGCAGCGTTTACCTGCATAGTGGCAGTTGAGGAAGGCTTCCTGCCATGTAGCAGGGACAGCGTGCAGTTTGAGCCAACCGTCCACCTCGGGGTTGAAACGGTAGTCAGGTTCACAAACCACGACATCTAATAACAAAACAAAAATCGAGTAAAATTCACTAATATTAAACAATTGTTCAGAAATGGTCTTGTTGTAAAAACTCACCCGTTAACAACAGTAATGTTGCACAAACTAGAGACTTCAACATTTTTCCAAATATGAAGTGATCATTAATTTGTCTGTCTAAGCTTATATATGATTATTTAGTAGGTATCATTATTATCATTGTTTTGAGCACAGATGATTGTATTCAATCACATACATACCTCTTTCAACTGACTTCAATACAATTTTATAGATAAAGGGTCACAGTTCAATTAGATAATTTTAAACACAAACTCTTTCCATCGTAGTTTAAAAATAAGTTTATAATGTAGTATTAACTGATTAACTAAAAGACTGTGATAGTTTTCTAATAGGGATGATTCCTTGGTACTTAAATAATAATTCTATTCATTCAGTCCGTAAGTAAGATAGTCAAAAAAAGCTGGCCAAGTGCATGTCGGACTTCGCACATTTTGGGTGTGTGTGTGATGTGGGATACTAATGTAGTGATAAATCAGATTTTTTGTTTGATAATTCCCTCGCTGCAGGAGTGCAGGCCACATAGCACGGCACGCCAGCATCAACGATATTATCCGTCGAGCTCTTGTCACCGCCGCCGTACCTGCCGTATTAGAACCAAGTGGCTTGGTACGTGACGATGGGAAGAGACCAGATGGCATGACGTTGGTGCCGTGGAAGGTGGGTAGGCCTTTGGTGTGGGACGCAACCTGTGTCGACAACCTTGCGCCATCTCATGTTCCAAGTACGGCGGGCTGTGCCGATGCAGCCGCTGCAGCTGCCGAGGCCCTCAAGCGGCGCAAATACTGTAACCTTATTGGGAATTACAGTTTTGAGCCGTTTGGGGTCGAAACGCTCGGGTCATGGGGTCCGAGTGCGCGTCTCCTTTTCAAGGATATTTCTCGCCGACTGATCGACACTTTACGTGACCAGAGGGCTGGCTCATTCTTTGCTCAAAGAATAAGCATTGCCATCCAGCTTGGCAATGCTGCCAGTCTTCTGGGCACGTTTCCTGATGACAGCGATGTGGAGGAGTACTTCGACGCCTGAACGTATTTTGTTTTTGTATATATGTACGTAGTTAGGTAAGGTTTTATTTTGGTTTTAGTGTAGATATAGTAAGTTAAGTATTTTATAAATATGTAAATCTAGTTTCCAAATAAATATACTTTAGTTTTTATCAATATCTTGGTATATTTTAGTATAATTTTTGAAAGTCGGTTATTACCGATTTTCAAAAATTTTTAAATAACTTTAATTTATTTATTATTTTTAACTTTTTAGTAGTTATACCGCAGAGCTAAAAACCCCAACACTAACATGGAACGTGGAATTTAAACATACTCTTTATTGGAGGAAACCAAAACGTCATCTATGTCTATATATTATTCGTTTTTGTTCAGTTTTTCAAAAAGCGCAGAAGTAATTTCGATAAAATTTATATGGGAGTGTTTTAACTCGGGAGTATATTGTATTGGATAAAAAAAGAATTTTGAAAGTAATGTTATTTTTATTTATACATTATATTTATATATAATGTTATTTTTATTTATGTTTTTTTATATGTTTGTTTGTGTGTTGTGTAAAATTATTTAGTCCGTTTGTAACAAAAAATACGTGTGTAATAAGTGTTTCTAGTTTTGTTTCTTCGTTATTCAACACCGTCGAGCCTATACCACCTCAGCTCAAATTCTAATTTCGCCCCCACTTCCCCGCGTGCCACTGCACTCTTTATCTCGCTCGCACACTTTTGCTCGCAGAGACGCGACACGCGCGGCCTTGAGGTCGAAGCGATTTCGTTAGAGTAAACTACACTATTATCGGACGAGTACTAAGAAATAAAATTATCAATCTAATTTAATTTTAACTTGTCATTTTATGAATATAAAATTATATATTATATCGAAAATACAATTTCAATGTATCTATAAACGATCAGTTTCCAGTATAAGCTGACCTCTCAGTGTGCGGAAATCCTATAAAATGCGAGATCAGCTTATACTGGACGGTATAGGTGATGTCTAGCCGTGCACACTATTTTATTTTACCTACCTACTTCTATAAAATACTAGTCAAATGCGAGCCAACTTTGCGCTGTGGGTTCCGCCAATTAGTTTTGTAGTAAGTTTGCGTTTTATAGTTTTAGCCGTGTATGTATGTTATGTGACAGCCGTTTGCGCATGTAGGTAATTATGTAGGTTGTAGGTATATGCAAGTACCTAGGTATACATACCTATATGTTAGAAAAATCGATTTTAAACAACTACATAAATTGTAGAATTTATGCAGTGGTTTAGAGTCGGTTTAGTAGCAGTAGAGCTACAAAAAACTAGTCAAGTGCGAGTCACCATTGCACTGAGGGTTCTGTAGGTACATTGGCTTGGTAGTAAGTTTACGCTGTGCCATTTTAAAATCTTATAATAGGTAGCTTTCGCCTTGTATTACCACTTTCTTAGTTATTATGCATCTATATAAGAATGAATCGCCGAAATGTAGGTATGCGTATATCTTTCGAAGGACTTCACCAAATTGCATAATTCTGTTTTTGTTGTGTTCGTGATTCTCAGGACAAGGTTTGTATAAATATAAGGTAGGTAGGTATAGGTAGGATAAGTAGGTAAGTATGCAGGTAGGTATGTAAGTAGGTATGTGTGTATCTAGGTACGTAGGTAGGTATGATAAATACCAAAAGTTTTTTCCAAAGTAATTAAAAATAGTCAAAATTAAATAACATTTATTTTTAGTCGCTTAAATCTCTAATTTACATAGTTAGAACATGTCTGGAATTGCATAGCTCAGGTAACATGCATGTTTTATAAAAATTTTCTAATTTTAGTTCCATTTCAGAAATATTGGTCAATTTTCTATAATTTCGACTGATGTTTTTGTCGCATCCAGACCTTATTCCGAAAATACATTTTTTTTTGTACCGATGATATGTAATTGTCCTTGCACTTGTATATACCAAGGATGTTTTTTATTTACGCCAAGTCCGTTTTGAGTTTTTCTCCAAAAATTTACTTCTATCTTATCTATATCTTAGCTTCGTCCAAAGATGTTTTGAATGCTGCAATGGGACGCTTGATTTCAATGATTGTGTATATTCAGTGAACAGCTCATGTTCTCAGGTGGTACTAGTGATCTGCAAGAAAACACAACATTCATTATAAAACACTTTTTTTTGGGGTATGTTATGTTATCATCCAATGACTGGCGTGATGGGCGTTGGTGGCTGCGCCAAAGTTTTAAACTTTTACAGCTACCATCGCTGTACATTGTTTTTTTATCTGACTGTATTTGTTGTGCTATTCCTAATAAACGATTATAATAAAATAATTATAAAAAAATGACCGAGCTCTGGGCGGAGCGGGAGAGCATCTCAAACTTTTACTAACTAAAACCCACCCCTGTTCCTTCAGTTGCCTGTGCCAAGAGCCGCGGTAACTCTCTTTCAAATATACTCGCGACCCCGGCAGCATAATTTTGTCAACATGAATAAATAATACGGAACCCTAAAAAGTCCAACATTATGAAAATTTTGTCATGAATTCGCCAATTTCGTGATAGTACCGTTACGCGTTAGTACCAAGCGGTTGTGCCATGGGGGAACAGCAAATTTCGTGATTATCACACACGTATGATAGATAGGTACTTACAATTATATATTTTGTAACACATGAAGATTTGTTTCGTCCGAATTTATTTCTACAGTTTTCGGAGGTCATACCTCCATCCGTTCGGTCCTGTAATAATCACACGGGACAAATAAATACCTACCTAGACCTCACATATTTTTATTTATGATTTGGCTATGGAACCCTAAAAATATACAAAAGAAGACTAAATCGTCCATAGAAGCAGACTTGCCCTATGAATAACAAATAACAATTACCCACCCTACATTTTTTATTGAAATACAAATTTGGTGAATTGGTATTTGATGGTGGAGGGATACTTTTCCAGTACAAGCTGACTTCTCATTGTACGGAATTCCTATACAATGTGAGATCAGCTTATACTGGAAATTTATAGCTTGATAAAAAAAAAATTGTCTTTAAAAAACGTTGCCCCACACTAGGAATATTCCTGTATCGTGGGTGCGTTCACAAACATGTAAATTCACATACACAAGACACCCAGACCCGGGACAACTATCTGCAGGTCATACAAATATTTGTTCCGTGCGGGGATCGAACCCGCGACACGCAGCGCAGCAGCCGAACGCTCAACCACTGTGCCAACCATGCCGTCAAAATTATATAGCCATGTGTAGTAATAATAATAACAGATCAGTGTTTTATGGCCTACAGATAGTTGTGTCGGATCTGCGCGTTTGTGAATGTGAAGATTTGTGTTTGTAATCGCACCGTCTCCGATTCAGTTGAAATCCTGGAGTCGGCAACATTATAAAAAAAAACAATTAGGTACTACATAGATACCTATTTGTTGTATATTGTCAAAACAACAACAAACCTATTTAGGGAACTTTTTATCGTTTTACAAAATTGGACACCCATTTTTCACATTTTTTATTAAAAAAAAAAGTAAACACCTGGATTTCGCCTGAATCGTGAAAGTTGCGTTTACAAACACAAATCTTCACATGCAGAAACACCTGCAACTCCTAACGCAGCAGCCAATCACCTGCCACTGCACCAAACGTGACATGTTTGTAATCACTAATACTGTAAGTAGATAGGTAGCTATATACTTACTTCATTACGTTTATCATGTTTTCCAGTTTCTTTGCGCCAACCCTTTCGCTTCTTATTTTTATTACGGTTATTTCCCATTGCACCAACACTATAAGTATAAGTACTACAAGATTTGTATTTTACGTAGTCTTGTTGCGTAATGTGTGCTCTGAGCGCAAGCGACACAGCCCTCCCGTTCGAAAGCCGAAGCGAGACTGAACGGGGGCGTCGGGCGCCAGGGAACAAGCTTCAAGACGGCATAGTTTAGGTGATAGTTTAGGTATTTTATTTTTACTGTGAAAATAATGGTAATTTAAAAATAAAAAACTTTGTAGGACCTGCTTTATAGTAAGTTCAGTTAGTATGCAAAGTTTCATGATCTAATTTTAAGCATTTTTTGAATGCTAGCGGTTTATTGTTTTCGGTTTAGAGGTAACTTTGGATTTTTTTTCTATCGAGAAAATTTTATGGAATCGTGTTTTTGAGGTTTATAATACTTAACATTGATCCTCAACCTTGCCATATATTTATTTCAAAATTAATGCTGCAGTATTATCGACATAACGGAGGATCATGCTAAGCCATTTGAGGTAACATAGACTCTTAAAGTTATTTTGCAATTTTTTGTTTTTTTTTTTTGAAGTGAGTTGTTTTTTTTTTAAGTTTTTAATTTTCTCTTTTAGTCGTTGTACACAAAGGGTCCAAACGGAACCCTATTGCTGTCACTCACGTGTCCGTCTGTCTGTCTGTCCGTCCGTCGTCTGTCACCAAATTTTGTTCTGAAGATATTTTTAACTTCCCATTGACCTAGGTGATAATGTTTTTTAACCGACTTCGAAAAAGTAGGAGGTTCTGTGGCAGCCCACAACTGAAAGAGAAATCGGTGGACAAATATATAAACAAACACGTACCTACAGTCAAACATAGAACCTCCTACTTTTTCGAAGTCGGTTAAAAAACATTATCACCTAGGTCAATGAGAAGTTAAAAATATCTTCAGAACAAAATTTGGTGACAGACGACGGACGGACAGACAGACAGACGGACACGTGAGTGACAGCAATAGGGTTCCGTTTGGACCCTTTGTGTACAACGACTAAAAGAGAAAATTAAAAACTTAAAAAAAAAACAACTCACTTCAAAAAAAAAAAACAATAAATTGCAAAATAACTTTAAGAGTCTATGTTACCTCAAATGGCTTAGCATGATCCTCCGTTATGTCGATAATACTGCAGCATTAATTTTGAAATAAATATATGGCAAGGTTGAGGATCAATGTTAAGTATTATAAACCTCAAAAACACGATTCCATAAAATTTTCTCGATAGAAAAAAAATCCAAAGTTACCTCTAAACCGAAAACAATAAACCGCTAGCATTCAAAAAATGCTTAAAATTAGATCATGAAACTTTGCATACTAACTGAACTTACGATAAAGCAGGTCCTACAAAGTTTTTTATTTTTAAATTACCATTATTTTCACAGTAAAAATAAAATACCTAAACTATCACCTAAACTATGCCGTCTTGAAGCTTGTTCCCTGGCGCCCGACGCCCCCGTTCAGTCTCGCTTCGGCTTTCGAACGGGAGGGCTGTGTCGCTTGCGCTCAGAGCACACATTACGCAACAAGACTACGTAAAATACAAATCTTGTAGTACTTATACTTATAGTGTTGGTGCAATGGGAAATAACCGTAATAAAAATAAGAAGCGAAAGGGTTGGCGCAAAGAAACTGGAAAACATGATAAACGTAATGAAGTAAGTATATAGCTACCTATCTACTTACAGTATTAGTGATTACAAACATGTCACGTTTGGTGCAGTGGCAGGTGATTGGCTGCTGCGTTAGGAGTTGCAGGTGTTTCTGCATGTGAAGATTTGTGTTTGTAAACGCAACTTTCACGATTCAGGCGAAATCCAGGTGTTTACTTTTTTTTTTAATAAAAAATGTGAAAAATGGGTGTCCAATTTTGTAAAAAGATAAAAAGTTCCCTAAATAGGTTTGTTGTTGTTTTGACAATATACAACAAATAGGTATCTATGTAGTACCTAATTGTTTTTTTTTATAATGTTGCCGACTCCAGGATTTCAACTGAATCGGAGACGGTGCGATTACAAACACAAATCTTCACATTCACAAACGCGCAGATCCGACACAACTATCTGTAGGCCATAAAACACTGATCTGTTATTATTATTACTACACATGGCTATATAATTTTGACGGCATGGTTGGCACAGTGGTTGAGCGTTCGGCTGCTGCGCTGCGTGTCGCGGGTTCGATCCCCGCACGGAACAAATATTTGTATGACCTGCAGATAGTTGTCCCGGGTCTGGGTGTCTTGTGTATGTGAATTTACATGTTTGTGAACGCACCCACGATACAGGAATATTCCTAGTGTGGGGCAACGTTTTTTTAAAGACAATTTTTTTTTTATCAAGCTATAAATTTCCAGTATAAGCTGATCTCACATTGTATAGGAATTCCGTACAATGAGAAGTCAGCTTGTACTGGAAAAGTATCCCTCCACCATCAAATACCAATTCACCAAATTTGTATTTCAATAAAAAATGTAGGGTGGGTAATTGTTATTTGTTATTCATAGGGCAAGTCTGCTTCTATGGACGATTTAGTCTTCTTTTGTATATTTTTAGGGTTCCATAGCCAAATCATAAATAAAAATATGTGAGGTCTAGGTAGGTATTTATTTGTCCCGTGTGATTATTACAGGACCGAACGGATGGAGGTATGACCTCCGAAAACTGTAGAAATAAATTCGGACGAAACAAATCTTCATGTGTTACAAAATATATAATTGTAAGTACCTATCTATCATACGTGTGTGATAATCACGAAATTTGCTGTTCCCCCATGGCACAACCGCTTGGTACTAACGCGTAACGGTACTATCACGAAATTGGCGAATTCATGACAAAATTTTCATAATGTTGGACTTTTTAGGGTTCCGTATTATTTATTCATGTTGACAAAATTATGCTGCCGGGGTCGCGAGTATATTTTTAAGAGAGTTACCGCGGCTCTTGGCACAGGCAACTGAAGGAACAGGGGTGGGTTTTAGTTAGTAAAAGTCTGAGATGGCAGATAAAAAAACAATGTACAGCGATGGTAGCTGTAAAAGTTTAAAACTTTGGCGCAGCCACCAACGCCCATCACGCCAGTCATTGGATGATAACATAACATACCCCAAAAAAAAGTGTTTTATAATGAATGTTGTGTTTTCTTGCAGATCACTAGTACCACCTGAGAACATGAGCTGTTCACTGAATATACACAATCATTGAAATCAAGCGTCCCATTGCAGCATTCAAAACATCTTTGGACGAAGCTAAGATATAGATAAGATAGAAGTAAATTTTTGGAGAAAAACTCAAAACGGACTTACGTACCTAGATACCTACCTACGTACCTAGATACACACATACCTACTTACATACCTACCTGCATACTTACCTACTTATCCTACCTATACCTACCTACCTTATATTTATACAAACCTTGTCCTGAGAATCACGAACACAACAAAAAAAGAATTATGCAATTTGGTGAAGTCCTTCGAAAGATATACGCATACCTACATTTCGGCGATTCATTCTTATATAGATGCATAATAACTAAGAAAGTGGTAATACAAGGCGAAAGCTACCTATTATAAGATTTTAAAATGGCACAGCGTAAACTTACTACCAAGCCAATGTACCTACAGAACCCTCAGTGCAATGGTGACTCGCACTTGACTAGTTTTTTGTAGCTCTACTGCTACTAAACCGACTCTAAACCACTGCATAAATTCTACAATTTATGTAGTTGTTTAGAATCGATTTTTCTAACATATAGGTATGTATACCTAGGTACTTGCATATACCTACAACCTACATAATTACCTACATGCGCAAACGGCTGTCACATAACATACATACACGGCTAAAACTATAAAACGCAAACTTACTACAAAACTAATTGGCGGAACCCACAGCGCAAAGTTGGCTCGCATTTGACTAGTATTTTATAGAAGTAGGTAGGTAAAATAAAATAGTGTGCACGGCTAGACATCACCTATACCGTCCAGTATAAGCTGATCTCGCATTTTATAGGATTTCCGCACACTGAGAGGTCAGCTTATACTGGAAACTGATCGTTTATAGATACATTGAAATTGTATTTTCGATATAATATATAATTTTATATTCATAAAATGACAAGTTAAAATTAAATTAGATTGATAATTTTATTTCTTAGTACTCGTCCGATAATAGTGTAGTTTACTCTAACGAAATCGCTTCGACCTCAAGGCCGCGCGTGTCGCGTCTCTGCGAGCAAAAGTGTGCGAGCGAGATAAAGAGTGCAGTGGCACGCGGGGAAGTGGGGGCGAAATTAGAATTTGAGCTGAGGTGGTATAGGCTCGACGGTGTTGAATAACGAAGAAACAAAACTAGAAACACTTATTACACACGTATTTTTTGTTACAAACGGACTAAATACATTTTTTTTGTCATCTACTCTATTTTTTGTAATAAAAAGTTTTTTATCATCTACCCTATGCTTTGTAAAAAAAGTTTTTTTGATAATGTAATAAAACCGCTCACTCCAGTATAGAATATTATATTTACAGCTTTATCAATAATACAATATTATAGAGCTATTACTTCTACTAGCTTTAATATAAAATTATGCTAACTGTACACCAATAAGGCAATAGACCAATTGTGTGACCGATCTCGACGAGCGCCAAGGGAACAAGGCCTTTCTTCAAGCCGTTGCCCGCCATAACGCTACACCGACAACTTTCCACAGACAATCACAAATTCAACGTTTCGGTGCTGCCAGCACAATTAGTCGATTGCAATAAATAGTCAAATATAAACAATTAATATTCAGATTAAATAACAAAACCTAACACTCGTCCATCCTGACAACGTGTATGTCCTCATATACGGTATCAAGTAAAGACTAAAACCTAACACTCGGCTCAATACACATATTTCAAAATATATACACTAGTGTTAATACAAATAGTGAAGTCAATTACAAATCAATCAATTATAAAGGCTTAATACATCTCTTTTTTTTATAATTTAAAGTCCCCAACTTTTGGAGTTACCCATTATCTCCTGAAGTTACTGAAGTTGTGCAATTTTTGGAGCTACCCAAACTACTCTGATGTTCCCATACGTCTCCAACTTTTGGAGTCCTCCAACATTTACATGGAGTTCCCTAAGCTTCAGTCACCCATAAGTCTCCAACTTTTGCAGTCCTCCAACATTTGCATGGAGTTCCCTAAGCTTCAGTCATCCCATAGGTAAGTCTCCAACTTTTGGAGTTCTCCAACATTTGCATGGAGTTCCCTAAGCGCCAGTCACCCCATAAGTCTCCAACTTTTGGAGTCCTCCAACATTTGCATGGAGTTCCCTAAGCGCCAGTCACCCCATAAGTCTCCAACTTTTGGAGTTCTCCAACATTTGCATGGAGTTCCCTAAGCACCAGTCACCCCATAAGTCTCCAACTTTTGGAGTCCTCCAACATTTGCATGGAGTTCCCTAAGCACCAGTCACCCCATATGTCTCCAACTTTTGGAGTCCTCCAACATTTGCATGGAGTTCCCTAAGCGCCAGTCACCCCATATGTCTCCAACTTTTGGAGTCCTCCAACATTTGCATGGAGTTCCCTAAGCGCCAGTCACCCCATAAGTCTCCAACTTTTGGAGTCCTCCAACATTTGCATGGAGTTCCCTAAGCACCAGTCACCCCATAAGTCTCCAACTTTTGGAGTCCTCCAACATTTGCATGGAGTTCCCTAAGCGCCAGTCACCCCATAAGTCTCCAGCCCACAAGTCATGCCCACAAGTCATGCCCACAAGTCATTCCCACAAGTCATTCCCACAAGTCATTCCCACAAGTCATTCCCACAAGTCATTCCCGCAAGTCATTCCCACAAGTCATTCCCACAAGTCATTCCCACCAGTCAACTCATTATCACTCAAAACAACAACAAACAACTTAACAGTTTACAATCTCTTCTCCATTTTCTTTTTATAACAAACTCAGAAATCACGCAACCTTAATAAACTTCAAACAATTAATTCAATAAACAGCAAATTGACATTATACAACCAATAACTTGAATATTTTATCTACTTATTTGTTCTAATTTTCTTTACAATCATCAAATTTATCATCAGTACATTCACAATTACTACTACTCTCATTAAAAATCTAAAGCAGCTACATGAACCCATGGTAAGATTCTTTTGTTTTTCGAGCTCCTTAATCCGGGAATCGCGGCTAACTTCTGTCTATCATTTCCGAGCGACGCAACTACCCGCTAAGACCCTACATAGGCCCATAGTTTTTTCTTTTTTAAATGTAGTTTTTGTAATCTTTACTAATTTTCCTACTTACGAGCTGGATGTCTATTACTATCATAACTATCCTTTTATCTGCTCGCGAATGGTAACAAGATTAGTCGCGTCTCTATAGTAGCTTTTCATATGTCATTCAAACGTGGATCATTTCTACTATTCATGTGAGTACCGAACGTTACCTCCGCTGGGGTTTCGCGTCATCTTCTGGACGGTATAGTTTAAACCTCATTGAATTTTGCCAACTTTGGTATCCCCAACCCTTTGTCGTCCCCGAGATTCTGAGCTATCTAAGAACTTAGAATAGTCCAGTTGTACCGTTCTACTCACTCTTTCGATTGTGGGCTAGCGACAGCATTCAACGCATGCTTGATGCCCTTTTCGGTACCATATTTCAGAAAATACAAAATTCTGACACTACAAGCTTTGTATATATGTATTTGAAACTTATTTGTAAGATTAAATCCAAAGATGCCTTATCATCTGATACTGTTTAACGTAACAGGAGAAACAACAAGCTACGCTGATGCAAAGCCAGTACAGCTCTAATGTGAAAAAGTATAATTATTATGCCGATCCCCGCAAATATATATAAATAAAAATAAATCGCCGAAATGTATGTACGCGCATAACTTCCGAACGACTGCAACAAATTTGATCATTCTTTTTCTTTGTTCGTGTTTGTCAGGACAAGGTCTGTATCAAAGAAAATTATGGGAAATCAAATAAACAAAATTGCAACCGTGCGAAGCCGGGGCGGGTCGCTAGTTTATAATAAAATTTTAAAAATATACGATTAGATTGAAAAAGAAATGAAAAAAAGTAATGTTGCTATAATTTAAATTACTACTTAAATGGCTCTTTGACATCTTAATTTATTCAATTATTATTTACATAATACCTATCACACTAATATTATAAAGGCGAAAGTTTGTGAGTGTGTGTGTTTGTTACTTCTTCACGCGCAAACGGCTAGACCGATTTGAATGAAATTTGGTAAGTAGATAGCTTATACCCCGGATTAACACATAGGCAACTTTTATCACGGTCTACGCGAGTGAAACCGCGGGACGCAGCTAGTATGATTATATATCTTACTGACATCCCTAATTTGAACTATAATTAATAATAGCTGTTTATCACCAATGTAAAAGACTTAACATTTCTACGTCCATGATTGTGATAGAAAGTAGATTAAGACCATGTATCTATTCAACTTGGAATCACCTATACTTGAGTGTAAGCCACCAATTAGCACTACTTACTTAACAGCATAACCATTGAATATTGTGCTTCACTAAACTGAATATCAGTTATGGAATTAGTCCTAAACCTAATTTGTTTTTGAAGTAGAAAAACATTCTTCAGCACTATGACCAACTTTAAATACACTTTGTACACGTTATGAGGGGCTTTGGGTATCTAGAGAAAGTATGTTCCTTTTCCTTACATTTAGGTAGTTGACTCTAATTTATTTTATTAGGTATTTGTATCAAAAGAAACAAACTGAAATCGCAAACAGAAAGAACTTTTGAAATGCATTAAAAATAAGTAAGTTAGAAACCTTTCAAATCTAGTGCAAGGGGAAACTATCAGTAACAGAAAATACCCAATTGAAGCAGTTAAAAACTGAGGAATCATTGATTTCAGTTGTTGGCACATTTGTTTTATCTGAATCATTCCTGGATTTAAACCGAGAATCAGCTATGCTTTCGCCTACATTGAAACTAAAATACTAAAAGATAAATAATTAAATTATGTTCAATATGGTGAAAGTTTCATAAACATACGCTTAATGTTTTTTTTTTTGCGTGATTCAAATTTTTTTTTTATCCGCGTTAGACATAACTTTACAAATTAATTACACTATGATAAAACACTACAATTTCAAATATTCACATATCAAATTACGAATAAAATTGTCTAGAGTAACATATTTTTTCAAAGAAATAAAACTAGTCGTTTAGACGTGATGTTCAATTTTACAATCATCAGAAGTCGTAGGCGCCTAAACGTGACGACTTAATTTCATAAAGTTTTCACGATTTACAGACGATTCACGAGAATGTGGACGAAAACGGCGCTTTGACGATAAACGACTAAGTGCACTGCTCACCCCGCTTTCCATGACTCTGAGACGCTCTCGTTCTCGTCCCAGCTCCTCCTTCTCGCGTAGACTCAACGACGTAGGGTGCCGGCGAAGACTGCAACTTCGACTTCGGAGACGCCTGAGACCGCTTTGCCTCGCATTGCCTCCGCTACGAGCTCTTGATCTGGCTTGAGCTGTATGCCGACTTCGAATCCGAGGGCGCCTGTTACTGCTTGGCCTCGCACTGCCGTCGTTAGTTGCTATCGATCTGGCTTCAGTTGTATGGTGCGATTGACCCCTCGTCGGCGTCGATGAGCGCCACGAGCTAGTCCCTTCATCGCGTGGCATGGTGCGAAGTTCATAAAACAGAAATAATAAAAAGGGTTTAAAACAAAACACACACAATAAAAGTCACGAAAAGTTTTGCAGGATATTTTGACAATATCTCTGAAACGGTGCGTCTGAGCTCAAATATAAGCAAAATTTTCACCCCCTTTAATAAACGCTGTAGGAGGATCCATCCATTTTTTTTTGTCGGTAAAAAACCTAAATTTTTAAAAGATCATTTCGTTCTACCCTCACGATTTCTTTGTAAAAAAAAACAAGCAATAAACGTTGCGAAAAGTTTTGCAGGGTATTTTGACAATATCTTTGAAACCATCAGCTCTAAAATAACCAAAATCTTCACCCATAAACCCCGTAGAAAGAACCATAAAACCTAAATTCATATGAAACGTAGTTATAACACAACATTTTGTTAGTGTAATCTAATAGAATCGTAACCATGATTCTAAAGCGAAATTCAAGCACTTATAAATAGGCGTGTACTTACCACTTCTGAACTGTAATAAAACCGCTCACTCCAGTATAGAATATTATATTTACAGCTTTATCAATAATACAATATTATAGAGCTATTACTTCTACTAGCTTTAATATAAAATTATGCTAACTGTACACCAATAAGGCAATAGACCAATTGTGTGACCGATCTCGACGAGCGCCAAGGGAACAAGGCCTTTCTTCAAGCCGTTGCCCGCCATAACGCTACACCGACAACTTTCCACAGACAATCACAAATTCAACGTTTCGGTGCTGCCAGCACAATTAGTCGATTGCAATAAATAGTCAAATATAAACAATTAATATTCAGATTAAATAACAAAACCTAACAATAATCTAACTGATGTACCAAATAGATTTATTTTAGTAAACCCTACCTATTATTTTACATTAGAGAAAATAAAATATTGACATAATAAAAAAAACCGGCCAACAGCGAGCCTGACTCGTGCGCAAAGGGTTCCGAACAAATCATGTTTTTTTCAGGTCTTTTTTTAACTGCCTCCACCTTAAAGGTTTTCCTGTATTTATAAGTAAAGAACCACTTTCTGTATTTTTTCCAAAATTTTAGACCCAGTGGTTTCGGAGATAAGGGGGGCAATCGGTAATTTTTCAACTATTTTCGTAAATAACTTCAAAATTATATATTTTAATATTATGAAAAAATATATATTCAGGACCCTCACATACCCGGGCCTGCGGATGGCGAGCAGTGGGTAGCTCGCCGTCCGATCAGTACCAGGCCCGCGAGTCGACGGTGCGTAGTGTTCCACGCGCGCCTCAAAGAGATTAGTGTCAGCCACCCCTGACGGGGCCCATCGTGGCCGGTGCCTACATGCCTAGTGGTAGCGCATAAAATGAGTTACCGCACCCCTGGGCACTCAGGCAGAGAATAAACAAGGGTGGGTTTTTGTGAGTAAGAGTCTGACACGCCCTCCCGCTTCACCCAGAGCGGGAGAAGTCATTGGATGATTTCCCACCCTCCCAAAAAAAAACACAAAGGATCGTGAGTTCTAATCCCACCTTACTTGCAATTGATGGGAATCCACCGAATCTCACTTACACACACAGTCATAATAGCTAAATTTGAACGTTTTTTGAAATACGATTTGACACCAACGCAGTTATAGTAATTTATTTTGAAATCCATAAGTCCAAAGATTAACATAATAATTTGAATGCCTTTCTAATTGCACGCCACTGAAAATTCATGTGTTAACTAATTATGTGAGCTCAAAATGACTAGAAGTGAGGGTGCCAGCAATTTCTCACCAAATATTTAGTCAAAGAAAATCTCAAGTCAACTTTTCAAATTTGAGAATAAATATTCTTATAATAATAAATTAAACAACATAGAAAACGTGAGTCAACGTAAATCTCACGTAAGGGGCGGATGAGGTCCCACCACATCTTACCAAATCCCGCCAAAGTCCCTCCATCAAGAGCCAAAATTAAAAAAAAAACCTCACGTAATGTAAGCCCGGAGTTTATGATTACTGTTGTAGGGCAGTGAAATACAATACCTACGAGTACCACTGAAATCATGTTGCAGTGACGATATGAAAAAAAAAAACAACGTTGCTTCAACTGACCTTAATACTGATACGCATTTTTGTCAGTTACTGACAAAGGTAATTAATATTAGTCAGATGATATCTTGAAATTATACGCAGTTACAATTACTTTAAATATCAAACGCGATAGTTAATTAGAATTTTTAATATTATTAATAACGCAATCTTGATAAGCTTTGAGGTAACTTAATATAATTCCTAATTCCTTTAGAATATTTAATCACTTATTTGATTTCACTTAAACTTATCTTAGTTAAACTAGAAATATTAGGTCTTTATCTATGAAATTGCCGTTTTATGAAACTGCTCACTTTGAGCTGTGATAACTTCGGTTCGACTAAGAATTACAAATTCAAATAAACTTAATAATTCAGGCAATTTATTCCTTTTTCAAATTTAGCTTTTCATTGGTTTCTTTAGGTTTTACTTTTTCTGTAATATTGCAAAGTTTATAAAGATAAAATTTCAAAAAAAACTGGCACTCCGGGAGTAACGACAGAAGTTTAAACTTGAACAAAATATGCTACGCGTCGTAGCCATCGTAGCGGTTCGCGTAGCGGTGTCAGTGTCGGTGTCGGTGTCGGTTTTCACTTCTAATGAATACAAACCACTACGAGTGCAACGACGTGCGCGACACCGTCGGTGACGGTGACAGTTCAATAGAATTTCCCATCTCAAAAATGCTCAACACGCCGAAAGAAGTTTTCACTTCAAAAAATATTTTATACATAATATGACGTTGAAACGTGGAAACAGTACGTTTCCAAAAGAAACTTGTACCTACTATCTTCTATCGAACGAGCTGTTTGTTTTTGTTTTACTATCCTATGTTTTGTAAATTTTATCGTGTAACCGCCCGGAGAATAAAAATAATTTGTGAGATAAAATTTCCCAAACAAAAGCGGTTGATACAAAACTCACTCACTTACTGCTCATTCGTTAGTAGTTTAGGTCCGTAGACGTCACTAATATTTCGTACCGTTTGAGATACATTATTTCCTCGGTAGATCTCATATGCCAAAAAAACACGGTTATTCTTAAATTAAAAAAAAAAACAGATTTTAAATACAGCGATATTACAGAAAATACAAAACTCAAAGAAAAAATTGATTAACTTATTTCAAAAAAAGAATAATTTATTTGAACTAAAAATTTCAAGTATCCGAAGTTATCAGAGATGAAAGTGACCCGTTTTTAAGAACGGTGACCTAATATCAATCAATTCATAAACTTCGTTCGTTCGGATCGTGAGATAAAGTCTGCTGACAGACGGACAGACAGCGGCGGCATAGTAATAGGGTCCCGTTGGTTACCCTTCGGGTACGGAACCCTAAAAATGAATAAGGTTCAGTGGTTGTGGCACCTACTTGTCCTGGAGAAGGACAAAGTAGTCTTTTAAGTAGGTGGTCTATTATTAATAAGCTATTAATAATAAGCAGGCTAAATTATTTTAAGAACTTATAATGGAAATGTATTATTGGTCAGTCATTGCTACTGATATTGACACCGCCTTCTTGGCAGCACCTTTGTGCTCTTCTATCTGTGTTATTGTTCTTTTCTATTGTATATGCACATAAAAATAATACTTGTATAAAATCATCGAGGTGACATTTTCTGTACAGACAAAACTCCTAAAATAAATTGAGATAAAGAAGTGTATTGAGTGTACATATATAAATAAATAAATGAAGACGACCCTGCCTAGTTCGAAAAGAAACAGCATAAAAAGCAATAAATCAATGATATTAAAAAGTCATTCATGAGGTGCAGTTGTTAGACAAATGTTAATTTAAAAATTACCCACAGTCCATACCAGGATTCGATTCGACCAGTGACCTTCCTTACCCGTCCACTACTTCCTATAAATTTCAAAGAAACAGTCAAGTAAGATTAGTATATAAAGAGAACTGGTGACCCTGATGTATCATTCGCAGTTCGCTTGTGAAACAAACAATAACTAAACAAAATGGCATCCAAGGTTTGTTTTCATTTGGAATTGTTTATTAGTAGAAAATGGATGAAGTGGAAAAAAGTTTTGTGATGTGACATTAATTGTATACAAAAAGTTTTTTTTTGTTTTGAATCTAGTAGGTAATTGATGCTGAAAAAGTTCGTGATATAATAATCGGCATTAAAATTAATGTTTTTATTTTACCATCAGAAATACTTAAACTAGGGTTTTCCATTAGCAAATATTAAACATTCTAAAGTCTTATTAAAATAAACGACAAGATAAAGGTAATCTGCACTTGAAAATAATATGTCAAACAATTTCTAATAAGCTTTCTTTCTAATTTCAGTTCGTGACTGTTGCTCTTCTGGTGGCGGCTGCTCAGGGCAGCGCTATCCACGGCGGTGACTACAGCAGCTTCTCCTACGGCGTGTCCGACCCCCATACCGGTGACGTCAAGAGCCAGCACGAGACTCGCCACGGAGACAGTGTGGTCGGCCAGTACTCGCTGCTCGACTCCGACGGCACAAAGCGCACCGTAGACTACGCCGCTGACGCCCACTCTGGATTCAACGCCGTCGTCCGCAAAGACCCCGCACTCTACGCTCACGCTGCTCCCGTCGTCGCTCACGCCGCCCCCGTCGTCTCCTACTCCGCTCCTCTCGCCCACGGATACGCCGCCGCTCCCCTGGCGCATGGCTACTCCCACGGTGTCGACGCTTACGGTGCTCACGCCGCTCCCCTCGCTTATAGCGCCGGCGTGTACGGTGCTCACGCCTCTCCCCTCGCCTACAGCGCCGGCGTGTACGGTGCTCACGCCTCTCCCCTCGCCTACAGCGCCGGCGCGTACGGTGCCCATGCCGCTCCCCTGGCCTACAGCGCCGGAGTCTACGGCGCTCATGCCGCTCCTCTGGCTCATGGTGCCATCGCTTACGGCACTCATGGTGCTCACGGTCTCTACAACGCCGCCCACCTGTACTAAATAATGTTTAGATATAATGTTATTTATTCTGAAACACCAATGAACGATGCTGTGATGAAATAAAATAGTTCGAAGAACCAATTTTTCTTGTTTATTTTTCATTTATCTATCTATAAAGTATTTGACCCGACAACGGCAAAGCAAAAAAGAAGGGTTATTATTTTATTTAGCAATATATTTATGATTGCTTAATTGTACTTACCTTCATTTGTTCCAACGTACCGTCTAAATTGAAGAGTTGATTTTGATGAATGACGCGATTACGTTCCAAGTAACAAATGCTACATTCATACGAACAAAATCATAATAACATTAAAACTATGTTACGTAGATATACACAGTCCAGTCCTCCTTATCGATTTCGATAACAGGATCCGTTATAATGACAAGCTGCACCGAATTTAGCTAATTTTGAGACTAGGCGCAGTTATACGAATTTTAATGGTTTTTAATCGAGCATTACGTCTAAATGACTACTCCTATTTCTTTAAAATAAATATATGTTACTCTTAACAATTTCGGTCGTAATTGGCTAGGTGAATATTTGAAATTAATTTTTTTTAGCATAGTTTAATTAATTTGTAAAGTTATGTCTAACGTGGTTAAAAAATTGAGAATCACGCAAAAACTGTGAAGCGTTTTTTTATGAAACCTTTACCATTTTAAAGATCATTTAATTATTCATAATTTAGTCTCAGTTTTTTAGTTTAACAGGTGTTGTTTTATGTGTAATAAATTAATAATGCGTCTAATTTCCAACAGCGCTCCTGGATGGGGGTCCTATTACTGGGTAGATGTACGATGCGTTAGGTGAGCTCAGCACAGAACACGCAATCTAACCACTCAAGGTCAGTGGTTGTTAATTGCCCCTTAAATAGCCGGTCACAACTGATGCTACAGCCTCGGGTGGTGGAGCTAAAGATGTAAGTTTAGGAGGGCTTAGCTCTCATGTTTCATCCTTCCTTATTAAAATTTACCAAGCACAACAGAAGTACAATTTAACAATATTTCACTAGGGAAAGGGATATCTACCGGCAGTTCTCATTGTCAATTGTAAAAGTTATTGAAGTAATTGATACATGCTACTTATAGTAGCCCTATCTTGCAATCGGTAGGTACTAATTATATATTTTTTTAACTGAAGATTAAATATGACGGACCGCCATTTTTAATCCTCAGGTAAAAGTGAGTGCTCTATGTGTTTATGGTTGACATAATGGCAAATGGCGGTTTTATTTATCTAAGGAAGTGAAAAATTAAAATAGAAGTTGTGGTTTTTCGTAGTCGAGTAATTGATTTTTGGAACGAAGTTCCTTATCGCGCGTTGTGAAAGGGGGCTAGACGGAAAAAATTCTTACGAAAAGTTGTCACGACACTTTTTGCTATAGTAAAAAAAAAAAAATTTTATTACAATTACTTTTGTTATAGTTGTTGTTATTGCTAAAGAGTTGAGTTGAGTTGAGCTGAGCTGAGCTGAGCTGAGCTGAGCTGAGCTGAGCTGAACTGAGCTGAGCTGAGCTGAGCTGTACTGAGCTGAGCTGAGCTGAGCTGAGCTTAGCTGATCTGAGCTGAGCTGAGCTGAGCTGCGATGAGATGAGATGAGATGAGATGAGATGAGATGATGAAGTATAACTTCTTACGTGAGTGCGTGTGTGCGTAGTTAATAATAAAAAAAAATATTATAAATTAAAAAAAATAAAATTATATTACAATTCCTTCACTAATTAATCGAAAGGAACTTCGTTCCATCCGGGTGTCCCTTGACACCTCTCAAGTTTTTTTTTTTATATGTATTTGATTTAGGAGAATATTCTTGACGCATTAGCTGCATTTAAGAATTGGCACGACAATTGTGTCGCCAATATTAAATAAAAGATCATTCCTTATAACCATGAAATACAAACTTTTGCAATACATAGATAATTCGGCAATGATAGGCTCGTTGAGTCGAAACTCCAAAGTCTTGAACATAGACGCCGAGTTGCTAGCCTGTCGGTTTTCTAAGGATTACATTTTGGGGAGTGTGCGACGGAATTGCATAATTAGATTCCGCCAAGCCCGTTTCATCAACGGACCACAAGACATATGGCGAAGTGCCACCGCTTCATGGTGGACATCCCATCCATACGCACAAAGCGTTTTGAGAAAACATTCACTGTGCGTACAGCTAGAGAGTGGAATTCCCTACCGGGGTCTGTATTTCCTGATAGCTACAACCTGGGAGTCTTTAAATCAAGAGTGAATAGGTTACTTCTAGGCAAGCGTGCTCCATCTTCGACCACATCATCGCTTACCATCAGATGAGATAGTTGTCAAACGCGTACCTATCAACAATAAAAAAAATAGGTTTAATTGTATTTAATCAAGCTAAGTATATTATCCCCTGCCTATCTACCTGCCTATTTATTACCTACTAACACTTCGCCCGCGATTTCGTCCAAGTGGATTTCAAAAATTTATAGCCTCGAGACACTCACAAATAACGTAGCTTTCTATTGGTAAAAGAATTTTCAAAATTGGTTCAGTCGATCTGGATCTATTGAACCAATTTTGAAAATTCTCAAGAGAAAAAATATCTGGAGACAAGCCCATATAGCCTCACAAACTTCTTTATAATATTATTAGTATAGACTAGCTTCTGCCAGCGGCTTCGCCCGCGTTGAATTAGTACTTCCCCCGTTATAAACTGTCAACCCGTTTTTCACCCACGTGAAGACTTTGTATCTGTCGCAGCCATCTGGTTGAATTCGCCGTTCAATTGAACGCCTAGGCCGTTCATTAAACGCCGGCATTCAATATGACTGATGATCAACCAGCCAAGTTGTTGAACGCAATGTTTAACCAGATGACTGGATGTCGTCTAAAGTAAGGCCAACTAGCAGCGATACGAAAGGTCATTAACCTAAAGAACAACTGTGGCGTTGACAATCTAATATTTATCTCTTTCCATCTTGTGCCTTTGTCGTAATGTCTCGTTCTCTCGGCAAAAACATGACAACGTTAAGACGGGTTCGCCAACATTCGGGCGGCCATTTTATCCCCCATTTTCGCATGGGTTTTGTTTACATTTGGTATCGCTTCTAGTTGGCCGTACTTTAGTCATTTAGTTAAATTGATGAGTTTGTGATACCATTGATCATGATTATATGTGTACAAAAGGCAATGCTAGGATGTAAGAGCGAGCGTAGTGATCTCGGGACATGGGGCACCCCAACTCGGATAGGTTAGGTTCGAAAGGGATGGCGGGGTCTAGTGAGCTAGCGAACTCAGACCCCATCATCCCCTTCGTGGTTATTTTTCCCCAAACCATTGAGCCCGCTTGGCGGGGCTCCAACTACGCCTTTAAATTAAATTGTGTCACTAATAAATAATATTTTTTGAAGTGAAAACTTCTTTAGGCACGTTGGGCATTTATGAGATGTGAAAAAACTATTGAACTCGCGCGTCACCGTCACCGACCGTCGCGTCATAGCACTCGTAGGGTAGTTTTTTTTAATGAATTTTGATCATACGGACCTTTCTACGAAGTTTTATAAAGGGTGCCCAAATTTTGGTTATTTTTGTGATTGGACTGGAAAACGGTAGTTTTCGAGATATTTATGATTTTATATCTATTAAGATAACCAATGGAAAACCGACAGGCTAGCAACTCGGCGTTTATGCTCAAGACATTGGAGCTTCGACTCAACGAGACTATCATTGCCGATTCTTACTGACTAAAACCTGCAGCTACGTTTGGCCGGGGCGATGGCGTTCTTGCGCATTTCAACATGCTCCCTTGGCCAACGGCGTGAAACATGCGGACCCCGTCACCACCTGCGGCTGCCCCTCTCTCTCCCTTAATAACCTCCATCTTTCATCATTTTTCATTTATTTTGAAGTTTTGAATTACTTGCCTGAGTCTTGGTCAGTCATCTTCAAAGGGCTTTCAACACGCCAGGTTGTTAAACGTTGAGTGATCCTAGTTGAATTAACTCGATAGTTAATTCCCCCGCCAGCATTCAATTAAATGGTTTATTGAACGGTCTAGGTGTCCAATTGAATGGCGAGTTCAACCAGATTGCTGCGACATATCTAATTGAATGGCGAGTTCAACCAGATTGCTGCGACATATCCAATTGAATGGTGAGTTCAACCAGATTGCTGCGACATATCCAATTCAATTAAGGGTTGACTTTCGAAAAACCTTTTCTTAATGGATACCTACTCTTCACAAAGAACACAGTCACGTTCCAAATTTCATGTCGATAAAATTCATGTTGACGAATCAGTCAGTCAGGACTTTGATTTTTATATAATCAGATGAATTGCTAATTTACTTCATTTAAGGCTACTACCTACTACCGGCCAAGTGGCGCCCTCATTGAATATAAAATCGTAGCATAGCATAGAAAATAAATATTAAAGAATCCAGTTTTTGGTACTTTTGGCTACTACTTTGGATACGAAACATTTTGAGTACTGTTTTAACAACGTAAAAATACTTTATCCTCTTGATAACAAACGTGACGTTGGATTCTTTAATATTTATTTTCTATGCTATGCTAAGATTTTTTATTCAATGAGGGCGCCACTTGGCCTGTAGTAGACCCTTAAATAAGTCAGTCAAAGCTAATAACGCTGTACTTAAATAAAAAATCACAAACCAGGAAAATTTTGTAACAGAGGAAAAAAATACGTTACGAACACATTTATTATATTACTTTTTACAGTATACTGTTTTTTTAAACATGATACGAGTACATAGTCATAAATTTTTCTCATTTGAAATATTACATACTGACACCTTGTCTTAAAATTATTCGCACACAAATTATAATGTAGAAATATTAACATCCGAATTATCTACTGTTTCAGACAAAAGTATAGCTTCAAAACGAGAAGTATTAGGGTCTTTTTCGCAGAAAAACCTCAACATATCCATACAATTACGGTCGTCCAAATACCCTCGCGTCCAAATAACGGCACACTGAAAACTTTCCTGAACATTCGGTTGACCTTCAGCCCATGAGTGGTATACATTCTCTAATTTGTCTCCTGAAACAATATTTAGATTATTTTGTGAAACTTCCTGCTAATTAAAGTTTATTTTATGTGATATAACGCTAGCTATAAATAAATCTGTCTAGCCTTTTCACAACTACCTTGGGGTCGGCTTCCAGTCTAACCGGATGCAGCTGAATACCAGTATTTTACATGGAGCAACTGGTTAACTGACCTAACGCTAACTATAAATACTGATTAAAAATGTCGTCATTTCATATTTGAGATAAAGCGTTGTCTGCTCTTCTGCTCGTTGCACCACATAATCTGCGGCCTCCAAGACATAAATGGGGCTCTAAAAGGCTAAGCTATCTGGGTCGCAAAATATGATGAGACTATGAAGAAGTCCGACATAACTTTATACAGAATTTATTACACAAGTAGGTAAGTATGAGCAGGCTTTAGCAAGAGATTGAGATGACAAGACCAATTGATAAGTATTTTAAAAACGGAATGTGTACAAAAAAAGGTCCCTCGAGGCGGCGGGAAGAGCGAAGGACAATACAATGTCCATCCCTATTGGCAGGGCCGCAGGTGGTGACGGGGTCCGCATGTTTCACGACGCTGACCAAGGGAGCATGTTGAAATGCGCAAGCACACCAGCGCAGCGACCCGGCCAAAGGTAGCTGCAGGTTTTAGTCGGTAAGAATCGGCAATGATAGGCTCGTTGAGTCGAAGCTCCAAAGTCTTGAGCATAGACGCCGAGTTGCTAGCCTGTCGGTTTTCTATCGGTTACCTTTTGGGGAGTGTGCGACGGAATTGCATAATTTGATTCCACCAAGCCCGTTCCGTCATTGGACCATAAGACGTACGGCGATGTGCCACCGGTACATGGTGAACATCCCATCCACACGCACAAAACGTTTTGAGAACACATTCGTTGTGCGTACAGCTAGGGAGTGGAATTCCCTGCCGGAGTCTGTTTTTCTTGATAGCTACAAACTGGAAGTATTTAAGTCAAGAGTGAATAGGTTACTTCTAGTCAAGCGTGCTCCATTTTCGACCACATCATCGCTTACCATCAGGTGGGGTCAAACGCGAGCCAGAAAAAAAAAAGAAGCTGACAGACCCCTGCGCCCGCCCCGGCGGGCGGTGGATATCTGTGAGGGTTTTCAAACTATATAAAAGAGATATACCCTGAATGGTTAGCCAGGTCTGATCCTTATTCCAGTCTCGTAACCCAATGTACGCAGGTTCCCCCCACGCCCCAGGACTTTTTGGCTTATTCATGTAAGACGATAAGAAATCTGCCTCTCGTTTATCGTTGACGATGACCAGGTGACCTCCTTCAGCTGAACATATTTTGTTTGCCATGTACGCCGACCTGAGTTTCTTGTGGAACTTGTAGCAGCTGCCCAAAGCACGGTTTAAGTGATAATCTGTAAATTAGACCTCGTCTTATTATGTGAAAGCCTGTGAAGCTTTAGTTATTGCGTTAGGTATAAACGGGAACGAAAAGTGGGTGGTAAAATACTAACTGGTCATTTAAAGGAGACTGCAGTTGAATTTGATGGATGGGACGTTTGATATCTTATATTTAGAATTCGCTAATCAGTATTTATACTAGGCAAGTAAATGGTTATCGAGTTTTATAAATAAGGCTGTGTTAGTGTCCATTTAAAATTATAGAACATCGTGCTCCAAATACTCACGTTACTTTTGAAAGGCAATAAAACATTAATTCACTTACCATCATCAAAAGTGCCGCACTGATTAAGGACTGTCATATTATTTCTTTTCTTGTAGCATATATACGGAAGCGACAATGTGCACGAGGAGATGTACGTCTTACCATCCGTGGACAAAGTAAGACAATCTTCGGGTGTTTTGCCATTGCCATAAGTCGCCATGGTAATTGATAAGTCAGCTAGTGGAACTCCTGAAAATAAAGCGTCAAGTGATGCAGTTTAGAAAGAAAGAAAAAAAAGAAAAATAACGTTTATTTCGTGGCTCGCACAGAACAACACAATACTTTTACAAGTGAGAATAATAATAATAATAATGTACCCCATTCATGGTTAATTGAAGTATTTATAAAATCAACCCATTACTAATAAATTTTCTTAAAAACACCTTGGGGTCCTGGAAAACTACACTGAAACTACAATCACCAAACACAAACTTAACCATAGACGGAATAGAAATTAAAAAGGGTTATATTTCAAGGGGGCTCGCTAAGCCCTCTATGGTTTTGTCTGGCCCTAAATCCACTCTCTCGCACATTAACTGAATCTAGACTAGGTTTTGACATCAAGAACAATAGATCTCTATTACATCAAATAACACATTTACTTTATATGGATGATTTGAAATTATACACTAACAGAAATAAAGATTTACATGGTTTATTAGACATAACAATAGCATTTTTGAAAAATATTAGAATTTATTATGGACTAGACAAATGCCGGAAACTTAATATAGAAAAGGGAAAGATTGTGGAAGGAAATCACTCAACAGATTTAGAAGAAGTAATAGAAGCAATGGGAAATTAAGAACTCTATAAATACTTAGGGTACAACCAAGCGCGACTATTAGAACACAAAACTATTAAAGATAAACTAAAACGAGAATATTATAAAAGAATTCATTCATTATGTAAAATGTACCTAGCCAGTAAAAATTTGTTTAAATCTATAAATACGTATGCTATACCTATACTAACTTTCTCTTTCGGCGTCATGAAATGGTCCAAAACAGAATTACATGCACTCGAAACTAAAACAAGGACAATTCTTACACGACATAGATATCACCACCCTAAGTCAGCAATCGAAATAATAATTTTGTCCAGAAAAGAAGGGGGCAGAGGATTCATTGAAATATCACATTTGCACAAAAGAAAAATCATAAACCTAAAACTCTTTTTTTTATTAGGAAGAAAAATACAAGTAAATTACACAAAACAATCGTAGATATAGATAAAAAAATATACACTGCTAGACCTTAGCGAAGATAATATTGAAACAATAGATAAAGCAAGACATATGGAAGAGATAAATAGAAAATGGAGACAGAAAGAACTACACGGCAGACATCCTAATGATTTATACCAAACACACATAGTTAAAGAAGCTTCCAACAAATGCCTTGCATTAAGTGGACTGTTCCCAGAAACAGAAGGATTTATGCTAGCCATTCAGGATCAAGTCATTAAAACTAAAAATTATAGAAAGTATATAATAAAAGATAGTACAGTAAGAAGTGATTTATGCAGAAAATGTCACAGCAAACCTGATACATATATCTTACAAAATATATTATGATCGCACTATAATTATAGTGCGATCATAATATATATCTCACTCTCATCTCATATATATATATATATAGTCACTTCTTACTGTACCATCTTTTATTATATACTTTCTATAATTTTTAGTGTTAGACATACCTAACACTACAAAAAGCTGCCATATTACACACTTGCCGAATAGTTAGAAAATATTTACAACTAGATTTAGATAACATGTCACTGCAGTACAAAGCAATTTACCATCTGAAAGAAATAACTAGGATCTCACCTTGGTTCACACCCGTGAGATTCTAGCAAATACCAGGTTTTAACCTGAGAAAAACGAATTATAAAAACATCATAATAATAATAAAATAGAAATAACGTCGTAAAAATATAGAAAAGACAAAATAAAAACGTCATAAAATATTTTTTATGACGTTATTTTTAATTTATTATTATTTCGTTTATTCACTTTATACACATATCAATATTTAAAATTATAATTGATATGTGTATAAAGTGAATAAACGAAATAATATCTAATAAATTAAAAATAACGTCATAAAAATTTAGAAAAGATCTGTATCAGGCTAAAAAAGCTCCTATCTAAGCATATGCTGCTATACTTTTTACTATCGTAGTATTTCACAAAATAAATAACCCACGATCACACTAAACTTAGAATGTGTTCCATTCTAAAAAATATAAAATAAGTAAACTAAAAGTGCTAATAAAATATACATAATACTATTATAGTATTTGTAAACATATACCATAAAATATACTCTATAGTAAAAAAAAACATAGACCTACACCCGACGCTCCAGCAACATCTGTCAATGTCATATACTAACGATAGATCGCGCGTGCGTCTGATAAAGGTTATGTTCGGCTGTCAGAAAGAAGACGGGTAAATAAACTTTGATGAAAACAAAAATAAAAAAAATTAAAAGTTTAGAAATCATAGGACTTTTACTTATGTGTATGTCGCAGCCAACTAGCTTAATTTGCCATTCAAATAACAGCCTAGCCTGAAAACCAAACAGCGCCGTTCAACTAGCGGTCTGAATGATATTCAGCCAATGCGATCTAATACAACATATATTGAACTGGCTGGCTAATGCTTAGGCCATTCATACAATAGGGTGACCATGTAACGAAATAAAACTTAGGGCATCCAGACACGGGCAGGTTAGGTTCGGAGGAGATAATGGGGGCTAGAGTGAATGAGCAAAGCGAGCGGACGAAGACCTTGTCATCTCCGTCATGTAAGGTTCCTTTTAACTCTACAGACAGAGGAGCACCGCGTAGCGGGGCTGCGTTGGCTTATCTTACTTACGACCGTCGTCAGCAAATTGCCGACTAAACGCAAATTAAAGTTAATTGTATGATTTGCAACAGCCTGTCTTAAATGTCTGGACTAGGCAAGTAATTTAACGTTATCTATCCAAGTCTTCAGATTTGCCTAGCTGCTTGATTGAATGGGTGAATATCATTCCGGGTGGCAAGTTGAATGGCGCCGTTTAGTAAAAAGGCTAGGATTTTAACTAAACGACGAATTAAGTTAGTCAGCTGCGCGGGGATCGCGCGGTCCATGGCCCTTTACGGGGCACCGGTGTGGGCGCGTTCTCTAAGACAGCGATCGACTCGCCATCTGAACGCGTCCTAAAACAAGGGTCATGGCGATCCGTATGATCCGAGGATCCGTACGATATCCTGCGAGGTGGTGAGCCTCCTTGCCGGATTATCGCCATGGGATCTGGAGGCAAAAATTCTCGCGAACTTCTATGAGGAGCGCGAGGAGGCGAAACGCCGGGGCGAAACTCCGCTGCCGCGACAACTCGCAAGATCTCATGGCGACATGGAGACAGCGATTGTCGCAACCCCAGCCACCATTGCGGCGGTAGTGCCAATCTTTGAGGAGTGGCTGGAGAGGCCGCACGGCACCCTCACCTTCCGCCTGACGCAGGTCCTCACCGGACACGGCTGTTTGGGGTGGTTCCTGTTTCGGATCAAGCAGGAGGTGACCCCCGGGTGTTTCCATTGCGCGGATCGTCTCGAGGACACGGTGGAGCATACGGTGGAGGTCTGCCCCGCTTGGGCGGAGCCCCGCCGTTTCCTCGTGGATGCGATAGGCGGCAGCGACCTCTCGCGTCCTGCTCTGGTTCAGGCCATGGTACGGAGCGAGAGGGAATGGGATGCCGGTCAACAACGGAGTCGCCCTCACGCTCTCAGCAGCAGCCGCCTCAGGAGACGCCTGTGACTTCTGGCGCCGCGAGACGATCTCCGGCCACCGTAGACCCGTGCCTGCGTGCGGCGAGTAATGGGTAGCTCGCCGTCTGATCAGCACCAGGCCCGAGAGTCGACGGCGCGTAGTGCTCCACGTGCGCCTCAAAGAGTTGTCAGCATTAAGGACGGGGCCCGTCATGGCCGATGCCTGCCCGGGGGTTGAGGATAAATTCGAAACAGAGTTACCTCGCCTGGGCACTCGAGGCAGGAAGGAACAGGGGTGGGTTTTAGTCAGTAAGAGTCTGACACACCCTCGCGCTCCACCCAGAGCGGGAGAAGTCATTGGATGATTTCCCAACCCACAAAAAAAAATACGGAACTTGGTTTTCTGAATAAATATTATTAAGTACTTACCTTCAAGAGAAAAGAAGTCTCCTTGAGAAAACGCGTTAATTCCTAAGAAAATAGGACTATCTACTTCTGATAGAAGCATGATGCCTCGCAGAGCCTTAGCGAGTTTTGCATTAATAGGTGATGCTAACACAGCACCTGCAAATTAAGGAATTAGAAATTAGACTTGGCTTTACATGAGATTTTAGGAAGGATTTACTAAGTTGAAGCAGTTCTTAGGTACAAATTACTACGAGTAATTTCCTGTGAGAAGAACTAGTAAGAGCCACCATTGAGTCTGATGCACCATTAGGAGGGGCCTGTGTGTGGCGAACTTGGGACTGAGACCAAAATAGGCAGCGCGTAGTTGTTCCATGCGCGCCTTAATAGGAGTTTGTGCTATCATTGAATCGGCCTCACTCACAGGGGCCCGGTAGCAATGGCAGGCAGTTACCTGTCGGGGTACGCTTGAATTTAATTGTGTCTCGAGGCCTCCGCCTCATGGTAACGGTATAAGCTGTGGGGTTTTAGTCGGTAGAAGTCCGAAATATCACTCCGTTCTCCCCAGATGGACTATATCCATGAGGAATTCCCCACGTAAAAAAAGACACCGCTGTGGCAGCGTTTACCTGCATAGTGGCAGTTGAGGAAGGCTTCCTGCCATGTCGCAGGGACTGCGTGCAATTTGAGCCAACCATCCACCTCGGGGTTGAAACGGTAGTCAGGTTCACAAACCACGACATCTAATAACAAAACAAAAATCGAGTAAAATTTACTGATATCAAACAATTGTTCAATTAATACATGGTCTTGTTTTAAAAACTTACCCGTTACCAACAGTAATGTTGCACAAACTAGAGACTTCACCATTTTTCCAAATATGTAATGATGATTAATTTGTCTGTCTAAGCTTATATATGATTCTTTAGTAGGTATCATTATTATCATTGTTTTGAACACAGATGATTGTATTCAATCACATACATACCTCTTTCAACTGAGTTCAATACAATTTTATAGATAAAGGGTCACAGTTCAATTCGATAATTTTAATCACAAACTATTTCCATCGTAGTGTAAAAATAAGTTTATATTGTATTATTACCTGATTAACTAAAAAAACTGTGATAGTTATCTAATGGGGATGTTTCCTGGGTACTAAAATAATAATTCTAGTTAGTCCTTATGTATCTAAGATTATCAAAAAAAGCTGGCCTAGTGCGTGCCGCACGTGATGTGGTATTTGTTAGTAAAGAAAATATCACCAAATTTCAAGTTTATATATCAATGGGAAGTTAAAAATATCTTCGGAACAAAATTTGGTGACAGACGACGAATGGACAGACACATAGACCCACACGTAAGTGACAGCAATAGGGTTCCGTTTGGACCCTTTGGATACGGAACACTAAAAAAATTGGACACGTACTTTTTACTTAATAATCAATAATGAATTACAAAGCTAAAGCATATCAAAATTCAGGAGTGGGGACTTGTTACGTCACTTTTGAGTAAAAAGTTTTTTTTTATTGTTGTGCCGAGTGCGAATTAGACATTCATTTTAAAATCCAAGATGGCGAATGCAACTATTATTTAAAACTGTCTCCACCTTATAGGTTTTCTTGTAATCTATAAGTAAAGAATCACTTTCAGTATTTTTTTCAAAATTTTAGACTCAGTGGTTTCGGAGATAAGGGGGGCAATTGTCATTTTTCATCTATTTTCGTAAATAACTTCAAAATATACATATTTAAAAATTATGAAAAAAATTATATTCAGGACCCTCACAGTGTGCCCTTTCTTTGATAAGTCGCACGATACAGTTGGAAAAATTTTGATTTTTAATTTTCTGATTTTCACCCCAAAAGTGACCCCCATATTCCAAATGAATTTATTTAAGCTACACGTCCCCATTTGGGTCACAGATATTCATGTGTATACCAAATTTTAACTCTATCAGTCCAGCAGATTCGGAGCAAATTGGTTGTGACAGACGGATAGACGGACAGACAGACAGACAGACACACGAGTGATCCTATAAGGATTCCGTTTTTCATTCGGACTTTCGGATTCCTAAAAAACAATTTGCGGGGAAAAACCGAAGGGAATCTACTTGAACTTCTTGTGACCCAATCGAAGATAAGCAGCCAAATAACTTTTATAATATCGTTTACGCTAACGCTTATTACAAAATATATGGCAATGAAAATACCTTTTTCAAAGGCTCAAGTGGCTGCCAAAAAGTTGGGAATTAGGATTCCGAACTTTTTGAGACGAAGCATAAGTGAGACAGTAGTTCACGCCGGAACAGCTGCTCAAACTATATCAAGCGCAAGTTCGGTCGTGAATGGAGTACTGCTCTCATCTTTGGGATGGATCTGCCAAACAGAGCGCCAAGAGGATCCTTGGCAATAATAAGCTCGTCGAGTCAAAGCTCCCGTCTTGAGCATAGGCCCCGAGTTGTTAGCCTGTCGGTTTTCTATCAGTTGCATTTTGGGGAGTGTGCGTCGGAATTGCATAGTATAATTCCGCCAAGCCCGTTCTATCATCGGACCACTAGACGTACGGCGATGCACCACCGGTACATGGTGAACATCCACGCACACGCACAAAACGTTTCGGGAACACATTAATTGTGTGTACAACTAAAGAGTGGAATTCCCTGCCGGAGTCTGTGTTTCCTGATAGCTACAACCTGGGAGTCTTTAAAACGAGAGTGAATAGGTTACTTCTAGGCAAGCGTGCTCCATCTTCGACCTCATCATCGACCTTACCATCAGGTGAGATCGTGGTCAAACACGAGCCCAACATTGATAAAAAAAAACTACCTGTGATAATAAGTCACGAGACAATTCTCTCCCCTGGTAATGTCATTGCCATACATTTTGTACTAAGCGATAATGTACACGATAATAGAAAAGTTATTTGACTAGGGAGGCAGGTCATACAATCTTACGTAAAAATTAAACTATACTGTCCTCTACGGAGTAAAGTATATGTACTAAAGTTTAATTAACATAAAATATTTTACATAAGATGTGAATCCCCTAAACTTGTGTTAATTGTATATCGGGGCCAGTGTCTTCGCTTATTTACATCAATACGGTTTACGGTTTAAGGCGCCTCTTAATGGTTTTTAATTGAACATCACGTCTAAACGACTTGTCTTATTTCTTTGAAAGAAATATATGTTATTTTAGACAATTTCCGTCGTAATTTAATCTGAGAATATTTGAAATTATATTTTTATAACACAGTGTAATTAATTTGAAAAGTCACGTCTAACGCGGAAAAAAAATTGAGAATAATGAAAAAACTATAAAGCGTATTTTTATGAATTATGCACCATTTTAAAGATCATTTTTATTTATAATTTAGTCTGTGTTTTATTTTAATACCTTTTCTTTTAAGTGTAATAAATTAATAATGCGTCTAATTTCGGGCAGTGCTCCTTGATGGGCGAGTTCTATTACTGGGTGGACGTACGACGCGTTACGTGAGCTCAGCACAGAACACGCAAGCTAACCACTCAAGGTCATTGGCTAATAGCGCCTTAAGAAAATTAATTTTGCTTTTCGCGCAAATATAATACAATTATTCACTCCTGTGAGGAAAAATATAATGATTAAGATAGGTGACGGTTTCGCTTAGTAAAAAACTAAAATTATTTAAAAAAAAATTAAAAACTTACAGGTCATACATTCATTCATTTAATGGCTTCGTTGTAACTCATCCCTATTCCTAACTCACCCGTTCCATATATATCTCAAAGTCAAAGTCAAAACGTTTATTGCAAACTAAGTGTACAATGTTGGTGTTATAATATGTTGGTACCTATGACTTAGCAGCCTTTTGCAAGCATTGCAATCTACCTACATATAATTATAGCTAGAAGGCGCAAAAATACTGATGGTAAGAAAAGTTTGTACAATAATTAAAACTCTGCTAAAAATCAGTAGGTAAGTGTATAAAATAATTTAACCTATCGCCTAAGAAAAAAGATCATGAGCAAAATTTATACGTGTTAAGTATCTATTCTCTACATCGTAGCACTTTGCCGAAAAACTGTACCCTTGTAGTTTTTTTTTTGTGGGGTGGGAAATCATCCAATGACATCTTCCGCTCTGGGTGGAGCGGGAGGGCGTGTCAGACTCTTACTGACTAAAAGCCACCCCTGTTCCTTCCCTGCCCTGAGTGCCCAGGGGCGCCTTAACTCTGTTTCGAGTTTATCCAAAACACCCTTGCAGCTAATAGGCATATACAAAAGCGGGCGAGTTGGGACTAGGGATGAGTTGCAACTAAGCCTAATTAATCATGTGGTACTTTAATAGCCAATACAATGTATTATGTTAAATATTATTTTACAATTAAAGTTTTATAATAAAAACCTACGTGTTTGTTGTATTTTAGGAGGTTTGGTTGACTGGTAATGTCTAATGCATCAAGCCCGCCTTTGTTCCTATGTGCATAGTGTCTAAATAAATAAATTAAGAGTACTCAACATTCCACACATTTTACCAATGAAACACATGCCTACACACAATGTTAGTAATAATCATGAAACCCGAATTACAATGTGACCTCTATAATTACTTTAATTACTCAAACGCGTGAAGGAGACCTAACAACATTCGTAGTAAAAATTAAATAAATAAAAAACATCGAAAATATAAATAATGCAGTGATTTTGAAGGTCGTTAAATTAAAGAAAGAGTAGTGAAAGTAAAACTTGTTGCGATTTATCAATATGTAGGTAAAACTTGATGTGTCAAGGGGGCCTGCGAACGGTGAGGAGTGGGTAGCTCGCCATCCGATCAGCACCAGGCCCGAGAGTCGACGGCGCGTAGCTTTCCACGTCCGCCTCAAAGAGTTGTCGGCAAAACATGACGGGGCTGGTCATGGCCGATGCCTGCCCAGGGGTTGTGGATAAATTTGAAACAGAGTTAAGTTCAGAATACACATGCTACCTAGTAGCACAAGAGCACGCTTCTTTCGAGAAAATCCTACGTAGTAGCATACAATAAGCATGTGTATACGAAAAGAGCACGCTACTAATCGCAAACTTGGCCTTGGGGGCTCCCCTAGCCAACCGGCCAGCCGCTACTTTTATTGCAGCATATACACCTGGTGTCGGTTGGTTGTTTCTACCCCTTCGCACCAGACCCGTTAGGACCCGGTTTGCACATTAAGACTGGCAACCGGCAAAAATCAAGCTTAGGTCACACTATAGGCACTCACCTCCCAGCTGATCCCGGCTGGGAGGGTTACACATCCCCAGGCCTGTCCACCTGGGGAGATTTTTTTTTATTTTACTGCACTACCTCCAACGTTGTTGGAGCCTATAGTTACACTTTTTATTTCTACTCATTCATACCAGTTCTCGCTTTTATGCCTCTCGTACTTGTATGCTTCATACTGTTTCTTTCTTTCATTCATCATCTTTCGCACTCGAGGTCGGGGACTGACCATCTATCTTTTCTATTCCTATTTAATTGTTGTCTATCTATCTAGTCTGCTTCTTTCTTTATTACTAATTTGCATATTGCTTAACCAGGGAGGGTGGGTTTGGGATATTTTCTTTTATTTTATTTGCACATTTTATTCTATTAATAATCTTATTTTTAACAATCTTATTTATAAACATTTTTCTTTACTTATATTCTTAACTATTTTAACATAAATTCTTTCTTTTTCTATTTGCTTGCTAACTTCTTAACTAAGGAGAACGGGTATGGGATTTCTCCTTTTTTTATTTTTTACATCACTTCTTACTTTGTTTCCACATTTATTTTTTCTAATCATCTTATTTTATACTTCTTATTTCAAAACATTTTTCTTTTATTATTCTTAACTATCTTTACATTTGTTGCATATGTTCACATCTATATACACATTATATATCGTGAAAATACTTTTCTTAATCTGATTTATTTCTATAATTTACTATACAAACTATTTTTCTACAGTATTTAAAGAATGTTTCTCTATCTCTGCTCTTAACTATTTCTGGCAGATTTTGTATATTTAACGCTATGTTGAGTTTCTGTTTCAGGTCGAAACGATCCCTGGAGAACACGGGGCAATGTAGGATTAGGTGCTCAACCGATTCGTCCGCTTCTGGTTCGCATATCCATGATGAACTCTCTTTACACCTGAAGCGATTAAGTATGAGGAGAATTCACCATGCCCAGTAAACACCTGAGCCAAGACTCCCTTCAGCTTTATTTTGCGGATTATTCTATAAGCTTCTACCGCGCTCGGAAAGAACATTTTTGTTACAGAGGCCGTTTCTCCTGCTCTGTACCTTTTGTCTCATTCGCAGAGCGTCTCCTCACGGATCGTACGCTTTGCGAATGAGACACGGCAACGGTCATATTCGGGCCTAACTTTCGACTTCAAGGCCGCGTCTTTAGCCAGTTGGTCGGCTCTTTCATTCCCGGCCAATCCCGCATGTGCCTTGATCCAAAATAATGAGACTTCCTTATTCTGGCTCATGCAGTTGGTAATATGCCGTCGCGTCTCGACCGCCAATGGATGGGGTGCGCTCGTGTTGGTGACGGTCTCGAGAGCGGCTCTTGAGTCACTAAAAATGCCAAACGTGTTCTCCCGGTGCTTCGACACGACCGCTGCTCTACATAAGGCCAGTAATTCCGCCTGGTAGACGGTACAGTACGGTGAGAGGGCAAATTTGTGGGCCTTTGTCTCTGCCGTGCTATCCCATATCGACATTGCCGCTGCAAATTTGCTCCCGATCTTACTACCATCCGTAAAGATTCTCACAGCAAAATTGTTGTGGTGATTATATTGATCTTTGTCTACCAGGCTGTCGAATTTTAACCTTACCTGCCCTGCGAGATGCGGGGCGTCCATCTTTGATGCCATTCGCTCCACTTCCCTATCACCTAGCCCTTTCATGGGCGCTCCCTTCTTGGCTTCGTATAGTGAAGCAGCCTCACGTACTCTTAGGTCCAGAGGGAGCGTGCCCGCCAGAAATAGTGCTGCGTTCAGCGAGACTGTGCGGTACGACTTGCACATTTTTTATGCAAAGCCCCTTTGCACAACACCTAGCTGCTTTTGCACCCCCAACTTCTTCGCTGCCGTTGCCCATGCGGCCGATGCGTATAGGACTATAGGCTTCACAGCCGCCACGTAAATTGTCCGGATTATCTCGGGTTCAACCCCCAGCTGTCCCGGGCCGCCTTGACTAACCGCTTGTAGATGCCTATAGCCCTTCTACAGATGTTCGTGACGTGGGAGTTAAAGGTCAGCTTATTATCGATAGTTAGCCCGAGGATCTTGATTTCATTGGTCATACCAATGTCGACCCCTCCCATGCTCAAGCGCGTTGTGTCATATTTCAGTCGTTTTGTAATTAACATAGCGCAGGTCTTGTGTGGAGCGAATTTCAGTTTGTTACTGACACCCCACGCCTGAACATGTTCGAGGGCGGCATTGGCTTGGCTCTCAATTTCCCAGGCCTCCGTACCGCTAAAAACCAACACCACGTCATCCGCGAAGGCCTGACAGCGATATCCCAGTTGCTCGAGCTGTTTTAGCAACGGATCCAACAGCAGATTCCAAAGAATTGGTCCCCCTATCGATCCCTGGACACAACCCTTCTCCGTGCCTCTTCTGTGGCTCGCCCCTGCATATCTCACCTCAACTGCCCTCTCGCTCAAGTAGCTGTCGATGACCCGCCTCAAGTTTACAGGACACTTCTCCTCCGCCAGTCCTAATAGCCGGCCCCGCACTGTCGAAGGCGCCCTCGATATCCAGGGAGACTACCATGATTAATTTTTTCTCCTTCAATTTAGCGTCAATATGGTTCATAAGATTTACGAGGCCGTCCTCAGTGCTCCTTTGTGGCATGAATCCAAACTGGCGGGTACTGATTCCGGGTAATAATTATGTGAGACTTGAGGCGGCTCATTAGCATCTTCTCATAGATTTTCCCTAGCACGGGCAAGAGTCCTATCGGCCTGTAAGATTTAGGTGTTGTGTAACTTTTTTTACCTGGCTTTCTTAGCACAACCACTATCGCCTCCTTCCAGGTGAGTTAGGTGCTTAGCACTCCTCCACCTAGGGAGTTAGGTGCTTAGCACTAGGACGTACGTATTCTACGTACATAGTTAATATTAATAGAAATTTTTGTTTTATTATTGCGATTTCTGTTTTTCTTTTTCGATTTTCTTATTGGAGTTTTTAACTCCCACTCCTTTTAGACAGTGACCCCTGAGTTTGTTCTGGCAAATTCTTCTCAGGGTGAGTCTTTAGGAATTGCCGATATCCCCCTCGAGATAGGCCCCCAACTATACTATTATAGTCTCTAGCTAAGCTATTTTAAAATGGCGGACGCAATTATTGCGTTTTTTACGGAAGTCCTCTTAAAGGATCCCGACTTCCAGGCCAGATATGGCCAACGGTTTGCAGCCTTGCAAACCGACCTCTTCTCTGACGCTCTAGTCAGCCCCCCCTCCCCTCTAGATGCCGACAATGGCTCTAGCAACTCTTCCGATGCTAGCGTAACGCATGCACCGTGCGGTAGCCTAGCTGGAAATCTAGATCTAGATCTAAATCTGGACCTCACCCCAGTAAAGGACGACGTCATGGACACGTCCGCCCGCGCCCCCTCCCCCTCTATCTCCGACTCGGAATCGTCCCTGGTCAGCTCCTCCTCGGAGGATGATGATCCGGTAATCGGAGGAAAGAGGAAGAAGAAGGGGAAGGCCTCCAAGCCCTCCAAGCCAACCAGGGCCAAGAAGGCCACTGTCCCCTCCCCCACCCCCTCACCAGTCCCCTCGTCTTCTGGACAGCCCGCTACTGCCGCCTCTGCCTCACAGAGCAGCAGTACCTCTCCCCCCAATCCAGCTGCTTTCCTTCCGAGGAAACTGCGTGTCCCGCCCCCCCTGTATATACAGGAAAAAGCCCGTTAGACCGAGGTGTCCAAGATGTGTGTGGATCGCAAGATTCAATACACAAACGCCCGAGCCTGTGCCAACGGCATCAGCATATATCATTATCCTCCCCCCACCCCATAAGATCGGGTGTCCCTCAAGGCTCTGTGGTAGCCCCCCTAGCTTTTACGCTGTTCACCAGCGATATCCCAAAACCCAAAAAGGCACAGTTAGCGTTATTCGCTGACGACACGACCATCTTCTACACGGGTCGCTCACCCGCACAGATAGGTCTCAATCTCCAAACCTCCACAACGCAGCTGGGCCAATGGTTCCGGAAATGGAGAATTGAGGATTATTAAACATTATTATTATTATTATTAATCCTCGACCAGCACCTCTCCTTTGCCGAGCACATAAGGCAGGCTTGCTCGCGGGCCGCCTTTGCTCAAGGTAGACTCCATCTCCTCCTGAACGGCAAAAGCAAATTGTCACTCAAGTGCAAATTGCGTACCTACACCTCGGTCATCCGACCAAACATGACCTATGCTTGGCCAGTGTTCGCACAGAGACAAATAATATTATGACTGTACCCTCTCAATATATTTATGAGAATCTCATGTATGCAGATAAAAATATTAATCTGTTTAAAAGATACAGTGATATCCATAGCATAAATACTAGGAACAAACACAAATTTATTGTACCTAAAACCAGGCTCAAGAAAAAAATAGGTGGTTCGTTTAGATGCCAATGTATACTCGTACGTTACTATAATAAACTTCCTAGCCAAATTCAAGAACTAAGCATAAATAAATTTAAATCATTTATTAAACGTAAGCTATGCCAGAAAGCTTTTTACACAATTAATGACTTTCTTGAGGACAAAAAGGCGTGGGATTGAGCTGCTTCAATGATATACATGAGCCATTATTTTCATATAAACTACTTACTGATGAAATTTTTTGTATATTTTTTTTTAATATTCGTTTTTGACATGAATACTTATATTATATTTTTTTATTTTTTTTTTGATTGACATTTTATTATTATTATACTTTTTTTTGACTTGAATACTTTGTTAAGTATTATATTTATTTTTATTTTTTGATTGACATATTATTATTACTATTTTATTTGACACGAATATTTACTTTGTAAAGTATTATATTTTAAATTTTTATTGATTACTTAATTATTGTAAATGTGAGGAGTATGTGGGTTATTATTATTATTTTCTCCTCCTTTTTACAGTAATTTTTTTAATGTTGTCTGACAGTTTGAGTACTTTTGCGGCCTACCCAAATGTCTTTTCTTTGGTATTGTTCGTCAAGTCATTGAGCTCCTTAGTGGTTTTTAAGTTGAGCTATTCGACTATTGACAAATGCTTGCACTGACTGGACAGGTCCACTCAAATATGTTTGGTTCTTTCTTCAAAAGACTACTACAGACACTAAGCTGCATGATTCTCATAAAGAATAATGTGAATGTGAGAACTATGTATGTCGTTATATTCATGTAGATTTTATGATTGTCTAGCAGTTTGAGTATTTTTGCGGCCTACTCAAATGTCCTTACTTTGGTATTGTTCGTCGGTTCGTTGAGCTCCTCAAAGTCCTGAGTTGAGCTTCGCGATGACTGACAAATGCTTGCACTGTCTGGACAGGTCCACTCGAATTTGTGTCTTTCTTCAAAAAGCTTATCTCAGACATAAACGTACATGGTTCTCATATGATTTAACCAGTACACATTGTATGGATTTCAACACTTTAAAATAGACTTTGACCTCTGAGTTTGTTTCGGTGTTTCTTCTCAGGGTAGTCAGCTAGGAAACACCGGCCTCGTCTAGCTAAAACCGACAAAAAACATTGACGTGTAAAAGTGTTCCTTGTAACCTATTTACTGAATAAACATCGTTTATCATTTATCACATGCCAAGCCCCGTCACCTCCACAAGATGTCGACATTGCAGCACCGCTTTCTCCGCAAGGTGGTGGATGCCCCCTACTTTGTGAGGAATGAGCAACTGCATGTCGACCTCAAAATCCCCACCTTGCAGCAGTTCATGAAACGTTCCACCCAGCGCTTCTTTGAAACTGCTGCTAAGCATCGTAACCCCCTTATCGCCAACCCCCAAAAAAAAAAAAAAAACAAAAACCCCCTTATCGCATCGGCTACTTGATACGTTCCCTCTCAAATCTCTAGGATTCACCGCCCCCGGCATACCCTTCTAGTCCCAGACGACGCTACCACCCTGCTCCAAGAGAGCCGTAGGGAGACTAGCACCCTCAGAAAACACAACATCAGACCGCTGATTTTCCGGCCCGCCGGCGAGGCCCGTCGCGAAATCTAAGTCATTGTCCTCCCCGAATCTCGCCAGCACGTGCCGCTGTGCCAGTCAAATCCCCTAATATGAAAATGTGATCCAGCCTTCCCTTGCTGCCCCCCCCAGTGACGCCCTAAGCCGAGGCCTGTACCCCGCAGGGGGTGCCCTTAGCGTTGTCACTTAGTTTATAAGAAAATAATAAGTCCTGGTTGGAGGCTTGAATGCATTAAAGCCTACACAGGCAAGCCCGGTTGAGCAGACGACAGCCTCAGAGGCTGACCTGCGAGAAGTCCCACACCAAAAAAAAGAAAAAAAAAAACTAGTTTTTGGTACTTTTGGCTACTACTTTGGATACGAAACATTTTGAGTTCTGTTTTAGCAACATAAAAATAATTTATCCTCTTTGTAACAAAAGTGACGTTGGATTCTTTAATATTTATTTTCTATGCTATGCTAAGATTTTTTATTCAATGAGGGCGCCACTTGGCCTGTAGTAGACCCTTAAATAGATCTGTCAAAGCAAATAACGCTGTACTTAAATAAAAAATACACAAACCAGGAAAATTACGAACACATTTATTATATTACTTTTTATAGTATACTGTTTTTTTAAACATGATACATAGTCATAAATTTTTCTCATTTGAAATATTACATTCTGACACCTTGATTTAAAATTATCCGCACACAAATTATAATGTAGAAATATTAACATCCGAATTACGAGTATCTACTGTTTCAGACAAAAGTATAGCTTCGAAACGAGAAGTATAAGGGTCTTTTTCGCAGAAAAACCTCAACATATCCATACAATTACGGTCGTCCAAGTACCCTCGCGTCCAAATAACGGCACACTGAAATCCTTCCTGAACATTCGGTTGACCTTCAGCCCATGAGTGGTATACATTCTCTAATTTGTCTTCTGAAACAATGTTTTGATTATTTTGTGAAACTTCCAGCTAATGAAAGTTTATTGTATGTGATAATAACGCTAGCTATAAATCAATCTGCCTAGCCTTTTCACAACTATCTTGGGGTCGGCTTCCAGTCTAACCGGATGCAGCTAAATACCAGTATTTTATATGGAGCAACTGCTTATCTGACCTAACGCTAGCTATAAATACTGATTAAAAATGTCGTCATGTCATATTTGAGATAAAGCCTTGTCTGCTCTCCTGCTCGTTGCACCACATAATCTGCGGCCTCCAAGACTAAAATGGGGCTCTAAAAGGCTAAGCTATCTAGGTTGCAAAATATGATGAGACTATGAAGAAGTCCGTCATAACTTTATACAGAATTTATTACACAAGTAGGTAAGTATGAAGTAGCAGACTTTAGCAAGAGATTGAGATAACAAGACAAATTCATAAGTATTCTCAAAACTGATTGTGTAAAAAAAAGGTGCCTCATATAGCAGGGCGATCCACCGTGTGTCGCCTCCTTTTACGAGTAAGAAATGGTTGCAAAGGAGGCGGCGGGAAGAGCGAGGGACAATACAATGTCCCTCCCTATCGGCAATAGATCCATCGGACCCCGGAGGGCGTGGATCGACCTCCGGCCGCCATAGGATATGGCCTGCAGGTAACAGACTTGGGGGATCTGTTACCTCAACAGTCAAAGGCCCGGGACGGCGGCGCCTAGTGTTTTGCGGAATTGTAGGAATTGCGGCCGTACTCGGCCGCAGGTGGTGAAGGGGTGGGTCCGCATGTTTCATGCCGCTGGCCAACGGAGCATGTTGAGATGCGAAAGCACGCCAGCGCCCCAGCCAAAGGTAGCTGCAGATAACCGTGTGGTTTTAGTCAGTAAAAATTGGCAATAATAGGCTCGTTGAGTCGAAGCTCCAAAGTCTTGAGCATAGACGCCGAGTTGCTAGTCTGTTGGTTTTCTATTGGTTACATTTTGGGGAGTGTGCGACGGAATTGCATAATTAGATGCCGCCAAGCCCGTTCCCTCATCACACATGACGTACGGCGAAGTGCCACCGGTACATGCTGAAATCCCATCCACACGCACAAAACGTTTTGAGAACACATTCATTGTGCGTACAGCTAGGGAGTGGAATTCCGTGCCGGAGTCTGTGTTTCCTGATAGCTACAACCTGGGAATCTTTAACTCAAGAGTGAATAGGTTACTTCTAGGCAAGCGTGCTCCATCTTCGACCACATCATCGCGTACCATCAAGTGAGATAGTGGTTAAACGCGTAACTATCAAAATCAAACTGTACAAAAGAAATATACCCTGAATGGTTAGCCAGGTCTGATCCTTATTCCAGTCTCGTAACCCAATGTACGCAGGTTCCCCCCAGTTCTCAGGACCTGTTGGCTTATCCATGTAAGACGTTAAGAAATCTGCCTCCCGTTGATCGTTGACGATGACCAGGTGACCTCCTTCTGCTGAGCATATTTTGTTTGCCATGTACGCCGACCTGGGCTTCTTGTGGAACTTGTAGCAGCTGTCCAAAGCACGGTTTAAGTGATAATCTGTAAATATGACCTCGTCTTATTATTGAAAGCCTGTGAAGCTTTAGTTATTGCGTTAGGTATAAACGGGAACGAAAAGTGGGTGGTAAAATACTGACTGGTCATTTAAAGGAGGCTGCAGTTGAATTTGATGGATGGGACGTTTGATATCTTATATTTAGAATTCGCTAATCAGTATTTATACTAGGTAAGTATATGGTTATCGAGTTTTATAAATAAAGCTGTATTCGTGTCCATTTCAAATTATAGAACATCGTGCTCCAAATACTCACGTTACTTTTGAAAGGAAATAAAACATTAATTCACTTACCATCATCAAAAGTGCCGCATTGATTAAGGACCGTCATATTATTTCTTTTCTTGTAACATATATACGGAAGCAACAATGTGCACGAGGAGATGTACGTCTTACCATTCGTGGACAAAGTAAGACAATCTTGGAGTGTTTTGCCATTGCCATAAGTCCCCATGGTAATTGATAAGTCAGCTAGTGGAACTCCTGAAAATAAAGCGTCAAGTGATGCAGTTTAGAAAGAAAGAAAAAAAATGTTTATTTCGTGGCTCGCACAGATAACAACAAAATACTTTTACGGGTATTACAAGTGAGAATAATAATAATAAATTAAAAATAACGTCATAAAAGATATAGAAAAGACAAAATAAAAACATCATAAAATATTTTATAGGACGTAATTTTTAATTTATTATTATTTCGTTTATTCACTATAAACACATATAAATATTTAAAATTATAATTGATGTGTGTATAAAGTGAATAAACGAAATAATATTAAATTAAAAATGACGTCATAAAAAATATAGAAAACCCCTGTGCGAGGCTAAAAAAGCTCCTATCTAAGCATATGCTGTTATACTTTTTATTATCGTAGCATTTGCACAAAATAAATAACGTAGCGCTGGTATATGATCCCACGGACACACTCAAGGAACACATTCTAAAAAAATATATATTTATATATAAACTAAAAGTGCTAATAAAAAGTAAATAATACTAAAAATACTCTATAGTAAAAAAAACATAGACCAACACCCGACGCTCCAGCAACCTCTGTCAATGTCATTGACTAACGATAGATCGCGCGTGCGTTTTCATTTAAGTTAATTGTATGACTTCGGACAGCCTGTCTTAAATGTCTGGGCTAGGCAAGTAATTTAACGTTATCTATCCAAGTCTTCAGATTTGCCTAGCTGCTTGATTGAATGTGTGAATATCATTCCGGGTGGCAAGTTGAATGGCGCCGTTTAGTAAAAAGGCTAGGATTTTAACTAAACGGCGAGTTAAGTTAGTCAGCTGCGATATTTTAATACGGAACTTGGTTTTCTTAATAAATATTATTAAGTACTTACCTTCAAGAGAAAAGAAGTCTCCTCGAGAAAACGCGTTAACTCCTAAGAAAATAGGACTATCTACTTCTGATAGAAGCATGATGCCTCGCAGAGCCTTGGCGAGTTTCGCATTAATAGGTGATGCTAACACAGCACCTGCAAATTAAGGAATTAGGCTTGGCTTTACATGAGATTTTAGGAAGGATTTACTAAGTTGAAGAAGTTCTAAGGTACAAATTACTACGAGTAATTTCCTGTGAGAAGAACTAGTAAGAGCCACCATTGAGTCTGATGCACCATTAGGAGGGGCCTGTGTGTGGCGAACTTGGGACTGAGATCAAAATAGGCAGCGCGTAGTTGTTCCATGCGCGCCTTAATAGGAGTTTGTGCTATCATCGAATCGGCCTCACTCACAGGGGCCCGGTAGCAATGGCAGGCAGTTACCTGTCGGGGTACGCTTGGATTTAATTGTGTCTCGAGGCCTCCGCCTCATGGTAACGGTATAAGCTGTGGGGTTTTAGTCGGTAGAAGTCCGAAATATCACTCCGTTCTCCCCAGATGGACTATATCCATGAGGAATTCCCCACGTAACAAAAGACACCGCTGTGGCAGCGTTTACCTGCATAGTGGCAGTTGAGGAAGGCTTCCTGCCATGTCGCAGGGACTGCGTGCAGTTTGAGCCAACCATCCACCTCGGGGTTGAAACGGTAGTCAGGTTCACAAACCACGACATCTAATAACAAAACAAAAATCGAGTAAAATTTACTGATATCAAACAATTGTTCAATTAATACATGGTCTTGTTGTAAAAACTTACCCGTTACCAACAGTAATGTTGCACAAACTAGAGACTTCAACATTTTTCCAAATATGTAGTGATGATTAATTTGTCTGTCTAAGCTTATATATGATTCTTTAGTAGGTATCATTATTATCATTGTTTTGAACACAGATGATTGTATTCAATCACATACCTAACTCTTTCAACTGAGTTCAATACAATTTTATAGATAAAGGGTCACAGTTCAATTAGATAATTTTAATCACAAACTATTTCCATCGTAGTGTAAAAATAAGTTTATATTGTATTATTACCTGATTAACTAACAAACTGTGATAGTTATCTAATGGGGATGTTTCCTGGGTACTAAAATAATAATTCTAGTTAGTCCTTATGTATCTAAGATTATCAAAAAAAGCTGGCCTAGTGCGTGCCGCACGTGATGTGGTATTTGTTAGTAAGGAAAATATCACCAAATTTCAAGTTTATATATCAATGGGAAGTTAAAAATATCTTCGGAACAAAATTTGGTGACAGACGACGAATGGACAGACACATAGACCCACACGTAAGTGACAGCAATAGGGTACCGTTTGGACCCTTTGGATACGGAACACTAAAAAAATTGGACACGTACTTTTTACTTAATAATCAATAATGAATTACAAAGCTAAAGCATATCAAAATTCAGGAGTGGGGACTTGTTACGTCACTTTTGAGTAAAAAGTTTTTTTTTTATTGTTGTGCCGAGTGCGAATTAGACATTCATTTTAAAATCCAAGATGGCGAATGCAACTATTGTTTCAAACTGTCTCCACCTTATAGGTTTCCTTGTAATCTATAAGTAAAGAATCACTTTCAGTATTTTTTTCAAAATTTTAGACTCAAAGGGGGGCAATTGTTATTTTTCATCTATTTTCGTAAATAATTTCAAAATATACATATTTAAAAATTATGACTAAAATTATATTCAGGACCCTCACAGTGTGCCCTTTCTTTGATAAGTCGCACGATACAGTTGGAAAAATTTTGATTTTTAATTTTCTGATTTTCACCCCAAAAGTGACCCCCATATTCAAAATTAATTTATTTAAGCTACACGTCCCTATTTGGGTCACAGATATTCATGTGTGTACCAAATTTCAACTCTATCAGTCCAGCAGATTCGGAGCAAATTGGTTGTGACAGACGGATAGACGGACAGACAGACAGACAGACACACGAGTGATCCTATAAGGATTCCGTTTTTCATTCGGACTTTCGGATTCCTAAGAAACAATTTGCGGGGAAAAACCGAAGGGAATCTACTTGAACTTCTTGTGACCCAATCGAAGATAAGCAGCCAAATAACTTTTATAATATCGTTTACGCTAACGCTTATTACAAAATATATGGCAATGACAATACCTTTTTCAAAGGCTCAAGTGGCTGCCAAAAAGTTGGGAATTAGGATTCCGAACTTTTTGAGACGAAGCAAAGGTGAGACAGTACTTCACGCCGGAACAGCTGCTCAAACTTTATCAAGCGCAAGTTCGGTCGTGAATGGAGTACTGCTCTCATCTTTGGGATGGATCTGCCAAACAGAGCGCCAAGAGGATCCTTGGCAATAATAAGCTCGTCGAGTCAAAGCTCCAGTCTTGAGCATCGGCCCCGAGTTGTTAGCCTGTCGGTTTTCTATCAGTTGCATTTTGGGGAGTGTGCGTCGGAATTGCATAGTCTAATTCCGCCAAGCCCGTTCTATCATCGGACCACTAGACGTACGGCGATGCACCACCTGTACATGGTGAACATCCACGCACACGCACAAAACGTTTCGGGAACATTAATTGTGCGTACAACTAAAGAGTGGAATTTCCTGACGGAGTCTGTGTTTCCTGATAGCTACAACCTGGGAGTCTTTAAATCGAGAGTGAATTGGTTACTTCTAGGCAAGCGTGCTCCATCTTCGACCTCGTCATCGACCTTACCATCAGGTGAGATCGTGGTCAAACACGAGCCCAACATTGATAAAAAAAAAACTACCTGTGATAATAAGTCACGAGACAATTCTCTCCGCTGGTAATGTCATTGCCATACATTTTGTACTAAGCGATAACGTACACGATAATAGAAAAGTTATTTGACTAGGGAGGCAGGTCATACAATCTTACGTAAAAATTAAACTATACTGTCCTCTACGGAGTAAAGTATATGTACTAAAGTTTAATTAACATAAAACATTTTACATAAGATGTGAATCCCCTAAACTTGTGTTAATTGTATATCGGGGCCAGTGTCTTCGCTTTTTACATCAATACGGTTTACGGTTTAACTCTTCAAGCGCCGCGCCTCTTATCGCAGTTTGACTTATTTACGACCGGGCTCATAAAAAACAACTTGCTGGGGTTTCTATTGGAGCGAGGCACTTAAAGTAAACTTTTTTGGGTTGTTGAATAAACAGACCTTAGAATAACATGTAAACAATACTTGTAATTCAAGAGTTGAATTTTATTCAAATTCTGTTATCAACGATTTGTCGGGAATAGTGTGTGTGTGTGTGTGGGTAGTTGTTAAAACCATTGTATCAATTTACATGAAATTTTGCATGTTGCACTATGAAGAGACAAGTAATCTAAGAACAGTGTTTTTATTGTAGAGTCCGATATCATATTTTCCTATTATTCGCACTCAAACTTCAAATTACGAAATCAAAACTACATAACGGCTTTTTTAAAATTGCGTTTCTGCGTTTGCGTTGCGTTTTGTGTTGCGTTTTTTTTTCTAACACTATGTAATAACTATCTAAGAATGCATGTGAACCATGCCACAGGATATAAGATCTTTAGTTATTTAATAATAGAGGTTTAAGCCGCGTAATCTGGAACGGCATACGGGCATGCCGTCGGGCGTTCAGGGGTAGGCGCCTTTTAATGGTGTTTAATTGAACATCACGTCTAAACGACTTGTCTTATTTCTTTGAAAGAAATATATGTTACTTAAGACAATTTCCGTCGTAATTTAATCTGAGAATATTTGAAATTATATTTTTATAACATAGTGTAATTAATTTGAAAAGTCACGTCTAACGCGGAAAAAAAAATTGAGAATAACGAAAAAACTATAAAGCGTATTTTTATGAATTATGCACCATTTTAAAGATCATTTAATTATTTATAATGTAGTCTGTGTTTTATTTTAATACCTTTTAAGTGTAATAAATTAATTATGCGTCTAATTTCGGGCAGTGCTCCTTGATGGGCGAGTTCTATTACTGGGTGGACGTACGACGCGTTACGTGAGCTCAGCACAGAACACGCAAGCTAACCACTCAAGGTCATTGGCAGCTAATAGTGCCTTAAGAAAATTAATTTTGCTTTTCGCGCAAATATAATACAATTATTCACTCCTGTGAGGAAAAATATAATGATTAAGATAGGTGACGGTTTCGCTTAGTAAAAAACTAAAATTATTTTCTATAAAAATTAAAAACTTACAGGTCATACATTCATTCATTGAATGGCTTCGTTGTAACTCATCCCTATTCCTAACTCACCCGTTCCATTATATCTCAAAGTCAAAGTCAAAACGTTTATTGCAAACTAAGTGTACAATGTTGGTGTTATAATATGTTGGTACCTATGACTTAGCAGCCTTTTGCAAGCATTGCAATCTACCTACATATAATTATAGCTAGAAGGCGCAAAAATACTGATGGTAAGAAAAGTTTGTACAATAATTAAAACTCTGCTAAAAATCAGTAGGTAAGTGTATAAAATAATTTAACCTATCGCCTAAGAAAAAAGATCATGAGCAAAATTTATACGTGTTAAGTATCTATTCTCTACATCGTAGCACTTTGCCGAAAAACTGTACCCTTGTAGTTTTTTTTTTTTGTGGGGTGGGAAATCATCCAATGACATCTTCCGCTCTGGGTGGAGCGGGAGGGCGTGTCAGACTCTTACTGACTAAAAGCCACCCCTGTTCCTTCCCTGCCCTGAGTGCCCAGGGGCGCGGTAACTCTGTTTCGAGTTTATCCACAACACCCTTGCAGCTAATAGGCATATACAAAAGCGGGCGAGTTGGGACTAGGGATGAGTTGCAACTAAGCCTAATTAATCATGTGGTACTTTAATAGCCAATACAATGTATTATGTTTAATATTATTTTACAATTAAAGTTTAATAATAAAAACCTACGTGTTTGTTGTATTTTAGGAGGTTTGGTTGACTGGTAATGTCTAATGCATTAAGCCCGCCTTTGTTCCTATGTGCATAGTGTCTAAATAAATAAATTAAGAGTACTCATCATTCCACACATTTTACCAATGAAACACATGCCTACACACAATTTTAGTAATAATCATGAAACCCGAATTACAATGTGACCTCTATAATTACTTTAATTACTCAAACGCGTGAAGGAGACCTAACAACATTCGTAGTAAAAATTAAATAAATAAAAAATATCGAAAATATAAATAATGCAGTGATTTTGAAGGTCGTTAAACTAAAGAAAGAGTAGTGAAAGTAAAACTTGTTGCGATTTATCAATATGTAGGTAAAACTTGATGTGTCAAGGGGGCCTGCGGACGGTGAGGAGTGGGTAGCTCGCCATCCGATCAGCACCAGGCCCGAGAGTCGACGGCGCGTAGCTTTCCACGTCCGCCTCAAAGAGTTGTCAGCAAAACATGACGGGGCTGGTCATGGCCGATGCCTGCCCAGGGGTTGTGGATAAATTTGAAACAGAGTTAAGTTCAGAATACACATGCTACCTAGTAGCACAAGAGCACGCTTCTTTCGAGAAAATCCTACGTAGTAGCATACAATAAACATGTGTATACGAAAAGAGCACGCTACTAATCGCAAACTTGGCCTTGGGGGCTCCCCTAGCCAACCGGCCAGCCGCTACTTTTATTGCAGCATATACACCTGGGGTCGGTTGGTTGTTTCTACCCCTTCGCACCAGACCCGTTAGGACCCGGTTTGCACATTAAGACTGGCAACCGGCAAAAATCAAGCTTAGGTCACACTATAGGCACTCACCTCCCAGCTGATCCCGGCTGGGAGGGTTACACATCCCCAGGCCTGTCCACCTGGGGAGATTTTTTTTTATTTTACTGCACTACCTCCAACGTTGTTGGAGCCTATAGTTACACTTTTTATTTCTGCTCATTCATACCAGTTCTCGCTTTTATGCCTCTCGTACTTGTATGCTTCATACTGTTTCTTTCTTTCATTCATCATCTTTCGCACTCGAGGTCGGGGACTGACCATCTATCTTTTCTATTCCTATTTAATTGTTGTCTATCTATCTATCTAGTCTGCTTCTTTCTTTATTACTAATTTGCACATTGCTTAACCAGGGAGGGTGGGTTTGGGATATTTTCTTTTATTTTATTTGCACATTATATTCTATTAATAATCTTATTTTTAACAATCTTATTTATAAACATTTTTCTTTACTTATATTCTTAACAATTTTAACATAAATTCTTTCTTTTTCTATTTGCTTGCTAACTTCTTAACTAAGGAGAACGGGTATGGGATTTCTCCTTTTTTATTTTTTACATCACTTCTTACTTTGTTTCCACATTTTATTTTTCTAATCATCTTATTTTATACTTCTTATTTCGAAACATTTTTCTTTTATTATTCTTAACTATCTTTTCATTTGTTGCATATGTTCACATCTATATACACATTATATATCGTGAACATACTTTTCTTAATCTGACTTATTTCTATTATTTACTATACAAACTATTTTTCTACAGTATTTAAAGAATGTTTCTCTATCTCTGCTCTTAATTATTTCTGGCAGATTTTGTATATTTAACGCTATGTTGAATTTCTGTTTCAGATCGAAACGATCCCTGGAGAACACGGGGCAATGTAGGATTGGGTGCTCAACCGATTCGTCCGCTTCTGGTTCGCATATCCATGATGAACTCTCTTTACACCTGAAGCGATTCAAGTATTAGGAGAATCCACCATGCTCAGTAAACACCTGAGCCAAGACTCGGTCCAGCTTTATTTTGCGGATTATTCTATAAGCTTCTATCGCGCTCGGAAAGAACATTTTTGTTACAGAGGCCGTTTCTCCTATCCTGTACCTTTTGTCTCATTCGCAGAGCGTCTCCTCACGGATCGTACGCTTTGCGAATGAGACAGGGCAACGGTCATATTCGGGCCTAACTTTCGACTTCAAGACCGCATCTTTAGCCAGTTGGTCGGCTCTTTCATTCCCGGCCAATCCCGCATGTGCCTTGATCCAAAATAATGAGACTTCCTTATTCTGGCTCATGCAGTTGGCAATATGCCGTCGCGTCTCGACCGCCAATGGATGGGGTGCGCTCGTGTTGGTGACGGTCTCGAGAGCGGCTCTTGAGTCACTAAAAATGCCAAACGTGTTCTCCCGGTGCTTCGACACGACCGCTGCTCTACATAAGGCCAATAATTCCGCCTGGTAGACGGTACAGTACGGTGAGAGGGCAAATTTGTGGGCCTTTGTCTCTGCCGTACTATCCCATATCGACATTGCCGCTCCAACTTTGCCCCCGATCTTACTAGCATCCGTAAAGATTCTCACAGCAAAATTGTTGTGGTGATTATATTGATCTTCGTCTACCAGGCTGTCAAATTTTAACCTTACCTGCCCTGCGAGATGCGGGGCGTCCATCTTTGATGCCATTCGCTCCACTTCCCTATCGCCTAGCCCTTTCATGGGCGCTCCCTTCTTGGCTTCGTATAGTGAAGCAGCCTCACGTACTCTTAGGTCCAGAGGGAGCGTGCCCGCCAGAAGTAGTGCTGCCTTCAGCGAGACTGTGCGGTACGACTTGCACATTTTTTGTGCAAAGCCCCTTTGCACAACACCTAGCTGCTTTTGCACCCCCAACTTCTTCGCTGCCGGTGTCCATGCGGCCGATGCGTATAGGACTATAGGCTCCACAGCCGCCACGTAAATCGTCCGGATTATCTCGGGGTTCAACCCCCAGCTGTCCCGGGCCGCCTTGACTAGCCGTTTGTAGATGCCTATAGCCCTTCTACAGATGTTCGTGACGTGGGAGTTAAAGGTCAGCTTATTATCGATAGTTAGCCCGAGGATCTTGATTTCATTGGTCATACCAATGTCGACCCCTCCCATGCTCAAGCGCGTTGTGTCATATTTCAGTCGTTTTGTAATTAACATAGTGCAGGTCTTGTGTGGAGCGAATTTTAGTTTGTTACTGACACCCCACGCCTGAACATGTTCGAGGGCGGCATTGGCTTGGCTCTCAATTTCCCGGGCCTCCGTACCGCTAAAAACCAACACCACGTCATCCGCGAAGGCCTGACAGCGATATCCCAGGTGCTCGAGCTGTTTTAGCAACGGATCCAACAGCAGATTCCAAATAATTGGTCCCCCTATCGATCCCTGGACACAACCCTTCTCCGTGCCTCTTCTGTGGCTCGCCCCTGCATATCTCACCTCAACTGCCCTCTCGCTCAAGTTGCTGTCGATGACCCGCCTCAAGTTCACAGGTCACTTCTCCTCCGCCAGTCTAGTCCTAATAGCCGGCCACCACACACTGTCGAAGGCGCCCTCGATATCCAGGGAGACTACCATGATTAATTTTTTCTCCTTCAATTTAGCGTCAATATGGTTCATAAGATTTACGAGGGCGTCCTCAGTGCTCCTTTGTGGCATGAATCCAAACTGGCGGGTACTGATTCCGATTAATATGTGAAACTTGAGGCGGCTCATCAGCATCTTCTCATAGATTTTCCCTAGCACGGGCAAGAGTGGGGTAGGAAACTGCCTGAGAGAATCCCCCTTCCAATAACAAAAGGCCGGTCTGCGACCTGACTTACGTCGTATCTTCCTATACGAGTGTTCAATGCTGTTAGCAAAACTGTCACCATACCCAGTGAGTATTCTGACGCCAAAACAAAAATTAAAAAATGGCTTTTGGACCGGAGTTATGAGGAGACTGAGAGTCTACTTCATTGCCCAAACTAACACCTACACAGCTAAAACTAACACGCTCACTTACACTTCAAACTCTCACTCACACTACACACCTACTCACCTTAAATGTTTCTAGCATTATCTCTGTTAATAAATTTCCTTCCTTCTGTCAACCTGAATCTTTTGTAATTTTGTCTTTTTTATAAACCGCCGCGCAGCGCTAGCAGGTCACGTCAAATCATGAACTATGTATGTGTAATGTTTGGGTCACCAAGGCCCAGGCTGCGCCTAGTTTGGGACCCGCTGATTATTTGTGAAATGGCACTGTTAGATTTAACTATTCTTCTAAATACTTAAATGAAAATAATGTGTAAAGTGTGTATGGTAAATAAAATAAATTATATTAATTATAAATGAATTATATGAATTATAAAATTATACATATATTTAGGTACTTTGGGCAAGTTACGATGGCGACATTTAGAGAGAGCGGAGGGCGCTGTCGGTCAGAGCCAATATGATTGCCCGCAGGTTCATGCATGCTTCTACGGAGGTTAAAAGAAAACTGTTTAGGACTTTCTGTTCGTCTTTTTATACATGTAGTCTGTTGGTACATTATACGCAAAAGTCGTACGGCGCCCTTCGCGTTCAGTATAATAATGCTTTTAGGGTGTTGATGCGATTGCCTCGCTTCTGTAGGGCATCAGGATTGTTTGTGGAAATGCGTATTGATGGCTTTTATGCATTAATGCGTAAAAGATGCGCATCCTGCACAGGGTGCGAGCCAGTTCCAACAGCATCTAGGGCATGATTGATGACAGACTGGAGTGTTGTGTCATTAATCGTTGCTCCAGTATTTCGGCTGGAATGCTGAAGCAATGAATAATTTATTTATTAATTATTTGTTTATGTGTGTATGTCGCTGTTGATGTTGTATGGTCTTACGTCTTACTAACATAAAAGTTACCAACCCAAGTGAGTCTCGTTGTAACTCGAAATAAACGATTAAATAAATAAATAGTCAGCATGGGGCCTAAAATCTAAACAACAAAAAAAAAACTAATAAAAGTGCGCAACTAACGTCAAGTCATCTTCATTAGCCTTTTAATGTCCCCACTGCTAGGGCACAGGCTTCCTCTATGTGAGAGGGTGTGGGCCGTAAACCACCACTCGGGCCCAATGCGGATTGGTGGATGTCACATGTCTTCGAATTTTTGTTTTAAGGACATGCCGGTTTCCATGAAACCCGGCGGACCTGGCGGTTTCCGGTGTCAAGAACATAATTACATATTTATAGGAACTTATCTAACGTTGCGTCCACACCAAAGTTACTTAAAAAAAAACTAAGGTGGAGATAAAATTTCTAAAAAAAAACCGGCCCAAGTGCGAGTCGGACTCGTGCACGAAGGGTTCCGTACCATTATCTATAAAAACGGCAAAAAATCACGTTTGTTGTATGGGAGGATAAAATAAATATTCAAGGGGGCTTAAATATTTATTTTATTTTGTTTTTTAGTATGTGTTGTTGTTCTGTATTTTAGGATAATCTCAATAAAACACAGCAGATTACTTATACTCGTGTAATGGTCGACAACCAACTGATGAGACAAGCCTACCCACATATAAAATAATAAACAGATATACCACAACCCTCCACCACTATTTTAAAAATACTTATTTTTTTTAATACTTATAATTTAACTGTTTCCTAGTTTTTCTCATCGGATACCGGCGGACAATTTGAGGTTCCTGATGTGCTTCATTGCTTGAATGAGTTTGACTTGAATCAGGAGAGCCTCCGTCCACAAACTCATCATCCGAGACCGTTCCAATTTCCTCTTCCCTATCGTCTCCCGCAGGAGACGTGGGGGAGGCAGAAACCGGCGCCGGTGATGTCAAAACCGGTTCAGATACTGAACCAGTGTCACGCTCGTTTGACTGACTGGTCAATTTAAGGGAGCAATCTCCAATTACACTGACATCATCATCCGGTTCAAATGATGAGTTTCCTTTGTACGCCAGTAACTGATCGACATGTTTTCTTACCATATTCATTTTCATCCGGAATATACACAGAATACATTCGTGATCCTAAACATCCATTTATTATGTTTACGTTTTTCAAATATTGTTTTAGAAAAACCTTATCGCCTACTGAGAAAATCACCCTTCTGTTCCCACCAAACTGTTTACATTGGTTCATTTGAGCTTTCATGACAATCGCTTTGGCCTCGGACGACGAGGATGATGTTGATTCTTGTGAAGGTAGTCTTAAAAAATCGAGTCTACACCTCAAAGGGCGTCCAAACATCAATTGCGCGGGAGAAAATCCAGTTGTCAAATGAATACTGTTTCTGTAATCGAACAAAAATTTATTTATAACTTTCACAACTGTTTTTTGTGTTTCATATTTGTTTAAAATAGCTTTTAAACCGTTTTTTATGGTTTTGAAACTGTTTTCTGCCTGCCCATTTGACATAGCATGATACGGCGCACCCATTTTTACAGTAATTTTCAACGTTGTCTGACAGTTTGAGTACTTTTGCGGCCTACCCAAATGTCTTTTCTTTGGTATTGTTCGTCATGTCATTGAGCTCCTTAGTGGTTTTTAAGTTGAGCTATTCGACTATTGACAAATGCTTGCACTGACTGGACAGGTCCACTCAAATATGTTTGGTTCTTTCTTCAAAAGACCACTACAGACACTAAGCTGCATGGTCCTCATATAGAATAATGTGAATGCGAGAAATATGTATGTCGTTATATTCATGTAGATTTTATGATTGTCTGGCAGTTTGAGTATTTTTGCGGCCTACTCAAATGTCCTTACTTTGGTATTGTTCGTCGGTTCGTTGAGCTCCTCAAAGTTCTGCGTTGAGCTTCGCGATGACTGACAAATGATTGCACTGTCTGGACAGGTCCGCTCGAATTCGTGTGTTGCTTTCTTCAAAAGCTCATCCCAGACATAAACGTACATGGTTCTCATATGATTTAACCAGTACACATTGTATGGATTTGAACATTTTAAAAGAGACTTTGACCTCTGAGTTTGTTTCGGTGTTTCTTCTCAGGGTAGTCAGCTAGGAAACACCGGCCTCATCTAGCTTAAACTGACAAAAAACATTGACGTGTAAAAGTGTTCCTTGTAACCTATTTACTGAATAAACATCATTTATCATTTATCATTAAGTGTTGTATTCCGTTTAGCCGACAAAATGTCTCAAATTCATTTGAGCAAAAATTGGCAGCATTGTCAGTAACCAAAGTACGCACTAACCCAAATCTGCTAAACATCTCGCAAAGTTTATTAAATTATGGATTCACCATCCGTTTTTTGCATTGTAAAACATTCCACCCATTTAGAATGTGCGTCCACAGCAATTAAAAACGGTTTTCCCGCCAACATAAACATATCTAAGTGAACGCGTTCCCAAGCGCGCTCTGGGTATGGCCACGGTACTAACGGCACTCTTGGTTGGTTATTCCGGAGTGTGTTACAAACACTACATGAACCTATTTTCTCTTCAATGTGTTTGTCGATGCCAGGCCACCACATACGCATTCTAGCTTCCGTTTTGGTTTTGACTACTCCAAAATGAGAATTGTGCAGCTCATTCAGAAGTCTTTCACGATAACATGAAGGAATCACGATTTTATGACCCCGTAATATACATTCATTCTCCACCGCCAAATCCAACCGACGTAAGTAAAATGGACGTAAATCATGGTTCGTCACTTTAGAAGGCCAACCATTCCTTATATAACCTATCCCCTTTTGCAATATCTCATCGCGGTTGGTTTCATTTCGGATATCGTTCACAGTCAAAGGTAGTTAAACATGTTCACAATAATTAATATACCGTGACTGATCTGTTTTCTTACCTACTTTGAGCTCATTTGATTGAGAAGGCACAGACCGCGATAAAAAATCAGCCACGTTTTCCTCACTCTTTACATATTCGATAGTGAAGTTATATGCCGATAAGAACAAAGCATAACGTTGTAGTCTGTTCGCTGCTAAAACCGGTAGGTACCCCTTTTTCCTTTCCAAAAATCGTCAACAGCGGTTTATGATCCGTTCGCAATACAAATGGCTCCGTACGGCCATATGAATGATTGAATTTCTTTATCCCGAATACAATAGAAGTGGCTTCCTTCTGAATTTGGGCATAATTCAGTTCTGATTTCAACAACGTTCGCGAGGCATAGGCTACTACGCGCTCTGAGCCATTGGGCTGTTTCTGTGCGAGATTCGCGCCCAGGCCGGCTGGGCCGGCGTCGCAAGTCACGACTGTCGGGTGGAGGACAACTCTTTCTTTATTTTATCGAATGCTACTGACTGATTTTTACCCCACTCAAATTCCATTCCTTTTTTCAATAATTTGTTTAGAGGACTGAGTACCGATGATGTATTCGGAACAAAACAGCGATAATAATTCACCATCCTTATGAATGACTTTAATTCATTAACGTTTTTAGGTGGTTCGCACTTAATAATAGCTTCAATTTTACTCTTGGATTTATGAAGCCCGTTCCTATCTATAACATAGCCGAGATACTCCACTGAACTTTTGAACAATTCGCATTTATCGTGATTTACTCTCTAACCCGCGTCTTGCAATCTTTTCATTACGAGGTCCAACCTTTTTAGATGTAACAACCTATTAGGAGCAGTGATTAAAATATCATCTAAATATATACATACACCATCAATGTCGCCCAATAACTATTCCATGGTACGTTGAAATATAAAGGGTGCGTTTGCTAATCCAAATACGAGCCGCGTGTATCTATATAGACCTCTGTGCGTGTTTATACAGCACCATTTCTTTGAGTCATCAAGTTCTAGTTGAAGATAAGCCAATTTCAGATCTAGCTTGCTGAATTCTACCCCACCATGAAGCTTAGCAAATAAATCATTGATTCGAGGAAGTGTGTAATTGTCTAGATATAACGCTTTATTTAACGTTACTGAAAAATCGCCGCAAATTCGGATGTTTCCGTCGGGACGCAACACTGGAACGATCGGTGTAGCGACGTCTGAATGGTCTACTTTTTCTATAATACCTGCTGCCAACAATCTATCCAATTCCTGCTCAATTTTCGATTTTAAAGCTAACGGTACGGACCGAGGCCTAAAAAACTTCAACTGTGCATCTGGTTTTATTTTTAAGCTTACTTTATACTTGTTAAACCTGCCCAACTCATCAGAAAATAATGTTGAATATTTTTTTTATTAACATTTCCCCTGAGTTGTCGCGTACTACATTGTTACAGTTTAAGCTACACAAATGTATACCAAACAACCTCATAAAGTCTTGGCCCAAAAGAGGCAAACGTTTCTGATTTGTTTTAATCACATAAAAAATTATTTGTTTAGTGCGGCCTTCGTCGGCTATAGACAATGACAAACTGCCTAACGGTGCAATTTTTACTCCTGTGTAAAAGTTAAAAATCTCGTCACACGGTTGTAAACGATATTTGCTATTGTTGTCGTTCTCGAACAGCTGTTCATATAATATAATGGCCGGTAAAACGGAGACAGCACTGCCACAATCGATTTCACATAAGATTTCCTTGTTATCTAACTTAATTTTACGAGAGATGGGTTGATCCTTAATTGTGTTTTTTATATTAAATAAATTATAAATACCTTCGTCAACAACATCATCGTCATCCGTTCCCAAGAAATTGCTATCACTTATCTTAGCCTTGCATTTTTTTTTTAGATGACCTTTTTTGTTACACTTCCGACAGGTTTAATTAACAAACCGGCACTTTTCTTTCGAGGGATTTTTGTACCCGCACACTACACAACTCTTAGACACTTGCGAACTATTATCGTTAGATGAAGAACCTGGAGGCTGCGCCTGCGCCGCCTCCGCGGAGCTCGCGCTAGCCGTGCCGGCCGCAACGTTGTCAGCTCGCGCGGCTTGCAAAGCGGTGCGCGCACACCGCACGCTCTGCGCCATCTCCAATGCCTTGTTGAATGTGAGGGTTTCAATACTTTCTGCGAACAATTTCTCTTTTTCCTTGGTATTTTCTAATCCTAAGATGAACTTGTCGCGTAAAGCAGTATCTAACTCGGTCTTAAATCCACAATACTGTGACGACCTTATGTTGGCGACTGAAGACTGGCACGTTGGAAGTTTGGAACATTCTAGAAACTCTTGGAACGCCGATTGAATTTAAGAAGAATAAGGAAGACTTTTGTTTTTCAGTTCACTTCTACTAGCCCGCTTGAAGAGGGCACATGTATTATTTTTATTGTTCAATATAACGTATAAGTGCGCCATTCCTCTTTCCTTTATAACACTACACACATAAGCAGTCACTCTCGTACACCACACTCTCGCGCTGCCAGCGAGTACGACAGCCCCTAGACGCGTACAAAGAATCTCCAGGGACCCTGCACTACGAGAAGGTGCTCCAGGTCACTATAATACTGTGCACTCGCGCCGCCCATTCGGCTAGATCTTCTCCAGGACGTTGTTCCGCCTTGTAAAACTGTACCTTTCAGCGAACGTACTCTTTTTTGCTTGGAAATGGTCGTTCAATTTTTCTAACAGGTTTTTATACTCGACGTTGTCTAAGTTTTCTGGAAAAACCAAATCTCTTGCGACGCGGTAGGTATCTTCCACCAGCGCAGTGAGCAGAAAAGCTCGTCTTCTCATTCCAGACTTATCGGTGTCATCTCCAATGTCGTTCGCCGTGCAGTACTGGATGAAACGACTTCTAAAAATGCTCCACTCTTGTACGCTGTGATCAAATGAGAGGTTGCCGCCAAACGCCATATTAAATGATTTTGAGTGCACTGTGGTCGTTGAAAACACAATCACTAGAGACACTGTCAATAATTACACACGTGAAAAACGATTCGTCGCCAAATGTAATGGTCGACAACTAACTGATGAGACAAGCCTACCCACATATAAAATAATAAACAGGTATACCACAGTTGTTATAGCGGCAACAGAAATACATCATCTGTGAAAATTTCAACTGTCTAATTATAACGGTTCATGAGATACAGCATGGTGACAGACGGACAGATAGACGGACAGCGGAGTCTTAGTAATAGGGTCTCGTTTTACTCTTTAGGTACGGAACCCTGTACTGGGCGTACTGGGCGTAAGACGTCGCGACCGTAGACTCGGGCCTGCGGACGGCGAGCAGTGGGTAGCTCACCGTCCGAACAGCACCAGGCCAGTGAGTCGACGGCGTGTAGTGTTCCACGCGCGCCTCAAAGAGATTAGTGTCAGGCACCGCTGACGGGGCCCATCGTGGCCGGTGCCTGCATGCCTAGGGGTAGCGGATAAATTCTGAAAATGAGTTACCCATTACATCCCTGGGCACTAAGGCAGGGAAGGAACAGGGGTGGGTTTTAGTCAGTAAGAGTCTGACACGCCCTCCCGCTCCACCCAGAGCGGGAGAAGGCAATGGATGATTACCCAACCCCCAGAAAAAAAAAGTACGGAACCCTAAAACACGGTCAAAAAGTAAGTTCAACGGCAGTCGGAAATAGATGTTATGCCGTCACTACACTTCAGCCAATACTGCCGTCATTATTAACCCCCAATAGCATTGTGTTTTTGAGTCTTGTTTCATTTATCTACATATTAAAAATCTTTAGATTAGGAAAACCAAGTATTCTCTTTTGACGTGACTTTTGGATTTTCAAGTAAACTTTTATGTTAATACCAAATTGATGACACATTACATATTTTTTTTAATGGGGACAAGCCCGCATCACTTATTTCTAACCACTGCAACTGCAGAAAGCCAGAATAAACAGTGGTGACCACGAGAAAAATGCTGAGGCAATGAATCTTGACGAGTCCCGGAGGAAACGATTAAACTGTCTTTGGTCGAGCATCGAAATTATTCAGAAAAGAACAACTGAGGCGCAAGTCAAAAAAAGAAAAAAGAAAAACACGCATATCTTTCCATTCCGACTGCCAAAAACCTCTTATCTTACCTTATCAAGCCTTGTTTAACACGCAAAGCATAACTTTTCATATTTGCCGGTAACTAAAAGGGCATACACCTAAAACAGGATCCTGTCCCAAATAACCCACAAGAACTCTAATATCCACTGGTCAGTTTATAACTGAGTTCCGCATAACTCACTGCCGACGAAATGTATACTCAAAAAACGTTCAAATGCGTGACCTTAAAGCTACTGCATGTCTTTTACTTCCTATTAATAGTACAGACACAGTCATGCAGGAATAGTATATAAAGAGAATTGGTAACTCTGATTAATCATTCACAGTTTACTTGTGTAACAAACAATAACTAAAAATGGCAGCTAAGGTTTGTTTTAATTTTTCTTTGTTTAGTTTTTGTGGTAAAAAAAGTTGAGATAGTTTGGATTGGATTGTAATTTTAATGATTACCTGAATACCTTTCAAATAAGTTTAGTAAGGTTATGTGATTTAATTGATATTATTGTTTCAACATACGTGTGATACAAAAGCTTTATTTAGTGAGTTGTAACAAAGTAATACCATGTTATTTACTAACAATGGATATAAACCTCGGAATGAATATAAAGGAACTAACAGAAATAACAATTCTTTATTTACTGTCTCTTACATCACAGAACATAAAGCATGCCAAACTTAGCTTTTCGTATCTTTGTCTTTTTGCATTTGACAGATCTTATTTCGGATTTATTTGTTTCGAGCATTTGGAAAGAATAAATAAGGTTATCTTTTTCAATATGTCATCTATACTCGTACCTATTGTTATATAAAGCTGTGCGATACTCATATGTGTAGTCAAGAATTTTAATAAAGTTATTTATTAAAAAGTGCTGTTACAAATCTTAATCTATCTACAATTATTTGCAAAAATTTTATGACAACATTTTGTCTATTTTCAGTTCGTCGTTGTTGCTCTTCTGGTGGCGGCTGCTCAGGGCAGCGCTATCCACGGCGGTGACTACAGCAGCTTCTCGTACGGCGTGTCCGACCCCCACACCGGTGACGTCAAGAGCCAGCACGAGACCCGCCACGGAGACAGTGTGGTCGGCCAGTACTCGCTGCTCGACTCTGACGGCACAAAGCGCACCGTCGACTACGCCGCTGATGCCCACTCTGGATTCAACGCCGTCGTCCGCAAAGACCCCGTTCTGTACGCTCACGCCGCTCCCGTCGTCGCACACGCTGCCCCCGTCGTCTCCTACTCCGCTCCTCTCGCCCACGGATACGCCGCCGCTCCCCTGGCGCATGGCTACTCCCACGGTGTCACCGCTTACGGTGCTCACGCCGCTCCCCTCGCCTACAGTGCTGGCGTGTACGGTGCTCACGCCTCTCCCCTCGCCTACAGCGCTGGCGTGTACGGTGCCCATACCGCTCCCCTGGCCTACAACGCCGGAGTCTACGGCGCTCATGGTGCCATCGCTTACGGCGCTCATGGCGCTCACGGTCTTTACGGCGCCCACTACTAAATAATGATAAGATAATAATTATTTATACTGAAACCCCAATGAAAGATGCTGTGATCAAATAAAATAGTTCGAAGTACCTTATTTTTTGTTTGATTCCTAAAAAACCTTTATTATTTATTTAGGATCGAAAAACAGGATAAATTTCATGTAATACATGTAACAAATATAAATTAATATTTAGGTATCCCTTCAATTACGGGAGACCACAGCATGCACAGAAAAAAACCAAACATTAGTCGATAGCTAACAATGTTTAAAGGATAAAAACATGAAAATAGTCAATTTATCAAGACATAATAATATACTTGAAACTAAATGAAAAATAATTTACTATAACTGTTACTAAAATAAAAATTTCAAACATTTCATATACTTTCATAGAGATTCGACTCGCAGATGTCTAAGCTTGTAGTTTTAGTTTAGCTGACGTGTACTCAAAATCTTGGCATGGCAGCGTTATGACAGAGGTTAGTTTTAGAACCACGGATGCAAAATAATTCAAAAGTAAACTTGGGGAGCTTTCTAGAGACAAAATCTTTTACCACATCACTGAAAACTTAAAAGGCCATCATGCTCTGAGACCAAAGGGCTAATAGATTAGATATGTATGTATATTCATGCCTTTTAGTTAAGGAAAATAAAGATTTCATTTATTGTTGTTATGGCCATTTGGCTCGAAAAGCGATTTAACCTTTTTGTGTTAATAACTCAAATTAACAACGAGAAGGTCTATCCGTATCCGCAGGTCTAATAACAGAGCAAGTAAAATACCGAAACGAAGTGCAAAAATCTAGCTCACCTTGAATGACCGTGCATTGTGCTAGATAAATAATATTACTATTCGTAAACAAATTCTAGGAAATGTACCGAAATATAGTAACCAGTGTAGTAGGAAATGGGCCTATTGCGCAAATGCTGGTCCTAATCAAAATAACACTTGTAAAGTTACGCTCACTTAAGTAGATGACTTAATCCTGTATAACATTTTATGAAGCACAGTATACTGTACGAGTTTATATCTTATTTCTTAATAGAGATAAAATATGAGTGGCTGAATTCATTAGTGTTAATTGAAATGTTTACTAGCTATGGCTTTATAATTACCAGAAATTGGCGAATTATGAAGTTCTGGAGTAAAATGGCGGTTCTAAAATGTTTTATCTCGACTTTAATATTTTAGTTAGTTTATTTTGCTTTGAGAGGTATTTAAATATAATTCGTATTGGATTTTACTGTTTATTATACTTTTTTCTTTCAAATCAAAACACAGAATTTTAGATGTGTTACCTAGTAACTGCATAAATGCTCATAATTCTTTGTTTACAACACAAACACAATCTAATAAGAACAGTAGGTCAGTTCCCTAGTAGCAAACACATCATTGAATTCCACGCTTTTTGTGAAACACGTACGGATCGTTAATTTAATTATATCATTGTTACACCTTGTCTCCTGAGAGAGTTCGTCTATTTCATAATGAGTCACAGTTACAATCACAACTACCTTTGAGAAAATTTAGTTTTGCTAGTACAATAAATTTAATCTACTCGATGAAAGAAAGAATCGAATTGAACAGTGTGAAATATGTGCTGTCAGAAATTGTTGTGAGTATAATTTGAGTCCGTCAATAAACTCAAATCGAAGTACATCAATCAATCGTATTTGAACAATAAGACAGCTCAATATTGGTATGGGAGCAAAATAAATAAAATACGGTAAAAAAGGTTCATAATTTATTAGTCGTTTTAATCACAGATCATCATCAGTCAGTTGTTCACCAAGCCAAACCAGCTCCGAGACCCTGAGCACCATAAGCGCCATTACCATGTCCAAGAGGGGCTGGGTGAGCGACGGAGTTCGAGTAACTGTGGGCAATACCACCAGCATGAGGGTTAGCAGCTCCATGGGCCAAGGGAGATCCGTAGGCACCGTTCAATCCATGGGCGCCGTATCCGCCGTAGGCACCACCATAGGCTCCACCGTAGACACCGTTGTTTGCTCCAGCGTAAGGTCCAGGGTAGGGACGGGCAGCATTATGGACAATGGAGTGGGAGTAGTGAGAGACTGATGGAGCTCCACGGTTTCCAAGATGACTGGCCAAGGGGTTGCCGTAACCGTTGGCACCAGCGTAGCCGGGGTAAGCTTGGTTACCAGGGTAACGGTTGGCACCGGGATGAGCGAAAGCACCGGGATGGGCATGAGCACCAGAGTGGGCGAAGGCACCAGTATGGCCGAGAGCGCCAGGGTGGGCAAGAGCACCAGCATGGCCAAGAGCACCGGGATGAGCAAGAGCTCCAGGGTGGGCAAGGGCACCATGATGTGTAAGGGCTCCAGGATGAGAAAGGGCTCCAGTATGACCAAGAGCACCAGCATGGCCGTAAGCACCAGGGTGAGCTAAGGCGCCAGGGTGGGCAAGAGCACCAGGGTGAGCTAAGGCGCCAGGGTAGGCAAGAGCACTAGGGTGGCCAACGGCACCAGGGTGGCCAAGGGCACCAGGGTGGCCAAGTGCTCCAGGGTGAGCGTAGGCACCAGGATGAGCTAGGGCACCAGGGTGGGCAAGAGGGCCAGCTCCAGCTGAAGGAGAAAGAGGAGCGGGATGAGCTAGACCGGGAGCAATGGGTCCATGAGCCAACGGTCCTGGGTGGGCTATATGTCCATGTGCGTGAGCAGCTCCTCCTAGTGAAGCATGGGGTCCAGACGGATGAACCCCTACAGCAGGCTCCTTGCGTACAACAGCATTGAATCCAGTGGCAGCATTAGCGGCGTACTCCACAATCCTTTTGGTTCCATCGGATTCCAGGAGTGAGTATTTACCGACGACGCTGTCACCAACGCGTTTCTCGTGCTGATCCTTGACATCACCGGTGTTGGGGTCGGACACGCCGTAGGAGAAGCTTGAATAACCCCCGCTGCCGTAGGCTGTTGCCACCAGCAAGGAGAGTACGATGAACTGCATAAAACACAATTTTAAATTAATAGTCCTGCCAGGATCAAAATGAGGATTTTTTATAGCATCAGGTACGAGTATTTGAATTGTTGGTCGTCGGTTAGAAGACAAAATAATTTGTCATGATAGATACAGAAAAAACTGTGACAGCTCAATAAAACCAGGAGTGCCACAAGGACTAACACTAGGAACACTTAATATCACTGTATTTTAAATTGCTTTTCTTTTAATAAGATTGTTTACCTTAGCTGCCATGATGCTGTGTTCTTCTTCAACTTAGGCTTGTGAATGATTTAACCCTGTCAGCTCCAAATATTTATATTCACACGAAGGCTCCGCATTGTAGTTTTGGGGGTCATAGTTTGAAATCATTGCGCTCACATCTGCTCTTAAATTTCGAAAGATTCTCTTTCAGAGGTTAATTAGGAACTGAAATACCTATTATGTAAATTAATTTTGCACTTAGAATGGTAACATTGGCCTCGTTGATGAGTTAAATACATGTTAAGATGTCGATTCGGTTGTTCTGAATTAAGATAATATCTTTTAATTTTTACGTGTAGGTTTAAATACTACAAGCAGTTTAAATATAGGCGTTTAAATGACAAATGAAGGGACTTATGAACATAAACGAGTTACTCGTATGTACACTTACACCCTGTGAGCTTATGTTTTTGGGGAAGTTCCAACAAAAACTAATATATAGTTTAGTAGTATAATGTAATAGGAGCTAACTGGTTGAAGATAAATTTATGCTCAACTGGCTCTTATGAACCAATACCTACTTTAATAAACGTCGTTCTTATTATAAACTAGCTTATGTCAGCGGCTTCACTCGCTTACAAATTATAGCATATGTATTATTCTAATGTATATGCTATAATATTGTAAACTTTTTATCAAAATCTGTTCAATATTTTTTGCGTGAAAGAGTAACAAACATCCATACATCTTATCCTATCCTACTATCTTTCCTACTCATAATTCTACTTTCTACATACCTAATCTGTACCTATATATAAAATTCAAAGTCCTGAATGACTGATATATCAACGCACAGCCTAAACCGCTGGTCCTAGAGACATGAAATTTGGAAGATGTGTTCTTTGTGTATGTACTCGTAGGTGTATGTGTCCACTAGATAAGGTTTTTTGTAATTCAATCTTTATGGCGGTGAAAAAGGGGTTGAATGTTTATAACGGGAGAAGTAGAAAAGTATTTTTTTATTTGATTAAAAAGAAGTCTGAAGTCTTTAAAAAAATTCAAGAAATTCAAGCATTAGTTGAAAACCAACTTGACTTAACTATAAAGACACTCCGCAGTGACAATGGAACGGAATATCTAAGCAATGAATTGCAAGCTTTTCTGAAGAAATATGGAATTACACATCAGACCTCTGCTAAGTATACACCATAAAAAAATGGTTTGGCAGAGAGGATGAACCGAACACTGCTTGAAAGAGCTCGATGTATGCTTATAAATGCTGAACTACAGAATCAACTACAACTAATTCCACGCGGGCGAGGCCGCCGGCAGAAGCTAGTGATTCTATATATGCGAAAGTTGGGATGGATGTTTGTTATTCAATTACGTCAGAACGTCTGAACGTATCTGGATGAAATGCACAGAGTTTTTTTTTGGCGTGGTGGGAAATCTTCCTATGACATCTCCCGCTCTGTATGGAGCGGGAGGGTGTGTCAGACGCTTACTGACTAAAACCCACCTCTGTTCCTTCTCTGCCTGAGTGTCCAGGGGTGCGGTAACTCATGTTGAGAATTTATCCGCTACCCCTAGGCATGTAGGCACTGGCCACGATGAGCCCCGTCAGTGGAGACTGACAAACATCTCTTTGGGGGGCGCGTGGAACACTACGCGCCGTCGAATCACGGGTCTGGTGCTGATCGGACGGCGAGCTACCCAATGCTCGCCGTCCGCAGGCTCGGATCTACGGTGGCCGGAGATCGTCTCGCGACGTCCTACACCCAGTGCTTCTCCTGCGGTGGTAGCGGCCCGGGCCGTGAGGACCACTCCGTTGAGCTTCCCTCACGCGTTTCGCCTCCGCCTTCGCGAGCATTACTGCTTCGCAGAAGGCGGAGATTGCTTCCCATTCCCTCTCGCTCCGTACCATGGCCTGAACCAGGGCTGGGCACGAGAAGTCGCCGCCACCTATCGCGTCCAGGAAGACACGACGGTGCTCGACCTAAGCGGGGCAGACCTCCACCATATGCTCCATCGTGTCTTCTGGGCGATCCGCGCAGTGGTAACACCCGGGCGTTTCCTTCCGCCTGATCTGATGCAGGAACCTCCGGAAGCAACCGTGTCCGGTGGGGACCTGCGTCAGGCGGAAGGTGAAGACACCGTGACGCCTCTCCAGCCACTCCTCAAAGAGGGGCACTACCGGACCATTATGAATGGTAGCGTTCCCAGCGCTAGAATGCACAGAGATGGATTATAGTCTGAAATAGCACATAGGCTATAATTTATAGTGAGGGAAGTACTAATTTCAAGCGGGCGAAGCCGCTGGCATAACCTAGGAATATTATAAATGCTAACAAGTTTGTGGGGTGAATGTACGGATGTTTAGGGAAGTACTAATTCCTCACAAACTTTCACATTTCTAATATTAGTAGGGTAGGATTTATCAAGCTTAAGAATCTAGTTCTGCTACAAATCCTACCTTTTCGTGGAATATCGGCGTGTTTTTTTTTGTCTTTTTAATTCCTCAGATTACAACCCTAGGAAGGCGTAGTGTTCCACGTGCGCCTCAAAGAGTTGTCAGCTAAACATGACGGGGCCCGTCATGGCCGATGCCTGCCTAGGGGTTGTGGATAAATTCAAAACAGAGTTACCGCTGCCCTGGGCACTCGAGCGAGGAAGCACCAGGGGTGGATTTTAGTCAGTAAGAGTCTGACACGCCCTCCCGTTCCACACAGAGCTGGAGATGTCATTGGATGATTACCAAACCCCAAAAAAAAAAGGAGGGCTAAACTCACGCGCGCCTCAATGAGATGTTTGTTAGCCAACACTGACGGGGCCCATCATGGCCGGTGCCTGCATGCCCAGGGGTAGCGGATAAATTCGTAACAGAGTTACCGCTCCCCTGGGCACTCACTCATACTTTCACTCACTAAAACCAACCCCTGTTACTACAGTTGCTTGTGCCAGGGCCACGGTAACTCTCTTTCGAATTTGGCTTTCAATATTCGACCTAATAATAATCAGTCAAAGTCCATATTAGTATACAAACGTTTCCATTATTTTGCCTTATCAGCATAAGATAGACATAACACCCATCATTATAACGATCAGCTACATAAATCAGCTAAAATTACATCAAAAGAAGATATACATGATATGGTAGGTCAACAATAATTCGCAAATGTTTCCTGCAAAACTGATTGCACATATACTAAAAAATATGAAAATCTCCTATATAAAGGCATGGAACATCTAAACTCATCAGTATTTGTGCAAAACAATACAAAAAAATGTTCTCAAAGGTAATTGAGTAAACTAGAACTACAAAGAACAATTTGGTTGATAATTTAAATAATCTCAAAAACTTGGGAAAATTTTGTGATTTGATTCATAAGTGATTGCACAGTATTGTCTAATTAGTTCAAAATTATCATGTTCTCAGTGCTAGTTGGTACTATTCTCATTCACTTGGTGGCTTTGATTTGGTTCAGTGATTTTGATAAAATTTTGGTATATTTATAGAATGCGTGTGAATTTGGTCAGTAGTGTAGTAATGTCAATGATAGTGTGGTATATTTACGTGTGCTTAAATTGTTTATTTTTTATTTAAATTTAATTCGAGGTTTCCATGGGATTTTTCATTTGATTCATTTTTTTTAAATCAAATGAATTGTAGTGCCATCTTTATTAACTTTGATTTAATTATGTCATTTCGAGATTATTGTTAACAGTAAGTGTGACTTCGTAGGGAAATAATTCTATTATAGCAAGTGACATTATAAAAATTTAGAGTTATTAATAATTCTTGAGAGTTCAATTACTATCGAGCCGGTTGACATTTACGGTTCTATTATCCAGTTGTTTATCATAACGTTTTATTGACTTTTATCTATAGGTAACATTTATTATATAATTTTGAAAATGATTTAAATAAATTATATTACATTTACAGTTTGCGTTTGTGGTGCTGCTGGTAGCTGTCGCCCGCTGTACCGCTTCCGGGGGGTCATCTAGCTTCTCTTACGGAGTATCAGACCCTAACACCGGTGACATCAAGGACCAGCATGAAAAAAGAGTTGGAGATACCGTTGTCGGCGAATACTCTTTGCTTGAAGCCGATGGAACTAAACGTACTGTCAAGTATTCTTCTCATCCCCAAACTGGGTTCAACGCTGTAGTACATAAGGATCCTGCTGTAGGTGTTCACCCACCGTCTCCTGTTGGATACAATGGAGCGGCTTCCTTAGCTCATGGAGGTCTAGGACCTGCTGGTGCTAATCCTCTGGCTTATAGAGGTCAGAACGCATGGAACCCAGCTAGCTCGGCGTATGCTGGCAGTCCTTACGGTGGTGCATATGGTGGATATGGAGCGCACATTGGTGCTGCTAGTGGCTGGTCTCCAGTCAATGCTGCCAATGGTGCCAACGGATGGCCTATCAGTGGCACTAGTGGAATCTACGGAGCTAATGGATGGCCCAGTAATGCTGGTGCTAACGGAATCTACGGTGCTAACGGAATTTCTGGTGCCAACGGATGGCCCAGCAGTGCTGGTGCTAACGGAATCTTTGGTGCCAACGGATGGCCCAGCAACAGTGGTGTAAACGCTTGGCCTGGTAATGCTGCTGCCAATGCTTGGCCCACCAATGTTGGTACCAACGCATGGCCCGGCAACGTTGGCGCCAATGCTTGGCCCAGTACTGCTGGTGCTATGGGATGGCCACAGAATGGCGTCAATGGAGTTTATGGCTCAAATGGCTGGCCTCAAAGCTATGGTGGTTATGGAGCATCCGGCTATGCTGGCTATGGGGCAAGCCCTGTAGCGACTGGTTATGGAGGTAATGCTGTTAGTTACAGCAAAAGTAATTCGGGTTGGTAAATCATTTAACGCCAATGATGAGATCAACACACCGAGCTTTGATTTTGTGAAATTGTTTTCTTTGGTTTTTAATTTTATGTTTTGAATTTAATTTCATGGTGAATGAAACATTGATCTCTTATAACAAAAAATGATCTTATAAATTTTAAATGTATTACTTAATCCTTTAATCACGCAAATATCGAATGCTTGTTAAAATACTTCGAAATAAAAATGTAGTTTAACTATTGTGTTTTAGTTTCAATTATGCTGAACTCCTTTAAAAATCTCGTAAAATTAATAAACAGAGTTTTAAAATTGTTTTTGGAAGTGAAAACTTCTTTGCCGCGTTGAGCTATTTTTGGTAGGGGCAAAACTTATGTATTTGTGTCGTGTTAAACTTTTTTTGGATGGGTCAAATCTTGTGAGTTCGCGTCACTGATAAGCTGTAGTAGCAGTAAGTGAAGTTAAATTGATCACGTGAAAATTTTAAATTGTGTATACTGTAATTGTTTAATATGCATTTTTTTTTCGTGGGTTTTTAAAAATATATAAATATAGCAGAAAGGACCATGTTCTCAAATGATATTCATTATTATTTTAATATAAATACCAATACAATTAATTTTCAAATCAATGGTATTGAAAACCTATTAAGTAATAAACTATGATAGTCTGAATACAACAGAAACAATAAAACCGATCTTAATTACATTAGTAAGATATTACACATTTGAAATGTTACATTTCATCAATGCTAAGTGTTTCCTGGTTGACCAGTTTTGTGATTGAACTTGCAAAAAATAAGTAACAAATTGCCATTACGCCAAAATATCTCACTATTATTTATGTTATCGTATAGAAGACGAAATTGCGATATCATCACTCAACAATAAACCTTATGTCACAATCGGATAGTTCAAAATTGCTACAGCAGAAGTAAGCTTAATATTCCTACCACATAGAACTTAACATTTAATATTAAAATTCTTGCATTTGTTAAAATTTTGATCACACATGCATGCAGGATATGGATTGGTACTATTTCAATGAAGCATGAATATAAATATAGCGGTAAGTAGTTGCCTTAGCACTCATGTTATGGGAAAAATTAAAAAAAGGAAAAATTCTATAACGTACTTAAAACAACCAGAGTCAAAGCCAAACCAAGACTTTAGTGGGCAAGAAAAACAAATCTTAAATTGCAATCAAAATAAAACTGGTACAAGATTACAGAGAACCTTTGAAATATTCAAATGCCACATTAAATCAGAAGAATGATGAATTGAAAAAAATGGCGATATAGACCGACACGTAATGCACAGGATCAACTGAGGATAGAAGAAATGGCGACAGGTCACTGGAACAACTTGCGACCCACAAGTTAAAGGGAAAAATCTATAAGTCCGTGATTAGACTTGTCATACTGTATGGATCAGAATGTCAGGCTGTGAAAAAGATGGATGAAAAGATTGCATGAGGAGAAGATGAGAATGTTGAGATGGATGTGTGGAGTAACGAGAAAAGATAAAGTGAGAAATGAGTACATTAGAGGTAGTGTAAAAGTGGCGTCTGTGACAGAAAAGTTGAAAGGAAGCCGCTTATCTTGGTATGGTCATGTGAAGAGGAGGGATGAAACACATGTAACTAAAAGAGGTGTGAATATAAATGTGGATGAATGCAGAGGGAGAGAGAGGCCAAAGAAAAGATGGATGGATTATGTGAGGAGTAATATGAAAGAAAAGGGAGTTAGTGATAGCGTGACGGCTGACAGGACAGAATGAAAGAAAGAAACGGTCGTGTTGCGCAAGTAACATGGGATAAGGGCAGGATGATGGTTTACGTAAACGATACATGTACCAATCAGTTGTACACCTACCTACGTGGCGAATAACATCCCACTGCATCACTTTGTGAGGAGGTATGTGTCCCAGTAGTAGAAACATAATAGGCTGCTTATACTAAACACTGTGAAACCTTCAGGTCTTCAAGGGTTCTTGTAGAGCCTTGGGAGTTGTGTCACTCGCTAACAGCGAGGGTTGTGTAGCAAGTGCTATACTGAACTTGAGTAGTGTGATAAGGAAAACTCTGGCACAGCACTGGATAGATTATATATTGAGCTAACACAAACAACTGTCCTATGCGGAGGACCCTTTTGGAATCACTACCGATTCTAAACGAAAATCAACTTTACTTTTCATACTTATTCATCATTCGAATAACTCTTCTACTATGGAACAGTCTAGCCGACCAGTGGTGTCGAGTTCACATGTTTCATCAACGTCGCAGTACCTACAACACACACGGTAAATGTATTCTGTGGCCACATTGCTCACAGAACAGATGGTCAATAGGGTCGAAAAGTTCTAGAAGTGGCGACTACAAGAGGTCTCCCACAAGGTGAACCGATGACCTGGTGAGGGTTGCGGGTAGCCGATGGATGCGAGACGCATAGGCCCAGTCGATGTTGCCTATGTCCTATGTATGTAAATCTTAGTATAATTCAAACAAGAAAGTTTATGTTGCATGCAAATATTGTTAACATCGGAGATTGCCTTGAAGTGCGAATGTAGAGCAAACGCATAAAGACAAAGATCTTGTTTCCACGCCATTTATAATACAGTTCAATACCTTTTATTATTTTAAAGATATAGTTGATCAGATTCAGGTGTTTTATGAGGGGAGGGATTTAAGGACGGGTTAATATATCATCCTGTTTCTTGATAATCAAAAATAAAATTTTGCCCAGTTGCGGGGCAAAAAAGACTGAAAACAAAAAGTGATTTACTTTGTTGATAAAAGATTGGGGAGTACAATGAAAAGAAAAACCGACCAATGGCATGTCGGACTTCGCACATTTAAGGTTCCGTACCAAATGAAGGAATTATCAAAGAAAAAATCAGATTTATCAATATAATTTGTTACTAAAATATACGTATTAAACATTATCACCAAATTTCTAGTTCACAGGTCAATAGGAAGATAAAAAAATCTTCAGAACAATATTTTGTGACAGACGACGGACAGACAGACAGACGCACATGTGAGTGACAGCAATAGGGCTTTGTTAGGACCTTTTGGGTACGGAACCCAAAAAAGAACATCTGGAGAAATAAAAAATTTTTCGTTATGCCATAAATTTAATGTGCATAAATAACGGAGTGAGGGCTAAAAAGACATTTTAAGAAAACGGACGAATTGAGAAACTCCGTGTATAATATACACTAAAGGATGATTCACGTTACACCGTGTCGCCACCGAGCCTCGGCCGTGCCCACCGGGCTAATCATTCATGCTACACCGGGCTGTTATCGTGCCGCCACCGGGCACCGGCCGGCCACGGCCGGGGCACGTCCGGGGCACGGCCAAGCATAGATCAGTTCATACCAAAAGTATACTATAGATATTTGACCGTGCAATTGTTTGACCGGCAATTGTTTCCCGGCCGGGGCACGGCCCGGTGGCGACACGGTGTAACGTGAATCATCCTTTATACAGGTTGTAATGGTTATGGATGCTCATATTTTTGATATTGCTTCTGCCCATGGTTATAAATAACTTTCTTCAAGGAAGTCCAACTCGATTCCGAAAAAAAGTTGGTCCTCCTAAAATAATAATTTTGATCTGCTGGTGCTTTTTTTAACGGAACGTTCTTTTTAACCAACGAGTAAAAAAGGAAGAGGTTCTCAATTCGTCCGTTTTTTTTAACGTCTTCTCACTCCGTTATTTATGCACCGATTTTGATTTTTAGTAAGAAGACGTAATTAACAAGGATATTCGTTATCTACCGTGATTTCGTGGTATCCCTAGGGATTTCGTGAAATCCCTGGTTTCCTCATTTCTCTAAGACATAATATATGTATAAGGTGTGAAAAATTAACCCTCTAAACATTAATTAAGGAGTAACTTTTACTATGAGGCCACTTTGAAATCGCATAAAAAGGAAACTGCTGTTTCGTACATTTTGACGAGTTATGGTCCCATAGTAAAAGTTATTCAGTTCGATGGTCTATAGCACTCCATAGAGTTTCGAGGGTTAATTTCTTAACACCACCAATATAACACCAATATAACCTCTCATTTCCTTAACACCTTGTATTACCTATGTGTATAGTACATACCATAAATAGATATAAAATAATGATAATTATGATATACTAAAATTGCATACTTACTTAGCACTTGCACATAGTTGTGACACATGCCTGATCTACGTCTGCTATATTAACATTATCACTACTTCATTTCCGTCTCATTTACTAGAAACATAAAGAAAAATTACGTCAACAAAACGTCATCCTCAAATTAAAACAAAACACGATCCAGGAAGTCAAATTCAGAACGAAAGAGAAATAAAGCTACAACGAGCAAAAGAAAAAAAAAGCGACCAGAAACAAATTACCACAGCCAATGATGCGTGCACTGAGATGCAACCTTTGATGCGCGGACCATTTCTTCGAGACTTCGACCACAGTACAGATTCTCATCAGTGACCTTGCCCTTCCGGATCCGTCGGCGTTACAAAGGCTATTACGCTTGTCGTACGTGTTTAGGGTTCCGTTGAAAGAAATGTTATTACGAAAATCAGCTCCGTCTCCACCTATTTATAATGAATGAAATATAAGAATGAATCCATTAATACTACTGTAATTTTAGACAAAACGTCTCCAGCACAACATTTTGAAATAATAATAAAGGTGGCCTGTTTTGAAAAAAACTTAGGTTAGGCAACAGTCTTCGACAAATTAAGTATAAAATTGTATCTGTAGCCTAATTTAACTTTAAGCTGTAATTTGTGGTTAGATAATAAAAATCTATTCTATTCGATTCTATTGTAGTGTGTAGTGTATGTTTGCATAATTCGACAAAATGTACTAATTTTTTTCGCGATTTAGCGTTGGTTCCTTATTAAAAGATATTTAAAATGCTGAGTAAGAAGTGGTCACAGATGCGTTGGTTACGAGAGGTGTTTGTCTAGCAGTGAACTTTTTTCATCTGAAATGGCAAAAAAATAACTATGGTCATTTGACTATCAGAATATTTTTATTAGATTTACATGCTCTTAATTAAGAAAACATAAATTATTACTTCAATACAAGTCTAACCTTTTAATACGTGGGATACAGTCGTCCCTTAATGTTATTTAAAATTAGAAAAGAGAACCTATCATAACAAGAAAATATTAATTTCCTACCCCAGCATTGATACTTTATCGATTATGAAAGTAGCATCTATTTGTATTACTTTACTGAATTTTGTTAGTAGTGTTTTTTTTTTTTTTTAACTGTGTCACGTTTTTAGACACACAGTAGATAAGTTATTATTCTTTATTGTACACATAAAACATATACATAAAAACAGAATGGGACAGTTAATTACAAAACCCACCCCTGTTCCTTCCCACCCTGAGTGCCCAGGGGCGCGGTAACTCTGTTTCGAATTTATCCACAACCCCTGGGCAGACAAAGGCGAGCTTAACCTAGCATTTAGGTGAAAACTACATAATTGCTTAGGAACATCTTATGTGCACAAAAAAAAACTAATATTGTTGCTTAAATAAACTTAACAAATATGTGTTACATAAACATATTATATACCCATAATATAAAAAGAAGTTCTGAGTAATTATAGTAAGAAAATATAAAACAGTATCAAACATGTAGTTCCGTCCTATTTAAGGCTGCATGAATGGATAATATTTAATGCATGATGAACAAAGTCAAACAGAAAACACGTACGGAACCCACACAGGCCTAAGAAAAATAACTTCACATAATTTTTAAAGATCAACAAGTAATCATAGTCGTCAGCCACGCCCTCGCGTTCGAAGCTCATATAAAAGCTCCCAGCGATCTGAGCATAGCACCAGTCACCGTGTGGAAATCCTCAGTCTATCGCAATGGCAGCTAAGGTGATTATTTTATAATATCTAGTGAAGTGGAAAAGTGTAGATTTATAAAATAAATATTTCAATCAGTGATAGTGATTAGGAATCGAAATACGAGTATTTATCTTTACGCTATTTTCTTGTTCTGGTTTCAGATCACTTGCACAAGTTTAAAAAATTAAAATCATAAAGTTTTTAAAACAAAAAATAATAATGTCTAACATAGCCTATATTGACGCAATACTTGTTTTCCTAAGTCTGTTTTCTTCGTTTATTTGATTTGGCATGCATTAGAATCTTTCATCCCTCCTCTCAGGTCTCTTTTAGACTACTTTTAGTTTTTTTTTTAATTTAAAATTGAAACAAGACTGGTAGCTGTGTTTTTTACTACGTTTAGTGTATAAATATTTCTCCGATTTCACTTCTGGATTAAATGTCCAAAACTAGTTTTTGGGAACATACTTTTTCTAAAGATATTTTATTTTTATTGTTTCAGTTCGTCGTAGTACTCGCCCTCGTGGCCGCAGCTCAATGCTCAGTGGTGCCAGTGGCGCCAGTAGACACGGACTACACACACTTTGCCTACGACGTGGCCGACCCCAACACCGGCGACTACAAGAGTCAGGTGGAGACCCGTGTCGGCGGCGCCGTGTCCGGCCAGTACTCGCTGCTCGACGCCGACGGCACCAAGCGCACCGTCGACTACACCGCCGATGACGTCAACGGTTTCAACGCTGTTGTTCGTAAAGATGCCGCTGTTGTCTCCGCCCCTGTTGTTGCCGCTGCTCCCGCGGTTGTAGCTGCCGCTCCTGCGGTTGTTGCCGCTCGCACTTATGCCGCACCTGCGTACTACGCTGCCCGCGTTGCCGCTCCATCAGCGGTCTACGCTGCGTCTGCTCCCGTGGTTGCCGCGCGTACCGTGTCTGCTCCCGTCGCGTACACCACTGGTGCCCGTTTGGCTTACACCGCTGGTACGCCTGTTGCCTACTCTGCTGGTTATCCCGCTGCCTACACTGCGGGACACCCCGTTGCCTATACCGCTGGTTACGCGACCGGTGCCCGCACTGTAGTCGGACCTTCCGTATACACCGCCCGCACTGTCGCTGCTCCCTCGGTATATTCTCACTCCTACGGGCCCGCCTACTACGGATCTCCTCTGACCTACGCCGCCTACTCCGCTCCTGTCTCGTACTGGTAAACTTCGATAGCCATTTAAGGCTCCTTAGCGATAGACCACGACGTGTTTCATTAATCGACATGTATGTAAATATTGTTACTAGTTTGTATATACCTGTATGTATTACAATAAAACGAGTATTTTTAAACTACTTGTCTGTTTTATTGAATTTAGAATTATATCACGTCTTACCTACATTTTAAAGGACGTGAAGTAAATTTTGAGTACTCATTATCACAATAGCATGACCTTGAATTTTATATAAGTACCTACCTCATTGTTCTGGATAGGCACCAAATCTGAATTTGGGATGGAAGACTAGGACTCGATACACAAGATATAAGAGTAGGTATGGTTTGTCTTTAGGTGTTCTAAGTTACTTTAATTGGGATGCATATGAAAGCTGTGAATTCATAGAGCAAGATAAAATCAAGACCATTTCAAAAAAAGCTGAACCTAAATAAGCACGCTGAACAAGAAAGGGAAACGAACATCAAAAATGGATCAACCTTAACAGCAGAGTATAAATTGCAGCAGAGTATAATTGTAATACCTTCTGTAATTATATGACTCACTGGCAGCCTGTCTAGTTTTCTGATCTGTAAAAGGACTTCCTTTACGAGTTACTTAACTTATAAAGAAAAAACGTATACACGTTGTTTTCGTTACTAGTCTCTCTTTCTACACTTCAACCAGAATATATTAATATAATTTAACCAGGTGGCTGCGACATAAATATTAATCTTTAACTAATTGTTTGAAAGATGTAAGCGCCTGAGCTTGTCTAACTGGCAACGATAACGAGTTTCACAGTGGTAAGGCCTTCTTTTTTGAGTGGTTGCGAAATCATCCAATGACTTCTCAGCTCTCGGTCAGACTTTTACTGACTAAAAACCACCCCTGTTTCTTCAGTTGCCTGAGCGCTAAGGGCCGTGGGAACTCTATGTCGAATTTATCCGCGACCACAGTGGTACGGCCTTTTTGTTGTGGGTGTGGGATATCATCCAATGACTTCTCCCACTCTGGGTGGAGCGGGAGGGTGTGTCAAACTTTTACTAACTAAAACCCACCCCTGATCCTTCGAATTTATCCACGACCCACAGTGGTACGGCCTGGACTGTGAACGATTTGTCGTAAAATTTAGTAGAATGCGAGGGCATAAATAGTCTCAAATTCTAAAGTGTGTCACATGAAGGACCTTAAGGCGCTATTAGCTGTCAATGACCTTGAGTGGTTAGCAAGCGTGTTCTGCGCTGAGCTCACGTAACGCGTCGTATGTCCACCCAGTAATAGGACTCGCCCATCAAGGAGCGCTGTCTGAAATTAGACGCATTATTGATTTATTACTCATAAAACAACAAGTGTTAAACAAAAATACTGAGACTAAATTATAAACAATTAAATGATCTTTAAAATAGTGAAGGTTTCATAAAAATACGCTTAATAGTTTTTGCGTGATTCTCAATTTTTTATCCGCGTTAGACATAACTTAACAAATTTATTACACTATGTTTTAAAAATATAAATTCAAATTTTCTGAGATCAAATTATGACGGAAATAGTTTAGAGTAACATATATTTTTTTCAAAGAAATATGACCAGTCGTTTAGACGTGATGTTCAATTAAAAACCTTTAAAAGTCGTATAATTGCACCTTAAAACATACTTTGAGATTAAAGTAGGTTGTAGGAATAAACAGAACATTGTACTCGTAGATAAAATAAAATATGGGTATTCTGGCGATGGTGGATAGGCAACCATTTGATTTTTATGCGAAGTTCTGAAATATGGTCATATTTGCGCAAACGAAATATGAATCTGATGCAAAAGTAAGAATCACAAAACACAGAGTACTTACTGCTTTTATTCGTACCTATTGCAAACATTTATCAATTTAGAAACACCCGTACTGACACATCGTTAGTCCCTTGTCACCTCATGAGGGGCAGTCTTATCTTGTGTCCTCTTTGACACGGACATCTTTTGTTTCTAGTTTCCGGGAATCGTTTGTGTCTTTTCCACGTTTCTCTAATACAGCTTCAAAGAGATTAAAACGAGTATATTGGTAATTTAGTTTGTAGGAGATGGAAACAAAACTATAATTGAATAATAAAACTTGTCATTGGCCTTATTTTTATGAGAATAAAGAAGCATGTATGTATTAGGTAGCTGTAAGTATTCCAAAGATAATAAGATAAATTAATAATGACTCCTTAAATGAAGACTGGCCTCGGCTATTGCCTTTGCATTAATTTATCCTATATATTGAGTTCGTGTTTCCTGATAGTTACAACCTCAAGTCTTCAAGTCAAGAGTGAAAAGGGTACTTCTACCATCAAGTAAGATAGTTGTCAAGCGCCAGTCTATCAATGATATAAAAATCTTCGAACCTATAAAACCCAACGGTAAAAGCGAAGGCCCGCCCATTATTTTTCGTGCGTCTCGCCCAACCTTAATAGGGGCTCCCTCCACCTTCCGATGGCCCTTCCAACTTAGAAGTTAAACGGGCCGAATCGTGGGGCGCGTGCAGACGTAGCTCCCTTGGCCATCTTATTTTATCGTCCGCAGGCGCTTCTTGATCCCGTACAAATTAGCCACGAGGGTCCAGTGGTAACTCCTCTCCCACAATTGGGCGGTTGACAGCACAAGGTATTAGGCATCTGCATCGCCGGGCAGTCCCTGTGCTACTGCATCTATGCATTGCGCTCCTCGCGCTCCAGCCCGCTCCGGACGGCGTGCCACACGTGCGCGAACTGCCGCAGAATCGCGATGTTCGCCGGTGAACCCACAAGATCAGAGTAGTAGATCGGGCCGGCCTCCGTGCGGCTGATCCCATCCATCATCTTGCATCTTGCTTCTGCATAAAGGGGACAGACCCACAGCGCGTGGTGCAGGTCTTCCTCTTCCAGACCGCAGTAGCATACGCTCACCTCACATAACTTCGTATCATGCAGTCTTTTCCTAAAACATCCATGTCCCGTGTGGATCTGGGAGAGCTGGTAATCAGGCACGACCCAGTTGGACCTGAGTCGGGCCCCCACGTCCGGGAAGAAACGGTACAACTCCCGTCCTTTTTCCTCAGTCGTCCATCTCCTTTTCCAGTCATCCATCGTCTCATTCCAGACCACTTTCCTGCGCCGGGCAAGCTCCCGCCTGCGTAAAATCGGCTCGACCTGCGCCTCGGCCGCGGCCTGGCGCTTCTCATCAAACCGCCCTGCACGGATCACCTCCAGGTCAGCCGGGAGAACACCGCCCAACACTGCCAGCGCAGCCGTACTGGTAGACCTGTACGCCTTCGTAAGCAGTATCAGGCTTAGTTTAGAGTATTCTATTTTATTCTATTCTGTTCTACCCTTTTTTTGTGGGGTGGGAAATCATCCAATGACATCTCCCGCTCTGGGTGGAGCGGGAGAACGTGTCAGACTCTAACTGACTAAAACCCACCCGTGTTCCTTCCCTGCCCTGAGTGCCCAGGGGCGCGGTAACTCTGTTTCGAATTTATCCACAACCCCTGGGCAGGCACCGGCTATGACGGGCCCTGTTATGATTGCTGACAACTCTTTGAGGCGCGCGTGGAACACTACGTGCCGTCGACTCTCGGGCCTGGTGCTGATCGGACGGCGAGCTACCCACTACTCGCCGTCCGCAGACCCGGGTCTTCAGTGGCTGGAGATGCGGCGCTGGAAGCCCCAGGCATCTCCTGCTGCGGCTGCTACTGAGGGCGTGAGGGCGACTCTGTGGTTGAGTCTCCCATCACCCATGCCACCTCCCTCTTCGCGAGCATTACTGTTTCGCAGAAGCAGGAGACTGCTTCCCATTCGCTCTCGCTCCGCCCTTCATTGCGTGCCTAAAAACGATGACTTACTTTTCGGTTAAGTATGTTGAAAAAGGAGTTGTTATTTTACTTCTAGTGTAATCGATTAGCAAACACTTACTCGTAATTTATGCAACAAAACTACAAAATCATTATGCTTTTGATAACTGGGTTTATTTACGAATGGTTTTTTTTTTTAAGTTATACTTCTTTTGGCGCATTATAGAAAAATGAAAAGAGTAAATTTTTACGATGCGCGCGCACACCGTCACAAAAAACCTACAGCCTGAAGTTAGCTATGGTCTGTGGTTCATGAAGAATGATTGTTTTCCTTTTGTAAACTTTGTGAAAGTTTGGTATTTTATCTTGTTACGCCAAAAAAGTATAACTTCTGACATGCGTACATAAGTACACACACACATTTTTTTTTTAATTCTAAAAGCCTACAGCACAGGTAAATTGAAGTCTTATAAATTATAACAAAACGTTTGTCTTCTCCATCAACATCTTAAACAAATTCATTTCAATCATTCATACATGACTCTAACAAGTTATTAAGGCTTAACATAACGTCCGGTATCAATGAACGACATCATAATGTCACCAATAGACTTCCGTCCAACACCCCACGCGTAAAGGTTACACAAACAGCTAAGTATACGATTTTCCTTGCATGTAATTATGTAAAGTTCTCGCGTTGCTATGTCGACGTCAATAATTGTTTTCTTGTGTATTCCATTCTCAATTATTGACAGTGAAGAAGACGCATTCAAAAGTATTTCCTTTAAACCCGACTGTTCTAGAAGGAGAGTTATGTTTCTTGAGACTATGTAAGTAGGTAGGTGTTGTGGCGATTGTAGACACGGCCTAAACTCAGCGCGTGTGCACCGGCCTTCAGCTGGCAGCTCAGAATATTGAAGTGTGGTTCGAATGTAGAAAGCATAGGTTTTACGACAGACTTCAGCGCGCCCGTTCGAAGAGGGCACATATATCTATAAAAATCAACATGCTTTATCATCTTTCTTTTGTAACACTACCCAGTTAAATAATAATACATTTACCCACACGGCACTTCTCGCAGTAAGCAAGCGAGTCCCTAAGCTGCGAAAGTACCCCTAGAGCCCTACAGTAGCGCTGTATGTTTGGATGTTATTTCTTTGAGATGCCCTGTGGCTTATACATGTATTTTATCAAAAGACGTATAAAAAACTCACCAGCATAGCAACAAGGATTACATAGTAAAAGTACACACTAGGTAAGTATACTAAAATCATGTACATTACCTACATGATAATAATCCAGCAGCATTAGTGGTGGTGAAGAGAGGTTTATTCCGGGTGTTGACTCTGTCTTCTGAACTAGGCGAGGCCTGTGTCTCAGAAGATAGCACTCAGCTGACAATTTCTTTATCTATAACCTAAAAACATTGTGTGCTACTGTTTTAATTTATTAATTAAGAATGTAAGTAGTGAATAAGTGTGTGTATGTGTGTGTGATGGTGTGTGTGTGTGTATAGTGTAACAAGACACATCACAAAGCCGTTAACTACACATACTGTATGTCTAACAAAGTAGCTTTGCGCAAAAATTATTGCTAATGACTTTTATTTTTAGGTATGAAAAAAAAACATTTTAGGTATGAAAAAAAAAACATTTTTTATTGCGCGTAATGTAACGCGAACTCAGGCAAGTGGAGTTAAACCCCGCCCCTTCGCTCTAAGCCACGTAGGCACTTGTCAGATATGTTGTATTGTATTTTGTAACTGCAAATGCGTAATTTCGAAAAAAAAATCGAAAATTCAGGTTATTTTTGTGTGGAAAAAAGTTTAGTCATAACACTTGGAATTCATTTTCATAAAAAAGTAAAAAAAAATATAGCGAATTTGACCTTCAATATCTCCTGAACCCGTGGATTCCCAGGTATGGTCTAGTGGCAAAAAAATATCCAAATTATGGGTAGAATATGTGGTTCCGCTTCTGTCTTCTTACACCCGATATAATTATGGTATCATTAACATATGCTAACAATTTTGAAAAAAAAAGAAACTAAAAATAAATGACCACACTTAGCTAATGGATACTCATTAAATAAGTGTTGTCATTTGTTTTATTGTGACATGGTCTTAATGGTTATCAAATTATAGAACTGGATGAGGCAATTTCAGAAATTTAGATCAAATATTATTATTATTTATTTTTAGCCCCTTCTGCAGATAATGGAAACGATTCTCTTGTTCAATAACTAAACTGAAATTAGAGAATCGCTGTCTTTTACTAAAAGGCAGTGCGAGAAAAGGACGGCTATAGTTATGACCTAAGTTAGAGATGTCAAACTAGTTTACGCCTTGCGCTTCACCGTGTTTTTAGTCGACATGTTTTTACGTGTAACCTTAATTTGTATGGAAATATTATTTCAATAATATTTGACAGTTCTAATTCACGCCCCTCTCTTTCTTGTTTTATTAGCGAGAAAAAGATAGCAATATCCTAAATTAAGATCAGTTTGTGCACAACAGAATCGGCACCAATAGATAACTAAAAAGTTCCAAACTAGTTACTTTTCAAGCAATCTGATGCAGGTGGTGGTAAAATCTACGATTAAACTTAAACAAGAAGCACGAACGCGTAAAACTGTCTTCGAACTTCTTTTTCTCTCTTTAACAGTTATAGTTATTTTACAGGATTCCCAAATACAAAAGCTTTATTTATGACAAAATCTTTAGTAAAGTTACTGTTGGAATCCACAGTTAAAGCTACACCTAAATAGGTAGGGTCTACTAGGCTTCGCTTCAGTAATAAAGGAATATCAACGATTGATACAGGCAAATTTACAGTGACAAAATCAGTGTTGTTTTAAATCAATTCATAACTTACACCTTGAAAAATCGCTTCTGCAAGCTCCTACCGAGCTTACTTTACAAAACATAATTGTATCAATGATAAAACTAATTCGCATTGTATTTGCAGAAATTAAAAGTTAGCTAACAATAGCGTGATCTTTGTACTTATAATTTAATCTACCTCACCAAAACTTGTTCTAATTATCACAAGTATGGCGCGTCATCAAAATCCGGCCTATATCACAAGTTCGTCAAGTGACCGCGCGGCGGTAGTGGCTGGATGTGCAGTATATAAGCTCACTCTGGTATATAGTCCGCACTCATTCGATCAGTGATAACTTCAGGATCAGCAATGGCAGCCAAGGTAGGTTATTTTGTGTTTTTTGCGTTCGAAATAACAATGCAAAAAAAAATTTTGTCAATAAACACACATTCAAAATTCCTTTTGATGTTTTGTGATTTTGTAAAACTAGTTGTATATCCCGAATCCAGGATAAAATTAGTATTTTCATTAACCTTTTCATGCTGCCAAGCAAGAGAAACATAACATTCCATCGTAACTTGCAATCTTTTCCTTAAATATTTGCGAAACTATAATATACGTACTCATATTGAAAAATCTCCTTGAGGAAAGCAATGCACTTTTTTTTTAATACTAACAAACTCATTGCTATTACAGTTCGTAGTTCTCGCCGCCCTGGTAGCCATGGCCCACAGCTCAGTGGTGCCAGTGGCGCGAGTAGACAACGACTACAGCAGCTTCTCGTACGACGTGGCCGACCCCAGCACAGGCGACTACAAGAGTCAGGTGGAGACCCGTCTCGGCGGCACCGTGTCCGGCCAGTACTCACTGCTCGAATCTGACGGCACCAAGCGCACCGTCAACTACACCGCCGACGACTTCAACGGGTTCAACGCTGTGGTTCGTAAAGATGCCGCTGTTATCTCCGCCCCTGTTGTTGCCGCTCCCGCGGTTGTGGCTGCTCCCGCGGTCGTAGCTGCCGCTCCTGAGGTGGTTGCCGCCCGCACTATTATCACTCCTTCCGTGTACGCCGCTCATTCGGCTCCCACTTTCTACGCCGCTCACTCTTCTCCCGCTGTCTACGCCGCTCCCTCAGTCTACGTCGCTCCCTCAGTCTACTCCTATGGTGCACCTTCTGTGTACACTGCTCCCGCAGTCTACTCCTATGGCGCACCTTCTGTCTACGCTTACGGTGCTCCCTCAGTGTACTCCGCTCCCCTCGGTTACGCCACTAAGTAGTAAATAATGACGCTTCTAGTCTATGTCGAATGTTGCTCTTGGTTTGTTTTTTTTTTATTGTATATTTTTAAGTAATAAAAATGTGAAAATACCCAATTTAATTTTTATATTTTTTTTTTTTTTTTTATGTTTGATAGGCTCGCGTTTGACCACTATCTCACCTGATGTTAAGCGATGATGCGGTCGAAGATGGAGCACGTATATTTATATATTAATTAATTAATATATAAATTAATATATATAATTGAGGTATATATCACTATATATAGGTATATATCTTTGTTTATATATTAATTAATTTATATATTTATTTTTTATTTTATATATAAATATAGCATATTTCCTGCAACATACCTGAAAAAAAGTCTTACTCTCAAAAAAAAATCTTGATTGAGTTACCTATTACTAGAATTTGGAGCACTATTAATACTCATAATAACTAAACATCGAACAGTAATTATTATGCAAATTAAACTTGCTATTTTGAGTGTTGTAATCGAATTATGATAAATGGCAACTTAGATCTTTTGTGACTCATTACAGCTCATGCTTTACCTTAGTAGGTCGTTCTAAATGGACTATTACAAAAGGTCTTTAGAATAAATTAGAGCTGATAGCTAATAACAGAATGACATTTACTTTGATAAATAGGTACTAGAAGTTATTACTCAGTTACTGTTTTACTCTGAGATACATAACTTCGGCCCTTTGATTGATGTTGTTAACTTTGAGATTAAAACAAAGCTCAGCTGCCGGATATCGAGAAGTTATGACGTCAGCTACAATTATTATGTGCTTATTCAGTGCAAGTGGTATAACAGGTTCAAGTCTGTCGAGTGACTTCTTTGAACTGCTGTGATTGACCGACCTTTACACCAGACGTAGGTACTACGGTGTTACATATTGTGTTAATTCTACTAATATTATAAATGTGAAAGTTTGTGAGGATGTATGTTTGTTACTTGAACAGATTTGATTAAACTTTACAGTAATATTGCTTATACATCAGAGTACTAATTCCAAGCGGGCGAAGCCGTTGGCAGAAGCTAGTGTGTTCATAAAATATAATGATATAACATTACATTATTTAATGTATAATTATATCCGTAATTAAAAACGTTATAATTTAGGACATGTTTTTGATACTACGCAACTTTATATTTATCCAATTGCCCCAGGACGAGGGTACTGTTTTTCGATTGTAGGTATGTTTATTCTAGTCTTTGGAACACTCTGTGTCCTAAATGACTGGATATGATATGGATTTCAACAAATGAGGTAGCATTTGATTTATTCTTGACCACCGAATTGACATAGCCTCTAGAAATATTGAAAAAAATTAAATAAATATCGACCGGCAAGTAGGTACCTAAGTGTTTTCGTATTTTTAACCGACTTCAGAAAAGAAGGTTCTGTTTTCGACTCGTATTTAGGTATGTAAGTATGCATGTTTGTACGTCAACGATTTTCTCAAAACCATAGATACGATTTTTTATGACTTGGTCATATGAGGTATCAAAATGAAGAGCTCAATGAAACGATTCCGAAAACATAACTCACTAAAATAAGATTATTATTATTTTTTAATTTTCAAAAAGCCCTACTGATAAAAAACAGATAAAAAGTTTTTGTATTCGGTTTCAATATGACAGTATTTATATATTGTATTTATTTAAATGACTATTCATGAGCTCTTCATTGGTAAATCAATCAAAACCATTGGTGTAGCCAGTCTAATCACCTTTAATTGAGTAAAGTAAAATATTTTTAGAGCTATCCCTAAGTTACAATGCAACTTTACCCTATCGGGTAAAACATAATCATACCTAGTATTATCGAATGTTTTTACTAGCTATGTCATTCAGTAATGTCCAGTCAAGCTACAAACAGACTACAAACAAAAAGTTATGTAACTTTCTTAAGACTTGGTGACTGTTACTGGTTTATCTAATCGTAATCTCATCTGAAACTCTTAACAGCTCCCATCCAGCTAACTGCAATAAAATTGTTTTAACCACGACATCAAATAAAATAATTTGATTTTCCTACTTATCTAACAATTTGCCTAGCCTCTTATCAATTATATTGGGGTCTGCATCGAGACTAATAAACCGGCCATTCACTAGAACTAAAAATTCGTGATCCAAACAACACCCTGTGACATTTACTTACCCGCACAGGGCCCGCGTGGTTTATTACCCATTCCCTCTCCTACAGAGGAGGCTCGAGTCCCAGCAGTGGGAATATTATAAGGCTGATTATCTTCCACACTAATTGGATGTAGCTAAGTACCAGTATTTAACGGTTAGTGAGCGCCTTTCTGACCTACCTACCTCATCAAGTGTTGCTTAAGGCGCTATTAACTTCCAATGACCTTGAGTGGTTAGCTTGCGTGTTTTGTGCTGAGCATACGTAACGCGTCTTACGTCCACCCAATAATAGGACTTACCCATCAAGGAGCGCTGTCCGAAATTATAATAATATAATAATAATAACAATAGCCTTTATTAACAATCTAAAGAATTACATTACATCTTGATATTGTTTAGTTCTACAAAATGGTTTATGCAGGTGAATGTAAATACTAATCTTCATCATCAGACACCGGTTTCTAGATTGTCTTGCTTGCCAGCATAGGCCTCCCCAAGTGTTCTCCACAACGATCTGTCTCTCGCCTTCCTCGTCCAAGTAGTTCCTGCCACCTTTTTAATATCATCTTCCCATCTACGATACTGTCTACCTTTACTCCTCTTTTTATATCTAGGGCACCATTCCGTCACTTCTTTTGCCCACTTTTCTGTCTTACTTCTTACTAAATGTCCCGACCATTTCCATTTGAGTTGTTTGATTCGGTATTTTATATCAGTAATCCTGGTTTGTTTCCTTATTGTTTTTAGTCGAACTTTGTCTCTTAATTTTATGTTGAGTATACTTCTTTCCATTCTGTGTTGACAAACTTCAAGTGATTTAATATTTTTCTTTGTACAACTCCATGTCTGACATCCGTAGGTCATGCTTGGTAGAATACATGTGTTGTTGTGTGTCGCCTGAAATAAATGGTTTATTATTATTATTTATTATTATATACTCGTATTTTCTTTTTACCTTCGATTGATATAAGCGAGTTTTTCATGACGTCTTTTAGAGCCCAGTATCTCTTCCATCCTATGGTTATCCTATTTTTGACTTCCTTTGTTGTGACGTCTGTGGGAGATATTATTTGGCCAAGATATGTGTATTCGCTTACATATTCCAATTCCGTAACATTGTTGGGTTTAATAGGGATTTTAGTGTAGTTTGTCATCAATTTTATTTTACTGGTGTTCATCGATAAAAAAAAAGCTCCGAAATTATACGTATTATTCATTTATTACACATAAAACCACTCACACTAAATTATAAATAATTAAATGATCTTTAAAATGGTGAAGGTTTCATAAAACAACGCTTTATAGTTTTTGCGTGATTCTTAATTTTTTATCCGCGATAGACATAACTTTACAAAATAATTACACTATGTTATAAAAGTATAATTTCAAATATTCTCAAAACAAATTATGACGAAAATTGTCTAGAGTAACATATATTTTTTTTCAAAGAAATAAGACTAGTCGTTTAGACGTTATGTTTATTAAAAACCATTAAAAGTCGTATAACTGCACCTTAAACTTGAAAATCTTGCGGCTGTTATTACAATTACTACCTAGTTAGTGCCAATCCGAGGGAGGCATAAGAAAGCAGCAGTGACCAATACATACAAATTGAAAAGCAAATCTATTCAAACTACTTGGATTTTGGAGCTTGTTCAAAATACTGATAAGAAGAGCAAGACCAACGTTGTTGAATTCCTATCTTTGCTCAGCGTACCGCTCTCAACAGTTAGACAAACATCTCCAAAAGGACATACCATTACTCTAACTCCTGAGATTTTCGCATTTAGTAAATCAGTGTTCGTGGCTTACTCTACTACTCTATCCGACTACCCTAGACGGAGCGTGTGTCAAAGAAACGTACCTATTACCTCTTGACCAAAATCAAATAGTGATCTCGGATAAAATAATTAGCTTCATAAATTCATGCATAATTTATAACGATATGGTTAATACGAAAATCAGATTCCTATGTTATACGTTTGTCCTAGAAGTCGGTCAATCACAGCAGAACAAGTTGCTCTTTATTTCCTCGTACCTATTACATAATAATTACTGTTACCACCGTTTTCTACACGGAGAGTGCATCTTATTTGTTTTTATATTTTCTGACTTATTTACAGGTACTGCATTTTGTATTTGCATGTGAGTATTCCATGCTAGGAGCTCGAGTTGCTATGAGGAGCTCGTGGCTGAAATAATAACATTCGCACGGGTCGATCCATCAGGTTAAGCTACGCTTGCCGGGGTTGGTCCATGAATGGGTCTCTACCTACCGAGACTCCTCTGTGCTTCGGAAAGCACGTTAAGCCGTTGGTCTCGGCTGACAAACGTGGAACTTTGACAGTCGTTACGGGTCGTCAGAAGCCCGAAAGTTTGGCAACCAGTCTTACCAAGGGGTATCGTATTTCCCAATAATTGGGTTGCGGAGTTCATGCAGTCGCTCTATGTAAAATATATTCAGCTGCATCCAGTTACACTGGAAGCCGACCCCTCGATAGTTGGGCAAAGGCTAGGCAGATTGATTTCTGCTCTCTTTTCTTTTTAAGTAGAACTGCTACAGAAGAACAAAACTACCAAAAATTATATTATAAAACTACCAAAGATTATAAAAAATCGCTAGTCTTCTCCAACAACATCTTAAACAAATCCATTTCAATCATTCATACTTAACTCTATCAGGAGAGCTATCGTAAAGTTACTGTTGTAATCTACAGTTAAAGCTACACCTTAATAGGTAGGGTCCACTTGGTTTCGCTCCAGTAATAAAGAAATATCAACGATTGATACAGGCAAATTGACAGTGACAAAATCAGTGATGTTTCAAATCATTTTATAATTTCCACCCTGAAAAATCCGCTTCTACAAGCTCCTACCGAGCTTACTTTACAAAACAAAATTATATCAACGATAAAACTAATTCGTATTGTATTTACAGTAATTAAAGATTCGTTACCAATAGCGTGATCTTTGCACTTATCATTTCATCTACGTCACCAAAACTTGTTCTACTTACAAGAACGGCACATCATCAAAATCCGGCCTATATCTCAAGTTCGTCAAGTCACCACGCGCCGGTGGTTGTTGTACGAGTAGTATATAAACTCGCTCTAGTATGTCGTCTGCACTCATTCGATCAGCGATAACTTCAGGATCAGCAATGGCAGCCAAAGTTGGTTATTTTGTGTTCTTTGCGTTCGAAATAACAAAAAGAAAATGTTGACAATCAAAACGCGTTCAAATATCCTTTTGATGTTTTGTGCTTTTATTGAACTAGTTTTATACCCCGAATACGGGCAAAATTAGCATTAAAAACTTTCATTAACCTTCTTATGCTGCCAAGCAACAGAAACATAACATTCGATCGTAACTATATATATCTTTTCCTTAAATATTTGCGAATCTATATACCTACTCATATTGCAAAATCTCTTTGAGGAAAGCAATGCACTTTTCTCTGAATACTAACAAACTCATTGTTATTACAGTTCGTAGTTCTCACCGCCCTGGTAGCCATGGCCCACAGCTCAGTGGTGCCAGTGGCGCGAGTAGACAACGACTATAGCAGCTTCTCGTACGACGTGGCCGACCCCAACACCGGCGACTACAAGAGCCAGGTGGAGACCCGTCTCGGCGGCACCGTGTCCGGCCAGTACTCACTGCTCGAATCTGACGGCACCAAGCGCACCGTCGACTACACCGCCGATGACGTCAATGGGTTCAACGCTGTGGTTCGTAAAGATGCCGCTGTTGTCTCCGCCTCTGTTGTTGCCGCTCCCGCGGTTGTGGCTGCTCCCGCGGTTGTAGCTGCCGCTCCTGAGGTGGTTGCCGCCCGCACCGTTATCACTCCTTCCGTATACGCTGCTCACTCCGCTCCCACTTTCTACGCCACTCACTCTTCTCCCGCTGTCTACGCCGCTCCCTCAGTCTACTCCTATGGTGCACCTTCTGTGTACGCCGCTCCCTCAGTCTATTCCTATGGCGCACCTTCTGTCTACGCCTACGGTGCCCCCTCAGTGTACTCCGCTCCCCTCGGTGCATAACCGAGGGGAGCGGAGTACACTGAGGGGCACTAAGTGGTAAATAATGACGTTTCTAGTCTATATCGAATGTTGGTCTTTGTAAATACCGTATATTTTTAAGTAATAAAAATGTGAAACCACCAATTTAATTTTTATATTTCCTGCAACATACGTGAAAAAATATCTAGTTACTCGTATTTTAAAAACAAAAGTTTTCTTGATTGAGTTATTACTTTAATTTGGGGCACTATTAACATTCATAATAACTGAACATCGAACAGTAATTATTGTGCAAATTGAACTTGCTATTTTGAGAGCTGTAATAGAATTATCCACTGGAGCCTGCATACAGGAGCCATAAACATGCGAGGGACGTCCAACGTCCGCAAGGAAGGTTTCCCTATCAAGCGCCCCGCGCCGGTTGCAAATTAAAGCTTCATATCTACTTAACTACTGAAGCTAAACACAAAAAAAAAATACGTGTGTATAGCTGAAACTATAGAGAATCGACTTTCAAATCGGCGACTTAGATCTTTTGTGACTCATCACACGTCATGGTTTACGTTCGTAGGTCGATCCAAATGGACTAATACAAAAGGTCTTTATAATAAATTAGAACTGAGAACTAATAACAGATGGCATTTACTTTGATAAATAGGTACTAAAAGTTATAACTCAGTTACTGTTTTACTCTGAGATACATAACTTCGGCCCTCTGATTGATGTTGTTAACTTTGAGAGTAAAACAAAGCTCAGCTGCCGGATATCGAGAAGTTATGACGACAGCTACAATTATTATGTGCTCATTCAGTGCAAGTAGTATAACAGGTTCGAGTCTGTCGTGTGGATCGTGTGTAGGTACTACGGTGTTCTATATTACTTATTTGTTGTTAATTCTATAAATATTACGTTTATACTAGCTATGTCATTCAGTAATGTCCAGTAAAGCTACAAACAGGCTACAAACAAAAAGTTATGTAACTTTTTTAAGACTTGGTGATTGTTACTGATTTATCTAATCGTAATCTCATCTGAAACTCTTAACAGCTCCCATCCAGCTAACTGCAATAAAATTGTTTTAACAACGACATCAAATAAAATAATTTGATTTTCCTACTTATCTAACAATTTGCCTAGCCTCTTATCAATTATATTGGGGTCTGCATCGAGACTAATAAACCGCCATTCACCAGAACCAAAAATTCGTGATCCAAACAACACCGTGTGACATTTACTTACCCGCACAGGACCCGCGTGGTTTACTACCCATTCCCTCTCCTACAGAGGAGGCTCGAGTCCCAGCAGTGGGAATATTACAAGGCTGATTATCTTCCACACTAATTGGATGTAGCTAAGTACCAGGAGTCTACTCTGAAGTGTGTTTTACGAAGTATTGCCCGAATGTTTGGACATATTTGTATGAGGTGTTAAAGTGAATGTGCTGTACCAAAAATTGTAGCTCTTATCTGAGAGCTTCTTTTACCAAAAACATTCGTAATGCCATTTCGCTACAATTTTAGGTATGACACATTCACTTTAACACTTCACACAAATGTGTCCGAACATTCGGCGGATACTTCGTAAAAACACTTCGGAGTAGACCCCCATTATTTAACGGGGAGTGACCACCTACCTGACATCCACAACCCAGTAACTGGGTACCACGAAACTCCTTTGGAAGACCTGTGTCAGATTTTCCGACTTCTGAAAACAGTAAAAATTTTTAAAGATCTACATTATAAATCAGGCAATCAATGCCTTAGATGTTTTCCACGCACGAGGGAGTCTCGGGATGTAACGGATGGTCTCCCATCCACGAACCGTCCTCGTCAAGTGACCAATGCATACAATTGAAAAGCAAATCTATTATTAATATATAAGAAGAGCAAGAGCAACATTGTGAAATTCCTATCTTTACTCAGCGTGCCGCTCGCAACAGTTAGAAAAATATCTCCCAAAGGACATGCCATTACTCTAGCTCCTGCGATTTTCGTATTTAGTAAATCTATTAGACTACCCCAGATTGAGGGCAATGTTTAAAAAGACACAAGTTACGAGTACCTATTATCTCTTGACCAAAATCAAATAGTGATCTCTGACAAAATAATTAGCTTCATAATTTCATGCATAATTTATAACAATATGGTTAATACGAAAAACAGATTCCTGTGTTGTACGTTTGTCCTAAAAGTCGGTCAATCACAGCAGAACAAGTCGCTCTTTATTTCCTCGTACTTACATGACCACTAATTATATCGAGTGTAAAAAGACAGTTTTCGAAGCCGAAAGCCACATATTCTACCCATTATGTGGATCATTTTTTTCCACCAGACCATACCTGGGAAACCACTGGTTCTGGAGATATTGAAGGTCAAATTCGTTACATTTTTTTTTTACTTTTTTACGAAAATGAATTCTAAGTGATATAACTAAACTTTTTTCCAAACAACCATTACCTTAATTTTCTATTTTTTTTTTCGAAATTTGAAATTACGAATTTGCAGTTACGAAAACGCAATGAATATCAAACGTATCAGACAAGTACCTACGTGGCTTAGAGCTAAGGGGCGGGGTTTAACTTCACTTACCTGTGTTCGCGTTTCATTTCGCGGAATAAAAAATAGTTTTATTTTTCATACCTATATAATAGTCGTTTCCCAGCAATATTTTTAACGCAAAACTACTTTGTTAGACGTACAGTATGAGTAGTTAACGGCTCTGTGATGTGTCTTTTTACACTCTGTATAATAATTACTTTTACCTCTATTCTCTAAACGAGTACAGAGTACATCTTATTGTCTTTATATTTTCTGACTTATATACTACATGTAACAACGCCATTTTGTATTGCATGTGTGTATTCCATGCTTGGAGCTTGAGTTGTAATGAGGAGCTCGTGGCTAAAGTAATAACAGCCGCACGAGTCGATCTATCCGGTTAAGCTACGCTTGTCGAGGCTGGTCCATGGATGGGTGACTATCTTTACATACCGAGACTCCTTCGTATCTCGAAAACTACGTTAAGCCGTTGGTCCCCGCTGACAATCTTTCGTCGTCGGAAGCCCAAAAGTCTGACAACTAGTCTTACCAAGGGGTATCGTATTTTTTTTTAATGTTGATAGGCACGCGTTTGACCACTGTCTCACCTGATGGTAAGCGATGATGTGGTCGAAGATGGAGCACGCTTGCCTAGAAGTAACCTATTCACTCTTGACTTTCCAATAACTGGGTTGCGGAGGTCAGAATATAGGCAGTCGCTCTATGTAAAATATATTGAGCTGCATCCGATAAGACTGGAAGCTGACACCTCGATAGTTGGGAAAAGGCTAGGCAGATTGATTTCTTCTCTCTTTTTTTTTAACTAGAACTACTACAGAAAAATAAAACTACCAGAAGTATGTGGGATTATAACAAAACGCTAGTCTTCTCCAATAAAATCTTAAACCAATCCATTTCAATCATTCATACATAATACTTACAAAAGATATTAAGGCTTATCATAACGTCCGGTATCAATGAACGACATCATAATGTCACCAATAGGCTTCCGTCCAACACCCCACGCGTGAAGGTTATACAAAGAGCTATACGAACTTCCTTGCATGAAATTATGTAAAGATCTCGTGTTGCTATGTCGACGTTAATTGTTTTCGCGTGTACTTATTCAATTTTCGATTATTGATAATAAAGAAGACGCTTTCAAAAGTATTTCCCTTTTAACCGGACTGCTCTAGAAGGAGAGTTTTTCGAAATTAAATAAGTAGGTATGTATGTTTGGATGTCTATTTCTTTGACACGCTCTGTAGCCTAAACGGCTAAATGTATTTTAACAAATGAGGTGTATCATTAGATTGGCCTTCTCAGCCAAAGTGAAATAGGCTTCAATTTTGAAAAAAAAGAAACAAAAAACCAAAAGACCACACTTACCTTTTTTTTTAATGGATACTCATTAGGTAAGTCCAAACTTGAGCATCGATGCCGAGTTGCTAGCCTGTCGGTTTTCTATCGGTGTCGACGGAATCCCATACTTTAATTTCGCCTAGCCCGTTCCATCATCGGACCACAAGACGTACGGCGATGCGTCACCGGTACATGGTGGACATCCCACCTACACACACAAAAGGTTTTGAGAACACATTCATTGTGCGTACAGCTGGGAAGTGAAATTACCTGCTAGAGTCTGTGTTTCCTGATAACTACAAACTGGGAGTCTTTAGGTCAAGAGTGAATAGGTTATTTCTAGGCAAGCGTGCTCCATCTTTGACCACATCATCGCTTACCATCAGGTGAGACAGTGGTCAAACGAGTGCCTAACAAAAGTAAAAAAAAAATGTTTGGTCATTTGTTTTTTGGGACATGGTCTTGGTGGTCATCAAATTATAGGGCTTGATGAGGCAATTTCAGGAATATAAATCACTACAACATTTTATTTTTATTTTTAGCCCCATCTGCATATAATAACTAAAAAGATCCAAACTAGTTACTTTTCAGCAGTTTGATGTAGTTTGTGGTGTGATTGAACTTAAACCAAAAGCACGAAAGCGTAAAACTATCTTCGGAGTTCTTTTTCTCTCTTTAACAGTTATTCTAAACGATTCCCAAACACAGAAGCTTTATTTAAGAAAAATCTTTTATTGACTCCAACAGTAACTTTATACTGTTGGAATCTACAGTTAAAGCTACACCTCAATAGGTAGGATCTACTTGGCTTCGCTCCAGCAATAAAGAAATATCAACGATTGATACAGGCCAATTGACAGTGACGAAATCAGTGTTGTTCAATCAATGAAATCAATTCATAAGTTCCACCTTGAAAATGCCGCTCCTGCAAGCTCCTATAGAGCTTAATATACAAAACATAATTGTATCAATGATAAAACTAATTTGCATTGTATTTGCAGTAATTAAAGATTACTTACCAATATATCACGCTATTTTTTCGCTTTACAACTATAATTTTATCTACTTCACCAAAACTTGTTATATTTACTACAAGTATGGCGCGTCATCAAAATCCGGCCTATATTTCAAGTTCGTCAAGTGACCGCGCGCCGGTGGTGGCTGGACAAGCAGTATATAAGCTCGCTCTGGTATATAGTCCACACTCATTAGATCAGTGATAACTTCAGGATCAGCAATGGCAGCCAAGGTTGGTTATTTTGTGTTTTTTGCGTTCGAAATAACATAGCAAAAAAAATGTTGACAATCAACACGCGTTCAAATATCCTTTTGATGTTTTGTGCTTTTGTTAAATTAGTTGTATACCCCGAATACGGGAAAAATTAGTACTTTCATTAACCTTTTTATGCTGCCGAACAAGAGAAACATAACATTCGATCGTAACTTGCAATCTTTTCCTTAAATTTTGCGAAACTATATACCTACTCATATTGGAAAATCTCCTTGAGGAATGTAATGCACTTTTCTCTGAATACTAACAAACTCATTGCTATTACAGTTCGTAGTTCTCGCCGCCCTGGTAGCCATGGCCCACAGCTCAGTGGTGCCAGTGGCGCGAGTAGACAACGACTACAGCAGCTTCTCGTACGACGTGGCCGACCCCAACACCGGAGACTACAAGAGTCAGGTGGAGACCCGCGTCGGCGGCACCGTGTCCGGCCAATACTCGCTGCTCGAATCTGACGGCACCAAGCGCACCGTCGACTACACCGCCGATGACTTCAACGGGTTCAACGCTGTGGTTCGTAAAGATGCCGCTGTTGTCTCCGCCCCTGTTGTTGCCGCTCCCGCGGTTGTGGCTGCTCCCGCGGTTGTAGCTGCCGCTCCTGAGGTGGTTGCCGCCCGCACCGTTATCACTCCTTCCGTATACGCCGCTCACTCCGCTCCTACTTTCTACGCCGCTCACTCTTCTCCCGCTGTCTACGCTGCTCCATCAGTCTACTCCTATGGAGCTCCTTCTGTGTACGCCGCTCCCTCAGTCTATTCCTATGGCGCACCTTCTGTCTACGCTTACGGTGCCCCCTCAGTGTACTCCGCTCCCCTCGGTTACGCCACTAAGTGGTAAATAATGACGTTTCTAGTCTATATCGAATGTTGCTCTTTGTAAATACTGTATATTTTTAAATAATAAAAATGTGAAACCACCAATTTAATATTTATATTTCCTGCAACATACGTGAAAAAATATCTAGTTATTTTAAAAACAAAAGTTTTCTTGATTGAGTTATTACTTTAATTTGGAGCACTATTAACATTCATAATAACTGAACATCGAACAGTAATTATTGTGCAAATTGAACTTGCTATTTTGAGAGCTGTAATAGAATTATCCACTGGAGCCTGCATACAGGAGCCTTAAACATGCGCGGGACGTCCAACGTCCGCAAGGAAGGTTTCCCTATCAAGCGCCCCGCGCCGGTTGCAAATTAAAGCTTAATATCTACTAAACTACTGAAGCTACACACAAAAAAAAATACGTGTGTATAGCTGAAACTATAGAGAATCGACTTTCAAATCGGTGACTTAGATCTTTTGTGACTCATCACACGTCATGTTCGTAGGTCGTTCCAAATGGACTAATACAAAAGGTCTTTATAATAAATTAGAACTGAGAACTAATAACAGATGTCATTTACTTTGATAAATAGGTACTAAAAGTTATTACTCAGTTACTGTTTTACTCTGAGATACATAACTTCGGCCCTCTGATTGATGTTGCTAACTTTGAGAGTAGAACAAAGCTCAGCTGCCGGAAATCGAGAAGTTATGACGACAGCTACAATTATTATGTGCTCATTCAGTGCAAGTAGTATAACAGGTTCGAGTCTGTCGTGTGGATCGTGTGTAGGTACTACGGTGTTGTATATACTTATTTGTTGTTAATTCTATAAATATTACGTTTATACTAGCTATGTCATTCAGTAATGTCCAGTCAAGCTACAAACAGGCTACAAACAAAAAGTTATGTAACTTTCTTAAGACTTGATGACTGTTACTGGTTTGTCTAATCGTAATCTCATCTAAAACTATCAACTGCTCCCATCCAGCTAACTGCAATAAAATTGTTTTAACCATGACATCAACTAAAATAATTTGATTTACCTACTTATTTAACAATCTGCCCAACCTCTTGTCAATTATATTGGGGTCTGCATCAAGACTAATAAACTGGCATGCACTAGACTCAAAAATTCATGATCCAAACAACAACGTGTAAAATTTACTTACCCGCACAGGGTCCGCGTGGTTCATTACGACCCATTACCTTTCCCAGAGAGGAGGCTGGAGTGCCTGCAGTGGGAATATTAGAAGGCTGATTATCATCACGACTAAATGGATGTAGCTAAGTACCAGGAGTCTACTCCGAAGTGTGTTTTACGAAGTATTGCCCGAATGTTTGGACATATTTGTATGAGGTGTTAAAGTGAATGTGCTGTACCAAAAATTGTAGCTCTTATCTGAGAGCTTCTTTCACCAAAAACATTCGTAATGCCATTTCGCTACAATTTTAGGTATGACACATTCACTTTAACACTTCACACAAATGTGTCCTTTCGGCGGATACTTCGTAAAAACACTTCTGAGTAGACCCCCAGTATTTAACGGGGAGTGACCACCTATCTGGCATCCACAACCCAGTAACTGGGTAACACAAAACTCCTTTGCAAAACCTGTGTCAGGTTTTCTGACTTCTGAAAACCGTAACGATTTTTAAAGATTACATTATAAAATCAATGCCTTAGATGTTTTCCACAGCACGAGGGAGTCTCGGTATGTAACGGATGGTCTCCCATCCACGAACCGTCCTCGTCAAGTGACATGCATATATTTGATAAGCAAATCTATTTTTTATATATAAGAAGAGCAAGACCAACATTGTAGAATTCCTATCTTTACTCAGCAGCGTACCGCTCTCAATAGTTAGACTAATATCTCCCAAAGGACATGCCATTCTGCCCAGGGGTTGAGGATAAATTCTAAACAGTTACCTCGCCCCTGGGCATTCAGGGCAGGGAAGGAACAGGGGTGGGTTTTAGTCAGTAAGAGTCTGACACTCGCTCCCGCTCCATCCTAGAGCGGGAGATGACATTGGATGATTACCCACACCACAAAAAAAAGGACATGCCGTTACACTAGCTGCTGAGATTTTCGCATTTAGTAAATCAGTGTTTGTGGCTTACTTTCTATTCGACTACCCCAGATGAAGGCTAATGTTTAAAAAGATACGTACCTATTATCTCTTGACCAAAATCAAATAGTGATCTCTGATAAAATAATTAGCTTCATAAATTCATGCATAATTTATAGCGATATGGTTAATACGAAAACCAGATTCCTATGTCGTACGTTTGTCCTAGAAGTCGGTCAATCACAGCAGAACAAGTCGCTCTTTATTTCCTCGTACCTACATGACCACTAATTACATAATTAATTACTGTTACCTCCGTTCTCTACACGGAGAGTGCATTTTATTTGTCTTTATATTTTCTGATTTATATACTGGATGTAACTACACCATTTTGTATTGCATGTGTGTATTCCAAGCTGTCCTATCTATACCTTGTTAACATTCTTTAAATCTCTAATTGATTCATCAAACTTTGAGAACACAGGGCTTTAAAAATGGTAGGTATAGTAGTTAGCTGTTATGTGTCTGGGTTTTTGTTTATGTGAGTTTGTATGTTTGTGAACGTACCACAATACAGGAGTAATCCCTAGCGTGGGGCAAGTTTTATTTCAATTAAGTAATTAATAAGTGTAATTATAAGCCACCCTAGAACGTTAAAACAAGCTGGTTGAAAATACCATTAAGATTCTCCTTTAAAAGCTTCTGTCACCACACAGCTGACCACATTTTGTTCGGAATTAAAATAATAAGGAATATTTTTATAATTTAGAAAAATAAGTAAGTGATATTTCCTTATGAAATCAGGGATTGTAAAATTATAACAACAAAATTAGGTAGTTTCACTTTTTACTTAAAATATACATTATATACAAAGAGCACCATTATGATACACAATCATCAATTTTACCACTTAGTGGCATAGGCTAGGGGAGCAGAGTACACGGAGGGAGCACCGTAGGCGTAGACAGAAGGAGCGCCATAGGAGTAGACTGAGGGAGCGGCGTAGAAAGTGGGAGCGGATTGAGCGGCGTAGAAAGTGGGAGTGGAGTGAGCGGCGTAGAAGGCAGGAGCGGCATGAGTGGCGTATACGGAAGGAGCGACAACGGTGCGGGCGGCCACCACCTCAGGAGCGGCAGCTACAACAGCGGGGGCAGCAGCCACAACCGCGGGAGCGGCAACAACTGGGGCGGAGACAACAGCGGCATCTTTACGAACCACAGCGTTGAACCCGTTGACGTCATCGGCGGTGTAGTCGACGGTGCGCTTGGTGCCGTCAGATTCGAGCAGCGAGTATTGACCGGACACGGTGCCGCCGACGCGGGTCTCCACCTGGCTCTTGTAGTCGCCGGTGTTGGGGTCGGCCACGTCGTACGAGAAGCTGCTGTAGTCGTTGTCTACTCGCGCCACTGGCACCACTGAGCTGTGGGCCATGGCTACCAGGGCGGCGAGAACTACGAACTGAAAGAACAAGGAATTTAGTTAAAAAATAGTAAAAAAAACATAAACACTATTTTTAAATAACTTTTTAAACTTTTACAATGATCTTTAAATTAATAACAAAAATATTCCAAAGAAAATGGAGAAGGTCGAAGAGACCTGGCTGAAACTAAAAAATGCTAGGCTGGATTGAATTTACCGAAAATCATCAAAATTTTAAGATCTTTGAGTTTCTAAACACTTTTCAAACGAGAATTCTATTCTGTTGTAAAGATAACCGAATTTTTGATCCACAAAAAAACATCTTGTAGGATAACCTACCTTGGCTGCCATTGCTGATCCTGAGGTTATCACTGATCGAATGAGTGCAGACGACATACGAGAGCGAGCTTATATAGCACTCGTCCAGCCGCCACCGACGCGCGGTCACTTGACGAACTTGAGATATAGGCCGGATTCTGATGACAAACGAGATAGGGTTGCCATATTTGGGAGCTATAAAGAGGTGGGCGAAAGCTGTGCAAAAAAAACAATAGAAGGAAAATAATGAGCTTTATGGACTCGTAAGGTCTAATGTAGGTAATAACTTTTTTGAGTTACTCACGAAAATAGTTCGAGACAAAATTCTTAACAGTGTAGGTTGAAATAATGAATAATTTGTTATAAAAATTAAAGTGGAAATGGGCCAGTCATACCTATTGCAAGAATGGTGGCCCAAAGATAGATGTACAAAAACTGCCAAAGCATGGAATGAACACAAACGGAAAAGGCAGAGAGGTAGACCACTGAAGAGATGGGAAGATGAAATTAAAAGAATTCCAGAAAGCGGCTGGATGACTATAGCAAAAGATAAATGGAAAACACTGGAGGAGCAGTTTACTTGAAAAATTGAGATCTATAAAAAATCAAAATATAATTAGTTAGAATATTATAACCTTGTTAGACAGTAAGATATTAGTGTCTTCTAAGAAATTTAGTTCATATTCAAATTACGTTTAACTCTCAATAGAGCTTTTCCGTTAAAGATCTTCCTGAAAAGTGCTCATATATCAAATAGTACGAGTAGCAATGACGCGGGAATAGTTCTCTCTCTCTTGTTCTCTTCATTCTCAATATGGTTTAAAAATCACCGACGCATCTGCAAAGTCAACAATATTTTTGGCATTTCTGCCAACCCTACTTATCTCACCAGTAGCAATTAATACATACTAAACTATAAATCAGTTTATATATTTATTACCTAATTTTTAATGTTACTAGTTTATTAACGCACAAAAGAGGGAGGTGCTGCTTTACCAAAATCGATTTACAACCACCAAATACGAAATAATCACCTACTTGTTTTCCTTGTGGTTTACAAAAAATGTAATTTAATTATCTGTACTGTCTGTACCAACTAATAGAACAAGTGTTTTAAGTAATATAAGGATAATGTATGACCAGAAAAAAAACTGGATCAATTCTAATTGTTTTTTTACCAATCGACTTTTTATAGAAAAAAAAATCAAAGTCTATGAGAAAAACGTCAAGAAGTCTTACGGACAGTTTTTGAATTGATCATTTTGAATTAGGAACGTGTCAAACTTCAGGAATCTGATATTGTTCCTCTTTACTGATGTAAAGAGGTACACTAGCGGAAGACGATGATGGAATACTAGCTAGTAGTGATCTATCAGCTAGTATTCCATCATCGTTACCATGGCCTTCTTTAAAACCTTTTAATAAACTAAAAACTTTTGTCGCAACATGACTCTCATTTCTTTGTATCACATAGGTAATTAGGTACTCGTATATACCCAGACGCTCGATTTCCACACAACTTCATTTAAAACCTTTCGGACTGCAATCCTCACAACATTTCATGACACTGATGGATGGTATTCTGGTAACATAATAGAAACTGTGTTTCCTCTAACATTACCGTCTTCAAACAAATACACTGGATCTAAATATGTTTTAGTCTGAATATCAAACGAAACCTTTGATACCTAGATCAAAACACATTAAGACTTGTTATTCGACACATTTGTATCTTACAATCTCCCGTCTCGCGATACTTCCTCAGTATTAATTTTCACTAGCTTCCGCATCGAAACATGGTTTCCATCCTTGAGAATAATACTTTATATATTTATCGATGTAAGTGCAAGTCTACAAGAATGCGACCAGTTCATTTCTTTTAACCTTTCGTGTTTACAAAATGTTTTACATAATTTATTTATCTTTTTTTGTATTGTGATCGAGTTTACTCCTCTTTATATGGGAATCGCGGTACGTATTTACGATGATGGTAAAATAAGACGAGGCCTCCTTGGCACTAGTAGAGATTCAAATAATCTTTGTGTCTTAATTTTCAAAGTATCTACGAGTATCAGGAATTGAACCTTGAGAAACAGATCTTAATTAGATATCGATAAATACAAACTTAAAACAGTGGAGGAAAACATCGTGAGGAAACTGGCATGTCATAGCACTAAAAATTTTAGACATATGACATCCACCAAGCCGCATTGGGCCCGCATGGTGGATTACGGCCCACACCCTCTCACAGAAAGAAGGCCTGTGCCCCAGGAGTGGGGACATTAAAAGGCTGATGATGAGAAATACAAACTATTCAATCACTAAGAATTTACAAGTAAATAAAATGTAAATGAAATATGTAGGTACATGCGGCATAAAAAGGGGAGGCGTAGAAGTCATTAGGCATCGAAAAATTGGTCCTCTGACAACGTTGTCGTGTCGTGTCGAACACTGTCAGCATTGCCACGTTGAATGGCAATGCTAATTCTTAGGCCAAAAAAAGGCAAACACTCTGGTCACGTGAAGAGCTGCTTGCTGATGTCACGAAAAACTAGATGAACACTCGGACCCTATGGCCACAGTGTTTTAATCCCAAATAGTTCAAAGAAAACCCCAATAAGATTGTTATATTTGCGCCGTAAATAAATACCTTGAGAATAAATCCACAATCCTCTACTGCGCATTTTGGATCCTCGTAGAAGGCGCTTAGTGTAACGCCTGGGGCTTACATATTTACGACTGATATTTCCGACACTAATATAATTATAATGATGAAGTAAAATACCTAATATAATCTATTAAAACTGGATCAGTTATAAATATTATAATACCTAATAGCCAATAAGTTATAACTTATCACATAGCAGACCAACAGCTACTTTACGAGTTCCTCTAAGCCTGGCGTTTTGCATCACGTATTCATCCATAAATAGCGTATGCTGTAATCTTGTTCATCTGGTCATTACCAAATAAATATTGTAGAGACTGTTTCATCAAAAGCTCTTTAGAGGGTTTAGAACTCGACGGCGCGTAGTGTTCCTCGTGCGCCTCAAAGAGATGTAGTCAGCCACCACTGACAGGGCCCATCGTGGCCGGTGCCTGCATGCCTAGGGGTAGCGGATAAATTCTGAAAATGAGTTACCGCACCCCTGGGCACTCAGGCAAAGAAGAACAAGGGTGGGTTTTAGTCAGTAAGAGTCTGACACGGTCCCGCTCCACCCAGAGCGGGAGAAGTCATTGGATGATTTCCCACCCCACAAAAAAAAAGAGGGTTTAGAACTCATTGCACATTATGAATAAAAAAAAATTAACACTAATTCCAGTTTTAAAATAAATAACATTGTCAGATAGATTGAGAGCGGCTGTGAGGCCGATAGGCACGAGTGAATTTTATAGTTACTGCCTGCCTTGCCTTATCCCAACTATCTTGGGTTCGGCTTCCAGTCTAACCGGATGCAGCTGAATACCAGTATTTTACATGGAGCGATTGCCTATCTGTGCTCCACAACCCAGTTACTGGGTAATACGATACCCTTTGGTAAGACTGGTTGTCAGACTTTCGGGTTTCTGACGACCTCAAACGACTGTCAAAGATCCACGATTGACAGTCAGGAGCAACATCTTAACGTGCTTTCCGAGACACGGAGGAGTCTCGGTATGTAAATATGGTCACCCATCCATGGACCAACCCCGGCAAGCGTAGCTTAACCTGATTGAGCTCCTCTCTCTCAGTGAATTTTATAAAGTTAATTGACAATTTAAGTTAAACAAAATTGCGGGTCAGTGTTTCTTTGCACACACGCCAGAACCTTGAACTGCACACAAGCAGTACACACCCTGAGCTCACGGCCCCAGACTCAACAGTATCTACTCCATCGGTAAAGAAAACGATTCGTCTTGTAATATTGAAACCGGGCATCAAGTAAAGTGGACTCCCACCTTCTCTCATTACTCCCTAGTAATTTCGCAGAGCAGTTGGCGCCATGCCAGGTCAGAACTGACATACAGATGTATTATATGTGTGTAACTTAGTATAATTATGTTCATCATACATGATACTCGTAGATGTGTAAATAATTAAATTGTTTTCAACACGGTCTCAGATAGTTCCGATAGATTCTGGAGTGGTAAACACATATCGGAAGACGGAGCGTCGGAGTACCTTCCACAATGTGGACAGTTGCCGTGATGAGGGCCGCAGGAGTCTGCTCATTGCGAGCACAGCACCGGTCGATGAGGTAACTTTTTATTGAGGCCTGTGTCCGTGTAATGATACGATCCCAGGTAGCGTAGCGGCTTATATCCAGCAGTATATTTATACTGGTTACAGACGGTCTCAAATAAACCTCTTAGTAAGTTTTTAACCGACTATCGAAAAAGGAGGAGGTTCTATGTTCGACTGTATGTATGTTTTTTTTTTTTTTTTTTATGTATGTCCGCGCATTTCCCCGTCAGTTGTGGACCGATTTTCAAAATTCTTTTTTTATCCGAAAGAATATACTCCCGAGGTGGTCCCATATAAATTGTATCGAAATTGCTTTAGCGCTTTTTGAGAAACTGAACAAAAACGAAAAATACGCATATCTTGATAACGTTTTTGTGTTCTCCAAATGTTTAAATTACACGTTCCATGTTATTGGGGTTTTTAGTTCTGGGGTATAACAACTAGACAGCGAAAAATAAAAAACTTTTTTACAAAAAAAAACAACCGACTTCCAAAAAAAAATACACTAAAAATTTAAAATTAACTTTAATTTCGGAAGTCGGTGTCAAATATCGAAGAAATAAACTATAAACACCGACTTCCGAAATTAAAGTTATTTTTAAATTTTTAGTGTATTTTTTTTTTGGAAGTCGGTTGTTATTTTTGTAAAAAAGTTTTTTTTAGTTCAGTTTACAGTTATTCAGATTGAAATTCAAGGACTTATTGAGTTCTCAAAAAACCCCACAACCCGGGTGTGCTCGATAATAATGTCGGAACTTTCCTTAAACATAACATGTTTTTTTATTCACTTTGAATCCTTGGAGCTTTGCATGGCAGATTGCCACTTGGTAGTTGGCATTTACAGACTTTTACTCAAGCTCTTATGCAATGGAACCTTTAAGTATTTTGCCCTTAAACTTAAATATTTCAACAACTGTTACAAATCTAAACAGCACTTATCTTAATTGATCTAAATTGCAAAAAATTGGAAATGTCACTAGTTACTAACTGACATTTAGCGGTATTTAAATAAATATTTAAGTACGTATGGACTTATTTGCATACAATGAGTGTTATCTGAATAAAATATGTAAACGGACAGCCTGTTAGCCGTTATGGGTTATCCGTAAGATAATCTTGGACTTGACCTCGTATTATGGTGCTTTAATACTAGTTTACATGGGCTTGTCCACAGTTTTCGCTGGTTTTACTTAAATGTTTTACTGGCTCGCCTGTTAGTTGTTACTTGTAAACATAATCAGAGCAGTGGTGGCCGAGTGGTAGGTAACAGCCGCGACTTACAAGTTTTAGGTCGTGAGTTCAAACTCAAGCAGGCGCTTTACTTTGTGTAAATTATTTCATTACCACTGCTCTCAAAACGGTGAAGGAAAACATTGTGAGGAAACCGGCATGTCCTAGAAACAAAAAATTCGAAGACATGATATGACATCCACCGTTTCATCCACATTGGGCCCGCGTGGTGAATTAGAACCCTTTTCCTGTCATTCAGTTAGCCGCCCACGTACGGATCTGGTCCGGTAAAGTGTTCTTCTTAGGGCTGATTTCCAGTTTTCGACGTTTAAACTCGCCGCTGTCATAAAGATGAAGAGTATTTTTGTTTGATTGGTTGAATGCGCTAATCTCAAGAACTACATACATACACATTTTTGTGTTCAATAGTCCATTTATCGAGTATGGCTATAACTCAGTATAAATATGGACAGTACGGAAACTACGTACAAACGTTCAAAACGGCACACTCACACAGACGCGCGCATCTACGCTAGCCCTAAGCGATAGTCGCGGTGCGCGCAGTTGCGGCTGCCGTATCGAGACGAGTGGTCGTGTTATCTCCTGAACCACCTACCGTTTTTAAATGCCACGAGCGTATTGCGCAGTGTACTGTTGTATAAACTAGGCTTCTTAAAATCCGGGGCTTTCATTTTTTAAACTCCCTGCTGATCTTGAAAGGTACCTAATAATGATTTAATTATGAAAAATAAAGACGTTTTTTAAAATGTTAATTGTTTTTCATTTACATCACACGCATTTTCAGGTTGAAACGCGGTACGGTGCGCTGCAGCAGGGTTAACTAGCTATCGGCCGATCGCCGCGCATTTTGACTTCACTTTAACACCCTCGAAAACCATGAAAATTTTTCCACGGGCCTTTGTGGGATATCTTAATGTTTTTCAAATTGTGCGGCAACTTTGAAGCATCTTCCATAGAATTTTTTTCCAAACATTAACAGTGACAACCCTAGCTCTCTAATGGAGCGTAGTTAATTATCTCAACAAATAGGCTTAGTTTCCATACTGTCCATATTTATACTGTGGCTGTGGCTATATGACATCACGCTGCGACCAACAGGAGCGGAGCATCAATGAAAACTGTGCCAAAAACGGGAGACCACCTTTTGAGAGCTTCAGTTGCGTGCGCCGCGTAAACGGTTAAAGTTACGCAAACAATATGTATGACGGAATTTTTCTCCTTTTAAAGTTCTAAAAAAAAGTCCGCGCCAGCATATTTCTATATTTTAAGCTTAACTCACTATAATCTTTTTTATAGTAATTGTACCTATGGTAAAATAAGATTACGCTGAGCTTAGTTCAGTAGCAGATCGCCCAGAGGACACGGTGGAGCATACGGTGGAGGTCTGCCCCGCTTGGGCGGAGCACCCCCGTGTCCTCGTGGACGCGATAGGTGGCGGCGACCTCTTATTCTCAGTGTTCCACGCGCGCCTCAAAGAGATGAGTGTCAGCCACCACTGACGGGGCCCATCGTGGCCGGTGCCTGCATGCCTAGGGATACATTCTGAACATGAGTTACCGTACCCCTGGGCACTCAGGCAGGGAAGGAACAGGGGTGGGTTTTAGTCAGTAAGAGTCTGACACGCCCTCCCGCTCCACTCAGAACTGGGAAAGTCATTAGATGATTTCCCACACCACAAAAAAAAAAGAATTATGTCATGTTAATAAACACTAAACTCGGAAGTCTCTGAACCACCCTAGAACCCAAATAGGAAAGTGTAACTCCAACCCCGCAAAGTGGGGTTACCTTGACGGAATGGCAGCAAGGTATGTAACCTAACCCTGTTCCTTCCCTGCCCTGAGTCCCCAGGGGCGCGGTAACTCTGTTTCGAATTTATCCACAACCCCTGGGCATGACATAATTCTTGTGCTGCTCTTTTTAGGATTCCGTCTTTTTGAAGAATTCGGAACCTTTATGCGATCACTTTTATGTACCAATAGGTATGTTACAGAGCAGAGGTATTTCATTCCTGTATTTGAATGCTTCTCTTTTGGTGCTCAGTTATATTAGGTTATCTATATTTCTAAATTAGTCAAATTTTAGTATCTATCTACTATTTTCTGGTAGTTGGCCTGTAGATAATTGATTCACACTGGAACACACTACGTCTAATACAGTGTGGAGGATGAGTACCTAAGGCTTTTTGTATAATTTATCGGTTGGATAATATCAAGGATGCAGCTGCATCTGGATGTGAACGGGCGTCCGGGTGGGCGTATAATCAGCTGATTATTGGCTGTACTGTGAAAATAATTATAGGGAAATGCGGAACGAGTTCTAATTTCTCGTAAACCTCCATTGAAAAGGGAGTGTTGTGTCTGGTCTGGCCAACTGCTCGATGGTTGATTTCAGACTATTGATGTTCCAATCGCGTGAAGATCTTTAATTGCATGATGCAGTATTTTTGTGTTTAGTTCGTTTATGGTGACATAGATGCCGCTACATAATTATCTGAGAATAACTTAACTAAGGATCTAAACTCTAAAATAAACAACACTTCAAAATAATTTTAGCAACATTTTTTTATTAATTTAAGAATTCCACAATGGAACAAATTTTTCATCAATACAGTATCTAGACCTAAGCCAGATTGTAGGATATTGTGTTGTGGGTACTGTATGTTCGTTTAATTAGTTTTTATAATCTATTTTACGCAAATTTATAATTAGTGCACAAATGGACAATTATAATACCTGTATTAGAATCCTAAGCCCGCTTCGTACACTCAGTCTACTTTGGGAAATAGCGGAAAATTATTTTATTTAGGTTACTTACGACGATGCAAACTGTTGCACATTTTGAAAGATCGCTTAGATTAAAGAAGCTATTTCCCAAAGTATACAAATACAATCATTGAACTTATTTGTTTACGATCGGATACGCGAACTGAATGTTAGATCTTGACTTTTAGTTTGACGCCTACAAGTTTTTTGTTAGCAACGATCGATCGTGCGAATTAGTAGATAAGCTGCGCCTTGCTATCACTAGGCGCTACGATTAAGAGTTGTTGTTTACCATTAATTATTTTCAATTCTTGACTAATTTGAATGTTATAAAAACACTCGGTAAAGAAATAGAATCGAAAACCATCAGCGAAGTGAATTTAAAATAATCATTTGTGGTTTCAAAACTTGCAAAAGCTCTCCAAAATTTGAAGCCAGCCCATGTATCCGATCGAAATAAATAATCTCAGAAGAAACATGAAAAGCTGAAGAATAACCCTGTTTAAAGATATTATGTTACAATTATAGGTGAACATAAAAGTAAATTATCGAATGTTTATGATCCCATTAAGCTAAATAACTTCCTGAAAACTGGTTTCATTCCTCATGCAAATCATTTTTTACTGACAGAAAGTAATCTTCAGAAGATATTAATACTTAATCTTACCGTAATGGCCTTTTAAAATATTGTGAACTTTTAAAAGAACTGTTTCATTTATAAATAAATTGGCTTAAAGCGGACATGTGGTGCGATAGTGAGGTCCGAATAATAAATGCTTTGCATGGAAATATGAAGTATTTTTAAGTAACCTTTCATGTATTTTATTTTATTTTTCCAAGGCAACACAATATTGTGTACTTATGGAAATAAGATATAAAAACAAATGATCGGTTAGTGATAGATAAGCCGTTCTTAATTTTTGTTAAAGATTGTTATTCAAAGTTAGGGCAATTCTTCAGCTCATACAAGACCAATTTCCCGAAGCAAACGTAACAGTTAATCACTACGATTACCACATAAATAACAAAATACGCCAAAATGTTTACCACACTAAAAAATTCGCTAGAACTCGGTAAGTTATTACCGTTTTACATTTACGCACAAATTAATTTACTAATTACCAGAAAGAGTCACGCATCCCTCAAACTGTAGTCATTAATTCGTATATGGCCTTTGAGATGGCCTTCTTGAAGAACACGAGACTCGAAACAAACAAGCATCGCATGTGGTCTAACCATTTGCACAAGTTACCCGATGTCGGAGACAGCACTAGTGGTAGGGGATCGTCAAAATTTGCGTAGCGCGTCCTCCCAATCACGAGCATACGAGCCAGACCAAAGATGTTCAAACCACTCCACAATCCCCTACCACAAGAACGCTTTGTCAAATACCATAGATATATTTATACATTATGATTAGTCTATGTACACTCAACCCGCAACGTTCTCCACTACACCAATCGCTACATTACCCTATAATATAGTACAAAAAAATGAAGTCAACTAATAATTTCTAATGTAAAAATCACAAGTAGTGCTATTCTTACTGTTAAAGAATTATATATTCTTCCATATATATAAAAAAGTCGCTTAAAAAAATCACAGACAATCACTTTTCCTTTACAGACATAGACCACCAGACCGACGACCGTTATTTTTTCTTTAAGCATTACATCGCTACGTACAAAAACCTACTAAGTTTTACAACCATCCTGGTTTACAATCGATAAGTCACCGTTTTTTTAACGTTCTATTTTAACCACTTACTAGATGTTGGCTGTTGTATACCCTCGCACTCGAATGATAAATATGCAACTGAATGAATGAAAACATCAAATGATATCCACGTCGCCCTACGTCCAATCACCACATGCGGGCTGCTGTACATCATACATCATTTGTTTTTGTACTTTCCACGAAATAACCTACACTAAATTATTTTTACTGATGCCAAAAAAATACAATTTTGGCAACGTTTACATAAAAAACGGATACCATTTATTTTTTTCCCATTAATTAATTTGTACTGGCAGTAACTCGTTAAGACTTCAGAAATTTGTACTTTAGTTCTTTGCAGACAAGAGTGCTCGTTGCTTTTTTTTATATTTTTTCATTTTTGCATATCAATAAGAGTTATATCTCGTACACTTACACAAAGATGACACCAAGAACATAGTTTTAAGTGACACCGAGACTTACCTCATTTGAACTTAACAAGATGAAGAGGTTAAACACGTAAGTATATTTTTATGAAATACCTATAATGTTTTATATACAGTCATGAACGACTATAATCATTTTATTTTGAAACATCGAAATTATCCTGAATGTACAATGATAATATATTTAGAGCCAGTATTTATCATGAAAAGTGAAGTAAATGGAATATAATTACTCAATGATCAAACTCATTTCCTCGTACATACCATCGCGTCAGTTTTCACCCACCTTCCGTACAGTCTGAGAAGTTGTGATTTTATACTAGTGAGGGAGTGAGCATAATTTTACAACTTACATAATATATAATGCGAAAGAACATTAATTTTTTTTTCATTATCAAATTCGTAAAGATCCCGAGGTTACTCTCGTGATCAATTCAGTAATAGTGCACCCTTAAAATATAAAAACATCCAATGATTACTTAAATATTTCCTGTCCAGTTAAGTGCAACTATTTTATGAATAATAGGTACTTAAATGTCAATTCCTTAAATACCACACTTAAATGTATTATAATAAACATTAAACACGATGGACGGGTGTAACTTGTCGAAGTAAAATAAATAGGAAATAAAAATATATAAAAGGAATTAAGAAAAAATAATAAAAACAAAAAATAATAATTTTGTTACATTTTTTTAATTCGCAGAAACCTAACAAACAATAATTTCTCCATTTTTTCTTTCGTCTCCTTAAAACATAGTAACATCTATGAAACACAAAAAAAGTAACTGGGAAAAATTAATAATAATAAAATTACGAATAAAAATTTATACTCCGGAGAGTGAAGGAAGGTACAATTAGATTACGTTGATATTGACTTGTGGCCGATCCCCCGCAAGTGTTGTGCTTACAAATTAGGTACATCAATGAGATTATTACAACTAACCTAATTAACACTTACGACTAACTTAGACCGTCAACCCAGCTCGTTCCGAGCTCACAGAGTCGCTAAACACTGACGTCGATGTATAACCTCTTTTGAGCATGACACTGAGTTGAGAGCACTGACTACCTTGCAGAGATTCAAATAAACGTGCTTCATACTATTATCGACAACTTCCATCTGAATTACATCTTATATACATTTTTAAAACTATTTTCATAAATTCCAAAAATGTAATATCCAGCATTTATTAAGAACAAGTATTAGAAAAATCTGACAAGTGATTTAACAATTATTAGATATCATAAAATACATCTGCGGCACAGTTATAGAATTTGAAAAATGTCTATAATTGAATCCTGAGGTAGCATATTTGTACTTTAAAATTTATTAATATTTTTTTTTAATTTTTCACATTACTCTTAAACGCTAACATTTTATATTTTTCCATCATATAAAAAATCTACTTAAAAGCTTACTTACGAACTAAATTACATCCTCGAGGTAGATAAACGTACATAATTATAACTAAGAGGCTATGTAGAAAATTACATTCAAAGTTATACCTACGTTGATTTGTTGTGAATAACTTGTTAGCATGGAGCCTCCAGAGGCGATGAGCTTGAATGTAAGGTCCCTACACAGCCCGTGTGACGGCAGAGGGTCACCATACCCGTAACAATCTTTGGCTTTACCATCACGACATCTCGCGATTTTATGTACACAAAAGAGAAAAAGAAATTAAAAGTAAACTTAAACATAAATCTTACAAACGAAACTCAAAACGGAACCAATTGATGTTTTTAAACTTAAATGCAGTTTTGATCCAGCAATAATGCCTCACAGCAAGCAACTAAAGTAAAGTTATTTTAATATTATACTCAAACTTGACTCAAAACTATACCTTTTATATCGCTCGCTTGAAGCTGTTTGTATGGCGCATTGTTGGATCCAATCTTATTTCTGACGCCATGGAGATCTCACAAATGTTAGCCACACATGCCGAGCACTATGAGATCTGCATGATGCACCTCGCTAGACCATTACCTTCTTACCAGAGCTACAGCCACATATAAAGGGAGATCGGCCAAGTCCAATGAAAAAGGGATTGCAATACACCGACTAAATGTGAAATTTCCTATCACATCAATTATAACATTACAACTATATTAGGGACCACTAGTAACTTGTCCACTAATTAGCTTTAACAATGCGACAACTTAATTTAGACGTGTTATCCAATATAATGTATACTGAATTTTGTACAATAATCACGTGAAATTATTATTTTCATTTTAGTTACAAACTATATTGTGGGACAACACAAACATGTTGCAGAATCAAAATTGACATGTGATGTTAATGTAATCTAAGTTTTGTACCTTATAAAATTTAGAAAGAAGCAAATCCAATTATTGATTTCAAAATAACGAGCCCCTAGTGCCCACCGCTAACATTAGCAACCGTCCATAGACATACTCATAATCCCTCCTTTTACTTAAACGAAAAAGCTAAAAAACGTGATGCATTAATGCAATTCTCTTTTACGTATCACAAAAAAACATTAAATGTCAAAAGAAATCACAACTATGAATTTTGAATTCATAAGAGAGAAAAAAAACGAAAAGACAAAAATAGAATGTTTTTCTCGCCAATAATAATAAACATAATTGTTAACAATTTGTAATTGAAGCAACAAAAACATTTTCTTAACAATAATACACTTAATCAAGAATGCCGATAGTAAAATGAAAGATAATAATTTTATACAATAGTTACAAAGGATTCGGTCAACGTAAAGTATAAGTATGTGGTTCCCTCCAAAGCTTCTACAGACCGTTTCCACCTAGATGTTACTGAAGGCACTGCGTTCGTAGATGTTTAACGAGACAGAGCAAAGTACGTTATCGATCATTGTCTTAAAAGACTGCAGCACACAGTGTCACATCGTGCATCGTTGCCAAGTAAAGCAACCTAAACTTATCGGTTAAATACCACCCTACCAACTCCAAGAGAGGTCACAGACATTAAAATAAAATACAAGGAATTTTCTGTGCGATAATTCTCAAAAATCGACATTTGTTCCCCCGGGCTTTTCGCCCAACAGCTATGTGCATATTTTTATTTTTTTGGATTTTAATAAAAAATATTTTCTTATTTTGATACTATGACAGCTATTCACTCGCTCATTCATAATGCCCTTCTGAGAAAATATTACGTTGATCCTCCCTACGTGAAATCTTCAATTAAACCAAAATATTATTTTATTGTTTTAAAATTAACGTTTTATTAGAAAGCAAAGCCTGTGAACTCTTGCCACTTTCTACCACTCTTCCATGACCCAACTTTGAATGATACAGAAATCAACACAGATTTACTCTTAATATTTTTGGCGATCTTTTTTATTATTTATAAAAAGAGATTTTCAATAAAAATATCAATTTAAGCAAAGGTAGGTAGTGTACATATAGATTTTAAAATAGCCTGTCTATTCGAATCTAAAAATATTCAGATATCAACGGTATATTAGCTTCTATTCGGTCTATTGATACTACTAGTAGATTTAATTCTATTCATATATCATAATACAATAATTAATATTCGGGGAGTGTTAGGTAATCGATAAAAATTCTCTACTTTATATTTTGCTAACAGGTCTCTATTATAAACTATTTCAATTTCACAATTTTACTATCTATTTATTATTGTATAAATTCTCAATTCTCAGTTTGTATTTAATATATGAATAGAACTTTATAGTTTTTTTTTTGTATTTCATAACAAAAACGAGGTAACCATTCCAAGAGAACTAAAACGCTGTCTTACAAATGGTACTAAACAACAGAAACTAAATATTTAAAAGTCACTGAGCCTTTATAAATCTTTCTCGTCATAAATATATTCAATAAGACGTGTATCCTAAAATATAAATATAATAATAAATATGAATGTAACTTATTCCTAAATATCAGGAATATTACACACAGTCGCTACATTCACACTTAACAAAAAATAAAATAAATAATACGATGTGAACTTAAAATTGAGGATATTTGGCACTGTACCATCTGCTTTACGTAACTAAAACCATTTATTGCAGCTGAATGTATATATATGAAGTTTTACTTTTGGGCCCCGCCGATGTCAACACAACAAAATATAATACAATGACACGGACAGCGCCCCTACATTTATCATTTAAATAATTATTTTCTTTAAAAAATCTCAACTGGTTGCACTTGAAATGACTAGGAATATAAAAGTAGTAAGTGGCCTTCATATAAATGCGCTAAGACGAAAAAAAATATATATAACGGAATGTTAAAATCGACACCATCCCAATGAAACATATAATTATTTGGTCTCAATAGTAACATCCGCCCAGGCGAGCCTGTTACCAACGACAATGATGGATCTGCTTACTCATTCATGCATCGAACCGTACATGCAATTTGTTTAATAACATGTTTTTTACCTAACTACTTATGTATCTAGGGCAAAATTGTACTTTGTACAAAACTAAAACCGTTCCTCATTCACTGTACAGTAAAAACTGCTGAAACTCTACTTTTCCGTATATTTTCGCACTTTTTCCCGTTTTTTTCCTTATCGACAGTGTGGCAAATGTGAAAAAATAAATTAAACAGCCTGTTCTCTATTGTATCACAGATATGTTGAATGCGTAACTAAATCATATGTATCTAGTCTATTGTCATTATGTATTGTAATCAATAAAAGTAAAATAAAAATGTAAACAGAGGTAGTTTTGCCACAGAGTGTCGTTATACGCGTGTTTCAACCTAGGCCAAGGCGGTTTACAACATTCTCCTATTATTTACATACACTTAGCCTATGACCATCAGTCTCAACAACATTTCTAAGATTCCCTAGCTCAGGTATTTTATATAAGCTATGTCATAACTCGACCGAGAGCAAAAATAAATTGTCTATAAAGGTAACTTCTTCTCACAGTCAACTGGACATATTACTAAAGTTTGCAAAAAAATATTAAGGTACTAAACGAAATGAGGGTGCAATAAAAGGTACGATATTTTTCAAACATGGTACCAGACAGAGACGAGTACTGAGCAACCATTCAAAGTCACACATGAATATTAAATTAAGTAACAATTATCGCACAATTTCAAAACCTTAAAAAATCTTAAGATCAAATTCTGAGGTAGATACTGATTACATAATATGCATCAACGAGGTATATTATTGTACGCGTGTTATACACAGTTTGAGACGCGGCTCGGGCGACCATGAGTTGATAACAGAGATACCATCTTCGTAATCCAATCGTTAGCCGTCATTTTATGGTAACGCGTTCAGAGGTAGATAAAACAGTCGCCCGCGCCGGTCTGAAATAGCAGAGGTAGTTCGGTTGAAATTAGATTGAGAACAAAACTTCGTGGGTTCTTACTGCGTATGGTTATGGAGGGGGCCTTGGTTGGGGAGGTGGGGTGTGACCTGATGGCGATGCTCGCGCGCGATGTGGCGCCGAACAGTGTTGTTGCGCGTGAAGGTACGCGAGCAGTGCGGGCACGGCACGCGGATGCCCTGGTGCCGCTGCCTGATGTGGGCGCGCAAATTCGTCTCGTATCCGTAAAGTCTCTCGCAATAGGGGCATTTCAGCTTTTTACCTGGAATTTTTGTATGGAAGTGTTAATTTGATGCTAAGACTAAGCCAGTTGATCAATATTCAAATCAGTAAGTCATTTCAAGTTTGTTACAATTCAGCAATCATGGGCAAAGATTTTGGTCAGCTGGTCATGAAGAAGGTAAAAAAATGTAAGCTGAGACGTAGTTCCAAGGTTTCCTCCTAAAGCAACATTATCCTCACCGTCAGCAGTAGCAATTCCACCAGACTTGCTGGTGATCAGTTTGGCAGGCCAGATGTCGGGGCTTGGCTTAGGCGGCACGGGTGACGTCTCCATTGGCTTGTCGTGGTAGTTAGCGTTCGGCAGCGACGTCGCCGGTGGCGGAGAGTTGTTGAAAGCTGGCGGTTGGTAGTCGTTCTCACTCTTTATCCGTAAGTCTAAAAAGGATGGAGATATATCGTTATAGCTTTTGGAACTCCAAGCTTAATTTCTCCTACTACACTACCTGCACTAACTACTCAAAAACGATCTACAGCTAGGCATGCGAACTGGTAAAGCTGCGTATTTTCTGGCGAAGAAATGGTCGCGCCCAGAGGGGCCAACGGCTGACTCCCATGGAAAGACTCCTAATGGTGTCATAAATGGTGACCAAGGAGTGTAAGAGGATGCAACAACCTCTTGCGATAACATCATACTGCGGTCACCAATCTTCATTCGCCAGGCGTGGTGATTATGGAAGAAGATGATGATGAATGATGATGAAGTTAGTGATATGAAGATTCCCCACTGATCGTTCATTACAGCGATAACTGGCTTATCTTCAGCTTGGATGTTGATGAGCTGAATATTAAAATGAAAGCCTATTGAAAGCTGTAAAGAATGAACGGTCAAGGGTATTTCTGATTGAAGATCCACTTTTAGTAATAGAAGCTCAGTTAGTACAAAAAGTTGGTTAACTTTGAATCCCTCTTCCAAATCATCACGCAAATACATAATTTTCTAAAACCTACCTTCAGCACCTTGGTCATTGTTAATGCGTTCAGGCATGTCGTCGTTGGCCGAGGCGCTGCGTTCGTATCCGTTGTTTTTGATGGGGTTGCCGAGGGTCGAGGTGCAGTCTGGTGGATTCTCTTCGTAGCGGGCGCCTGCGCCCGGAGAAGAGCGGGTGTCTGGTTCATCAGCCACGCTGCCGCAGTGTGATGACGACGAGCTTTGCCTGGAATTGACCGCAGTCCTCGTTTTAGACCCATCTATAGTTGAAGCTGTATAAGGCGATAATGATCCTGAAGATTTACAGGATCAAACAGGTTCACTGATTATTCAAATAGGAAGCTGTGTTACCTACATGTTATAGAAACGTGAATTCAAAACGAATTGACAATGTCAAATAACGAAAATATTTGACATTATCAATTAGGTTTGTTAGAAACTGGTAAAGTACATGAATCAGTTCGGGAATTATTTGATCAGCTGTAACCTCGAAAACGATATTTTGCTCCCAGATTTGCATAAAATGCGTTATTACACAAACTATAAAAGAAATATTATTGTATCCAAGGCAATATTGACATATTAAAATCTGCACTGTATTATCATAAAGACAATGCAGTAAAACATTCATTTGTTCGTTCAAGAGACTCCAGTTTATTATTGGTTTATGAATGACCATGATATTCAATCATTTCGTAGGTCAAAATGATTGAAATAAGAATTTAAATACCAAATAAAAAATAACCTCATGACATAGAATTTATTTACCTGTAATTCCTAGCGTGTGGGCTCTGAGACGGAGACGGCTTTGGTGGCGCTGGTCTGCGATGTCCGCCGGCGTGCATCGGCAAGTGTGCCGGGGGAGCATACCGCCCCATGCTGCCACTGCCGTGTATCGGCATCCCGTACTGAGGCATAATCGGAGCGAACGTGGCCGTGTGCGATGACGGAGCAGCTGACTCCTGCACCTCACAGTTTCCTGACCCTGACACCGGACTTGTCTTTATCCGAGTCTGATGGCGGTCTCCAGAATTCTGCTGGGTCTGTTGCTTCACCCAAGCATCCTGAGACATCTCCATCGACAGGCCTTTGACCTGGAATCGTAACAACCTAAATTAGGACAACTTCGATTTTGATCAATGCACCTGAATAAATTATCGGGTATTGATATTATAATACCATTGAGGTATGTGTAAATACAATACACATGTGTAACTTTGCCATAACGCATGGATTTCTTCAACAGATTGGAATTTGTAATAACTGTGTATTTTCAGTTTCAAAACTACGAGTATTTACATTGCGCTCTTGCTGTTAACGGTATCAGTTATTTTTCTATTATTCTGCAGATACTTTGATTTGAATAATCCAATTAGTTTACTTTGACGGTCGTTGTTCCTCTTGTGGTAAGACATATGCTTTCAACAGATTACCGTTGCATACCCGCACATACAGTAGAGATTTAAATATCCAAGATAGATAACCGAGTTTCTTCAACGTTGGTAATTTACTGAAACCCACCTGCAAATTTTCTCCACTCTTAAGGAAGCTGGAGAGCGCATCCTGGCTGACGTGCACCTCACCCTTGTACATGAACTCAAGGAGTGCCTGCATGTTGTCAGCCGAGGTAGCCTCCAGGATGACATAGCAAGCACCGACATGACTGGGGGGCGCTGAGTCGAAGAGCTCCTGGAAGTGCTTACTGCATGCTGCCAGGATCACCTTGTGAGCTTTGAAATGGCGTCCTGGAACAAAAAAAAAATTGGCTTAAGCTTTTGTTACCGTGTCAAGAGTTAGCTGAATGTTTTTTGGATAACAGATAGGTACTGTATATTTTCCGAAACTATGAATACCACTCTAGCGAATTTACGATTGGGTATCATTCTATATACCTAAGTTTATGTAAATACTGGTATCTAGCTTGACCTGGCTAGACTAAAACTGAGAGCATTGGTGGCCCAGTGGTGCCGGCCGCGACTTACAAGTTGTAGGTCGTGAGATCAAAACCAGGCAGATGCTTTAATTTGTGTAAATTATTTCTTTACCACTGCTCTCAAAAACGGTGAAGGAAAACCCCGTAAGGAAACCGGCACCAAAAATTCGAAGACATGTGACATCCACCAATCCACATTGGTCCGGAGTGGTGGATTACGGCCCTCACCCTCTCACAGAGGGGAGGCGTGTGCCCAGCAGTGAGGACATTAAAAGACTGAGGATGAACTACTGGTATCCAGCTTGACCAGGCTAGACTGAAACTGCCAAAAGCCGACTCCAATCTAGTTTGGAGAAAGCTTGGCAGAGTTATCTTATAAGCCTTATTGTTAATTCAATATTAATAAAATCGTCCAAGTGCGTCTCGGGCTCCGCGCATGTAGGGTTCCGTAGTCGCCTGTTATAACATGTGGACTTTAAGGGAGCTTTATGTTTATTCTATGAACATATTAATTGAGTTCACAGTTTAACAAAAAACCTTTAAATTAAAATCTTAAAAAAAAGATTTTATTACTCCTAATTTTTACCCGTTTTAAATATTAAAGTAACAACTTCACCTAAGTATTTTTTTCTAAGGATTTTGTTATTTGTACGAAATTTTTCAAGTAGGTAAAATTTATAAGTTGGGTTTACTTTTACTCTTAAACTTACAGAGCTAACTTAGCTATGATAGTTTTCCTTCAAAGTTCGTTTTATATACTACCATCACAATTTTTTCAGATTCTTCAAACTAACAGTCTAGCTTTCAGGGAGAGGGAGACAGTTGACTCTAACAACAAAAATCAGAATCTTGCAAACTAATCACCAAATGGAAAAGTAGTCTTTAAAACCCCGCAATGATTTTGAAAAACCTATTCAACCATACCCCACACTATACGATAGATGAGATAAAAATACGTTCCCACTTTACAATAATATTTTCAAAATATTATTGTTTCTTTTTTTTGGCGTAATTAATATACAGGCTGTAAAAAGACACATCACATAGCCGTCAACTACACATACTACACATACAAGTAGAGTTAAGCCTCGCCCCTTCGCTCTCAGCTGCGTAGGTACTTGTCGAATACGTTTGATATTCATTGCGTTTTTGTAACTTCAAATGCATAATTTCGAAAATTCGAAAAAAAAAATCGTAAATTCTAGTAATGTTTGTTTGGAAAAAAGTTTACTAAAATTACTTGAAATTCATTTTCGTAAAAAAGTTTAAAAAAATGCAACTTTGACCTTCAATATTTCCAGAACCAGTGGATTGCCAAAGGTATGGTCTTATGGACAAAAATGATCCAAATAATGGGTATAATATGTGGCTTTCGGCTTCGGAAACTGTCTTCTTTATAACCGCTACATACCCATGCAAAATTGCAGCTTTTTAGTAGGTACTACCAGTCTCATAACTATGCCTCGGACGGACCGACCGAAACTATAAGGTTATTGCTTGTTAGGACTACGGAACCCTAAAACGTGTGACATTCCGAAATAGTAAATCTGGGCAGTAGACAGCTAGAATACAAAAAGCTCAAAAATCTGTTACAAAAGATAAACACTCCAAAGTCCAATCCCACAACCACCGTTACTAGAAATCATACCGCTATTTGATGAATCTCGACTAATTCTGATGACCCTATTGTCTATTTTTATATATTAGAAGAATATATTAAACATCTTTAGTCCCAGCCCACGCAATGCAATAAACAATAAACAAAAGTCAAGGTAACTGGTCCCAGAGCAATTCTCAGAAGCGTACGAGGGGAACGTCTTAACTATGTCTATTATATGGATCGGCTGGAGAGTTTATTTTCGTTTTATATTTATCTTAAAGTAAATTGCATGTACTGTGCACACACTTTCATTATCACATACAGACATTACGTCCCATATTCTGGCAGAAAATATGAAAATGGGGGGTAAGTTCTGCATTTTGTTGAAAACGTAATCTCGATTATCATGATTTTTCACAAAATCAGTGTAAAACTGTTTCAAAAGAGTTCCCTTAAGTATAATTTATAAACATTTAACCTTGGCCCACTGAAGTAAAAATAGGCCACATGCGATAACAACATCGTTCAAACCTGCATTTAATGAATTCCTATCGCAACATCATGTATATTGTCCCAAAACTCTAACAGCGCTAATCTTGTGTCAATGTGATTCATTTCTACCTTTTAGTATTTTTAAAGATAAAAAATTATAGAACATAATACTGTGTTAAAAACAGAAGCACTCTCTAACACTTCACAAGTGCGTTTCAATCGTAAACATAGTAACAAGTTCACCTTAAAAATCATAGATGGCGTTACTATAATCTAGACTTCAATAAAGCTTAAGACTGAACACGTTGTTTGTTTTCCTCACTTTTCTCGTGAGATTCTTTTTAGTTTACGATTTCTTTGAAAGTCTATAACATAATGTATTTTTGGATTAATGATTCACAATCAAGGTCACAGTAAAACATAGGTATTTTATTTCTAGTGTTTGGAATGTTGCAGGGTCTAGTTCTAGGCCCTTGTCTATTCATTTTTTTTTCTTTTTTTTCTATTGTATCGATATAGGCCACGCGTATCTGCCGGTCGCACTATAGATAGCCAGAGTACTTATACTATTACGTCATTACTCACGGAGCGCGGAACAAAATACGGTTAGCCTTGGACCCGCGGTCGTATGCGCTACGGAAGGCCGCCCGCACGCACTCCGATTACACGACGATCGATAGCAGTCAGTGGTTGTAGTTAGAAGTTTGCTTTTTTTATGAGAATAATTTAGTATTTAGCATTTTTTTTGGGCGTTATAAATAAATTATGTTATATAAACAGTATATTATGTTGATTAATTTAAAAAAAAAGTGATTTTAAAAAATTGTTTGCAAAGGTTTTACACCTGACATCCGTTTACATAAAGTAAACAGAAGTAATAGATTACCACATAATATTTAAACTCAAAATAAATATAAACATCTTAGCAAAGTTCACATACATCTAAAAGTAAATACAGTCATTACTGCGTACATATTCATAAACAAATAAATGTAGGTTTAATGATATTCGTTCAGCTTTTTTTAGTACATGATGACCTTCAATCAGTGCTATGAATGCAGTTTAACCATCCTTTGTTTATTTTTTTACTATTTTTAGCACTTTATGTTTGAGCTAGCTCGTTAGAAAAAATATTTGAACACTAGGTTTGAACCTTGACGTTGCCATTACGTAGGATATTACGTGAAGCAAAAACTTTGTATCCCTTTTTTGTAATTTGAAGTTTTTTTTTTAATTTTTTTATAAGGAGGCGCAGAAAGCTAATATTTTTAATCGTATTATATGCAATTAAAATAAATTAAATTAATAAAAAAACATTACACACTATCATGCGTTTGATACGTATGTATTTGTATATAATTATATACTCTTGTATTTATGGTTCACAGTCATGTCATGTCAGGTTTATGGTTTTTTTTTTAATTTAAATAATTATGGTCGAAATTCGATCACCAGGCGACCACTACTTTAACTTATATTTACTATATTTGGTCATGTTAATGTTTTATTTTTTGTTTTATAGATCCAGTATTTGTCTATATTTCGTTTTCTAGGTTTATGGCAATCATCATGATGACGATGATGTTTAAAGACGGTAAGAAAGAGCGACATCTAGTAGTTTACTAAAAAAATCGAATTAGTCCGTCAGTTAAATAACCAAAAAATATTGGACACGTGTTTTTTCTTTTGTCACGTAAACAAATAATGAGGGCGAAACAGTGCATTGAAATGTCACGTGACGTCATGCTGTGCGATACTTTTTACCGCCAAAGTGACGTAACAAAACTCCACTCCTGAACTTTGATGCGTTTTTTGTAAAGCAAAAAATACGTGTCAAATATTTTTTGGTTATTTAACTGGCAGGCTAATTATTTTTTGGTTATTTAACTGACGGGCTAATTAGTTTTTTTTAGTAAAATGCCATATTATTCAAAATTACTTATGCTGTACTGTACCTCTACTGTTTAGAGGTTCCTTAATAAAAATTAATACAAACAGTGGATCAAAGATACTCATGAAAAAAAGATGTAAATACGTGTCAAAATGTAATGGCAAAGTTTTCCTTATTTATCATTTAAAATTTTGAGATAAAGTACACACCTACTAGGTTATCAATAAGGTTTATTTTAGTAAACACGTGACTTACAGGAAGACCCTTGAACTACAAGATTAAACATTGAACACATAACATGTACAACATTTTCCTCTTAAATGTGGTCCAGGAGTTATTAATTGAAGAGGTATTTAAACAATTTACCTTAACGGTACACCCTATATGGGTAACGCATGTGCGTTCGCAATAGGTAGTAACTGCTTTGGCATGGACATTATAAATTACATTAAAAAAATTACAATGAAAATAAATTTAAATTATTTAATTAATTTAAATTCAATAAATAATTTAAAATGACATTTTATAGTTTTTACGCATTTTGTCCATGCGTGGAGACCATGTGTGTGGTGCTAGGGCTTCAAATGTTGGAAAGTTTGTTAAATAAAAGTCTACGTTGTTTAACTGTAACCAAGATGTTCTTAAAGTAAAGATGTACTAAATCTAATGTTCTGTTAAAATCTATGAAATTTAACATTTCATCAATTTTGTTAAATGTTAAAATGTTTTGAATGTTATGAATGCACCTGGTCGCGATGTGTCCGAGTAATGCACTAATTGATGTTAGTTCAGTACATCGCTTTATATACGCGTGCGTCATACCATAACATGTGAAGTGTACGGTGGTATTACACCGAACACCATACTGTATATGGAATATGATAACATTCATAAATATAGGTGTGTATATGTACTTCTGACGTGAAGTAAACCGCAAAAATGTTTGCTATTAGACGCACTTTCTGCATAACAAATAATTATTACCTTCTAAATAAGGATTTCAAATAGGATATTTCCTTATTTTTTGGAATTCTATCACTGGGTTTTGTTCCATAATAATAGGGGATATTATTTCCTTCATGATCACACCACTATTTCAGTACCTACTTTTTTTTTTTAAATAACGTTGCCCTACACTAGAAATGACTTCTGTATCGTGGGTGCGTTCACAAACATGTATACTCACATACACAAGATACCCAGACTCGGAACAACTATCTGTAGGTCATACAAATATTTGTTCCGTGCGGGAATCGAACCCGCGACACGCAGCGCAGCAGCCGAACGCTCAACCACTGCGCCAACCGTGTCGTCGGTTACCTACTTATACTTTTACTTACTGAAAATTTTATAATTATGGTTTTTTATTTTGCTTTGTATGGTTGTTAGCGCGATAGGATTTCCCATCGGCAAAAATGATGAACTACCATACAAGCTTTCATCATCTAGTGAATTTTGAAAATTCCTTCCTTATTGCTAACTTTCGTTTCGTGTTATAGATAACTTAAGATTTTTACAAAGAACAACAATAAAACTACTGAGAATTTTTTTTCTAGCATTTTTTATCTTATAAAATCGTAAGCATGCAACCGGCCTAATGCTCGACTCACAGCATTGCACGACCGTATCGCTTCTACAAACCCCGCCCACAGATTTATTTCAAATACTTCCTCGTTCTTCGATCTATTCTGTTAGGTTTTATATCTTTAGTACTCGTTTTACTCACAAAACACTCGTAAACACATCAAATGTCATATTTTTATAACGTCAAAAATATTTCGGACAGAACTAATAAGCATTTTAGTAAAAGATTTTCCATAAAATATCAAAATTCGTAGCAATTTTTCAAACACGAAGAAATCTAGAATACCTAGGTTCTACGAGTGCTACGAAACGCTACGAAATCTCGTAGCACTTTGCTACGAATTTTGAACACTAAAGTTTGAATTTTCATATGTTTTCAATCGAATTTTCGTGCAGAATCGCGGTTTTTAATCAGTTTTTGTTTTCTATCGAAACTGTTTCGTGTGCAGGCGGCGACTGAACACGTAGGTACTCATGAGCGTTGGTCTATTTATATTCTATTTCTCACTGTTGTCAAATAATAATACGTTGTTGCTATATTGCTAATGAAGGCAGGTTTGTATCATCAAACCTGCATTACGTCGTGTAACTGGGAATAATAATGTAGTTAGATTTTATTACATAATTATAAAATAATTGTTTTTTTTTTCGTATAACTTTATACTCTTTGCTGTAATTCAATAATGAGTATATTTCCTTTATAAATTCGCAAATATACAAAACTTGTCGTCAATTTAAAATCTTTTTTGGGTTCCGTACAGGAAGGGTCCAAAGGGAGCCCTATTGCTGTCACTCACGTGTACGTCTGTCTGTGTGTCCTTCGTCTGTCACACAGGTTTTGCAGCCAAACGGTTGGAGCTACAGTCTCCAACTTTTCACAGTATAAGCATCTTGTTGACCGAAAGTCATAGAAATTGCCAAAACTACATTCGGTACGGAACGGAACACTTGGCCGGGTTTTTTGTCGTTCTGTATTAGAACAGAAAGGCATAATAAAATAACCTACAAATCATGCACACACAGTACCTACTTCTATAAAATAGATACGCCGCCGAAAAGTAGCACCAATCAATATTAATCCGATCTATCTACTGTAATCTAGTATCAGACAGGTGCCTTCAAGCCCTTAGCACGATACGAAGCCACATGACATAATTGAATATGGAACTCTACGTAAACGATACTAGCTGAAACCCGCGACTTTGTTCACAAAAAACTTCAACCTAATTATTTATTTCTAGGTTGGTATTTTGAAAATGTCTTATGTTAATGACTCGAGAACTTTATGCCATATTAGCTTTTTCCTTTGGCCTCGCTTTTTTTCATCAGGACCTCTTTAGACGGTTTAGAACTCATGGTACAGCTTGTGAGGGAAGCTCAACGGAGTGGCCGTCACGGCCCCGGCCGCTACCACCGCAGGAGAGGCACTGGGCGTAGGACGTCGCGAGACGATCTCCGGACACCGTAGACCCGGGCCTGCGGACGGCGCGCGGTGAATAGTGGGTAGCTCGCCGTCCGATCAGCACCAGGCCCGTGAGTCGACGGCGCGTAGTGTTCCACGCGCGCCTCAAAGAGATGATTGTCAGCCAGCACTGACGGGGCCCGTCGTGGCCAGTGCCTGCATGCCTAGGGGTAGCGGATGAATTCTCAACATGCGTTACCGCACTCCCGGGCACTCAGGCAGGGATGGAACAGGGGTGGGTTTTAGTCAGTAATTTCCTTCAATGTCCGGTCTCCAAACCACCCACTTGGGATTGGGATCATATCCTCAAAAATAACATGTATAAAAAAACTGTTGAGTCGTAGTATACCGGGTTGCCACAGGTGCGATACTGGCGACCTCATTTATTCCACACACTTTTTTGCCAATCTGTACATTGTGAATATAAGAAATAAACACTAATACGAGTTTTAAAACAAATAAGATTGTGTCTACGGAATAAGATTAAGTTATATAAAACTAGCGACCCGTCCCAGCTTCCCACAGGTACAAATTACATGTCTAAAACCTTCCTCTTGAATCACTATATATGCAACCAAGCCAGGGCAAAGAATCCGACTTGAGGAGACAAGAGGTGCGTAAGCGCGCTAGGCAGACCCCTGGTTCCAACTGGGTCGCAAGCTGTTTGCGATGCGCAGAGCTAATCGAATAACCAACAAATGTTTTACAAGACTTACCCAAGGTTCCTAAAGTCCGGGGACTATCCTGGCTTTATGTGTGTATGTAGACTAAAATGAGGAGTGTAGTGTTTGTTCAGTAGGTATACCAGACTCTAAAGTTGACCCCAACAGGCGCCGGTGCATCCCGCACACAGCGCGTGGTCTCTCGCGAACCAACCAAATTTTCAAGTATCCTCACTACCACAGTTACACAGATTTTCACACTAAGTTTTACAAAATAACCCATTTCACCACTACATCAAATGGGGCTCCAATCAAAATTAGTTAAATCTAGCCTATTGGTGTATATAGCGTACAGAACTACATACAGACGGAGCCACTTTGTTTTACTAACTAGCTCCTAAACTGATGAATCGATTTGAGTGCGGTATTTTTTAATTTGAAAGCAGGTTTTCTAGCGATGGTTCCTAAACATGTTTTATCAAAATCGGTTCAGCAGTTTCAACAGGATCAGGATCGACTCAGGATGGATGAAATGGCGACAGGTCACTGGAACAACTTGCGACCGACGGATGCCCCTTAAGTTAAAGAGGAAAATCTATAAGTCCGTGATTAGACCTGTCGTACTGTATGGGTTAGAATTTTGGGCTGTGAAAAAGACGGATGAAAAAAGATTGCATGTGGCGGAAATGAGAATGTTGAGATGGATGTGTGGAGTAACGAGAATGGATAAAGTGAGAAATGAGTACATTAGAGATAGTTTAAAAGTGGCGTCAGTCACAGAAAAGTTGAAAGGAACCGCTTATCTTGGTATGGCTATGTGAAGAGGAGGGATGAAACACATGAAACTAAAAGAGTTATGAATATAAATGTGGATGGATGGAGAGGTCGAGGCCAAAGAAAAGAGGATGGATTGTGTGAGGAGTGATAGCGGGACGGCTGACAGGACGGAATGGAAGAAAAAGAAAAGTCATGTTGCCCCGACCCCAAGTAACATGGGATAAGGGCAGGAAGGTGATGATGGTTCAGCCGTTTCAAGTTTTTTTTTTCGTTTGGGGTTTTTTTTTATTATTTTTAATTTAATTGGCATCTTTTACTATGTAGAGATAGACATATCAAGTCTTGTAATCCAGCGTTTAATTTATTACACACACATAACATAACTATATATATAATAAGTTAATAACCTAGCTATATATAACTCACATTAGGAGTACTACCACAGAGCTACACGCCCCCAGTCCTTTTAATACCACAGAAGCCATGCATTTTTCTGGGATACCATCCTACAATCAACAAATGTTAAGTTTTGATAATAAGTTTTGATTAAAAGAACGTACAAAAGATACGGAAATATTGATTGTACGTTTTATAAAATACTTAAATACAATATTATATGTCTTTGTAATGTATGTAAATTAACGGATCATGTCTTTAACTAACAGGCTCAACCTTGAAGAATTTTGTATGGGTCTTCAAGTGAATGAAGATATACATAATAAATGTGTAAAATTACAGCGGTCACTTAAAATTGTGAATGAATATATTTACTGAATGAATTGAATGACGCATTTGCAGGCGTCCATTCAATAGATTTTCACTGAAATAAAAATAAGTTTTGTGAGGCTGAAATTAGGCGATTTGCATCTATTATTATTTTTGTATTTTTCCACAGTGAATTTACTGAAAAAATATTTACTTATTTTTGTTAACATATTTAAATTATCTGAAACTCCAAAGGCTGGTATAATTATTCTAGAATTAGTATATTATTTTAAAATTTTGTTTCAATAACGTAACAGAACTGTAAATAAGACTATAAATAAATTCCTCGTGGGAAACATAAAACCTTGAACATGAAGTTCACAAAAAATAACCGTAATTGATAAAACACATGACGTGGTCAATTATCACATTTTATTATGAAGATATTCCATTGCTACAACCAGAATATCAGAAAAAAAACAGCCAAGTGTGATTCGGACTCGTGCATGAAGGGTTCCGTACCATCGTACAAGATTATACGCATCTACTTGTAGCGATTATCAAGATCGAGCAAAAAAGGCAAAAAAAAAACACGTTTCTAGTAGGGGAGCCCCCTTTAATTTATTTTTATATTTGATGTTTTAGCGGCAACATGAAATATATATTCTGTGAAAATTTCAACTCTTCTCTAATAGTCTACCTATTACGTGCCATGAGATACAGCCCGCTGATAGACTGACGGACGGACGGATGGACGGACGAACGGACGGATGAACGGACAGGCGGACAACGGAGTCTTAGTAATAGGGTCCTATTGATTACCCTTCGGGTTCGGAACTCTAAAAATGACGCACAAACTCCATTCAGAGAATTTGTAAAAAAAGTCTATTGACGTTTGCTTGTCATCTTTTTAAGTTTCACAAATGAAAGCCAGTGACAGAGCAGTGGAGACTTTCTGTAGGTGGATTACTCGTATTTCATCACCACTTCTGTCAAAACGGTAAACAAAAACATGGTTAGAAGCCGGCATGTCCTAGAACCAAAAATTCAAAGACACTGGGCTTGCATGGTGGATTGCTGCCCATCTAGGTGGCCTACATCCCAGCAGTGGGAACACTAATGTCTGATATTTGTAAAGATAAAGATCGTAGCGTCAGAATCTACAGTGTCTGTACCTCAAAGAAAACTGCCTAAATTTATTTGTGTAATCCTAACCAATCTCCCGATAATCTCATTTCACGCTCCACCAAAATAGCCCATCATCGTCGCATATATCACTGCAGTTTCACAATTCATGCGCCTACCGCCTGCGCCTGCGCCGCTACCGCCGCGGTTTAACGAGGAAATGAGCGAACGACATTGGGCGCTCGCGCAACTTGCAACACAACTGACATTGGCCCCATTTCGGGACCTAAAAACGTTATCATGCATGTGTGCAAGCTACGGACGCTATACTTCTACGTTATGATAATTTTTATGTAGATATCTATAGTTAGTAGGCCTGTTTTTAAAGAACAACTGAATAAATTTTGTTTTGAAAAAAAAAATCTGATTCTCAGCGAGGTTGTGAATGAAACGATTTTTAAATGCTGAAAAAATAGTCGGATAAGGTCACATTGAGTTAAATTCTAGGTCGAGATCGTAAACTTGCAATAACCTTTCATTTGACATAGGTTATACGTTTTAGATCACTAAACAAAATCAGAGGCATTATAGAAAAGCAAACATTTTCTATTTCCAAAAAATAAATTATATAAAAGATAGAAAATGTTATAATAATTATATTTTTGGCTTCAACACGTGCAGTGCTGGCCGAAAAAACCGTGCCACTTATAAAGTTACAACTAATAATAATATTTAATTCAGTTTTATCGCAACAGTTTATTTAGTAGCACGGTGCGTCCCAATTCCGTCGAGTGTTAACCCAAACATGCTGTTCTCATCATTCGAGGGCCCCTGTGACCATACGACATTGCAACGCGGAGCGACGCGTAAATAGGTCAACAGCAACTGAATACATTATAAGGATGGTTACGAGTAGTCGTTCTTTTATATAGAACACCTTTAAAAATTCAATGATATCATACAATTTTCAATGACAAAACGTTATTGATTGAATTGTAACGTATGTGTGCCGTTTATTCACAAAGAGCTAGTTATAATATCTGTTATTGACGATGTCTATGTTGTTCTTTAATGAATACTATGAAAGACGCGTTTTTATTTCAGTTAAACACGTTTGACTGCCAAAAACGAGATTACAATTGATTTTAGTTTTAACAATGATATTATTCAACCAATAAAAATAAAATTTGGACGTTTACGAAACAATAAACGTCTGTCTATCCTTTTATAGCCCGTAAATGTCCACTGTTGGACATGGGTTTCCCATAGAAGATATCCCTGAAGAATCAATGTCATTCTAACATTCTTGTTTAGTAGATTGGCACTTACAATGTGTTTTGAAATCGTGGATTTTTTTATAACTTTTGCACAACAATGAACAAGGAAGAATGACAATTAGTTACTTGTAAAAATGTATTATTCAGTCAGAATGCCATACTTGTTTGTCAATCAAACGGTTAATTTTATTGTATTGCACGTTAAATTTTATGTTCTATCGTATACTTATCACGAATAAATCTACAAATCACGTGTGCAAGCTATATGTAACTGCATTATGATGCAAAACACTGGACTGGTGGTGATTTTTCACAACAGTGTTTAATATTTTATAACGTTTGATGAAATCATGGGTTTAATCATCATGATGTAGTTTCGTGTGTTCTAATTGATACAGTCCTTACCAAATAGAAACAGATGCGGTTTGTGTGTTTTTCAATTTGACATTTTAGTTTCACAATACCGTGCGGAGTAACTTATATCAAATAAATTCAAATGTAATCAAATAGCAGTGGTGGCCCAGCGGTATTGGCCGCGACTTACAAGTTGTAGGTCGTGAGTTCAAACCCAGACAGGCACTTTACTTTGTGTAAATTATTTCATCACCACTGTTCTCAAAACGGTGAAGGAAAACATAGTGAGGAAACGGGCATGGCCTAGAATCAAAAAATCGAAGACATGTGACTTCCACCAACCCGTATTGGGCCCACGTGGTGGAATACGGCCCACACCCTCTCACAGAGAGGAGGCCTGTGCCCCAGCAGTGGGGACATTAAAAGGCTGATGATGATGATGATAATCAAATAATTGTTTAAATTCTATAACATGTTACTTTATAAAATTCAGCCTACCTTCATTACAAGCATATAACGACTTAAAAAAAATCCAATCCGTTTCAAAATTGAAAAGTCAATGAAAATTGAGTAAAACGTAATAAAATTAATAAACGGGCCGATATTAAAAACACGATGAGAGAAAAAAACCACGAAAATAGCACAAACATCTGCGATTTCCCCAACATCCGGGAGCGAAAACCGAAAATTCGGAGCGAATGCGAAATCAAATTGAAAATTGAGTTCCCCACCCGTAGATATAAGCTTCAAAGCCCGGATGCAAGTGAAAACGACATCACGGGGGGAGGACGACTAACCCCATTCCACAGGCCCACGCACACACGCACAGCGTCTATATGACAACGCATCCCACCCGCTGGGTGTGCCTCCCGAATTCAAGGTCGGCGTGGGAGGCACGCAGGCTCGCAAGAACGAGACAGCAACACACACCCCCACTGAAAGTGCAAGCGAAATGCGTGAGAGAAAATCAATCTTGCACGGAGTGGGGCGGCTGGAAAACTAGGTGAACGTTTCGGACGTTCGGTTTTTGTACGTGAGGTGATTGTTAATAGTATTGCAATTATTTTAGGATACGTTTTAGGCTGAGCTTGTTTCGTAGTATTTGGATCGATAATCACATCGAAACACTAGACCGTTACTTTGAAGGCGGTCAGAAGTAGGTGACGGTTAAAGGCCTAGATTTGGTCTAGCAACACCGACATTTAAACACAAAGGCCAACATTTTAATTCTACATTCATCGGTCCATACTTTTGCTTACAAATATTTTGATAGTCAAAACGGAAGTTCACAAAGGAAAATCAAGGAGAATGTTTCAGAAAGACGTCACAAAAACATCCGTAATGTGACAGTCTTTGAAACAGGTTCACAGGATGGTTTGTCTTTGACATACCTATCTGAGCAACCTGGAGGTACGTTTGAACATTGTTGGAAATAAAATCAAACAATTTTCGCGAAAAGTCTAAATAAGTGTCTGAAATTTACTATATACATATAACGTGTAACCTAAAAGTTAGAATTTTTAGCTTAGCTTAGTTTAAGTTACGTCATGCAAGTTAAACGAGCACCTAACATGTTTAGTGCCTAATTTTAACCCTAAAGCCCTGTGCCTAAACCTAAACTAATGGAAAATGTGTCGCCGAACAGAAAATTACCGAAAAAGCGGCCCCTATTGCACACGATCGATCTCTTTGATTACCGAAACCGCTCAATCATCGTGACTGAACAATTTTAGCAAAGGTAAATTTAACCCTTCCGCCGCATCCCTCACCAATCAATAGGGGTACATGCGATGGGGGTAGAAATTAGGCCTACACTAAATATGCACAACTATATAGTAGATTCCAGGGCCCGGTGGGGAGGGTTACGTGTATAATGCACTCGAGTATAGACTGCGAGGGAGGGGGCTCCCCGCTGCGGTATTAGAGGGGGGTCGCCCCTCCACCCCTTCATACTGATGTTTGGCCGACCGCAGCAACACCTTGATTTTTCGACCAAACCTGCGTGATGAAAACTTTTTTTTTCGATATGTTTTTCACCAGTGTGCGAGTTATTATGCCTTGTTAGTTTTTATAGGTTTTTTTTATTACGCACACTGTAGCGCATTTTAATTTATGTTTATAACAATAGAGGTCGTATTGCTACGAACGAGTTTACGTACCTACGAGTTTTTTGTACGTAAAATATAAAGTTGTGGGCGCGTACGCCAATCGTAACTTATCGAAACAGATCATCGTTCATATTCATTGTTACAGCTTGGAAACTGAAATAGCTCGCTATCATAGCAATAAAAATACTATTTCTTCTATTTTTATTCTTTTGTTTTTCGTAAATTGTACTATACAAGCACGTAATAATTCTTGTCCTAATTTCTTTAGCCGACACTACACGATTTGATTTTTTTTAGAAACTTCTTTTTACAATAAATTACAATATTATTCGCTTTTTTCCGCCAATTCTATTCCGTATTTACGATAAGAAAACAAGCCTTTATGAACATTTTATTTTATTTGCAGCATTTATATATCACAAAAACGAGATTTTTAAACAGTCACTAGGTAGAAAAAAGATTTCATTAATATTCACAATACCATTCATTATAGTCAGGCAAATCGAATGAAGGAACCGGTTGTAAAAACTTAAGCTAGTGGGACTCTACAGTCTACCTAAAGTTGCAATTAAAATTGAAAGAATAATCGAAACGTTGATAGAAATAAGTATGAAGTATGAACCCTTTATGATATAATGCTAACAGATAAAGCATCCTCTGCCGAGCTTAAATCAATTTCATTCAACATTGTAGTCAACTAAATCCATCCTATCCAAAAGCCCAAGAAATACGGAGGCGGATTCATCATTGAAAAATTCATAAAACCCTCAGCTGTTACTATCTCACGGTAGTTGTAAGTGACCAATAGGGGAAAATGGGTTATTATAGTAGGTACCAACAATCTGTGGCCATGTCATTTCATATGCACAGCTGTCGGCACCAAGGCTTTTCCCTTAAGCCCCCTATTTAACTTTCAATCGATGAAATTGCTGTAAAAAAAACTGACGATATGTATCGTTTTATATATATGTATATTAAAGGTTATTTCATAGAAATAACCTTTAATGTCGACGTGTGCGTAGATTTCGATATCGCAGCGATAAATTGGAAGATGTATAGAGGGCTTAATGTAGTGACAACTAAAACTTGTATTAATGATAGATTTATTTCCACAGCTGGAAGCCCTCTACGAAAAGAAACATTTTTTCATTTTATAAAATAACATTTTTAGACGCAAAAACACGTTTTCTGTTTGACGTTAACGAGTAATTCGATCCTTATTACCCCTTTGAGCATCCATAACCCTTTACAGACAAAATTCATTAAAAGCAAATATAACAAAACATTTCCTTTATGGCGAGCTTAAATACAATTTCATTACAAAATCCGTGTGAGGACACAAAATCGATAGTACCATTGGAATAAAGCTATAAATATCACATAAAAGGTTCGAACAACACGTAAAACTGAACAGTGGCGGGTCTTATCAAGTATTCAAGAACCAAACTGTAACCTTAACTGTTACTGTTGTCAGTGATATAGGGATGTCAATAAAATCACTAAGTAATGGCCATGCTGCCTTGGTTAGAGATAAAACTTGAATGAGACTGTTTTTCCGAATTGAAATGGAGAAAAACAATTTTGATCTAGGCAGTAAAATTGATATTATCTTCTTTCATAATAATGCCATGACAGTTAGTAACGAATGAAAGGCGATATATTCACTAATGCTTTTAATTCATACTTATTGGATAATACCTTCATTCAAAACTTCCAACACAATATCATCGTCATTGAATGTCGTTCTATTTCAAAGTTTATCATTTTCAATATCTTGCATTTGACCATTTTTGTTCAGCTGTTGTCGAACCTTTATCGCAATTTTATCGCGTTTCTATGATAAAAAGTAGTAACCAGAAATTCCTATCTGTGATATATATTATTTCGTTACTGCCTATGCTGTACTTGAAAATCCCTAAACTAGATGTATATTGATGCATTTCAGTTTTAATAAAGTTGGTGTCTTCAAGGATACTTTTATTGTACCTAGCTCAAACAATGTAGACTGAAATATTCCTTTCAGTAACGTAGAAACGTTTCCCTTATAAATGGACCTACCAGATGGTAGGCTCGTAAACCGAAGGTATTTGCCGCCAACAGTCAACATAAAACAGTTCGAGCGTAAATTTGAATAAATGCAAGCCCAATTCACACCAGAGGGTGAAACCATAAAAATGATGCAAAAAGAATCGGCAAACCCACCCTCCACCCTCGCGGTGACACACTGTGTATCTCTGTCGCTATAATACCTTTGAGAGAGACCAAAAATCTGTTTGATGTAGGTGTACTTATGAACGAGGATTCAAAATCAATAATTGTTAACTAAGCACCCACGCAGAGTAGTACGTCTGCACTGAAAATAACCGAAAGAACTAAGCTAGCCGAGTAGCCTAAAACCAATTTCAACACGAACTCCAAACTGAAAATTGTGCTTTAAACATCTAAATTACCAAGTATTGGAAACTTGTCCAGTTGGAACACTGAGCACAGTAGTTTCTGTGTTCGCAGCTGGAAAACAGAGACAGTGAGGGGGTGGGTGTTCCGGGGGGTGTCTGGGGGCTGGTTGCCTCGCGACACATATACCGGCTCGGTCGATAAGGAAAGCGGGCGACTCGATGCGTTCCGCATAGACTTCGAAAACGCAGTGAATTCGACTGTTAAAATTGAATGGGATTTTGCTCGAAAGAGAAAGCTTCTGGGAATATTACTCGCAGTTTCTGTTGAAAGGAAAATAGTGCAAGTATATAGGATTTGTCAGCTGCGTTTATATAAGTTAGGGAGTGATTGTTGGAAAATAAAGAGATTTTAAATTAAGCTGTGTTCAATATTCTACCAGTTTATGTATACTGAATTACACGTTAAATCTGTTTAAATTTAGTTACTTTAAAAATACAAGTCTATGGTGGAGCCTTGACTTGCCGTGAACTTAACCTTCAACCTTGCGAAAGAAGTCATTTGCGTGCCATTTTTACTTTTCAAAGTTGCAAAGAATGAAACACGGTTATTTTTAACGACAAATAGTTTTAAACATTCCCGTCATACTTAATTATTTTTGCAAAAGACGATGATGTTTCTAATTTTAAGGCTCTTTTCCTTTATTTTTTTTTATTATTATATTGGAACAAAATTTCAATTTTCGGGATCTAGGAAGTACCTATACCGGAAATAACGAGACCATGACCCAGCGAAGTGGAAAACAAGCATCACCCCCCTTAACTCGGGAGGTAAGTGGCAGAAGAAATCCAGGCTTTATCCGTGTCTCCAGAGATTTTCTTATATCCTCACATTTTTAAGAATTCAGACAATATACTAACTGTTATTTTACCGTTAATTGAGGAACAGGGAAGATAATTTGGTGAGTCTAAATTAGCTACTTTAAAATAATTTGTTGTTAGTGACATTATTATGTTTATTTTAGCTACGATAATTTTAATAATATACTCTATTTGCTATTTAAAAATGTTAAGTATTATCAAATGTACGAAAAATTCTAGGCAAGTACAATTTACACTTGACGAGTTTCTATAATAAGAATCAGCCACACACGTGCGGAATAACCAAACCGGTTTTAAAAACCAGTTCGCATCAAGTTTTTCGATATGATATCAAAATATTATAGGCAGAATTTCGCGCATCTGTTTCTAGTAGGTAATTTGCAATGATTTGAAACTTAGCCTTCAAGCTTACGGGTAGAATGCTAAACTTTGTTGTAACTGTGAGTATGTACAGTAATTTGTCAGGGTTAAGGGCCCCTAAATTGCTTGTTCAGTGACAAATTGCGAAGCTCTGTAATAACTCGTGTAGTCTTGTCCTTAAGTTTACTCTCACTAGTTGCAGGGGTGGAACCGCGGTAAGCAGCTGATATTGTTTGCGCATCGTCTTTTATTTCTATTTGGATTATACCATCCTTTTCTGGTTCAGTTTTTTTAAGAAAATATGCATTACTTTGATAGGAAACTCAATGAGTTGCCGAGGTATTACTAAGTCTTATTCAGTCCATTGAAACCAACGTAACATTACAGTAAGCCGTTTATTCGAAAAAAGAGACTATTGAAAGTCTGAATCATTATCTAAACTCCTTCTCAATGAAATCCAACGAGCACTTCATAATTATTGCAAATTGCTACGTTAAAACTAAAATGTCTTGAGGAGGAGTCGCTTAAACTATAAGCCTTCCATTTTGGCAGGGCCATGAGTGCAAACTTCCTACCCCCTCCCAGTTCTCACGCACCAGGGGGAGACAGCCCCGTCCCTTCCCTCACCCCCTCATGCGTCTAGCACTTGTTTGGTGCGACCTCGAAAACTTAGGCCTAAAGTTGGCGCATGTAATATTAGTGACGAAGAAATAGAGCCTTTATTTTTCATGTGTGGGTTGCTGAATCCCTTAGGGTAAAAGGAATTTCAAAGGGTACTGATATAGGATTTGTAGCCTTTGAAACTATGGCTGAGAAAGGCTAAGATTGCAATTATGAAGTTAAGATGATACCGTCCTATTATAAAGTTTTGGTTCGATTATTTTTAATTGCGTGCTAAGCATTTTCCGTCTCGCTTCGGTTTTCTTATTTTTTGTAACTATGATTTAAAAAATAAAAGATTTCATCCAACAAAATTGGGCAATTGATTCAATATTCTACAACACCTATTTGAAAAAGGTTATATGATATCATCAAAACCATCATCAAAGGTGCAGGGTGCACCTTGAAAACTCACAACAATATATTTCCCTGTAATATTACATTATAAGAAAACTGTGCAAACTTGAAACACTTTCGCCAATCTTGTTTCCCCATGGAAAGAAATTACCGAGGAAACCTCACAAAATATAAACCCGCGTACAGTAACGTGAGTTGTTCCACAAAAACGTGGTGCAATTACAACATCATTGTTAAGTTTAAGGCCAGCAGTCTTTGTTGAAACTTGATGAATTTTCATTCGATCTTTTCATCAGAGTCGGTTGAATTTTTACTTCGCCCAACAATGACTCATTATGCTTGAGAATTTTTGTCGTGTTATGAGTACAGTTATTTTAGGTAAATGTATGGTGAGTTATTAATATTTGTATAGCAATTTTTTACTTTTATGAGATAATAACAATACTATGATTTTGTGATGTCTTAAGATTCAGGGACTCAAATATGTTCGGGGTTATCATGGGCTTAAATATGTTACAGTATGTTTTGCTGTTTTATTTTACTTTGTGTATTATATTGTGTTATATTTTTAAAATACATATTTACAACATAGAACAGTTTTCATAATTGAATTATTTCATCATTGCCACTGCAAGTAGTAGTAGTAGAGTCATTTATTTCTTGGTCACGTCTTTGTTTCAGTTCACCTGATATGAAAGGAGAAAAATGATTTCAAAAACTGATATTGTTTGACTTATGCACTGCTGCCACAAAACATCTTGCAGTGTTTTTGTCAATACTGTTATCTTATGTACGAATAATAATTAGTTTTTGATAGCAAAAATTATTTTGATTTAAAAGTATCCCGCAAGGGACTATCTTTGGACCTACACTACGCATAAACTGACTACAAATAACTTTTCAATAGATTAACACAAAATACATTTCCTTCCATATTAATGTATCTTCTTTGAAACGATTCCTTGCCATGATAATACCCTCTTCGAATTTAAACAACTTCGCAGTTTCAGAGTCCGCACGACAGACGTGTCGTGACATATTAACAGTCAAATTAGATTAAATATGTACCTGTAATACGCCATGCATGCACGACTAACATTTCGAGTAATCAAAGGGGTTGAAATTGGAGCTTTGAAACTATTAAAGCGACGCAAAAGATTTTAGTTTCAATTATCGAAGATTACATCATGTGCAATATTAGGATTTTGTTTTATACTTCGATAAGTAAAGGGTAACTTTGAAGGTGTATTGTAAAGGGGAATTAGTTTGGTGGCCTCTAATTAGGATACGTCACCCCATCTCTTCCCCACTGAGGGGTTGCAGGACTATAATTAGGGGAAAGAGCGGGTTACACTCACTTTTCGCAAAATAATGATATATTGGGTTTGATGCGTGCAAGAGCAGAGTCAATGTCCTTTGTGAAATATTTCGAACAGGTATTTGCGTGACTCCGATTCTAGGGAGCAGTTTTCAATATTGATACGGAACACGACGAAAAAATTACAGTTTTTAATCAAATCAACTTTTTCCTGATACTTTTTTTTCGTGCTACATCTGTTGGCCAGTCCTTTGACCTTAACCCTCACGAACCGAAAGCTCTTTGTGTAAGCGATTTATTATGGTCTAGCCTTTGGCGTCATGTGCAGAACTTTATGTTCTAAAATATTTTTACACAAAAATATTTTTTGTAACAGTTAGCAACGGTTTCATTTAAGAGGCAAAAGAATTCGATTTTTATTTACCACTGCTACCTACGTTCATTGATATAAAAAATGATCATAATGAAGTTGTATGTAAAAAAACTGTTTTTACCCGTCAGTCGCCGTCCCCTGAAGGAGAGTTATGTTTTAATTTACCTATTTAATTGTTATACTTTCCTAATCATGGACGACGGAGATAAGTTTTCGTCAAATAACCTCCATTATTATCATAACACACCCAGTAATAAAGTGAGTATAAAGAACCCGTAATTACAAAGGCAATAAAGTCAATTTTGATTCAAAACTTAGTCATGATTACACAATGAAAAACAATCTATTAATACAAAAGTGCGTCGCATTTTCAGACTGACGCCAGGACAAGCAACGTAACGTATCTAATCTGACGCGAAACGCATTACGTGAAAACGAAAATAATCGAATCAATCGTAGTGCGAACTTGTTTTTTTAGAATCAGCGTAGATATCGAACAAAATGCATTCGTCATTTTGTTTTTGAATTCCGGCTACAATTAGATAACCCTGGTTCATTATCTAGACTCGGCACGTGTAAGTTTGGAGGCCAAATTTTTTATACACTGAAAAATAAAATGCACTTGTGTAATATGTTTGTTGAATTTTTATTTCCTTCTTCGTCACGAATCCAGTTTTCGCCAGCTGCATTTGTCTGCGCGCAGATATAGGGTTGACTGAAAATGATTGTGGATCTTTTTCTATTCTTATTGTTACTTTATTGGGAAAATGTTAAAGAAAAACGTTCACATATTTCCGCGTATCAGATGTGATTGAATCATCTTACATGTTTTTTAGTAGTGGGTTAATTTGAAGTACATTTTTTAATTGTATATCAAATCTCATTTCTTCAGAATCTGTGTTCGTAGCATGTGTAGAAATCATAAATTAGTCGATATTGAAGTATTTGGAGTCTGATTTAATTTGCAACAATACAACATAACATTTTACGTACCTACGTACTTTTTTCTTTGGGGAATATTACATAAATCATTATCTACAAATTCGAAGATTCAGGAAAATCGATTAGATTTTGGGAAATTCAACGCGTATCACTTATCAAAGATCTATTTGCAGATAATAGAATAACAATATACTTCAAGCCCACAACCCTCAAATATTTCACGGCTAAACCTACCAAAAGCCAATATGCAACAGACTGGCGACAAAATTGATAATGTATATCGCAAACATAGCCAAAAAAATATAATATAGAGGCAATTTATCGCACGACGGAGTCAACGACCTGTTTATCGGTTTAGCAAGATTTCACGGACATGCATGCCTGTACGACATTATGTAGGTAGGCACTAGGTGATAAATAGTGATAATAAAATTGGCTATGTTACGAAATATGTACCTACATTAAATTTTTCAGGGATGTGAATGATAGTCATTCACATCCATCTATAACATTTGGCGTACGTGTACAAGTCAAATTCACCTAAGATTTAAGTCTGAATATCAATTTTGAACTTGAATCAGGAAATTGTACGTGCCTACTTTCAGTTTTAACTGTCACGCAAAACCCAGCTGATGTCTGCTTTGCGATCTTATCAGCTATTACGTATCTGTTGCGCTCTGATAAACAGCAATTTATTAACGTTTTGCTGGATGCATAAAAGTTCATAAAATACATGGCAAAGAAACTATCGACGAATTAAACGCAATTTATAGTGACGAATGAGAAGACCGTGGTTTGAAACAAACTAAAATTATATCTATGAAATCTGATAAAAAGATGTGGCGCATTGATTGATCGAGTAACAAAGTACCTACTTGTTAACCTACTTTCATAGTTACCCATTTTCCTCAGTTGACTAACTAGATAAATAGTAGATAAGATACTGATTAAAACTACTATGCAAAAACTTACTCAGCCAAGCATGATGAATCAAAAGACCTTGATCTGGATGTTTGGCTTCTTTCAGATGATAGTTATGATGGTATTAGTCACGCAAAAACTGTATAGTTTGATTTTCTTATGTACAACAGAATGCAACTATAAAATGAACTAATAAATAACTTTTTAACTGCTGCTGCTGTTCTTGATTCAAATTATTATGAACCAAGAACAGCAGCATTTAATTTCAAAGAAATTTTCGTATTCACATTAAAATATGTATTTGGACAGATGATCCAGCAAAATTGTGAATACATGCAAATGTAGAGATTAACTCATTTGTAGAGGTACAGGAAATAACACCCTGTAATAGACATTAATGCACTGCCATTCATGATGATACGTATCATAAAAATGCCACGTATTTAAATATGAATAATTTGATTCCAAAAATAACTTCGAATGTCAAGGCCAAAAAAAATGTTCAACTTTTTGCAAGTGTTCGTGATCAATGGCTACTTAATTACAAAGATCATCGTTCGAAAGCTCCATTATATAATCAAACAAAGTTTATTTTAAACGTAAATTTGTTATAATTTGATCGTTTGACATGCGACAGTTTATGGTCGGAAAGTTTACGATGTCCCTTTCATAAATTATGAAGTCGTTGATTTAGCTACAAATTGAATAGGGAAAATATTGATGATTTTTTCGTAACATCAAATATTGATTAAATTGACTCATGAGCTAAGAATTTCTAGCTGTACTTTTTAGATCTAGTGGTTTTACTTCGAAAGGAAAGAACATTGAATTATGTTGATTTAGAAACCTGCGGTAAAACGAGTTACGAGCATAGATCACAAATATACCGGGAAACAGTTTACAATAAAAAAGTATTTTCTTTTTTGGAAGTTGTACTTATTAATATTTTGTAAAAAAAAAAAACAATTTCTTTCTCTTTTTAGTTGCTGTACCCAAAAACTAAACAGTAAAGTTATTCTCGAATTGATAACCCCAATAACATGGTATTTCAACATAATTGAAGAAAACCAAAACGTCATCAGTGTATACTTATTTTTTGTTTTTGTTGGGTTTTTCAAAAAGCGCTGAATCAATTTCAATAAAATTTATTCGGAACCACCTTTGAATTTGAAGTATGAACTACAAAACAAAAAAAAAACATCAAAATCAATTCACAAGTGGTGGAGTAATCACGTAACAAATATACAAAAAAAAACATACGGTCGAATTGAGCACCTCCTTCTTTTTGAAGATTAAAATAACAAATCAATGCAGTTGATATTTCATATACTTAATTGTTTCAAGTTGAATTATATTTTCATGTCAATATTCCATACCGATTGTAGCTCAAAGCCTCTTTATAACGGCCTTCTAGCTTCTCGAAAAAAAAACCTGCATAAATATTACCTTTTTCTTCACTCAAATTGTCATTCATCAACTCATTGTGTGGTGCAAAGTGGCTACATATCCGCGGTTTTTTTTTTCTTACAAAGGTATTCGAATTAAGGACATTACAGTAAAGGCCTCGATTTGTTGTCGAGTGGACGGAGGCAATTAGCAAACAAGTGACAGTTTTGTGTTAGTATCGGCTAATGTTATCTATGCGCCATTGGCCTCGGCTTCTCAATTCACGGGTTAAAACTGCAAATTCGTTTAGTCATTTGTTTTTGTCAGAAGCTGTTTTGTTTTTCTCTTTCTTCATTGCCTTTTTTATTTTTGCAAAATGTTGTGTTATTATAGCGACCTAATCATTTCCTACTACTATAAAGTTCTTTCAATGTTATTTCGTTTCCTAGTATGGAAAAACAAAGTAAGGTAAAGGTAGGTACATAATTAGAATTTCCCAGTAGAATCGATTTCTTCGTTAATAGATTCTTGGCATCCAACAACCTTCACGAAGCTTTTCTTGGAAAATTCATAGCATTTCCACAGTTTCGACTTACCTTCGCAGTACAGTGTGACGTCGGCGAGACTCTCCGAATTCCACAGGTTCGCAAACGAAGTGGCCAGGTTTGAACCGAAGCTGTTCCATTTTAGGCAGTACTGTTGCTGTTGGGAGTCCATACCCGGGCCGCCTCGTATACCTGCCCTGTAATAGAAAGCTTATGTCAGTATTTGATTATAAAGCACCAAATAGGATAGGGAATTCGAATATTTTTCACAAAGTCTGTAAATACAACCTGACCCAGAAAATACGTTTTTTATTTCGTACAAAATCAACATCAAAATCAAAAGCTGACTTCAACGAGTATATCCCGTAAAAGTAAATAAATGATAAAATCCGGACCATATCTAACGTTTTATCCATCACCTCATCCAGAACCCTCGCTAAACAAAAAACTGATGATTACGGAGATATTTTTGTGAAAACACAACGTATTTTCACAAACAACAGAATAGAGGGTGTAGGAGTAAAACTTAACGTTAAAATAGTCTAATGAAATAAAGGGTTATTTCTATAATTTCATTGTTCGGGACTCGGTTGGGCTGGTCGAAGGTCGTGGGGTGAACAACCCGATGCATGATCGATGCCACCCGCCCGCTGAATACGTAATACCCTGGATTCCCACGACTGGTCCCGGATAATGTTAAAGGAGGGAATTTATTGAGGGCTATTGTGGGTGATGGGAGTGTACCTAACTATAAGCTACCCCGAAGCATTTTTGTCTTTATCTACCACCTCATAATCGTTTGCTTGGTTAGTGCTAGATGTAACATTAGAAAATATATAAGCAGTGTTAGCAATTATTGTAACACTTTGAAGACTTGTTTAGGAAGTTTATTGTGTGTTATATTATTGCGAAACAAGATGAACATATTAAGTGTTATGTTTGGATTTAGTATTAGACTCTTATAATTATCGTAATGAGCATAAATATACTTTTATGTGCCTAACGATATTGCAGAGATTCATAGGAAAGCGATCGAAGTATCGACCGGACCTCAAAGGTCATCATTGCTCTGAGTCCGTCCCACTAGTCTTATTGATCCAGTCCCATGATGGGATAAGTCAAATTATTTGTCCCACTAGTCCCATGGGACATCTGATACTAATATATTTTTTTAATAATGTTCATTAGGATATAACACACTTTTATTATTTTATTAGTTTCACTTGTAACTGTGAAAAAATCATAGAAGTTGAAATTGACCCACTACGAGGTTTACAATTAAGCTGAAATTTGGCGTACATATTTAGTTTGGATGACAATGCATAGTTAGCTCAGTGTCGTCGTTCTAATTTCAATAGGGCGGACTCCCAAGTATGGCGGACTAGTTATTTTGTATGCATTCCCATGATATGATTATCAAATGAAAGGGTTTGCTAAGAAAAACACGAAAAATAAACATCAACTGTCTATAGGATACTACAGAAAATCATTTACTTAAAATTCGAGGAATTATTTTACAATGTCAATGAAAACGTCATTCTCAATTTCCGCTGACCTTCTGTTTTCGAAACTGCGTTTAATAAAAGAAAACCATCTACTTCAAATGCTAAAACATGATCATTATTTACAATCGATTCAATGTCTTCTGTTACTGAACCGATCTTTGAAGACGAAACGATCGATAGCCGTCCTACAGAAGCTATAGTCGTATATGATATATATCCACATGCAGACACAGGGTCAGCTGCAGCTAGGCAAGTATTCAAGTATTGATCGACCCATTAACCTGCTTCGACGTACTCGGAACTTACTATTAATTAATAATAGCTCTATATAATTCAAGACTTTTGTTTCCTAGTCACGTGTCTGTAATTACTATTTTCCGGCTTTCAGTTTCACGTTTAGATTCTTTTATATTTTTATTATGTATGAACTTTCCTTGCCCGAATTTAAAGGGATGTTTGTCGTTAAATTTTTGTTTGCAGAGAATGACGAACATCATAAACTAAAATACATTGCTTAAAGGTTGACAAATGTTGGTCTAAACAATGGTTATATTACTAAAAATAAAACAACATTTACTATAAATTCCAACACAAGATAACATGCAATTGGCATAGAATAAAATGCAGAAACATTCAAATACTTAAGTTCGCATGCAAAAAAATAAAATCCCTCTGCCAAATAAGAATGAAAAGCATATTGAGGCTAAGTACCAAGGCCTAAATTTTAAAGGGTTGTTCCAACAAACTGTTATTAATACGAGCGAGAAAGTTGTAAAATTTAATATTCAAATGGATTCAAAACGTGGCAAAACTACCCTTTTAGACGATAAGGATTTAGTTCAATTTTTAATGGAGATTAGTTAATTGTTGGGGATAAGCTTAGCGATGTACTAAACTAGATATATGGAGCAAAAGGCGTAACTGCAAGCGATATACGAATACGTAGATAATAAATAACACATATTATGAAGACGCAAGTCATCTTTCGCTTGTTGCGCATGGTGTGATAGTAGAAGATGTAATAGAGTTCCGTGTTGGACAAATACTCACTAATCCATAGAATAATGGATTTAATGGATAGTACAAATTGACAAATATTTAGAAAATAGGATGCTAAAGTGAAAATAGGATGTGAAAAAAACACTACATTGGAAGAAGCTAACAAATTCTAAGTGCTAGATGGAATGGAATGAAAAACAACAACTACCCACATTTTAGAAGTACAAACAACTAATGTTTCAAAGTGAATTTCCAAATTCTGTGTCAAAGTTTTTTCCACTTAACCTTTTGACAAATAAGCTACACGACATGTTACGTCAAATCTATTTGACACAAATTTATCATTCAGTAGGTACCTTGGTTTCTTGTGTTTTTTATTCATCTTCTTCTTCTTGTGTTCTAAGTAATCTAAGAGATCGCTCAGTGAGTACTCCATGTTGAAGTAATTCAATTTCCTAGTTCTCAAAGGACCTTAGGTTTGATATTAACGTCACACAGAATAGTCGTTGAAATACTTCAAAAGTTTCGTTTCCTACTTCAGCGGAATGAACAATGCCGTGTTTTAGATTAGCATAATTAGGTAGTCACCGAACCGTGATACGTTTACTAAACGTGGAACGATCGGTCGTCACCTTCGCGAATAACTCCCGCACGAACTACCGGACAACGGACAGTCCTGGGCCAGTTATGACGAGCGTCTAACGAAGAGTACGCACACTGCACCGACCGTCAATACGTTATCGATTCGATTCCCATCAGCTCCGTTACAGCCTAACTGTATATTTGCATGCGTGCAATACACTGAGCCAGTCAACTTTGAACTGCGATGGCTTTATTAACGACCGCTTTTTGGGCAACTGGAGGTAAGCGCGAGGCGTGGGGTAGGCCTAGATAGGCTGGCTGAAGTGGAATTTCGGTTGCGACCCGGTTCCGGCATGCAGCACACGCGCAAGCGTACTAGCGGCTCGGCGAAGGGGGCTGTGCGGGGTCCGGGGGGCGGCTGCACCGAGTTGCGCAAACTGACGCTGCGGTCACTCTGCAGCCGAGCCACAGAGTAATTGAAATCGAGTGACACCGGTATGATAATAGCCCTTTTAATGTACTTTGATGACATAATAAAATGTGTTTACGTTTTATTTTAATGTTTATTAACAGCTAGTTGCAGCAATTTCGGATTTCAGACGGATCGGCATGGTTTTCATTGACAAAACATATCAATTACTTTATTTACACAACAATGCCATTTGTAACCTTTAAAGCAATGCAAACATTCAACTGGTCCCTCGTTGCATGTTGTGCAACTAGTGAAACATCGCGTTTTTAAAGGCTAAGTATTGAAAAGTTTGCAAGAGCTTATTTAATATTCGATTGATCTACATTGATATATAGCTCTATTACTCGGTCTATTTTTATATTGTTTGTTGATACGCCTCAATTAGATGCGATTTACGATCGAGATCACACGTTGAGTTATTACACAACCTTTCAATAAGAATACTACGTACTTTATTTAGGGCATTTTATACATAGAAGCTTTTTGCTTTTTATTAGGTTCTAGGACATAAAGGTTTGTTGTAACAAAGGTTTTTATACCTTCGAATGACTGGTTTTTGTTTTTTCATGTTATCAATTCGAAATTCAAAATTGGTTCAATTTTTCTCTAGTGCCTCTACGTTCTAGGACAAAAAAGTTCGTTCTAACAAAGGTTTCATACCTTCGACTGGCCAGTTATTGTTTCTTCATTTTCTAAATCCAAATTCAAAATTGGAACGACCGTACCTATTTGTAAGTTATTACTCTGTGCAATAGCCGGGCCCCTAACGGTACTTAAACAAAGGCCTGCATCGAACGCTTCGTAACTATTGCACCGAGTTCCCACCGCCCTTCGCCCCTTTGCCCTTCTCCCCGCTCACCTATATAACTATATAACTACCTACATATAATACCGAATGTACTGAAAATTGCTACGCCACGCTACGAAGGTATCTACGAACTGGCTTTTATTGGAAACTCGTGTAAGAGTGCGTTTGAATTGATTAGAGATCTTAGAAACTGGTGCTTGTAATGCTTTGTGGTGTAATAATTTGTTATTTGTACAGTTGATTTTAATCAAGAGCTTTTGAATAGCAGTTTGTAATTATTTTAGATTAAGACGGCCCACCTTTCAAACCTCTAGTGGAATAGTATGGAATACTCTATATTATGTACACCATATAAGTTACAGAAAAGTGAGGCGAAGAAATATTAGATAAATGACGCAAAGGCAGCCTTTATCGCTAAATGCCATCTTTTATAGACCACCTTTGGATGGATTTAAAACAGAGGAGATAGTAGTATAGGTCTGTAGTAGTATAAACATCTGGTAGATAGAGATATACGAGTACATGGATGACCTATTCATGAAGATAGGCTCACGCTTGACCACTATCTCACCTGATGGTAATCGATATAACCTGTTTACTCTTGTGTTAAAGAGCACCCCCAGGTTGTAGCTATCAGGAAACACAGACTCCGGCAGACAATCCCACTCCTTAGCTGTACGCACAATTAATGTGTTCCCAAAACGATTTGTTCCCAATACATCTTCCTATCTATCACCCATATCGTTACAATCAAAACAATATCACACGCTATCGAACCCCTACGGTCTACACTCGTGAATCTAGGCAGATACACAATTACGGCACTTAAAACTTCCTCATAGAACGCTCAGCTTTCTAGGTCAACTCAGTTGGACGACGGTAGAAAATGCATTTAGTTGTAAAGCTGGTAGCATACCGACGTACCGAAACGACACCGCATCTGTATGCGTTTCGTGCGACCAAAACGGGACTTGGATTTGTGGTTAAAAATTCAGATTTTTACTACTGTGGTCAATATCTAACAGTGTATATTTTTACTACTGTGGTCAATGTCTAACAGTGTATATTTTATTGAATGCAATGAAGGAAAACTTTTAAGATAGGTATCTAAATTGGCCAAACGCAGTGAGCGAGCGTTACAGTCAATGCTGTTTATTCTTTTTTTATAAAAAGTGCTCTTTTTTCTGCAGTGTGTATTTAGGCTGATTTATTTGATTATTAAAATAGGTAATTCTATCCACCTTATAAAAACTTGTCAGGAGATCAATAAGCCACAAATAAAAATTCAAAACAATGAGTTTCTACCGACATAAATCGATCCATGACTAATGTATAAATAATGAGTAATAGCTCTCCAAAACGGAGGCCCGGATATCCAAAACACCATTTAAATAAAATTATACTGAACACGTGCTTCATTGCAAGACGGAGGCGGCGCCATCACAAAGTAATGTATTTTATAATACTATTGTGATGTGTAAGGTTCGATCGTACGGATGTAATGATAGCGCAATTCATCATTATGTCGGATTTTCTGCCTATATTATCAATATCAACTGTCAGCTTTGTTCTTTTACACATGCGTTTTGGCCGCGCTTAGACTGAGCACAACAGAGTTTTCTTCAATGAAAAATAGCTCAAATATTTTAAATAACAAGCATCTTGAACTATGCGCTCACAACAATACTTCAAACGCGTAAACCGACTTTTGTCTTTCACTACTTGCACCTCGGAGGGGGCCTGCACCGCGAGGTGCGGCTTTCGCGCGTGTGTACTAGGCCCTCAGATTCCCAACGTACGCTGTATTACGCAAGCCGGTGTCGAAATCGGACGCGCTACGAAACGGGTTTTCTAAATTCCCACACGATAACTAGATGCAATGATGAACTGCATGGCTGTTGGTTTGTGTGGGTATCGCATTCATTTTTATTTGAATGGAACAGGTGCTGCAAACAGCTTGTTGGTTATTAAAAGTTATTGGCTATAAATATTTTTATTTGGATGGTAGTAAGTACTACAACGAATCAATGTTGAGTTTGTTGACTTATTTTCGGCTTGAGCTCTGACAGCTATTAGTGAAATTGAATGCAACAAAGTTTCAGATTACTTGTGATAAGTATCGACAGTAATTTTGAAGAATGGAATGCAAATTTTCTCTAACTGATGCACAACTATTTTTAACAGTGACTAAACCACTGAACACTCGATAGCTCTTGCAAATATAAAAATCAACGCAAATAACGGACACGATTAGTAAAATAGTCGAGTCAACACAAAGCCTAAGTCACTTTGCATTGCAAACAAAAAAAAACTTTCTATTGCAACGTTTTTCCGGCGCAAAACGCGTTGTGCGCGGGTCGAGGGGGGCAGAGGCCCGTCAAAATAGAAAGTTGCATGACACGCGTTGCAATGCGTGCGCGCAACGCAATGCTGCTAAACACAGATAAAGGCTCGGCTATGAATTTTGGCGATTTACTCGGGTGTTTCAGAGAAAAAGTAATTGCACAAGTTATCACGCAGTCAGGGTTTAGTGTTAATATTTTACCTAATGCATTTTAAGTACCTAATCGTAAACTATCAAATTATAATGATTTAGAACCGTAACTACATGTTTTGTATTTTAAATCTGTAAAACGCTTTCAAAGACCGCTAATCGAGGTATAATAATATACATTTTTTTTTAATAGACGGTACTGTCCCTCTTTTCCTACGCCAGATATTTTTATTTAAGGAGTAATCTTGGATTTTTGTCACTATTTCCATGGAAAAATGATCAGACGTTATTTTCAGTCAACGCATCTAAGTTATCCGATGCTTGAAAAATCAGCACTTTAATTCAAAACTTTTATGTTGGATTTAAAAAGTTCACTTGGATATGTAGGTGCTTGTTAATCTCGGCAAATGCCATTACCAAAAACGATACAAAACAAGATAAGAATCAACTCTTGCGCTTCCTGTATAGATGCGTACGCGCAGCGCGAACCAGTGCGTGCATTATGAAATAAGCCTTTCACTCTATGCAGTTCGAAAGCAGAGCCTTTCTCTTATATAACGGTACACGGGATCACATCAAACACTAATTATAATTAGTTTATTTGACATGAGTAATTGCCTCGAAGTTCTAACAATAAAAAAATCGCTATTATACAAAAGATAGTGGGACTATTTGAATAATCTTCGCTTTTATCGTGTTTGCAATTAATCTTTGCGTTTACGTAATTTGCGTCATAATTTTTGTTTGTTTTCTGAGGTTTTCTTGATACAACCTTTCCGTTTTGTATTGTTTCACAAAGTCGCAACAAAGATTCTTAAAGATTACATCGTTTTCGTACAGAGAAACCAAAGGAAATTCAGAATTAGAGGCAGGTTCTTTCTCTTCCATTACTTCTTAACATATACTATCGCTAAACTCTGTAGATTGGCAAAAGGTACTCACAGTTTATGAGTGAGTACCAAAGACTAGTCTAAAAAGTTCAGATCCATGTTACATAATTTTTTTGTCAGTATCACATTTATCTCTCTTTCAATATATATTCATTATCACACCTAATGGTAAGGGATGATGTGGTCGACGATGGAGCACGCTTGTCCAGACATAACCTATTCACTCTATACTTAAAGACCCCCAGATTGTAGCTATCAGGAAACACAGACTCCGGCACTACAAAGTTAATCTCAAAATATGCTCTATGTAGGTATACGTGTAGATATGTTCCTCTAACACGGAACAAACACATCACCGGCACCTTTAGTGTATAAATCAAATTGGAAGATTAGATTCTCTTAGATCTGGGGAGCATCGTCGCGACGCACGAGGACCGAACCCGTTTGTAAACCTTATTTCAACAATCAGCAGTATTTTTAACAGACTTCATAAAAGGAGGTTCTGTATTCGATATACGATTTTCTCAAAATCTACTGATCCGATTTGGATGGGGTATTAGAATGCATATTTTTCAAGGAAGGATCTATTATATAATACATTAGGATCTGATGAAGATCTTCGGAGATAGACAATGGAACTCTTCAATCACTAACTGCAAATGACTCGCGATTGCTGCGATCTTATGTCTATGTATTGTTAACACAATTTAATGGGGAACCACAAATAAAAGAGGAAAAAAAAGAACTTTTTTAGAAAAACTTGAACCGACTTCCAAAAAAAAAAAACAAAAAAATGAAAATAACTTTTATTTCAGAAGTCGGTGTCAAAAAACTAAGATATAAATATAAATTTACTTATTTAGTTAGGAGTTTTTGTTTTAGTATTTCTTAGGTTTGTAAATAGTATATATTAATAAATTGTAGTAGGTATCTAGTTATTATATATAAAACCATAAACACCGACTTCCGACATTTAATTTATTTTTTTGTTTTTGTTTTGGAAGTCGGATCCTTATTTTGTAAAAAAAAAAACTCGCTAACTATGGTTATTCTCAGTTAAAATACAGTTTAGCCAATTCTAAATTCAAGATAACACACGTCTCATCCATGAAATTCTCTCCATCAAATCTATCCATAGGACAAGACATCCTTTAAATAACTAGTCAGTATTTAACCATCCACATCTATCCTTCTTCCAGGTAGAAAATGTTGAAATAATCTGCCTAGCCTTTTCCCAACTATCTTAGGGTCGGCTTCCAGTCTAACCGGATGCAGCTGAATATCAGTATTTTACATTAAGCGACTGTCTATCTGACCTCCACAACCTAGTTACTGGATAATACGATACCCCTTGGTAAGACTGGTTGTGAGACTTTCGGGCTTCTGACGACCCGTAACGACTATCAAAGTTCACGGAGAAGTCTCTGTATGTGAAGATGGTCACACATCTGTGGACCAACCCCGGCAAGCGTAGCTTTACCTGATGGATCGACCCGTGCGGCTGTTATTAATTTAGCCACGAGCTCCTCCTCGGGTATATATGTGAATTTAGTCGCTATCTGCGCTTTGTTGCATCATTTGCATCATCCATACAACATGTTGTTTTTGTTGTAAAATACGACGCCATACGGAAAAAATATATAATATGCATGAGAGTATAATAATAGGTATGATTATGCTATAATTTTCCGCAGATCTGTTAAATAATATGATCACAAAGTAATTGGTGGACTGTTTACATAATTGACTACCAAGTCATTAATGGTTTTTTAAAATCAATCAGTTTGCCGCCTAATTGGTAGTTATAAGGTAACTGGATAAATACATAAATTAATTGGTACGGCACTAGTAAATTTTTAGACGGCTAGCGAAAACAAATAGGACCACCTAGTATGATTTTAATAGGGTCTGTTCCAAGTAAGAGAGAGCTCGTGGCTAAAGTAATAACAGTCGCAAGGGTCGATCCATCAGGCTAAGCTATGCTTACCAGGGTTGATCCATGGATGGGTTACCATCTTTACATACCGATACTTTTGATTTCATTATGGTGCTAAAGCTCGTGGCTAAAGTAATAACAGCCGGACGAGTCAATCCATTAGGTTAAGTTACGCTTGCCGGGGTTGGTCCGTGGATGGGTGACCATCTTTACATACCGAGACTCCTCCGTGCCTTGGAAAGTATGTTAAGGCGTTGGTCCCAGCCGTCAATCGTGGATCTCTGACAGGTTACGGGTCGTCAGAAGCCCGAAGTTCTGATAACCAGTCTTACCAAGGGGTATCGTATTACCCAATAACTAAGTTGTGGGCATCCGGTTAGACTAAAAGCCAAACCCAAGTTAGTTGGGAAAAAGCTAGGCAGATTGATTTTTGTTTCAAGTAAGAGAACGATTTTTCAGAAATTGACTGCGGTCAAATTAGGCACTCTTTAGCAACTTTGAAAATAGCAATATATAATTCGGCGGAAAGATTGGCATAGGATGCCTTTCATACATTTTCATGAAAATATTCAGCAGAAATACTAATCTCTAATTGATTTCTATTGTTCTAGTTGATGAGAGAAGGACCTTGAGATTCTGCATCATCATAACAAGTCATTGAGATAGTTCATATTGAGGAACAAGTATCCACGCTAAAGAATTATAGGTACGTGTGCACAGATCAATGCAAAATTCTAATGTCAGAAGTAGAATTTGGTGCACCTTTCTTTTTTTTTAAGGATGGGAAATCATCAATAATCAGGATGACTTCTCCTACTCTGAGTAGAGTGGGAGGGGCGTGTCAGACTCTCACTGACTAAAACCCACCGGTGTTTCTTCAGTTCAGCCCTTACGTTCCAGAGTGACCGCGGAGACCCTTTCTTTGATGCACCAAATTCTGGGTCGCGGGAGTGTAACCTAACAAGACAAATCTTTCCACAAACTCCAGGTGCGACTTAAGTTTAACAAATGTCGAAACGGCGTAAAATAGCAATAAATCATCCCGCAACGAAGTACATCTCAGAATTTATGCCTCAGTATTAAACGGCAATGAGTACCTTTACGTTACTCAACTAAACTAAAGGAAATTGTCTTGTCATTAATCAAATATAGCCCATTAAAATTTCCTAAAGCCATAAAAATTACGTAGCCAACTTGTGTATAAAGTTATTACAGCTGTTCATGGATGTCAACTTTCATAATTGCATAATTTTTGAGAATTAGATCGTTTGAGAATTTATTGTCGATTTGTATCTTAATGATGGTTGTGCTATTGCTTTTACGTAACATATTTGAATTCCATCTGTATCTTTTTCAGTTTAGAGATGTCGTTTATGAAACCTCAGTAATTTATTATTTGGAAATCCTACTATTTGGAAATATACTATCCTACTAGATTGAATTTGGATGTAATTTGGCACAGTGATAGATTTATAATCTGGAATAACACATAGGCTGTAATTTTTAATAGGGGAAGTACTAGTTCCATGCGGACAAAGCCACTGACAGAAGCTAGTGTATCTATGATGAAAAGGTAAAATCTAGGAAAACTGTTTTAATTTGTTTCATTTTAACTATTCTCAACAACCGCTGTCAATCAATCTGCCTAGCCTTTTCCCAACTCTCTTGGGGTCGGCTTCCAGTCTAACCGGATGCAGCTGACCAGTATTTTATATGGAGCGACTGCCTATCTGACCTCCACAACCCAATTACTGAATAATACGATACCCCTTGGTAAGAGTGGTTCGTCAGGAGCCCGAAGGTCTGACACCTTCGGGCTCCTGACGACCCGTAACGACTGTTAAAGATCCACGATTGACAACCGGGACCAACGGCTTAACGTGCTTTCCGAGGCACGAAAGAGTTTCGGTATGTAAAGATGGTCACCCATCCATGGATCAACCCCGGCAAGCGTATCTTAACCTGGTGGAACGACCCATCATCATTCTCCTGCCCTTATCCCAATTTATTTGGGGTCGGCGCAACATGTCGTTTTCTTCCATACTCCTCTATTAGTCGTCATCTCTGTACTCACCCCCTTTTTACCCATATCCTCTTTCACACAGTCCAACCATCGTTTCTTTGGAACGACCCATGCGGCTGTTATTACTTTAGCCACGAGCTCCTCAACAACCGCTTTATACAAGGTCAAATTAATAACCAATAATCTGAAGACGAGTAACGTATTACTCGAATCAGATTCACCATAATGGAGTAAAGGGGTAAGATTCAAATTCTCAACCCCTCATGTTCCAATTTATTCACAGTGTGCTTGTTCCTTAGATAACAGTACCTATCTCTTTCTTATATTTCTAATTCAGCAGATCACTCTTTACCCCACAATAATTCCGCATAAAATTATTTCGGGAATAATAATACGACTCTCATACAGTTCCGTGTAGGGTGGCCAAAATAATGCAACAACCGGACCTCCGTCCCTTTTGTAAAGGATATAATCCTTGACCCGATTTCATGTCCGAAACCAGATGGAAAACCAGTTCTGGGACTGTCCCACACAGGTTAAATTACGTATTGTTACCACAAAATAATTATTAGAATTTAGAATGTGCATCGTAATTTCTTGTTCCGACAAAAGTTTGTTGACAACGCGTTTGTTTAAGTCTGTCATGCGATTTTAGATCTTATATTTACAGGTGTAAGGTGATAAAGCTTCCTCGTTTTGTGTTAATATATTAGGGTTATTCTTAGGAACATTAGGGCTTCTTCAACTGTGGTAGTACTGTGTCGGTCAATTTTATTGCATGTACATTTTTGTGCTTATAAAAACCAGAGCTCTTATTAAATGACCTAAGTAAAAGTGATCGTGTACACGTTTTTTTTATTTAAAAGCGTTCCTTTACATGAAGGGTGATTTTGATACAAGGATTACTTGAACCAATAATGTTATGAGTATGTTACTAATTCCAACGTAAGTGTAAGGTAGTCATAAAATGTTAAATGTGTGTGAGTGTGTTAAATGTTGTTAATGTGTATGTTATTAAGCCATTAATTGCCTGTGTCGTAAAAGCCACATCCATTGACTGCTTATTTTTATACGAGTACTAATTATGATCCATACGACCTGATTATTATGAATGTGTCAGGGATGTATTTTTTTTTAAGATCGTTGTAGAAGTTCTTACCTTTATCATTCGGAAGGGTTTATTTATTTATTAAAACTTCATGCAACATGCTGCATGCATTTTCACTAATGTATCATTTTTAGGGTTCCGTATCCGCAGGGTCCAAACGGGTCTATTGCTGTCACTCACGAGTCAGTCTGTCAGTCTGTCAGTCTGTCAGTCTGTCAGTCTGTCAGTCTGTCAGTCTGTCAGTCTGTCAGTCTGTCAGTCTGTCAGTCTGTCAGTCTGTCAGTCTGTCAGTCTGTCAGTCTGTCAGTCTGTCAGTCTGTCAGTCTGTCAGTCTGTCAGTCTGTCAGTCTGTCAGTCTGTCAGTCTGTCAGTCTGTCAGTCTGTCAGTCTGTCAGTCTGTCAGTCTGTCAGTCTGTCAGTCTGTCAGTCTGTCAGTCTGTCAGTCTGTCAGTCTGTCCGTCTCTCTGTCTCTCAGTCTGTCAGTCTGTCAGACTGTCAGGATGTCCATCTGTCTGTCTGCCCGTTGTCTGTCACACAGGTTTTACAGACAAACGATTGGAGCTACAGTCTTCAAATTTTTACAGTATAAGCATCTTGCTGACCCAAAGCCATGCAAATAGTCAAAAATACATTTGATACGGAACTCAAAATGTGGGCAGTTCGACACGCACTTGGCCTGTTTTTTCGGTGAAACACATTCTAAATATACATTTTAAAAGGGAAAACAGTACGATACACTAATACTCGTAGGTAATGTATTTAACATATTCAAACAACGGTCACGTATACTGTTCCAGCCTAAATCTATGATTTTCCTCATAATTGTTCATAGTTTGACCAAATAAATGTGTAATGGTATTATTTTTATATTCTTAACTAGTACTGACCTATTTAATGTAAAGATCATTAAAACAAATGAGTATGTTATGCACCGATGAATAATTTACTATTAATGGGTTAAAGATTTGTGGTCGGGGTTTCTTGATATGGGTACATAATGTCATAAAAGTAGAAATAAATATTTTACGTCCGATAGAATTCATGGTCATTGTAAGTTAGGTTTTTATTTATACTAAACTACCATCAAACTAGATGAAGGGCAAGACGTTCAGGAGATTTAAGGGCCTAAATCCGCTTTGAAGAAAAATCGTAGCAAAGCATAGAAAATAAAGATTAAAGAATCCTGTGATGCGTTTGTTACAAAGAGGATAAGGTATTTTTACGTTGTTAAAAATAGGACTCAAAATGTTGCGTATTCAAAGTAGTAAGCAAAAGTGTCAAAAATACTCATTTTCGGTCTCAATATACATAGGATTCTTTAATCTTTATTTTCTATGCTTTGCTACGATTTTTTATGCATTGAGGGCGCCACTTGGCGGCTATATATGGGCCTTAAGAGACTTAGCCCACAAGACTTGTTACTGTGACAGCTGACATAATTCATAAAGCGGATTGATGTCGATGCACCAGTGGGCTTTTAACAAGCATGACAAAATCCTGTAAACACAACAGATGCTGAACGTCAATATGGACAGATTGCATCAAGAAATATAGAAAAAAGAGGTTTTAACTCTTGCTACATCTGATTTTAAATTTTCAAATGTTAAATCTAAACTTAATAAATAAATAAATCAATTAAGGCAATCATGTGACAACCAACCCGCACCGGGCCCGCGTGGTGGATTACGGCCCTCACCCTCTCACAAAGAGGAGGCCTGTGCCCCAGCAGTGGGGACATTAAAAGGCTGATGATGATGAAGAAGCCATGGATGTGCTTACTGATCCGATTATGAAAAATCTTTTGGTGACAGAAAGCTTAGTATCGTAGAGTTTGATTGGTTTTTATCCCAGATTTTTTTTTAATATTCTCTAGACGTTTGTCGTCCAGTGTGATGGAAAGTATCTTCTCATGTTATCAAACTATTCTAGCCCAAATTCAACTATCCTACCGTTTGCCACCAGGGCGTTCCAGATCCTAAATCCCGGTGCCATCTCAGATCAGAAAAATTGTTTGCAAATTTTGATGCAGACAACTTCCTTATGAATAACATTGCAAGTTGAATAAACGCTTTTTATAAAAAATGGTGGCACTCCGGGAGTGCCGACAGAAGTGAAAATTTGAACAAGAATGCCCAACGCGCCTAAAGAAGTTTTCACTTCAATCCAAATAGCGGTGTCGGTGGCGAGATCCATAGTTTTTTGCCATCTCAAAAATGCCCAACGCGCCTATATAAAGAAGTTTTCACTTCAAAAATCCACGGTTCCTGTGAGGTGAGTCAGCAAAGCTGTGGAAATAAGCTATTATATTATTATTATATAGTTTGCTAAAGAACAGTTTAAAGTTCTGGGTAATACCGAAATAAATTATAAACTTACACGTGCAAAAGATTAAAGGACAATTATCTTAACATAAGCTTGATCATGCATTGACACTGACGATACAAGATAGTGCACTATTGATGGTTCCAGAGTAATAAAATAATATTTTTATAGAGTTCGTAAGTTTGAATATCAAAAACAAAAAAAAAAACGCTGCTTAGATCAGGAGTGGGGGCTTGCTGTGTTGTTAGTGGTAGGTACAATTTTATTTTAACTCAATTGTGACGTGCCTAATGCAAAATTTCAACGCACTGTATCGTCTTAATTTTTGGTTTACGTGTCAATATAAAAATATACGTGTCCAATATTTTTTGGTAATTTACTGACGGACCTAATTTACAGTCATCAACCCAATTGTTTATAAACAAAAATGCAACTTTGCTATCTTTTAAAGGTTCCGTATGTATATTTTACTTGTTTCTTTTTCAGGGTTCCATACCCGAAGGGTCCAAACGAGGGCTCTATTTGGACCCTTTATTGCAGTCACTCACGTGCCCGTCTGTCTGTCTGTCGTCTGTCGCAAAATTTTTACGACGAAGAATTTTTTAACTTATAATTGGGTGCATGTTTACTAATAAGAATATTTTACTAACAAATAGTAATATATTGATAAATCAGAATTTTTCTTTGAAATTTCCTCACATGTTACGGAACCCTAAATGTGCGAAGTCCGCACATTTAGGGTTCCGTAACACGCAATTGCCGGTTTTTTTAACATTAATAGGCTCGCACTTGACCACTATCTCACCTGATGGTAAGTCATGATGTGGTCGACGATGGAGCACGCTTGCCTAGAAGTAACCTATTCACTCTTGTCTTAAAGACCTCCAGGTTGTAGCTATCAGGAAACACAGACTCCGGCAGTGAATTCTACTCCTTAGCTGCACGCACAATGAATGTATTCCCAAAACGTTTTGTACATGTGGGTCGGATGTCCATCACATACCGGTAGCGCATCATTAATATTTTGTGTATCTTTTGCTGACTATAGACTAAAGTTCTGACTACAGCGACTGTTAATTATCTAAAAACTGGCGAAATGCGTATCGGATATCGCACATTAAGGGTTCCGTACCAAATATAGGTATTTGTTAGTAAAGTATACGTTATAAATTTATAATAAACATTATCACCTTTCAAGTTCATGGATCAATAGGAAGTCAAAAAATTCTTCGTAAGAAAATTTTGTGACCGACGACGGACGGACACGTGAGTGACAACAATAGGGCTCCGTTTAGACCCTTTGGGTAGGTACGGAACCCTAAAAATGACAGTTGGGACCAACGGTTTTACGTGCTTTCCGTGTCACAGAGAAGTCTCGATACACAACGGATGACCACCCATCTGGACTGACCTCGGCGAAATGGCCAATAGCCATGAAATAAAACCACTAAAGAGTTAAAGTTTTCGAATGCAAAGCAGAGTAAGTTACCAGGTAAACATAAGTACATAGCACATTGTTTTGTATTTCTCGACGCAAACCAATGACGTCAACAAATCGTGCAAGGCCATGCGAACAATCTGTTCGAAGCAGTGTTTCTGAATATTTTAGAAACACCTGTGTGTAATATAGGAAACGTCGTCGTGAAATATAAAGAAAATAAGACAGCTGTAAGGCTAGATTTTTTTAGCTACAATTTTGGGCGCAACAGAATAACGTTTTTTTTAAGGGTGGGTCAAAATCAATCTGCCTAAGCCTTTTCCCAACTATCTTGGGGTCGGCTTCCAGTCTAACCAGATGCAGCTTAGTACCAGTATTGTACATGGAGTGACTGCCTATCTGACCACCACAACCCAGTTACTGAGTAATACGATACCTCTTGGTAAGACTGGTTGTCAGACTTTCGGGCTTCTGACGACCCGTAACGACTGTCAAAGATCCACGATTGACAGCCGAGGCACGGAAGAATCTCGGTATGTAAAGATGGTCATCCATGCATGGACCAACCCCGGCAAGCGTAGCTTAACCTGATGGATCGACCCGTGCGGCTGGTATTGTTTTAGCTACGAGATCCTTTTAAGGGTGGTAATCATCAAATTACTTATCCCGCTCTGGGTGGAGCGGGATGGCGTATCAGCCTCTTGCTGACTAATAGCCACCCATGTTCCTGTAGTTGCCTGTACGTTACGCGGAGACTCTTTCAAACGCAAACCGGACAGGTAACAGAACCACTTGATATTTGACAACATTTGTGTTAACCATCCAAACTCAAAAGCGTTTGATGTTGTAGTCCCACAAAATTTTTTTACAGACATTTTATTCGATTTTATGTGAATTTTATTAAATGTCTAGAACATGACTCACATACTGGAATGCCCAAGTGCCCGTTGTATCTGTACATAGAGGACCTGATTAACGCCAGTGACGCTATCATTGTTGTGACCAGCTTATGGGCTCAAAGAATTTAAAAAAAATTGGTAACCATCAACTAGAAAGAAGAAGAAGAATGCCAAGGTTTAATTTCAAGCAAATGTTGCCATGTACTTACAGGAAATCCGAAACTAAGCTGAATACAGCATTGGCTTCGTCATAATTATTGCCTCCTGTAATTTAGTTCATGACGGATGAAAAAAGATTGCATGTGGCGGAGATGAGAATTTTGAGATGGATGTGTGGAGTAACGAGAATTGATAAAGTGAGAAATGAGTACATTAGAGGTATTTTAAAAGTGGCGTACTGACGCCAAGATAAGCGGCTCCCTTTTAACTTTTCTGTCACTGGGCAGAAAAGTTGAAAGGGAGCCGCTTATCTTGGTATGGTCATGTGAAGAGGAGGGATGAAACACATGTAATTAAAAGAGTAATGAATATAAATGTGGATGGATGGAGTAGTAGAGGGAGGCCAAAGAAAAGATGGGTGGATTGTGTGAGGAGTGATATGAAAGAAAAGGGAGTTAGTGATAGCGTGACTGCTGACAGGACAGAATGGAAGAAGAAAACGTGTTGCGCCGACCCCAAGTAACACGGGATAAGGGCAGAAAGATGATGAATTGAGTTCACGAAACCAAAACTTATTTTGAATATCAATCGTAATTTTGTCTTAGTAACTTCGTAAGTACATCTTTTCAGGGCGGTAAAAAATAAATAGGTTTCAGCTAGAAAATGTTTCATCATCATTTTAGCCAAAAAACATAGGCCTCCCCGACCGGACCTATGCGTGTCGCATCCACCGGATTCTCCAGATTCTCACTAGGGCCTAACCTACTTTAGCTACCGATCGGTAAATCACTAGCCGTTAAAAATGCTCTCATTGTGAGGAAAAATTTTAGATCATAACCTGAAAAAATTATTGATTTTCTTGAAGTGATATAGATATGTACAGAGACAGCGTAAAATTTTAACTTACAAGCACTAGTTTTCATGAAAACTTATAATACATTTAATTATTTTTACCGGTTGTAACAATTAAATAAAATTGTCAAAATAATAAAGGACATAATTATTAAAAGTTTGCCTCCTTGCAACGCTAATTTTTTAGCGAACGAATTCGGTCATTACGTGATTGTTAACTATGTCGAGACTGCAGTCTCTCAAACTTTTATGTCCTTTAATATTTTGACAAGTTAATTTAATTGTTACAAGCGGTAAAAATTATTCATTAAATTTTAAATAAATTATAAGTTTTCATGAAAATAGGGCTTGCAAGTTAAAATTTACGCTGTCTCTGTAATTATATTTCAAGAAAATCTTTTTTTTTTTCAGGTTATAATCTAAAAAAAATTACTCACGAGCGATTCCTAGCGATTGATAGCTAACGTAAGTTTCGCTATCAATGTCGAGACTGCAGGCCCTAATCATCGTGTGGAAAACTACACAACAACATTACTAGTGCCAAATACGACATTATGTGAAAGTGTTACATTATGTAGGCACGACCCATCGATCAATAAACGATCAATGTTAAGACTTACAGGTTTATTAAGGCCTTAAATACAATAGTCAATATTGCACCAAAACTTTTACATAGTCAAAATACAAACAACAGACGAATCGGAGACAAGCATAAAACCATTCAATCAAATTTAATTCCCCTGTCTATATGTACGCTAAACGTACAGCTACAATATTTCAAACATATGCGCTTTATTAAATCAAATAACCAATGAGTCGGCAGCGTTTGTTTGGAATTGAGACTAGAATATTGTCTATAATATGCTGGGTGAACTGATTTGAGCACTAGCTTACTTCTTCTTTTTCGAAACGATGGTTTCCTAACTTTTTAAATACTTTGGGCCAAGCTGGTCAAAAAAATTCGGGTGAAACTGGCCAAATTAAGTCGACTCTCGGGCCTGGTGCTGATCGGGCGGCGAGTTACCCACTACTCGACGTAGTGATCGCTCGCCGATACTGTTTTCGCTTTTCAGAGTAATTTATTAACTCTTTCATTGTACTTAACATTTTTAGTAGCTTTATATTCATAGCCTTGCTTATTGTTTGGTACATTATTATATTCATGTTAATACTTTGATTATCTATTTAGAACGTTACCAGTACGACAATTTGTGAAGGTTTTACTGTTAAAACCGCACACTTTTGGCAGTTGGTTGTTTATACCTGTTGTTATGTTAAGAAAACCTTCGACAATAAAATATATTGTTATGACTATAAAAATATATTGGTTCATTTCCAAATTCGGCTCATTTGCATCATTCATCTTAAAACCTGTCGCTATCTGTCAGCAGTTAGCACCGATTTCAATAAGTTTTAATGGGATCTAAATATAATTATTTGTATGTCAATAATAGGGATGTTTACTGGGTATATAAATAATAATAAGTCCGTAAGTTAGACTATCAAAAAGTATTGGACACGTATTTTCCCTTTACCAACCCAATAAAAATGACAAAGATAAAACGGCGGCGATAAAATTGCAGCGTCTGTAGGTTTCATCAGGAAGACCTGATGAACGCTACAGACGCTGCAATTACTAATTACAATTGCAAACTCTAAATTGCAATTGGAAAGTGCTCTATGGAGGGCCATAGTGCAGGTGTATGGACACTTGGGGCTTTCCAGTATGTGAGTCATGTTCTGCAGGTGTATTCGCTAGCTAATTTAACATCAATTTTATAAACACTATGCAGTACATTGCTCAGTGAAAATCGATTATAATAGGCACCACGGTTTTTCTATACGTCAAATCAGCGATGTACGGCAAAGTGCCTATCAATTACCAAAAAACTATCATCTGTCCTTTTGAAAATGAACACTTTTCAGTTCCATTCCAATATCTAGGGTATACAAAGACTAAATCAAACACAAGATCCTGCTAAAAGACCGCACATTTTCAACTTCGGAGATGACTCAATCAGCGTTCCGTTTAAAAAAAGATTTCTGTCATTGTTACGAAAAACGAAACAGTTTTCGTCCTTACTATTTAAAAATTAGGGTTGATTGTCACTTGTTTGAGCGGGGAGGCACTGATGGCAAAATAAGCGACAACTTTTATACAAAAGTCATGATGAAATAGTTTAAGATATTTCGTGCGAAAATATTTATATCACTTATAATGGTTAGGTATTCACCCACCTAAACCTACCTAAAAAAATGGTTTATGAGTAAAATCATGTTAAAAAGTAGTAAATGGTTTGAGATTTGATTTTATTTTTTTTTTTATTATTTTGTAATAATAGTAATAAAACAGAAAATAACCAAATTTGCTGAGAAATTTAACGGCTGACGTAGATCTACGTAACCCTAACTAGTGATAATTGATCTTTATTATTTATTTCTTAAGCGTCAATTAAATTTAATTAAACACCCTAATACACCCCAAACGCAGTTATTTAACACAATAATTTATTGTTTACTATTTATGGTAAACAATCCAAAAAAAACGGTCCATTCATCTTTATTTTAATATTTTCGATTCTTTAATTTCGTTGTATGTACTGTGATAAATAATTACGGTAATATTTTTTACATGTGCATCAGCGGCTGATCACACTAAATGAGTCACATTTGTATAAAATAATAATGTTATCAAAAATACTACACCCTGATCGTTTTGATCCTAAAATTAAATCACAATGTTATAGATAACCTGATTTTATAATTAAATACATGCTATAAAAACTTTTTACAAAAAATAGAAACGACTTCCAAAAAAAAAACATCAAAATAACTTAAATTTCGGTAGTCGGTGTTTCTGGATCTGTTTCTTCGTTTTTCGACACCGACTTCTGAAATTAAACTTTTTTTTTGGAAGTCGTTTCTGTTTTTTTGAAAAAAAGTTATTAATTTCAACTTTTTGTAGTGGTCCTCAAATTGTGTTAACAATACATAAACCAAACAATCGCAGTAATCGCGAGTCATTTGCTGTTAGTTATTGAAGAGTTCCACTGTCTATCTCCGAAGATCTTCATCAGATCCTGATGTATTATATATACTGAAACCTTCCTTGAAAAATATGCATTTGAATAAAGAAATTCCCATCCAAATCAGATTAGTAGTTATCGAATAAATCGCGGACAAACATACATACATACGGGTCGAACACAGGACCTCCTTTTTTGAAGTCGGTAATAGTTTTTTATCATTTTGTTCACAGTTTTAACTCCGAAGTTCAAGTTTTATTAAAGCAGCGACAAACAAAAACAGCGTCAATGTGTTGCGTGACAGCTAAAATCGATATCCCTGCATGTCGTAAAAAATGTATACCCAGTCTAAGTACCTACTTTGTTCTACGTGCTATAACCCCTACATTTCTAAAACAAAACCATTTTTCTGCATTAAAATCATAAAATCAATACTGCTCATTAAACGCCATACAAATGCCCAACACCAAATATTGGGTGGGAATTATCACACACACACACAAATAATAGACATCAAGTAGGTACTAGTACATATTGCACGCGCACTAACGCAACGGCCTTGGTTGCTACGTTACGTAAGCGTCGCGCCCCAGAGGACCTCGAAGGGTGTCCTTGGTCCTCCCTTTCCTCCCTCCCCCAACCCCAGGACCAGACCTAGACAAGGCCGTTTCGGAAATGAAAATAATATTTGGTACATTATTAGAAAATCAGTGGGTGGCCCTTAAAAGGCGATTAAATATTCTATCACATCAAATATGTTTCATGGTCCTACATGAGTTTTAGCTAATATTTTTTTAGTGGTGAATTTATTAGGTGATTTAGAAGATTTTATGGGATTCAATTTGGCTTTACAAGATGTAGTTTTGAGTAGTGTTAGAATAAAAAAACATTTTTTCTTATCATCGACACATCTTTTGACTTAAACTGTCGTAAAAATGGCTTAACCACCAATAGAAATGTAATTTAGAACAGGTTATTAGGTTCCTAGACATTCAAATATTATCATGCGTAGAGAGTTCTCAAAGTTGTAATTTTTAGGATTCCCAAACGGAGCCCTATTGCCGTCACTCACGTGTCCCTCTGTCCGCCTGTCTGTCCGTCCACCGTTACAAATTTTTGTTTCGAAGAATTTTTTAACTTCCGACTGACATATGAACTTGAAATTTCGTGATAATGTTTATTGTTACTTACATTTTACTAACAAATACCTAAATATTGATTTACCTCATATGGTACGGAACGAAGTCCTACACGCGCTTGGCCATGTACTTATATATTTTTTATACGTATTCTGAAAGTGACACTTGTGTTCGGCGCTTGTCTAGTTCTAGACATTGACGAATTAAGTTGAAAAGTGTTAGTAGGACCTACGTTGGCGCTAGCCCCGAAAATGCCAAGTTCTTAAGTAGTTGGCTTGACAAAAAAGTGTAATTAAACTAGATTCATGTAATCACACTTCTTCAAAGTCAAGGACGAAAACCTTGTATATTAACATTATACTTACTCAAAGCAGGCTCAAATGAAATAAAAAAGTAGCAGTTTTCTTTGTTTGTTATGATATATATGACGTCACACCTTGATACACTTTGTACCGTTTAGTGACGTAACAAGCGTCCACTCCTGAACTTTGATGCGTTTTATCTTTGTCATTTTTTATTGGGTTGGTAAAGGGAAAATACGTGTCCAATACTTTTTGATATAGGAGCTCGTGGCTAAAGTAATAACAGCCGCACGGGTCGATCTATCAGGTTAAGCAACGCTTGCCGGGGTTGGTTCGTGGATGGGTGACCATCTTTACATACCGAGACTTCTCCGTGCCTCGGAAAGCACGTTAAGCCGTTGGTCCCGGCTGTCAATCGTGGATCTTTGACAGTCGTTACGGGTCGTCAGAAGCCCAAAAGTCTGACATCCAGTCTTACCAAGGGGTATCGTATTACCCAGTAACTGGGTTGTGGAGGTCAGATAGGCAGTCGCTCCATGTAAAATACTGGTATTCAGCTGCATCCGGTTAGATACTATATTTATACTACTTTTTGATAGTCTAAGTTACGGACTTATTGTTATTTATATACCCAGTAAACATCCCTATTATTGACATACCAATAATTATATTTAGATCCAATTAAAACTTATTGAAATCGGTGCTAACTGCTAACAGATAGCGACAGGTTTTAAGATGAATGATGCAAATGAGCCGAATTTGGAAATGAACCAATATATTTTTATAGTCATAACAATATATTTTATTGTCGAAGGTTTTCTCAACATAATAACAGGTATAAATAAACAACAAACTGCCAAAAGTGTGCGGTTTCAACAGTAAAACCTTCACAAATTGTCGTAATGGTAACGTTCTAAATAGATAATCAAAGTGTTAACATGAATCTAATAATGTACCAAACAATAAGCAAGGCTATGAATATAAAGCTACTAAAATGTTAAGTACAATGAAAGAGTTAATAAATTACTCTGAAAAGCGAAAACAGTATCGGCGAGCGATCACTATGTCGAGTAGTGGGTAACTCGCCGCCCGATCAGCACCAGGCCCGAGAGTCGACGGCGCGTAGTGTTCCACGCGCGCCTCAAAGAGTTGTCAGCAAACACGACGAGGCCCGTCGTGGCCGATGCCTGCCCGGGAGTTGAGGATAAATTCGAAAGAGTTACCTCGCCCCTGGGCACTCAAGGCAGGGAGGAACAGGGGTGGGTTTTAGTCAGTAAGAGTCTGACACACCCTTCCGCTCCACACTAGAGCGGAAGAAGTCATTGGATGATGTCCCACCACCCAAAAAAAAAAAAAAACAAACAGCTAATTCAAGTCAAAATGTAGGTTTCAGACATGCGAACTTGTTTGATAAATAACAAAATAGTTAGCTAAGAACGAAAAAAGGAAACTTGTACTTAAACAAAAACATAATCAACTCATTCACGGAGTGCTAGCATATCCCACTAAAATTACTCGTATAAATGCGAAATTTTGAATGGACGTTTGTTAAAATCACGCCGAACGGCTGAATCGGATCTAAATGACGTAACTGGTACCAAATAATAGACAAAATGAAGAAATCGCAACACGTAATCAACTAGACACAAATTCGAACAAGAAACAATCAATTGAACAGTCCTTATATGCTTTTTAACCGACTTCGCAAATAGGAGGAGGTTCTATGTTCGACAGTATGTATGTTTTTTTTTATGATTGTCCACCGAGTTCTCTGTCAGTTGTGGACCGATTTTCAAAATTATTGTTTCATCCGAAAGGGTATACTCTAATAAAAACATGTGTATGCATAAATGAGGTTTTGTTCTCCTCCAATTACGAGTATTTTCAAATTCCATGTTCCGTGTTATTAGGGTTATCAATTCGGTAGTAACTTTAAAATTTAGTTTTAGTTCTGGGGTATAACAACTAATAAAAAACTTTTTACAAAAAATACAACCGACTTCCAAAAAAGAAAATATACTTAAAATTGAAAAGTAACTTTAATTTCGGAAGTCGGTGTCAATTAACGAAGAAATAAAATACAAAAACGGGTGGAAGTCGGTTGTGTTTTTTTGTAAAAAAGTTTTTTTTTAACTTGTCAGTTATAGGAGGAACAGACACAAAAGAAAATCGATTGTGTCTCATCTCGAGACGTTGACACATCGTAGGTCCATAGGTATTCATGTTAATGTGCCGGGACTTCCCGGAAATATACTAGTAAATCATTTTATGGGTAGCAGCTAGCTGGAAAGACCCAAAATATCGTCCGATAAGGACCAGGCTCGAGTCGACGGAGCGTAGTGTTCCACGTGCGCCTCAAAGAGATGTCAGCGGTAACTGACGGGGTCCGCAAGGGCCGATGCCTGTCTGAGTCGCGATAAATTTGAAAGAGTTACCGAGGCCCTGGCACAGACAACTGAAGGAACAAGGGTGGGTTTTAGTCAGGGAGTCTGATACGCCCTCTCGCTCAACCCAGCGCGGGAGAAGTTATTTGAAGATTTCCTACTCAAAAAAAAGGATTACTACTAGCGTAGTGCTCAATCGTCGACTACATCACCGCTTACCAGCATGTGAGATAGTGTTCAAACCCTTCTTCCATATATCAGTGTCTAGGTTTCCTGACAGCTGTAACTCGGAGGTGTTAAGGTCTAGAGTCTAGGGATTACTACTACGGTAATCTACAGCCTAGAGTTTACTAATAGCGTTTACTAATAGTGATCAATCGTCGACCACATCATCGCTTATCAACATGTGAGATAGTGTTCAAACCCTTCTTCCATGTATCGGTGTCTAGGTTCCCTGACAGCTGTAACTCGGAGTTGTTAAGATCTAGAGTTTAGCAATTACTACTACGGTAATCTACAGCCTAGAGTTTACTAATAGCGTAGTGATCAATCGTCGACCACATCATCGCTTATCAACATGTGAGATAGTGTTCAAACGCTTCTTCCTTATATCGGTGTCTGGGTTGCCTGACTGCTGTAACTTAGAGGTGTTCAAGTCTAGAGTTTACTACTAGGGTAGTGCTAAATCGACGACCACATCACCACTTTATACCAGCAAATGAGATAGTGTTTGAATCCCTTTTGCATATTTCATAGATATTGATTTTGAAAAGCTCTATAGTTTATAAATTCACGATTATTTTTGTATCCACCAAAAATATATCCATATGACAACTGATATTGAAATTCAACGCACTGTAAAATGTAACTCGTTCTAACTAATCACTCTTATCATTGTGCGTTGGGCTTGAGGTTATCTTTCGTTGCAAAGATACCACGTGTGTACCGAAATTGTTTCTAAGCAGTTGGTTCTTGGAACCGGGCAATAATTTTATTTCGTAATATTTTTTCTTAGTTTGAAAACATGACGTTTTTTGGATAGCTTTTATAATATATCTGCTACAGTTTTGGGCATGTTTCACCTTCAAAATCTATACCACTTTAAAATATAAAACCCCTTTTGTTTCAAATCAGCATTGGTTTAGATAGGTTAGTGATATCTTATTACTAACTTCTGCCAGCGGGTTTACCCGCGTGGAATTAGTACTTTCCCGCATTATAAATTATAATCTATATTTTATTCTGATCTTTCTCTTTTTTTCGTTTTCTTTTTTTTCTTTCTTTCTCTTTTTTTTCTTTCTTTCTTTTTGGTTTTATTCTTTCTTTCTTCTTTTTTTTTCTTTGTTTCTTTTTGATTTGGAATTTTCATCCAAAATCCGTTCAGTAATTTTGGTGTGAAAGAGTAGCAAACATATGGATTTTTAGACGGAGGATATGTATGGACATATCCTCACAAACTTTCACATTTATAATATTAGTAGGATTCGTCTTTAAATTTTCAAATCTAGCCTAATTTCAATATTATTTTGTCACGCATTAGAAACATGATGATAATAATTATCCGGTCATCAATGAACTGCATAAGCAATAAACCGATAATTTTATTTATCAACTGTTCCAAAAGACATAATTAGTCTAGATATTGTGTAATTCTTATACTTGCAGGTATCTTAAAAGATTGCCTTGAGACAATTCAATTTTAATTGACTATTAATTAATAATATAAATTATTTATCTCCTAAGAAAGATAATTAGAATCAATCACTAGCCTGTTAACCAAACCACATTACATTTTTTTAGTCGCGATTACTTCTGCGCATTAAGGCGCAGTTATACGACTTTTAATTGAACATCACGTCTAAACGACTAAACATATTTCTTTGAAAACAATATATGTTACTCTAGACTATTTCCGTCGTAATTTGATCTGAGAATATTTGAAATTATATTTTTACAACATTGTGTAATTAATTTGTAAAGATATGTCTAACGCGGATAAAAAATTGAGAATCACGCAAAAACTTTAAAGCGTATTTTTATGAAACCCACACCATTTTAAAGATCATTTAATTATTTATAATTTAGTCTCAGTGTTTTAGTTTAATACTTGTTGTTTTATGTGTAATACTAATAAATTATTAATGCGTCTTATTTCGGACCGAGCTCCTTGACGGGCGGGTCCTATTACTGGGTGGACATACGACGCGTTACGTGAGCTCAGCGCAGAACATGCAAGCTAATCACTCAAGGTCGTTGGCAGCTAATAGCGCCTTAAATGCCTTCTTTTTAGGGTTCCGTACCCTAAGGGTCCAAACGGAGCCCTATTGTTGTCACTCACGTGTTCGTCTGTCATCTGTCACAAAATTTTGTTACGAAGAATTTTTTAACTTCCCAAACTTTAACCCTCCGCTGAGCTTCGCTGTGCACAGTGCCACCATATTTGCCTGCCTACCATGCTTATCACGCACTCAATAGTGTCTATGGACCTCATTATAACGTCAGTACCTACTTATATTAAGTAAGCCGACAACTTTTTTGACAAGTTCTTAGTCTCACTGATAAATGAGGTATATTTTTCTTTATAAATGTAATATGTATAATAAGCAATAATTATATAAAAATAAGTTAACTAATTAAAAATTATTTATCATAACTGAAATAATAAGTTAAAATGTATGCATGCATTTACATATTGTTTATTGTTGTGGATAAAGCCGGCGACAAATCTAAGAATTTAATTGAATTTTCTCAGAAGTGCTACACAGCTTGATAAAACTCAGTTATTCTCACAATAAAATCTATTTTTGGAGGAGCAAAGGTGCTATACTATGCTGCCAATCCAAATTACATAGTTATTTGGAATACAAAGTGAATTGAGTGACAGCAGTATTGAAATATTATATGTAGTATCTCAATAAATGTGTATGAAAATGTTATGAGTTCCATACATTTTTTACTGACTGACTTCTCGTTAAATCTTATTTAAGTATTATAATTATTCTGCCCATAAGCACAAAGTGTTTCGGGAATAATTTTATTGTTTGTACAGCTAAGGAGTAGAATTCCCTGCCGAAATGTTTCCTGATATCTATAACCTGGAGGTCATTAAGTCAAGAGTGAATAGGTTCTTTTAGGCAAGTGTGCTCCATCGTATACCACATCATCGCTTACCATCAGGTGAGATAGTGGACAAACGCAAACCCGTCAATAACAGTGTTCAAAGAATTTGAATTTCTAAAATCTACATAGACAAAATCGAACTCTGAATTGAATTTGGAATAGTGCGTTCGTATGGCACAAACCAACGCTTCCTATTGGCTGAGTCCATTCGCGACGCGTCGAATCTATGTGCGACCTTCACGAACACATACCTATTTAGGCATATTTAAAATGTTGCTAACTTCAATCCTGTTTAGTTCACTTTGAACTAATGCTACTTATTTATTTAAATTTAGATTTAATTTAATATATTTAAAATTATCCATTACGTTGTAAGTTTACGCCTTCGTATATTTGTATTTCAATTTACATATTTGACGGTTAATATTATTGCAAAAAAATCACGTTTATGCTATTATAGAAATTTTGAGAAAGTATCTAAATTCTTGCTTTGTTCTACATGCAGTAGAAAAGAATTTTTAAGTACCTACCCAATTAGTGTCTCCATAGACAGGCATTATATCCAGGCTTAATCTTAGGTAAAACTAAATACTACAGGTCATTGAACTAAAATAGGGGAAAACAAATGAAGACAGAAAAAGAAAACTTTTGCCAACTTTTAGGTTCCATACCCAAAGGGTCCAAATGTAGCGCTATTGCTGTCACTCACGTGTCCGTCTGTCTGTCTATCCGTTGTCTATCACAATATTTTGTTCGGAAGAATATTTTAACTTCCTTAAATTTATTATTCTTAGGTTTTACTAACAAATACCAATATATTGATAAATCAGATTTATAGCTTGATTTTCCCTCATTTGGTACGGAACCCTAAATGTGCGAAGTCCGACACGCTCTTGGCTGGTTTTTCATTTTAGTCACATAACAACGTTGGGAAGTTCGTTGTCTGATATTTCCATATCTCTAGTAGGTATATTATCAAAACATGTGATTTAAATTACTAACAGACTTTTTACCATGTTTCGTCTGTGCTTGTCAACAATTACTGCGGTCATAGTATTTTGAATGTAAAATGTTGTTTTCGCGTTCATAACGACATTGAATACGATTCAATAATATTCTTCTTTGATCAAAAATTCAAAATCTTAGAATTGGAAGAACTAGTTTTTCTAATTTTAAGATTTTGAATTCATCGCGCCTAGGTGCGTAGTAAAAAAAAATGTCGAATGAAAACCAAAGGCTCACGGACCGGGACTCGATAGGACCGCTTTTTATAGACATTGTTCTATGGGTGTAATCCGTAAAACAATTTCTATGAAATACGGTTGTTGCATTGTCGCATCGCGTCTATCTGCAGGAGCCTTAACTCTAAAACAAACTAAGAGCAGTTTTACAAGAAACGCACAGGTAATTCAGAAAAGTCTAAATGTGGACTTTGCGCTACAGCCATTATAATAAATTAAGATAAAAGAACGATGATAAACAAGATTTGAGGTCCAAAAAAATCTCAGAGAATGAAGCAGGAAATACGAGTTTAGGCAGTTACTAGATGAATGACACAGACAACACTACGAACAAGTTGGAGTAGAAAAAACTTAGAGAATTTTATATATATCCAAAAATAGAATGTGTTAAACACTGTGCAACATTTAGTATATGCCGACAAGCTAAGAATTAAGTTTGCAAGCAACCACTCCTATTGATTTAAGGAACTTCAGGTTTATTAGCTAAAAGCCATGACAAATCTCATTCAATTCGATTCAGCTGTTACGGCATTACACACTAATGGTTTCGCATCTGTAATATCTTTGTTGAGCTTGAGACTGAGACTTAGATACTCCTTGATAACAATCCGTGGGCTAGAATTACTTGGCTAATTGTCGTTTTAATTTCAATTCAAATAAATTATCATATAAATTTTTTGTAATTCTAATTAGAAGAATTTATTGAAATGTATGAACGATAAACAAAGTGTTGCCACAAATTATGTAAGGTCAACCTTTAAGAAAAAAACAAACGATATCACTCGGATACTCGATGGCGAATGTACTAACGAGTGTTATGTTTACATGGGAATTGACTAAACATACATCATAATACTAACGAAGATGAAAGTCTCAGACAATTTGATAACAGGAATTCTTGTTTCATATATATTAATGCAACGAAATTATACGACAAGATTTGGAAGGCCCTAACCGAAAATTCAAATCATACGCCCCTGCTAGCAGAGGATAGCGGAACGCAGCTGTATAACGAAGGGCATAAGGTCTATTATTGAGGCGGTGAGATCTATGACGTGAGACATAGACGTGAAGACATGTGCAGAAGCGCAAACGAAACAAGGCGATCGGTTGACGCTGACCGCGACCGGTGTCTAGGTGCTAATAGCTCGAACATGGACGGCGGCCGCACGAGGCCACTTTGACAGTTTCTATGCAAATGTTAATGCGTTGCGCGACCAGTTTTCGCCTCACAGCGGTTCCGGGCCGAGTTTTGAGCGCGATTTATACGCACCCATTAATTATTATAATCCCAAACTTATCTTGTAGAACTGGATTTTTGACGGGCTCGTTAGAAATTACGTTTGCGTTGCGAACTACGGGTGGATACTTGGGATGATATGCGCCCAGCACCACGTGAATCATCTTAGATAACACACCTCTTGTTACGGAGAAAAGTTTGGGAACCGGTTGGCGCAGATCGCGCAGAAGAATTAGTGATGCAATAACGTCGAACAAAAAGTTGAAGATACGGTTGTCTCATTATCAAGTTCAATAGCCCCGAGTCGGCAGTACGTGTATGCAAAATTCGGAAACGACTCGAAACTGCGCAAAAACGTTCTCATGCAAGAACAACTTAAGGTGCAAACTGCTGTACACCCTCGCGCGCTTAACATTTATCATATGCCGCGGGGTGTCAACGCGTATTTATCAATGACTGTATCTTGATACCTATTTTAAAATCTGCCAGATTGACTCTCAAATGAAGCTACGGGAGTCGCATATTTTTTGTAGCCTATTGCGACTTCCTGGTCGGGTCACACCCAAAATTCCCAACTGATCTAGCCGGGTCACCGTGTGGCTTATTCTAGTTTGTACATACTAATAAACACAATACTTTCCTCGATTCCATGTCACAAATTCCAGTCCTTATATCGGTATTAGAAAACCATTAGATCAGTATCGAGCTATGCACAAATACCATAGTTTGTATCACTGAATGTGCGTTCACTACACTTGAGTTACACTCGTTTAGTTTAGCACCGCTGGGTCGTGGTCGATCACTTCCGCATGTTGCATGGCGCGCTTGCGCTCGCGCCGCTAGGCCGTGTGTGTGCTCCGAGCCGTGGGGAGCCTCGCTCGCGAATGCGACCGCCGAAAACTCTTCGCGCCGGCCGAATGCAGAAAATTCAGAACGCGCCGGGTGGGGGACGCTCTACGAACTATCCGAAACTTGCGCGTACGTGCTGCGCTTCGCTATGAAAAAATCCAAGGTTAACCGCGCGCTGCCAAAAAAAGACGCACGCAAAATGAAAAAAGACGGCTAGAGCGGCGCCCCTCGGGGCCCTCGTGATGCAGTCGATCTGCAAACGCGACGCCTCACCGCTCAGCGCCTCACTGCCGCATTCGTACGTATCGTACATTTTTCTTGATCACACGCACACACTCGTTCAGCACATCAGAATAGGCGAACGCGTGGATTGTCTAGTTTGAGCTGTTTGACTGTTCGAGTACATCCAGCCGCTGTATTATGTTTGCAGGCTATTGACACTACGTACACAGAAGCGAACGTGTAGTGTTTTATATTATTTTGGGTACAAAATATGTGCTATTCAAAGAATTTGTAATTATTATGCGTGGCGAATTCGATTGCGATATTGACAAACTAGAAAAAGAATATTTATTTGACTATGCTAATGCTAAATAATCTAACTACCTAACCTGTGTATATATTAGAGTTAAGGCTCCTTCTTTGTAACTTCAATAACATCCTTATCAAGCAAAACACAGTAAACTAAAGCAGTATTAATAAAGGTATTTTTAAAATGTCAAAGGTTTATTTTTTATATATTCCTGATGAAACTGCTCCTGAGCTCAATCTCGCTTGATGGTAACCAAATGATGAGATTTTCGATGGAATGTGTAAGCCTGGCAGACTACTGAACTAGTCAGTTTTATTTAAGGGCAAACAGAGGTAAAAATATTTAAGAAACATAATTGAAAAAAAAACAAAAGTGTGCGGGTTGTCTATGAAATTAGATAAAACATTTATTTTTTAATTAATTGGTAACTATGTACCTGCTATTAAATTACAAAGTCCCTATATACGAGCTTATAAAAATAAATATGCACAAGCGGCATAAAAATGGACGCGTAAAACTCATTGGGCATCAAAAAGTGCCCAGAACACTGGCAGCCACTTTTAATGGCAATTCTGATTCTTTGGCTGAAAAAAGTCCAGCCCAACTCTTCACGTAGCCACGTGAAGAGTTGACTAACTGTTTGCTGATGCCACGAAGAACTCAATGAGAACTCAGATCCCATGGCCAACCCGAAACATTTCAAACATAACTCATCAAATAAATAAATCTGTATTCATAGTACATAAACTGCAGGCGTATTCGTTAACTCAGTTGACATCAATTTGATAGGCACTTTGCCGTACATTGCTGCTTTGAAGTATAGGAAAACCGTATTGCCTATTATAATCGATGTCCACCGAGCAATGTACTGCATAGTGCCTATCAAATTGATGTCAACTGAGTTAGCGAATGCACCTGCTGGTCAACCTCATATAAAATATATTCTGTCTCCTAAAAACTCGTAGCTTCATAGCCATTGTATCAATAATTCTAAACATATTTAGCAAGCGATTATTGCAAAATTATGCATAATTTAATAGTTACCTAAGTTCTACATTTAGTACAGGGAAGTAAAAATAAATTAACACAATGCTGTCAACGTATTTTCATTAGTAATATAATAATAACTAAATTATCACGGTCTATCGCAGTAACTAGTAAACTGTGCCATTACAAATATCATAAATTCATAACTAGGGATGAATTTTGCTTGGTAAACTTCTCTTATTAGTTATTAATAATGTATTTTCTAAACTATAGAAAAACCTTCACACTTTGTTTTTTATTATTTTCACATTTGTATTTTTTATGATTGATCGCGCTTGACCACAATCTTACATGATGGTAAGCAATGATGTGGTCGAGATGGAGCACGCTTGCCTAGAAGTATCCTATTCTCTCTTGACTTAAAAACCCCTAGGTTGTAGCTATCAGGAAACACTGACTTCGGCAGGGAATTCCACTACTTAGCTTTACGCACAATGAATGTGTTTCCAAAACGTTTTGTGCGTATGGGTGGGATTGCCACCATGTACCGGTGGCGCATCTCTAATAAAATAATTAATCATTTTTACACCAAGCCGTCTGTTCTGTCTGGGATTTCCTATCGGCAAAAACATGACTAACAGCCATTCAAACTTTCTTTCCCTATTTAACCCCTTATGGTGACTTTTCAAAAGTATTTACACCTCACAACCTCAGAAAGATTCTGTTTGTCATTCGAAATCTGAGTGCAAAAGTGCATTATGTCCGCTAGCGTGGAAAGAGTTTTTAAAATTCGATCCTTTATATTCAATAATTTTCTATACCGCAACTCCACTGCAAATGTAAATACTTATTTCATGTCAGTGCGCCAGCCTTTTTTATTCTAATAAGCGCACTGGCCAGTACGATGACTGCATGAAAAAAAAATAGTTTTCAATCGCCTGCCAATCCGTCTGTGTCTCAACATTCACAATGGAATCTAATGAAATTGAGCAATTTTTTCTGCAAATTTTCCAAATAATTTAGCTAGTAATAGTACACAAGTGATAAAAACATCATCAAAATTCCAAAAAAAAAATACTTTCAATCTTACCAATAGGGAAAGGCTAAAAACAAACGACAGCGATGTGGAGGACTTTTTCGGCGTCATATTTTAAATTATTTTTAGTTAGATACTCGTAGAAGTTTTAATTTTCTTTTGTGTTCATATACTCGTAGCTATACATAGTTAGACAGGAGGAGCTCGTGGGTAAAGTAATAACACCCGCATGGGTCGATGGATGACCATCTTTACATACCGAGACTCCTCCGTGCCTCGGAAAGCACGTTAAGCTGTTGGTCCCGGCTGTCAATTTTGGATCTTTGACAGTCGTTACGGGTCGTCAGAAGCCCGAAAGTCTGACAACCAGTCTTACCAAGGGGTATCGTATTACCCAGTTACTGGGCTGTGGAGGTCAGATAGGCAGTCGCTCCATGTAAAATACTGGTATTTAGCTGCATCCGGTTAGTCTGGCAGCCAACCCCAAGATAGTTGGGAAAAGGCTAGGCTGATTGATAGTTATAATTAGATATTATGTATATTTTTGTTTTATGTAGATACCAATTAAATAAAAAATTAAACAATACCCCAACGCTTAAAAGAAAACCAAAAATTTTAAAAATACAAAGACCGCCACACACCTACCTACCTACCTACCTTGAAACGAATAAACTGATTTTGATAAAACATGTCTAAGAACCATCGCTAAAAAACTGCTTTCAAATAAAAAACCATTCAAATCGGTTCATCCTTTTACGAGCTACTCAAAAACTACTGAACAGATTTTCGTGTGGTTTCGTAATTTTCAGGAACTGTATAATAGTTAACTGCACGTCCATTGTTACATCGCCTTTCAGTCGTAGCAATTAAGGCTGTTTTTTAACCGACTTTTTTTTTAGATTCAAAAGAGTTTGCTCCTGAGGTGGTTCCATATAAGTTTTAACGAAATTGATTCAGTGGTTTTTGAAAAAAAAAACAACAAAAACAAAGAATATGTAATATACAGATGACGTTTTAATTGCCTCCAATTATGTTTAAATTCCATGTTATTGGAGTTATCAATTTGGCCATAACTTTAGTTTTAGTTCTGGGGTCAACTAAAAATGGAAAAATAAAAACTTTTTTTACAAAAAATACAACCGATTTCCAGAAACGAAAATTCACTAAATAAAAATAATTGTAATAAAAACTTTCATTTCGGAACTCGGTGTCAAATAACGAAGAAACAAAATACAAGCACGGACTTCCGAAATTAAAGTTATATTACAATTTTTTGGGGGACTGTCCTTATGTAGAAATTTGACGTTCAAAAAGTGTTGGGTCTCAGCCTAATTTGAATAAAGGGACTTTTGATTTTGATTTTGAGTGTATTTTTTTTTTGGAAATCGGTTACATTTTTTTTTTAAGTTTTTTCTTTTTTCATCTCCTACTGTGCCCACTAAAGCTTATACCACAGCATCGTACTGCCATTCCTGCTATCTAGTTACTTAATTCTCTGTTCCATAGACCGGCTACCCATAAATTTCGTATAAAACATTTTCCTCATACTATTGTCACTCTACATCATATAAGCCACATGTCCAGACCATCGGAACATGTTTTTCCTCATTTTTACATCAATCTTCAATAACTAAATGTATTTCTTACCTTTTCATATCAAACAGCCTGTGGTTCGGACATGTGGGAAAAAATATTTTTATGAATTAACAATAAACAAAAGGCACTACATATTTTTTGATATTGGCATGCACTTCACAGTCATCTACCAATTTCTTTGGATTGATCTATTACAAGATACACACACATGCATAAGCTGCTACAAACGCCACAATTGTTTTACGTCGTAGCTGTATGTTTAAATAAATAAATTATAAATATAAAACGTTTTTAACGTTTTATATATATCATTTATTTATTTAAAGACATTATATTATTATTATTTATTTTAATAAATGATAAATGTAAAACGTATTTTAACCTTTTATATTTATCATTTATTTATTTAAACTTCATGAACAATAGGTGTATATAGGCGGACTTAATGCAACAAGGCATTCTCTACCAGTCTACCTTTGGATTAAAGAGACTCATCGCAGCGTTCGGTTTATAATCAAGATTTTTGTATATCTCAAGGAATTGTTTGGGATCCTAAAACCCACGGTAGAATGTAATGTATGTAATTTTTGCGAACGGCTGTAAATCCTGTAAAACATGCCTCAATTTATAAAACAGAAATAAGTATTTTTGTGATAGCGTTCAGGGTACAATTAGTTACATCCTAATAAAACCTCAGTTTATATTATGTTTTGGTTTATGTGGGAGGAGGTCGTGGCTAAAGTAAGGCCGCACGGGTCGATCCATCAGGTTAAGCTACGCTTGCCGGGGTTGGTATGGACCAACCCCGGCAAGCGTAGCTTAACCTGATGGATCGACCCGTGCGGCTGTTATTGTTTTAGCTACGAGCTCCTCCTTTTAAGGGTGGTAATCATCAAATTACTTATCCTTATGGATGGATGGGTTACCATCCCCGGATCTGTCCCGATTGTCAATCGTGGATCTTTTACAGTCGTTACAGGTCGTCAGAAGCCCGAAAGTCTGACAACCAGTCCTACCAAGGAGGTATCGTATTACTCAGTAACCGGGTTGTGGAGGTCAGATAGGCAGTCGCTCCATGTAAAATATTGGTATTCAGCTGCATCCGGTTAGACTGGAAGCTGACCCCTAGATAGTTGGGAAAAGGCTAAGCAGTTTACATTATGTTTTGTGAGTGTAATTATCCTTTTGTAAAACCAATTCTAGCGAAAGATTTAAGATTTACTTTATTATTACTAGTATCATTTATTTAAAAACACTTCTAGTCCAGGTAAAGAAATGTAACCACAATATATTACTATAATTTTGGACTTAACCTAGACTTTTCTCCACTAAACGTAATATTATATATTATATTATACCCTAAGCAATATAACATTACCCTTCCAATATAAAATTACCCTTGACATAATTTTGTGTTGGACCAACAAACAACCTGGGGTCTGTCAATCAAGAGTGATTGTAAACTTCTAGGCGAGCTTGCTCCAATGTAGACAACATAATCGCTCACCATCAGGTGAGACAGTGGTAAAACGCGAGCCAATGACAGTAAAAAAAACCGTATCTATGTGCAATGCCCAAAGAGAACGCAAACAAATTCGGCGCCTACTAGTATCACTGTGTTATCACAGTGTCGTTTGACAAGGACACGTGAGCTACGATATCACTGAATAGTATTAGAATACGGGATGTGCGTTATGTGCGTACGCGCATTGTGCTGGGCGATATCACGCTTTGGCGTTGTAGGGTAAGCTGATATAGTTTTTTTTTTTTTGTGGTTGGATATTATCAAATAACTTCTCCCGCTCTGGGTGGAGCGAGAGGGCGTGTCAGACTCTTACTGACTAAATCCCACCCGTGTTCCTTCAGTTGACTGCGCCAGGGCAACAGTGACTCGTTCAAATACACCCCTGACCCTGGCAGACATCGGCCCTAGCGGACGCCGTCAATTAATGCTGACATCTCTTTGAGACGCGCGTGGACTACTATGCGCGGTCGACTGGGGCCTGATCCTTATCGGACAGCAAGGTACCCATTATTCGCTGTCTGCAAGCCCGCGCCTTCTGTGGCCGGGAATTGGGTTGCGACTCCCAAGGCCCAGGGCGTCTCCTGCAGCGGCTAAGGGCATGAGGGCACGATGATCACCTCTCCCTCATGCGTCCCGCCTCCTCCTTTGCGAGCATTACTGCTTCGCAGAAGGAGGTGACAGCTTCCCATGGCCTCTCGCTCCGTACCATGGCCTGGAACAGGGCCGGACGCGAGAAGTCGCCACCGCCGATCGCCTCCACGATGACACGGTGGTGCTCCACCCAAGCGGGGCAGACTTCCACCGTATGCTCAACCATGTTCCCCGGGCGATCCACACAACAGTGACACCCGGGCGTTTCCTCCCGCCTTATCCGGAACAGGAACCTCCCGAAGCAACCGTGTGCGGTGAGGACCTGCGTCAGGCGGAAGGTGAGAACTCCAGCCACTCCTCTAAAGAGGGAACTTTTCGCCACAATTGTGGTGTACCCAAAGCTGATGTAGTGACTTCGTAATTATTTTACTTTAAGTTGAAATAATACGATAGTAGGTTCTTAGTTTTAGATATTTTTGTTGTTGTGCTGTGCTGCTAGTGCATGTTTTTTCTTTCTTTCTTTCTTTCTTTTTTAGCATTTTAATAGTGATTTTTTTAGTATACCCGAAAAGTAACCAACTGGGCTCTACTACTAAGCCTCCGCTGTCCGTCCGTCCGTCTGTCAGTCAGCGAGCTGTATCTCATGATCCGTAATAGGTAGACAGTTGAAATTTTCACAGAATATGTATGTCTGTTGCCGCTACAACAGCAAGTAATAAAAAAGTGTTTGTGTACTTATGTACGCACGTAAGAAGTTATACTTCTTTGGCGTAACAAGATAAAAAACCAAACTGTCACAAAGTTTACAAAAGGAAAACAATCATTCTTTATGAACCACAGACCATAGCTAACTTCAGGGTGTCGGTTCTAGCTAACTTCAACCTGTGAATTTTGTGTGACAGTGATGCGCGCGCATATTAAAATTTCAGTCTCATATTTTTTTCATAACGCGTCTAAAGAAGTATAACTTCAAAAAGGGGGCTCCCCTACTAGAAACGAGTTCTTTTTGGCTTATTTTCATCATCATCATCATCATCATCAGCATTATTAATGTCCCCACTGTTGGGGCACAGGCCTCTTTTCTGTTAGAGGATCAATCAGGAGCCAAGGTCTATACTACGTTAATTACACCAGTTCTCGTCCGATCACCGTCCAACATCGGGCACAATCAGTACTTGGATGGGTGGCTTATTTTGCTCGATCTTAATAATGGCAACAAGTAGACGCGTATAATCTTGTACGATGGTACTGAACCCTTCATACACAAGTCCGATTAGCACTTGGCCGATTTTTTTGAACTTGTATTATGCCTCTGCACAGTAAATCACTGCAGTAGTCTCCTTTATATTTTTCCACTCGTTTTCTTATATTTTGCTTTCTCTGTCTATTAAATCACCGTTTTATTAATTATTGTTATTTCTCTTCAAAAACATAAAGCTTGGCGCTCTTTATTATTTCGCAAACCAAGCTAAAAACTGATTGTTTTAAAATAAACAACAAAATAATCTTATCTCAATGCATTTGCATACCTTTCTCAACGATTTAAGACTTTGTTATGTTAACATTTAATTATTCTTAAGTAAAAGAATAACTAAAGTTATACTCGTATTCCTTCGAAAAAACTGTCGTGCTTAATTTGTAGTTTTTTCATTAATTATAACAAAGATTACAGAAATATTTAGCAGAATTATTTAGAGATAAAACTGCATGGTTTAAAATTTTATTTAAATTATTTCCATGTCCTATTTAATAAACGAGTAAATCAATTTAATATCCTGTAAAATGTTTAGCCATAGCTAGCGAATATACCTACAGATAGAAAAGTTGCTTTTTAGGCTTCCGTAACCGAAAGGTCCAAACGGAGCCCTATTGCTGCCACTCACGTGTCCGTCTGACTGTCTGTCTGTTGTTTGTCACAAAATTTTGTTCCGAAGAATTTTTTTACATCCCATTGACCTATGAACTTGAAATTTGGTGATAAGGTTTATTATTACGTATAGTTTACAAAAAAATACTAATATGTTGATAAATCTGATTTTTTTTTTCAAATGCCCTTATTTAATACGGAACCCTAAATGTGCGAAGTCCGACACACACTTGGCCGGTTTTTTGGTATAAGTTTTTATATATTTTTCTTGTATCTGTATTGATTATATAGATCAGGAACTTAAGAGCAAACTTATGGTTTAAATAGATGTACCTAAACGCGATATGCTGTCTGTAGAAGACTAAGAAAATCCTACATTTTATCCAGTCAGAGGATAGCAATGACAATTTTGCAATAAAAAGGTTTAAGGTAAAAAAATAGACTAACTTATTTTACCAGTTAAATCCTCAAATTAAATACCTTCCTAACTACAAACAAGAATTCAATAAGTAAGTCAAGATAATGATCATCACAAATGAAAATGAGAATTTCCTCGTGACAGTTGTAATATAACAAAATTTAGAATTAATATCTGCTTACTGCAGCCATCAGTCCTTCAATTTGAAACCAAAAACTAGCCAACAATTCATAATATAACGCAATGTTCCAATGAATGAGTCAGATAAAAAGTCTTCGGTGACTTAACCAAAAAAACTACATTTCCTTGTACACGTCACCGCTTGAAAAAAAATTAAGTGCATCTCACAGTCGACTCCTCGACATTTCCTGTTCCATAGATTTTGTTCGGAATAGACAGCAAAAAAACTTTGGAGTCGTATAAAGTAACAAACTTTTGCTTGACCTGTATCAAGGCTGTGTTAAGCTAGTTGTAAGTCATTCATTGCAATTGCAGGTAAAAAAAATATTTATATTAGTATAATAATACCCATACGTTGTTTTAATTGTCACGATTATTTCCCATACGTTTTCAAAAAATGAAATCCCATGTCAACAAATTTACATTTCCATGCATACATAGAAGAAAAACTTTTTACAAAAAGACAACCGACTTCCAAAAAAGAAAATACGCCAAAAATTGCAGGTACTTTAATTTCGGAAGTCGGTGTTTGTGTTTTGTTTTATTTTTGCAATAATTTCAAAATAACTCTAATTTCGGAAAAAAATATATTTTTGTGTTACCTTCGTCGGTTGTATTTTTGTAAAAAGTTTTTTTATTTTTTACTTTTTAGTGGTTATAAGTACCCTAAAACTAAAACTAAATATTAAACTTATGGCCGAATTGATAACCCAAATAACATGGAACATGGAATTTGAACATAATTGGAGGAAACCAAAATGTCATCTGTGTGTAATAGGTACATATTTTTTGTTTTTGGTGTTTTTTTCAAAAAGCACTGAATCAATTTCGATAAAATTTATATGGGATCACTTCTGAAGAATGACATACTAAACAAAAAAAGAACTATCAAAAACTATTCACAAATGGCGGAGTAATCGCGTAAAAAACATACAAAAAAAAACACCCTTTTTGAAGTCGGTCTAAAATCAAATCTTTTTCGAGATATAGTAAATTTCGCTAGTTTTTCACCATTTTCATGAAGCTGAAGTCGTTTACTAACCTTAGAAGCTTTATTTTTTACTATCAATCCTTACCATGTCTAGATAGAAAAATATCTAGGTAAACTATGGTAAGTTAAGAGTAACCTTCAATGCATTTTATCCATTTCAATATTGTTATCAATGATAGATAGATAATTTAGTCTGTATAAAGATACAGACTAAATTTATTAATCTCTCTACCATTAAAAAAACCCAAAAAATATATATTTGCAAAGGGAAAACCCATGAAAATTTACCTACACCCTGTACTCCCATGGAGCTCACAACATTCTTGCATGGTTATCTTATCTCCACGTTAGGCACGCACATTGATTAAATGGCTGCATCGTGTATACTTTATCATTTGGATAATACTACAAAAAATAAGATTATATGTTATTATTGTACTTTAGAAAGAACATTAGATTTGCAACTACACGTCTAACGATAATAAATTGGTGCGCGTGTTGTTCAAGATCAAGCCTCTTTCGAGGCATTTTCAGACCAAGCCTTTTTATATCGGAAATGTATCTGTCTGAAAACTTTTATAGAAGACGTTATTATAATCATGATGAATGAATTTTTATACTGCTGTTTGTCAACTGACTGGGGGTTTTAAGTCAAGAGTGTATATTTAGTAGGTCTAAATTTCCATCAGGTGAGATGGTGGCAAGCGGAGCCTATCAATGATATAAAAACTGACACTTTATATCCATTGGTTTACTACATACAGGGTGTAAAAAGACACATCACATAGCCGTCAACTACGCATACTGTACATCTAACAAAGTAGCTTTGCGTAAAAATTATTGCTGGGAAACGACTTTTATTTTTAGATATAAAGAAAAAAACTATTTTTTATTGCGCGCACTGTAACGCGAACCCTGGCAAGTGGAGTAAAGCCTCGCACCTCCGCTCTATGCCGCTTAGGTACTTGTCAGATACGTTTGATATTCATTGCGTTTTTGTTACTGAAAATGCGTAATTTCGGAAATTCGAAAAAGCAAACAAAAATTCACGTAACGTTTGAATTGGAAAAAAAATTAGCAATAACACTTGGAATACATTTTCGTAAAAAAGTTCAAAAAAAATGTCGACTTTGAACTTCAATATCTCCAGATCCAGTGGATTATGGTCTAGTGGAAAAAAAATATCCTAATGAAGGGTAGAATTTGTGGCTTTCGGCTTCCGAAACTGTCTTTTTACAATCGATATTCCTGAATTAATTAGGGTTATTCCAAAATAACCTAAAAATACATATATGTACAGATAAAGAATGAAAAAATACGCCTTTTTTGGATGATCTAAAGGTGCACAGTACATGGCATGTGGCTTATAATTTTTCCGAACACTTTCTGTCAATTTTAATAATGCGAATGACAGCTCTAAAAGATGTTATATTATGAGCCTGTATCTGTGGATTAAATTGTATTTGACTCTACTTTATTATTGTATTTCACTATAATCCTATTCAACAGGGCCAAATTATCCTCATTTCTTAATAAAAATAACCGTGAATATTATAACTATGAATTATTACAAGACGAGGATAACACATGTTGAAAATCTAGGTCGTCATGTTTTCTTATTTCTTTTATTAACCTACGCAGTACCTATGTAGTTATGGCTTACACGTGCCAGTCTGACCCCCACCCCCTCCTACCCTGTCAGAATTTTCCTCAGACAATATATATTTTCTTTAAGAGACTACTCCTAATTAGTGAGGTCTTTAATGACTATAAATACATACATTAAAGGGAAATAAAAGTTACGCCATTACTTTTCTTCAAAGCAAATACTTTTGTATTGGAAATTGGGTTATTCTAAATTGACTATCAATCATAGATTGACTTTTCCTTGATTTAATTTATTGTAATAAAATTATAAAAAAGATTTTTTTATTGGTATCTGTCAAAAATAAAAATTAATAATAATAAAATAATATTATAAGTACAGAATAATTTAATTATTTCCTCGATGTTTAAAATGAAACGCATTCAGATTAGATATGTCATAATTTTTTCTAAATGTATGTAATAATAAGCGATAATCTGTTACCTTTTCATACATATGTTTACACATTAGAAAATATAAGGCGAGCTATAAAAATATAACGCGACTATTAATTTACGCAATGCCAAGTAGCGGTGGATTTAGAAATTCACGTTGGACAACTTGATAAATGTATTGTAGGATAGTTATAGGTACTCCGTGATGTTGTAATAAAAAGTCAGTCAAGTGTTAATAATTTATTTATTTACTAATAGTATAAATTACCAATTATTCATTATCAATTCTACACACAAAAGTTTAAAAATCCAATAAAATATTAAATAAGCCAGAACACAAAAGCACATTTATTTCTATAAAAAAGCTGCCCCAAACTATTAAAAAAAAATTAAAACGTACAAAAGTATGACAAACTATTATGATCCTAATTATTAAAAGAAAACCACCGATGCACCGTCTTTTGATTCCATCTGAAATTAATCCATGAAACTGAACAAAGTCCCATTTTCCTTTTCCACACCCTCCTTTCCCTTCTCGTCAATACTGATTGGCTGACGCGCCTAAATTGACAGGTGATACGAACATTTCGGGCCTTTGTTACCGATACCTTGTAATTATTTTACTTCGTGCATTCATTTATGTCTTACTAAAAACATTAAACATCTACTAATCTTAAATATTTAGTAACCATTTATACCAATCTCTAATCTAGTTTTGGGATAATTTATCATGAAAAACAGGGCTTTAATGTCATACAATGCATATTACCTACTTCCTTAAGCATAATGTCTATGGTTAAATATCTGATAAAAATAATTTCCTAAATATTGCTTAGAATGAAGCCTCTTTCGGCCAAAATTAGATCTCAATGTCACCTGGTGACATTAACGCATTCTCAAACGTATGAAAAAAAACGCATTATGAAAAATGTCGCTACCATTTTATAACAAGTTAGTTTTTTTTTGTTAGTATTCCGGGTTATGCTGTTTTATTTATACGAATTTAAATAAAGTAGAAAGAGAAACATTTAATATTTTCATTAAAATTTTATTTTGGAAAATACGCATGCAGTTCCTGACGGCCAGCGTTTGAAAAGCAATTAAGTTCAAAACGGATTCTAATTTCAAATTGGAAATAATTTTGAAAAGCGGGTGCGTTCGGAATTAACTTGGGTCGTTGTTATACCGGTACCTATACATCTGGGTAAATATTGGCGCATGCGTAAAAGGACGTATTGCGTTCAATGTCAAACTCTTGCATCTTGCTTGATAAATAGGCAGTTCTGGTCTAAAATCATTCAATATTCATTGCTATTGATTTTCTAAACTACCCTTGAATAGTTTTTAATCTGTTAACATAGTTTGAACATGCTAAACATTGGTTACAAACGAAACCCATTAATCATTGTTCAATTGAGATTAATAAAAAATGCAGGAAGGTGACCAATATCCAGTACCTACATTTATATAACTATTACGTTTTTATGTACATATGTAATAAAATAGGTATAATCTAAGCTGCATATGTGTGAGTCATATTTTAGGTTAATTTTCTCGGAAATCTATTTTTTATCAGTATTTGATAATTTCGTGTCTAACATTTGATTGCAAAATGTGTAGCTATATATAGTATTACATATTTTTCCGCATTTAATATTTATCTTTGTTATCAAGCTTTTAGGTTTAGATAGCACTTATGGTAAATTTTAAAAATACCTGCATTTTTATCATAGGAAAAGCAACAAAAAGTTATTAAAAAAGATGGTAAATTTTTAGGATAACACACTTTTTTGTAGCAATGCATACAGCGTGTTTCTTTACGATTATTTTCTTTTAAAAAATACTAATCATCTAAATCAATAGGAAGGGGCTTAGCCTAAAATGTCTAACTGCAAGCTGCAACGGTAAGAGCGACAGAGGGCGCTGTACTTAAGATAATTTACCATTCCAATAATTACAATTTATAATGCGTTTCATCATAATATTAATGATTTTTAATTTCCTCAAAAACCCCCTGTAGTATTTTAATGCTTTACGACGACATTTTTTAGAGATAATGCACTGGCGGGTACGACGATGGAAGTTTTTTTTTATTTAACAAAAATTACGTAATTAAAATTAAGTTTTTTTTTTTTTAAATTAATTATTTGTAGTCACGTGAAAATAAACATGGCTTTTGTTACTATTTAGCTACTAAGACAAAAAACACAAGTAAGTGAGAAAAAACAAAACAAAGGAAGGTACACATTCTACGCATTTAAGAGTATTTATTAAAAAAATATTTGTTATTGCATCTTCATGTCTTCTTTATTTTTTTTTTAACACTTGACGGCGTCTCGACACAAATTAAGTTAAAAAGCAGATTCAATGCAAAAATGACGTAAATCGACTTACCTGGTAACCAAACTATATTTCAAAGGCCATTTCCACATTTAACACTTATTAATGACAATAGAAACAAGTACATTTACGAATACATTCATTATTTTAAACCAATACAGATAACAATGACGACATCCAAGCAAACACGAATAAATCCAAACACCAAAACAGCTGAGCCGTAAAATTAACAACACGACTAACTCCTGCTCTACGCTTTTGAAAAAGAGACAAAAAAGAAACAATAAAAAATTGAGACTTCTGGTACTAACAGTACAAACGAGCCAAGTAACCTATTTTCAAAACCGTAGAACACTAGGACGTCACAAATGCAGTCGGCGAGTGTACTCACGTGTGCTCAACGTGTTCAGAGTGCCATCGACGTGGAGGTAGCTAGCTAGGTGGTCCGTTTGGCCTCGGACGGCCTGGATGCAGCGACGCCGCGAACGCGCGGTATCGAGGAAGTAAGTCCCGGCGAACTGTCAACGGCACGGAAATCGGGCGGCGGCGAACGCTGAGCAGCTAGCACGCATGCGCCGCGCGCCCGTCAACAGCGCCCCTGCAGCCAACGGGGCCACCTCACCCCACCGACCTACCCTTTAAATCGAACGTCATATCCCGCACACCGTTCGCACCACCCACCCCCCGTGTAATTTCTGAAAAGCGCTGACTACCCGCGCCGACCCTAAAAAATGCATTGCGTAACGGTTTTATAAATTCCCGTGAATGTTTGCCCAATCAATTATCCACCTGTTTCGGGCGAGGACACAATGCCCCCACTAATGGTCTCTCGGATCATATATTTAAACTGAAACATTTTTAAATAAAACTAGCACGAGTAATTTTATAGGTTTGTGTTTAATTTCAGTGTTAACTGTTCGGTTTTTCCGAGCACTTTTCTCTCATTGATATTTCCTGGGGAATTAATCGGAATATTAATGATAAAACTTCAAAGCATTCTGGTATCGATTATGTACACAGCTCTGCATGCGTAATTTGGTTTGGTTTGATTCGGATCCTCTGTGTATTAAGCGTTTTAAATCTCCAAATATTGGTGTGAGTTTCTTTTCAATAAGTCATACAGTTTGCTGAGGGTACTTGAGATTTTCACTCGGTCCGCATATGGGTGGCTACTGAGAATCGTTTAATTAACAGATATTAATCATCATCATTCTCCTGCCCTTATCCCAATTTATTTGGGGTTGGCGCAACATGTCTTTTTCTTCCATACTCCTTAAGTCGTCATCTCTGTAGTCACCTTTTTTTATCCATATCCTCTTTCACACAGTCTAACCATCGTTTCTTTGGCCTTCCTCTACTCATATAGCCATCCACATCCATACACAAGACTTTCCTCACGACATTTTCTTCATTCCTCCGCATCACATGCCCCATGCCACTTTCAGACTTCCTCTTGTATACTCAATTTTATTAACAGATATTAATATAATACAAATATTACAGTAGTTTCTAAAACCACGAATCACTATGGTAACAGTTGTTTTGCGTAAACACAAGAATGGTTTAGCGAACTAAACCAACCTAGGTGAGTAATATTCTAGAGATAGTTGTGAGGTCTGTTTACCTCACCTTTACTCTTTGCTTACCTAACCTTACTACTGGGTACGCTTTGCTTTCCTGTTCCACATACTCAATCGGCAATATGGGGAGATTTATCTTTATTTTGTTTTGATTCATTTTCCCGACTCTTCTTGTTGGTTTCAAATAGAAAGATATACACAGTTTTCTCATCTTTAATACTCTTGTTTCGAAAAATAAGATTATTTATGAACTCAGTATAGATCGAGTTCAAGTTCAACTATTTATTACGTGTCTTATGGGTCTCCAGTAGGATAGAGGTGTAGTAGAAAAAACCGGCAAAGTGTGTGTACTTCTGGACTTCGTACATTTAGAGTTCCGTATCAAATGAGGGAATTTCAAAGAAAAATTCTAATTTATCAATATATTGGTATTTTTTAGTAAAATATTATACTTAAGAATAAACATTATCACCAAATTTGAAGTTCATTGGTCAATGGGAAGTTAAAAAATTCTTCGGGACAATATTCCGTGACAGACGACGGACTGATGGACAGACGGACAGACGGACACGTGAGTGACAGCAATAGTGCTTCGTTTGGACCCTTCGGGTACGGAACCTTATAAAAAAAAGAAAGAAAGAAATAATTTTATAAGGGGCCAGACTTAGCATGAGTTTGACATATTTCACTCATGTTCTTATGTGATTAAAGACTCATACTAAGTTATATTGGATCAAGAGGCGTGATTGTTAGTAATACTATATGGATCCCTCAACTGCACTTCAGCCAATCACCTGATATCCCATAAGCTGCCTCTTCAACATAGACTGTTCTATTCGAAGATCAAACTCCAAGCAATGAACCACTGACTCATTGTACAGAGACGCCTTGGAATCTGAAGCGAATATATAAGTACACACTGTTGAAGCATATAAATATACATGAATATAGTTTGTAGAACGTTGCTCTATCACTATTTATTGTTGGATATGAGTATGAGTCGAGTTCCTGGTTGGTATCCGTCTTATTCTTCTTTTGTATCGCTAAGGAGTGAAATTCTTTGCCGGAGTCTGTGTTTACTGATAGCTACAACCTGGGAGTCTTTAAGTTAAGAGTGAATAGGTTACTTCTAGGCAAGCGTGCTCCACCTCCGACCATATCATCGCTTACCATCACGTGAGACAGGGGTTTATCGCGAGCATATTTTTTTTTTAACTATTTGAGAATAGCTCATGCCGTAGTGTAAATCCTATAAGCCAGTCAGCAATTGGTACGGTGCACTGTTTCAATAGAGGCATCTGTGTTGCTTTCATACATTTTCAGAGGTCTACTGCTAAAGATAGGTTTGAATCACATTGGTGCTATAAAGCGACAAAGAGGTTATACCATTCATATAGAACCAGTGGCGCAGTAATTGGGTTATGGAGAAAAATGGCAATTCACATGATAAATTCTAATAGGCTGGTAGAAGATTCATTATCCACAAGCTGAATTTTCTTACTGTTGAGCATAGGTCCCTTGTCTCTTGTGCCTGCTTCATCTAGGTTTCACCCGCGATTGCAACAATATCGTAAGTGATAATGTGATAAGAACAGGGTGGCCGCAGATGTTACCAGATAATTGTAAACACTGTTAGTTTATGAAAAATCCCGCAAAAATATAAACTGTTTTTCTTCAATAAGCTTCGGATACATTGCAAATGATCAAATGTGGATGAAATTGATTGTATTTGAAATGATCTGTTCATGCCATATCGAGAATTTTCACTCTCGCAAGATTTATTCCAATCTAACGGTATTTACAATTGTCCGTTGACATAATAAAACTTTGAATTAAAGATATTTTTTTATCCAACGAAAATATCCAGAGATTTTTTCAGGCTTTGCCATTTTCTGTGGATAGCAATATTTACTAAATCTCTACCTGTTTGCTGGTTAAAACGACGTCAGCTGTTGTCGTATGTTCATAAAATTTTCGAATACCTAGATATCTCACTATCAAAGTAACAAACATTTTGCTTTAGGAACATTAGATTGACAATGACATGTCTCTTTAGATAACCCTACCGAAAAATTCTAGATCAGTCGAATCTAGTGAATTTGGGGATCAAAAAATTTTTTATAAAATTTGGTTATTTTTCAACTCACGATGGAACTTTAGAAAACAATATTACTCAAGTTAATACAGTGGATATGGTCTTAAAAACTATCCAAAACAAAATTGCAAAAAAAAATTCTTTAACTCAAAAATGGATATCAAACACCAGCAAAAATTGGCCTCAAATCGAAATGGTGGCAAAAAAAAGTTGTAGAACCAAATTAATGCTGGCATTAAAATATTGCTATCACCAAACCTTTCGATGAATTATAATTATTATAGGCATATGATTGTACGTTTTCAGGAAACAAAAAGGAGAACGTCTAATTTCGATTCACCCTATTGGGGGCCCAACACAGTGGGCGCGGTGGTCAATGCGGTCGACGTTCTATTGTTTTATTTTGTTGGTAGAAGGGCCGGCCATCGGGGGTCTGTTAGACATACTTCACTTTTTCACATGCGAGGATTCACTCCCAATCAATATTGGTAACTACGTTAACTAGACTTATGTATTATGTAATATTTTTGTCTTAATACTTAATTAGAGCACATGTGTGTATTTGCATATTTATGTATGTATCTGGAATTGGGAATCAGAGTACACAGGTAGGCATGAAATAATATTAGGAGTTACTAATTTTTTTTTTTTGGTATAAACCTACATTATCATTATCATCATTACAGCCCGAAGTCGTCCACTGCTGGGCATAGGCTTCCCCCAAGTGTCGCCACTCCAGAACCTTTCAGCCCATCGTCTATCTGTTCTGCAACCAATATGCCCCTGTCGACTGCCACTTAAGTTTGGCGATCCTTCGGGCTATGTCGCTAACCTTGGTTCTCCTGTAGATAGCTCCATTTCTGATTCAATCACACAAGGAAACTCTGAATAGAGCCCTCTCCATTGCTTTTTGAATGACTGGTAAGTCTAACTTCGAGAAAGAGGTCAAACGCCGAATCCAACTCGACTGGGCAGCATTCGGGCAGCTGCGCGGTATCTTCTCGTCTCACAAATCAGTGTCTCAAGACAAAATTCTATGACTAATGCGTGTTGCCAGTGATGACATATGGCACTGAAACGTGGTCGCTCACAATGGACCTCATCAGAAGCGTATGTATATATTATTATGTTATAATTATTATTCCGGTAATAGGTATGTCCCCTGGGAAGAAAAAATTCTGTTCATATGGACACAGGGAAAATCTGCGAAAATATGTAGAATACACGACTAATTTTAAGTGACCCCGACGTATAGATTTTATATCTTTGCCTTGAACTGCGATAAAGTTACTGCGACTTAAACAAATCCTTGGACTTTGCCAGTTTTGTGACAAATCTTAATGTTTATTTACAATTGAATGCACAACTTTGTACAAATCGTTATAACAAAGTTATTGGGACGTCCTGTGAATGGAATATGGAAATGAGTTGTTCATTGTGTGGAATGGGTTGACAATGTACTGTGTTATTGATTCGGGGGTTACTGTTAGTTTGAAATAGATGTGTCAATTATACATTCAGTTTGTTTCTTAGGGTGTTTGTTTCCTTTGGGCGGTTTTACGTCACAACTTGACGAACGTTTCGTGCTTTTAAACTATTTAGGAGTTTTCGAGGACCACACATAACCGTATGATGAATTAGACAAAGACTTTCATTTGTTGCCGCCGACATACAGGAAAAATTACAATTGTAACTGAAGTGACAATATTTCACTTTAATTTATTGGGTTAGAACGAAAAAATATTAATTTGTAGCTTAACTATGAAATCATTAGCAAGAATAAGCAAATGTCATACTAAAACTGCTCATTTTGACTTTATTTGCTAATCAATTTGGTTTTCATCCTGGCCACTCACTCAAACACTTTCGGAAGGAAAAAAAAACTGGCCAAGTGCGTATCGGATTTTACACATCAAGGGTTCCGTACCAAATATTGGTATTTGTTAGTAAATTATACGTTATAATAAACATTATCACCAAATTCTTCGTAACAACATTTTGTGACAGACGACGGACGGACAGACAGACGGACACGTGAGTGACAACAATAGGGCTCCGTTTGGACCCTTCGAGTACAGAACCCTAAAAATCAAACCTGACCAAAACCTCAACATTTAGCTAACGATTTAAATCATAGCTTGAATAAAGATTCAAGACTGAAATACGAAGCTCAAAAGCTTCACAATTTTCTAACATAATTTCACTAAAGCCGCACAGCACACAGTCATCCTCGTATTAATAAACGCACTACACTCTACATCACATCCACACCTTGATATTTATTCCGTGTAGACAAAGGACCTACTCCCGAGCCGCCCAGTGAATCGAGGTCACCATGGCTGGCCAAAAAATAATGCAGCAACTGTGCTCTTTTCCGAAATAGAATCCGCTCCAATAACTGGGTCGAACGATGCGTCCACGTTTCGATACGTTAGGTTTTTTTTTCTATATCTGTTTTGACAGCTACTCAATGCGAAATCTAGGGATTTTTTAATTTAAATTATGGATGCGTTTTTTGAGATGTGAAATTTGTGATGTGGTTTTTGTGGAATAAATTTAAATTGTCTTAAAATTAAGCTAAAATATGAAAAACGGTTAATTGGAATGACTTTATTCTTTGAAGCCCTTTACTTAATATAGAAATTCTAACACATAAATTTTCAGAACTGAAGGATTACTTACATATTATATTGGTTCTTGGAAGAAGAAGGTTGTCCGGCGGCGAAATGAACGGCCGACATTCTTACCACTTCTGATGGAACCTGGATCTGATTGAAACAGGAGCGTGCAGGAGATTGGCTCGAGAAAAGAGGTGTATATCCAGCAATGGCCGAAGTCAGGCGGTGGATGATTATAATGACTTGCAGATTTTTTGTATTTAGATTTCAGAATACGTAAAGACATGTTGCGCCAACTCCAAATAAATTGGGATAAGGGCAGGAGAATGATGATGAATACTGTAAAGGTCAAAATTTTGAAGTTTATTTAAAATTTGCAATATAGCGTTCTCGCACACATTATTATTTCACCATACACACTTTATTTTGCAAATTGACCACAGTGCGCCTATAAAATTTAATAATGGGTTTTTATAGCTTTGGGTAACACCTTTTCGGGCGCAATTTTGAGAGCTTTAATTTTTTAAATAGTTGTTGGTTCATTAGTACTTTTGCAACATTTTATGCAAAAATAGCATAATTATTTTCACGCATAGTTACAGGATTAATCCAAACAATTTATATTTCTCCTTGAAATCTAGATTGTGTAGTAACACTTTTTTAAGGCTACCTAACTAAGATTTAACATGAACATAATATTTGTGAGACATGCCACAAGCGATCCATTGGCAAGCCCAAATGCTACATGACATCACACGTGTAACAGGCACATCTTTTTTAATATTTAAAAATAATAAAATTTACAATAGAGTTACACAAAATAAAAATATTTACAAATATCTTTTATTTATTATTTTATTATAAATTATAGGCTATGTGCTATTCCAGACTCTAATCTATCCCTGTGCCAATTTGCGTGATTGCGTAGCAAACATACATCCATCCACACTTTCGCATTCATAATATTATAGTAGAATTAGAGTTACACGAAATGAAAATATTGACCCCGTGTCCTTCTTTTATTATAAGAATAAAAGCCATCAAAGTATATAAACTTCAACTAGATTGTTTATAAAGGTACCATTACGTCATCAGTAACCTACTTGTGAACTCCCCACGTTTCAATAGTGCATTTACTCCAACCCCCGTTACGTTTCGTACTATAAATATTACGAGTACTTACTCAAAAAGAAAGTGTTGTTCCCATTCGGCCGTGGTTCCAATTTTAAACGTATAACAAACAACAGTTCACCTAGATCGTCTATAAGTGTGTCACTAGGTCAACATCCTTCTACCATACTACCCTCCACCCCGCCATTGAAGGATGCAGTTACTACAACTCCCCGCTTTGAATTCTATATTTTATAGATATACTCGTATATTAGTTTGGCTCGCGTTTGAGCACTATCTCACCTGATGGTAACTGATGGTGTAGTCGACGATGGAGTACGCTTACATAGAAGTAATAATTCACTCTGACTAGAATATAACTTCTTCCTTCTCCTTCTTCCTTCTTCTTTTTTCTTCTTCTCCTTATTTTATTCTTTGCTTCTATTGGATATTACTTCATTAAATAAAAATATTGAACCCACTAATACTTCCAATTTTAACATTTGTTTCTATTATACATATATCCTGCATCACATCATAAATAGTTTATGCCATATTCAAGTTTAGGACTACTTACTAAACAAGTTTTTTTATATTTTTTTTATATTTGTGATCAAAATATTTATAACAAAGTATTACATATATATGCTACAAACCACTGAAACCTTTGATGGCTTATATTGGCTAGTGGCTTAAGTAAAACTATTCTGCCTCCTCCTTCCTTCCTTCTTCTTTTTTCTTTTTCTTGTTTCTCTTCTTTAAACAAAAATATTGCAATCAGTAGTACTTCTAATTTCACTTTCACTTTTTACTTTGTTTCGATTATACATATATCCAGACAAAATACAACCAATGAATTTCTCTTCCTACTGGCGGATGAATTGATTTATAAGATAAGGTACTAATATTCCTCTTCAATCTTACAAATTGGATACTTCCAGGTCCTGATATCTTATAAACTAGGAAATTGACATATTTGGATAACTTCTTCTGGTAGTTTGTACCTCTCTAAGAAATTTCTTGTTTAACATATATATTTGTTGTTAATGGTTTTTAGTATGTTAAACATCTCATTGCCTTAGTTTGGAACCTTTCTAGGATTTATATACTGCCGTTACTTGTATGTCCAGACTCATTTGAGGATAACATTGTCTACTGCCATTTTGCTTTCGTTTGATAGCTGAGAGTTTTTATTGATCAACCAGTACATACTTCTGTACTTTGCTCTCGTCGTTCTTGTATTTTGTCCCTGATTAGTTGAGGGTAGTCTTTCAGTTAAGTGTAGTTGTCACAAATATCTTACCCATTCAACTATTTTTTTTTACCCTTTCACCTGCATTTTGAATCAGGTATAAATGTAGTTCAAACAATATTCCACCAAGATCGTCTATAACTGTACCTACCGTTACGTCAGCATCCTACTCGCACATTACTCCTACCCGTCTTTTAAGGATGCATTTACTACAACCCCCTTACGGTGCCAACTACCATTACCTTATTATATTATATCTAGGCTGTACTGTCCCACTGCTGGGCAATGGCCTCCTTCCATTCCTTCCACTGATTTCTGTTCTGTGTTACCTCTTTCCAATTCTCAAGGAATCCGGCATCTCCTCTTTCCATTATCTACTTAAAATAAAAAATATTGTACCGATTCAGCTGTTTCCAATTTTAATCTGACTACGAATACAGTTCACCCAGACTGTCTATATCTGTACCAACTATTACGTCATCGGCGTCCTGCTAGCATACTACCCCACCCCCACTTTTCAAGGGTGCATTTACTCCAACCCCCCTTACGCTTCGAGCTATAAATGTTATGTATGCAGCCATTGCACCGTCTATGACTCACAGTTACTACGTTTCCCCCTGAAGGGTGTGGGGTGGAACCATTAATAGCCAGACGTTGAGCTTGTACTTCTTTCCTTGAGTCTATGCGATTTTATTTGTAGGTTTCATTTTATTATTAGTTTTTATGACCCCGACTGTCGAGAAATGTTTGCGACTATTAGTACATAGAACTAGATCAGATTTTCTCGATCCAGCCGTTGCAAAATTTGCTATACTCCCCGATGGGTTAATATAAAATTGGGTTATCACCACCATAGTGTACTTTCGGGTAACGCAGAGCGACGATCTTTGCGGTTGGAAAGGATTTTATCAAGTAACGTCACCATCACTTCAGTCGAAAGACGTCCACTATTGGACATAAGCTTCCTGCGGGAAGTTGTCGCCACATCGACCGGTCCTGTGTTTAGGAAGGCGCTTTACTTTGTGTAAATTATTTCATCACCACTGCTCTCAAAACGGTGAAGGAAAACATCGTGAGGAAACCGGCATGTCCTACCTGTCCCTGTCCTACCTGTTCGGCATGTCACTAACTTTACCCCTTCATAATATTAGTTTAAAAGTATAGATTAGAATGGATGGGGACGAAATTGAAATGCAATTTTATGGATGAAAATACTGTTAACAAGCCTGACCACAATATGTTGGGGCAAAAACCAACACTGTTGAGGAGTGAGCCTACTCTGTCTGAGCCATTTGCATGAGGAGCTTTCAAACCTTTGCCAGGCAAAAGGTATTCATAAATTTGTCGCTGTGTGACCTAAGACTCAAGACTAAGGTACATAAACAAAGGGACATTATATCAGCGTTAACGATTGTCGAAAAGTCAAAAATGTTTGTGATTGACAACGCCACCGAAATCTGACTGGTTCCCGGGATCCCAAATATTTTGGCATTTCGAAAGCCGTAGCGATTGTCGAAATGCCAAACGTCTAATAATATCCTCTTTGGAGCCCAAAAGGATTAGATTAGATTAGTTTAAATCTTTTTGACTTTTAGACCATCGTTATTGCTAATCGATGACTCTTTGGCTAGTCTATGGACATCTGCCTAGCCAAGAAACGTTTCCAATACAAAAACGCAATCTAAAACCTTCACAACACATGTAGAAAACAAATATTTTCCTCTGCAGCCGCTAAAATCATCGAGATTTGACCCACATACTACAAATACAACAGCTGTGCACTATTTAGACCGCGGATGTCTTTAGAATGCATTTTTCGTTAAGAAAATGTTGTGTATTTTTAACTAGACGGAGTAGGCCGCTCTGTTTTTGCGTCGGTGTCAACTAAGTTCGTAACCGAGTTTTTGCGAGCATTGGCTTGTGCACTATGTAAGTAATGAGTGTCATCAATCCTCGACCTCTTTCATCCAGATCTCTTAGACTTTTTTATTTTATTGTTTCTGTTTGTTTAATACTACTGACTTACGTTTAAACTATGACTTTTTTTTCGTATTATATTTTGTCAATTTACCTACTACATAAGGTTTTTTTTTCTTGTATATATGTAATATTCACACGACCAGAACATTCCTGAGCATCGGCACCGGTCCGAAAAAGCGTGAAAGACCTCCTCTAACCTGGATTTACCTCGTTAACAACAACCTGAAGGCAATTTTGAGGGCGCATCCATCCATCCGCGGTCTAAATAGTGCACAGCTGTTGTATTTGTAGTATGTGGGTCAAATCTCGATGATTTTAGCGGCTGCAGAGGAAAATATTCGGTTTCTACATGTGTTATGAAGGTTTTAGATTGCGATTTTGTATGGGCAACGTTTCTTGGCTAGGCAGATGTCCAAAGACTAGCCAAAGAGTCATTCGATTAGCAATAACGATGGTCTAAAAGTCAAAAAGATTTAAACTAATCTAATCTAATCCTTTTGGGCTCCAAAGAGGCATATTATTAGACGTTTGGCATTTCGACAACCGCTACGACTGTCGAAATCCCAAAATATTTGGGATGGAACCAGTCACATTTCGATGGCGTTGTCAATCACAAATATTTTTAACTTTTCGACAATCGTTAACGCTGATATAATGTCCCTTTGGTTATCTACCTTAGTCTTGAGTCATAGGTCACACAGCAACAAATTCATGAATACCTTTTGCCTGGCAAAGGTTTGAAAGCTCCTCATGCAAATGGCTCAGACAGAGTAGGCTTACTCCTCAACAGTGTTGGTTTTTGCCCCAACATATTGTGGTCAGGGCCCGTTTACTAATGGGCTTGTTAACAGTCTTTTCATCCATAAAATTGCATTTCAATTTCGTCCCCATCCATCCTAATCTATACTTTTAAACTAATATTATAAAGAAGTAAAGTTAGTGGGTTTGTTTGTATGAAATAATCTCTGGAACTGCTGAAACGATTTTGAAAATTCTTTCACAAGTAGAAAGCTAAATTTTTCCTGAGTGACATAGGAATATATTGTGACTAATGACGGTAGATGGCGCTACGTGCCTTCCAAATCATTTTGCTCCGATTTGAAGAAGGGGCATACTGCTAGTAAACCATAAAACCGGGTCAAGACAAAAGAAAACACAAAACGCATGCATAAATAAAATAAATAAATAAAATAAAATAGCCTTTATTGCTGTTTCTTTCTTACAATTAATAATAAATAAATGCCTACTTACTAAAAACTTAATTGATTAAATTATAATCTAACTTGAATTTACTAATCGGCAACTGGTTGTTTGTGTGGAACAGCTTGTCTGTCGACATAGGCCTCCTCTAAAGATTTCCACGTATTCCTGTCTCTTGCTGAACGGGTCCATACCGGACCAGCTATTTTCCTTAAGTCATCTTCCCACCTTTTGATTTGTCTGCCTCTATTTCTTTTGCTATCTCTTGGATACCATTCTGTTACTAACTTAGTCCATTTCTCTTTACTTTCTCTTAACATATGTCCCGTCCATCGCCATTTTAGTTGTCTGTAGGCAGTGAGTGCATTCTTAAATCTTGTTTTCTTTTTAATTTCTTGCAGTTTCACTCTATATGCGTTTTTGTAACTGCAAATGTGTACATTTATAAAATTTGAAATAAAAATTCGAATATTCAGGTACCTAGTATTTGTTTGGAAAAAAGTTTAGAAATAACACTTGGAATAAATTTTCGTAAAAATGTAAAAAAAAAATTGCGACTTTGACCTTCAATATCTCCAGAACCAGTGGATTCCCAGGTATGGTCTAGTGGAAAGAAATGGTCTAAATAATAGGTAGAATATTTTCGGCTTCAGAAACTGTCTTTTATACCCGATATAGGCTGCCCGGGGGTGGAGGATAAATTCGAAAGAGTTACCTCGCCCCCGGGCACTCGAGGCAGGGAGGAACAGGGGTGGGTTTTAGTCAGTAAGAGTCTGACACACCCTTCCGCTCCACCCTAGAGCGGAAGAAGTCATAGGATGATTTCCCACCCCCAAAAAAAAAAAAAAACCGATATTCCTATGCAGCAGGTCATTTTTAACACACTTATTAGTAGCTTGACTTGTAACTATTCAAACAAAATATCTTAGAAGTCTTTGACCCACTTCCCGGTTTCCGATTAAACTGAAATTTTGTTTAGTTTGGATGGCAATCCATGGTCAGCTAAGTGTCGTCATTCTGCATCCAATATGGCGCACTAGTTATTTTTTATGTATTCCCATAAGAGTAACAAATCAAAGGATTTGCTGAGATAACGAAAAATAAAAAAATAAGTGTTTTTTAGTTTTTGTTTACTACAGAAAATTTTATTAGACAAAAAGAGTTACTGTTGGGTTCACACATGACTTCCAGCAATTTCAGTCAAGGAGCTAGTGTTAACCAATACTGTATAGGTATTAGTATTTTGTGTTCATTAGTGTAGAGTTTTATGTTGTTTCTATATGTAACAATATTTTTAACACTGATAATTAATTTTATCTCGATTTTTTTATTTTAATGTTATTTTTAATTGATGATGCTACTTTATTAATTTATTTGGTTTTGTGTTAATTTATAATTTTTTTAATACTGAGTCTAATTGCACTAGGTATATGGATCTTGTTATCTGATTAAAGGAATTTTTTTTTTATTTTATTTTTATTTAAGTTCGAAATTTTCTAAAATTTAATATATTATAAAAATACTAAAAATAATAAATCGGTTAAATTTTGTAGAATTTTGCTTATTTTTGGCACTTTATATTAATATTTGCTTCACGATTCATACAGAAATGTGTCTTTGAGCTAAATAAATATATCTTACTAGCTGACCCGACAGACGTTGTCCCGACGCGCGAACTATCAAACTCGCGAAGATCGTTAAGTTTTCTGAAATTTTCCAATTTTCTGCGCAACTTTCTTAATTTTTTTCTTTTTTAAGAACCTTGACATGAAGAAACACAACAAAAAAAGAATTAGATAAATCGGTCCCACCGTTCACGCGTGATGCCGTGACCAAGGGAAATAGGGAAAAGTTTGTATATACAGGGTGTAACGGTAAGGTGTGGTCATATTTTAAGAACTGCATCTGCCCATCGATATGAATATGAACAACTTTCCTCAAGAAAATCCGAGGCAATTCTAAAAATTTTTTTTTAACTCCTATACATACTATATTGAACAGATGATGATAACTTTGTATGGAAAGTCCAATTTTTATTTTTTGGGAATTTTCAATTTTTTCCTCGAGAAAGTTGTTTATTTCCATGGACAGAACCGGCTCTTAACATATGACCACACCTTTCCGTTACACCCTGTATATAGAATATCTTTTGTGCCGCATTTATTGGAAATAAATGGCTTTGACTTTGACTTTTATACAGCTCGCCTCGTCACATTCTAATAAGGCCTAAAATTCGTTGGGTCCGAATTTCAGAATGGCAAAATTCGACGGTACCAAGTTTCTTACTGACAAAGTCGTCGGTTCTGAGTATGATCATGACTGGCAAAAGCGAATGGGCCTCAGACTATTTCGGGAGAATGCTCCTATCCACATAAATAAACGATCAAATGACCAGATCTCCTCAATTATGATTTACGGTAGTTACTGGCATTAGGTGACCATCTTACCTACTTCTAACGAATGCCTAAGAAAATGTAGGTGTGGGAGTATAATGTTATCCGGTCGAACTTCCTCATCCTGTCACCCCATATAGACCCTTTTATCGATCGACGCAGACACGTGTCTCACTGTTATCAAAATCATAAGACAAATCAAACGGTTTATAAATAAAAGTAATAATAAGTACCTAGACTAGTAAAAAATTTACTAGTCTTTTCGTGGAACTGAAAACACCTATTTCGCAAGTGGTATTTTATTCAAGAAGAGTGGGTAAGAAATAATTTCAAATAGACTTACAGGTACTATCAAAACCCCAGGAATTGAGACAAAAAAACATTTGAAAATGTGACTTGGCAATGAAATGCTAGCCATTTTCAAACTCAAGTACAACTTTTAACCAGTGCGTTTCACTGAAGTCCTTCTTCTTCTAAGCGTGTCGATGGCCAATTTAGTTATTTTTTTATTGTTTCTAGGCACGCGTTTGACCATTATCTCACCTGATGGTAAGCGATGATGTGATCGAAGATGGAGCACGCTTGCCTAGAAGTAACCTATTCACTCTTGACTTAAAGACTCCCACGTTGTAGCTGTCAGGAAACACAGACTCCGGCAGGGAATTCCACTCCCTAGCTGTACGCACAATGAATGTGTTCTCAAAACGTTTTGTGCGTGTGGATAGAATGTTGACCAAGTACCGGTGGCGCATCGCTGTAAGTATTGTGATCCAATGAAGGAACGGCCTTGGCGGAATCAAATTATGCAATTCCGTCGCACACTCCCCAAAATGTAAACGATAGAAAACCGACAGGCTAGCAACTCGGCGTCTATGCTCAAGACTTTGGAGCTTCGACTGTATCAAAGTTCTTAAATATTATATTTGGCCCAGTATTCAGTGACTGCAACAGCATTCGCTGACGCAGCCATAAGCTCCTCATATATCCAGGTGATGCAAGATGAAAGGCGGGTCATGGTCTTAAACACCGACGATCGGAGTCATCCAAGAACCCCCACCTGTGGAAGTTGTCTTTACTGCGGCCGACCTGATTACGGAGTCTCCTTAGAGTTTTCTAGTTCGTCCATGGCAACGCATACACAGATGGAAGTCTCTCCGATGGTTTGATGACATAGTATGAAATAATCGTTCCACTGAAGTCTTAAGAAAGGGTTTCCTTCGGCCGTATGGACTATTGAAGGTTACCCTGAAAAGAAAAGAGAATTTAACTATTGCAATACACGCCTAAAAATAGTCTACATGCAAAATAGTTCACAAGCTTCCTCCAATCAACTTAGACTCTAAACCACCCACAGCTAAAATTCAGCCGCAAGCGCACAACGCAACCATTTAATTCGGAAGATAAGGCAGGCCGCAAAAAATCTAACAAAAAAGTCCCTAGGCGATCAGCGAAGCATTTATTCCGATTTCGATGCACTATTCTCCAGTGCCTTGAACCCTATGACACGAGCGAAGGTTAGGGAGTCTGGGTGACGTCATCCAACTGGTTTATAGCTTTGTTTAGTTTCCTAGTACTAGGTTCTTTTGTTTTGTTTGCAAACTGGGCCGTGGTTAAGAATAGAAATCTCCTAAGAATAGAGGGGAGGTTTTTGGCTGATTTGATGGACCACCATTATCAAAAGGTAAAATTGAAAAGTATGCAAACATTGGCATTGGTCTGTCTTTTACAATCTTGATGCGTGTTTTTGACAAATGTTCTTATTTTATATACACCGTTGAGTGTTGAGCTTGAACGGCATAAATGTAATGCTCAACAGAAAAAAAAAACGGAGAAAACGGAGACCAAGCGCCTCCATTTTCCGTTTCTATAACATAATTAATCATTATAATTTTTACTTTAATTTATTTTAGTTAGATTTTATATTATATAAAAAAATAATAATTAAAAAATATTTTAGAAAACAAGTTTTTATCTGGGACAAACCCGCCACACTATTCCCAAACCACTGTTACTTCTGTAAGCCAGAATCAACTGTGGTGACCACCAGAAAAATTTTCGAGGCAACTCGACGAGTCCCAGAGAAACGATTAAACTGCCTTGGGCCCCGCAACGAAATTTATCAAAAAAGACAGCGGAGGAGTAAGAAACACATAATTACCACTTACCTTCTAATCAAGTGGGAGACAGAATAAAGTTAGGCCATTTTTTTTTTGTGGGGTCGGAAATCATCCAAACACATCTCCAGCTCTGGGTGGAACGGGAGTGCGTGACAGACTCTTACTGACTAAAATCCACCCCTGTTCCTTCCCTGCCTTGAGTGCCCAGGGGCGAGGTAACTCTGTTTCGAATTTATCCTCAACCCCTGGGCAAAGCTAGGCCATTAGGCATAAATAGGGTGTTTACAACTGGGGTAAGCCCAGTTGCCAAGCAACACTGGTTAAAAACACTAAATATTAATATTTTGTCTGGGAATTATGAAGTCAAAAATAAATTCTAGTAAGTATTTGGCGTGTCATGTATTTGGATGGGTGACCATCTTTACATATCGAGACTCCTCCGTGCCTCGGAAAGCACGTTAAGCCGTTGGTCCCGGCTGTCAATCGTGGATCTTTGACAGTCGTTACGGGTCGTCAGAAGCCCGAAAGTCTGACATCCAGTCTTACCAAGGGGTATCGTATTACCCAGTAACTGGGTTGTGGAGCTCAGATAGGCAGTCGCTCCATGTAAAATACTGGTATTCAGCTGCATCCGGTTAGACTGGAAGCTGACCCCAAGATAGTTGGGAAAACGCTAGGCAGATGATGATTTGGCGTGTATGTACTTATTATCTACTAGCTTCTGCCTGCAGCTTCACCCGCGTGGTATCAGTACTTACCCCCATTATAAATTATAGCCTATCTGTTATTCTGATGTATAAGCAATATTACTGTAAAGTTTCATCAACATCCGCTCAGTAGTTTTTGCGTGAAAGAGTAACAAACCAACATCCTTACAAACTTTCACATTTATAATATTAGTAGGATTGTTATCTATGTGTATTATGTATTTATTTAACCACTAATCAATTTAATTTCATTTTATTTTTTCCTAAGAAACCCATCTATGTTCTATATAAATATAAATGAATCCATATTTCCTTGGTCACGGCATCACGCGTGAACGGTTGGACCGATTTCGCTAACTCTTTTTTGTTGTGTTTGTTATTGTCAGGAAAAGGTTCTTATGAAATAAAAAAAGTAAAAAGTTGCGCAGAAAATTGGAAAATTTCAGAAAACTTAACGATCTTCGCGAGTTTGACAGTTCGCGCTTCAGGACGTCTGTCGCGTCAGCTAGTATTTACATAAAAATTAATTCCTATTTCCTTGGTCACGGCATCACGCATGAACGCTTCGACCGATTTCGCTAATTCTTTTTTTGTTGCGTTTGTTATTGGAAGGAGAAGGTTTTTAAAAAAGAAAAAAAATAAGAAAGTTTCGCGGAAAATTTGAAAATTTCAGAAAGCTTAACAACTATTTAAACTTCGCGCGTTTGACAGTTCAGCTAACAGAACAACGTCTATCGGGTCAGCCAGTGCCATAGAATACGGACCATTTACCTGGCAACTGATATCTCAAATTTAGTTTTCCTGTTAACGTAAGTGGTATTGGTGATGTTGGTTCAAACGTCAATTATTTCACGTATCCTTTTCCGCTCGAATGAGATAAACGTAATAATTTAGGTCTCAACTCTCAAACCTTTTATTTCCTCTTAGCAACTCCCTTGTTACAATTATGACGTCATTTTGATACGCATGACATCAATGAATAAAATTGGAGAGAAGGAATATTTAGCGTAATAATACTATAATATTCCCACTACTGGACACAGGCCACCTCTCTGTGAGAGCGTGGGCCGTAATCCACCACGTGGGCCCAATGCGCGTTGTTGGATGTCACATATCGTCGAAGTTTTTAGGTCTAGGATATATTTTTTTTTTTCAATTTATGTAGGTACACACAAATAAACTGACAAGACGGAAATACTTTAAATAAATGTGTAAAGGTAATGCTTATTTATAATGAAATCTCTTCTGCGCGCGCAAAAGCGAAGTAGACACTGTGTGTTAGAGTAGTAGGAGAAAAACCACATGCCGGTTTCCTTAACATTTTTTCCTTCCACCGTTTCGAGAGCAGTGGTGATGACATAATTTACACAACGTGCGCGCCTGCCTGGGTTCAAACCTATGACCTGCAGCGGAACAACGCAAGTCGCGGCCGTTACTACTGGGCAACGACCATATCGACCACTGGGCCACCACTCTTGCTATTAGGACTACTTATAAGTACATTTTTCCTGCCGCTTTGCTCTTGAAGCGTATAATCCGATAGGAAACCGTCCATTAGGTAATCGGGAAGAACCCTATATGACACTCAGCGATACGAGTCTGATTAGGATTGCCAGAGATTATCTCCTACCAACAATCAATTGTACCACTTTTTATAGTAAATTGGATCCCAAAACCAACCAAAATTTCGATAGTATGTGACATCCACCAACCCGTATTGGAGGCCTCTGGGTGGATTACGGCCCACATCCTATTACAGAGCGGAACCCTGTGTTCTAGAACATTATATGCTGATTAGCTAAATCCTTTGTCAGTAATTTCTAGAATGCTATTTTTCTCCAACTCATAGAAAACGATTTTATTTCATCAACTCTTTTTTTCAGAAATACAATCCTTCACAAACAGAATTGCCGTATTTACCCTGATAGAACTACAATCTCAATTCAAATTCACTACAAGAAGAGATGAGTTATTTTTAAACCTGACTGCAAGACCACACGGCGAAATATTAAGAGCCAACTGACACTGCAACTTAATCCAAGCACGTTACACTGAGTCATTTAAGTTTAAGTGCCCACCTACATCACAGGTTGTTTATTTTATGTAACACTTCAGACATTGGGTTGGGAGAGAGAAGTTTTTGTGTTAAGTTACTTGGTGCAATTATTAAGTAAAACTTAATAGATAACTAAATAATAAATAAATAATTTATTTCTTCCAAAATTACAGGTTTATGGTAAACTATTACAGAGGCCTGAAAATAAGGTATAATTTCAATACATAGATAAGTTGGGTTGGCATAGAACATTGCAAGAGATAAATTGTTGCAGTATCTAATAATTAGTAAACCCTGCCTCCTAAACTAGGGTAGCCTGTATTTTAGGAGGCAGTGTTCGGCTAAAAGATTATTTTAATTAAATTTTACAGCTTGTGGGACGTGTCCATCTACCATAAAAACAATAACTTATACAAAGATATAGGAGCATTGGAAGGTTTGTATTTGTATGCAAAGATTAATTGAGTGTGTGTCTGTGGGGGTATGTGTGTGCATGAATGGGGATCTGTGTGTATGAATGGGGGTATGTGAGTGTATGATTGGGGGTGTGTGGATGTGGAAGAAGGGTGTATTTATGTTTGAATATGTGAGAAATTGGAAGTGTTAGGCGATGTATGTGAGCAAGGATTCTGTTTGTGTGTAGTCCTGTTGAAGAAGCCATTCTGTTAATATAGATTTAAGTTGTTTTTATTTATGTCTATTATGTTAAGTATTTTATGGATTTTTTTATATGTATGTGCTTAGGATGTAATACTAGTGTTTAGCGAAACTGTATTCAAAAATTCAAGCTCATAGCGGATCGGAACACTGTGCGGGTCCGAACTTCACATAAGCCATTAACTTTGATTCGAACTATGCTAGCTTCTGCCGACGGTTTCGCCAGTGTGAAGAGCGTTTTAATATCCCAAGATAACGCTACTTTTCGTAATTCTCTTGCCCTCATCACCATTTATTTAGGCTCGGCACATGTCTTCTTCCATCCTTTTAGAAATTTCATATTTCTCACCGTCCATCTATTGCTTTTTTTGGTCCTCCCCTCCTCTTATACTCTGTTAGAGAACTGACTTCCAGGATGAAAATCATCGGGCCTGCGGACGGCGAGCAGTGGGTAGCTCGCCGTCCGATCAGCACCAGGCCCGTGAGTCGACGGCGCGTAGTGTTCCACGCGCGCCTCAATGAGATTAGTCATCGTGGCCGGTGCCTGCATGCCTAGGGGAAGCGGATAAATTCTGAAAATGAGTTACCGCACCCCTGGGCACTCAGGCAGGGAAGGAACAGGGGTGGGTTTTAGTCACGAAGAGTCTGACACACCCCCTCGCTCCACCCAGAGCGGGAGAAGTCACTGGATGATTTCCCAGCCCACCAAAAAAAAAAAAGTGTATTGATTGTACTCATATCTAAGCGACTTATTTTAGTTTTTGACAACCACGTGAACCAAGTCGCGAGCACAGTTAGTAGTGAATTAATGGTTAATTTTTAGGATTTCTATTAATTTATTATTTCACACCACATAGCAGGTTTTTTTTTCTTAAATGAATGGGGCTGCAAAGCTAACTGGCCCTGGGCGCCAAATCTTCAAATACGCTTCTGGTTTTAGTCAGTAAGAGTCTCGCCCTTCCGCTCCACCCAGAGCGGGAGAAGTCATTGGATGATTTCCCACCCCAAAAAAAAAGGATGAAAATTATCCTATGTCCTAAAATCCAGGTTATACTCTACCCACACGGGTACTGAGAGTACTGTTGGGGCTGCCGTGGCGTTGCAGTGCATCAGGGATGTTTGCGGACACAAACATTGATGGTTTCGCCGCCATTATTAGTAAAAGATGTGCCTCTCTGATGACGCGTGTTCGCGGCAGTACCAACACTATTCTCAGTGTGTTCGCAGATCGGTGGGATTCTCCGTTGATGCACAGGTGAATGCAGCTCCACGCTGATGTGCGTATGTTGTGTTGTTTTTTAAGTAATTTGTTACTAACCCTATGGACTTAGTCTGAAATTAAAATTTTTATTATTATTATTATAACCTGGATTTTAGGACATTCATCACTTCAACCGAAAGACGTCCACTGCTGGACATGGGCATAGGCCTCCCCCAACTGTCGCTACAAGGACCGGTCCTGTGCGTCTCGCATCCATCGGTATCCCGCGACCCTCACGGTCATCTATCCACCTATCGACTACATCGTCCATCTGTTCCACGAGAAATGTGCCCTGCTCAATGCCACTTAAGTTTGGTGATTTTTCGGGCTATTTCGGTAACCTTGGTTCTTCTGCGGACGAAGTCTTATCTAAATCCCTTCAGCTGTTAAAGTGTAATAGATTAAATCAATCATTCATTCATAACACAAAGTAGTAGATCGTATGATTTCAAAGAAATTGGGACACAATTGTGAATCGAATGTGGTTTAGTAATATGTGGGCATCCAAGCAAAAAGGGTCCAGTTCTCAGCATTTAGTTACGCAGTTTTGTAAAGTTGAGAGATAAATTGATTTTAATTTATTATTAATTTAATTCTCAACTATCTACAAATTCATATAGTAAATGACTTTATAATGATGTTTCTAATTCTTCTCGTTTTTGCATATTTCTTATTTTTTTTAGCTTTTTCTCAAATCAAGCAATTCTATCTTTGTTCTTGTAAGCAGGCACACCAGTTATGTATGGAGGCTTCTTTAATTTGGTTTAGTGTTTATGCTTGAGTTTGTTTTTAATGGCATGATTGAGTGTGCTAGCTGGCAAGTGGCGGATTATTTAATTTTATGATTATATTTTAGACGACATATATTTATTTTTCTGTTTTACATAATGTTAAGATTGTTGCTTAGAATTATATAGATTCAAGTTCTTAAAACTTAACAGACAGATGTGTTGCTGGGGAGTTTGTTGGCCACTTCTTCTTCACAGCTAAAACACTAGGAAGTGGTGACGGGCGGGCGTTTTTTGGGGGACTGTCTTTATGTAGAACTTTGACGTTCAAAAAGTGCTGGTTCTCAGCCTAGTTTGAATAAATGACTTTTGATTTTGATTTCGAAGCTTTTTTTAACTTCAAATGTCTGCTATAAAATGTGCCAGATTTTTTATATTTTTTTAGTCCTTATTATCAATATTGACTATTCTAGCTACCGTTTAAACTCAATACCCCACTACTGGACCCTTTTTGCTTGCACGCCCACATATGTAAAATAAATAAAAAGTGCAGATAATGCATTCAATTAATATATGCACTCGATGTAAACGGGCTTTCCCCTTTGAGTGCATATGTATGGTGGTCCATGGTTTGTGTGTTTACACATTCACATTATAAAATTGGTAGGACCGCTTATCGAATGTGAAAGGTATTTGTGTAAAGCTTTTATATGAAATAAATAAACACACATCATGGAAATTTCACCACATTACGACTTATTGAGTCTGTAAAAAAGTCGTGAACAACATGCTTGGACACACTGATGTAGTGATGTTCCTCGATGTTCGTAACACTTAAAGATTTTTAACGCAAGACAAATTAATTAGTTTAAAATGTTTTCGTCTGTAAAGTGCTGAAAAATTACTGAAAAGATCGTAAATCTTTGTTGAATAGTTCAAAAATGTATAATAATAAGTTTATAATAATATTATGTAATATAATATTAAGTAATATGTTTAAAAATGTTTAAACCTTTGCAACACTTTTAGGGTCCGAAACGAGCCCTATTGTTGTCACTCACGTGCCCGTCTGTCACAAAATTTTGTTACGAAGAATTTTTTAACTTCCCATTAACCTATGAACTCGAAATTTGGTGATAATGTTTATTATTACGTGTTCTTTACTAACAACTATTAATATAAATGGTACGGAACCCTTTATGTGCGAAATCGAATATGCACTTGGCCAGTTTTTAAACTTATGCTATCTAAATCACATTTCATACCTATCAAAAGGGTAATAAAATGAATACTTCCTGCAACCAAAACTAACAATAGCTTACCTCTACGAATAAATTGTAACAAACGTACCTAACACATATTTAAAGGCTCCCACATGCAGGCACGACGCAACTACACGACAACGCGTTTTCATGCTAAATGCAATCAATGCTCTCCTAGAGTCCAGTCCTGGAATAGATCTGTTCGCTGATGAATGGAAAAAGATACTGTCTGAATGTCTGACGATTTACGAGAAGACTGAGTGAAAGGCTTAATAAGTATGTATAATATTGTGCAATTGTAATATTTTATTTTTATTCTGATTTTAATTTGTAATGTGTATGATCAGTGTAATTGGCATTTTGTCGTTCTGGTTAAATAAATAAATTAATTCATAGAAATTGTTACAATCCGTTGAACTTTTCTGTGAAAACGCGTTGTTGCATTGTCTTGTCACGCTTTAAATTAAAATTCAGTATATTTCATTTCACATAACTATATATCGACTGTTATACACGAAGAGGGTAGGCACTTATGTCAGAAGTGCACGATTACAGTAGCTCGTTTATTATGGAGAAGAGCTGAGCAGAGATCTGCAAAAAATTCTATGTTGGCCTGTCTGTGGGAGCCTTAAATCCATGTTCTGCATACATGATTAGAGCCTAAGTCAATTGGGGTGCGAGAAACGACCCCAAACGCAGGCTTTGCGTTGCCCCATTTTGGCACAGTGCGTGCCCAAATAATTGATGCATGAACTTACAAAGAGGTGTGAACTCAAACTTTATGCCCAATGACTCGCAACACTGAAATAGAACAATAACTATTTAGTTTTAAATTCAAAGCCGGTTTTGAACAACGTTTCTTGCATGTTAATGTACCTACGCACATTGAGTGCAAGGCGCTTTCTAGGTATTCTAGAGAATGAATAATGACTGTGAAAATTGCTGCATGCCTGTAAGATGATAAAAAAAACCGTGAAATGAAGTTATTTTATATAAAACTAGCTGTCCCCCGCGGTTTTACCCACGTGTTTGGTTACTGTTCTGCTCCCGTGGGAAGCAGCGTAATGTTAGATAACCTATAGCCTTCCTCATGAATGTGGCAATCTTTTACAAAAACATTTTTTCAAATTCGACTAGCAATTCCAGAGATTAGCGCGTTCAAACAAACTAACTCTTCAGCTTTATTATATTATTAATATATTATAATTATAGTATATTTATTATAGTAGGTATTTATTTATAGTATAGATGGTTTACACCCAATTCATCAATGTAAACGCTTGCAATACTTTCCTTTCGCACTTTTTTTTGAAACGGGCATTTACAAAAACAAATATATTTAGGTAAAGATAAGAACTCGGTACTTAACTATTTATTTTTAAAACGCGTGCCAATGTATGTTAGAAACACTGTTATTAGCAGATAGCCATTTAAAAAGAAATGTAAATGGGAATTTACAAAAAAAGAGATAAGCACTAGGTATTTCCTGCATTATTACTAGACATTTTAGCGCCCAGAAAGCTGGATATCGGAATTCTGTATACCGGATATCTGAAAAATTCACCAATAGGTTTTGCCTGAAAAAAGAAATCATCCAACACACAACACCCAGTTTAAGAGTCCCAGCATATTACAAAACAGCAAAGAACAAGTTCTATCGACAAAAATCTCCATTCAAAATAATATTCACGTTTCAAATAGCTCGAACAAAGTTAACGTTATCTATGCATTACTGCGTGCATGTACAGGCGCGGAGTGAGGGGGCCAAGGGGCGCGGGACCCAAGGCTTCGGTGCGCAAATACCCGCTGCATACAATGACTGCCAAACATCGCATCCCGGACAAAAACCGCGGCACGTGTAAGTACAGAGACGAACTGGGGAGGCAATTTGCAATGCAGTTTTGTTTTGTGTGCAAAATTTGATTGTAATTTTTTTTTGTGTTTTGCAGATTGATGAAAAAATTAAGTGAAAAATGAAGAAAAAAATAACATCATTTTGTCAGTGTCATACTGAAACAAATTAAGGAAATAGTGTGATAATATAAATTAGTTTAGCGCTTTAGGCATCGTGGGAGTTATCGATAGAGGCACAGCGGCCCTTCACCCGTGTTCCTTCAGACAGGCAACTGAAGGGACATGGGTGGGTTTTAGTCAGTAAGAGTCTGGCACGCCCTCCTGCTCCACTTAGTTAATTGATGATTTCCCACCCTAAAAAAGGCATTAAAATTTTTCTTTGCATAACTGCATCTATTTTTAAACGTAAACTTTATTTTAGTTTAATGTATTCGTTCAACGTGCACGTGCTAAAAAAAAAAGGTGTTGACATTTTATGTCATTTAACCTTGATTATTATACGCTAAAAATAAACTAACATAAGATTTGCTTTATTAGCCATACATTAGGCGTAGTTAATTATCATATTTAACAACACATACTAGGTAAACCTGTTTTTAGGTTGGTTATTACTTGAACTCTGAATTTTATCTTTTTTTTTTGTGCCCGTTTCATAATACAATTACATCTGTTCTTTTGTGTAATAATAATTAAGAATGACTTAATCTTGCATTTTTTATTTGTTTATTTATTATTCTTATCGTCCCATTAACCTAAGCGGCAAGCGGTGACAAGAAAAATGGGTCAAATACTGGTGGCTGCGCCATTTGACCCAAGCGTACTTAAATTACGTAGCGAGTCAGTTAATTTGTAACCAAATAGTTGATAATTTTCTGTGTTTTAAAACACTTTATTTTATATTTTTCGTGTTCTGAGCAAATCCTTTCATTTAATACCCAAATCATGGGAATGCAAACAACATAACTAGTCCACCTATGCGTCCACCATATTGAATTTAAAATGACGTTACTTAGCTAACCATGAATTGTCATCTAAAGTAGTCATGTATTGCGTACATGACTAGTTTACTAGTTATTTTTCGCTTGATCAGAAGTTAATTTCAGCTTAATCGGAAACCGGGATGTGAGTCAAATTTGACTTCTAAGATTTGTTTACAAACTTAGTTACAAGTGAAGTTAATAAAAGTGTGTTAAAAAGGTTAGGGAAATACCTAAGTACCTTTTTTTAAAGAAATCGACTGTATTTGGTGGCTACCTTTTTTGGAAGATATAACTTTTAAAAAGCATCACAAATCCAACAGATACACGACACATACAGTCTTCGTCCTAAAGATTATGATTTTTAGGGTTCCGCACTCGGAGGGTAACTAACGGGACCCTATTACTAAGCCTCCGCTGTACGTATGTCTGTCAGCGGGTGGATTCGTAATAGATAGACAGTTAAAATTTTCACAGAATGTGTATTTCCGTTGCCGCTATAGCAACAAATAATGAAATCGCACGGAACCATTCACGTGCGAGTCAAATTCGCACTTAACCGGTTTTTAGAAATTCTAAATGCTACGAATCCAAATTGCCCCTTTTACTACGAATTCAAAATTATGATTGCTCTCTTTGTAATTACCCAAATACTACAAAGTCTCATTGCTACGATATCATAATGGTACAAATTCAAATACGATGTTCAATCTTTACAAATTCCTATTGCTACAATATCTAATTGATACAAACTTTTATTGCCGATCATTATACCAATATCACCTAGCTAGGAAAGTGTCATTCATTCAGTTATGAAATCCAGTTGCTATGAGTGCAAATTCTTACTGCCTCGGTATCCATTTGGTACATATTCCGCTTATAACATATTCCAATTGCTACGATTGCTATTCCAATTTCTAAATATTTCTATTAGTCCACTGTCGAATTGCCACAAATTCTTATTGCTACGATATCCAATTGCTACAAACTCTTATTGCTACGATATCTGATAGTACAATTTCTAATTGCTACGATATCCAGTAATTACTCTAGACAATTTCCTTCGTAATTTGGTATGTGAATATTTTAAATTATATTTTTAGAACATAGTGTAATTAATTTGTAAAGCTATGTCTAACGCGGATAAAAAAATTGAGAATCCCACAATAACTATAAAGCGTATTTTATGAAACTTTCACTATTTTAAAGATCATTTAATTATTTATATTTTAGTATACGTGTTTTAGTATAATACCTGTTGTTTTATGTTTATTAAATTAATAATGCGTCTAATTTCGGAAAGCGCTCCTTGATGAGCGAGTCCTATTACTGGGCGGACGTACAACGCGTTACGTGAGCTCAGCACAGAACACGCAAGCTAACCACAGCTTGCGTGTTCTGTGCTGAGCTGAGCCAAGGTGGTTGGCAGTTAATAGCACCATAAAAGGCCGTCCATAGACGGACTGCTTCTAGAGCAGTCGAGACCAACTGCACGAGAGCAGTCATGTTGCGGTCGGGGCCTCCAGAGACGGACTGCTTGGAATACTCAGTACATTTTTAGCTACGAAAACAAATGAACTCTTGAATTGAAACTGCAGATCATTCAACAGCGACCGCTTGAAGCTGTCGGCACTGACTGCTCCAAGCAGACCGTTTATGGCGGCATTAATCTTTAATAAACATCTGAAGAGCATACGTGCATTGTAAAGTGGGTAGTTAGGTACAACTTTTGCTTTCTTGAAAAAGGCCTATTTTATTCATCATATAGCTGCTGTATAGGCCAGGCAAAGAGCAGTAGTGGCCCAGTGGTATCGGCAGCGACTTACAAGTTGTAGGTCGTGAGTTCAAACCCGGGCAGGCGCTTTACTTTGTGTAAATTTTTTCTTCAGCACTGCTCTCAAAAACGGTGAAGGAAAACATCGTGAGGAAACCGGCATATCCTAGAACCAAAAATTCGAAGAAATGTGACATCCACCAATCCGCATTAGGCCCGAGTGGGGGATTACGGCCCTCACCCTCTCAGAGAGGACGCATATGCCCCACCAATAGGCACAGGTATCGCGGTGTTTAATATTTAATTTTTTTTTTGCGTTTTTAATAATAAGAATTAATATTAATATTTTAAATTATATTTTTAGAACATAGTGTAATTAATTTGTAAAGCTATGTCTAAAAAATTGAGAATAATTAATATTACTTTTAATAATAATAATAAATTTTTTTTTCGCCCTGCATCACTGGTGCGACTTTGAACGGTGGCGTGTAAAGGATGATAATGTCAGCTGTATTATGAATAAAATAGGCCTATAAAATTATAAATGTATGTATTCGCCAAAAGGTACATTTTTGGCACTTGTAAGTGTTTGTCGTAAATTCTTTATAAACTATTCATGAAATAAATCACACAAATTAAAAAAATAAATACCCATTCAAAATTAATTTGTACCCGTTTTGAGAAATCATCCAAAATTCCGGTTCTATACGTTTATAAAACTTGGCACGTTCACTTTTCGTCTATTCTTAATTTTGTTGGCGAGAAATCAATGGGCTGGTCTGACACGCGGCCATACATACACACACCATAACGAGACAGTGAAGTAATCTACATAAAATGTAGATATCGAAAACTCTTGCACACAAACAAAAATATATACAATACCAAATGCGTAGTAGGTATTAAATAAATTCGTTCAGTCCGGGTCTGTAATCGCATTGTAAGCTAACGTCATTCACGCACACAGAGAAACGCACCGCCGAATTTTGTGGATGTATTTTTCTAGCCGTTTTGTACGTGTGCGGCGCAGCGCCGGTGGCGATGAGAGGGAGCGATGCAAACTGGCCCTAGTACGAGCGAGAGGTCAGTAGCTAGTTATATAACGCATTATTTTTATAATTAACAAACAAAAATTGAGAGATACGGCTGTGCGACCCTGAGCGCGGCCAGTGATCCCGCCGAACGAAAATTTGCACAGATCGAATGTGGGCGACCTCGGCCGTAGTTGCACGCGCTTCTCTCACACACACATGCACACAACAGTTTAGCACACATACAAATTGGGGAAAATTCTCGATTTCCGTATATGAAATTGCTCAGGGTTACACCTAGGAAAGTGTTATGCATTTTGATTGTAATGATAAAATATTCATAATAAAATTCATTAATTAATATGCAAAAGGGGTTCTAGTAACATGAGTATGAATTAAGTACTTGAAAATATCTACTTAGTTTATTGCAGTAGTAGTATATACCTACGCAATCATAAATATTTACCAGTTTAAACTGCAATGTCAGGTTCACGTTAACCAAAAAGCATTGTATTCAAAAATCAAAACAATTAAATGTAACTGCTAAAAATTCAAACAGAACAATCTAAATGCTTACTTTTCGGTTGGTAGTTTAATTGCCTTCACGAGTAACCGAGAGATATTATAAAACAAAAATAAATCACCTACTTACCTACCGTGTATTATGTTATAAATTTTAACAGTCGATACATGAACTCGTAAAAATTTAAGTACTGCTCATATCCGTGGTATGTAGATACTGCGTAACGCGTTGACGGCGTTGAACATTGTAAGGCCAAGGTTTTGAACGCACCCAAAGAAACCTGACGTATACGCAGCGTCAACGCAGCGTTGATAATGTACTGAATCAGTGACGCCATGTTGGCCTTGACTACTGTAGAGTTTGAGGTCACGTCGACCATTCGAAGTCGCGGTTTGTAGTTTTTGAAAAAGGAATCCTTCGTTTGATATGTTTTCGTTTTTTTTTTAAGAATGCTCTATGTGGCCAATGACAGTGGGATGAAGATTGGTTTGTGGTTTTTGTTGAAAGGATTCTTTTTAAGATTGTTGTATGTGGCCAATGACAATGGTTTTTTTTTTTAAGGAGGGAATTCATCCAATGACTTCTCCCGCTCTTGGAGGAGCGGGAGGGCGCGGGCGTGTCAAACTCTGATCAAAACCTACCCTTGTTCCTTCAGCTGCCTGTGCCAAGGGCAACGTTAACTCTCTTTCGAATTTATCGGCGACCCCAGGCAGATGAACTTGGGATGAAGATAGCATTTTGTATTTTTTATTTGTGTGTGTGGCCTATGTTTTGTATCGTGCAACGAACTGGACATTAATTCGGACGGATGCCATATTGAGATACTCACAAAGTTAAGGTCCTGTATCCACCAGATATGGGACCAATTTTTCAGATACCTATATACATTATCTACTAGCTTATACCAGAGGCTTCGCCCGCGTGGAATGAGTTCTTCTCCCATTATAAAATATAATTTAAGCCGATGTGCTATTCCAGACTGTAATCTATCTCTGCACCAAATTTCATTCAGATCCGGTCAGCCGTGATTGAGTAACAAATATCCAAAAAAAACATCTAAATTTTGCATAAATTGTAATATTAGTTGGATATTTATTGTTTTAACAGGCACTGTCTGGACACGAAAATTATTCATTATATGAAAAGTAAATGCAGTCAAAATTACTCACTACGGTATACAAAAGTGCTCAAACATTTACAGTGCTGTGCAGTCTTTAGTAAATATGTAATTACATTACAAGTCACTCAGACATAATAGGTATGTGTTATAGTCTAATACACAGTACATAGATACAGTTGGTCTCATCATTATATTTAAATATACTTGACCCTGCATTTTATGACTATAATGTTACGAACCAAGGCCACTACAAGACATAAGGTCATGATTATTTCAAGGCCTTTATAACATAAGTTTCAAAATAAATATATTTAAATGACTTCAGGAAGTTTTAATGTAACTAATCGTAATAACCGTTTGATTATACGGAAACTATTTTTTTTTAAATATATGCTTCAAATAATATCGTCACGAATTATCGCATAGTAGTTGTACTTTATGGAAAAACTAGGTACAGTACCTAGTGTTCCTTTTTTTTGTAGGTACTTACAATATTTTATTTATTTTCATTAAATGAAAGATGAAAAGAAGCTTAATTGCTATCAACCAAATCCCGTTAACCAAACAACGACTTTCAAGAGATATTTAAATAAAAAATCCTCTTTTAGAAAAAAACACAACAACAATACAACGCACAAATAGTGGAACACATTCATTGTGCGTACAGCTAATTAGTAGAATTCCCTGCTGGGTCTGTGTTCCCTGATAGATACAAGGTAGACAGGCAAGAATTTTTAACTTCTCATTGACCTATGAACTTTACATTTGGTGATAACGTATACTTTACTAACTATTACCAATATTTGGTACGGAACCCTTAATGTGCGAAATCCGACACGCACTTGGCCAGTTTTTTATTTGTGTTTAGTCTCATTTTATTTATTTTCTGTTAGTAAGTTTTCACCGCATCCCGTGAATGTATCCGTGGTATCACAGCGGACCCTTACAGAATAACAGTGCTGCGTTATTTATTTTTTGTTAGTAAGTTTTCACCTCATCCCGTGAATGTATCCGTGGTATCACAGCGGGCCCTTACAGAATAACAGTGCTGCGTTATTTTTTTCTGTTAGTAAGTTTTCACCTCATCCCGTGAATGTATCCGTGGTATCACAGCGGGCCCTAACAGAATAACAGTGCTGCGTTATTTATTTTCTGTTAGTAAATTTTCACCTCATCCCGTGAATGTATCCGTGGTATCACAGCGGGCCCTAACAGAATAACAGTGCTGCGTTATTTATTTTCTGTTAGTAAGTTTTCACCTCATCCCGTGAATGTATCCATGGTATCACAGCGGACCCTTACAGAATAACAGTGCTGCGTTATTTATTTTCTGTTAGTAAGTTTTCACCTTATCCCGTAAATGCATCCATGGTATCACAGCGGGCCCTAACAGAATAACAGTGCTGCGTTATTTATTTTCTGTTAGTAAGTTTTCACCTCATCCTGTGAATGTAACCGTGGAATCACAGCGGGCCCTAACAGAATAACAGCACTGCGCTATTTATATTATAAATATCGCAGCATATGCTTAGTTAGGCGCCTTTTTGGTCTCGCACAGTCTGTTCCTCTTTTTTATTTGTTATAACAGTTTATTAAGTTCTTGTGCCAAGCAGTGGTGGCCCAGTAACCAGGTAACCGCCGCGACTGACAAGTTGTAGGTCGTGAGTTCAAACTGCTCTCAAAACGGTGAAGGAAAACATCGTGAGGAAACCGGCATGTCCTAGACCCAAAAATCCAAAGACATGTGACATCCACCAACCCGCATTGGGCCCGCGTGGTGGATTACGGCCGACACCCTCTCACTGAGAGTAGGCCTGTGCACCAGCAGTGGGGACATTAAAAGACTGATGATGAAGTTCTTGTGTGAGGTACAAATTTTTTTTTTTCTTTCTTTCTAAAACAAAAAAAGAAACAATATTCAAAGTACTGTTTTTGGATAAAATAATCAACACCTACTTGTCAATATATCTGACATTCCTACTGCGTATTTGCAATCTCTCTCAGGGATTCTAATAAGACCACACTGGTTTCATTACAAAAGTCGGCCATTTTGGAAATCGAGAGGACATCTCGAACAAAATTGTTGTCAAACTTAGATGTGTTAGTCGTAATATGAATAGTTAGTGTCTGTTAGGTATTCTAGTTTCTTGCTTTGTACCCAATAGTTTTATTGAAATGTTTGGGGAATGAAGACGCTATAGGTACCGATATTATTAAATTTTCAATAAATATATTTAATGTAAATTTAATTGATATTTGATAGCAACGTATACACATAGGTATGCAAGTTAATGGATGATTTTCCATGCCACAAAAAATAAAAAAGGTATGCAAGTTAATATTTGACTCCAGACTACAACGTAGTACATTACCCGAACATAGATTTTTTAATAACTTACTAACGTAATCAACAAGGTTTACAATTATTATGTAGAGGCCTTCTTTTAAGTATTGAGATACCTGTAACAGAAGACCTCACTCTTCCATATCTATATAAATGTTTACAGAGCCTGTTAAAATATAATTAAAAACAAATAACAAATATAAATTAAACCAATGTTCTAAATTAAAAGTAGATAAATTACATTAAAATACACATATCATAATTAAATATATACTTGAATTGATGTTTTATTGAAATTAATTGAATTTTACGAATTAACAAGTCTAATTAATTAATGTCAGATTATATTTTCAAAGATAAATGAGTGTGGATTATTAGTGTAGAGTGTTAGTACATACTTATAAATAACTTTTTTACAAAAAAAACAACCGACTTCCAAAAAAAAATACACTAAAAATTTCAAAATAACTTTAATTTCGGAAGTCGGTGTTTGTATTTTATTTCTTCGATATTTGACACCGACTTCCGAAATTAAAGTTATTTTGAAATTTTTAATGTATTTTATTTTTTTGGAAGTCGGTTGTGTTTTTTGTAAAAAAAAAATTATTTTTCGCTTTTTAGTTGTTATACCCCAGAACTAAAAACCCCAATAACATGGAACGTGGAATTTAAACATTTGGAGAACACAAAAACGTCATCAAGATATGCGTATTTTTAGTTTTTGTTCAATTTCTCAAAAAGTGCTAAAGCAATTTCGATAAAATATATATGGGACCACCTTGGGAGTATATATTATCGGATAAAAAAAGAATTTTGAAAATCGGTCCACAACTGACGGAGAAATGCGCGGACATACATAAAAAAAAAAAACATACATACAGTCGAACATAGAACCTCCTCCTTTTTCGAAAGTCGGTTAAAATATGAGTGCTGTACTTGACATAAGCCTCCCCCAAGTGTCACAACATCGACCGGTCTTGTGCGTCTCGTATCCTTTGGATTCCTTCAATCCTCACGAGGTTATCGGTCCACCTAGTGGGATCGAGGCCTTCCAAATCTAAGTCTTTCAGTACGCGCAAAAAACTTAGCTGCAGTGAAATTCTGTCAAATCTCACCGTCAAAACTTGGTGAAGTGCAATAGAAGTGAGCAAGCTTATCCTCACTTCACCCAAGTTTTCACACGTAGATATATGCAGAATAAACCGGCTTTAACTAGTCTATAAGGTCGAAGATGCATACACCAACAAGGACACAGAACTACGTCGTAGGTACATGGTAAAGTAGACTTGTCCTGATTGGAAAATGACAGGAAGACGAAGCATCTTCAAGTAGCATCCAGCCACTTTATTCTGATGCACAGCAATTTTACTATAGAGGATTGTTGGTAAGGAAAAACTGTCTGGAAAATACCAGTATATTCTAGCTTAAAACTGCAGTATTGAATGTAGTGGGGTTAGCTTTTTAAGAAGGAGAATGCGGCCAAAGGAAAAATGTAAGGATTGTGTGACGATGGTATAACAGAAACGCTTTTTTTCTATCAGTCTGTAGGTGCGTGACGATTAACAGCGCCTTTAGATAAAATACTTTTCTGTTAACGTTAACGCTAACGTTTCGTGCAAAATGTATGGCAAAGACATTACTGGGCGTGAGTCACGTGACAGTTCTCTCCGCAGGTAATGTCCTTGCCATACATTTTGCACAAAGCGTTAGCGTTAGCGCTATTATAAAAGTTATTTGGCTAAGGAGGCAGGTCAGAATGTAAGAAAACGTGCTGTGGGCCCAAGTAATGTAGGAAACGATAGGAAGAGAAAAGAAAAGATAGTTGTAACGTAGAAGGAGTTCGAAGCAAGAAAATGGAGGACAGCGTGTAAGTTAACTAGTCAGAATGTAAGAAATCGTATTGCCCCGACTCCAAGGAACATGGAACAAGGGCAGCGAAATGAGAGGAGTTTCTTTATAAAAAGTGTTTATGAAATCAGAGAATTCAGGAATCTGAATTTAAAGAGAGAAATTAGGCAACAAGATGTGTACGGGAAAGTAAGTTATACAAACTGCAGTAGTTAAATCGCTCATCATCACTTCGACGGGTTCTGTGATTCTCGTATCTTGAGGACTCCTGCCACCTTCACCAGATCAAAGATAGACCTTGTTGGAGGCCTTCCAAAGCTGCGTCTGTTGTAGTTAAAGGAATACCAGAAAAAAGAGGGTTTGAAGAATTTCAAAAGTAACTATTTAAACCTTTTTTTAGGATTCCGTACCCGAAGGGTCGAAACGGCGCCCTATTGCTTGACTGGCCTGTTGGTCTAGTGGTTAGTGACCCTGACTGCTATGCCAGAGGTCGTGGGTTCGTTTCCCACCCAGGACAAATGTTTGTGTAATGAGCACGATCGTTTGTTCTGTGTCTGGGTGTAATGTATCTATAAAATTTATGTATTTAGAAATATATAAGTATGTTTATCAGTTGTCTAGTAAAAAAAAAAAAAAAAACCCATAACACAAGCTCTGCTTAGCTTGGGACTAGATGGCGTTGTGTGATAGTTGTGGAATATTATTATTATTATTTCCATTTATTTAATTTTATATACACACACTTTACATTTTCAAATATTTAGGTACTTACATATAAAAACATAAATAAATACAAAAACATTTAAAAATATAAAAAGTAGTAGCCCACCGGTATCGGGAATAGGGTCCAAGCTATTATTATTATTATTATTGCTGTCACTCACGTGTCCATCTGGCTCTCTGTCCGTCGTCTGTCACATAGGTTTTTTACAGCCAAACGATTGGAGCTACAGTCCTCAAATTTTCACAGTAAAAGGATCTTGTTGACCGAAAGCCATACAAATTGTCAAAAAATATTTTAAATGTTTTAACGACCCCTTTTGCTGTATGCCCTTCCCATAAAAGTAAAAAAAGCGTGAAAAAAAAATTGTTAATTTTTTTCGTTGAAATTCCATCATTTGGTACGGAACCCTAAATGTGCGAGGTACAACACGCGCTTGGCCAGTTTTTTTGTTGACTTCCAGTTTTATATACCTACTGGACTAATATTATACTAATACTACGTGACACGTGTGATGTGCTAAGGCTTAAGGAATACAGTAACTGTGACAACCTAGGGATTGCCGTCAAGTGGTGACAAGGAGCTCGGATCATTAAAAACAAATATTTATGAATTAGAAAAAACTTTTCACAAATGACGTTTTTTTATTTTTGGGGGTTTGAAATTATACTATGACTTCTTCCGCTCTAGGGTGGAGCGGAAGGGCGTGTCAGACTCTTACTGACTAAAACCCACCCCTGTTCCTCCCTGCCTTGAGTGCCCAGGGGCCAGGTAACTCTTTCGAATTTATCCTCCACCCCCAGGCAGGCATCGGCCGTGGCAGGCCCCGTCCTTATGCTGATAACTCTTTGAGGCGCGCGTGGAACACTACGCGCCGTCGACTCTCGGGCCTGGTGCTGATCGGACGGCGAGTTACCCACTACTCGCCGTCCGCAGGCCCGGGTTCACAAATGACGTTAGGTGTCAAATAACGAAGAAATAAAATACAAACACCGACTTCCGAAATTAAAGTTATTTTTTAAATTTTAGTGTGCTTTAAGTAAGTACCTTATTTGGAAGTCGGTTGTTTTTTTTTTTTTTTGTAAAAAGTTTTTTATTTTTCACTTTTTAGTTGTTATATTCCAGAACTAAAAACCCCAATAACATGGAACGTAGAATTTAAACATACTTGTAATTGGAGAAAACAAAAACGTCATCGAGGTATACGTATTTTTCGTTTTTGTTCAGTTTCTCAATAAGCGCTGAGGCAATTTCGATAAAATTTATATTGGACCATCTCGGGAGTATATTCTTTCGGATAAAAAAGAATTTTGAAAATCGGTCCACAACTGATGGAGAAATCGCCGGACATACATAAAAAAAAAAACACAAAAAAAAAACATACATACAGTCGAACATAGAACCTCCTCCTTTTTCGAAAGTCGCCTAAGAAAGACAACAGTGAAGAAGTAAGATATGCAGATTTGTTTTTGCTGTACTCCAACAATCTACCGATACTCGGTCGCCACTCCAGAACCTTCAAGAGTTTTTCTTTACAGCTCTTTATTTCTATCTTTGTGTCTATAATATTTTGCTGCGTGTACCTGCTTTTTTTTTTTTTTTTTTTTTTTTGTGGGGTGGGAAATCATCCTATGACTTCTCCCGCTCTGGGCGGAGCGGGAGGGCGTGTCAGACTCTTACTGACTAAAACCCACCCCTGTTCCTTCCTGCCTTTGAGTGCCCAGGGGCGAGGTAACTCTGTTTCGAATTTATCCTCAACCCCCGGGCAGGCATCGGCCCTGACGGGCCCCGTCTCTTGCTGACAACTCTTTGAGGCGCGCGTGGAACACTACGCGCCGTCGACTCTCGGGCCTGGTGCTGATCGGACGGCGAGTTACCCACTACTCGCCGTCCGCAGGCCCGGGTCTACGGTGGCCGGAGATCGTCTCGCGGCGCCGGAAGGCCCCGGCGTCTCCTGAGGCGGCTGCTGCTGAGGGCGTGAGGGCGACTCCGTTGTTGGTGCTCTCTCACGCGTCCCGCCTCCGCCTTCGCGAGCATTACTGCTTCGCAGAAGGAGGAGACGGCTTCCCATTCCCTCTCGCTCCGTACCATGGCCTGAACCAGGGCAGGGCGCGAGAGGTCGCTGCCGCCTATCGCATCCACGAGGACACGGCGTTGCTCCGCCCAAGCGGGGCAGACCTCCACCGTGTCCTCGGGGCGATCCGTGCAATGGAAACACCCGGGCGTCACCTCCCGCTTGATCCGAAACAGGAACCTCCCGAAGCGTGTACCTGCTAAGATGCTAATGCTGAAATTATGAACACTTAATTTAAATTTTAAATTTAATTTAACATAATTTAATTTTAATAATGTAATAAAATTTAATATTTAACTTAATTCTAATTTTAATAATTTAATTTATTGAGATGTAATAATTTTAACAACAATGCATTGTAATATTGCTATGGGTTAATAACTGAAAATAAACGATTATTATTATTATTTTTGAATCGATCATACAGTGAAACTTCAAGCATAGGCCTCTCATCACTATAACAACCGAATGAATATCATTCAGTTGTAAGTTTAATCATCAACTGACTCATGCATCTTACACATGACTACTAACTCAGTGTTGCAAGCTATAAAAACGCAAAAATAAACCTACCCACACATGAAGAAGTACTACCTACTAATGCCCGTTTTCAACAACGCTGTCAGACGACACCTAAATGAAAATGCACTATTGTATTTCTAACTCTCGGTTCAGCCAGGTAAAGTTGAAAATCTAATAGAGCAATATTTAGGCATTCATGTGTATGAAAAATTGTATGAACTTGATCATGGCCGTGAACTAGCTCGCACGCTGTGTGACGTCATCGGCAAACATAACAACGAGTTGCATAACATTAAGTGTATAGCGTGTGAGGCAAAATGGCGTAAGTGTGTGTTGGTATATTTTTGTTTTTGTAGGCACACTATAAAGTAATTTTTATTTCACTACAAACAGCTAAAAATGCCGTCATTGTAGCGTACCAGAGCGGGAATAAAATCGCAATTTTATTTAAAAAAAAATTTTTGGTTTCGCACGGTTGTGCATTTAGCCCGTGTCAAGTTAAGAAATTATTTAGTTTTCGATACAGAATACTGTCACTTTTTTCCCTTTAGATGCATTCTAATGGGAAAAAGTGACAGTAACACATTCTAATGTTTTTGCAAATGAGTCGAGTCAGCCTTCTCGGCAAGCTTCGCTGAGGTAGTCAATACTACAACAAAATTCTTAGCTTTTTTTACCGAGATCGCGCCTGTTTCAATGATTCCACATATTATCCAGTTGAGACACAAAACTACACTAATTTCACATCGCAATATCCACTAGAAATCAATTTGACAATAATAAAAACAGCCACTGAACTCCACTCGAAGAAATACCGTCGTCTGTCACACAGGTTTTACAGCCAAACTGTTAGAGCTACAGTCTTCAAATTTTCACAGTAAATAGTCAAAAATACATTAGGTACGGAACCTTAAATGTGCGAAGTCCGACACGCACTTGGCCGGTTATTTCTAAATTATTAGCACAAATATAAAATTAAAAGTCAAGTGAATTAGTAATGCATCACATTATTATCTATCGGAATGGTTCTGTGGTAGGAAAAACCGACATAATAACGTACGCATTTACGCACTTACAAGAAATAAATGAATCAATCACGTACGCTCTCTAGGAAACAAATCAAAACTAAGTTATTCACCTACCTTAACTTTAAAAGTAATGGCAATAGTTTTTTCTCCGCCATAATGCAATCAAACAAAGGATGACCGAATGAGTAAGAACCAGAGTCATGAATTTAAATAAAACTTTTTTCTATCTGTATTTATAAAATTCAAAGTCCTGACTGACTGATATATTAATGCTCAGCCAAAACCGCTGGTCCTAGAGACTTGAAATTTGCAGAGTGTGTTCTTTGTGAAGAGAAGGTATTTACTAAAAAAGGGTTTTTCGAAATTCAACCCTGAAAGGGGTGAAAAAGGGGTTGAATATTTGTTTAACAGGGGAAGTACTAATTACACGCGGGTGAAGCCGCTAGCGGAAGGTAGCTGCTGTTGTCACGGGTTTTCGCTTCTTCTTTCCAATTTTTAGGGAAGACATCCAGGTCGTCCCGCCATCGTCTTCGAGGTCTGCATTCTTGTATATTTTCTAGTTCAATTGATTAATTTCACATAAACGTAGGTACGTATGTACAATACAACTATTTTCTTAATGTCTCTCGACAATCATCGCATTACAGAATACTAACGAATGCTAATTTCCATGTCCATCAATTATTAGATTTATCGTGTATGATAAATCTAATAATTGGTGATAACTTTAATTCAGAACTAAGTACTTCATTGTTGTTGTTTTTTTTTACCGTGTGAACTCCTTATTACACCTCTTTTATTAAGGGTTTAGGGACCCTAATTCAGTGAGAAAATAGTTGTACTGTACGTGGGCACTTACAAAACATCAAAAGTTAGGTTAGCACTGAGGCGTTAGGTCTTTTTTTTTTTGGGGGGTGGGAAATCATCCAATGACTTCTCCTGCTTAAGGGTGGAGCGGGAGGGCGTGTCAGACTCTTACTGACTAAAACCCACCCCTGTTCCTCCCTGCCCTGAATGCCCAGGGGCGAGGTAACTCTTTCGAATTTATCCTCAACCCCTAGGCAGGCATCGGCCATGACGGGCCCCGTCATGTATGCTGACAACTCTTTGAGGCGCGCGTGGAACACTACGCGCCGTCGACTCTCGGGCCTGGTGCTGATCGGACGGCGAGCTACCCATTACTCGCCGTCCGCAGGCCCGGGTACAAATATCAGAACGCAAATTGCTTACTAGCATTACTTAAATTGACGTCAGCGTCATATTTACGCCATAAGTTACGTTTTCAAAGAAGAAGACCTCTGACCTAACCCAACACGGCGCCAACTGATAGAGTGAATTTTCCTGAAAAGACTTTTTTTCCGTATGAGAAATCATCAGAAAGAAAGAAAGAAAAATTGTTTACTCTGCACAAACCAAACGCACATTAGAGAAAAATTTGACTAAACAGTATAAATACGAGGGCGGGTCAATAAGTCCGTGACTTTTTGAATTTCTGACCTCTTTACTGAAAAAGCAACACTACTCCTGTCAACAGGCATCTGTCAGTTGACTCCTGTCAAAATTTGAACTTGCTGCGTCAGTTAGTTTGTGTTTGACAGCTATCTTTATCAGACTACCCAGTAATTTGAGGAAAAAATGGAAAAAAGTGAATTTCGTGTGCTTATTAAGCATTATTTTTTGCGAAAAAAAACCATTACCGAGACCAAGGCTAAGCTTGATAAATACTATGGGGACTCTGCACCATCGATTTCAATGGTAAAAAAGTGGTTTACTGAATTTAGTTGTGGCCGTACAAGCACTGAAGATGCCGAACGTCCTGGACGCCCAGTTGAGGTCTCTTCACCCGAAACAATCGAAAAAATTCACGATATGGTGTTGGCCGACCGAAGATTGAAAGTGCAAGAGATTGTGGAAGCCGTAGGGATCTCGCATGGCTCAGTGGTTTCAATTTTGAATGATCACTTGGGTATGAGAAAGCTTTCCGCAAGATGGGTGCCGCGTTTGCTCACAGTCGACCACAAACGCAATCGTGTAACAACTTCACAGGAAGGTTTGGCGTTGTTTAATCGCAATATGGAGGAGTTTTTGCGCCGTTTTTGTAACCGTGGACGAAACATGGATCCATCACAACACACCAGAGACCAGACAACAGTCAAAACAGTGGGTTTCTAAGGGTGAATCGGCGCCAAAGAAGGCCAAGGTGGGTTTGTCAGCCAATAAAGTTATGGCGACTGTTTTTTGGGATGCACGCGGGATAATGCACATTGACTACCTTCAAAAGGGAAGAACAATCAATGGGGAATATTATGCCAACTTATTGGACCGATTCAATGACGATTTGAAAAAAGCGACCTCATTTGGCCAAGAAAAAAGTTCATTTCCACCAAGACAACGCAAGGGTGCACACATGTGCAGTTGCCATAGCAAAAATCCATGAATTGGGCTATGAATTGCTCCCTCATCCGCCCTATTCTCCAGATTTGGCTCCGAGTGACTACTTCTTGTTCCCAAACCTGAAGAAATGGCTTGGTGGAAAAAGATTTGACTCCAATGATGAAGTCATCTCGCAAACAAAGGCCTATTTTGAGAACCTCGACAAATCATATTTTTTGGAAGGGATAAAAAAATTGGAGAAGCGTTGGACAAAGTGTATAGAGCTCAAGGGAGACTACGTTGAAAAATAAAATGATTTATTTATCAAAAAATCTGTGTTTTATTCCAAAAGTCACGGACTTATTGACCCGCCCTCGTATACGACGAAGCCAAAACCCTCGTATTCAACCAATGAAAGTCTTTATAATATGTTGTTGTCATCACCCGTCCGTGTTCCATCAGTTGCCCTTTGCGTTCCAGTGCCCGCGGTGACTATTTCGAACACTCCTGTGACTTCCTGCAAACCCTTTTTTTTTTCTTTTTTTTTGGGGTGGGAAATCATCCTATGACCTCTGGGCGTGTCAAACTCTTACTGACTTAAACCCAACCCTGTTCCTTCCTTGCCTGAGTGCCCAGGGAAGCGGTAACTCTGTTACGAATTTATCCGCTACCCTTCCTGAAAAACGTGAATTGTCATTTTATTCTTGCGAAGAATCGGCAAAAAACTCAATGGTTACTCAATCATCACACGTTTATTTCACATGACCATGGTACAAAAGAAAACTTAGACAAACGATCGCAGTAATCGCGAGTCATTTGCTGTTAGTTATTGAAGAGTTCCAATGTCTGTCTCCAAAGATTCTCATCAGATCCTAATGTGTTATATACTAAAACCTTCCTTGAAAAATATGCAATTGAATTGAATAACCATATCCAAATCGGATCAGAAGTTTTCGAGAAAATCGCGGACAAACATACATAAATGGTCGAATACAGAACCTCCTTTTTTTGAAGTCACCGAGGGTTCCGTACATCATATATAAATATTTTGGATGTGTTATTTTACCTACAGTTTCAGTTTCAGTCAACGCCATCTCTTGACCGGTAGTGGAACTAATGTAATTCTCGTTGATGATTTTTATTTTCTGAAAAACTGTGCTATTTAGAAACATCGTGGTATTTTTCCTGTAATCTTTACATACATTTCTCACATAGAATAATTTTATATTTTACTCTAAGCAAACATCGGAGATAAGGAGAGGGTAGAACGGTATTTTTACATTTTTCATCAAAAGTTGAAAACCATACTGCGTAAAAAGAAATAAAAAATGTTTGAGAATGTGCAAACAGCGCTCTTTCATATGATACCCCACATGCTCTAGTAACCCCACTTCGAATTTCTAAGACGGGACCTTTCAGCCCTGTTGCAAAAAAAGAAATATTTCTTTCATATTTGCAAAATAGTTGGGCAAACGTCAAAAAAAAAATCTAAAACTAATCCAAATTTCGAGTCGATAGCATTAGTATCGGATCGGTCGCTACGTCGGAAAAATAAATGATTTTCTTGAAATATGTACAGAGATGGCGTAATTTTTAACTTGCAAGCACTATTTTTCATGAAAACTGATCAACTGATCGTTAGGACGTAGCGATCGCTATCAATGTCGAGACTGCAGGGCCTGCTGTGACAGACGGATGGACAGACAGACTGAGTCGCACCATAAGGGTTCCTTTTTACAATTTTGGTACGGAACCCTAAAACCGACCACACCTTACCTAATGGCGGCCAGCATTTTTTTATTTTTTTATTAATGTACCCTAGTTTATATGTATGTAGTTCTATTTTACCGCTGAAAATAGACGATTCCTATAGGATATAGGAGGATAGACCACAGGAGCGAAAACACGGAGAAAAGCAAGTAATAAAATGATAAAAATTACGTTCATTGTCTTGTCGCTATCGTCTTATAAAAGGGCGTTCAGAATCATCTTGGCATAGGAACAAGTTTGTAAAACATGCAAATTGTACCAGGTGTTGGTAAAAAAACTACATCGGAGTCATGTTGTAACGTTTTTGTTAGATTTTTTTTACACATGTATTTTATTATATAGTTCTTGATATTTAATTTGTAAATTACGCTTTGAAGGTTGCTCTTTTGTTCAAATTCATTGATTATTTAGTGTTTTTGATCGAAATAGAATTCTTTAAGTTTTCACATTAATGTTAGTTATTATTTTAATGCGTTCTCTTTCAACTTTAAAATATAATCTTCTTTCAGAAAAGAAAAAAAATATCAACTGTTTTCGGACGCACAGCAGATGTGTAACATCTATTTTAATATTAGAATTTAAAATTGTTGTTGTTGTTAATTGTTGTTGTTGTTGGTTGTTGTTGTTGGCTGTTGCTGTTGGTTGTTGTTGTTGTAGTTGTGTTACTTTTTTTCGCATAGATGTTTCTAGAGAGAAGAGAGCCGAGAGCGGCGGCGTAGTGGGGGCATCGTGTCACGACAGCGTCATGCCAAGCCGCGCGAATAAATGTTTCACATAAAAAAAAATTGTAATGTAAAAGATTCTTATAAGTACCTATGGCTTGAAAAGAGGTGACTATTGAGACAAATGAAAATGTATGAAAAACATGCTGCGTCTTCCCTAAACAAAATTGGAATAAGAGCGGAGGATAACTAGTAGCCGACCAAAACTGTAACCGAATGTTCGATTTCCCTTCCAGTTTCGGCCAAAACCGAAACTTCTTCTTTTCGTGTCGATTCCGACTCAACTTTTGTCCGACCAGTATTTAGCCACTCTTGGCTCTTAGCAGACTCTTACTGGCTAAAACCCACTCCTGTTAATCCTTCCCTGCGTGAGTGCTCAGGGGAGCGGTAGCTCTGTTACGAATTTATTCGCTACCCCTAGGCATGAGTATTTAGCCATCTGGGTAGCTCAAGCTTTCCTTTAAACCGGAACTGAAACCGAAACTCACGTGAAAACAGAAAAACTGGCAAAAACAAAATAAAAAATGTCTGCAATAAGTTTTCAAACTGTTGTAAAAGCAGCCCTAACTTTCATAAAATACTAATTAAATTTATAATAACTTGATTACACTACACATAGATGAACGAGACAGTCAGTTTATAGGTATCTATCACAACCTTCAGCTTAAAGACGCTAGTTACAGTCGAGCCTAAATCATCATCATCATCTGCCTAGTCTTTTCCCATTTATCTTGGGGTCGGCTTCCAGTCCAACTGGATGCAACTGAATACCAGTATTTTACAGTCGAGCCTATATAATAAATAAATAATTTAATATATAAATACATACATACATACATAAATAAATAAATAAATACATAAATAAAAAAATAAATACATATACCTATTAGGCATCTACGTTCTCATAGCAACACCAAAACAAACTCACTTTCAACAAAGACCCAATCTAGATAAACACAATACAATCTAAGTGCTAAAATCCAGAATACATTTTCTGTTCTCCACCTTTGAATTTGAAACCCACCGCCTAGATAAGTATCAAGGAGTACTTGTTACAGATAATTTCTGTGGTCACTGGACCGTTGAAATTGACCCATTACAAGCTACCTACCTACGAAATAATACAAACAAATTCTTTTTAAGGTTCCGTACGAAGGATATCAGTCTGTCCATCTTTCACAGCCAATATGATCCAAATCTACTGGACCGGTTCAGTATTTTTTTATATCATAATTTTGAAATAAATATTTTTATTTCCAAGCCCAAGTCGGACGGACGGATCTGCCAGATACCAGCATGATGCCCTTGAGTCAATTGAGAAACGAGCCAAGAGGATCATCGGCAATGATAGGCTCGTTGAGTCGAAACTCCAAAGTCTTGAACATAGACGCCGAGTTGCTAGCTTTTCGAATTGCATAATTTGATTCCGCCAAGCCCGTTTCATCAAAGGACCACAAGACGTACGGCGAAGTGCCGCCGGTTCATGGTGGACATCCCATCCATACGCACAAAGCGTTTTGAGAAAACATTCATTGCGCGTACAGCTAGGGAGTGGAATTCCCTACCGGAGTCTGTGTTTCCTGTTAGATACAACCTGGGAGTCTTTAAGTCAAGAGTGAATAGGTTACTTCTAGGCAAGCGTGCTCCATCTTCGACCACATCATCGCTTACCATCAGGTGAGATAGTGGACAAACGCGTGCCTATCAACCAAAAAAAAAAAAAAAAAATTGTGATACTTTGGCCACTCCCTTATATCGAAACAACTGAGTCGGAAATTTTGAAAAAATACAGCAAAAGAGTTATTCACTTATAAATTACAGGAAAATATAAAATTTAAATATGATTTAAAAATATATATATTTCGTTCGGAACCCTTTGCACGCGATTCCGACTCGCAGGTTTTTTTATAATCGCCAATAGTAAATAGTTGGTTTTAGTCGTGATGTTTTAAATTACACCTGTAATTTTCTAGTAGAATATAGTATTGATATAGCGTAACCTATAATCATGGCCGAAAGTGCTTAATGTTTGCGGATTATTTTATTTGCAAACGCAAACTGTGTACAGTCACGAGCAAAAATATGTAGGTATACAAGAAAACTTAAGCTCGAGTATCTTGAACGGTACTGAGAGTAGGAGACTATGTGAGTAACCATATATATTTAGAAAAACAAATATCATTCAGCGCATTAAACAACCAACAAGAAGTAGACAGAAGAGTCCAAAAGACCTGGAACAAGTTTTGGAGTTATGAGGAAGTGCTGAAAGGTAATTTTCATATAAAACTAAAGAGAAAAATAATGAACTCATGCCTCTTACCCTCATTGACATATGCATGTCAAACGTGGAAATTTTTGGCACAAAGTAAAAAGCAAAATAAAGACAAGTCAAAGAAGTATGGAGAGGAGCATGATGAAGATAAGCAAATTGCAGAAAATACCTCATAGTATAATCCGTAAAAAGACCGATATTATTGATGCCCTTAGTTACTCACAGAAACTAAAATGGAGATGGGCGGGTCATGTAGCCAGAATGACTAACGACCGATGGACCATACGAACCACGGTGTGGCCAGGACCAGCAGGCTACAGAAAGAGAGGTAGACCGCAAACACGGTGGGTAGACGACATAACACACATAGCTGGCAAGGACTGGGCAAGGGTAGCAAGTAATAGGGACGCATGGCAATCTGTGGAGGAGGCCTTCACCTAAGAGGGGTTCTTGCACATGTAAAATGTTTTATTTAATCACATAATTGAATGAAAGTGTAATGAATAATTTACAATCTACTATATTAATTTATTATTATTATTGATTTATATAATTTATTTTAAGTTACAAATTTTCAAATTATTTTGCAATTTTTAATTCACAAATAATTCAATCTAAATTTATTTTAATTTCACATTTTTTATTCATGTTTTTTTTACTCTTTCAATTCTGTATGCATGTAATTGGCAAGAAATATAAGGCTTTATTTTTTTTTTATCTTGAATGGTAGGTTTTAAGATACTCGAGCTTACAAGTAAAGTTTGCTTTTGTACATATTTTTGCTCGTGACTGTACTACTGGCCGATTCTTATAAGTACTTTGCTGAATATGTGTAGTTAAATGAGCACAATCGTGTTTTACTAAAGGGATGATTCCTGGGTAAACAAAAAAAATCTATGTAGTCCAAAAGTTAGATTACCTATCAAAAATATTGAACATCATCATCAGCCTTTTAATGTCCCCACTGCTGAGGCACAGGCCTCATCTCTGTGAGAGGGTATGGGCCGTAATCCACCACGCGCGCCCAATGCGGGTCGGTGGATGTCACTTATCTTCGAATTTTTGGTTCTAGGACATGCCGGTTTCCTCACGATGTTTTCCTTCGCCGTTTTGAGAGCATTGGTGATGAAATAATTTACACAAAGTAAAGCGCCTGCCTGGGTTTGAACTCACGACCTACAACTTGTAAGTCGCGGCCAATACCGCTGGGCCACCACTGCTCCAAATACTGATAAAAATATTGAACACGTATAATTTATTTCTCACAATAAAAAAGACAAAAGATAAAACGCATCAAAGTTCGGGAGTGGGGGCTTGTTAAGTCACTTCTAAGTAATAAGTACCTAGTATATTTTATACGTAGATGTGAGGTCACGCAAAACAACGCACTGTATCGTCTTTATTTTTGGCTAACGTGACAAAAGAAAAAAAAACTTGTCCAATATTTTATGGTAATGTAACTGACAGACCTTTATATATATTTAGTCATGTACCCTATATATATTGTTTCAGGCCAGCTTACGCTCTGCAACCTCTCGATCTGATTCTACACTAAGACAGATTATCAATGTTTGCTTTATTTTGCAAAAGAAATGAGCAGTTTTGAAGGAAGGATACCTAGTAACTTCTGAAACAAAGGAAAAGACAATTCACAACACTTCATTTAATAACATTTCATCAATCATCAAACAATTGACAAAAATTATTTAAATATGTAGGTACCTATAGAATTGACATTCACTGCCGAAATGTCAAGCGGTCATACTTTTGACATATGATCGCTGATAGAATGACTCTGTCCTGAGCTCAATGTCCAGTACTTATACTAATTATTTGATTTCATTACAAGTATTTTACCTCCCCAATTTCTCTTCCCCAATCCCCATAATTGCCACGTAGGTGTGCATTTAAACCCTTCACAAGCCAGTTTCCGTGCAATCAACAATAACTAAACATATCAGGCGCCACCTTCCCCGTCTTCATTAACAGTCTCCAGGGGGTGGATATTACGACCGAGTTACCACTCCATTCTCAAACCGACATTAACTATAGATAGACAACTGCAAACACAGCCCTCTGGTCATCCACGGCCATTTTTTGACACAAAGTTCTCTGAAAATCTCCTTGCTGAGACTCTAAGAAAACTGACGAACTACCAGCAAAAATAACATGTCCAAAAAAGAAAAGTCTAAAATAAATAGGATTGATTGATTGAATGTCAGTTTAGGCCCTCTGCAAGTTTTTTCACCTAAGAACCTTGAAGTCACTAGTGAACAGGTTACCTTTGGTATTCGTGCTACGTCATGCTTACATCACATACCATCAGTTCAGGTCAGTTCAAACGGAAGCCTTTAAAAATGTCCGTGACTACCGCTGGACCACCAAAGCCAATGGCTTCCATATTTGGTAAATATTTAGTACTCAATTGGTACTAATTAGTACTTGAACAACAGAATTGGTACCTTAGTATTATTCGAGAAAATCGACTTTGAAGGTGGTCCCGCTCCGTTCAGCAGGACCACAATGAGTGCCGAAAAAGAGGGCATGATACAGCTATTCTAAGGATACTAATAATTAGTACCCTTATGTGTGATTCATTTCGTAAAAAAATCAGAACTGAAACATTTGTATTTACCGAGAAATCAACGATGAGTACTTTCGCGCGCTTGTTCAGCAGGACTACGATTTTCAATGTTGATTCCAAGTTTGAGGAGCTTGTCGCTTTCCTCAAACCTACATAGAAAATTAGTACCCTGAAAGATAAAATTAGTACCCAACATTAAAAATTAGTAGGTACTCCAGTAGTTTACGAGATATACCATGCCATTATATTTTTATATTTTTTTTTAATATTCGTTTTTGACATGAATACTTGTATAGTATTATATTATATTTTTAATTTTTTTTTATTGACATTTTATTATTATTATTATTATTTTTTGATTGACATATTATTATTAGCATTTTGTTTGACACAAATATTTACTTTGTAAAGTATTATATTTTTATTTTTTTGATTACTTAATTATTGTAAATGTGAGGACTATGTGGGTTATTATTATTATTATTTTCTCCTCCTTTTTACAGTAATTTTCAACGTTGTCTGACAGTTTGAGTACTTTTGCGGCCTACCCAAATGTCGTTTCTTTGGTATTGTTCGTCATGTCATTGAGCTCCTTAGTGGTTTTTAAGTTGAGCTATTCGACTATTGACAAATGCTTGCACTGACTGGACAGGTCCACTCAAATATGTTTGGTTCTTTCTTCAAAAGACCACTACAGACACTAAGCTGCATGGTCCTCATATAGAATAATGTGAATGCGAGAACTATGTATGTCGTTATATTCATGTAGATTTTATGATTGTCTGGCAGTTTGAGTATTTTTGCGGCCTACTCAAATGTTCTTACTTTGGTATTGTTCGTCGGTTCGTTGAGCTCCTCAAAGTTCTGAGTTGAGCTTCGCGATGACTGACAAATGCTTGCACTGTCTGGACAGGTCCACTCGAATTCGTGTGTTGCTTTCTTCAAAAGCTCATCCCAGACATAAACGTACATGGTTCTCATATGATTTAACCAGTACACATTGTATGGATTTGAACATTTTAAAAGAGACTTTGACCTCTGAGTTTGTTTCGGTGTTTCTTCTCAGGGTAGTCAGCTAGAAAACACCGGCCTCATCTAGCTTAAACTGACAAAAAACATTGACGTGTAAAAGTGTTCCTTGTAACCTATTTACTGAATAAACATCATTTATCATTTATCATTGGTGGGGTGACGGTAGTTACGGTGTTAAATTTTCATTTCAAAATTTCCCTATTAAAAACTCCGTGATTTTTTCCCAAATTTATACAAAAATTATTACTCATAAAGTACAATATAGTGACCGAAAATTCCGATTCCTAAGTATTGTATTTTAATAGAAATTAGCTTTCCATACTAAATCTCCGCGTATAACACGAAAATTTAACACCGTGACTGTCACCGTGGCAGTCACGGACATCCTTTAAAACCATTTTTAACCGACTTCGAAAAAGGAGGAGGTTATCAATTCGGATGTTTGTATTTTTTTTTTTTTTATGTATGTTCGGGCATAACTCCGTTATATGTTGACGGATTTGCAAAATTCTTTTTTTGTTCGAAAGGGGTTTATTCCGAAATGGTCCCATTTATATTTCAAAAAGATCTGATGATGGGTTTCGGAGACAGACAACGGAACTCTTCAAAAATTGACAGCAAATCAACTGCGATTGCTGATATCGTATGTCTATGAATTGTTAACACAGTTTAATGGGGAACCACAACTAAAAAGTGAAAAATAAAAAACTTTTTTACAAAAAAATAGAACCGACTTCCAAAAAAAGTGCAAAATAACTTTAATTTCGGAAGTCGGTGTCAAAAAACAAAGACACAAAACAGGAACACCGACTTCCGAAATTAAAGTTATTTTGCACTTTTTTTGGAAGTCGGTTCTATTTTTTGTAAAAAAGTTTTTTTAATCATACTTCTTGCTACGGATAGATGTTTGTTACTCAATCACGCCAGAACGGCTGAAAGGATCTGGATGAAATTTGGCACAGAGATAGATAATAGTCAATTCCAGACTACAATTTATTCCTGTGCACGAAGGCTAATATTAGAATAATTTATAATGCAGGCAGTACTAATACAGCGTGGGCGAAGCCGCTGGTAGAAGCTAGCAAGTTTATTGGCACTTGCTAGCTTCATCAACTAGCAGAAGATCCCGTTTTCCAATGATCACATATCGTGCAACTACAGACTATTTCATGTTCCGAGAGTGAACATCTTGCCAAAGGATAAAAGATCTTGCGTAATAGTAATAATGGAGGTTTTAAACGCGTGAATCGGGTATTTTGGCAATTTTTTTTGGCAAGGCAAAGAGCATTTTCGCACTGGCGTCCCGGGACGCCGCGGGACCTGAGTCCCTAAATGCACACACAAAGGCTCCAAACTCACACGACTTTTCTCGAAAACCCGTTTAATATCACGACCGACCGTGTACGTTCGCTTTCCTTACTTTGGATGATAACTTGTCAATTCAATTTGAACATTGATGAAAAAATTGTGTGAAAAGTCTGTTGTATCCAAAACAAAAAGGCCGAAGTGTATGCAGATTGGGTAATTAATATCGTAGTAGTCTTCTGAGGGTTTAAGTCATCTGAGAGTTCTCTTTGGTAAAAGAAGCACCGCTATCCGACAAAATCAGGATATAGACTGTTAATACTTGAACTATTTAGGAAGTTGAAACATTGATTAGAAGTTGAAACATTGTTGACCACACTATAGGTATGGTGGTCCTAAAAAAGCTGATCCTTCTTTCTACTACTATTATAAATACGAACGTTTGGATGTATGAATGTTTGTTACTCATTCACACAAAAACCGGATTGTGATGAAACTTTACAGTAATATAACTTGTAATTACACCAGAATAACATAAAGGCTATAATTAACAATGGGGGGAAATAGGTACTTACTAATTCCACGCGTCCAAATCCTCTGGCAAAAGCTAATATTATTCATAAATTTCATCATAAATATAGATAGATCAAGAAAAATCCTCTCCAGTAACCTTATATTAGTTACCTACCTACGTCACTTCTGTAGGTAGGTACCAACCTTAATACATTTTGTAATATATGCTCCACTGATTAATCTTTGCCCACACCACGTGAATACTCCGCCTTATCATCAGTCAAAGAGACAAAATCTAGCTTTTATATCTTAGAAATTATTAGTGACTTATCTCTATTTCGCTTTGATTTTCCTGAAGACATTTAAGTACCTACCTACTCCTGAATTTATAAAAAAATCTGAATATGGTCTATGCAACTTACTTAATAATCAATATTATACTTGCTCTGTGTTCAAAATAAACTTTTTTATGTTAATGAACCTATACAAAACCAGTAGTTACTCTAAGCACATTGCTTTTTCATAAAATAGCACAACGCCTGACGGTTAAAAAAAATATGTGAATTGATTACCAAGTTTAACACACATTTTTTCCCTAATCTTCATACCAGATAATATCACATATTAAACTTAATTAGCCAAAATATACCCGCCAAGCGCGTAAAACTCCGCTTACAGGCAAATATAACACAAAATTGCTAAGTAAAATTGTTAAGATAACACTAAAAATATCAATAAGGAACTAGTGTTAGCCCTAAAACAGCAATGCAACAAGTAACTGGTACGTCAAATTTGTACACAACTCCCTGTTATTGAAATTCAACCTTGCGGTTGACAAACTAGAGTTTGATTTCCTTTATTTAGTAGTTTAAGGAAAGATGAGCGCATAGATTACGTAATGGAGTCGATTCAGCATTCATGGTCACGGCTATGTATGCTTAAAAGGTCAACATCTAACTTCTAAAGCAAAGATTGTATCATTTACGTTTGCAGCCATCTTGGATTTTACCGCTCAACGTTTGAATTTTTTTTTAAGAATTCGCAAAACAATAGGCTGTGGTGTTGTTTTGGAGTAACATTGTCGTTTGTTTTTATTTTAAAGTCCTTATAAGAATTGTTTAGACATCACGCCGCGGATGTTTTTATCTTATAAACTGACAAATTTCGTTACAAACTTTCGCCAGAGAAGAAGTTTGCGCACTTTGACCACGCTTTTCTCCCTACTCAACTCTCCCTCCCCGCCTCCTTATCTTATTTCTCAATTTCAATATTCATGTACTTCACGCGCTAGGAATCTCAACAATCATCTCTGTCATCAGATTTTTTCATTCCTTCTTTCTTATAAAGTTCACTGTTCTCTGGAACGCGCTTCCACGGATGGCCACCAGTAGGTACGCATTTAAGCGGAAAAATTTAAAATTTTGGATTTATATAAGTAAAATTTAAATTTTGGATTTATTTTCAAAACAAAGAGTCATGTCATTTATTTCATAAAGAAACATCTTTAAATGTTCCCACTGCTGGGACTCAAGCCGACTCTCTACAAGTTGGAATGAGCCGTAATCCACCACGCGGGCCCAGTGCGGGTTGCTGGATGTCACATCTCTTCGAATTTCATGTTTCTTCATAATTGCCTACGAACGGGATGAGTAGAAACAAATCTTTAATTAGGATTTTCACTATGATACCCTAATATTGGTTTCTAGTAAAATATAGATTTAGTTTTCATAACAATTCATAAATAAATCGGAGTACCTAAATGCTAAAAAACATTCTAAATGACGTGAATAACCCCTTCAAAGTTTTGTTTCTATTCACCCCGGCGTTCCAATTCACCCCGTTTGACGGTATATAATTTATTAGCTGACCCAGCAAACGTAGTTCTGCGTTAAAAAAATGGGGGTGGGGGTAGGAGGGTGAAAAATAATTTACAACCTATTCTCATACCTACTAAATATACAAAAAATAAAACATTAAAATCGGTCGAGCCGTTTCGGAGGAGTCCTACTACATTACATATTATAAAACAAAGTCCCCCGCTGTGTTTGTACGCGATAAACTCAAAAACTACTGTAGTGCTATTCTGTAAAATCTCAGCATGAAAACTTAGGTGAAGTGAACGTAAAGTGGGCTGTCAACCCATACAATCTAGGTGGGATGACAGTTCACTTTACGCTCACTCCACCTAAGTTTTCACGGTGAGCTGTTAACAGAATCCACCAGCTGAACAGAATTTCATGTGGTTTTCACCAATTCATGAAGACGGTCTATATGTATAATTTTTACTCATGCGAAACTGGGGCTGGTTGCTAGTAAATTATTACGTCTATTGTAACATTATATACTAACTGACTAAAGATGCACCTGACATGTAATCTCTTCACCACGCATGATTAACGTAGATAATGCCTAAGGCATTAAGTCCACCTTCGCGCATGGAGTTTTAATAATTAGGTAAATAAACTTTCATCTGTTAAACCTCTTAGGGGGTAAATTTTCAAGAAGTCTTCGTTGCTCACCCTGAAATCCCAAAAATAAACGACTGTTCAGTGAACAAACAGCTGTTGGTGCCATTGTAAAAGTTGTTCAGAATTATGAGCATACCCAGTATTTTAATTTATTAGAGTTACGTACCCGAAAGGTCTAAACGGAGCCCTATTGTTGTCATTCACGTGTCCATCTGGCTGTCTGTCCGTCGTCGTCTGTCACAAAATTTGGTTCCGAACAATTTTTGAAGTGAAAACTTCTTGCGGCGCGTTGGGTATTTTTGAGATAGGAAAAACAATTGAACTCGCCACCGACACCGACACGGACACTAATCCTAAAATTTCTTGAGGCGCGTTGGGCATTTTTATTCCTCTGACTCTTTTTTTTAACTTCCCAGTGACCTATAAACTTGAAAATAGGTGTTAATGTTTATTATTACGTATATTTTACTAACAAATACCAGTATTTTGTACGGAACCCTAAATGTGCGAAATTCGACACGCATTTGGCCGGTTTTTGTTGTATTGTCGGTAAAGGCAGAGGGCATAGTGCGAGTTTTTTAATTCACACACTTAATGTCATTTTTTTTTTTTGTTATACCCGAAGGGAAGGCTAAAGTCTTCTGACCATGTTGCCTAGTCTTACGTAGTGTATTTATATTTTTTTCCATTAGAATGCAGATGTAACACATTCTAATGTTTTTTGTAGTATTTGGCAACAAATGTGTCGAGTCAGCCTTCTCGGCAAACTTCGCTGAGGTAGTCAATACTACAATAAAATTCTCAGCTCCATTTTCCCGAGATCGCGCCTATTTCAATGATTCCACATATTGTCCATTTGCGTTGACACTTGAGACACAAAACTACACCAATTTTACATCACAATATCCACTAGGAATCAATAAACGAATAATTAAAACAGCCACTGAACTTCACTCGACAAAATCTCACAGTGGGTGAAAGTACGCATGAATAACTACATAAACAATGGGACCAATTCTAACACCGTAAAAATACCGGCCAAGTGCGTGATGGGCCACGCGCAATGTAGGGTTCTGTAGTCACCCGTTATCCGTTATAACATGCGGACTTAGAAGGGTGCTTTATGTTTATTACTATGATCCTATTAATTGGGTTCACGGTTTGGTGTTGATGGCCCAAAAAAAAGTTTTTATTTTTCCACAATTTTACAGGTTTACTACCCGTATAGCTTCATAAAACTTCACTTAAGTATTTTTTTTTTCTAAGGATTTTGTGTTTTGTATCAAATTTTCCGAGTAAGTACATTTTATAAATTGGCGACTATTAAACTAATAGAGCTAATATAGCTGTGATAGTTTTCCTTCAAAGTTCGATAGACTTTTTTCTAACATCACATTTTTTTCAGATTTTTCAAGTCAAAAGTTTAGCTTTAAGAGGGGGACACTCGAATCGAACAAAAAAAGTTTAATATTTCTCAAACGAATAACCGGAAAATAGTTTTCAAACCCCCAAATACGATAGACACTATAGGACATGGACATGTATGGGAGGTACCATAAAAAAATATATTACTCAAAATTTTATTGTTTCGTTTTTTTTGACGTTTCGACGTTTTTAATTTAGATACTGTGACGATTGTAGACACAGCCTTATATTAGCGGGTGTGCACCGGCCTTAACTGGCAGGTTGGAATATTCTAGAAGTATTGAAAAGCCGTTTGAAGATTAGAATAAATTATAGGCTTGACGGATGTGTCAGTTAGTTAGAGAGTTAGAAGTTAGCCCTGGCAAGGGGGCACCTATGTTATGGTTTTCCCCTATTATTTCAATATAGATAATTGAAGTCGCCCTCAGCAGTTTAACTTATCCGCCCGTAGACAGATCCCTTCGATATAGTTCTCTCGCACCGAGTCAACGAGTCGCCGAGCTACGCGACGTCCCCGATCTCGTCGAAGTGCCTCCAAGGAATCCTACAGGCCACAAGAGAGCCTGGGTTCTTACAATACCTATGCAAAATTGCAGTTTTCTAGTGCTAACAGTCTCTAAGCTATGCCTAGAATGAACAAACGGACAGACCAAAACTATAAGGGTTCCTTGGCCTTGTTAGAACTACGGTACCCTAAAAATCTGCTGTATCTATATTTGTCAACAATCTTTGTTTTCATATTTCAAAGTGCAACCCATAGAAAAAGTTCTTTGTATCAGTACTTTCACTCCCTGATTTACCAATGACTTAAAAGTAAAAAAAAAAGTAAGTAAATATTTGTATGACCTACAGATAGTTGTTCCGGGTCTGGGTGTCTTGTGTATGTGAGTATACATGTTTGTGAACGCACCCACGATACAGGAGTAATTCCTAGTGTGGGGCAACGTTTTTTAAAAAAAAACAAACAAACAAACAAACCTGTATACAGGATGTATCGGGAACGTGTGATCGTATTTGAAATACTGCTTGTACCTACCATCACAAATGTCTGTGCATGAACAGTTTCGAAAAATTTTTGCTTGCAAGTTGTGGCTTTGTCTCAAATGGTTTTCATTTCATTGGGCAACAACGTTATATTGACGAACACCATTTATTGAAAAAAAGCCCTTTTTTGTAAAACCCTGTTTGTAACATTTATGACTTAAAATCTATGATTTAAAATCTTGGTCAGTTGTCTGAATTATGTGCATCACTCCTCAGTTGCATCTTGCACAGCAAATGCAGCCTTATGGTGGTCATGCACAGACATTTGTGATTGACCTATAGAAATGGACAAATTTTTACCCGACCGCCCCAGAAGGAGGGTTATATTTTTCGAGTGTATATATGTAGGTGTATATGTGTGTATGTCTATTTCTTTGGCACGTGCTGTAGCCTAAACGGCTTGATGGATTTTAACAAATTAGATATCATTAGATTGGTCTTAAGTGCTGAAGAGATGTCACTTTTTTTTCAAAAAGCTTAAGTAGGCTTTTTTAAAAAAAAAATATGGCGACCGCTATTAGGTAAGTGTAGTCGTATTTTTTGTGACCTGGGGATTTAGAGTACCAAATTAAAGAGCTTGAAAAGACGATTCTAAAATATAACTCACTAAAATGTAGGACATAAAAGAAACTTTTTAGTTGTTTTTTATCAGTCGGGTTTTTAGAGAGAACAATGGCAAGATTCTATACTACATTTTACCTGACTTCAAAAACAAAAACATTTTTTCTGCAGCACTGCATTAACCGTTTTTTCCAGTTCTGGTTGTATATTTATAAGAATATATTCAAAGAAAACACTTATGCGGGTATAATTGAAAAAAAGAGTGGCACTCTGGGAGTGCCGACAGAAGTGAAAACTTGAACAAAAATTCTCAATGCGCCTAAAGAAGTTTTCACTTCTAAAATCTGGATATAGTCTGTATTTATCATACTTCTTGTGAAATTCTCCATCTTTACCCCGATCCTTATTCATATCATGTACTCCACAATCTCTTACAAATATAATTTCTTGAACCAGAAACTACTAATTTCTAAACAATATCGAGATAACCTTGATAATGGCATTTCGCTCTCGGTCTATACTGGTCGCGGTGGCGGATGCTACTGCCCGTGGCCTGCAAACTGGTGCACCGCCGGTCGCGTCACCCGTTCCCGTGGCCAGGCTGTTAGTTCTATCTCCTGCTTGATTAAGAAGGAAGTGGAAATTTCGTTTTTCTTACTCCTTCGCTGCTCTTTTCTTACAGTACAGTTTAATCGCTTCTCTGGGACTCGTCGAGCTTCATTGCCTCGGCGTGTTTTCTGGTGGTCGCAACTGTTGATACAGGCTTACAGAAGTTATAGTGGTTTGGGAATAGTGTGGTGGGTTTGTCCAAATTAGTGTACCTATTGAACTAAACAGGCCATATTTTTCATAATTTTAACAGTTTGTTTTTATATATCTCTGTCTTCCTCTATCAGCTTTGTATCTCCTGTTTCTAATCGCTTTCCTTTTTCCTTTTTCTATATCATCCTATCTTCGACATCCTTGTCGGAAAAGCTACTTATCTGGAGTCCTTGTGCCTTTCGATTCGACCAAAGATTTTCTTATTTTTTTTTTTTTTTGTGAAGATATTAACATTATAATAGTTTAATTCCGCCAAGCCCGTTCCATCGTCGGACTAATTTGCTAACTTATAAATCACAAATAGGTTCCTAGAATAGGAAAACTAAAAAACACACTTTATTTTTTTATTTATCGTGTCCTTCTCAGCAAACTTTTTCATTTGATATCCATCATGAGAATGCATACAAAATAACTAGTCCACCATCTTTGGGAATCCGCCATATTGAATTTAGAATGACGTCACTTAGCTAGCCATGCATGGTCATCCAAACTAAACATATTGTACGCAAAATTTCAGCTTAATCAAAAACCGGAAAGTGGGTCAAATTTAACTTCTAAGATTTGTTTACATAGCTATTGTATGTGTGTTAAAAAGAGGCAAATAGTTCATGCCAATTCGTTTACCCAGTAACTGGATTGTGGAGCTACTCGCTTATGTTAAATACTGATTAGGTACTAGAATACTGTTTAGGTTATAATATATCATATTTAGAAAAACTTAACGCAACACACTTAGGAATATTGAGTTCAGAATGAATAATTATGCAAAAAAAAAACCAGCCAAGTGCGAGTCAGGCTCGCGCACCGCGGGTTCCGTACCAACTTGTAGATACGTAAATATTTTGTCCATCACGGGTATCGAATCTCGAAAATCTTTGTGATCACTTTAATTATTTTTTTGTGGTGTAACTACAAATTTACGGTCTTCGGATTATATCCTTTATTTATGCTCTATGCCAATACTTTTTGCCAAATTTCATGATTCAAGGTCAACGGGAAGTACCCCATAGGTTTTGATTCTCATGAGAGTGTCAAAATATGCGGCAGAAACGTATCTTTTGATTGCGTTTACTTAGAAGTTTGATTTATTCAAGAGAATGCAGACCTGAGTATTAGATATTAATTTCAGCTTGATACCTCCACGCGTTCCTGAGAAAAAGGGTCTTGACAGACGCACAGACAACAACAAAGTGGTCCTATAAAAAGGAACCCTCCTTTTTCCCTTTTGAGGTTCGAAACTCTAAAAACATGAAAAATTTATCTTTACCTACCTCTACCTCAATAGCTAACCATCAAAACTAGACTCTTGACGATTTGCTACCAACGAGTCTTAGGTAACTTTGGTCATCTCGCCCGAAAACAATCAGATAACTTATAAAAACTGGTTCCAGTGGGAAAACCCCCTCCCCCCACCCCTCTGGAATGCCCTCGTGGTCTTTTCCCGAAAAAAAAACCCTCTGGTCAGACCAAATCAAGGAGTTAACAGGACTCACTGTGATCACTGGCCTGAGAAGCGTCAAAGACAGAGTGACTTGGAAGCAGCTCGCCCGTGAATCCATCAAAGCTTTCCAGGACAGGCACGACCTTCAGCAATGAAGAACACGAGTAAGTAGAAGTCAAAAGAAAAAAAACCGGCCATGTGCGTGTCGGACTTCGCACATTTAAGGTTCCGTACCATATATAAGTGAAATCAATATTTTGGTAGGTATTTGATAGTAAAATATACGTAATAATAAAAAATTTCACCAAATTTCAAGTTTATAACTCAATGGGAAGTTAAAAAATTCTTCGGAACAAAATTTTGTCACAGACGACGGACGAGGCGGTCACGTGAGCGACAGCCGTTTGGACCCTTCGTGCGGAACCCTAAAAAAACCTAAAATACTTCCAAAAATAATGTCGCTTTATCAACTTACTAAATACTTACAGCATACTTAAACACAAGCCTATAATAATTAGCCATTAGCAGTCCGGAAGAGCGTTATTCATTTATTCATAACGTTAGAACAAAGACTTCTAAAAATAAGTTTAATAATATCGACAAGGTCAGCAGTAAAAGCAAGTTATTTAACTAAATTAAGTTTCATAATAAACCATAGTTATATATTGCTTATCATAATTATTATGCCTGAAAAAATTACAAGTGTGACTTAAAAATTCTTGTATCAATTTAAAACAAAACAAAAAACTAAAATTTAAAACAAAATAAAAAGTGCTGAAATTTCGCTTCTAAAAAATGCAAGTCGAGTTCTAACACCTCATTATTTATGAAATATAGATTTTGGACCGTGCAACACAGAATTTTAAGTTATTCGAGGCAGAAATTATCAAAGCATATAGAATTCTATTGAAAGCGAACGTTGGTAGAATAGCAGAACTCCGTAACAAAGAAAACGCAATCAAAATCTTTCAAAGCTTTCAATTGATACGAAAAAATAAAGCCAACATACATGAGTACCAAGTATAGCATGGGTCTATAATAAACATTGGCAAAATTTTACTATATCATTGTTATCAATTTCGTGCGTTGTAAGTACATTAAAGAGTTTAGCCTCTAGGTAACTTTATTTCTTCTTTTAAAAAACAAAAACCGATGCTCTATAATTATAATAAACAAAAAAATAAATTGACTTGAAAACAAAAACCAGTCTTTTTTTACACAACGCAACGTAACGTAAAAAAGAACGCACTGACAATCCAAAATTCGAACGATTAAATACAAACTCCATTTTCAAATAGTGTAAAGATAACTAACAAGATGGATGCCACACTCTCAGTTTGAACATTTTGATTCGCGTAATCAATAATTCCGTGTTAAATTCCAGACCTGGTAAGTCTCGTCGTTTCTATAGTAACCATCCCTTTGCTCCGAATAACAGGGCCATCCCACCGGCGTCTAAATTTAAAGGGAATCGGGAATCAGGTAATATACACACATAATATAACTACCTAAATATTGAGGTATGAAGATGAGATTTATCTCCTAACTAATAGGTTTCTTAGTAATATTCTAGTATCGGTTTTATTAATTAAATACAGAATTGCGTAGTTGTGATAAACTGCGCATTCAAATAAGAATATTTTATTACTTAAATTGCGAAATCTTTGAAAGTGTGTTCACCTCAAAACGCCACGAAATAAAACAGAACTGCATAATATACTTACCTACAAGCAAATTTAACGTAAAATCAACGACACGTAACATTCATTCGTATATAAAAATAAAAACTACTTTAATGAATGATAACAAAAATCCACCTGTAGCTTAAAATTCGTATCCCCGCCACCACCAACCCTCCTTGTGTAAAAGTTCGTCAGAGAAATCTCTACGAGGCATGCTTATTTTTGCAGCCAGGTAACATCAATTTGAAGAGATACGGGTGTATTGGTAATAGTTTCATTTGTAGGGTATAAATGTATTATGACATCAGAAACCGCCAGAAAGCACGCAACAAGCTCCTTCAATAATTGAATCTACGTTACTTTTTCAGTCAGACTCTTACTGACTAAAACCCACCCCTGTTCCTTCCCTGCCTGAGTGCCCAGGGGTGCGGTAACTCATGTTGAGAATTTATCCGCTACCCCTAGGCATGCAGGCACCGGCCACGATTGGCCCCGTCAGAATCTACGCAACTGGAGTCACGAATTTATGAAAAGGAAAAATATCAAATACAGAGGAATTAATAGATGAACCAAGCATAATTCACTACAGTTGTAAACCTGCACACATGTTTCTTTTATAAAATTCAAAGAATTCGCGATAAAATATACTTTCGCATACTTTAAAACTTAATTAGGCATGTCATCGCTGAGTTAAAAAAAAACATATTTATTATACGCTCTTAAAAGTTACGCCCGTTTCACGATTTGAAATTAACGGATAATTAAAGAATATGGAACAGAAAGCATTCTTTATAAATATAAGAGTCATCAAATTTATAAAAAAAAAACTGAATTTCAATCACGGTGACCAATCGCAACAGAGATTAGTCAATTACGCAGGAGATATTAAAGCGAGATTATAACAAAGGTGCACTCTCTATTTCTTTTCTCTCATAGTCCGATGGGACGGCAATCCGACACGACTGGGGAGAGACCAGGCCCAAGACCCACGGCTTTACCTATGTGCATTTCAAAGCACAGGGGTGTCATACCACCATAATTCCAAACGCCGGCCTGCTACAGTTACAATTTACCCGATGTGGCTGATAATTTAATTTTATGATTATATTTTAGATGATATATCTTTATTTTTCTTTTTTACATACGTTACATACAAATATGTTAAGATTGTTGCATATAATTATATCGATTCAAGTTTTTTAAACTTAACAGACAGATGTGTTGCTGGGGAGATTGTTGGCCACTTCTTTTTCACAGCTAAAACACTAGGAAGTGGTGACGGGTGGGCCTTTTTGGGGAAATGTCTTTATGTAGAACTTTGACGTTCAAAAAGTGCTGGCTCTCAGCCTAGTTTGAATAAATGACTTCTGATTCTGATTTTTTGATTTGATTTTGCCAACACCAAGTGGCAAACACGCGAGTAGCCAAACTGATGGTTAGTGGTTGTTGGCACCGACGCTCATGGATATCAGCATTACCAAGAGAGTCCTTTTAAAAACTCTTTTTCATAAGGACACTCTTCAATTGACTATTTCAATTTGAATTTGAACGGTTTCTTCATATGTGATGTTAATTTTTTCTCTTCATAAGTATCACAATCTTCTCTAAAAAAATTAACTTAGCGTTCGCGACGTTTTAACGAAAAATTCAAGAAATAAAATCTCTCTAATATTAACGCTACACAAAAGCACGTAATATATATATAATTATTATGTAATTATTATCTGTTTATACTGAATCGTTAAGTTTAATTAATGAAATGAATAAATGATTTTTGTAACAAACTTATTTTCCTAGAAGTCAAAGACTGATATGACTCAACTGTCACTTGTGAATCATACTTGTTTGCTAACGGGTATAAAAGTGCGGGGCCTCAGTGGAGCGGCTCAGCATCTTCAAGATAAAATCGGTCTGCTCCCTTTCTGGCATCTCCATCGAGAAGCCATTCAAGGCCACAGTAGTTGGCCAATGCCACCGGTGCCAACTCTATGGGCATGCGCAAAGCAACTGCTTTGCCCCCGCCAGATGCGTCAAGTGTCTGGGGCCCCATGGGACGGCTGATTGCCCCCGCCCAAAAGACCTATCCCTCTGCACAGAACCGCCTAGCTGCGTTCTGTGCGGTCAGTCTGGACACCCGGCTAACTACCGAGGCTGTCCTAAAGCCCTCAAGCTGGCCCCAAAGCTGGCAAAACGGGCCAACGCCCGTCTTCAGAGGGAAAGCCCCACAGCAAAGGCGCCCTCCTCCCAAAACCTTAACCGTCTTGCGCCGCAAAGACCCTCCCCCTGGAATAGGCTTAATCACATCCAAGCCTTCCCAGCTCTTGCGGCCCCCACTTCCCCCCCCAAACCCCAGGCACCAGCGCTTATGGCCTCGGCCTTACCAGCGCCCCCCCACCCGCGCCAGCCCCCGCGCCATCAGTTCCATCAGCCCCCCCAACTGGAGCACGCCGCATTGCGGCCCCGGCTGCGATGCCAGTGAACCAGGCCCCCGCTATGGACGATGAAAAGAGCGTAGCCCTCACAATTCTCGAGGCCTACCAAATTTTCAGGACCCCTGAAGCCCGTGCCTTGGCTGCGATCATAAAGCAGACCAAAAAGGCCGGCAGTTACACTCCGGAGAAGGCCCATGAGATATGGGCCAACTTCAACAGTATCGCGAAGATACTAGACAATTCAGATTAGTTTTTAAAAACCCAGTAATGGATACAAAAACTAGCGCAAATTCCCATAAACCACGATCCCTTAGAATTGGTTATTTCAATGCTAACGGAATCGCAGGCCAACGTGATGAGATCGCTGAATTCCTACGCGACCATCACTTAGACATTTTCCTCTTGCAAGAGACATTCCTTAAGCCTCACCGCAGCGACCCTAGAATTGCCAACTATAGAATAGTTCGCAATGATAGGTCACGCTGTCATAAAGGAGGCACCCTTTTTGTACCCCTCTCGACCCCCCCACTCCCCTCTCCGAGATTGAGTTCTCTGCCTGTCGGCTGGGCATGACTGGTCATCAATCGATTACCATCATCTCCGCCTACTTCCCACCGGTGCAAACATCATCGCCACCGGATGATCCCGTCGCTATCACCAGTGACCTTAAAAACCTCTTCGGCCTGAGTGACTCTGTCATTATGGCGGGTGATCGCAATGCCAAGCATCCAGCTTGGAACAGCAGCCTGACAAATTCTAGGGGCAGGCTCATTTTTAATCTGAGCTCGTCCATAAACTTTGACGTCATCGCTCCGATGGGTCAAACTCACTTCCCCCATGACCCCGCTCACACGCCCGATGTTCTCGATGTGGCGCTTCTGAAGAATGTAAACCTCCGTTTGCATTCGATAGAGGCAATACACGAACTTACCTCTGATCACCGCCCTGTGATCATGCACCTGGGCTCCCGCTCGGGTCAACCCGACCCTGGTCAACCTCCCATGACCCAGGTGATTACCGAATGGAAGAAAGTAAGCGTTAGGCTGAAATCTACCACGTCGGTTCACCTGGACGCCATTCCCGACCATATTGACTCAGTCGCTGACACGACGACAGCGATCGACTCGCTTACAGAGCACGTACAGTCTGTCTTGAACGATTGTTCAAAGGTGAACCGGTGACAGAAGATCGTCGCTGGGTGCTGCCGGGCGACGAGCGAGCTCTGATAACCGAGAAGAACGCAGCCATCCGTGCGAACAGCGCTTTCCCCTGCGACGCAAACAAGGCTCACATGCGCAAATTACAGCGAGCTGTAAAGAGTCGCATTAGAGAGCATCGTTCTGCGAGCTGGGGCAAGATGCTGAGCGAACTTGAGCCCACCCATCAGGCCTTCTGGAAACTCCAGAAGAAGATGCGTCCCAAGACTGAGGCTTCCATGCCTCCTCTCATACGTCCAGACAAGAGTGTCGCCTTTGACAACTCTGAAAAGGCGGAGTGCCTGGCCGACAGCCTAGAGTCCCAATGCTCACCCAGCCTCCAACCAGCTGACCAGGCCCACCTCGACAGGGTGGACGCTGAAGTTGAAAGGAGAGCTTCCCTTCCTCCCGTCGAAGATCCAGATGACCCTCTACCCCCCGTCACTCCAGACGAGGTGGAGGACATCATCAAAAAGCTCCAGGCCCGGAAGGCCCCTGGCGCTGACGGCATCACCAACAGAGTTATCCAACTCTTCCCCGCTCAGTTAATCTTGCTTATGACCGCCATCTTCAATGGCGCCTTAAGCAATAATATTTTCCCCCAAGCATGGAAGCAGGCCACTGTCATAGGTATTCCCAAACCTGGCAAGCCCAGATCCAACCCTTCCAGCTACCGACCCATTAGTCTCCTTAGTAGTTTCGGCAAGATCTATGAAAGGCTTATAAATAAGCGGCTCAGGGATTATGCCGAGGCTAATAATCTCATTCCAAACGAGCAGTTCGGCTTCCGTACCGAACACTCGTGCGTCCAACAAGTACATCGGATCGTAGAACATATGAGCGCTGGGTTCCAGCGCGGTATGACGACCGGGGTCTTGTACTTCGACATAGCGAAAGCGTTCGACAAAGTCTGGCACAATGGCTTAATTTATAAGCTGTATCAACTAGGAGTGCCAGACCGTCTCGTACTCATCTTACGAGACTTTCTGTCGAATCGTACTTTCCGCTATCGTATAGAGGGAGCACTCTCCTCCCCTCACCCCATAAGAGCAGGAGTCCCTCAAGGCTCCGTAATATCCCCCATAACTTTCACGCTGTTCACCAGCGATATCCCAAAAAATAAAATTTCACATCTAGCATTATTTGCTGATGACACGGCCATCTACTATACTGGCCGTGTACCCAATCGAATAGCTCGCAATCTCCAATCCTCCGCAACTACACTGGGCGAATGGTTTCGGAGATGGAGAATCGAGGTAAATCCCGACAAAAGTCAGGCTGTCCTCTACTCGAGACCCCGACACAAAATATCCCCACCCCCCCCGATCACCATGTACGATAAACCTATTCCTTGGGAGAAAAAGGCTAAGTACTTGGGTGTCGTACTCGACCAACACCTAACCTTCGCGGAGCACATAAGACAGGCCCGCTCGCGGGCCGCTTTTGCTCAAGGTAGGCTTCATAGTATCCTAAATAAACACAGCACTATGTCATTCAAGTGCAAAATGCGTACTTTCACCACGGTCATTCGACCAATCATGACGTACGCTGGCCCTGTCTTCGCACACGCCAAGCCCCACCTCTTACATAAAATGCAGACTCTTGAAAACCGCTTCCTCCGCAACGCGGCGGGAGCTCCCTACTTTGTCCGTAACGAAGAGCTGCATGTAGACTTCAGACTCCCTACCATCCAGCAGTTCTTGAAACGTCTCACCAAGCGTTTCATGGATACTGCTGAAAAACATCGAAACCCCCTAATCTGTATCGGCCGCCCGATACGTACCCTCCCGCATCTCCAAGGTGCGCCGTCCCAGACATACCCTACTCATACCTGATGACCCCACCACTCTGCTCCAGGAGAGCCGTAGGGAAACCAGCACACTACGCAAACGCAGACCGCCGTCGTTCCGCCCTCGCCGTCGAGGTCCGTCGCGAAGACCCAGTCAATGCCCTCCCAGTCTCTTGCCAGCACGCGCCGCTGAGCCAACTGATTCCCCAAATAATGGAAACTTGATCCAGCCTTCCCTTGCTGTCCCTCTCCCAGTGACGCCCTAAGCCGAGGCCCGTACTCCGCAGGGAGTGCCCTTAGCGTAGTCACTTAGTATGTAAGAAATTATAAGTCCTGGCTGGAGGCTTTAATAAATTAGAGCCTTCACAGGCAAGTTCGGTTAAGCAGACGACAGCCTCCTAGGCTGACCTGCAAGATGTCCATCAAAAAAAAAAAAAAAAATAGAAATAAAAAAAAAAATAAAAAAAAATGGAGCGGCTCAGTTGCTGTTCGGCTTTCAAGGCGTTAACATCTAAGGTATGATATTATTCTGACTATTGTTGATTTATTAATGATGTTGATATATATTTATATCATATTTATGAGCCATGTAATGTAAAGTTATGTATATTGTTACGTAACGTTGTGTTATATACACTACTACAATAGTGGTTGTTATATACCACAAGATATTTATCGTTGTAAATATGGCTTAGGTGATACATGCTATAATTAGATTTAATGCGATAAACGATTATTTATGATGTGACGATATAATAATAAAAGAGAGCTACCGTGGAGTTTCTTGCCGTTCTTCTCCACGAAGACCTAGTTTTGCGAACAGGCAATTAGATTTCGATTGATGACAAGCCTATTGGAAATAAATACATACTCTTGTCTTTGTGCTTTTCTTAATAAATCCCTTCCTTAAAACACCACATTCACAATAAGTAAATAAGCAAATAAATAAGTAATAAATAGGTAAATTAATAGGTAAATTAATGGGTAAATAAATGGGTAGATAAATGGGTAAATAGATAGATAGATAGATTTTCGATAGACTTTCAACAGATTTTCAATAGACTTTCAACAGATTTTCAAGACTTTCAACAGATTTTCAATAGACTTTCAATAGACTTACAATAGATTTTCAATAGATTTTCAATAGATTTTCAATAGACTTTCAATAGACTTTCAATAGACTCTCAATAGACTCTCAATAGACTTTCAATAGACTTTCAATAGTCTCTCAAAAGACTTTCAATAGACTTTTAATAGATTTTCAACAGACTTTCAATAGATTTTCAATAGACTTTCAATAGATTTTCAATAGACTTTCAATAGATTTTCAATAGATTTTCAATAGACTTTCAATAGATTTTCAATAGATGATCAATAGATGATCAATAGACTTTCAATAAATTTTCAATAGATTTTTAATAGACTTTCAATTTACTTTCAATATACTTTCAATAGACTTTCGATAGACTTTCAACAGATTTAAAATAGACTTTCGATAGACTTTCAACAGATTTTCAAGACTTTCAATAGAGTTTTAATAAACTTTCAATAGACTTTCAATAGACTTTCAATAGACTTTCAATATACTTTCAATAGACTTTCAATAGACTTTCAATAGACTTTCAATAGACTTTCAATAGACTTTCAATAGACTTTCAATAGACTTTCAATAGACTTTCAATAGACTTTCAATAGACTCTCAATAGACTCTCAATAGACTTTCAATAAACTTTCAATAGACTTTCAATAGACTTTCAATAGACTTTCAATAGATTTTCAATAGACTTTCAATAGATTTTCAATAGATGATCAATAGATGATCAATAGACTTTCAATAGATTTTCAATAGATTTTTAATAGACTTTCAATAGACTTTCAATAGACTTTCAATAGACTTTCAATAGACTTTCAATAGACTTTCAATAGATTTTCAATAGACTTTCAATAGATTTTCAATAGATTTTTAGTAGACTTTCAATATACTTTCAATATACTTTCAATAGACTTTCGATAGACTTTCAACAGATTTTCAATAGACTTTCGATAGACTTTCAACAGATTTTCAAGACTTTCAACAGATTTTCAATAAACTTTCAATAGACTTTCAATAGACTTTCAATAGACTTTCAATAGACTTCCAATAGACTTTCAATAGACTTTCAATAGACTTTCAATATACTTTCAATATTCTTACAATATATTTTCAATAGACTTTCAATAGATTTTCAATAGACTTTCAATAGATTTTCAATAGATTTTCAGTAGATGATCAATAAATGATCAATAGACTTTCAATAGATTTTCAATAGATTTTTAATAGACTTTCAATTTACTTTCAATATACTTTCAATAGATTTTCAATAGATTTTCAATATACTTTCAATATACTTTCAATAGACTTTCAATAGATTTTCAATAGATTTTTAATAGACTTTCAATATACTTTCAATATACTTTCAATAGACTTTCAATAGATTTTCAATAGATTTTTAATAGACTTTCAATTTACTTTCAACATACTTTCAATAGACTTTCGATAGAATTTCGATAGACTTTCAACAGATTTTCAATAGACTTTCGATAGACTTTCAACAGATTTTCAAGACTTTCAACAGATTTTCAATAAACTTTCAATAGACTTTCAATAGACTTTCAATAGACTTTCAATAGACTTTCAATAGATGATCAATAAATGATCAATAGACTTTCAATAGATTTTCAATTGATTTTTAATAGACTTTCAATATACTTTCAATATACTTTCAATAGATTTTCAATAGATTTTCAATAGATTTTCAATAGATTTTCAATAGACTTTCAATAGACTTTCAGTAGACTTTCAATAGATTTTCAATAGATTTTTAATAGACTTTCAATATACTTTCAATATACTTTCAATATACTTTCAATATACTTTCAATAGACTTTCAATACATTTTCAATAGATTTTCAATAGACTTTCAATAGACTTTCAATAGACTTTCAATAGACTTTCAATAGACTTTCAATAGATTTTCAATAGACTTTCAATAGATTTTCAATAGACTTTCAATAGATTTTCAATAGATTTTTAATAGACTTTCAATATACTTTCAATATACTTTCAATAGACTTTCAATAGATTTTCAATAGATTTTCAATAGACTTTCAATAGATTTTCAATAGATTTTTAATAGACTTTCAATATACTTTCAATATACTTTCAATAGACTTTCAATAGATTTTCAATAGATTTTCAATATATTTTCAATAGACTTTCAATAGATTTTCAATAGATTTTCAATAGATGATCAATAGATGATCAATAGATGATCAATAGATGATCAATAGATTATCAATAGATGATCAATAGATGATCAATAGATTATCAAATAGATAAATAAATGAGTAACGAATATTAAATATTTACATACATCTGGTTACATATCTACACATACATATACAGAAAAATTTTAACACACGCATCCTGTAATCTACAAGAACAATAATCACGTGTGTCGTGTAGCGTATACTAAGCGTGTTTCCTTCGACGATAAGCATTTATGAATGGGTTTTCTAAATATCATGACCCTGCTTGTTAGTAGGAACATTGAAACAAAAGCTAGTACTGTGGAGCCTAGTGAACAGATTTAGATGAAGGAGATTAGTGGACTAAAGGACTAATTAGGACAACTAGAATATGACAAGAGTAGGTAAGCAACAATCATGATGAATATCGTAACTGTTGTGATTTATCTTTATCCTATTGTTTTGAGGCTATAGAAATTGTATGAAGGATTTCACTGCTCCAATCCCAGTGGATTCGTTCACCGTTTTGAGAGACTGCTCTCTGTTCTGACTGTTCTCTCTGTGAACGAAAACATCGTGAGGAAACTGGCATGTCCTAGAACAATAAACTCAAAGATATGTGTCATCCACCAACCCGCACTGGGCCCGCGTGGTGGATAACGGCCCAAAACCTCTCCTAGAGACGAGGCCTTTTTTTGTGGTGGAAAATCATCCAATGACACCTCCCGCTCTGGGTGGAGAGGGAGGGTGTGTCAGACTCTTACTGACTAAGCCCACCCTTGTTCCTTCCCTGCCTGAGTGCCCAGGGGAGTGGTAACTCTGTTACGAATTTATCCGCTACCCCTAGGCAGGCAGGGAGGCTGGCCATGATGGGCCCCGTCAGTGGTGGCTGACAAATTCTCTTTGAGGCGCGCGTGGAACACTACGCGCCGTCGACTCATGGGCCTGATGCTGATCGGACATTGTGCTACCCATTACTCGCCGTCCGCAGGCCCGGGTCTACGGTAGCCGGAGATCGTCTCGCGACGTCCGAAGCCCCAGGCGTCTCTTGCGGCGGCAGCTGCTGAGGGCGTGAGGGCGACTCTGTTGTTGAGGCTCCCTCACCCGTTCCGCCTTCGCGAGCATTACTACTTCGCAGAAGGAGGAAACTGCTTCCCATTCCCTATTGCTCCGTTCCATGGCCTGGACCAGGGCCGGGCGCGAGAGGTCGCTGCCGCCGATCGCCTCCACGAGGACACGGCGGGGCTCCGCCCAAGCGGGGCCACCGTATTAGAGTGGAGGCCTGAGTCCCAGCAGTAGGAATATTATATGGCTGATTATGTGTGAAGGTTTCTTACCCAGTTGGTATGTCAGCTTCTGCAGACAATGCTAAAAACATAATGTGAAACAACAGACGAACAAGGAGAGTTATGGCAAACATGTTTTTTAAAAGCTCTGTTAAAAGCTTTTAGCTGCTCTAGCAAGGTGTTGGAGTCTTTCAACTAAACACAGGTACCTAATATTTTTTTTTTTTACTGTTCCTACATTTGCTCGCGTTTGACCACTATCTCACCTGATGGTAAGCGATGATGTGGTCAACGTTGAAACACGCTGGCCTAGAATTAACCTATTCAGTCTAGACTTAATGACATAAGTTTCTGACTTTTAAAATAAATAAAAGAATCTATTCTACACATCACAGATTCTAATCAGAATCTGTTAAATACCAATAACTAGCTTTCAAGGATATTAAGAGTCACACAGTGAAATGTAAATATCCTACAGTTACATGTTAAACCTATCAAACCGACATTCGACTGAACCTTAATTATGTTTCGATCAATAGTTCCTTTAATTGACAACATCAAAGTTGAACGAATTAATCATTTACGACTAGTGTTGGAGCCGTTTCTAACGTTTTGTAAGTTAGAACTTTGTATAAGTATGAAACTTTTTTTTTCTTTTTTTGGCAAAAAACGCAGTTCATTGACGTGGCTCAGAGGGCTGCCCCACTTAAATGGGACTGGGCTGGACATGTCTGCCGCATGCCGAACGAGCGGTGGGCCCGGAAAACTCAAGATTTGTGTTCAGAAACCGCAAGACGAGGCCGCAGCAGACCACGAAAGAGATGGCGGGAAGACTTGGATGTCTTTCTTGAGGATTGGAAAGAGGTAACACAGAACTGAGAACAGTGGAAGGAATGGAGGGAGGTCTTTGGCCAGCAGTGGGACAGTACAGGCTAGAAATAATAATATTAAGCTCGCGTTTAACCACTATCTCACCTGATGATAAATGATTTTATTTATGTAAGTAGGTTTTAACAACACTTTTACACGTCAACATTTTTTTTTGTTAGTTTTAGCTAGATGAGGCCAGTGTTTTCTAGCTGACTACCCTGAGAAGAAGCACCGAAACAAACTCAGAGGTCAAAGTCTCTTATAAAGTGCTCAAATCCATATTAATGGTAAGCGATGATGTGGTCGAAGATGGAGCACGCTTGCTTAGAAGTAAGCTATTCACTATTGACTTAAAGACTCCCAGGTTGTAGCCATCAAGAAACACAGACTCTAGCAGGGAATTCCACTCCTTAGCTATACGTACAACTAATGTATTCCCAAAACGTTCTGTGGGTGTGGGTGGGGATGTCCACCGTTGGTGCAACGTCGTACGTAGATTCTTTTTTTTATTATTTAATCATAACTGTTTCATAAATAATTTAAACATAACATCTGCCAAACTGTTTTGCAGTTTTATCGGCAGTAGGCTCTCGTGGATTTCGCACGAGGGCACTGAACAAAATAGTTATACATATTATTATTTAAAATGCGTACTTAATACTAAGGCTAAAAGAAATATAAACATAATCGAATAAAATCAATAACAACTGACACAAAGTATGAAATACAATGAAGTACCTACATGTTTTCATAAAATGAAAACATTTTGCAACTATTCTAGAGATTCCTCATGAGCATTATCTCAAGCTAGAGTCAGCTGGACATACCTAAGACTTCTCGAAACGCCTCCTAAGGCCGCGGTCACGAAGACAGCGTGCACGGGGCGGCGGCGGCGGCATCGCGGAAACGCACCGGGCTAGACTGGTGCGCATCGCTCGTACGTCGCTCAACGTGCCGCTGCCTTTGAGGCTAATTCCCTAAAAATCTACGCATTGAAACGCTCCGCTCCGCGCGCCATTGCCGCCGCTCTGCTCATCGCGCCGCCCTCTGACTTCGTGTCCGCGGCCTAAACGATGATGCCTGCGCTTCTGGCATTCCAGACGTTCTTACTTCCATTTCTTCTTCGGTTCACTCTTGACAGTGTGGTCGTGGTCATTATGAGTTCTGTCTAATCGATGGTGGCTTACTTCCTACCAACCTCTTTATCTGTATATTTAAAATTCAAAATCCTGACTGACTGACTGATATATCAACGCACAGCCTAAGCCGCTGGTCCTAGAGACATAAAATTTGGAGGGTGTGGTGCATTCTTTGTGAAGAGTAGGTATCCACTATGAAAGGGTTTTTCGAAATTACACTGCCTTTTTTTCGAGACCCATTACAATGGGGTTTGAAAGTTTATGACGGGGCAGATTATACGAATTGGCAGATTGTCCTCTGATCCTCCATTTAGGTACCTAGTGTTTTTTTTTTTTTTTTTTTTTTTTTTTTTTTTTTTTTTTTTTTTTTTTTTTTTTTTGGGGGGGTGGGAAATCATCTAATGACTCTTTCCGCTCTGGGATGGAGCGGAAGGGCGTGTCAGAGTCTTACTGACTAAAACCCACCCCTGTTCCTCCCTGCCCTACGCGCCCGGGGGCGAGGTAACTCTTTCGAATTTATCCTCCACCCCCGGGCAGAGGTACCTAGTGTAGGTCTTATGCAAATCTAAGATCTGTGAATTCCCCAATGCAAATAATTTGTTATTGTTTTCCCCAAACCGGATAAAACTGTATAAATATAGTTTATTATATCCGATAACGGTAATGCATTATTACTTAACACAAAATTAGAAAAACACCACATAAAACTGTGGGTATTGTGGTAGCTACATATTGTGGCAATATATGATAATATTATTTGAGTATTTTATTTAAACATTTATTTCGAGTTACAATGAGACTCATAGGGTTAGTAACAATAAATATACTTATTACTATGTTAGTAAGACATAATATTATTATCATCTATTTAAGTATACACTGAGTGTAACGGAAACATGTGGTCTTATTTAAGATCAGGAGAACTCTCTGCCTGCGTCTGTGTTTCTCCAGCGTCTTTGTTTCTTCAGCGTCTTTGCTTCTCCAGTGTCTGTGTTTCTAGAGTGTCTGTGTTTCGCCAGCGTCTTTGTTTCTGCAGTGTCTGTGTTTCTCCAGCGTCTTTGTTTCTCCAGTGTCTGTGTTTCTCCAGCGTCTTTGTTTCCTATTTCTTTAACTCGACAGCTTTTAAAGCAAGTATGCACAGATATATTTTGAGCACACTCGGTCCATCGAAGACTTCATCATTCTGCTTCCATCACGCGAGATCGAGGTCAAGAACCTGGCTCGTCATTAAATTCTATCATACTATGTTTGGATGTTTTGTTGTTTAGATGTTTGTCTCATCGACTGATCGGAATTGGACGAAACTGGTACATGAGTAGACTATGTCCATGACCTCGATTTGGATAGGCAAAGGATGATTTTTAGGATTGCGTACCTACCTGAACGGTCCAAACGGAGCCCTTTTGCTGCCACTCACGTGTACGTCTGTCCGGATATCCGTCTGTCCGTCTGTCTGTCTGTCCATCATCTGTCACACAGATTTTACAGCCAAACGGTTGGAGGTACAATCTTCAAATTTTCACAGTATAAGCATCTTGTTGACCCAAAGCCATGCAAACAGTTAACCATACACATTTAGTACGAAACACAAAATGTGAGAAGTCCGACACGCACTTGGCTGGTTTTTATCCTGGTGGTAGGTACGTTGATCGTCCGGCGGTGAGACGAGCGGACGACATTGTTAACATCGTGGGTATGGGTGAAACATGGATGAGACTGACACGAGAGTGTGCGATTGGTACGAGAAAGAAGAGGCCTATGCTCATCAGTGGGAGAAGTTGGGCTGTGGATGATGATGATGATGATGAGTAGGTAGGTACATTCCTTGGTGTACTCGTCATTTCCGACTTTCACGAGGGCGTATCTGTTAGCATAAGAAAAAATATTCAACATGACACAAATCTCAATAAACATTTCAATAGACTAGATCACTAGGTACGTTATACTATTATATTGCACTAATAGCGTAATGGGCTAGGCAGAGGAGCCCCCCTCTTGCGGAGACGGCGGTGCGCAGTTCAGAGGCCCGGCGCGCACAAATAGCAAGCTGCGACTTGGCATACACTGTACTTCTAGTGCAGGGAGGTACTTGATTATTTTGTATAGATTCTTATTTATTTATTGTTGATTTTCTTTTTTTCTGGGACTGCGTGATCTGAAGCTAGAGACAGAATGACTTTCTATCAACGTCAGTGTGGTGATAGCGACTGTCAAAGATTTTTTAAATGCATGGGATATAATAGTAGTTTATGTATTATATTACAAGCAGAGAAAAAACAATGTGTTTATGATGATAGTTCCAAAAGTTTAAACTGTGGCGCCTAATGCGTTGTCAATCCCTTACATTTTGACTTTATGACAAAAGGGTCCTAAAAAAATCGAATTAGTCAGTCAGTTAGATTATCAAAAAATATTAGACACGTATTGTTTCTTTTTTCACGTAAACAAAAAAAGTGTGTGTGTACTTACGCACGCACGTAAGAAGTTATACTTCTTTGGCGTAACAAGATAATTACTATTATTATTATTATCATCATAATCATTATCATAATCATTATCATAATCATTATCATTATCATAATCATTATCATAATCATTATTATAATATTATTATATTCTTTTTTTTTCGCATTCACTCTCGCTCAGTCTCTTTCTATTCCCCCTCCCCAGGAGCGTTAAACGTTTAACGCAACCTTGTTGGAAGTCGCATAAGAAGTATAACTTCAAAAATGAGGACGTTACAGTACGCTGAAGCCTCTGGTGAGGGCTGCTGAAGCCCTGTGGATGAAAGAAGCACAGGACCGGTCCATGAGACAATGTTTGGGGGAGGCCTATGTCCAGCTGTGGGTAGGCGTCTTTCGGCTGAAATAATGATAATGAACTGTGTGATCTGAAACAAAATACATACAGTAAATATATAAATAACATATATCTCACTGACTCTTCATGTGAGCAGAAGGCTGGACTTTTCTTTGGCCGTCGAATCAGCATTGCTATTCAACGCGGAACGCTACCAGCGTTTTGGACACTTTTCCCATTGACAACGATGTGAATAAATTTTTCGATGCCCAATGAGTTGTTTTCATACGCGTCTGAACATATTTTTATTATAAGTTTGTCTAACTATGTAACCTATAAAGTCATTAATCGGTTTAGTTGTGTATATGTATCTAACATTTAGTTATATTATTTGGAATAAAATAACATCCCTAATTTAATTTTGGTTTAATGAAAACTAAGTTGAACATGTTCGTAACACACAAACCAGTTCTCACTCACAAACCTACAAAATGTCCTCATGGTATGTGTGTCACAGCCTCACAGGATTGTCTAACGGAAATTCTGGTCAAATTAAATTTCAAAGAATAGCCTCAAGGCTTTAAAAGGTAATTCTGAGAAAACGGTCCGGAATACTCAACATTTTGACTAGTACAACTTGATAGCACAGCCACAACCATAAAGAAATGTTTTGTTAGCCATTTGATTGTTTTGGATTATTTTGAAGCTGTGGCAATAATTATAATGTTTATTAAAAACCAATGATAATGTTTAAAGTTAATAATAATGTGTCTTTAATTTCATTTAAGTTAAGACATTTATTTTTTTTGTTTTTAGTTTTTATTTTTTTTTTCTATTAGTATTTTAATGTTTCTTTTAAACTATCTTAGGTGACTTGCTTATACAAGATACACTTTTAAATGTGTTACATACTGGTTGCCATATTATATTGATTTGTAAATATGTCGTTAGTGTGCATATATAAATAAGTCATCAAAATCATCTTCATTATTGTTTCTAACTTTTGTGTTGTATTTGCACTTTTGTGCAAGAAATTCCTACTATATTATCATTACTAAAACAAGTAAATTACACAACAAATTAACTTTATTTTGAGATCTTAAAAGATTATGAATATACACGGAATAAAAATAGAATATCTAATGACCAAGTATTACAAAAAACAAATAGTTTCTTAGTAGTTTTCACGTATTTAAACATATCTACATAATAATTTAATGTTATTAATCTGGCCAAATATTTGCATTTCTTTACATTACATTGAAAATCACAGAAGAAAATCAGAATACTGTAAAAAAAATACTTATTTAAATTATAATCCAAAAAAAATTTTTTTTGTTTTATTTAAGCGCTGAACTTCCCCTATGTTAGAGTCCATCACATCCTTGGCAACGTCCAAATTCAGTAAAAAAAACGTTGAATATGCAGTTAGTATTTGAAAAACAATACCCACAGCCCTACTGATCAGTGACTGTATCTACCGGCCTCGATAACAGTTGTTTGCTAGAACTCTTCCGGCTGCTATAATCTATATCTAACTATCTATATATCTATACTACCTTTATCCACAATCTCTATTGATCCATCTTCGACTGCTACCAAAATAATATAGTGCACTTATACAATTAAATTATTTGTTACGTTTCCACGGTTAGATTACTTCCATTTAATCCTAAAGATAACATTTATTACAACAGTATTTTAATTGGTTCTTAGAAATTCACTGATAGGAAATAGTTTTTTTTTAGTTTTGATAATAAAATTGCTCTTCATCTTAGCTTATAGAACAAGTAAGCAAACGGCATTATTTTCTATTAGTAGAACAGTCCAGAATGTTCTGATTTCAACCTTCCATGGTACACCTATTTTTCCTACTTTCCTTTGTCAAAAATACTTTTACTTGTAGCAGAAAAAATACCCAATTACGATCATAACTACAAAATAAATATTTATCCATACATCATATTAAACAAAACACCCCACACAGTACAAACACCCTAAAAATATCGCGGAATCAGAGCTCAGATCCAGGGCTGTACCTGACATCATTCGGTGGCCTTCAGGTAAAGATTTAGCCGCCATTGAGGGCGAATTGAAAAGAGCCCATAATAAGCGACGCGGGGGAGGGTGGCAGGGGTGTCACTATCGCAACGAGCCCTCACGAGCGATCGCCATGGCTACGGGGCCCGGAGCGAGTCGAGTGCGGCCCTGGGTAGCCTTGCAATGGTGTGGGGAGGGCAATAGCCCCGTCTACTTGCAAGCGCAAAATAAGATGGCTCAGAAGGTTCACAAGTTATGACGGACAATGGGATGCTCTGACCAATTGGTATTGCGCTTGTATTTAATATGGAAAGTGAATCTCTCTCTCTCTTTGCCTAGCCTTATCTCATTATTTGGGGTCGCCTCTCCTCGGCATTCTTCGCCAGATGTATCTACGTAGGTCGTCAAAACTCTAAACTTCCAAATTGCTTGCCTTTAGGTCGTTTTTTACGACGAACATCCAGGTTAGAGGGAGGCCTACCACGATTTTTCGGACCCAGGTCGATGCTCAGTTTAATTGTAAAAGAGAATCGATAAGGAAATTTGTGTCTTAACTGTGCTCCCTTTTTTATAGTATTGTAGTAAAAGGCCAAATCCTCATATTTCTTCCTACCTATAATTTAAAAATGATTCTCTTCTGGTTTCATTTACAATCATCTAATAGCTAGGAATATATTATTTCAGTCTTTGGCAAGTGGCTGTGGGCAGGACACATTGTTCGCAAAACAGATGATGGAAGCGTTAGAAGACCTCCCACAAGCTGGCCGGTCGATATGGAGAACTGCAGGGTGGAAGATGCAAAGGATCGGTCAATGTGGTGACGCTGGTCGATGTTCAGCAGTTGACGTCTTTCGGCAGTCATAATAATGATTTTAACCAGCTTTCCAGACGGACACATTTTTGAACCGGTTACCCTCATGAAAACCTCTTCTTGCTATTTTCCGGCAATGATTTAAAACCCGAGATTTGATTCAATTGGTCCTTCTGATCCCAACTACTTAGTATCACTTGTCGCTATCAATTTGCGCTCGCCAGCGCTTCTGGCGACGTTCTAAACAACGCGTTTTCCGCTAATGTATACTAGATGTTTTTTTTTGTTTCTTTTTTCAAGGTCGTCCGGCTATTTTTCTTGCAGTGCATTTTTGCTCGGACTTACGTGAGTTTGTGGGATTTATGCGTTCTTCTTGCGAACTGATTCGTTTATTATATGTTTGGTTTTGATTTGAGCGTGGGAATCGGTTGGTTTTATGTAGATTTTGACGGATAAATGGTTAATTATGTTTTAGATTCAAATTCATGCAAAATATGATTACTGTAGCAGGTTTTGTTTGCAACATGTTTTTTTCTGTTTTTGCATAAATTGATGAATTGACTGTTCTCCAAAGTAAGGAAAATATAAGTTATGTCTAAAAAAATAGTAGTTAGACTACGTAAAATTACCTTGCAAATGACTAACAATGGTAGGTACATACATACTATACTAATAACAACGTCTAATTATTTATAACTGAAGTTATGTTACAAAACCTCAGAGCCTATATCTAGACGGCGATGAAACCCCCAAAACGGCTCCTAGGAAGCCCTATAACAATCTTTGAATATTACATTCACGCGATTTTCGCCCTTATTGCTTCATCGTAGAATATATTATCGCTCGTAATGGAAAAGCGGGGAATATCAGATTATTGTACATGTACGCAATAAAGTTGAATTCACACGACTCTACAAAATGTTTCGCTTACATTGACGGTTGGCTTTGAGATCAATTCTCATAACACCATACCAAGCACGCAATGGATACTGGTACTAAAGATGCAATAGCCTACACCAGGATCGTTTTCAGTGTCATAATAGGAACAAAACTGGACTGGCGTGAGTTTCAGTGCGTGTCTCGAGTCAGTTTCCCTCAATATCAGACTAGGCGGCCTCAATTTTCAACGCTTATGCCTCTATAAGTTATTCCGCCCTGCATACGATGTGTAGGCCTTTGAATTTTCTTTTTATTAAAACCTAGTTTTTTGGAGCAATAAATCTTTTGACGTTTTTGCTTTATCATGTCGGGGAGGCGAACATTGAAGGGTTTGCGAAAAAGATGATTTTTTCTTTATTCTTTTTTGCGATGTTTGAACGTAATGTTATTGAATTTTTCATAACAAAAAGTGGTAATGGTGTGAGCATTATTCTCGCTTATGGAAGTTTTGCTTCAATTTAAACAAATAGTTACATAATATTACCTACTCTCTTATCTATTTAGTTCTTTAAAATATTGCATAATTAATTTAAAATTTAATAAAACGCAACGATGATGAACTCCAGATTTAAAACCAAAAAATTGAGAACAAAGATAACATTAAAGCACTACCCAAAAGAGCTGCGGAACCGTTCAAATATCTAGAACGACAAACATCGGCATAAAATGCGATGTAGCCCCCAACCCTACAAACCAAAAAAAAATAAGTTCATGTTTTTGGCGGCTGCTTTATCGGCGGCACATTTCAGTCTATGCGCCGCTCTGGGGGTGAAACTGGCGCGACAGGCCGCCCCCACCCCACCCCAGAGCTAGGCCCCACCCCAAACCCAGTAGCCTAAAGCCTGATGGTGCTGTATTTGACAAAATTCTCTAGTTACAATCGCAGAACCTAACTGAACGCAAGTACCTTTGACCTTTGAAAATCTAAATGCCTTCACAAATTTTTCTTACGCCAAAGCGATGACTAAAGATGGCATGATTTATCAAACTGACGACCTAGGAACAAAGTCATTTCGAAGATATTTTCCTCGACGTCCTAAATTTATGTCTGCGTTTAATTTAATTTCCAAGATCTAAGAAAAATAGGCTGGGAAAGCTGTTTTCCGCACAAGTTGGGACATTAAATGACGGTATTATTTAGTGAATTTGTCTTCATCACCCATCCCTCTAGTGTCACTTCTTTCTATACAAGAATGACGCATTGGTACAGATACTATGATAAATTAGGTAGGTACCTATTACGCATCCTGGAAACATCTTTAAAAAGCGGGTCACCTAATAAGGCAAGCCTCAAAATCTAACCTGTGCTAAAATTTAAATTCCGATTGCTCGCGTTCTAGTACAATAACGAGCGTCTGGTCTCTTACAAATGCCATCAAACCTTATGGATCTGGGTAGAAAAATATCAATAACAAGAATTTTATTTTTTTTAGGTGGCTCACTATAGGCAAAGACTGCCAAAGATACCAAGCCCTCGCTATCTTAGGATCGATTTTAAAGTGCTGTCCATGACACTATTTTACTCAAGGTTGGATAGCTCACCTATCATACACCACGAAGCAGCTTTCTTCGGAAAATCGATCGATATAATCCGTCCTCGCCTTTGTTCTAAGAAGCTAAATTCTATCAAGAATCATTTATACCGATGCATCATTCGTATTTAAAAAGACAGTTAGAACTTTTTACGAAATTCGTGGTAATTCATGCATAATTTAGTCTGGGATATGAATAAAACATGGTGGGTGAGTGCGTGATCTTGGCATTGACACGACCAGATATTGCAGACGAGCGTAAACAAAAGAGGAGATAAAAGAATACTGGTGTTTCGACAGTAATAGTGAATGGTTACTCCGCGGACTAAAGGACTAAAAATTTTAAAGCAACTTTTTTGGATTTTAGTGTTGTTTGGTTCACCGGTCACAAGGTCAATCGGTCAATACAGGGTGTATCGGAAATGTGTGGTCATGTTTGAAATACACTTTCTGCCCATAGAAATGACCAATTTTCTTGAAGGAAATCATAGTAAATTCCCAAACAAAAAATGAATTTTTCGTACAAAGTCGTCATCAGCTGATCAAAATTAATATCTATCTTGGGGTCGGCTTCCAGTCTTACCGGATGCAGCTGAATACCAGTATTTTACATGGAGCGACTGTCTATCTGATCTCCACAACCCAGTTACTGGGTAATACGATACCCCTTGGTAAGACTGGTTGTCAGACTTGTACCGACTGTCAAAGATCCACGATTGGCTTAACGTGCTTTCCGTGGCACGGAGGAGTGTCAGTATGAAGAGATGGTCACCCATCCATGGACCAACCCCGGCAAACGTTGCATGACCTGATGGATCGTCCCGTGCGGCTGTTATTATTAGTACCTATGGTCCTATTTTATTTTTCCGAATTATGACTTTCTTAAATAAAGTTGTCCGTTTCTATGGGCAGAAGCAGTATCACTACATATTATAAAACAAAGTCCCCCGCCGCGTTTGTACGCATTAAACTCAAAAAGTACTAAACGGATTTTCATGCGGTTTTGACCAATGGACAGAGGAATTCATAAGGATGGTTTAAGTGCGGGCCTGCGGACGGCGAGTAATAGGTAGCTCACCGTCCGATCAGCACCAAGCCCGAGAGTCGACGGCGCGTAGTGTTCCACGCGCGCCTCAAAGTGTTGTCAGCAAACAGGACGGGGTCCGTCATGGCCGATGCCTGCCCGGGGGTTGAGGATAAATTCGAAAGAGTTACCTCGCCCCTGGGCATTCAGGGCAGAGAGGAACAGTGGTGGGTTTTAGTCAGTAAGAGTCTGACACGCCCTCCCGCTCCACCCAGAGCGGGAGAAGTCATTGGATGATTTCCCACCCCACAAAAGAAAAAAAAAAAGTATATAATTTGTACCCGTGCGAAACTGGGGCGCGTTGCTAGTTTAAATATAACCACGCATTTCCGTTACAGCCCTCATAAAAGGTTTTGAAAGGCAAGTAACAAGCCAAAAAATGTTTTAAAAGACTGACGTCTCTGGAGGTTTTAGATTTGATCATCTTCCTGCCCTTAACCCATGTTTTTCAGTATTACGCCGACCCCAGGTGGGTCGGCGTAATACATTTTTTTCTTCCATTCTGTCCTGTCAGCCGTCACGCTATCACTAACTCCCTTTTCTTTCATATCACTCTTCACACAATCCATTCATCTTTTGTTTGGCCTTCCTCTCCCTCTCCATCCATCCACGTTTATATTTGATGACAACTGTTAAAATCAATAATCAAAATTGCATAATTTTTTAAAGATGATGGAAGTCAGCAGAAAGATTCACCTTCTTTTCGTGTCGATTTCTCAAATTTTGTCCGACCAGTATGTAGCCACCTGGATAATTCTGGCATATGCTTCGTTAGGAGATAGATGAATTGCTGAAATAGAACTTACTATTTTACGATTTAGGCTTGAATAATATTACAGTGTAAAAATCAAAAGAGCAGTGGTGAGCAGTGGTGGCCAAGTGGTAACGGCCCGCGACTTACAAGTTGTAGTTCGTGAGTTCAAACCAAGGCAGGCGCTTTACTTTGTGTAAATTATTTCATCACCACTGCTCTCAAAACGGTGAAGGAAAATATCGAGAGGAAACCGGCATGTCCTAGAACCGAAGATTTGAAGACATGTGACATCCACCAACCCGCATTGGTGGATTACGGCCCACACCCTCGCAGAGAGAAGAGGTCTAACCAGCAGTCGGGACATTAAAAGGCTGATGATGATGTAAAAACCAAAAAAACCACGCTTTCCGAATTCTTCTCAGCAAATTCTTACATTTGATATCCATATTATGGGAGTGCATAAAGAAAAACTAGTCCGCCATCTTGGGAGTCCGCCATATTGGATTTAGAATGACGTCACTTAGCTAACCATGCATTGTCATCCAAACTTCTTTTTCTTCTTCTTTTTTTAACTGAATCGGTAACCGTGGAAGAAATTGCGAAGTGGGTCAAATTTAACTTCATAGATTTTTTTACATAGTTAAATGTGAAGCACTAAGAACAGTGGTGGCCCAGCAGTATTTGCCACGTCTTACAAGTTTTAGGTCTTTTTTTTTTTTTTGAGTTCAAACCCAGGCAGGCGCTTTACTTTGTGTATGTTATTTCATCACCACTGCACTCAAAACGGTGAAGAAAAACATCGTGACGAAACCGGCATGTCCTAGAACCAAAAATTCGAAGACATGTCACATCCACTAATCCGCATTAGGCCCGCGTGGTGGATTACGGCCCACACCCTCTCACAGAGAGGAGGCCTGTGAGACCTTGTGAGAACCTAAGATACAGTAAAATAATCATCTGGAATACCTATTCTGGAGATACGAACTTTATTTCAGCCGATGGCTCGTTAACACGCGTGTTTTGCAACGTGCATGCGAGACAACAATATTTATGCTTGCATAAAAGTCTAAGGCAGTTTCGCTATTTTAGTATATTCGTTAGTCATTCTACTCTTTCTGATGTTATCGTACACCGGGGAGTTGTATACGACTTTTGTATTCACATTTCACCCCTTTAATAACTACGTTGTTAATGAAATATATTATTTTAATTGCAGAGCTGTTGATGACGCATTTTTTTATGTCATGCAAGTGTTGTTTATTTTGGTAGGCGATCATAGTGAAAATGTACTGAAAGGAAGAGCAAAACGATTTGCGCTGACCTCAGTTACCTGACTAGGACAGGGTAGGATAAAGAGAAGAAGATTATGATGGTAATTGAGATCAGCTTCTTAGAACTTTGTACTTCTCTGTTCCATACCCATCTTGTCAATGCTACCATACGCACAAAACGTTTTGGGAACACATTCATCATCATCATTCTCCTGCTCCTATACCAATTTATTTGGGGTGCAATATTATGTCTATTTCTTCCACACTCCTCTATTAGTCGTCATCTCTGTAGTCACCCCCTTTTTACTCATATCCTCTTTCACACAGTCCAACCATTGTTTCTTTGGCCTTCCTCTACTCTTACAGAGTAAAGGAAGTCGCTCTTCATTGATTGTGCATAAAACTAAGGAGTGGAATTTCTTGCCGGAATCTGGGTTTCCTGATAGCCATAGCCTGGGGTCTAGTCAAAAGTAAGTTAAGCTTCTAGCAAGCGTGCTTCATCATCCACCACATCATCGCTTACCGTCAGTTGATAGATAGTGATCAAGCGCGGGCTTATCAACGATAAAGAAAAGTGTTTTTGTGAAAAGCTTCATAAAATCGTCTATAACTTTGCCATTGACTTTCCTACGCTTCCCTCTGCCTTCATCTGTGTCACAATTTCTGGTGGGTAGCTGTCTGCCCTAAATATCCCTCGGTGCAAGTACACCTACAGCATACCCCTTTACACAAACCTGACATGTAGGGGATAATTCGTGCGTGATTGCCCTACTGCCTTTGTCCAGTTGTTTTCTCATTGGCCTCATTCCAATTTACTTGGGGTCGGAGCACCATATCTTCTTCGTCTATACAACTCTGTTCCCTGGTGCATTAACTGCCTTTGTCTAGCTCAGCCCTAAATATTAAAAGATTGGATAACTATTTGTCACGTTCCAACTTGTCTTTAAGATCTATGAACCCTAACACGCGTCCATTGTGTTGTCTAAAGGCAATGCTTAGACTTTGAAAGAATTTTCCTTTTTGTTCGTTGTGAAGACTGAAAATTCGACCTTTTCTGTTAGTTTTTGCATTTATTTGCTTACTATGTTTTTACCGCGGTTTCTCCCAGCGGTTTATTCTGGAAAAATAATATATTTTTCGCCTGTGGCATTTTTTTTTTGGGGGTGTTAAATCATCCTGTGACTTCTTCCGCTCTAGGGTGGAGCGGAAGGGCGTGTCAGACTCTTACTGACTAAAACCCACCCCTGTTCCTCCCTGCCCTGAGTGCCCAGGGGCGAGGTAACTCTTTCGAATTTATCCTCAACCCCCGGGCAGGCATCGGCCACGACGGACCCCGTCGTGTTTGCTGACAACTCTTTGAGGCGCGCGTGGAACACTACGCGCCGTTGACTCTCGGGCCTGGTGCTGATCGGACGGCGAGTTACCCACCACTCGCCGTCCGCAGGCCCGGGTTCGCCTATGGCATTGAGTGTCTTTTCCATGATTGATTGAATTTTCGTAATTTGACCAATAGTTTTAGAGATTACATCCTACTAATAAACCACTGAACTTTAAAAAAAAAATATATTCTTGTTACTTTTTCATTTAGGACAAAAAATAGGTGCTCAAACGGGAATACTTCTTGAAGTATTTCCGTTCCGAAACTAAAAAAATCCGGGTTTAATAGGGGTTCCGTTTGAACACCAATGCATTGAGCACCAAGCTATTCCCATTTGAGCACCAAGCTATTATATTGATTGATGCTCAAATGGGAATACCACTGGTGCTCAATGCATAGGTGCTCAAACGGGAATACTTCGATTCGTCCTGCTATGCACTAAAAATATTTGAACTTGAATATATAACATAAATTCCCATTTACTCCAGAAAGGAAAACATTACTCTCAGTTTATCCCACTAGGAATGAACTAACATACAATTCTTAAGTAGGTCTCAACCACAGACCGGGAGTAGACCCAAATCAAACACAGGCAGTAATTTAATAATCGTGTATATGCCAGGCTGGCAGGCAGTTGTAACTTACTTTACTCTCTAGTGACTTAATTGTAATATTCCTATGCTTTGAGGTAAGTAATAGCACGATGTTATGAAGAGGAAGGGCAAGACTTCAAGTACCTAAGTTATTTAAAGAAATACGGGACTAATTCATCTGCCTAACCCTTTCCCAACTATCTTGGGGTCGGCTTGCAGTCTAACCGGATGCAGCTGAATACCAGTATTTTACATGGAGCGACTGCCTATCTGACCTCCACAAACCAGTTACTGGGTAATACAATACCCTTTGGTAAGACTGGTTGTCAGACTTTCGGGCTTCTGACGACCCGTAACGACTGTCAAAGATCCACGATTGATAGCCGAGACCAACGGCTTAACGTGCTTTCCGAGGCACGGAGTAGTCTCGGTATGTAAATATGGTCTCATCCATGGACCAACCCCGGCAAGCGTAGCTTAACCTGATGGATCGACCCATGCGGCTGTTATTACTTTAGCCACGAGCTCCTCCTGTGAAAAAAATGCAGTACTAATAGTGGTACAAAATACATATCTTTGTTAAAACAAACATCATTATTTATTTATTAGATAAGGTGTTAGAAAATTAACCCTCGAAACGTTAAGGAGTGCTTTGGTTGCTGCGCGCACTAGCTGTGCTCCGCGGTTTCACCCGTGTAGCCCGGAATAAAAAGTAGCATATGTGTTAATCCAGGGTATAAGCTAAAAAAAAAGGGTGTAAGCTATCTACTTTGAGCGTGAAGAAGTAACAAACATACAAACAAACACACTCACAAACTTTCGCCTTTATAAAAGTGTGATAACTCGTCAAAATGTACGGAACAACTGATTATTTTTTCGCGATTTCATTGTTGGTTCCATAATAAAAATTATTCAGTTGGATGGTCTAATTCATTAAAGTTTCTATTTTTATTTTTTAACACCAAATATATTTTATTTACCCGTGTGTCATTGCGGGGTGCCAACTGAAAACCAGCGCTGGGTGTCTGACGCCCAGCAAATGCTGAGATGGTAACCCTTTTAGTATGTGACCCCCGGGTGTTTCCACTGCGAGGATCGCCCAGAGGACACGGTGGAGCATACGGTGGAGATTTGCCCCGCTTGGGCAGAGCACCGCCGTGTCCTCGTGGATGCGATAGGTGGCAGCGACCTCTCGCGCCGTGCCCTGGTTCAGGCCATGGTACGGAGCGAGAGGGAATGGGAAGCCGTCTCCTCCTTCTGCGAAGCAGTAATGCTCGCGAAGAGGGAGGTGGCATACGTTAGGGAGACTCGACAACAGCCGAGTCGCCCTAGCGCCCCCAGCCGCAGCCGCCGCATCAGACGCCTGGGGGTTCGGGCGCCGCGAGACGATCTCCGGCCACCGTAGACCCGGGCCTGCGGACGGCGAGTAGTGGGTAACTCGCCGTCCGATCAGCACCAGGCCCGAGAGTCGACGGCGCGTAGTGTTCCACGCGCGCCTCAAAGAGTTGTCAGCAAAGGACGGGGCCTGCCACGGCCGATGCCTGCCCGGGGGTGAAAAAAAAAAAACCCTTTTAGTATGGGCACGCTCAGCACAACTATATTGTATCTTTGTGTACTATTATTTTCTTTTACTTTGTGTTTGTTGCTGTTCTGTTCTGTTTGTGTCGAATAAATGTTTTCTATTCTATTATATACTATTGTTTTTTGGACAAAGAAAAAACAACAAAATCAGGACTTAGAAAACTGGCTCGAAACATGACCCACCTGATTAAAAACTTAAGCCCTCAGACAGACAAACCATTCACCCAACTCTGATTAAACCTGGCAATCTGTAAGTTAAGGCATTCCAGTGACCAGACCTTAAAGATGAAGTTGCAAGATCCTTATGTGTGTTTTGTTGAATGTGTTGTCTTTCTTGGTATTCTTTGAACCTAAATACAGAAGAGCTGGTAAGTTTTTCACAACCATGTCTCTTACATCGCTTATCATCAGGTGAGATAGTGGTCAAACTCTCTTCTTCGTCGTCACACTCTTCGCAGAGTGGCCGTGGTGGTCACATCAGGGGTGGTGGCAAGCTTAACCATCCGTCGCCATTCCTCTTGTACTGTGGCTCTTCTTATACATTCGTAGAGATGACCATTGACTGCCGTTTTGACTTAATCGGCCCAACGAATTGGTGACCTGCCGTACGCTCTTGTACCTTCAACTTTTCCCTGCACTACAAGTCTTTTCACAAGAATGACGCTGTTCAATACTGAGTTCTATGGTCAAGTGGTCTAGTGGTCGAGTAGTCAAACGCGAGCCTTTTAATAATCAAAGAGCGTTCTTCCAGTTCCAGAATTTCCCACAAATATTCTGATTAAGATACAATTTCAACAAGGCCTTGATCACATGACATGATTCTCGAATATTAAATGGCGAACAAACATTTATGTAGGTACCCTAACGTACCGAATAGTACCATTCAAATTAAAACTGGGCAAACTTTGCGAATAATTAAACTTGTATCAAAACGAAATTGGCATATGAGCGTTATTAGAAGTTTAATTAAATGTTGTTATATTTTTTTTTTATTATGAATAGCTTCAAAACAGAAGAACTAAAGAAGAACAGAAGAGCTTTACAGAACTACGCTAACGATTCCTAAAGAATCTGAGGGGATGAGATAGCCGCTGAAAGAGAAACATGGAAGGAGACAAGTTGCACTGACTCCAAACTGAGATAAGGTCAGGAGGACCGTAATGTCTTTTTTTTATAGTCACGCGTTTGACCTCTGTTGATGATGCCAAACCTTTTTGGGACAATTCTGCTACACTATTGCCAAACACTTCAAATCAGGAAAGGCAGAATCATTAAAAGCAGCGACCATCAGAAAAGCACCGAAGCAGTGCAGCATGACAAGATCTAGAAAAGCACTGAAGCAGTGCAGTATTACAAGATCAAGAAAAGCACCGAAGCAGCGCAGCATGACGAGACCTATAAAAGCACTAAAGCAGTGCAGCATGACAAGACCTAGAAAATCACTGAAGCACTGCAGCATGACAAGACCTAGAAAAGCGATATAACCGTCTTGAATTGGTAGATAGTGTGTACGAAGTGAATACGAGTAGAACCATGGAAGAATAAGAAAAAAATGTTTAAGCCTTTCGAGGCTATCTCAAGAGGATGTTCAGTGGTTCAGTGCCATAATTTTGTAGCACCATTGATAAAATGCGCTGTTTGTAACAGCAATGCTAGACCAATCATCAGATGTTTAAGGACTAGCCTCAGAAATGGACATAAAGATAACGTATAATTATGTATAAATACAAAACGCAAGAACCTTTGTTCTGTTTGTTGTAACAATTTTTCTCTACACTTACAGCTTAAACCAACACGTGCAGAGAGTCAACACTTTTATACTTTGTTTTTTTAGGGTTCTGTACCCGAAGAGTCCAAACGGAGCCCTATTGCTGTCACTCACGTGTCCGTCTGTCTGTCGTCTGTTACAAAATTTTGAGCCAAAGAATTTTTTAACTTCCCATTGACCTATGAACTTGAAATTCGGTGATAATGGTGCCGATTCTGTTGTCCACAAACTAAAGTTAATTTAGGCTATTGCTATCTTTTTCTCTCTAATCAAACAAGAAAGAGACGGACGTAAATTAGAGCTGACAAATTTAGTTGAACTAATATTTCCATGCAAATTTAGGGGACACGTAAAAACACGGTAAAGCGCAAGGTCTAAACTAGTTTGACGTCTCTAACTTAGTTCATAGCTATAGCCGTCCGTTTCTCGCACTGTCTTTTAATAAAAGATAGCGATTCTCTAATTTTAGTTTAGTTGTTGAATAAGAAAATCGGCACCAATGTTTATTTTTATTACGTTTATCTAACTAAAAAATACTAATTTATTTATAAAACAGATTCGTTCTTTAAAATTCCCTCATTTGATACGGAACACTAAATGTCCGAAAACCGACACGACATGGCCATTTTTTTTTTATTATTGTTTGGTTCGCGCTTGACCACTATCTCACCTGATGATAAGTGATGATGTGGTCGACGATGAAGCACGCTGGCCTAGAAGTAACCTATTCACTCTTGACTTAAAGACTGAAGCTCGTATTGGGAGTCCTAAAGGCAAACCTTGGGCATTGGGCATAAGAGCTTAGTCCATAGGTAGACACAACATTATTGGTTTGATGAATGCCTTGTTCAATAGAAGGTCCGTATCAAAATAAACTATTTAATTGAACTTATCGATTGGATGTAGGCCCACAAACCGCATGCGCATAAGGATATAATATGTAAGGCCTTGGTCTACTGTGCAGACCCTTAAAATTTTCCTTTATAACAGCCTCAACGTTGCAGAACGAATCACGTGTAATCAATACGCCACGTTTCGTGTCACCAAACAGAATTCATTACCAAAAAAAATAAGGAAAATAATCATGTTTAATATCACCGAAGACTGCGTAACTAATGAGACCTCATAAAATCCAATCAAAACGCAAAGGGCATTTTAATTAACGACAATGTTTAGTTAAAATAAATTTCAGAGAGGAACAAATTACGAACGTTTAATAATATTAAATTTTCTAATAAACTGTTTGTGAAGTTTATAACAAACAATATTGTACGGAGGTCGGAACTCGCCGAAGTCAACGACTTTCTGGAGACACTGAATTTTATTGTAGGAACAATAATCGCGGTTAAGTGTCTGAGAAAAAAATACAATCCGTAATTGAACTGGTCCCCTAAAGGGTTGGAGGTGTGAAGCCGTCTAGACGGACCAAAAGGACGGGTTTTGATAAGGGTGCCTTGGACGACCTTGAACTTTAGAACGGCTTAAACAAATGAGGCTACCCCCGCCTTACATGTCTGCATGTAACAGCGGTTTTTACATCTTACGTAACCCTGGAGCAGCAGTATCGAGCGCCGAGAAACGACTGGACCAACTTCCAGATATCATTAAACTGGGTCAGTTTTACACAAATGCTCGCATTAAAACCATCCCTAAACTTCGTATTTACCCAGCGTAACGAACAAATTCACGGGCTGGTGATCGACATTCAAACAAAATACAACCAATTACTTATCGTGTCACGGCTAAAGGAATAGAAATTCTGTATTTCGCCTTTGAAGAGAACTACATAATTGATATAGAGCACCACGGACAGGTACACAAAGGTAGTCGTGGCGTCCTTTGTGATCGACATATCAAATCACCATCGGCCACTACAAAAACAAGCGAGACCCGGCCGGGTACAGACGTACGAAAATAAGCTCAGCCAGTTCCTAAACAAAAAGAAACTGAAATAAACAAGGTCGGGAATCAACGCCGCCGTCGCCGCCGCCATAAAGACCGACGGCCGTCCTTGAAAATGGGGGGTTCTTACAAATTGGGTTATTACGGTGCGTGGGGTGGGGTGGACGGGCCTCGCACTCGCACGAGCCGGCGGGCAGGGGCCCGGGGTGCGGGGGCGCGCCGCGTGGGCGTACCTCGGTGCGCCACCCGCGCCCGGCACGCCTCTCCAGGAAGACTCCCGTCCCAGACTAGGGTTCCGGCGCCGATCATTATAATTACTCTCCAAGGTGAGCCGGGAGCTGCAACCCCACCGGCGGCCTAATCCGGCTCGCGCTCCGCCGGGACCGGCCAGATATCCCCGACATAATATTGCGAGCGCCAAACATTAAAAGCACTTAAACATGATCTGCCTATCCGAACGGTGCCAATTATGAAGCAAATTGAAAGCCTCTCCAACAATTTTGAGTGTGGGTACTGAGCTTTATGAAGGTTTTAAATTATGCCCGGTTCGAGCTGACGAATGTAGCTTTATCTAAAAATATTCTTTGGTCGGGTTAGTTTTGAAGTGCCCTTTGTTCTGGTGGGTAGGTGGGGCGATTAAAGTTGGTCTTCAAATCATTAGCGCGGACTTCAAAGTCGTGATCGTCGGTGAAGTTTGGGAGACAAATTGGGCTCGTCTTTATGCAGTGTCTCGTTAGATAAAGGGCTTAGTGTCGGAGTCAGGGCCGGCTGCAGATGAGATGGCGGTGATGGCCTAGACTTTGTAGTCGTATAATGAGTTGTGGAACAAAGGCTAGGGCTGTTCCTACTAGATTGATAGTTACGTATTTATGAACGGCGCTTGTTTGTGTTCTACAAACGACGTGAGCGTAACTAGTCTATAAACCGGCAAGGGTGAGGGAGGGAGGTAGGGTTTATTTATTTTTCTTGCAGCAATGAAAGATAGGCAGCGATAACAATAATTTATGGGTAATCTATATCGTGTGTTCCGATAAATATTTGTGAACATTAAATTGTGCGCCTTTAAAAATTGTAAAATGAGAAGGAAATCTTCTGAGATCACCTTGAGAAATTATGATGAATTGAAGATTAACATTTTGAGCCTTCTCTGTATGAGAAGAGGCAAAGATCTTACATTTATAGATATTCTATTTTACGAATGCACGTTGGTTTTGGATGAGTGTGTAAGATTCATGTGGACATTCTTTCGGTGTTCGTGACATTGTTTCTATGACACCGAGCGCTTCGGGTTTACGCATACCTACAGGAAAAAAATACCGACCAAGTGCGAGCTCGACTCGCGCATATAATGTACCATCGTACAAGATTAGATTGTTGCCATTATTAAGATCGACCAAACAAGCCAAAAAAAAAACACGTTTCTAGTAGGGTAGTCCCTTTAATTTATATACATACACATTCTGTATCCCCCACCCGCTGTCAGACAGACAACCGGACGGACAGACGGACAGTGGAGACTTAGTAATAGGGTCTCTTCGGATACTGAACCCTAAAAAGTGTACCTACGTGAACCTACACACACATCCAATGCCAACCCACCTTAGTGAAATAGGACAGCTTTGTATATAATTATAAAAGCTGATTTAAGCAGGTTGGCGATTTCAGACTTTTACTCTTCAGTCCAGAGTTTCCTCAAGGTGTGTTCCTTCACTGATTCAGGGCTTCTGCCTTCGGGGCTTCTGCGATTCTTGTAGAGCTGTGTCACTCGCTGGCAACGAGGGTCGTGCAGCAAGTGTTGTACTGAACTTGAATAGTGTCGTAAGGAAAACTCTAGACACAGCATTGATTACAGATTTTTTTTTTTAATATAAAGAACTGTCCTCTAAGGAGGACCCTTCTGGAATCACTCCCAAAACAAAACTTACTTCTTCTTATTTGAATCTGTTCTATGTTTGAATTACTTTTCAAACGTCGAACCATCTAGCCGGCCAGCAGAGTCATGTCCACACCTTCATCAAAGCCGCAATATCTACTAAAACAACTTTGTTTTTATATTTGCATGCTTAATGATTGCAACAACAGATAAAAAATCTTTTTTCTTTTTCATAATATCGTATTCAAGTGTCGTTTCATAATTAACTAAATTTTATAATTATTTCCTCATTTATTTATAGTTTATTTATTCAAATCCGTATTAACTTTTAAAAAAATTACCTACGTAGTTACCAACTGTTTAAAATGCACATTTTAAGAACTCGTTTTAAATTATTATTATTATTATTTTTTAAATAATGCGTAACTCTATTTGCTAATGTTCAATAGTTTTTTAACCGACTTCAAAAAGCAGGAGGTTATCAATTCTTTCTGTTTATATTTATTTTTATTTTTATGTATGTTCAAAATTCTTTTTTTTTCGAAAGGGGTTTATTCCGAAATGGTCCCATTTAAATTTCATAGAGATCTGGTGATGAGTTTCGGAGACAGACAACGGAACTCTTCAAAAATTACAGCAAATCAATCGCGATTATTGCTATCGTATAAATATGCATTGTAAACACAATTTAATGGGAAATCACAACTAAAAAGTGAAAAATAAAACTTTTTTTACAAAAAACATAGTACCGACTTCCAAAAAAAACAAAAACCGTGCAAATAACTTTAATTTCGGAAGTCAGTGTAAAAAAAAACGAAGACACTAAACCAGAAACACCGACTTCCGAAATTAAAGTTATTGTCCACTTTTTTTTTTTTGAAAGTCGGTTCTTTTTTTATTTGTAAAAATGTTTTTATTTCAGCGACGGGTTAAATTAAACTAATTAGAGAAACTCCTACTCTGAAGGCGTGATGGGTAATATAAATAAATGACGATAAAACCGGTCAAGTGCGAGTTTTACTCGCATACGAAGGGTTCTGTACGATTTTTTTTATTTGTTGTTATAGCGACTTATACAGGGTGTAACGGAAAGGTGTGGTCATATTTTAAGAACCGGTTCTGCATATGGAAATGATCAAGTTTCTCCAAGAAAAAATAGAAAATTCCCAAAAAAAAAATTGGACTTTTCATACAAAGTTATCATCAGATGATCAATATTTGTATGGGAGGTAAAAATTTTTTTTAGAATTTCCTCGGGTTTTCTTGAAAAAAGTTGTTCATATCGATGGGCAGATGCAGTTCTTAAAATATGACCACACCTTTCCGTTACACCCTGTATATAATTAATAGGATTTCATTGGTTACCGTTCGAGTACGGAAGCCTTTATTTTTTTTTGTGAGGTGATTAGTCATCCAATGACTTCTCCCGCTCTCGGTGTAGCGGGACAGCGTGTCAGACTTTTACTGCCTACTACTTTGGATACGAAACATTCTGAGACCTGTTTTAACAACATAAAAATACTTTATCCTCTTTGTAACAAACGTGACGTTAGATTCTTTAATATTTATTTTCTATGCTATGCTACGATTTTTTATTCAATGAGGGCGCCACTTGGTAGTATACCCTTAAAAGTCACCCTTGTTCCATCAGTTGCCCGTGCCAAGGGCCGCGGTAATTCTCTTTCGAAACTATCTACGACCCTAGCCAGTAATACGGAACCCTAAAAAGCAAATATAATCAGAGCTCATGTGTGGAGTTACGCAGTCCCTGTAGAGCTGCAAACAGGAGTAGCTGTTGTAGAACTTACTCATGAAAATCTTTATAAACTACAAACGTTAGTAAATAAAACTTCCTTCTCATGGCATCGCGCATCGGTGCCGCGTTCTATACATTCTGATCGCACATAGCGATGACGTAAGCCTGCGACCGGCTGGGGGCCAATTATGCGTGAACGAAGCCCTTAGCAACAGAGTGCGTTCGTTCACTACCCGACCAGCTTTACACGACACCTATATACCATACAAAAACCTCTCCAAACACCCGATTTTCAAACAAATCCAAGGGGCGAAGGAGAGCAAGGTAAATTGGTCGTGGGTCGTTCAGCATTCTAGCATCAAAAATCCTCATTATTAATTAAATATGTGGTGGTATTTAGTATGTCCCCTACAACTCCTAGTGCTGTCTATAATAATGTGGGGTTGATTGACCTCTGCATATGTTCAGTTCACGTGTGGTTGGATCGCTAGGGGGCCGTTGCATAAAAACATTCGGTAGGTATTAAAGGCGTACTATAATTTGGGTAGCGTCACGTTGTAACAAGTTCTTATGTATATTTTCGATAAATCGATACAGGAAATTATAAGGTTCGTGCTTCTGACTTTTAGTAGGAAGTAAGTTCGTTTTTGTGAATATTTTCATTTCGGTTGTTGGTTACTTGAAGAGTTTTCTTTGTAAACAGATCGTTATCTTCTTCATCGATAAGAATAGGAACCTCCAATGAGTTGGCAGTTTATTTTCATAGACAAAGGCAAGTCACAAGTCGGTGTGTATTGTCTGTGGCTAAAAACGCGTAGGTAGATACGTATGTAGGCAAATAACAACATGATTTAGACGGGTAATTAAAAATGTAACAATCGCACCTGCTACACTAATTTGAATATTTTTTCTAGTGTAACTTATTTTATGTTAATAGAATAAAATTAAATAACATATTTCAAAACACTTCTATTTAATTTTTGCAGTAGGTACTCTATGTTTTCACTTGGTTTTGATGTTTCCATTCGTACAGGAAAAAAACTATTTATGTGAAAACAATTTTTTCTTGGCAGGACACTTTAATTACGAGTACATAGACTTACTGCGGTCGTGTTGCGATCGGGTCTTCATATACGAACTGCTTGGAGCTGTTACATTTTAAACATATAATAATTATGCAGCACACTTGCACAAATTACGACCCTCAGATTTTAAATACACGCAGAAATTATATGGTTTGTACACAATACAGATCTTACAGCACAAAATTTAGTACTAAATTCTTTAATTTCCTCTGTAACTTTTTCTACAATAAACTTAAGAATATTCTTAATATTTATCCGCTCAACACAGAGCGTTGCAAGAAAAAAGTATCGGAATATCTATAAGTTCTTACATATGAAGACACCGAGCAACTTCTACCTTACCAAGATATACTGTAAATAATGTTTAATGTTGCAAATTCATTATCTATATACAAATATATTATATACCTACATAATTATTCAATATATCATTTTGTGTACTTTTTGTTTTACCATAGCACTTAACAGTAACGTAATCTAAGTACTGTTTCCATGAAATAATATTAACTACGAAAACAAATGAACTGCTTGAATGGCAACATTGACCGCTTGAAGCTGTGGGCACCGACTGCTCCAAGCAGTCCGTCTATGGCGGTTACAGAGCACCATATCTTGAAAAAAAAAAAATTAAGGTTAACTTCTTACATGCTTTCCTACGAAGCCATGGAGCCAGGATCTACGTTAGGATCTGGCCCAATCGGGTTATAAACAAGTTTATCTTTCATCCATAATCTGCCTAGCCTTTTTCCAACTATCTTGGGGTCGGCTTCCAGTCTAACCGGATGCAGCTGAATACCAGTATTATACATGGAGCGACTGCCTATCTGACCTCTACAACCCAGTTACTGGGTTATACCCCTTGGTAAGACTGGTTGTTAGACTTTCAGGCGACTCGTAACGACTGTCAAAGATCCACGATTGACAGCCGGGACCAACAGCTTAACATGCTTTCCGAGGCACGGAGGAGTCTCGGTATGTAAAGATGGTCACCCATCCACGGACCAACCCCGGCAAGCGTAACTTAACCTAACGGATTGACTCGTGCGTCTGTTATTACTTTAGCCACGAGCTTTAGCACCATAATGAAATCATAATTCAAAATGTACTATGGAGAATTTGAATTTAGAATCCGCTAATCAATATTTAAAATATACATTATGGCTAGCGATCGTTATAAACAAGACTGTATGAGTCAAAAGAGAAAGCCATCTCCTCTTTTTAATTACAAACTGAATCTTATAACCCTACCAAGTTGTAAATTAGACAGTTAACAAAGCAACCAAACGTTCTCAGATTTTAGGAAAACCGCAGCGGAGGCCTTGAAATATGACGACCGTGAATCAGCGATACGGACCCGAGTCGAGTGGTTCACGAACGTTGTCTGTTTTAGATCACTATGCAATTTGTTTTATTAAAAGTGTTAGTCAGAGTGAGGGCGAATCTCGGTCTGAATAGGAAGATATCAAGAGTGAATAGGTTACTTCTACGCAAGCGTGCTCTATCTTCGGCCACATCATAGCTTACCATCAGATAAGATAACGGTCATACGCAAGCATATTAATAATAAAAAAATATCTAAGGAGTGCAGCAAGTAGGCTGATAATAAACTGTTCTAAAAACGTACAGAAAACATCGTATGCTAGCTGGCATATCCTATAACTAAACAGTCGATAAGTGACATCCATCACACTCCACTGGGATGGCGTGGGGGATTACTGCCCACTCCCACTGACAGGAGCCGGGCCTGTGTGCCAGAAGTGGGAATGATAATATAATAATAATTATTATTTATTTATTTTACATTTAAAAGATATAAACAAACTAATAATAATACCTAACATTTACAAATGCGTATGAAAACCACTCATTGGGCATCAAAAAAATCATCCACATCGCTGTCAATGGAAAAAGTGCCCAGAACGTCGCAGCATTGCCACGTTGAATAGCAATGCTGATTCGTTGGCCAAAGAAAAGCCCAGCCCTCTGGTCACGTGAAGAATCGACTAACAGCTTGCTGATATGCCGAACAACTCGATGAGCACTCGGACCCCATCGCCCCAGTGTTAGTGTTCTTTTATATGTAAAATAAAATAAACTCAGATCTTTATTTATTTCTATTTACAATGAGACTCATAAGGGTTAGTAACAATAAATAAACTTCTAACTATGTTAGTGACCCCCACCGAGTGTTTCTACGTTGCCGTCGTGGTGGGGCTTATGGGTCTCCATGATCCTGGGGACTTCTGGCATGAGTGACTAACTTGGGCCGGAAGGCTCCAGGGGAGAGGCCCGACTAAGAGGAACACACCGGGGGTCGCGTCCATTGTCAGTCGATCATCGTCGACTGCCAGTGGATGCGACCTCCACCCAATCCCAGCTTGGAGGCGTGGCTATGGGATGCGTATTGGAGGGATGTCCAAATGCTAGCGCCTCACAAGAGGGCTGCGCCGTTGGGAGGCTTGAGCAAGCTGTTCGAGCCTCCTAACGGCATGGAACCTGGGGGAACTTCGTCGCTGCTCTCTGGTACGCATCTGTTCATCAGATGCGACCTAGAGAGTGGCGCCGAAACTGGGGGGGCAGAGTGTGTGAGTGAGTGAGTGAATGAGAGAGAGTGAATGCGGTTTATACGAAATGTTAGAGGAAAGATAGGGAGGTTGAGTTAGGGGAGATAGGGACCTTACCCTCCAAAGGAAAACAAATATGGACACAAAGACAAAAGTAATATATACCCAGTCACGCCCCCATTCGTATGCTGGGGGGGGCGGCTCGAGTCTTTCGCTACATAACGACGACCTGGATCCGTCTGTCGGGAACAATCCCGACAACAAGAGCCGAGGAGGCTCCAGATCATCTCCTACATTCGAGGAGATGATCAACTTTAGCTATAAGACGCCCGACAAGCCGCGGTCGGGCGATGATAGCCAAATGGAAGTCGGCAAGGAGGTGGAGCGTGGTGCTGCGTCGGAGTCCGGCGCAGCACTGGCAGCAGCTCCGGGCTCTGGGAGTCCGGAGAATGAGGAGGAAGTGGGTGCTTCCGGGGGAGTCGTGGGTGAATACTCGCGGTTCTTCCGGAACCAAAAGCGCTCCAAGTCGGGGGATGGCGGGGAGTCGTCCTCTGATGTAGAGGTGATGGCCCCGCCTCCCAAGATCCCCACCGGTCGGAGGGGAGGAGGAGCGATCCGGAGGCCCAACAAGGCCACCAAGGCGGGCAGGAGAGCCGCAAGGCTCGCCAAGGAGGCGCGCCACCCCGCTGCGTTGGGGTCTTGTGCCTCGGCCTCTGGGTCCTCGGGTGGAGAGCAGGACGCCGTTAGCTCCAACTCGGAGCGAGCGGCCAGGCTTGCGGAGGTCGTGGAGGCCGCCATCAAGGGTGTGGTGCAGAAGAGGCTGCCCGCATCCCGAAACAGGGCCACTTCCGAAGCCACGGCCTCCATAGTGGCGGCGGCAGAGGCGAGTTTCGGCGGGCCTCCGTCTGCATTGGACGAGACGTCCAAACTGCGGGCGGAGGTCGCCCGCCTGACCGCCACTACGGAGCTTCTGGTTAAGGAGAACCAGAAGCTCCGGGCAGACCTGGCCGAACTCCGAGGAGGTCACCGGAGGGACGCGCAGGAGGAGCTCCAGCACGGGCCGAGTCAGCCCCTGCCCGCCGCGGAGAACCAAGTTCTCGACCTGGTGCGGCAGGAGCTGGCTTCCTTCAACAGGCGGTTCTCCGTGCTGGAGGGCATTGTGTTGCGCCCTCCGCTAGCGGCGAGCCAGCCGGCATCGGGCCAGCGGCAAACGCGCTCGTTTGCCGCCGCCGCAGCTGCTGCGCCCAAGGGTGCGGCGGGACGGGCCGACCGCGGGGCAGTGCTGAAGCCCGCGGGGCCGGCCCCGTCTAAGGCGACGAAGGCGCCAAAGGCGCCGCCAAAGCCACCTGGGAGGGTCCCAGCAAAGGCGACAAGGCGGCCGCCCCAGACTGCCCCGCCTTCTGAACCTCCTGCGACCGGGGCTGCCGAATGGCAAGTGGTCGGGGAGAAGAGGAAGGCGGGCAAGGCGGCAAGGGCGGCCAAGCGAAGGGAGAGGCGCAAGCGGCAGAAGGAGCGAGCCGCCGCGGCTAGGCTCCGCGCCCCGAAGTCCGCAGCTGTAGTGATCACACTACAGCCGGAGGCGGTTAAGAGGGGCGTGACCTACCGCAGCGTGCTCGCAAAGACGAAGGCGGCGGTGAGCCTCGAAGAGGTGGGGTGCGCCGACGGCGTCCGGGTGAAGGTCACCAAGACCGGAGCCCGGATGCTGGAGGTCCCCGGTGCCTCCAGCGGCCCAGCCGCTGACGCCCTGGCCGAAAGGATCAGGGCGTTGCTGGTGGACGAGGCCCGGGTGTCCAGGCCCACGAAATGCGCTGACATCCGCATTATGGGCCTGGACGACTCCGTGACGGAGGGTGAGGTGGTGGCCGCTGTTGCCAGGACTGGAGGGTGCCCTGCTGAGCAGGTGAGGGCGGGCACCATCCATTCTGACACTGCGGGGCTGCAAACCATCACGGTGAGCTGCCCCGTGTCAGCGGCCCGAGCCATCACCGCGGGGGGCCGGAGGCTTTTGGTGGGCTGGGTTTCAGCGCAGGTTAAGCTGCTGGAACCCAGGCCTCTGAGGTGTTTCCGCTGCCATGTGGGCGACCATGTGGCGGCTAAGTGCACCTCGGAGGTGGACCGCAGTGACCACTGCTTCCGATGTGGTCAGCCCGGTCACAAGGCCGGCTCGTGCAACGCCGCGCCGCACTGCGTTGTATGTGCGGCAGCAGGCAAGCCGGCCGATCACCGGGCTGGGAGCAACCACTGCGCTCCACCCGCCAAGGCCAAGGCCAAGCCCAGAGGCAGGGCCACGCCCTCCGCCACCGCCGTCACCGTCACCGCCGCAGCAGCCGTCACCACCGCTTCCGCCGCTGCCGCCCCCATAGCCGTCGTCGTCGCCGCCGCAACCGCCGCGGCGGCGGTACCCTCACAGGGGGCTCAGGAGGAGGCTGTAATGGAATGCCAATAACGGCCCCATTACGCCTCCTCCAGACGAATCTCAACCACTGTGCCACTGCTCAGGACCTGTTGTTCCAGAGCATGGCGCAGTGGTCGATTAACGTCGCTGTGGTCGCCGAGCCGTACTATGTCCCGCCCAGGGATGACTGGGTGGAGGACCTGGACGGCTCGGTGGCCATCATTTCGTCGGCCGCCGCCGGTACCCCGACCCTTGAGGATGTCAAGAGAGGTCGGGGTTGCGTAGCAGCACGGTTCGGGGATATAGTAGTGGTAGGGGTGTACTTCTCCCCGAACCGATCTCTCGCCGAGTTCCAAATCTCTCTCGCGGAGTTGAGAGACGTCGTTGTCGTCGGGTACCGTTCCCTCCCTGTGCTCGTCCTCGGGGACTTCAATGCCAAGAACTTGGCTTGGGGTTCCCGGTACACGGACACACGGGGGAGGATGGCGGAGGACTGGGCCCTAGAGACGGGCCTGGTCAACCTGAACCGGGGTTCTGTCCCCACGTGCGTGCGGTGGCAGGGCGAATCGGTGGTGGATATCTCATTCGCCAGCCCCGCCCTGTCACCGTGCGTAGTTGACTGGCACGTCATGGAGGAGGTGGAGACGTATTCCGATCATCGGTATATCCGGTTTGACGTCTCCGCCCAGACCTCCAGCGCGCCGGTCCGACAGACCCCGAGTGGTCCGCGTTGGTCGCTGAAGCAGCTGGACCGGGAGCTACTCCTGGAAGCCTCGATCGTGCAGGCCTGGGTGACATCACCGGACAGGCCTGCCGACATAAACGACGAGGCAGAGTGGTTCCAGGAGGCCATGTCCGAGATCTGTGACGTGGCAATGCCCCGGGTCCGGCCTTGTGCTCGGCGCCAGGTGTACTGGTGGTCGCCGGCGCTTACGGCTTTACGCCAAGCGTGTATTGCCGCGCGACGCCGGTACACCAGGTATCGCAGGCGGCTCCGTAACCGCACGCCGGAAACGGAAGCCGTCGAGGCGGAGCTATATGAGGGGTACAGAGCGGCGAGGACAGCCCTCCGAGCGGAGATCTTGCGGGCCAAGAAATCGGCCCGCGAGGAGTCGCTGGAGGCTCTCAACAGAGACCCGTGGGGGCGCCCGTACAAAGCGGTGCGGGAGAAACTCCGCCCATGGGCCCCCCCGCTGACGCAGAGTCTCCGGCCGCAGCTCGTGGAGGGCGTGGTGAGCGCTCTGTTCCCCTCGCGAGGGGAACATACCCCTCCGCCTATGGCTCCGCCTCCTGCGGTACCTGACGCGGACCAACCCGACGACGACGACGTTCCCGAAGTGACCGAGGTAGAGCTGAGAGCGGCGGTGCGTAGGCTGAACGCCAAAAGCACCGCCCCAGGACCCGACGGCTTTCATGGGAAAGCCTGGGTCCTGGCCTTGCAAGAGGCTCTCGGGCCTCGACTCAGAGGGCTTTTAAGCGCATGCTTGGAGAGGGGCCAGTTTCCACGTCGGTGGAAGACGGGGAAGCTGGTCCTGATCAAGAAGGTGGGGCGCCCTGCGGACTCTCCGTCCGCTTACCGGCCCATTGTGCTGCTCGACGAGGTGGGCAAGCTCTTTGAAAGAGTAATTGCAGACCGCCTCGTCGGGCAGATGGTGCGGGTGGGGCCGGATCTGGCGGAGAGCCAGTACGGCTTCCGCAGGGGGCGCTCCACGGTGGACGCCATCATGCGCGTACGAGCCCTCACGACGGGGGAGGCAGTTGCCCGGGGCAGGGTCGTCTTGGCGGTGTCTTTGGACATCTCCAATGCCTTCAACACCCTGCCCTGGAGTTGCATAGTGGAGGCACTCCGGTATCACCGGGTGCCGCCCTACCTCCGTCGCGTAGTCGAGGCGTATTTGACGGACAGAGCCGTCATCTACCCCGGTCATCAGGGAGAATGGAACCGGCGAGAGATGTCGTGCGGTGTTCCACAGGGATCGGTCCTGGGGCCGCCTTTGTGGAACATCGGATACGACTGGGTGCTGCGCTGCGACCTCCCCATTGGCGTCAGCGTAGTGTGCTACGCTGACGACACGCTAGTCTTAGCGCAGGGGTGGTCGCACGAGGCGGCGGCCGACCGTATGACACGCGGGGTTGCGACAGTCATAGGGAGGATCCGGCAACTGGGACTCGAGGTGGCATTGCACAAGTCCGAGGCCATGTGCTTTCATGGCTATCGGAACGAGCCACCGGCGGGTTCCCAGATCACGGTAGGAGGGGTTCGCATCGGCGTCGAGGGTACGATGAAGTACCTGGGACTCGTCCTCGACAGCCGGTGGAACTTCGTCGAGCATTTTCGACGTTTGGCTCCCAGATTGGAAAGGGCCGGGGCCGCCTTGAAGCGGCTCCTACCCAATCTGAAGGGGCCAAACGCCTCCTGCCGGAGGCTCTACGCGGGGATCGTGCGGTCCATGGCCCTCTACGGGGCACCGGTGTGGGCGCGTTCGTTGACGCAGCGGTCAACGCGCCAGATGAACGCGGCCCAGAGGGTCATGGCCATCCGCATCATCCGCGGATACTGCACGATCTCCCGTGAGGCGGCGAGCCTCCTTGCCGGACTGTCACCGTGGGATCTGGAGGCAAAAATCCTCGCGCACCTGTACGAGTGGCGCGAGGAGGCTAAACGCCGGGGCGAAACTCCGCTGCCGCGACAACTCGCGGCTCGGCGGACAGAGCTCCGGCAGGATCTCATGGTGACATGGAGAGAGCGACTGTCGCAACCCAGCGCTGGGCACGCCACCATCGAGGCGGTAGTGCCCCTCTTTGAGGAGTGGCTGGAGAGGCGCCATGGCGCCCTCACCTTCCGCCTGACGCAGGTGCTCACCGGACATGGCTGTTTCGGGAAGTACCTGTGTCGTATCAAGGCGGAGGTGACCCCTGCGTGTTTCCACTGCGAGGATCGCCCCGTGGACACGGTGGAGCATACGGTGGAGGTTTGCCCCGCCTGGGCAGAACACCGCCGTGTCCTCGTGGATGCGATAGGCGGCAGCGACCTCTCGCGCCGTGCCCTGGTTCAGGCCATGGTACGGAGTGAGAGGGAATGGGGGGCCGTCTCCAACTTCTGCGAAGCAGTAATGCTCGCGAAGAGGGAGGCGGCACACGTTAGGGAGATTCAACAGAGACCGAATCGCCCTAGCGCCCCCAGCAGCAGCCGTCGCAGGAGACGCCGGGGGCTGCGAGACGATCTCCGGCCACCGTAGACGCGGGCCTGCGGACGGCGAGTAGCGGGTAACTCGCCGTCCGATCAGCACCAGGCCCGAGAGTCGACGGCGCGTAGTGTTCCACGCGCGCCTCAAAGAGTTGTCAGCAAAGGACGGGGCCTGCCACGGCCAGTGCCTGCCCGGGGGTGGAGGATAAATTCGAAAGAGTTACCTCGCCCCCGGGCGCGTAGGGCAGGGAGGAACAGGGGTGGGTTTTAGTCAGTAAGAGTCTGACACGCCCTTCCGCTCCACCCCAGAGCGGAAAGAGTCATTAGATGATTTCCCACCCCCCAAAAAAAAAAAAAAAAAAAACTATGTTAGTGACACAACAACATACAATAACAACAACAACATTCACACATAAACAAATAATTAATTTGTAGGCTGATCATGTGAACCTTAACATCATGACTTACCATAATGCTTACTGCCTTTAAACTTCAGCAAAATCTAGGAAGCTTAGGCGTTTTTTATAGCATTCTTTTTGTAAAAACTGCTAACTACTACTCCTCGACAACTAGGTCACAAAAGTCAGGACAAGACTAAAAATCTAGCATAACAATCACAGAAAATGGATAACCAATAAAAAATCTCGAAGTTCACTCAACTGTCAAATTGCATGTCTATTTCTTTGTCCGACTCGAACTAGTCATCGCTTAAAAATGACATAGACTAAAAAAAAACAACAAAGGAAACTTCTTTTGCTCTTGCATTTGAAAAGGATTAGCAGAAAAAATAGTTTAGACTGTAGTTCTATAGAACATGTGTTTAGTATACGTCTGAGTGTGTACTATTTTAGCAACGTCTTGGATTAAACAGAAGTTGGATAAGAATAAAGAGGATTCCTGGGTACAAAAATTTTAATTTTATTTATTCCGTAAGTTGATTAACAAAAAATATTGGACATGTGTTTTTTGCTTTACCAAATCAATAAAAAATAGAAAGTTTCAGGAGTAGGGGCTTCTTACGTCACTTTTAGGTAAAAGTAGTACATTTTTTACATAGGTATGACGTCACAAAAAATTTCAACGCAATGTATCGTCCTCATTTTTTTTATTAGAGACTAGTGAAAAAATACGTGGCCAAATAGTATTTGGTAATCTATCCGATGACAGACCAAATATATTTTTAGGGTTCCGTACCCGAAGGGACCAAACGGAGCCCTATTGTTATCACTCACGTGTCTGTCTGTCTGTCCGTCCGTCGTCTGTCACAAAATTTTATTACGAAGAATTATTTAAACTTGAAATTTGTTGATAATGTTTATTATTACGTATACTTTACTAACAGATACCAATATATGGTACGGAACCCTTAATTTACGAAATCCGACACTCACTTGGCCAGTTTTTTTAGTCATCCACGCTATTATTATTATAACAATGGTTTAGCTATCAAGGTTGATATGTTGTAGTTAACTCGTTATCGAGATATCAAGTTTCTAAGGTGCCCTACATGTTGTTATATGTCTTTACGACCTGTACCTATTTACTTTAATAGGGATCGAGGTCTTGCCATTGTCTTAGATGTTCGGAGATCGGACAGGAGAGATTTGTGCGTAATGAAGGTATTCTGTCAGGCTTTGTGATTGTCCTAGTGCTTTTGGTATTTAGTTTGCGACTTCATTATTTAAGTCGCTTTCTAGTTGTTATTTTGGTGATGAAAACGATTCTGGTTTTGTTGTTGATTATTTTCTAATATTACAGTTTTTGCAAAGGATTCTAAAATATATATACAACGTCAAACTATTCAATCAACAATCAACTCAGCCTATCGCAGTCCACTGCTGGACATAGGCCTCTCCCAGGCTGCGCCACAACACCCTGTCCTCCGCCTTCCGCATCCAGTCTATCCCAGCCACCTTCTTCAGGTCGTCGGTCCATCCAGCTGTCAAACTATTAATTTGTGTAAATATAAAAATTGTAACAATACTAACTAAAATGTAGGTAATTAATCAAAATTAATAATTTTAATTTACATTTTTTTCCCTTCTGTCTTTATACTACATTCGTTATAGCATTAAAAAAAACAGGTACGGAAGCTCGGATGCAAAATATTAAATATGTCAAAGTTAAGTTAACACAAATTTATTACGTAATTCTTTAATTTTAATTTTGCTAAAAATTTTTTACTTAATAATGAAAATTTGGCAATAACAATTAACAAGGTGTCGCATTCACAAGTATTCACATTTAATGACAGTCACAGAACATTATTTACGTCAATTGAACAGATGCCGTCATAAACCAGTAAAATTGGAAAATCCCGGTTGTCACAACATATGAAGGGGTTAGGTAACATTTAAATTAGGCAGAATTATAGTGAATCGGAAAACAGTCAAAGTATGTTCACTCCTACGTCTTTTAGGATTTTAGCATTGACACGATAATTTTATATTGGAATGAAATAATATAACTAAATGAAAGCCAAATAATTTCACAAGATAAATAAGTAGTTAAAATTGTTATAATTAAGTGTGACAGCTGCTGTATACATAGATACATAAATTTGGCGTCTATCGTAACTGTATCTGGGTTTATTGTACTTTTATTACAAAGTGTGCATTAACAACCGACTTCCAAAAAAAAAATACACTAAAAATTTATAAATAACTTTAGTTTCGGAAGTCGGTGTTTGTATCTTTACTTCTTCGTTATTTGACACCGACTTCCGAAATTAAAGTTATTTATAAATTTTTAGTGTATTTTTTTTTTGGAAGTAGGTTGTTTTTTTTGTAAAAAAAGTTTTTTATTTTTCACTTTTTAGTTGTTATACCCCAGAACTAAAAACCCCAATATAATGGAACATTTGGAGAACACCAAAACGTCATCGAATATGGGACCACCATATAAATTTTATCGAAATTGCTTCAGCGCTTTTTGAGAAACTGTACAAAAACGAAAAATACGTGTACCTCGATGACGTTTTGGTGTATATTCTTCCTCGGGAGTATATTCTTTCAGATAAAAAAAGAATTTTGAAAATTGGTTCACAACTGACGGAGAAATCGGGTAACATACAAAAAAAAAAAAAAAAAAAAATACCATACAGACGAATTGAGAACCTCCTCTTTTTGGAAGTCGGTTAAATATAACCTTTATTAACTTCTGCCTAATACTATTGCGAATGGAGGTTAGTATAATAACGCATATAAGATTTGCAAATAATTAAATGAAATTGTCAGTTAGTAGTTACTAACTGACAATTCGAGTTTCGTAAGAATAATAGATTGCACAAGGAAAAGTAACAATTAGGTACATGGTAATGACAATATTGATACATGTTTTAGAAATAACTTCACATATTGAAACCAATAACGTAAAAACTACCTATTTAAGGTTTATCGGGTACCTAGTGAATGCACAAATACCAATTATTATTACTACTATTATTTCTAGAGGCTTAGTGGTGCTTATGTTTTCCTTAAACGACAGGAAAGTTTAAGTTTTTGGTAGGGGAATACCGGGACAATGTGTCCAAAACCATTTAGCTATGGGTAATTCTAACCGCTTCTAACTGTAACACATTTGTTTCGGGGAACCCCCCGAAACAAATGTGTTACAGTACCTGTCTTAAATGAATAATTATCAATTCTTTCTCTATTGAAGTAAGTTCGTTACAAATTTTAATGAAATTCCCTGGCTCCTGAGCTAGTTATAAATTGTATTAGGTACAGGAGCCATTCACAGCGTTGGAAGGCCTCCAGCAAGGTGGACTGACGACCTGGTGAGAAATGCGGGTAGTCGATGGATGCGAGACGCACAGGACCGGTCATCGTGGCGACACTCGGGGGAGACCTTTGTCCAGCAGTGGATGTCTTTCGGCTGAAATGATGATGACAAGAGCCATAATATTATTTTAGTTTTGTTTGGAAAAAGGGATTTTAAGGTATTCTTAGCTTAATTAATTTTAAATTCTGTGGACTAAAAAACTACGTTTTGGTTATATTTAAATATGACCACGTATTTTCGTTACACTCTGTATACTTTTAATAATACATATAAACAGTGATTACTTCAGTTAAGGTGGAAGCGCCAAGGTAGCCCGCGAAATTCAAATTTTCTTACGTTTTATGCATTTCGCAGGTCAGTATCAGGTCGTATGTTGATCAAAATATGATTCGCGGCCGTAGCAAATACGTATTTACATAACTGTAATCATTAAAATCGTCAATACAACCTTCTAAGTTCATTACCTACTGTATGGAATGACTATTTCATGAAATTATGACATTCGACAACAATAAATTCTAACTTAGAGAGTTGTATTGATGATTCTATTTTAATCAAGATAATCATATTTTAATCAACATACAACCTAACGCTGACCTGCAAATTGCAATAAACGTGAGAAAATTTGAATTTCGCGGGCTACCCTTTTCTTTGTGGGGCGGGCAGTCATCCTATGACTTCTCCCGCTCTGGATGGAGCGGGAGGGCGTGTCAGACTCTTACTGACTAAATTCCACCCCTGTTCCTTCCCTGCCTGAGTGCCCAGGGGTCCGGTAACTCATTTTCAGAATTTATCCGCTATCCCTAATAAGTGATAGTCTTTTTAATTGTTTGTGTTATTATTTTATGATGTGTAATGTGTGTGCTATGATCATATGTTGGTCGAAATAAACGTTATTATTATTCCATTAACACATATAATTTACATTTTTAAATATTGTCATATAAAAATATAAAAACATTTAAAAATATTATTATTTCACCTTAATAAGAACACAAATTCTTATCCACAATTTCTATGATCTTTGCCTACTGCGCTAGCGCACTGGCCAAAACATAGGAATGAAAATAAACCGGCGGCGAGTTCGTTAGCCGAGCGCGAGCGTTCTCACGCGCATCCTATGTCACGACGCGCGCGCATGCGTACTACAGCTTCATTATACGCAATTAACGCTTTATATTAATTAGTATATGCTGGGCGTAAAATTTTACGACAGTTGAATGCGTAAATGTTGGATAAAATTTCTGGGTAAATATCAAATTACAGAATTTGCAAAGTTTAAATTTTAACACACTGTTTTCCTGTCAAACGAGTCAGAGATAATTTATAAATTAGTTAAATTAGTCATTAAGCGCAGATATGTACATTTTTTGTCTATGAGAATGGCATGATCATGTTAAATCAAACGCTTATAGTAAAAATAATAATAATAAAAAGTGTTAATTTCTCACCACAAGTCAAAATATATAAACAATAATATACCTACACAATAAATGAAGAAAATAAAAATAAAACACCCTGTTTCGGAATTTTGAATGTAAAGGTTAGAACTTGTCAGACATGTTCTCATACTAGAGTTCGACAAGTTTAAATTCTTCAGAAATCAGTTGTAAATCTAAACTATTTTTTTACATATAGAGATAAAATTCTTAGTTATTATAATTGTTAAATAACCTCTGGAAGCTCTGACCTACATAATCATGACAATTCTTACTCTCTGTTTAAAATTTACGCTATCACTGAGTTCTAGGCTGCCAGATAAATACGCGGATCCTTAAAAGCTAGTTACTAATTAATACTTATTAATATTAAATAACAGACTGAATCCACAAATCATTTTACAAACTAAAGCACAAAATATGAAATAATTGTAGCGATCGATCGCTACGAAACGCATTCTGTAGACGTCTACGAACTGCGCTACGTGCAGCGATGCACCGCGTAGCAATGCAGCTACGACGCCTCTACGACGTAGCACTGCTACGAAATTGCATACGTGCAGAAAATATTTGCAAACTTCTTATTAAATGCAGTTTTGTTGGTATAAAATGAATGGTAAAGAAAAAAGAGGAGAGGACGGTCTCTACAATGGCACATTGAGAGAGGGGTACTATTATACGTTCACGTAGGGGGTAGCATATTTTTTAATTAAAATAATCGGTTTGGTAACATGTAATATAATGTCGGCGTAGCCAGCTCTTGTAGTTCGTTTTCTTTATACTTATTCTAAAAGTTTTTCTTCTTGAACACATACGAGAAACCAATGTAGCACCTTGCAATAATATACTCATAACAGCCATTATCACGGACCTAAATATAACAAAAAAAAGAAAGTCATTTATTCAAACTAGGCTGAGAGCCAGCAATTTTTGAACGTCAAAGTTCTACATAAAGACAGTCCCGCAGAAACGCCCGCCCGTCACCACTTCCTAGTGTTTTAGCTGTGAAGAAGAAGGGGCCAACAAACTCCCCATCAACACATGTGTCTGCTAAGTTTGAGGGACTTAAATCTATATAATTGTATGCAACAATCTTAACATATTTATATGTAACATATGTAAAACGCATGAGCATATTTTTCAAATTCAATGAATTATTTTATAACGTATTATTTTATCTCCAATCGATATTCATAATAAAACTTATAGCTTTGGCATCCTGTTAGTTCCAAAACCCAATACAATTATCATGTTTTAAACTAAATGTATTTTAATTAATTTCAAACAATTACAGCCAAATAAAAATAATTCAAACAACGGCCTTGCATGCATTGTATTTAAATAAATTTATTTAGTAATTAATCATGGAATATTATTGAAACAGGAAACGTTGTTACAAATGTGTAAAACAGATGTTTTCATTAAGTGCTAATGAGTTTTGTTTTAAAATTATTGAGGCTACATTAGTATATAACCACTCTATGGAATACTAGCACTTCGCTTGCGACTTCGTTCGCGTTAATTTCAAAAATTTAACACAGAATTAGCACTTGTATGAAATGGCGGCAGGTCACCGGGACTATCTGCGACTCCCGCATTCCCCTTAAACTTAAGGAGAACATTTATAAAACAATGGTCAGACCTGCTGTCTTGTATGGTTCAGAATGTTGGGCCACAAAAGGGATGAATGAAAAGCAATTGCATGCAGCTGAGATGAGAATGCTAAGAGCGATGTGTGGTTTTACGCACATGGATAGAATTAGCAATGAGTTTATATACTCATTCCTCTGAAAGTGGCACCGCTGATTGAAAAGTTGTGTGGAAATCGGTTGTCGTGGTATGGGCATGTGATGCGGAGGAATGAAGAAAATGTTGAGAGGAAAGTCTTGTGTATGGATGTGGATAGCTATGAGAAGAGGGGAAGGCCAAAGAAACAATGGATGGACTGTGTAAAAGAGGATATGGGTAAAAAGAGGGTTAATATGGAGATGACGACTAATATAGGAGTATGGAAGAAAAAGAGATGTTGCGCCGACCTCAAATAAATTGGGATAAGGGCAGGAGAATGATTATGGATTTCAATAATTTGGCAAAGATACTCATAAATAACGTGGCTTTCTATCGGTAAAAGAATTTTCAAAATCGGTTCTGTAGATCAAGAGATTACTCCCCACCACCTCACAAATTTACAAACTTTACGTCTTTATAATATTAGTATAGAAGATTTATCATTGTAAGGTATGTACATAACTGGTTGAGATTTCTTTAATGCAACCTGCTTGTGATTGTGAAAACATTTGCAAGCCATTATCAGCAAATAAATTCTTTCATTCTTTCTTTCTTTGTTATGGCAGGATATGCTTCTTCTTCTTCTTTCGAAGAGATGGTTTTGATCTTATTTAATACTTTTTGTTTATACGTTGCGCCCAGAAGCTGACGACATTAATTGCAGCTTCAGTAGCTTTCAACAGGTCCTCCGTAGTGGAGGTGTATGGGCACATGGTGCATTCCAGTATGGCAGGATATGCTGAAACAAATTTACTGTAACACCTTATGTAGCATGTTCTAACAAATAAATATTTTGATTGATCTACTATGAGTGACATAAGATTTAATAAACCCAGGGCTGTCAGTCCCATTGAAACTTGCTGATTAACGGTTGATTTGTAATATTTTTCTCTTACTTTCCTGCTATCTGTGGGAGTGATTTCGTGAAATGGGATGGAAGTGTGTAACAGGAAACCGGGCATTTGACCAATGAGTGCGCACGTTGGTAGAGTTGGCTGTTAGATGGTAAAGAGCGCGCACGAGAATTCTGCGCGGTCGAAATCAGAACTAATAATAATAATAAATCATTTATTTCGGACTCATCTTACATCCATATTTGTTAGTACAATTGCGAGCTTACAGACTAGTGTTAGTAATAATTGATTGATTGAAGCATGTACCTAATAATAAGAATAGTTCAATTGAATAATATACTATAACAATATATAATAATATTATATTTTCTTAACGTTTTAATTTTATATTTCAGGATAGAATGTTAATGTTGCTTATTAACAAGGTGAAATGTCAAATGTTACACATCATATGCGAGTAATCGCAACGAAAAAAAAAAAAAAAAACGAGCGAGTCTTACAGTAGTGTAAGGCTCGCTCGTTTTTTTTTATGGAGAAATTAGATTTAGAATCTGCTAATCAGTATTTAAATTAAGTATATGGTTAAAGAGTCTTATAAATAAGGCTAAATATTGCTCCTCTGTCAGTCGCATCCATGTGTCAATAAGTAGCAACAAGTTTGATATCTCACCGCACCTCTTGTTGCAGGATGTCCTGCATTCTTTATGTATAAACTCGTTTGATGTAACGAAAAAAAAAGGGAAAGGTTATGCAAAAAATGTGTATCTTACAAGTTTTAGTCGAAAAATTTTGCATACTAAACTTGCCTCGTCATCCAATTAAACAACATTTTCACATTTAAAATGCAAATCGACACCACACGCAAAGATCCTTGTAAAATATCAACTAAAAGAACAAAACCTGAAAATTAAATAAAACCCAAGAAAACCAAGGTATCGATATACTCCTCCACATTGCTCTCATCCATAAACAAGTCCAGAAAACTGGCAGCATTACTACCTTGTATGGCAATGCTAATTCTTTGGTCAAAGAACGAGTAGAACTAGTAAGTTTTAGTAAATAGCTTATAGTTTGTTGTATGTTTTAAGATACTTATGTAAAATATTAAGTTATTTGAATAAAATACTAATAATTGAATAAAACAAAACCGCCTAAGCATCAATATTTATGTTTATCAGGATCGTCATGTTGGCAACAACACATCAGTTATAAAAAAATGTAGCTTGAACCCATTCACGACGTCGCATCAGTTGGGGCCGCATTGAAACCTTCCGCGGTTCGAAGGCCACACAACCAGTTCTCGAACCGGTGTGAGGGCCCCAAATCTTGGGACTACGCTCCGACTGTGTGCGTGGATTTTCATTTGCAGGAATTCGTTGGAAAGACAAAAGAGGTAGAGAACAAGATTAGTGTGTATGTACCTATGTGTCGCCAAATTATCGCAAATACCGTAAGTTTGCAATGTTCCTTGCAACGGATAATTTCAAATACTATAATTCCCATCCAAATTTACTGAATGTCTCTGTCTTATCAAGAAGAAATAGTTTAAGATCGCTTTTAGCGATAAGGCCGCCCATTGTGTCACCCTTTGTAAAGTTTTCTTCATTTAAGTATATGTTTTTGTAATCTAAATGGTGTACATAATAAAGAGTATTCTATTCTATTCTATTCTATTCCATTCTATTCTATTCTATTCTATTCTATTCTATTCTATTCTATTCTATTCTATTCTATTCTATTCTATTCTATTCTATTCTATTCTATTCTACTCTATTCTATTCTATTCTATCTATAAACTCACACGATTTATAATCTTGCGGTGGAAATAGCCCGTTGGCTTATGCATTCAGGCATACTTAAAGGTATTAAATATTTTTTTTTGCAAATGAGACACGATAATATGCTCATGATCACGGCAACAAAACCATTTCTTACGAAGTCGGTAGGTAAACATCATAGTCTAAAATCCCAGAGCCGCCAGACATGACTTATTTTCTGATTAACAAAATGTGTGGGATTGAGTAGTGTTAGTATTTTTTTTTAATTGTTGATAGGCTCGCGTTTGACCACTATCTCACCTGATGGTAAGCGATGATGTGGTCGAAGATGGAGCACGCTTGCCTAGAAGTAACCTATTCACTCTTGACTTAGAGACTCCCAGGTTGTAGCTATCAGGAAACACAGACTCCGGTAGGGAATTCCACTCCCTAGCTGTACGCACAATGAATGTGTTCTCATAACGCTTTGTGCGTATGGATGGGATGTCCACCATGAACCGGTGGCACTTCGCCGTACGTCTTGTGGTCCGTTGATGAAACGGTTTAGGTGGTAACTGTGTAGTTTGAACTTACGCATACCGGCTACCTGCTAGACTGGGCCGTTCAAAGTAAATACTAACAGTAGTGTTAGTACAGTGTAAACTCCATTTAACGCCACTCAATATAGTATTAGTATAGTATAGGGACTCCGGTATCCGAACTTAGACTCTCATTTGGTCCGTTGTGCGTGGGGTGTTCTAGCTAACATAGCCAGCCTAATTACACCCAGAAGCACAGAAGCTTCCTGGGAGCTTCACAGGCTACGCGGAGTGACCTCTGTTCCGAGAATTTGTGTACGTTGGGTAGCCACGGCCTCGCATTCCAGGATGACGTGAGCGGCTGATTCCTCAGCGTCAAAGCAGCCTCTGCAGAGAGGGCTGCCCGTGGCGCCTAGGTTGAAAAGATGTTTGTTCAAGAAGCAATGGCCCGCGATTGTCCCTATTATTATTCTGGGATTAGTTCTACTAAGACTGAGCAGTTATTTGGTTTGTCGTGGATATAGGCTTGCCGCGACTCAATCTAACGACAAACTCCCTAAAACGTTGTACTTTAAATTGCTTCAGTTTTGTTGGTTTACCTTGTTATCCATACAAATATACACTCTTTGTGACATCACACCAATTTACAATCCCACAAATTTTGTTAGTCAGATAATAAGTTAAGTCGGGTGGCTCTCGGATCTCACTCTATTATTATAATTTTCACAAGTACTTACTACTGGTTCCAAACTTTCGTGATGTATTTTCTTTCAGCTGACTCTCCTGATAACGCAGTGCCAAATAAGATAATATAATATTTATACATGCCAACTATGCACATGTAGAAACCAACAACCTGTGATATCTTATGCCTACAATTTTTTTTTTTACAAATAACGCGAAACTATGTTTTTATTGACCATGTAGAAGATTAATAGCTCATCTTAGTATTCTGGTTTTACAGTTTGTGGAACTTTTTCTAATCACACGGTCGTTAAATATCTAGCTTTCTCCACAGTAATCTATATATACAAAAGGAGAAACTGAAGTACTGACTGACTGACTGATATATCAACGCACAGAAACTGACTGACTGATAAATCGAAAGCGCTGCTTCTTAGCAAGCTGCTTCTTTTTATAATGTAGAGGAGTGCTATGAAGGGGTTTTTGAAAATTTGACCTTTAAGAGGGTGAAAAGGGGGGATGTTGTTTGTATGGAACTTCCTCATTCCACGCGGGCGGAGCCGCCTGGCAGAAGCTAGTATTTAGTATTTCTATATAGGGTGGTACGGAAATGAGTGGACATATTTAAATACTGCTTCTGTCTATATAAATGAAAAAATTTCTTCCATGAAAGTCATCGCAAATTCCGAAAAAAAAATTGAACCTCCCATACTACGAACCGTTACAGAGTTAAAATTTTCACAGAATGTGTATTTCTATTGCAGCTACAACAACAAATAATAAAAATAAATTAATAATTAATGGGGGCTTAATTTTAAAGGACCCTTAATTTTAACTATTTTTTTAATTTATCGTACCTATTATAGATTATGAGATACAGCCCAAAAAAACACCATGTAAATAACTATAATGGTTATGGTATGAATCCTACTAATAATCACACTAATAAAATAAAGGCTGGCATGTTTGTTACTTCTTCACGCTTAAATGGCTGGACTGATTTGGATGAATTTTGGTATGTAGATAGCTTATACCCTGGATTAACACATAGGCTACTTTTTATCCTGGTCTACGCAGGTTAAACTGCGGGACGCAGCTAGTAATTAATAAACGAATGTTTTGATAGATGAATTAGTGTTTCTTACTCAATCACGCCAGAGCGGCTGAATGAATCTAGATGAAATTTGGCACAGAGATAGATTATAGTTTAGAATAGCATAAGCTATAATTTACAATGGGAGAAGCACTAATTACACGCGGACAAAGTCGCTGGCAGAAGCTAGTCAATGATATGGAACTATTCTAATACCTACTGATGTAATTTATTTATATTATTTATATATACACATCGATACTAATAAATAACTTAATAGATTTTATATACAAACTGATGATAATAATAATAATATGCAAAAACACGTTTAAAAACAACTCATTGGGCATCAAAAATTCCTACTGATTGTGTCTCTACCTTTACACGTGTAAATAAATGTTAAGGCGCTATTAGCTGCCAACGACCTTGAGTAGTTAGCTTGCTCTGCGCTGAGCTCACGTAACGTGTATGTCCACCCAGTAATAGGACTCGCCCATCAAGGAGCGCTGTCCGAAATTAGACGCATTATAAATTTATTACACATAAACCAACAAGTATTAAACTAAAACACTGAGACTAAATTATAAATAATTAAATGATCTTTAAAACGGTGAAGGTTTTATATAAATACGCTTTATAGTTTTTGCGTGATTCTCAATTTTTCATCTGCGTTAGACATAACTTTACAAATTAATTACACTATGTTATGAAAATATAATTTTAAATATTCTGAGATTAAAATACAACGTAAATTATCAAAAGTAACACATATTTTTTTCAAAGAAATAAGACAAGTCGTTTATCCGTGATGTTCAATTAAAAATCATTAAAAGTCGTGTAACTGCGCCTTAAAAGCAAAAAACTCAAAACACCTGACTGATTGCACAATCATCTGCAAAAGTCGTACGAAAACGTGAATTGCGGAAGCTTTTAACGTAAACAAATAAGTGACCACATTGAAACAAAAGAGTAAGAAAATTTTCAAGTTATTGTTTTAATTTCAAATAAATCACGAGAGGCGAAGAAATGCACGTGTCGTAACAACAGAGTTACAAAACAGAGAGGGGCAGCCCTAACGTTTTGCAACAGAATCTTTTCCTTGACTTTGAAAGAGTTGGCCTGCACTTCTAAGTTTTCTTGCAAAGGGTTCACGGTTACAATGCATTTATATTTTCTCTTTTTCCTTTGTCTTTGAAATACAAGGGGTGCGGTTTTATTTTTCTCTTTGATGTTAATAAAGTTCCATTCAATTAGGTTTGAGGGGAAAGGTGTAGGTTTCGTAATCCTGCGAAGCCAGTCTTTTAGGTAGATTTTTAAGACGACGCCATTTTCAGGGTTCCGAAAATCTGAATGAAAAACGGAACCCGGATCACTCTTGTGTCTCTCTATTCGTCTGTCCGTCTGTCACAGTCAATTTACTCCGAATCTACTTGACCGATTGACTTGAAATTTGGTACACACATGAATATCTGTGACCCAAACACGGACATGTAACGTAAATATATGATTTTGGAATATAGGGGTCACTTTTGGAGCGCAAATCAGAAAATAAAAAATAACGAAGTTTTTCAAACTGAAATGAAAGGGTGCTATCAAATGAAAGGGCTTACTCTATGGATTTCAAATATATTATTTTTGTAATTTTAAAATATACAGTTTTTAAATTATTTAAGAAAACAGATGAAAAATAACCATTCCCTGGCTTATCTCCGAAACCACTAAGCTTAAAATTTTGAAAAAATATATAAAATATAGTTATTTACTTATAGATTACAGAAAAACCTATAATAAGTACTAGATATAGCTTAAATTATTCAGATAATAAATTTAAATGTCTTTTATAAAAAATAAAAAAATTATTAATTATTCCGTTTATTCATTTTTATAGACATATTATTTACATTTTTAAATATTTAAATATAAAGGATAAAAAAAAACATTTAAAAATATAAAAAATAGTATCCCACCGATATCGGGAATAGGGTCCAAGCTACCGGCGGTCAGGGCTCCAGAGAGAGGAACCGCCTGACAATGCGAGCCGTGTCCAGAAGTACTGCTTTCTGAATCAAGCCCTTGATCCAGCCGCCTAACGAGAGCCTCCTGAGGTGTTGGTCGAGGCTCGTGGCTATTAAGCCATTGGCTGACACGACTATCGGTACAATGATCGCTGAGTCCACATCCCACATGTCGACAACCTCGCGAGCCAAGTCAATATACTTGATTTGTTTATTTGTTTATTTTTATTAATTATTATCATTATTATAGCTTAAAACTTAAAAAAATATTATTTGTTCGGAACCTATTGTGCGTGAGTCCGACTTGCTCTAGGCCGGTTTTTATATCACGCCTATTCTCCCCGAGGGGTACGGCAGAGGTAAACATACATGCATACTCATTATTATGAACAACTTTTACTACGAGACTGAGTACAGACTGTTCAGTACATTTTGTCGAGTTTGTATTTAGTATTTTTTGATTTAATTATTTATGTACACAGGGAGACAAGGTATTATTAAAGAACATTATAAATATGAGTACAAAGGTACTGCTTATTTCTTAAGCTACCAGCAGGCCTGCGAAAAGAGAAGAGAAAAAGAAATGTAGACAATAGTGTGTTAGAAACAGAAAAAGAGTATGAGATGTCTTAGTCTAAGGTTTTACATAAACCCACACATAAAATGTTAACATTAAAATATCCGTATATACCTAATACAATATTATATAGATACATAACATAAATAATATATTCCGGTTCCGTACCCGGAGGGTCCAAACGGCGCCCTATTGTTGTCACTCACGTGTCCGTCTGTCCGTCCATCGTCTGTCACAAAATTTTGTTACGAAGAATTTTTTAACTTCCCATTGACTTAGGAACTTGAAATTTAGGGATATGTTTATTATTACGTATACTTTACAAAAAATCCGCACGAGTTGATCAGGTTAAGCTACGCTTGCCGGGGTGGTTCCATGGATGGGTGACCACCTTTACTTACCGAGACTCCTCCGTACCTCGGAAAGCACGTTAAGCTGTTGGTCCCGGCTGTCAATCGTGGATGATGAGGGGTATCGTATTACCCAGTTACTGGGTTGTGGGGGTCAGATAGGCAGTCGCTCCATGTAAAATATTGGTATTCAGCTGCATCCGGTTTGACTGGAAGCCGACCCCAAGATAATTGGGAAAAGGCTAGGCAGATTGATTGATAGGTACTTTACTAACAAATATCAATATTTGGTACGGAACCCTTAATATGCGAAATCCGACACACACTTGGCCAGTTTTAAAGACAGAAATACATTTCAAATCTCGTATGCTAGGCGGAAGCGAGTTCCACAACCTTACCACATGGACAGAGAAAGAGTAGAAATAGTAACTGAATTTATGAGGATGGGTTTTAAGGAGGGATCTATGGTGAGATCTGCACGGCGCGTCACTAGGGCGAGCATAAGTGAATCGCTCACGCAGGTAGGAGGGATAAGGCGGATTGTGTAGGATGTTGAAAAAGGGGGAGGGAGGGGAGGGGTATCTGATTGTAATGTTTTTAATTATGGACTCTAGTCTGAAATAAATTGATTTATTATTATTATAAAATCCGATACTAAGTATGTATTTATTATTTAATTGACCAATATGTTTTTTTTTTATTTTTTAGATGGGTTTGCTCTTGACTCTAGTCTAGGTAAGAGGTGACAGAGACAAAATCATCGATGGAGCAAGCTTACCCAGAAGAAGCCACTCTAACTTTGTTTGTTTATAGGCTAATATATCTTTAAATTGTACGTTATATTATTCCAGTGTTTTTAATGTATTATTTTTCCTACTACTCTTACACTCTGCTTCTGCTGTCAACTTCTTTTTTTTCATCTCTCCTTTCGCACGTAGAGATTTCTTTATAAATAATCATCACCTTTGTACCTAATTTTCTGTTTCCATCTTCTGGTCTGTTTATCATACGAGTATGTGTACATTAATTGGTAAATAAATAAACAAGTATATAGGGTAGTTGATATTTTTTTCGCGATTTTGGGATTAGGCCCATAGTAAAAGTAATTCATAAGGATGAGTATTGCCTGTTTCACATTAACCGGGCACAAATACATATACTGCTACTACTGAGAAATTCCAGATGGAGAACCAAGACCATTGATGAAACTAATGTGAATCGGTAGAGTGATAAACCCTATGTTAGATATTGAAGTGAAAACAAAATAGGACGTCAAGTTTTTTAAATATTTACTATATTTGTTTTTAACAATTATTTATGTGTGACCTACAAAAAAAAACAAAAATGACACAGATTTCTTCTTCTTTTAAACTGATTAGAATCAGTTTCACTTAATATGGTCCAGCAGTAATCACCTAACATATTTTTATCCCAAAAACTTTGGTACCTCTCTTCATAAATCTTCAAATCTTTTTGAAACCGTTCACCCTGTTCATCGCTTAGGTACGCTTTCCAGGTTCTCAGGAAAAAAATGCAGGTGCGAAGTTTGTCAATAGCTCATCTGTTCTTAAGGCTCTTCTCGCGGTCCAGTGGCGCCCTCATTGAATAAAAAATCGTAGCATAGCACAGAAAATAAATATTAAAAAATCCAACTTCACGTTTGTTACAAAGAGGATAAAGGATTTTTATGTTGTTAAAACAGGTCTCAAAATGTTTCGTATCCAGATCATTTTGAGACCTGTTTTAACAACGTAAAAATTCTTTATCCTTAACATGTTTCATGGGGAGGTACGAGTTTTCTTTTTTCATCGAACCCAGGTTTTCATGCTCGTAAGTAGTGCTTACCACCACTAAGCTGTAGGTTTTCACACAAGTCATCCTACAAGCGTCGTACGGAATTGAAAATTAACATGTTGGTTCGTTTCGATAACAATGCATTGCTCCAGATAGAGGAACTCTTCAACGGTCTACAGCACGGACACGAAATTGTGTGTATGACTTTAAAAGCTTTTTAAAAACATGTTTTTAACCGACAATAAAAAGGAAGAAGTTATCAATTCGGATGTTTGTATTTTCTTTTTTAATGTATTTTCTGACATAACTCCGTCATATACAATATGTTACAAAAGCCCTGTTGTTCCTTTTAAGGATGTGTACATTTACCTACAAGCACAACTTTAAATTATAATTTTAAAAAATTAAGCATTGGCTAGTCGAGAGGTCAAAGTCAAATAACTATTAAAGTCGACACATTCAAAAAAATGTTTAGATTATCTGATTTTACAAGTACATCTTTACTTCGCTAAATAACCTACGGGTTTCGCAATCACTTCATGCAGAATTGCAGAGGTAAGAAATCAGTTAAACATTACAAATATTAATAATTAAATATTTATTTTAATTATTTTTGAACAGTTTTTTTATAAATGAATTGCTTTGTTACGTTTGTATACCGATTCTTAAAACCTGGGTAGAATGAACAACAGGGTTTTTGTTACATACTGTTTAGACGGATTTACAGAATTCTTTTTTTGTTCGAAAGGGCTTTATTCCGAAATGGTCCCATTTAAATTTCATATAGATCTGATTATGAGTTTCGGAGACGGACAACGAAACTCTTCAAAAAATTACAGCAAATCAACTGCGATTGCTGCGATCGTATGTCTATGTAGTGTTAACACAATTTAATGGGGAACCGCAACTAAAAAGTGAAAAATATTTTTTTTTTTACAAAAAATAGAACCGGCTGGTGTTTCTGGTTTTGTGTCTTCATTTTTTGACACCGACTGCCGAAATTAAAGTTAATTTGCATTTTTTTGGAAGTCGGTTCTATTTTTTGTAAAAAAATAAATTTTTACTATTAATTTATTTATAAAACGCTGAGCACAATTATGGTGAATCATGCATTTGCCTTGAAACTGTTGCGCAAAACACCAGCATATTTTATTCATTTTGCAGGGACTAAATCATTGTGCAGGAAAATGTAAGCATGCAATCAACTGAAGTTTATACCTACATACATTTGCAGAGGAAGTGATCAACCAAGGTCAAAAGTGCCAATGACCTCAGTGCAACTTAACTTGTTGTAGGAATAACAATGAATCATTACACGTGTCGTTTTTGCACTCAAATAGCATTGAACACAAGTGCATTTTAGCAAACAATACTGTGATGTGTTCTGAGGTAAACTTTGATAGGTAGTTTTAATATAAATGGTTCTTAACCAAATCACGCAATTGTTACGTTAATCCAGTTGTGAGCATGTATTTTTAGTTAATTTAAATATGTATTAGCTGTTGCAAACGGTTTCGCTTGCATGGAACTCGAAAATTGTCAGAAGGATATGTATTAATTACTACCGGGACAAAAAGTAGCCAATGTCCAGGCTACGGACAAATATTTGGAAGTATTAAAATTTCGTCCTAATCTGGACAGCCGTTTAGGTGTGAGAGATTAACAAACATACAGAATTCCATATTTTTAACCGACTTCAAAAAAGAGGAGGTTCTCAATTCGTCTGTATGTTTTTTATTGTATGTTTGTTACGCGATATCTCTGCCATTTGTGAATCGATTTTGATGATTTTTTTTTTGGTAGGTCATACTTCAGAGGTGGTCCCATATAAATTTTATCATAATTGATTCGGCACTTTTTGAAAAAATCAACATAAACAAAAAACATGTATACACAGATGACGTTTTGGTTTTCTCCAAATGTTCAAATTCCATGTTGTTGGGGTTATCCATTCGGGCATAACTTTAATATTTAGTTTTACTTCTAGGCTACAACAACTAAATAGTGAAAAAAAAAAACTTTTTTACAAAAAATACGACCGAGTTCTAAAAATTACAAAATAACTTTATTTTAAGAAGACGGTGTCAAATAACGAAGAAACAAAATATAAACACCGACTGCCGAAAATAAAGTTATTTTGTAATTTTTAGAAGTCGGTTGTATTTTTTGTAAAAAAGTGTTTATAATATTAGATGGAAAGAATTAGTGGTTTCAAGCTTTTTTTCTTCAAAATCATTACGTAACGTTTCATCTGAAGAATTCTGGTCCGTCGGTAATTTAAATTTGATATTTTGGTACCTACTTACGTCACTTGATAACCAAAGCCGCAGCCAATTTAATGCACAACGTAATTATCTACGTGTCGTTATCGACAGTTAAATATATCCTTATCTTATTAAATAACATAATATGGGCAGTTTTTTCGTGAAAAATATTGATATTTAATTTACCTGCTCGGTCAGACTGAAAGCCGACCCTATCATAGTTGAGAGAAGGCTAAGTTGATTGATTAAAAGTATTTTAGCACAAAGTTATAACTAAATTTCCCACCGATCCAATCCAATCCAATTTACCTACAGTAATATTATTGCATCACAGATGGTCCGCAAGTCAACATTAGATTTAATGGGGTGTCAAATTACATAATAAAAAAAACAACCGACTCCCAAAAAGAAAATACACCAAAAAATTAAAAATATCTTTAATTTCGGAAGTCGGTGTATTTTATTTCTTCTCTATTTTACAATCTATTTTTTGAAAATCGGTCCACAACTGACAGAGATATCGGTGGACATACAAACAGTCGAACATAGAACCTCCCCCTTTTTCGAAGTGGGTTAAAATGAAAGTCCCCCCGCTGTGTGTGTCTTTCTGTAGGCGGTAAACTCAAAAACTACCAAACTGATTTTCATACTGTTGTCACCAATGGAGTAAAATGGCTAGAATCTAGAGTTTTTCTTTTTTAACCGACTTTCGAAAAAGGAGGAGGTTCTATGTTCGATTGTATGTATGTTTTTTTTTTTTTTATGTATGTCCGCGCATTTCTCCGTCAGTTGTGGACCGATTTTCAAAATTCTTTTTTTATCCGAAAGAATATACTCCCGAGGGATGGGACCACCCATATAAATTTTATCGAAATTGCTTTAGCGCTTTTTGAGAAACTGAACAAAAACGAAAAATACGCATATCTTGATGACGTTTTTGTGTTCTCCAAATGTTTAAATTCCACGTTTCATGTTATTGGGGTTTTTAGTTCTGGGGTATAACAACTAAAAAGCGAAAAATAAAAAACGCTAGGACTCTAGAATTTAAAAAAAAAACTTTTTTACAAAAAAAACAACCGACTTCCAAAAAAAAATACATTAAAAATTTAAAAAAGTTTTTTATTAAATTCTAGAGTCCTAGCGCTCTCTCGTGATGGCTATCTATAGGTATATGCTAAAATTTTGTCACATGACCGGTCATGATGTCCTCTTCCACCCAATAGAAGTCACCAGGCTATAAATAAATTAGTGCTATCCGTGCAAAACCTAAAGACGAAAGTCTATGACCAGTGCGTGTTACCAGTGACGACATATGGAACCGAAACGTGGTCACTCACAATGGGCCTCATCAGAAGGCTTAAAGTCACCTAAAGGGCAATAGAGAGGGCTATGCTCGGAGTTTCCTGGCGTGATCGAGTCAGGAATGATGATATCCGCAAGAGAACCAAGTTTACCGACATAGCCCGAAGAATTGCCAAACTGAAGTGGCAGTGGGCTGGGCACATTGCCCGCAGAACGGACGGTCGGTGGGGCCGAAAGGTTCTGGAGTGGCGACCGCATACCGGAAGACGAAGCGTTGGAAGGCCTCCAACAAGGTGGACCAATGACCTGGTGAGGGTCGTAGTTTGCCGATGGATGCGAGACGCACAGGATCGATCATTGTGGCGACACTTGTGGGAGGCCTATGTCCAGCAGTGGACGTCTTTCGCCGGTGTGTAAAACCGGAGCAGGTCGCTAGTAAATACTATTATAGGTAAACCTGTACAACTCCTGTACAATAAGGTAGCTTAACCCTTGTTGGTTTTCTGACCTCCATTCCAAATTAATAATGGTTCTTTTGTACCCAGTTTTTAGGGTTCCATACCCAAAGGGTAAAACGGGACTCTATTACTAAGACTCCGCTGTCCGACCATCTGTCACCAAGCTGTATCTCATGAACTGTGGTAGTTAGACAGTTGAAATTTTCACAGATGATGTATTTTTGTTGCCGCTATAACAACAAATAGTAAATAACAGATTTTTTTTTGTTAAGTGGGGCTCCCATACAACAGACATGATTTTTTTGCCGTTTTTATAGATAATGGTACGGAACCCTTTGTGCGCGAGTCCGACTCGTACTTGGCTGGTTTTTTAATTTAAAATTTAAATATTCTTTGCCTTCTGTCTAATTTTTGTTTTTCATTTTTATATCAGTTCGGATTCAGCTGCCGAGCTGGTAGCTCCTCTCTATCATTGTCATTTTCCTACTCTTCAATCATTAACAGATACCAGTTTGCATGAGTTTTCTAGAACAGTGAAATGCAGCTTTTAGAACTAGGTATATTCAGGCATGTGTCCTAGCAATAATACAATTTAAACATCTACCTAGTCACAGTGTATGGTGTACGTACGATAAATGAGTGCTTCATATAATCTAGCCTTCTGTAAATAATGAAATATACGTCTCAATTTGTCGTGTGTTACGGTCCTCCTCTACACTCTTACCTCATCGTGTCACACCTCCACCTCCACAACGTGACAAACCTCTGCCCTGCCCCTGCTCTGCTCTAGTCCTTCAGTATAAGCATGTTAATTTATGTTATTATCATATGTAGCTAGTAATAAAACTCGCGAATAGTTTTATTCACTAAAATCGCAATTCAAAGCATTCCCTACTGAACCCTCCTTAGAATCCATACGGCTCCCGTCAATTGTTACTCAGAAGATATCTCACAAAAGAGGTCCAAGCTTTGGACGTATTTATCCTACCCTCCTTTATAACTCGAACCGGTTTCGCCCGCCATTATTGTTTGATGCGCAAATGTGATCGATTTTGGGGAGCTTTATTGTCAGGATTTGTACCTCAGGAGAGTTCATGTTCTGTTATATCAGAGGCTTAAATTATAAGTTATAGAAGACATAAAATAGGAAAAATAAAACATCTTGTTTGTATTTGCTTGAAACAAAAAACACAAACCAAGTGTAGGAAACAATGCAATAGACACAGCATGCATAAACAAGTTAATACAAAAAAACAGCCAAGTGCTACAAGTTCAGCCAAATTGTAGGTTTTTTTTTGCGGTGTAATTACAAATTTATGGATTTTGGATTGTTCACTCTATTTATGCTCTATGCCAATGTTTCTCGCCAAATTTCATGATTCTAGGTCAACGGGAAGTTACCCTATTAGTTTTGATTCTCTTGAGAGTGCAAAAATATGCAGCATAAACGACCGTATCATTTGATTGTGTTAACTTAGAAGTTTGACTTTTTCACTGATCCAAGGGATTGCAGACTTATTATTATTATTATTATTATTATGAGCCTGTGCTGTCCCACTGCAGGGCAAAGGCCTCCCTTCCCTCCTTCCACTTTTCCCGGTCTTCTGCAATTTTGGGCCAGTCCTTTGAGAAGGAATCCAACTCATCCCGCCATCTCTTTCTGGGCCTGCCGCGTTGTCGTTTCTTTTCGTTGCAGACTTAAGTATTTGATATTTATTTCAGATATGATACCTTTATAAAAGTTATTGAAGAACGCATAGCGGCCCAACTAGACGAAAAACAACCCCCAGAACAAGCAGGCTTCCGTAAAGGACTAGTCACCACCGATCACTGATCATTTACACACCGTCAACCAAATATTCGAAAAATATCAAGAATATAAAGTTCCTTTGTATGTTGCATTTGTTGATTATTCCAAAGCCTTTGACAGCATCACACATTCTACAATATTTAATTCCCTTACAAAACAACAGATAGAACCGACTTATTTACACTACTACGAAATACATACACCCATAGCACAGCTGCCATTAAGTTAGAGAGATTAAGTTTGGAATTCTTAAGGGAGTCAACCAGGGCGACACGTTGTCCCCGAATTTGTTCACCAGTACCCTGGAAGAAGTCTTACAGACACTGGCAGTCAAATGGGATGAGAAATATTTTCATTAGCAAAGCGAGGTTGAGTAATTTACGTTTCGCTGATGGTATTGTCCTTTTCTCTCCCACAGCCACAGGACTAGAGCAAATGCTACAAGATCTTAGCAACGCCAGCCTTAAGGTTGGACTAAAGATGAACATGTTGAAGACCAAAATCATGACCCACAGCTCCAAAATGAACATACACGTAGGCGGGGAGAGTATTCAATATTTCCAACAGTATCTCTACTTGGGCAAGTAGTCTCTTTCCAGGCAAAGCAAGATAAAGAAATTAAGCACCGAACACAAAATGCCTGGAAGAGCTACTGGTTCATGAAGGAGCTATTCAAAGGCACTTTGCCCATGTCACTGAAGCTTAAGCTGATGGACATGTGTATTCTCATCTTGACCTGTGGTGCACAGACTTGGTCTTTGACAAACATCCAAAAGTCCAAACTGAAGATTTGCCAACTTGCTATAGAGCGCAGTATATTAGGTGCACTATACTGTGGCCCAAAAGGCTGGCCAACTTAAATGGGTCTGAGCAGAGCCTTTAGACAAAATACTTTTCTGTAAACGTTAACGCTAACGCTTCGTGCAAAATGTATGGCAAAGACATTACTGGGCGTGAGTCACGTGACAGTTCTCAGTCTAACGCTTTGTGCAAAACGTCGTTGCCATACATTTTGCACGAAGAGTTAGCGTTAACGTTTACAGAAATGTATTTTGGCTAAGGGGCAGGACATTTCTGCCGCATGTCTGACGAGCCGTGGGCCTGTAAACACACAAGATTGGTGCCCTGACACAGCGACCCGGGTCCGCAGCAGACCACGAAAGAGATGTCGGGACGACCTGGATGTCTTCTTTAAAAATTGGAAAGAAGAAGCGAATATCATGACCATAAAATCGTAACCATTGGAAAGAATGGAAGGAGGCCTTTGCCCAGCATTGGGATAGTGTGGGCTAATATTAATAATAAAAAAATATGTCATGTGGATTGGTGGGTACAGATTTACTTTTTAAATGTTGTAACTGATTATTTTAATAGTTATTACAACTGAAGTCCTGTGATTTCAATACCGCTTTTATCAAGTTTGCAACCTAAACCTCACTAACTTTCCTGATTTTGGTTCATTCCGAGACGCGGAGAGGTCTCAATACGAAATAGATGATGATCACCCATATAAAGACTAACTTTGGCAATCGTAAAGTTATCTTCATTTTCATTGTAAACTACTTATTAAAACATGATTAACAGATTATACTAAGAAATCGCATTACGTAGTATCCTAGATAAATTGATTAGCAATCTCACTGATTGGCGTATCGGCTAGGAACTAGCGATAAATAGCTTGATAATGCTTTTAATGAGAACAATAAATGACGGTTAATGGGTGGACTAGATCAGTTAATAAATTTAAAAAGACAAGGATAAATATATGATCGATTTAGATGAACCTAATAAACTGTATTATGGTCTTGACTTTAATCTTTCTTGTAGACTTCTAGATCCTTCGGCTTGTTCACCATTTTTAGAGTTCCGTACCCGAAGAGTCCAAACGGAACCCTATTGCTGTCACTCACGTGTCCGTCTGTCTGTCCGTCGTCTGTCACTTAGGTTTTACAGCCAAACGGTTGGAGTTACAGTCTTCAAATTTTCACAGTATACCTAAGCATATTTACCATACAATTCACAAACAACTCAGCATACAAGACCTCAACAGACACAAACTGAAATGTAAAGTCACTGAGTGGCTTCTACACCAGGACTACTCTTACACCGAATCCTTACTTAACTACATCACCTAGATACATAGTACTCACTTTAATACTCAGACTCACCTCCCTCACAAAATTTAAAAGTGTTTGTTTACTGTCGTTAATTTTATTGCTGTTATTATTTAATGTTATAATTTGTGATTAATTTTATAATGGTACCTAATGAATTTTAAAATCTGTAATTAATTTTTTGTGGTTATTAATTTTATTATTGTATTAATTATTGCTACTTTTTTATTATTTATTAAACTAATTTTGAATATATCTTGGCGACAATATGCTCCACTATTGAGTGGAGCATATTGTCGCTAAGTCGCCCGTTGGGTTGTCTTAGTGTAAACTGTCTCTCAAGATACAGGTAACCTAGTTTGAGAGACAGGGTTTGTACTCAATGGTCACATTCCTGATCTTTAGTACGTATAAGTAATAGCGTTAATGTAACCTTTTATTTTTGTGCAAATAAAAACTATTATCATATTATATTGTTGACCCAAAGCCATACAAATAGTCAAACATTTGGTACAGAACCCGAAATGTGCGAGGTCCGACACGCACTTGGCCAGTTTTTTTTACTTACATTTTTACGCGATTGCTCCCGAAGGAGGGTAATGTTTTGTCAAGAGTTTGAACGTATGTCTATTTCTTTGGCACGCCTCGTAGTCTAAACAGCTGAATAGATTTCAACAAATGAGGCATCTATAGATTGGGTTTGACGGTTGAAGTTACATAGGTTAAACGAATTTTGAAAAAAAAGATATCTAAATAAAGGGCGCGAGAAGGCTATTCCACAAATATAACTCACTATAACATAGAAAATAAAAAAACAATATTTTTAAAAAACCTTTTATAACCTAAAACTGCCATATACAACTTAAAAGTTCCAAACAAGTCACTTTACAAGCCATCCGATGCAGTTGTTGGCACGATATATTTGATTGAAAATAACTGCCACCATTTTTTTAAATTAAGTACTCAGTACTTTTTTTTTGTACTTGATGAACACATTTTAACAAAGTCAAATATCTTTTACCTGAAGGTGGACCGGCGAAGGTGGTGTGACGAACTGATAATGTTAGCGGGCTAAACTTGGCCAGAGATCGCACAAGATACAGAGGTCTGGTAGGAGAAAGGCTTCCCTTTGTCCGACTGTGGGACACATTGGTACATATACAGGTTGTAACGGAAAGGTGTGATAATATTTTAAGAACCGGTTCTGCCCATGGAAATGAACAACTTTCTTTAAGAAAAAATAGAAAATTCCTAAAAAATACTAAAAAACAGAATAAAAAATATTTAATTGGGGCTTCCATACAACAAGCATGATTTTTGCCGTTTTAAGAGATAATGGTACGGAACCCTTCGTGCGCAAGTCCGACTAGCACTTGGCCGGTATTTTTTTTTAACATGCTACTCTCTGGCAATACCATCAAATTTATAAATACACTTTTCACGTGGGCGAAGCTAGATTTGATATATTTATGAAACATGTTTTACTTCCAACATAATAACGTTTACCTGCCATGTAACCTCTTCACCACCCATGGTTGATAGGTAGAGAATGCTTAGTTTCGTGTGGAAAGTCTTGTGTATGGATGTGGATGGCTATAAGAGTACGGGAAGGTCAAAGAAACAATGGATGGACTGTGTGAAAGAGGATATGGGTAAAAAGGGGGTGACTACAGAGATGACGACTAATAGAGGAGTATGGAAGAAAAAGACATGTTGCGCCGACCCCAAATAAATTGGGATAAGGGCAGGAGAATGATGATGAGGAACGACCAATTGACACAGAAGTTGGACCCACCTTGTGTCGTTTCATAAGTGCCATGTATTTTCTGAAAGTCTCCAATATCTGCAATGTTACGTAGAGAGAGATATTAAAATGTGGGCCATCAAGCAAAAAGGATTCAGTTCTCGGCATTTGGTTTCCGAGATATAAGCTGTTTCGTAAAGTTGGGTGAAAAATTGCATTTGCAATTTTAATTGATTATTAATTATGTTCAATTATCTACAAGTTCATTTATAGTAAATGAATTTAAATGACGTTATGCATATTTTTTTCTTTAATTTTCAAATACTTTTTCTCAAGTCAAGCTTTTTCAGAGTATCAACTTCAAATACTATAACATCGTCTTGGTATCGACTGTAAGATGTTGTACTTATTTGTGTGAAATAAATAAATAATAAATAAATGTTTATATTAAAAAAAATACGCCAGTTTTTGAATATTTTTTTATTTAATAAGAATTAAAAAATATTCTAAAACTGGCGTATCAATTGTCTATTCTAGATACCGAATCTATTCTTAACTCAATACCCCACTGCTGAACCCTTTTTGCTTGGTCGCCCACAAACCCCTCCTCTCTCTCCTCTCCCCTCGGCTCGAAGAAAAGAAGAAAAACCGTGGGTTACAGCAAGTCTCCCATTACATAATATAACTAGCACTTCGCCCGCGAAATCGTCCACGTCAATTTCAAAAATTTATAGCCTATGACACTCACAAATAACGAGGCTTTCTATTGGTAAAAGAACTTTCAAAATTGGTTCAGTAGTAATATAATATAATAATATAATATAATATAATATAATATAATATAATATAATATAATATAATATAATATAATATAATATAATATAATATAATATAATATAATATAATATAATATAATATAATATAATATAATATAATATAATATAATATAATATAATATAATATAATATATAAAAACAAGCAGCCATTCATACCGTTACTATTTTAAGCAAAGTACTGGGGGACACAGTATTTATTACGAGTTAGCAGGGGATCCGAACCTCCTTTTCCCTGAGGGTCTCAGGGCGGGAGCAAGGAAAATCACCGGGATTCGTCCCGAGTAGAAATCACCTTTTCAAATACATAATAATATAATATATTAAAGCAAAGTTAATGTGGGAGATTCCAGTCCAGACAGATGTAACAGTTACTCATAACAGACCAGATATCATATACATAAATAAAATAGAAAATAAAACATATTTAATAGACATTACAGTACCATCAGACTATAACATAGGGCCCAAAGAGATAGAAAAACTAAGCAAATACCACCTGCTTAAAACTGAAATAGCCCGATTGTGGAATACATCTACAGAAGTAATACCGGTAGTAATAGGAGCGACAGGAATAGTAGCAAAAAGCATTCATAGATATTGTGACAAATTAGACTCAGGTATAAACATACACATAATTCAAAAACAAGCAGCCATTCATACCGTTACTATTTTGAGCAAAGTACTGGGGGACACAGTATTTATTACGAGTTAACAGGGGATCCGAACCTCCTTTTCCCTGAGGGTCTCAGGGCGGGAGCAAGGAAAATCACCGGGATTCGTCCCGAGTAGAAATCACCTTTTCAAATACATAATAATATAATATAATATAAAGATGAGGAGAAGAAGAGTTTGAAAGAGATATTTTAAAATTACCTGTCGATGGTAAGTGTCGGCTATGTCTCACGAAAGATGAGACCACTCAACATGTCATCTCTGGGTGTGAAAAACTGGCTGGCACTTACTACACCAAACGGCACAACAATATCGTACAATACATATTCTGGACACTAGCAAGAAAACACAAATTTGAAGTTGCTAGCCTCTGGTGGCAAGAAGCCTTAACACAGCCACAGATAAAAGAAAACGAGACAGCAAAGTTAATGTGGGAGATTCCAGTCCAGACAGATGTAACAGTTTCTCATAACAGACCAGATATCATATACATAAATAAAATAGAAAATAAAACATATTTAATAGACATTACAGTACCATCAGACTATAACATAGGGCCCAAAGAGATAGAAAAACTAAGCAAATACCACCTGCTTAAAACTGAAATAGCCCGATTGTGGAATACATCTACAGAAGTAATACCGGTAGTAATAGGAGCGACAGGAATAGTAGCAAAAAGCATTCATAGATATTGTGACAAATTAGACTCAGGTATAAACATACACATAATTCAAAAACAAGCAGCCATTCATACCGTTACTATTTTGAGCAAAGTACTGGGGGACACAGTATTTATTACGAGTTAGCAGGGGATCCGAATCTCCTTTTCCCTGAGGGTCTCAGGGCGGGAGCAAGGAAAATCACCGGGATTCGTCCCGAGTAGAAATCACCTTTTCAAATACATAATATAATATAATATGATAGTTAGACATGATAGAGATAAAGATAATTATTCAATATATAAAGAATCTAGAAATAATGCAGTGGAAATGGGACTTGCGCAAAGTAATAATTACACAGTTAAAGAAATAAAAATGGCAACTACTCAAAAAGCAATAGAGAAGTGGAGGGCCAAACCACTTCATGGGCAGTTTTGTAAATCAGTATTAGAAAAAGAAAATATAGATTGGAAATACTCTTTCAAGTGGCTCAAAAAACAACCAGTATCATCTACATTAGAATCTTCAATTTTTGCAATACAAGATCAAGCTATTATGACTAGACAGTTTGAAAGAGATATTTTAAAATTACCTGTCGATGGTAAGTGTCGGCTATGTCTGACGAAAGATGAGACCACTCAACATATCATCTCTGGGTGTGAAAAACTGGCTGGCACTTACTACACCAAACGGCACAACAATATCGTACAATACATATTCTGGACACTAGCAAGAAAACACAAATTTGAAGTTGCTAGCCTCTGGTGGCAAGAAGCCTTAACACAGCCACAGATAAAAGAAAACGAGACAGCAAAGTTAATGTGGGAGATTCCAGTCCAGACAGATGTAACAGTTACTCATAACAGACCAGATATCATATACATAAATAAAATAGAAAATAAAACATATTTAATAGACATTACAGTACCATCAGACTATAATATAGGGCCCAAAGAGATAGAAAAACTAAGCAAATACCACCTGCTTAAAACTGAAATAGCCCGATTGTGGAATACATCTACAGAAGTAATACCGGTAGTAATAGGAGCGACAGGAATAGTAGCAAAAAGCATTCTTAGATATTGTGACAAATTAGACTCAGGTATAAACATACACATAATTCAAAAACAAGCAGCCATTCATACCGTTACTATTTTGAGCAAAGTACTGGGGGACACAGTATTTATTACGAGTTAGCAGGGGATCCGAACCTCCTTTTCCCTGAGGGTCTCAGGGCGGGAGCAAGGAAAATCACCGGGATTCGTCCCGAGTAGAAATCACCTTTTCAAATACATAATTATATAATAATATAATATTCCACAACTATCACACAACGCCATCTAGTCCCAAGCTAAGCAGAGCTTGTGTTATGGGTACTAGACAACTGATAAACATACTTATATATTTCTAAATACATACATATTATAGATAAATTACACCCAGACACAGAACAAATGATCGTGCTCATAACACAAACATTTGTCCTGGGTGGGAATCGAACCCACGACCTCCGGCATAGCAGTCAGGGTCACTAACCACTAGACCAACAGGCCAGTCGAGTAGATCCAGAGTTTACCCCCAACTACCTCACAAACTCACAAACTTTACCTCTTTATAATATTATAATATAATAAGTTGATTACTCATGCCTTAAATAATCGCATCGTCTTTAAGAACATCATAATAATATTAAAACAAAATGTGTACACGGAAATGAATGGTTATATAATAGCAGTATTGAATTGAAACAGCATTGAGCGCGCCCTTGCCCTCTATTGTGAATGGGTAATCACTGATTTAATACTAACGGTTTGTTATGTAAATATATTTATTATTTATGTAGTATTTTGAATACTAGATAGAGGAGCTCGTGGCTAAAGTATTAACAGCCGCACGGGTCGATCCATTAGGTTAAGCTACGCTTTCCGGGGTTGGTCCATGGATAGGTGACATTCTTTACATACCGCGACTCCTCCGTGCCTCGGAAAGCACGTTAAGCCATTGGTCCCGGCTGTCAATCATGAATCTTTGACAGTCGTTACGGGTCGTCATCGTCAGAAGCCCGAATGTCTGATAACCAGTCTTACCAAGGGGTATCGTATTACCCAGTAACTGGGTTGTGGAGGTCAGATAGGCAGTGGCTCCATGTAAAATACTGGTATTCAGCTGCATCCGGTTAGACTGGAAGCCAACCCATTATAGTTGGGAAAAGGCTAGGCAGTTTTTTAGTATTTTGAATACCGACATAGCCCGAAAAATCGCCAAATTTAAGTGGCAGTGGGCAGGGCGCATTGCTCGCAAAACAGATAGTCGATTGGGCCGAAATTTCTGGAGTGACGACTGTGTACCGGAAGACGCATCGTTGGCAGAACTCCCACAAGGTGGACCGATGACCTGATGAGGGTCGCGGGAAACTAATGGATGTGTGATGCACAAGGCTACTCGTTGTGGCAAGTGAACAAGAATTTTCTTTTTTCAGAATTTTCCAACCGTTGTCTTGTTAGTTGATCTAGGGTTTGAATATAATCTAGCTAATCATCAAGTTGTTAATTAAGTTGTTTTAGGGTTCCGTACCCGAAGCTTAACCAACGGGACCCTATTACTAAGTCTCCGCTGTCCATCCTTCCGTCCGTCCGTCCGTCCGCCCATCCGTCTGTCTGTCAATGGGCTGTATCTCATGTTCCGTAATAGTTAGACCGTTAAAATTTTCACAGAAATTTCGTTGAATTTTCCTTCTTTGTGCAACCACAATGAAGGATTTTTTAGAAATTCATCCCCTAAGGGGTTAAAGTGAGGGCTGAAAGTTTGTATGAAATTTCGTCATTTTTTCTTCGTCATTCCACAGAGGCGAAGCCGGTTGCAGAAACTAGTATCAACGTAGAATGCGTTAGCGACACGTACAGTCACGTGAATCGTCCACGTGAATGACTGAGTTAGAGATTGTTATTCATAAACAGAGGCCCAAATACCTACCTATTTATCGGAATGTATAACTCGACCGACGTGTCCATTTATTTATAGATAGCTGCAATGCCCTTAACGACTTCTATACATATTTTTTTAAGATTTAATAAGGTACTTAAGGGAGCAGTGGTCCTACGGACGGTGAATAGTGAGTAGCTCGCCGTCGGATCAGCATCAGGCCCGAAAGTCGACGGCGCGTAGTATCCCACGTGCGCCTCAAAGAGTTGTCAACAAAACATGACGGGGCCCGGCATGGCCGATGCCTGCCCAGTGGTTGTAGATAAATTCGAAACAGAGTTACCGCGCCCCTGGGCACTCAGGGCAGGGAAGAAACAGGGGTGGCTTTTAGTCAGTAAGAGTCTCACACGCCCTCCCGCTCCACCCAGAGCGGGAGATGTCATTGGATGATTTCCCACCTCAGAAAACTAAAAAAAAGGGTCGCGTGTTTGTTTGAAAGAGTCACCGCGACCCTGGCACAGGCAACTGACGGAACATGGGTGTGTTTTAGTCAGTATGAGTCTGACATGCCTTCCCGCTCCACTCAGAGCGGTAGAAGTTATTTGAAAAATAAAAAAGGGAGCAGTGGCGGCCCTGTGGTAACTGCCGCGACTTACAAGTTGTAGGTCGTGAGTTCAAACCCAGACAGGCACTTTACTTTGTGTAAATTATTTCATCACCATTACTCTCAAAGCGGTGAAGGAAAACGTGAAGAAACCGGCATGTCCTAGAACCAAAAATTCGAAGACGTGTGACATCTACCAACCTGCATTAGGCCCGCGTGGTGGATTACGGCCCACACCCTCTCACAGAGAGGAGGTCTGTGCTCCAGCAGTGGGGATATTAAAATGCTGATGATGATGATTACGTAGGCATTATCAGTGTTAACATAATTATATTCTTTCAGTGTTTTGTTCAATAGGCATCATTAGAAAACATAGTCATGTTAGAATGCACTTTTTCTTCTACTTTTTAACCCTCGACTCAAAAAGAGGGGTGTTATAAGTTTGACTGTTATGTGTGTGTGTCTGTCTGTGGCACCGTAGCTCTTAAACGTATGAACAGATTTGAATGCGGTTTTTTTTTATTTGAAAGCAGGTTTTCTAGCGATGGCTCTTAGACATTTCAATATCAATATAATAATGTAATATAATATCAATAATCCCCTATTTTGCCAAATTATTATGTATTGGTAACGGCTTACTTGGGTACGCAATCGATTCAATGCTGTACAAATAGGCCACTGCAAATAACGAATGAATGAATTAAGTAATTAATTCAAATATAATGAATTTAATGAATTATTTAATTGATAATGCACTATGCAATGGATGTAAATTTCTGTCAAATCCCGTACAAAGCACATTCGTCCCTTCACATGGCCACCAGCTGGGCTGAACTAACCTAAAACTACCATCGAATCAAAAAGAAAAAGAAGTATGTATACAGCCCAAGACAACAGAGGGAAGGATTGGCCCCGCGCGCGTCAAACGTCATCATCTGTCAAGCCCCGTTGACAGTCGGCCATCGTGTAACTACAGACTATGTCATGCTCCGAGTGTGTAAACCTTGCCACAGGTCTAAAGACCCTGCGTAATAGTAATAATAGAGGTTTAAAACGCGTGAATCGGGTTTTTGGCAATTTTTTTGTCAAGGCAAACGGCATTTTTGCACTGGCACACTGGTGTGCCCATAGAGACTTAAGTCGAAAAGAAAAAGAAGTACGTATGCAGCCCAAGATAACAGAGTGAAGGATTTTAAGGATGTGACCAAGGAAAATCCATCGATTGACATAATAGAACACAGACAAAAGATAGGTTAATTGTTTCTCCGAGAGTCGTCAAGCTTCATTGCCTCAGCGTTTTTCTGGTGGTAACCACTGCTGATTCTGGCTTTCAGGAGTTACAGTTGTTGAGAATAGTTTTCAACGGCCTTTTTCAAATTACAACTTGCCAATGTGCCAACAGTCTACACATACACTTGCCAACATCATTATTCAAGTGACTTTTAATGTTTACAGCAAATCTCTTTGGACAAGCCCTTCTTTGATTTGTCATCACAAAAATACAATAAACATAACATACGAGGGCATTACAATAAAACCCTGCCGTATGAAGGTCTGAACTTCTGAGACAGAACTCGTGACGACAGGTGTCACGTTAAAAAGAAAACTTGCCAAATGACTCAAAGTATCACGTCAATTTGGATGGCCGCCAAACGGGATGATAACTGGCTGATTTGACTATGTTCTAAGGGTTCTGCAGTTTGCTATCAGATGAAAAATTTTTTTGACCGACAAGAGAAAAAAGGAGGAGGTTCTGAATCCGACCGTATATATATTTTTTATCATTGATAGGCTCTCGTTTGACCACTATCTCACCTGATGGTAAGCGATGATGTGGTCGAAGATGGAGCATAGCCTAGAAGTAGGAAGTAGGTACTGTGGCGCATATACACACAGCCTCCAGACGTCATGTGGGAACCGGGCTTTGCTGGAAGCTTATAACTTTTGGAGAGTCGCTCGAATATTAATATTAGAATAGTTTTATTGGAACGTCGCGATTGTTTACACAATTAGTTTAGCTCGCCCGGTCGAAGAGGGCACTTGTATAATTTTTATTTTATTAATACAAGAGTTAAGAGTGAGGGCCCCTCCTAGTTTTTACTCCTCACACTACACATGTTATAAGTTACACTTGCATACACGACACTCTCACAGCCAGCGAGTGAGACAGCTCTCCAAAGCTACAAGAACGCCCCTGGAGCCCTGCAAGCTCTACAGTACTTAACCTATTTACTCTTGACTTAAAGACTCCCAAGTTGTAACTATCAGGAAACACAGACTCCGACAGGGAATTCCACTCCTTAGATGCAAGTAGGTACGCACTATAAATGTGTTCCTAAAACGTTTTGTGTATGTGGGTTGGAATGTCCACCATATGCCGGTGGCGCTTCGCCTTACGTCTTGTGGTCCGATGATGGAATGGGCTTGGCGGAATTATACTATGTTATTCTGACGCACACTCCCCAAAACCCTACCTAACCTATATTGATTTTTTCTTTTCCAGTATGGTACTATAAAGTTATAAGATGGGCTTAATGCCATGAGGCTTTCTATTGGTCAAGATTTAGATTATGTTTAAACATTGACTTCTTATACTTTCGTCATAAAAGCACATTGTTGTAGAGGGATTTTTTTTATTGATGTAGAAAATTATACAAGGTGAAGACGACAATAAATTAAAATCAGCTGTTCAGTAAAGTTTTTCATAAGTCATAACGTTTATTTGTGAAACCTATGACGGTACACAATAGGTCATACATATAAAATAGTGCACTATGTTTTGTCAGACATACAAATATTATCACATGCAAAGTAATTATAAGCTAAAACAAAGTCAATAATAAAAAGAAAACATTCTATTATTCATAAAAAAATATTAATTTTAATTTATACAAACATAAATGTATGGCGCAGCTGATTTGTTCTCAAAATTTTCATAATTGAATTAACTAAAAACTTGTCTTTCTTTTATTGTTACAGTTGAAAACCAGCGTCGGGCACTAGTTGCCCGGTTTATGCTGAGCTGGGCCTATTTGGAGCAGCCATGGGGCACATAATACTATTTTAGGTTATTTCTGTAAGTGTTTTGTGTGAATATTGAGTGCCTGTACCTGGGTCAAATAAATTTATTTTCTTTCTTTACATAGTAGTCTTGATGGTACCCAGGTAAGCACCGTACCAAGTACAAACCAATGCAATTTAGGTCTCCTCCTCCTCGCGTCTTGTTCCTCATTACTGAGGGTCACGATTCCACCGACGTGAAGTAATTTTCTTTACAATGCTTCACCATCTGTGTCTACATTGGCATTGTGAAGCGCTGCGTAGAATTTTGTGTCCAGGGATGAGAATTTAGTACGACCGTCTAAGTGGACTCCGACTCCTCGGACGCTTGCCATCAACCTTGCCAGTAACCATTACATGTTCTAGACTATGTCCATCTTTTCTCATAATGTGATCGAAAAACTCGAGGATTCTTTGCAGGCAGATAGTATAAAGTCTGGTTTGTACCTCTAAGACACGGAGAATAGACTCAATGTGCCTAGCCTTTTCCCAACTATCTTGGTGTCGGCTTCCAGTCGAACCGGATGCAACTGAATATCAGTATTTTACATGGAGCGACTGCCTATCTGACCCCCACAACCCAGTAACTGGGTAATACGATACCCCTCATCATCCAAGATTGACAGCCGGGACCAACGGGTTAACGTGCTTTCCGAGGCACGGAGGAGTCTCGGTATGTAAAGATGATCACCCATCCATGGACCAACCCCGGCAAGCAAAGCTTAACCTGATGGATCGACCCGTGCGGCTTTTATTACTTTAGCCACGAGCTCCTCACGGAGAATAGACTTATTGCTGTTTAAGTACCTACCTATGAATAACTGTGAGTATGTACTCAGTAGTTAGGTTCCTACCTATAGTTTACTACGGCTTTTAACGAGAAATAGCCTCGCGAAGAATTCTTACCAGTCCATCTTCGGTTTCAAAGGTAGGTACTCAATCAGAACTAATTTTATTACGTTTTCGAGACGATTTTATTGTTTCCTATAGTTAGGTGAGTAACTACTCTGTAGTTTTTTTGTTGTTGTATAGATCCACAGCTGATTGCACCGTGAGAAGTAGACACAAATGGCCCTTGTTAGTTGCGATCGGACGGAAGGATCATTATGTACAGTTATAGCACCTAACGCACTTTCGCAGAACACATGGTCGATGGGGTCGAAAGGTTCTGGGGTGGCGATCGCGTACCGGAAGACGCAGCGTTGGAAGGCCTCGATTCGGACGGACTCGAAGGTGGACGATTACCTGCTGGTGTATTTGCTAACTCAGTTAACATCAATTTGATAGACACTATGCAGTACATTGGTCTGTGGAGATCGATTATAATAGGCACTACGGTTTTCTTAGACGTCAAAGCAGCAATGTACGGCAGTGTGTACCGTACATTGCTGCTATGACGTCTAAAGTGCCTATCAAATTGATGTCAACTGAGTTAGCGAATATGCCTGCTGATGAGTGTCACGGGTAGCCGATGGATGCGAGACACATAGGACCGGTTGTTGTGGCGACACTTGGGGGAGAAAACTGAACCTATGTCCAGCAGTGGACGTCTTTCGGGTAAAATTATGATGATGATGATGAATGTAGTTTCTCAGACATGTAGGTAAACACTTTATGACGATCAGCACCAGGCCCGAGAGTCGACGGCGCGTAGATTGCGCGTGATTTCACAACCCCCAAAAAAAAAAAAGGCAGCAGACAAAGGTCTATACAGGGTGTGACGGAAATCCTTAATCATATTTTAGATATTCCTTCTGCCCATGGAAATGAACAACATTCTTCAAGGAAGCCAATCCCCAATAGAGCCAAAATTTTATTCCCAAAAAGAAACTAGACTTACAGTACTTACCTACAGAGTTATCATCAGCTGATCAAAACTAGTATCATCATTATCAGCCTTTTAATGTCCCCACTGCTGGGGCACAGGCCTCCTCTCTGTGAGAGGGTGTGGGCCGTAATCCAACACGCGGGCCCAATGCAGATTGTTGGATGTCACATGTCTTTGAATATTTGGTTCTAGGACATGCCAGTTTCCTCACGATGTTCCTTCTCCGTTTTTGAGAGCAGTGGTGAAGAAATAATTTAAAAACGCCTGCCTGGTTTTGAACTCACGACCTGCAACTTGTAAGTCGCGGCCGATACCAATAGGCCACCACGGCTTGCGAAAATTAAAACGAAAAAAAAATGATCCTAAATGTTCGGAATTGACTATTATTTTCTTGAACAAAGTTTATTTCTATGAGCAGAAGCCAATACAAATAAATAAAATTGAAGTGTCTGTTTGTAATATCAAAATAAAAGTATTTTTTGAGCTCATGGTTATGTGTACGATACCTATGCCTAAAAATCATGCAGTTATTAAAATGTTTGTCTGTTTGTTTGCTCCAGCTTATCTTCGAAACGGCTGGACCGATTCTGATAAAATTTTACTGGCAGGTAGCTGACTACATAAGGAGTAACTTAGGCTAATAAAATTCCACGCGGGCTAAGACGCTGACAGAAGCTGGATTTAAATTTGACGACGCATTTCCGTTACCTACATCCAGTACAACATATTTATTCAATGCTAGTTCTCTCAGTAAAAAAAGGTTATTTCAAGTTATTTGCTCTACAGTAGCCAGTGGGATAGATACTCGTAATACAGTCGTTGTTACGAAATTAGCAATCATTCTAATGTCACACAGACAGAAGAAAATGTTTAATGGCGTGCACACAGATTTTCCATAACAAAATCATAACATATACAATAACGTCTCAACGCGCCTGCGTTACGATTGTAATCGCTAATTGCTCAAATATTCCAGCGGTATGTCGCACATGACATGCACGCTATATGTGTCAGCCGTATGCGGCAATAAATTCATTGTGTAATGGGTAGAGCGCGCATCGAATTGGACCGTCCCTCCCAAGAGTGCCCCGCGCATCGTCGCCGTTTATCTGTCATACAACTACAGTATTCACCAAACGCATCTACGAAACTATGCGAACTCTCAAACTAACCAACCAGCGCCATCTATGATTTTATTCACAAACTACGTAGTGACGAAAAATGTGCGTGACAAAGTAATGTCGGCATTCCGGAAACATTCAAATGCATGTAAGGTCATCAAAGCCATTAAAATGATACTTTTTTATTCCTGTACAATAATCGTAAATTTCTATGAGGTCGACTAATCATGTGGTTTATTTAAAAAAACACGTAATTTATTTAAATTATGCGGTCTGTGTTCGTTTACGTTATTTTCTGCCTAGAGATTTAAGTTCAAGGTTTATTGATTGGAATCGTAAAACCATTTCTTTGATTTTGCTCGCTATCCTGTAGGCTCGTAGAAGTGAATAGTTAGAAAAAACATTCAAACTGCTATCGTAAAATTTAAAAGCTTAATTGTTAATAGGCAACATAGTATTTTTTTCCGTACGCACAGTTTCATCAAATAGGTTCTCAACGGTATTAAATTGATAAAGGAAATCGTTGTGGTTAGAGTTTGTTTTTGGCGATTAGATAAAATAAATAGTGGGTCGTTTACAATGAATGTAGTACGGACGCGAACTGCTAATCATAAATCTAACTAGGTCACAAAATAACTTCAAAAACATTGGTATAGGTCAATTTAGTTTAGCTTAGCTTTAAATCATATGTACCTAAAACAAACAAGAAATCTACTCTTGACTTTCTCCACGCAAATCGCTATCAAAATAAAATTATTATCTACCTACCGTTGTTTTTTGCTGACTGTAACCTAATTAAAATCAAAAACCTGAAACAATAAAAATGCTAGTTCTAACTGAAAGAAAAGGTAACCGAAGTACATAATTCTATGCAAAATAAACGGACGTAGAGCAATCTACGTGGCGCACGCAAGTCACACACACACACACGCTCAAACGTTAGTGAGTGTGAGTGTGGCGTCTTCAAGGATCGGCTGTAGGTGTGTGTGAGGGCTGCCACTTGCCACCTGCGGTGTAATGGCTCATTGTACGTTTTAGTGCACATGAAGCACATTTCAGAGAAAATGTGTCGTGTTTCAGAGGAATGGTGTTACGTTCCGCGAGATCGTATTGAATTTAATTTGATGTATTTTGCTTTTGTTGGATTGTTGTGTGTGCATGATAAGTACCTAACTGAAAGAATTTTCCGGGTACTATACCTACAAATAATGAAAATAACTAGAATAAAACAAAACCACACCTGCAGGTGTATTCGCTAACTCAGTTGACATCAATTTGATAGGTACATTGCTCGGTGGACATCGATTATAATAGGCACTAAGTGGTCCATTTTTGTTTTCTAATACGTTAAAGCAGCACGCCTGCAGGTCATCGGTCCACCATGTGGGAGACCTTCCAATGCTGTGACTTCCACTACGCGGTCGCCAGTACCATTCGGCCCTATCGACCACCTGTTCTGCGAGCAATGTGCCCTGCCTACTGCCAATTAAGTTTGGCGATTCTTCGCGCTCTTTCAGTAAACTTACTTCTCCGGAGAATATCTTTATTCGATCACGCAAGGAAACTCCGAGCATAGCCCTTTTCATTGCCCTTTGGGTGACCTTTAGCTTTCTGATGAGGGTGAAATGTGAGCGAACACGTTTCAGTGTCATAATGTACTGGCAACACGCACTAGTGATAGATTTCCGTCTTAACCTAACCTTACCTTCCGTATTCGAGACGAAGATACAACGCAGCTTTCCAAATGCTGCCCAACCGAGTCAAATTCGATGGTTGACCTCTTTCTCTAAGTTTGATCTACTTAGCTGGACCGTTTGTCTCAGTTATTTATTGCATTGAAAGTTTATAATATATAATAATAATATTTTTATTCATCAAAGCCATATGTTCTTCTTCTGTTTCTGGGCCCAAAGAATTTGAAAGTTAGGGAACCATAGATTCGAAAGAAGAAAAAGATCAAAGCCAAACAAAAAAAAAAAATTAAATATGGTTTATAGTGGTTACAAAAACAGAAGGCTAAAACTACAAAAACATGAAACTCTGATTTTCAAACTATGAACTATTTAAAAAAAAAGTATATGTAAAAGTATACAATTATATAGTGTATGTATAACTTAATTTGGACTAAGGGGGTCACTTTTGGGGTAAAACACGGAAAATTAAAAAAAAACAAAATTTTTTTAAACTCTGCCGTGCGACATAACAAATAAAAGGGCACATTGTGAGGGTCTCGAATGTATTTTTTTTTTTCATAATTTAAAAAAAATAAAGTTTTAAAGATAATTGAAAAATTACCACGATTACCTTATCTCCTCCATCACCCTTATCTCCGAAACCATTGGGCCAAAAATTTAAAAAAAATATACAGAATGTAGTTCTTTACATATATATATAGATTACAGAAAACCCATAAGGAGCAGGTCAAATTGAAGAGAAAAAAATTGTTTTTTTCGGACCCCTTTGCGCGTGGGTCCAACTCGCTCTCGTCCGTTTTTTTCTACCAACTACTACTTAATCACAAACTGGGTAATCCAAAGGCAAAGTTACTTCTTTTAGACCTCGACAAACTCATTTTAACTCCCTCATTTATTGCCTACCACATTTCAGGAAAATAGCTCATTTCAGTAGGTATAGATCTCTGTGCACCAACCCTACTGTAACAGCTGCACGCACACACATGTAATTTGTGCGTGTAAACGTGGCTGCGGTGGCCGGTGCCCGTGGACGTCGAACAAAGCGCAGCGATGGCCATGAAAATATTTGTACCGCTGCGAAATAGGGCTGCCTCCTATAGGCTTGTGAAATGTATCAGGCCTTTTTTTATTAATTTTTAAATTATATTTCTTTTGGCGCGTTAGGGAAAAATGATGAGAGTAAATTTTTACGATGTGCGCGCACACCGTCACAAAAAACCTACAGCCTGAAGTTAGCTAAAACCGACACCCTGAAGTTAGCTATGGTCTGTGGTTTATGAAGAATGATTGTTTTCCTTTTGTAAACTTTGTGACAGTTTGGTTTTTTATCTTGTTACGCCAAAGAAATATAACTTCTTACGTACGTACAGACTGTTGTCAGCATTACCTGACCCACCCTAAAATCAAACGACTTTGGACCCTCTGTATGTAACATTAAGGTTTATTTAATTTATATGAGCTTATCAGACAAGTGCTCGAGCACTCGATGAACAAAAATACAATAATAACACAGACACGCAAATTTGATCTTTAACACGTAACGTTAAGGTAAACCCACTCAACAAAGTCGGAGCCACCGGCATTACATATGTTTTTGTTAAGCTATTTTAAACATTATCTCGTTAACATTAAAGTTGAAAAGCTTTTAAGTCACACTACATAATTACAACCCAATCTTTAATTTCGCGTATTCCCATCAAGTTCTTGTGGCTTAGCGGTTTGATGCTGGATTGACGACGAACAGCATGTGGGTTCGAAAACATAGTCCACCTATACATCAGTTTCTTTTTTAATTTGTTTTCATTTCTACAATATTGCTTGCAATATTAAAGAACGATCAATATGATTTTCGCCTAATAACTTATCTTGTAAACGTGTGGGTAATTTAAAAAACTTTAAGTTCACAGAATTTATATTTATCAAGAATGGTTGAATACGAAGTAAAACATATTTACTTCGTGAGGTAGATCATAAATTCATCTACGAGTAAGTAACAAAATTTACACTACGCCTAATAGCAGTGACTGCGCACAAACATTTGTAAATCGTTTAACTCGTTAAGTATTTTTAAGCAGTTTGGTGTAATATAGCATCATGTCGCAACTTGACGACTATACCAAACATAAAATAATATTTTTACATGAGCAGAATGTTGGAATTAGAGAGATTGGTCGCTGACTTAATAAAGCAGTAAGTGTTTTTTTATACCTATTTTATTTTATTGGTTGTGATTAATGAACGCGTAGTTGGCTATTTTACCATTACATTCACTCCTTACAAGTTACATACACGGTTCCAAAAATGTTTATTTTTGTTTCAGAGAAATACGGTCAGGCTGTGGCTAAGACGTTATGGAGACAATGGAAATATTCAGCGGATTCGTCCAGGAGCAAAAGCCATTAAGTATAGTCCCGAATTCGAACGCCACCGGGCTATTGTTTCAAGCCACGTTGAAAATCCATTTTTGCCCATTCGTGCAACCGCAATAAACCACAATATTTCAGTGGAAACAGTGAGAAGGAATTTACACGTTGCTGGGATAAAGAATTATAAACCGGCACAGAAAATTGCATTGACACCTGCTCATCGTGCAGAAAGGGTCCGTTTTGCCCAGGAATATTTAAATTTTAATTGGGAAGAAAATGTGATCTTCACTGATGAAAAATCATTTAAATCGGACAAAGATGGACGTAAAATCTTATGGCGGAGGAAAGGAGAACGTTACAACGAGAAGTGCTTGCTACCTTGTAGAACCAGCCACCTAGAATAACCCTGGGCTACTGGGGCTGGATGTCGTCCATGGGACCTGGTGAATTGGTGGAAGTTGGTGGTAGGTTTAATAGCAGTTTGTATTTGGAGATTCTGCGTAACGTCATACTGCCGACTGTGCGAATTGCCTATCCAACGTCACATATTTATTTCATGCACGATAACTGCTCCATCCATCGTGCAGGCATTGTGCGGGAATGGTTAGCTGCTCAAGAAGGTGTGACAGTTATTAATTGGCAATCTAAAAGTCCTAATTTGAACCCTATAGAAAATCTATGGGGTCAAATGTTTTAAATTGGGACACAACAGAAGTGCGAAACAAACACAACTTGGCTGAGGTCGTAACATCGACTTGGGAGCACATGAGAGGCAAAGATTTGTGTTGGAACATGGTGCGCGGTATGCGTAGCCGCTTACAACAAGTTATAGCAGGGGACGGTGCGCCACTCCGCTACCAGTTCATCTAGTAGGTATATTTAAACACACCATGTAAGTAAATGCTCAATGGATTGATTGTTCAACCATTAAAGTGTTGCAGATTATGTGGTGATGTTATTGTTATAAACAGATTTTTTCTGTTTAAATAACATGTTTATTCACTACATATAGGCAGCTATAAATTTGTAAAGCATTTCACAGATGAATTCATTTTCTCGATAACAAACTTTTAACCATAAGCATGCCTTTTTTAATGTTTATATGGCATACTAATATAAAAAGTATAATTTGGAAATATATGAGCATTTACTTACTTTATCTTACTTAAGTGTTTTAATGAAATAATAAACATTTTAAACTTGCAATTTTTTAGTTTTATTTCTATACAAACTGCCCGTTTAAAAAGACAATACCCTACGTCGTCTATTAAAGAAATGTAAAAAAGTGTAATAAAATATCTAAATTTAGGTTAAACTTGGTTTCGAACGTAGACAACGATGAACATCGCACTACCTTAGTGACCACAAGACCAACAGTCCAACACAACTCTTATAAGCCGCATTGAAATTTGATCTTAGTTGTAATGCTAGACGCAATATTAAAAAAAAATTGAACCATATAGTATACTATCATAAAGTTTATTCTTGCACAGCACGAGCAGCCATCTTCTCCTCGTGCAAATTATTTTGTATTTTAAATAATCACTCCATAGTAGCATTTGAATACCAGCTTTAAAATGAATACGAATATTTATTTTTCAACTACCCACTTATTACAAGTTATGTGAAAATATTACCAAAAGTTTATGTATAGTCTGTAGTTCTTTACAATAATACAAGAAATAGTTTTGGAATATAAATTTTATATTGAAAGCAAAACAATATCTTTGTCGCAGGATTTGATCTCGAACCTCGTTTTTCTCAGTCTTACACACAGACCACGAGACCAGAATTACTTGAACTTAATCATTAAAATAAGCTATTACACTTATCATATTATAACAAATAGTTATAAAATATAACCTAATGCTAACGTTTTAAAGATCAAATTTGCGTGTCTATATTATTATTGTATTTGTTCATCAAATCCTCGAGCAGTTGTCTGATAAGCTCATATAAATTAAATAAACCTTAATGTTACATCCAGAGGGTCCAAAGTCGTTTGATTTTAGGGTGGGTCAGGTAATGCTGACAACAGTCTGTACATAAGTACACATATTTTTTATTTTTTTATTTTTTTTGGCTTCACACGGTGTGTACATATTTATCCATTATCAAGTTTAAAAAGTATTTATATTTTAAATACAGAATACTGTCACTTTTCTATTACAATGCAGATGTAACAATAAATAAATGAATATGAACACATTCTAATGTTTTTGCAGTATTTTGCAGCAAATGTGTCGAGTCAGCCTTCTTTTTTTTTTGGCGGGGGGTGGGAAATCATCCAATGACTTTTCCCGCTATGGGTGGAGCAGGAGGGCGTGTCAGACTCTTACTGACTAAAATCCACCCCTGTTCCTTCCCTGCCTGAATGCCCACGGGTGCGGTAACTCATTTTCAGAATTTATCCGCTACCCCTAGGCATCCAGGCACCGGCCACGATGGGCCCCATCAGTGGTGGCTGACAACATTTCTTTGAAGCGCGCGTAGGACACTACGCGCCGTCAACTCACGGCCCTGGTGCTGATCGGACGGCGAGCTACCAACTGCTCGCCATCCGCAGGCCCGGGTCTACGGTGGCTGGAGATCGTCTCGCGACGTCTTCTCTCGTATTGGGAGTACTGGGCAGTACGCCCAGTACCTCTCCTGCGGTGGTAGCGGCCGGGGCCGTGAGGGCCACTCCGTTGAGCTTTCCTCACGCGTCCCGCCTCCACCTTCGCGAGCATTACTGCTTCGCAGAAGGCGAAGACTGCCTCCCATTCCCTTTCGCTCCGTACCATGGCCTGAACCAGGGCCGGGCGCGAGAGGTCGCCGCCACCTATCGCATCCACGAGGACACGGCGGCTTGCCGACAAGTCCTACAGTAAAATTTTCTCAGAAAAAAATTACCGATCTCGCGCCTGTTACAATGATTCCACATATTCCAGTTGGATGCATAAACGTTTGAGACACGAAACTAAACGACGTTTACATCACAATAAAATCAATCTGCGTAGCCTTTTCCCAAACATCTTGGGGTCGGCTTCCAGTCTAACCGGATGCAGCTGAATACCAGTACTTTACATTGAGCCACTGCCTATCTGACCTCCACAACCCAGTTACTGGGTAATACGTTACCCCTTGGTAAGACTGGTTGTCAGACTTTTCGGGGTTCTGCCGACCCGTAACGACTGCCAAAGATTCACGATTGAAGGCCGGGACCAACGGCTTAATGTCCTTTCCGAGGCACGGAGGAGTCTCGGTGTATAAATATGGTCACCAATACATGGACCAACCCCGGCAAGCGTAGATTAACCTGATGGATCGACCCGTGCGGCTGTTATTACTTTAGCCACGAGCTCCTCCGAAAAATGATGATGATAGTAAAACAAAAATCGTTCCCGGTATGTCACCCCTGCTTCTGGTTTTTAGCATTGACACTGTATTTTTTAATTGGAATGAAATGATGTAACTAAATGAAAACCACATAATTTCTAAGATAAATAGTTAAAATAGTTACAATTTCGTGTGACAGCCGCTGTATAAATATATTATAATAAATTCGGCGTCTATCGTAACTGTAACATGACGTGTTTATCTTTTGTTACAACCTTTTTTAACTTCTGTCTAATGCAATAAAAATTTAGGGAGTCTAAATGGATTGGAATTCAAAATAATTTTAATTTAAATAAAACATTTTTCTACCCATAAAATTTTTTTCATTGTGAGCAGATGAGGAAAAACCTATAACTACTATGATAATTTAAACAAATCGTTTGTAAAAAAGACGTAGAGGGTAGGTACATACATATGTACTACCTAATAACTACTGTGTACCTAGCTGCACTTATTAAGTTTATGATACAGTGACATAACAAAGGCCAAATATGAGTGTGAGTTTATAACTGAACGCAGGAGCCGTTCGTAAACAAATATGCCTGCAAACTAATTTCCTACGATGTAAATGATTGAACAAAACGTACGGCAGCCCTCCGATAAATACCTATCAAATACAACGCCTTAGGATCTCGAGGTCGCCACCAGAGTAGGTACCTGCTGCCTACCGATGGCCATCTGAAAATTAATTAATTCCAATAAAGGTTTTATTAAAAATATTTTTGTTGCTGCCAGTACAGATTTCTGTGCATGCAGCGCCATCTGTTATTGATTTCCGTTATTCATAAAGGCATTGATAAAAGGACATGTTATTAAAATTTGTGTGAAATTGTTGCATTCAAATATTGGTCAATTTTTATGTATGAGTGTCTACTGTTTCTAGCTTGCCGTTTCTTCTCTGAACAGTTTTAATGGCAAGTTGTGTTGTGTTGGCATAATGGTTGAGCGATTGCCTGCTGGGCTGCGTGTCGCGGGTTCGATTCCCGCATGGAACTAATATTTGTTTGGCCTACAGATAGTTGTTCCGGGTCTGGGTCTTTTGTGTACGTGAGTTTTCACGTTTGTGAAAGCACCCACGATACCCTTTCCAGCGTCCAATTAGCAAACAGCCACCATGTCTAGCCCACCATGTGTCCGCTAGACGCGGAATGGTTAAAAGAGTAGGTACTTAATTCTTAATATGAGGCAACTTTATTTTTATTAAAACCGGCCAAGTGCCAGTCGGACTCACACAAAGGGTTCCGTACGAATCACATGTTTTTAATGACTTATAAAAATAAAAATTTTTAAGACAAACTTGTACCTACATGAACTTAAAAATACTTATTATAACTTAGATACGTAGGTTTTTTTTTTGGGGCGTGGGAAATCGTCCAATGACTTCTCCCGCTCTGGTGGAGCGGGAGGGCGTGTCAGACTCTTACTGACTAAAACCCACCCCTGTTCCTTCCCTGCCTGAGTGCCCAGGGGTGCGGTAACTCATTTTCAGAATTTATCCGCTACCCCTAGGCATGCAGGCACCGGCCACGATGGGCCCCGTCAGTGGTGGCTGTTAATCATCTCTTTGAGGCGCGCGTGGAACACTACGCGCCGTCGACTCACGGGCTAGATACCCTAGGTAAGCGTAAAATTACAATATTAGGCTTATTCTTAAAATAGTCTAAGAGACGTTCACGCCTCAAGCTTTAAAGAAAATGTTGTAGTTACAACTATAACATTTTCTATTTTACGTTTTTATTTGATTGAAGCTTGCCTTAAAAATATTTTAATTTATCTGTACTTTCTTTTATACTGTCTTTTTAACATTATAATTTATTGAAATACTTATCCTGACTCCAGGAGCATATCAACTCTAAGGCCGAAAGAGTCAGTACTTGGGGCAGCAGCAATCTGACATGACTCTTCTAGCCAGCTGCCCTATAACACTTCTTGTCAGTCAAAAGAAAATCGAATCTAAACGGCCAGTGTGCTATAACTTGTCAAGAGAAATCTAACTAGCCCTCATTTGGCTACATTGTTGTTTAGGGTTTCCTAAGATGACCTTCCAGATCCAACATCAGACCCTGGACTATACCTGGAACTATAATTTTAGTCAAGACATAATCAATTCGATGGAATGAGTCCAATCCAAACACGATGGTGCCACCTTGTTTAGTTGAGGAGATATTAAGGCCACATTCTAGCTCTATCGTTAGACCAGCTTCACAATACTATATTATTGCATTTGGCATTTAATTTTATAAGTACCTAATGCAAATTTTGAAAGTGTTATATAAATGGGTTACTAATTTGTAACCGCGTATGTGGTTATTTTGAAAAAATATAGACTTCTCATAGGTACTATGGTTGGACTGTGTGAAAGAGGATATGGGTAAAAAAGGGGTGACTACAGAGATGACGACTAATAGAGGAGTATGGAAGAAAAAGACATGTTGCGCCGACCCCAAATAAATTGGGATAAGGGCAGGAGAATGATGATAGACTTCTCATAGGTTTTCCTATAATAATAATAATTTATTCAAATTCAAAATTAGATAAGTACATACAATGTCAAACAATTTTTATGAGACTAAGTTAGCAAAACTTTCCACAAGACGTCTGTGTCTGAACTAGATAACTTAATATCTGTATCTCAGATATACAGGGTGTAAGGTACATGAACGCACATACGTGTACTAGTGATTCAGTACATGATTCTGGACCCCCTAGCGTTGGAATTTTTCGTCGGCCTTTTCCTAATTTTTGAAAAAAAAAATATTTTTTTCACTATAGACTGTATAAAATCGTTATACCTATCTATCCCAAAGACAAAAAGACAAAAAATAATTAATTAAATTTTTTCATTTAAAATGTCTTTGGGGTAGATAGGTATAACGATTTTATACAGTTTAAATTGAAAAAAAATGTTTTTTTAAATGAAAAAATAATTACTTAATTATTTTTTTTTTCATTTAAAATGTCTTTGGGGTAGATAGGTAGGTATAACGACTTTATACAGCTTTAAGTGAAAAAAAAATTGCTGTGACAGACGGACAGACAGACAGACGCACGAGTGATAGTATAGGGGTTCCGTTTTAACATTCGGTTGTTCGGAACCATAAAAAGAGAAGAAAAAGAGAAAATTTTGTCTACCTACATAATTTGTACAGTAATAATATTCCTGTTCGATGAAACAGTTATAATCCCGTAGGAGAAAGCTAAAAGCCTTAGTGCCATAATTCTATGTCCAAGTATGAATCTGCTGAATGAATCAATTTATATCTGGGTAATTTTAAAGCATGAACCTGCTAAAAACCATTTCTCAATTTTACACCCAACTGTTACCTACTATTTTCACCGTACCCACACTACATTCGGCATTTCGGTCATGGCGCCTCCACCATAGAGTGTAGTAAAAAGGAAATAATAAACACCGTATTAGTACAGATAACAAATCACGCGGCGATCGCTGGCTGAATAGAAATCGTATCAAATGAGGCGACGCGGTACGATCACGTGCGGACGCATCCGGGCTGTGTCGCGATCCGGATTTTGATTTTAAGGGATGGTATAGGGATGGTTCGTGGCCTTGTAAAGCCTCCCCATCTTTTTACGCGAGCATTAGGCTTAGGACCAGCAATCCAGTGGCATTAAACATTGGGTTTGGAAAACTGTGATCACTGTTCAAAGGTTCATCAAGGAATGCTGCTGCTTAAAAATCTCTGAGACACAGACCCTGACCTAAGCAACAGACTTCGACTTTAACTTTCATCTTCCGTGTCTGAGTCTGGCAGACAGCGCACCGCATGGGCCGTAAACAATTAAAAATCAATTGTATCTGCTAACTATACGCGCCATGGGTTAAAAAATGTATTTCCCTATTTTGAAGTATGCACCTTCTGTCTAATACAAGAGATCCCTGATTAACGTTGAAAGAAAAATGGACTGGAAACATAAGAACACAAGAAAAAAGTCTGAAGAACTACCTACTTAATTTGTTATTGATTTTGCACTCGACAGGAAAAAGCTCTCGGCAATATTTGACCAAATCTCAGGAACACATTTCTAAATCAGCTAAGTACTCGTAGGTAGGTATAGAAAATTAAGGTTTGTGCGGCAATCGCACGCATTCATGATTCTTTGAATAATTAATATTGGATTTCAAAGGTCATACAGAGGTTCGTTACTGCCAAAAATTTGTCACAGCGAAAACAGTTCCAACCTGCGGTAGGTACTAGAAATCTTAAAATGATGTAACATTAGACTTAGAAGGCTTTTAAGTGATAAGATTCTCATTATTACTAATCATATTTTATTCAAGAGCCGAACAGGTTGCGGGCTCGAACTGAATGCCAATGGTAATGCAAAATTCGGTGATCAATGAATATTTATTTGCGGTCCAAGGCTTAGCCTTCACAAATTTACCAGCTTAGCTTAGCTGGTAAGATTGTGAATTTAGAATGTATAGTTGTGACTTTCACGGAGAGTGGCGTAACTAGTCCCAAAAGGGCAAGAAAATTGTAGTGACAATTTTTTTATTTTTTATTTGACGGATGTGAAGCCCAAAAGGGAAATTGTAACTTTTACAAAATAGGCCTACTTGCATAGAACTGTCGCGGAAGGCCATGAAGGTGTTGGCGTGACTAAATTAATTAGATAAAAAACTTTTTACAAATTTGACTATTTAGTTGTGGTTCTCCATTAAACTGTGTTAACAATTCATCGACATAAGATCGCAGCAATCGCGGTTAATTTGCTGGTGCTGTCAATTTTTGAAGAGTTCTGTTGTCTGTCTCTGAAACCCATCATCAGATCTATATGAAATTTAAATGGGACCATTTCGCAACAAACCCCTTTCGAACAAAAAAATATTTTGCAAATCCGTCTATATATGACGGAGTTATGCTCGAACATAATTATATAAAAAAAAATACAACCATCCGAATTGATAACCTCCTTCTTTTTGAAGTCGGTTAAAAATGTACGCGCTCGCGAAAGATGGAAGCATCCGAAGCAATCGAATTCGGATAAGTTGTCATCACGGAAGAGTGAACTCAAAAACATAGTATCCTGACTGGAATAGGGTTAGCTTTCGTTGAAGATGAGTCCATTTACTAGAGCATTCTGAAAAAAATAGAATAAGTTAAGTTTTCACGGTGATTTTTTAAGAGAAAGTAGGAACGAGCGGACCAGTCCAGAAACTTTGAGAATCCTATCATGTCATCATTATTCTTTATGATTTTTTGCTTCATCACGTCGGGGCCCTTGAACCCCTGGGGCCCCGTATCATTAATACAGCTCTGTTCACGGATGAAGTGCAGTGCAACGGAATTGTAATAGAATACATATTTAGGTACAAGATATTGGTAAAAACTAGACCTGTGGATAATATTTCATATCACTCGTACCCGATTATTGTGCGAACATAATATTTTTGCTGTGTTGGTCAATAACACTATGGGCTGTTATTACCTACTAACAGCTAATGCCCACTACAGTGGTGTTAAGGGGGACCTCAATGCCAAAGTGGGAGTACCTACAATAACGCGGCGAATCGAAAGTCGTCCCGTTCGGCATGGGGCGCAGGAATCGCATGGGGGCAAATGCTGGTCAACTTCCTTGAGTCACAGAGGCTCTTCTTGATGAATTCTTTCTTCGAAAAGAAACCCCAAAGGAAGTGGACCTGTGGTTTAAGCACTACGCGACGTGTCCCGCAGACTATTCCCTTCGCAGCGGAAAAATAAGGTGTCCAAACTTTCCTCGGAGACTCTCGGACTTATGAAGGAACGACGAGAGTTGCCATCCACGCTGTCTGCGCCAGATAAGACAGCCTTAAACCTAAAAATTAGAAAGCTGACGCGACGCGACCCTCGGTGCTCCAACACCCGCGACATTAAGGTCGCGATTGAGCAGAACCGAGGGTCGAAAGTGTTCGCTCAACAATTAGGAAGGTCCAATCTGACGAAACTAAGAACTGCGGATTGCAGAATCTTGACTTCAAGGTCCGAGATACTCGAGGAGGTCAAGGATTTCTACGGTCACCTATACTCAACGCGGACGTTGAAACCAGCAGAACATAGTGCAGATGACCATCAAGCCGAGTTAACGCGTCACTACACGGAGGTCATCCCGGAAGTCGACCAGTGCGAGATTAGGGCGGCTATCAAACAGCAAGAACAACAAGGCACCTGGTGATGACGGAATAACGACAGAGCTCCTTAAAGCGGGCGGAGCTCCAGTCCTGAGAGAGCTAGCGAGTCTCTTCAACTCCGTCATCCAAGAAGGTACAACGCCTGAGGCGTGGAGCGGAGGTGCGGTGGTTCTGTTCTTCAAAAAAGGTGACAAAACCTTGCTGAAGAACTATAAACCCATCTCACTTCTGAGTCACGTCTACAAGCTGTTCTCGAGGGTCGTCACGAACCGTCTCGCCAGAAGGCTTGACGAGTTCCAGCCATCAGAACAAGCTGGTTTTCGAAAAGGCTTCAGAACCGTGGACCACATCCATACTGTTCGGCAAATTACACAGAAGACCGAGGAGTACAACCAGCCGCTGTGTATGGCATTTGTGAACTACGAGAAAGCCTTCGACTCCTTTGAAATATGGGCAGTTTTGAACTCTCTGCAACGATGTCAAATTGACTGACGTTATATCGAAGTGTTGAGAGAGTACGACGCTGCCACGATGACTGTCCAGAGCCAAGATCAGAAAACCAGCCACATCCAACTGCTCAGAGGGGTGAGACAGGGGGATGTGATATCCCCGAAACTGTTCACCAACGCGCTGGAGGACGTCTTCAAGACGCTGGACTGGACTGGACAGGGTATCAACGTGAACGGCGAGTACATCTCACACCTCCGCTTTGCCGATGACATCGTCATAATCAATGGCAGAGACGGCGGAACAGTTAAGCCTGATGCTGCACAGCCTAAATGGAGCCTCGCGGCACGTTGGCCTCGGGATGAATTTGGACAAGACGAAAGTTATGTACAATTCACATGTGGGCTCGGTAGCCCAATCCGCATCGAAGGGTCGCTTCTGGAAGTTATGAAGGAGTATGTATACCTTTTTTTTTTTGCCGGGGTGGAAAATCTTCATGGATGTCCTTCGCCTGGGGCGGCGAAGGGGTCTGTCAGACTCTTACTGACTAAAAACCACCCCGGTGTTCCCTCATATACTTGACTCCGGGGCTGCGGGTGCGAATGGGACTTCCGCTCCCCCGGACTAGTACCGGGCCGCTGTCTGCGGGTCTCATCCCGTGGTGAGGAGTGAGATCGTAACTCTTCTTCACGTCTAAGAGAGGCGCGCGTGGAACACTACGCGCCGCCATCTCGGGACTCGGTTGATGGGCCAACGGACGTCCCCGAATCCGTCGGCCCTAGACCCTTTTTAGGGGGGCTGGAAGAGGGCATTGTCCCCCCTTCTCCGACGCCCGGTGCGCCTGGTTCGGGAAGGGAGTGCACTAGTCATCTCCCTTTCCCTTTCCGCAGCCTCCTTCTGCGAGATGACATTCTTACAGAAGGAGATCACCGCATCCCAAGACTCTGCACTGCCGACCATGGAACAAACCACGGCCGGCAGCGACAGGTCACCTCCGACTTCCGAAATGAGGGCACAATGCGGCTCCTCCCATGCAACACACTCGGCCAGCGTATGCCACGCCGTGTCCTCCGAACAGTGGATGCAGTGATAGTACCGAGCATTCGGCTCCCTGTTCAGACGACACAGGTACTTCCTGAAGCAGCCATGCCCCGAAAACACCTGCGCCGCCCGAAACGTCAGGGGGCCGTATTTCCTCCCGAGCCAGCGGTCAAGTACCGGCCGGACCGCCTTGATTGTAACGAGGCCGGCGGTTGGATGCAAGAGCCTTCTCCGCCACTCCACCACCAAGACCTTGCGGAGCTGCGACCGATGCAGCTCGATCTCGCGCTGCATCGGTTCACCACCCCGCGTGCGCACCTCCTCACGCCGCCGGTGTAGTGTTGCGAGTGCTTTTGCCTCCAGGTCCCAGGGCGGGGATCGGGCCAGTACGCAGGCCGTCTCGTGGAGTATGTCTACCTAAGGCAAGCCATCCAGTTCGGTAGACTCAACTTTGAGAAAGAAGTTGACAGAAGGATCCGGTTGGGCTGGGCAGCGTGTGGAAAACTTCGTCAGGTCTTCTCGTCCCCTATCCCACAATGTTTGAAGAACAACCAGTTCGTCCTGCTCGTTATGACGTACGGTGCCGAAACGTGAACACTGACGGTCGGGTTGGTTCACAAATCCAAGTTGCCGCTATGGAGCGGGTTATGTTAGGAGTTTCTTTGAAGGATAAAATCAGGAATGAAGTTGTCCGGAAAACCGGAGTAACCGACACAGCTTGCATAATAAGCAAACTGAAATGGCAGTGGGCTGGTCATGCGTAGTGTGGGACGCCCACCAGCTAGATGGACCGACGACCTTATAATAAGAAGGTGGCTGGGATAGACCAGATGCGAAAGGCGGAGGACAGGGTGTTGTGGCGCAGTCTGGGAGAGTCCTATGTCCAGTAGTGGACTGCGATAGGCTGAGTTGATTGATTGATTGACCAGCTAATACCTAATGATGGTTTTGTAATTACGTAGGTACTTAATTGAAAGTAAGCCTAGGACCTAGGTGTTCTAATGCTCGCGAAGAAGAAGGCGGAACGGGTGAGGGAGACTCAATAGAGTGACCCTCACGCCCCCAGCCACAGCTGCCCCTGGGCGTCGGGGGTCCACCGTAGATGCACAACCTGCGGACGGTGAGTAATGTGTAGCTCGCCGTCCGATCAGCACCATGCCCGAGAGTCGACGGCACGTAGTGTTCCACGCGCGTCAAAGAGATATCAGTGACCACTGACAGGGCCCATCATGGCCGATGCCTGCATGCCAAGGGGTCGTGGATAAATTCGTAACAGATTTACCGCGCCCCTGGCACAAGCAACTGAAAGAACAGGGGTGGGTTTTAGTCAGTAAGAGTCTGACACGCCCTCCCGCTCCACCCAAAGAAGTCATTGGATAACTTCCCACCCCCAAAAAAAAAAAAAGAGTGGCCCTTCGGGTGTGCCGACAGAAGTGAAAACTTGAACAAAAATGCGCCAACGCGCCTAAAGAAGTTTTCACTTCAATCCGCTACGCGATCAGCTACGAGTGCTCCTACGCTACGAGTCGTAGCACTCGTAGCGGTGTCGATGGCGCGCGAGTTCAATAGTTTTTTTCCATCTCAAAAATGCCCAACGCGCCAGAAGTTTTCACTTCAAAAACAGGTATGCTTGTGACTACAAGTTCAAACTCAGCTTGTGCACGTTTATTTGTCGGATTTTTCAGGACTTATTTTTGAAGACATAAATGCAAAGAACAGTATTTTTATGTTTGTGTCTTTTGGAACATCAAAACCATTTTTCGTTTTTTTTTTTCAAAGTCAGCGCTGACTGCGATTCCGGGTCACGGCGGTGCTGGCTGCGGAGGCAATCCCTTTTATAAACATTTCGTATTGAAAAAATTGAATACAAACGTAATGTATAAATAGATTTTTTTTTAATAATCTAGTGAACGCATCTATAACTCAATGTTACCAAGACACAAAAACAGTGAGCTGTCAGTGATTAAACCAATTCCGCCAATCACGCAGGTCGAATTCTCTTTCCACGCCATTTTACGGCCAATCAATACGTAGGTTGAAGTTCGATACATAGATTTATTATTATTTTGAGCATGAATTTATTCTAATTGAAGTTTGCTGTATTTTAACAACTTATTTCAATCACACAACAAAATGTTTTACATGTGAAAATGAAAGAAATGAAAAAAAAAATGTTATATTATGAAAAAAGTACAATACTACTTGTATTGGAACAACTTGAACGTGACATCATTCGTGTCAAAATTCACAACTGGCAACACCAAATTTGACATTTCCCTAATCGAGCACTTCGCTAAGCGAAAATATTATAGCAATTTTGTTGCGTATTTCTGCTGTGATACAAAATGACTTCGGTCACAAGGGCTGGGCATTTGGCTCCTTACTTTAAGGCAAGTTCATCGGTGGTTGCCAATGGGCTGAAGCCCATGGTTGTCGCGCCTACATCGAACGAAAAGGTGTTGGTGCACCCTTTACCAAAAACCTCGACTGTGCAGTCTTTGCATGGAGCCTTACCTCTCCAGGGTTTGAAGGTTAATGTAAGCGGTCGTGGTGAGTTATTTTCACTGTTATTTTGTGATTTCGTTCAATAATTTTCAAAAAAGGCGACAAAAAATCGTGTTACATAACACCTTGTCATTTCTAGGTCCAAGTCATGTTCGTTTCGCGCACACTGACATCGGCTACCCTGACTTCTCGGCTTACCGTCGCAAGGAGACCCAGGACCCTACCGTGAAGAACGCCGAGAGCGTTGATGGACGCCAATCCTTTACTTATCTTATCGCTGGAGGTTAGTCTTTAAAAATTTTAACTGAATTTTACCTTAAACTAATAAGTAGCTGTGTTTATTGATCGTAAGCATGTTAAGACGTAGTGATAGTGGTGTGGTGCACCTACAAAGCATACTAATCACCTCTTATGTAAACAAAACATAAAACTGTGTTTTACCATAGATTTGATTTTTACATAGGCATAGCTGTGTAAGTACCTATTTATTAATAGCTCTTAATATTAACCTTGAAATGTCATGTAAACAACCCTACAATTTATTTTACATGAGATTTGTGGTACAGCTGATGTACCTACACATAAAGTAAATGCTTATTTAAGGAAATGATCCAGGCATTTACTTGAAATGCTAAGTTATATCAACTGTACCTAAGCATAATTATTGTTATGCTATATTTTCAATCATTCCAATGAAGCAATAAATTCCAAATAATCTCAGATATCCTCTTAATTTTATAACAGCTGTTCTGGCCATTGTAGAGCAAGCTGTTTCTATTTTATTAAGTTGTCAATTTATGAATTATTGAAAAACTGAAAATTTAGCTCACAGTGCATATTACAATAATTTTCTTATTGAAATCCTTATTATTAAAAAACATAATGTGTTTTGTTAAGGAAAACATAGCTATAATGTTTTGCTTCAAAAAAAGTTAAATGATATTTTGCTTCATAATGCATAACATTCATACTGGATTAATGAGCATTTTGCCTCCTCATGAGGAAGCTGGGATGTCCTACAGCCAAAAATTCGAAGACATGTGATATCCTCTAGGCCGCACTGGGTCCGTGTGGTGGATCTCGGTTCACACCCTCTTACAGAGAGGAGGCCTATGCCCTAGTGATTGTGAATGTTATGTTGGCTTTTTATGCTTATGCTTAGCTCCTTAGTTATCAAAAGCCTAGGATGTATGCATGATGAGTAATGTTTAAGGTTTTGTAAGTAAATTTTCCTTGTGTCATAGTTATTATGTACATTGCACAAAAACCTTTCTCCTGTATTGCTCTTCCTATTAGTGAAAAGCGCAACAAATGGGTAGGAGTTCGCAGAGAAACATCTCTGCAAACTCCTTCTGAACCACTCAACGGAGTTGCACGGAGAGCAAAGCAACTTTGTAGAGAAGATGTAGTTATTAAAAAAATAATGAATTAAGACCATTGGCCTTTGAGTTATTGGTTGGCAAGGCAGACTGCCAAAAGCTCATATTAATAAAGTCAGGTGGAAGAAAACAATCAGAAAAAACCTGGTAGAATGGTTAATGACATGATAATAATAATTATGTCATAACTGTTGTTTGCTATGTGAGATTAAATAGGGGGTACTATTACAGATCTTTGGCATGGATAATATGCCAGTACGAGTATGTATGTATTGTGTCCATTATGTGCAGTATAGTTCGTCCACCATAGCATTGCTTGCCATCACGTGAGATAGCGGTCAAACCGAAACTGTAAAAAAAAATATTGTAAAGAATAAAGTTTACACGAAAGTACTTCCAATCATGGAATCAATGTCAAAATTAGTGCATCACTAGCCAAGGAGAGTACTGTGAAGGGAATGAATTCAAATCCCAGCAGACCTCGCCCGGCGAGTAGTGGGTAGCTCGCCTCCGATCAGCACCTGGCCCGAGAGTCGACGGCGCGTAGTGTTCCACGCGCGCCTCAAAGAGTTGTCAGCAATCATGACGGGGCCCGTCATGGCCGATGCCTGCCCAGGGGTTGTGGATAAACTCGAAACAGATACCGCGCCCCTGGGCACTCAGGGCAGGAAAGGAACAGGGTGGGTTTTAGTCAGTAAGAGTCTGACACGTCCTTCCGCTCCACCCAGAGCGGGAGATGTCATTGGATGATTTCCCACACCCAAAAAAAAAAAGCAGGCCTCACCCCTCCCTTTTTGTTAACCGACTTTCGAAAAAGGAGGAGGTTCTATGTTCGACTGTATGTATGTTTTTGTTTTTTTTTTTTGTTTGTCCGCCGATTTCTCTGTCAGTTGTAGACCGATTTTCAAAATTCTTTTATTATCCGAAAGAATATACTCCCAAGTTGGTCCCATTTAAATTTTATCGAAATTGCTTCAGCGCTTTTTGAGAAACTGAACAAAAACGAAAAATATGTATACCTTGATGACGTATTGAACTTTAATTTCGGAAGTCGGTGTCAAATAACGAAGAAGTAAAATACGAACACCGACTTCCGAAATTAAAGTTATTTTTTAATTTTTAGTGTATTTTTTTTTTTTGGAAGTCGGTTGTTTTTTTGTAAAAAAGTTTTTTTATTGCAGCAGTATGGTATATCTAACATCTTATTCTTATAATTTCCAGCGGGAGGTGTGGCGGGCGCCTACGCTGCCAAGTCCCTGGTGACGCACTTTGTCTCATCTATGGCTGCTGCCGCCGACGTCCTAGCCCTGGCCAAGATCGAGATCAAGCTGGCTGAGATCCCAGAGGGCAAGTCTGTTACCTTCAAGTGGCGTGGTAAGCCACTGTTCATCCGTCACAGGTGAGTTTCATTAGCTTTTTAATATAAGTAGACTAGAAAACGATATATTGGTAACTAATTCCTGTCTGCGACGTTGTCCGCTTGAAAAATTTTTTTATTATACCAAGGGAACTTACTACCATGATGAAAAGTATTCTGTTTCCTGATCCAAATCGTAGTCTATGCGTTTGCCAAGTTTATATCAAAATCCATGCAGCGGTTTAACAGTGAAAATGTAACATTAGAAAGATGTCATGACAAGATAAAACAGGGTAAATACTGAAATAGAGCTGTGAGCTAACATAATCGGAGAAGGGCTGCAGATCCTACTAATATTATAAACTAGCAACCCGCCCCGGCTTCGTACAGGAGCAAAACGATTCCAAAGACACGTAGCGCCATCTCTATTCAGGAAGTTCAAGAACAGTACTTATTTCTGGATGAATGGTACCCTATGTCCTTTTCTGTACCCCTGACAATGTATACGCAATTTCTTGATGATTGATTTAATGATTTAGGCGTGAAAATGTAACAAACATACTCTCGCATTTATATTATTAGTAAAGAAGTTAACGTGTGCAAGTTTGTATGTCTATTAAGGCGCAGTTATACGACTTTTAATGGTTTTTAATTGAACATCACGTATAAACGACTTGTCTCATTTCTTTGAAAAAAATATGTGTTACTCTAGACAATTTCCGTCGTAACTTGATCTCAGAGTATTTGAAATTATATTTTTATAACACAGACTAATTAATTTGTAAAGTTATGTCTAACGCGGATAAAAAAAATGAAAATCACGCTTAAACTATAAAGCGTATTTTTATGAAACCTTCACCATTTTAAAGATCATTTAATTATTTATAATTTAGTCTCAGTGTTTTAGTTTAATACTTGTTGTTTTATGTGTAATAAATTAATAATGCGTCTGATTTAGGACAGGCGCTCCTTGATGGGCGAGTCCTATCACCGGGTGGACATACGACGCGTTACGTGAGCTCAGCGCAGAACACGCAAGCTAACCACTCAAGGTCGTTGGCAGCTAATAGCGCCTTAAGTAATCATGGCTCAACGGCTAAAAGGATTTGGATGTATCTTGACACACGGGTAGACATGGATTAAAAAATTTGACGTTTTGTCTTGGTAGAACACTCCTTGGGATAATTGCCGACTATTATGCTAGTGGAGTTGCTGGGAAAATGATGATATGAAAGGGAGGTTTTCCACTAACAGACCGCAAACTGTATCATATGTGTATATACTTCAGTACTTGTAAACAACACAGTCAAGCTGCGTTGAGTAGATACTGAATGGTGCAGCTGTGTGCGATTGACGCATACAAACGTGCACGCGTCTCGCGTATGACAATTATAATAATTGAAATGCCATGAAATTAGTTGTTATGGTGTAGGAGAATATACAAAAACTAAACCAAAATACCGTAACAAGCTATCAAACTTGCTGATTTCCCAGAGGGCAAGTATAGGCTGATTTTGCGTCTGAATTAGAATATCTATCAAGATATTATAATTTAAATGCAAATTAATTAATTAGACGTAACTCTTTTTTTTTTTGGGTGTGCGAATCATCCTATGGCTTCTCCCGCTCTGGGTGGAGCGGGAGGGCGTCAGACTCTTACTGACTAAAACCCACCCCTGTTGCTTCCCTGCCCTGATTGCCAAGGGGCGCGGTAACTCTGTTTCGAATTTATCCACGACCCCTGGGCAGGCAATGATGCCTGTAGATGACCCCGTCATGCATTGCTGACAACTCGGAGGTGCGCGTGAAACACTACGCGCCGTGGACTCTCGGGCCTTATCCTGATCGGACGGCGCTACTCGCCGTCCGCAGGCCCGCGTCTACGGTGGCCGGAGATCATCTCCCGACCTCCCGACGCCCAGGGCGTCTCCTGCGGCGGCTGCTGCTGGGGGCGTGAGGGCGAGTCTGTTGAGCCTCCCTCACCCGTTCCGCCTCCTCCTTCGCAAGCATTACTGCTTCGCAGAAGAAGGCGACTGCTTCCCATTCCCTCTCGCCCCGTACTATGGCCTGGACCAGGGCCGGGTGCGAGAGGTCGCTGCCGCCGATCGCCTCCATGAGGTCACGGCGGGGCTCCGCAAAAGCGGGGCAGATCTCCACCGTGTCCATGACGTATCTCTGGGGCCCAATTGGGGGTCCTACTGAGCCAGCGGCGGTTCACAAATCAGGGTCTAATTGATGGGCGTACCGAAGTATATAATTAATATCCAAAAGTTCGAAAAGTTTGTCTTGAGTCCAAATTATTGTAAGAAATTGCTCAATGAGTGCAGACCATTATAGCTGTAAAAACCTGGACCAATTAAATTGTTAATGACAATGCTATTTATATAGCAGAATTTGTAGGTACTTAGAATTTATGCACTTCCTTGCCAATTCATCACAAAGTAACTTCAGCACAAAAAAATAAATGCGCAGTTACTACGAATGATGTATGCCATGACGTATGACAGATTGTTCACACCATAAAACAATAATAGCACTAGCTATTTATTAATTTTGATGCAAAAAGTACTATTACTATATTTATATTGTTTGTTTTGAATAATAATAATACACATTTCTATGGTGCATTCAGATGTTTGCTCCATGCGGTCACGGGGTCTCATCTCGAACAAAGAAATATTAGTTCAAACAAACAAACTATAGATGGCGTAATGTGCATCGATTTCTTATTGAAGTTTAAGTAACATTACTATATTGAAAAAAAATATGGTAAAAAGTGTATTTTCTTATTTCATAAACTACCCTAAGCATAAAATTGTGGAATAATTGGCTCCTAATTCAAATTTAGATGTTTATTGGAACGAATCCTTAGGCATTTATATTTCTTGTACCAATAGATGGCGCTGTTTGAAGTTTTAGAGTTTATCCATTCGCCTCTTTAAAATTTATATAGTGAAACATTTTGAAACAGTAAAACTGTTATGAAGTGCCAAAAATATTATGTAGTAATTCCTCAATGTGAGGAATTACTACATAGAGAAAATATTGGTAAGACTTTATGTAAATTCATTCAACTTGCAAACCGTCGCTGCTAACACCATCTAGCGAGGTGTAGAGGACGGGCCTAAACGAAGAACAAAAGTTGCTGGTGCAAGTTGAAAACCCGTAGTTACGGCGGTACCGTTTCTTTGTATGGGATGAGGCACCTGTAGGCTAGTATTATATTATCTGTGATGCAGCAATAATGAATTAGTGATGATATTACGTTAGGGTAGAAAATCTATGTAAATAATTCCACCTATAGTAAAAGAATAGTGGTTAAATAGTTTTTCGTTCATTTATTTACTGTCCAGGTAATACATAACTCTATAGAGTTATATACAAGTTTATGTTTCATGAGTGGCTTAAATATTACAGCTAGATTACATAGGTATATAGATAGATTATATAGGGTTTATGTATGTATGTACGTATGTGTGTTTGATCCCAACTATTATGCTGTGATTAGTCCGGGTACCTATAAATTACATAGTTTATATTAAAGTGGATGCGCCAGGGTAGCCCGCAAAATTCAAATTTTCTTAAGTTTTTTGCAATTTGCAGGTTAGTTTCAGGTTGTATCTCGGTCAAAGTTTCGTTCGCGGCCGTAGCAAGTATGTATTAATAGAATTATAATCATTAAAATCATCAATACAACTCTTTCAGTTAGAATTGATGCCAAATGTATTTCATGAAATCATGACATTTGGTATCAATTCTAACTGAGATTGATGATTTTAATGAATATAATTCTATAAATACATATTTGCTACGGCCGCGAATCAAATTTTGACCAAGATAGAACCTGACACTGACCTGCAAATTGCAAAAAACGTAAGATAATTTGAATTTCGCGGGCTACCCTGGAGCATTTACCTTAATGGTTCTGAGTCAAGTTATTAATGGCATTGGTATTCTTTTCTAGTTGGTAACAATTTTTCTTCTTCTATTCCAGAACCGAAAACGAGATTTCAATCGAGCAGGCAGTTCCCGTAGACACACTTCGTGACCCGCAGCACGATAACCAGCGCACGCAGAACCCCAAGTGGCTGGTGGTCATCGGTGTCTGCACCCATCTCGGTTGCGTGCCCGTCGCCAACGCCGGTGACTTCGGGGGGTACTACTGCCCCTGCCACGGCTCCCACTACGATGCATCAGGACGCATCCGCAAGGGCCCCGCCCCCCTTAACCTTGAAGTCCCGCCCCACAGCTTCGCCGAGGACGGTCTGCTAGTTGTAGGCTAAACGACGTTATTTATTAGACAATTTATTTATATAAGTGTAAAGATTCAGAATCAATCAATAGGCGTCATCTAATCAATCAATAAAATGTGATTGCTATCGAAGTTTTTTTTTTCCTCCTCCTGATCCTGATGACCTGATGCTCGGAATAGATTTAACCCCCAATTAGCTGGTCGACGCTAAACGACGTTATTTATTAGACTATTTATATAAGTGTAAAGATTCAGAATCAATCAGTAGGCGTCATCTAATCAATCAATAAATGTGATTGCTATATATATCGTGGTTTTTATTATTAACCGACTTCAAAAAAAGGAGCAGGTTCTCAATTCGTCGGACTCTTTTTTTTGTTTTTATTAACCTGACGCTCGGAATAAATTTGACCCCCTATTGGATGGTCGTCATCAGTGTCTCCATCCATCTCGGCAGCGTGCAACACTGGTAACTTCGGGGGGTACCTTCTACTCTAGCTCTGCCACAGCTCCCACTACGACGTATCAGCACGCGTAGCATGACCACCGTAGAAACGGGTTCTGTCGACGGAAGAATAGACAAAATTACAGATTGTAGAAAGATTTCTACCGTCCTAAGCATGGCGATGTTAAAACTGACGAGAAGAAATGTTTCTATTCTTCAGTCAGCAAAAGTCTACAATGCAAAGCATGACCACCAATTTTTCTCTACTTTTAACACTTTTTTTTTAAGTGTTAGAATCATTTCTTCTCAACAAGTGTCAAATAGTCTACATCACATTGGACCTAGATAAGATATATAATTATTTTAAAAACTCAATTCTGTGACTTATTCAATATATCAAAATTGTGGTGAATCTTCCACAAAAGCCTAATATTAATCAAGAGTTGAAGTCACATAGCATCATAGGTTGTACATTTCTAAAAAAAATGTTATATTGTTATGCAAGGTTGCAAAGTTGTTTTTTGGTGCGAGTACTTGTATTGAAGCCTGAGCAAGAAAAGGATTCTAGGATTGAACCTATGACCGAAGCGAGTGGTTCAAATGTAGAATCCTGAGTGTAGCGAGGGTTTCAAAGGTACCTACGAGACGCAGACTTTCAACTTTGACGGACAGACGGACAGATGAACAGACGGACAGATGGGCAGACAGACAGATGGACAGACGGACATACCGACAGACGGCCAGGTGGACAGACGTACAGATATACAGACGGACATACTGACAGACGGATAGACAGACAGACAGACGGACGAACGACATACAGACAGACGGGCAGACGCACAGACAAACAGAAAGACAGACGGACAGATGCACAAACAAACAGAAAGACAAACAGACAGACGGACAGACTTACAGACGTACCTACAGACGGACAGATGGACAGACAGACAGATGGACAGACGTACAGATATACAGATGGACATACTGAGAGACGGATAGACAGACAGACAGACGGACGACCGACATACCTACAGACAGACGGACAGACAAACAGAAAAACATACAGACAGACGGACAGACAAATGGACAACGGATAGACAGATACGTAAGTGACAGCAATTGGGCTCCGATTAGTCGCACAAAATTTTGTGACAGACGAAATTGAAAGAATGATTAGGTCTTTGTCTTCATAGAAACGCGAGTCTACGGGTCGCCCCGTGCTCGGGCAGAAGAAAACTCGAACTCGACATAGTTGGATAGAAAGAACTTGTATCCAACTATCTCGCACTTAGATTCTTATATTTTTTTTTTAATGTTTTTATAGCAATCATGTTAGTATTATGATGAAGTATGTACGAGTATGTGTCCACGAGAATACTGCCGACAAACTGTACTGCAGTTTGGCAGAAGACATAAATTTTTAACAATTTGTATTTAAGTTTATGAATAAAGGATAAAAAAAAAATCTAGTCTATCCTTACTCACGGCGTAGCATGACCATTTCTATCTCTATTCTACATAGAGATAGAAATGTTCATGCAACGCCGTGTTGGGGGGCGAAACATTTCTTCTCAACAGGGACAAATAGTCTACATCACATTAGACGTAGACAAGTTCTCTACTGATTTAAAAAAAACTCAATTTTGTGACTCATTACATACTTGAAAATTCAAAAATTTCAATTGAAAATTCGAAGGACAAACAGACAGACGGACAGCTGGACAGATAACAGACGGACAGACAGACAGATGGACGACGGACAGTCTCACAGACTGACAGACGGACGATGGACAGACAGACAGACGGACACACGGACGACGGACAGACGGACGGCGGACAGACAGACAGTCTGAAGACGGACAGATCAGACTGACAGACGGACAGTCTCACAGACTGATAGATGGACAGTCTCACAGATTGACAGACGGTCAGTCTCATAAGACTGACAGACGGACAGTCTCACAGACTGACAGACGGACGATGGACAGACAACAGACGGACACACGGACGATGGACAGACGGACGCCGGACAAACGGACAGATGGACCGACGGACAGACGGACAGATGGACGGCGGACAGACAGACAGACGGAAGACGGACAGATCAGACTGACAGAGGGACAGTCTCACAGACTGATAGATGGACAGTCTCACAGACTGACAGACGGACAGTCTCACAGACTGACAGACGGACAGTCTCACAGACTGACAGACGGACAGACGGACGATGGACAGACAACAGACGGACACACGGACGATGGACAGACGGACGCCGGACAAACAGACAGACGGACAGATGGACCGACGGACAGATGGACGGCGGACAGACAGACAGACGGAAGACGGACAGATCAGACTGACAGACGGACGACGGACAGATGGACAGACAGACAGACGGACAGCCGAAAAGATGTACAGATGGACAGAAGGACGACAGACAAACGGCCATACGTACAGACAGGCTCCGATAAGACGCAATAATTTTTTTGTCAGACGACGGACAGACAGACAGATGGACAGACGATAAATAGTAATATATTTTAATAATTATTGAAAGAATGAATACATGTCTTTGTCTTCATAGAAACACCAGTCTACGGGTCGCCCGGCGCCCCATGCTCGGGCAGAAGACAACTCATACTCGACAAAATTGGATAGAAAGAACTTTGTCTTTTCTTGGTAGAATAGAGATAGAAATGGTCATGCTACGGGGGCAGGAAGCATCCACAACGTATTATTATTATACTCTTTGATCCACAAGCTCCCCTTCCCCCACTTAACCTCGAAGTTCGCCCCTACAGATTCATCGAGTAGGGTCTGATAGTTGTATGCTAAACGACGTTATTTATTGGGCATATTATTAATATGTGTAAAGTTCATAGAAAGTTTCACTAGGCGTCAATGTGATTGGCGTTTTTTTTTTTTATTTTATAATTCTACTGATACTTGGAATAGATTTGTTTCTGCAAGAGATCAGAAAAATCACGTAAAATTGGAATCTTTTTAAGATAGACTACCTATACATTGTGAATCATCGAATTTGCACGTACCTACTGTGTTTGAAATGTTACATTTATAATGAACTCCTTTGCAAAAAAAAAAACGGGCACATGGTTTACGTTCCAAGGCGGATTTCAGTTAATTTAATTGAATAATTGTTTGACGTAAGCCTGTAAGTACAGGTACCTACAGATAATCTTATAAATTAATATGCGTGAAGTGATTTTTGGCAATTTTTTCATAAATTTTCGATGAATTCAGTAAATTCGATGCAGGTAGGTTTTTTCCTACTCTTATAAACAATACCTAAAAAGTGTTCAGCAATAAAGAAAAGATTTTTTTTTATTATAATGATCAAAATGTGACGTGTGACCTCGTCTTGCCAAAATCACAGATTGCATCCTTATAGAAATGCTTTCCACGATATTTTTTATTGTCTTGTGGAAGACGTCCCAATCTTCAGCAATGACTCTTTTTAGCTCTCTGATGTTTTGTGTGGATCTCGTGGCTAAAGTAATACTTACCTAACAGCCGCACGGGTCGATCCATCAGGTTAAGCTACGCTTGCCGGGCTTGGTCCATGGATGGGTGACCTTGGTCCATGGATGGGTGACCGTCTTTACATACCGAGACTCCTCCATGCCTCTGAAAGTACGTTAAGCCGTTGGTCCCGGCTGTCAATCGTGAATCTTTGACAGTCGTTACGGGTCGTCAGAAGCCCGAAAGTCTGACCAGTCTTACCAATAGGTATCGTATTACCCAGTAGGTAACTGGGTTGTGGAGGTCAGATAGGAAGTCGCTCCATGTAAAATACTAGTAGGTATTCAGCTGCATCCGGTTAGACTCCAAGCTGACCCCAAGATAGTTGGGAAAAGACTAGGCAGATTGATTTGGATGTTTTATAATAGATAATAATACATAAAATAATCTATTTATTTCTGAAATAAATTCTATATTTACATATATAAAATTGTTAGTATCACAACAACTTACCAACTATGATAATACACAAATACAAATACAAAGATGTTAGTAACATAAAAACTTAACAACTTAGTAAACATTAACAGTGACAGGTGCATGTAGCTGGCTTAAGTACATGTCATGATAAAAGGACAATCCAGCTTGTTGACAATGACACTCGGGTGACTGTTGGTACTGGCACGCACCCTGCGCAATAAGAATGCTGCTCGCTTGCGCCTGATTGCAGCAAAGCTATCAGTCTGGGCGTCCGCGAACATCCCTGTGGCACTACAGAAGCGTGGCAACCCCAACAACATCCTGAATGCATTATTGTACTGTACGCGAAGAGTACCTACTCGTATTATCGGCTTTTTGAGTGTAGTTAGTACAGAGACTACACGTGTAAAACACCTGACAATGTTTTGTGGAGTAGGTTGCACTGATCTTACCCGTCTTTTTAGGGCATCCCAGACATGCTCAATTGAATTATGGTCGAAGGAGGTGAACAAGTGAACGAGGGATCCCAACTTCTTGCAATACGCTCCCACGTCACCAGAACGGTGAGCGCAAGCATTGTCGTCCAAGAAAATTAAATCTTCTCCAAGAGTAATGTGCGTGTGGAATAAGGACTTCCGTTAGGTAGGTACCGATGTGCATTTTCTATGAAATCTAACTCCGTACCTACGCTCCGTAGAATTAATTGCTGCCCAAAACATAACGGAGCCTCCGCCATAAGGAGTGATTTCTTCGAAACACACGTCCGCATAGCATTCCTCGGGTTTTCACAGTACTCACCGGCGTCGATCCTCACCATAAAGAGGTTCTAGCTTCATCGGAATACAATACTTTGTTTCAGTCCTACAACCCCCCTTCCTTCCTTCCTTCCTTCCTTCTTTCCTTTCCTTTTCCTTCCTTCCTTCCTTTGTCTCGTCTTTGTTTAGTCTTTGTTTGTGTGTGTTTGTTTGTTTGTTTTACCTACTCTAGAGTAGGTACTCTAGAGTAGATAAACTGAAGTCGGGCAACTCGGTGTTCACGGAGTAATCCTTAGGGCCCCAGGCTGGGCGGTAACTGCTGATATTGGCAGCCAAAGCCTCCTCCTCCGTCCACAAGCTAAATTCTACGCTTCTTACTTCTTCAAGGCTCTTCTTATGTCCACACTTGACGCCTTACGATTCCGCAACACCTAACTCACCAAAAGTGGTCATCTCGTGGCTCTGTGCATTCACGAACTTGGTCTTCTTTGGTTCGATCTGGTCTCTTGATTCCGTTGCCAAGTCTGCTAAACAGTTAAGGCCGGGACTCCACCAAATCGGAGATGTGTGCGGTGTGCTCTGTGCTGTGCGAGAAAAGATGTTTTTCAGCTCGGGGGACTCCACCAAAGCGGATATGTGTGCGGTGTGCTGTGCGAGAAGAGATGTTTTTCAGCTCGGGTGCGAGGTGTTGAGTGCTCAGTACGCATTCTGACACGATAGGTAGACGATATATATAGCGGGCGAGAGGGGGGAGGGTGACATCGCTCACTGCACGCCCCGCACAGCTCACATCTTCGCTTCCATCGCGCCATACAAATATTACACATCTCCGCACAGCGATCTCCACTGAAGCTGAGCGGAGAGATGTGTGAATAACGCAATTCTATTGGTTGTTTAAAAAACATCTCCTCTCCGCTCGTCTCGTCTCCGCTTTGGTGGAGTCCCGGCCTAAGCCGCGTATCGACTTCGCGCTCCAAGAGGACGAACATTGGCGCACGTTCCGGCCGCGCGAGAAGGGTACCATTTTGGAACGCGCGCCAATGTGTTTGTTGGAACGCTCGAACTTATATAGAGCGGCCCGTTCCATCTAGAGTCGGTTTCTTACCGCGCATCAAAGGAAGCTCAGTTGTGGGCGTTGTGGCGCGCTCGCCTGTTGAGACGGACGTGATATTACCTACTTTGTGTGTTCGTTGCGTTCCGAGCGATAATCAGAGTTCCCGTAAATTAATTCAATTGTATGGTACAAACGAACTGTTAAGAACTGAAAAGTTCTTTTTATCATGATAAATCGCTCAGAGAGGACGCTTGGAGAGAAATAAGTTGTGGTGTATTTCGGTACAACTCTTTCATCCACCAACGCACTTTACGTTTATGTTTTTTTCTTCGGTATAATACTGTGAATTACTATAAACGCTGCTGCTGCTCGTGCACGACTGGCCTGCATGTTGAACGACCGAACTCTGGAACAGTCGTCACGCGCGCCATGCGCGCTTAGTTGATATCATTTGAATATTTGGAGCGCGTTGCGCGGAACGCACTCTTGGCGCGGGTGTTCATGGCACGTGCGCCGGGAGCGCATAATGGATACGCAGCTTTAAGCGACTCAGGTTTTGCCGCTGAGACACGTAAGTTTGCGAACAACCTTCTTCAAGGAGCGCTAATAATATTTCCTACCGGCCCTAATCGCTTTATCAACTATATCAGAAAATGGTTTAGAATGTGAAAATTAAAATTAAATGAATTAATTTGCATCAATTATTCCAAAAAGTTACACCCCAGGGAAGCCCTCTGTTCGAACCCGACTCTTCGCCTTGTAATATGTAGGTAATCCTTTGTTCTTGTTCTTTTGTATTGTGTACCTATCTGTAATGTGGTGTAGGTAACCTACCTACTGTACCTAATGTGTATAAAGTAAAATACACGAGTTTGCCAGTAATTTGGTGTTTCACTGCATTGTGTTTAAAATAAAAGCCATATAACGTCAAAATTGGTCCTTCGAGTCGGATCACAAGAAAACCAAGTTACTGGCGTTGTCACACGGAGGAAAGCCGCTGTAATCGAGCAGCGACCTGGAGTGGATATCGCAATGGGGTAGTTTACAAAAAAAAAAAACAAATTAGATGAATGCGAGACGCACAGGACCGGTCATTGTGGCGACACTTGGGGGAGGCCTATGTCTAGCAGTAGACGTCTTTCGGCTGAAATTATGATGATGATGATGATGATGAACTAATTAAAAATGAGAAAGATAAAACGCATCAAAGTTCACGAGTGTGGGCTCGTTACGTCACTTTGGTGGTAAAAAAATGTTGCGCCGCCTGACGTCACAAGAAATTTCAACGCTCTGTATCGCCCTCATTATTTGTTTACGTGACAAAAGAGAAAATACGTGTCCAATATTTTTTGGTTATTTAACTGACGGACTACCTAGTTTTTTTTTTGTTGTAAAATACCCTATTAAAACACGTAGTGAAGAAGGTGTAACGTGTGTGTCATCCAGGTCAAGAGCAAGCCGCCTTAGCCACGAAGCGCTGGACCAAGACAACACGTGTGCTTCCACTATTGAAAAAAAAACTTTTTTACAAAAAAAACAACCGACTTCCAAAAAAAATACACTAAAAATTAAAAAATAACTTTAATTTCGGCAGTCGGTGTTTGTATTTTACTTCTTCGTTATTTGACACGGACTTCCGAAATTAAAGTTATTTTTTAATTTTTAGTGTATTTTTTTTGGAAGTCGGTTGTTTTTTTTGTAAAAAAGTTTTTTTATTTTTCACTTTTTAGTTGTTATACCCCAAAACTAAAAACCCCAATAACATGGAACGTGGAATTTAAACATTTGGAGAACACCAAAACGTCATCGAGGAATGCGTATTTTTCGTTTTTGTTCAGTTTCTCAAAAAGCGCTGAAGCAATTTCGTAAAAATTATATGGGACCGCCTCGGGAGTAAATTCTTTCGGATAAAAAAAGAATTTTGAAAATCGATCCACAATTGACGGAGAAATCGGCGGACATACTTACATAAAAAAAAGAAAAAAAAAAAACATACATACAGACGAACATAGAACCTCCTCCTTTTTCGAAAGTCGCTTAAATACCTCGTGCTTGTCTGGTCGAACGAGGTCAAGCCGTGGTTCGGTTTCGGACAAAAAAAATTGTTTTTGCCAGTTAGTGGTCACATTCGTCCCGATCGTATGTAGAACAAATAGACAACTAAAAAGGTGTGGTGTTTTTCCACCAAAGATGCGCGAGGTAGCGAGACGGTGCACCTCACTCATTGAATTGATCTTCCCCAATAAAATTGGATCTATTTTCATGCGAGCTGTTCTCGCGGTTCTGCTCACGTGGACTATTCACTACAACCTTAGCGCCCGTGTTTTTTGCACCGCTTGGTAAAGACCGCCCGCTCTGCAAGGTTTATAATCGTGAACGAGAGTGCTTGGGACGTCGTCTTATCTTTGCGATGATCGTAAGAGATGGTGGAAAGAGAGAGAAAAAAAAATGAAAAATGAAATATTATTATTACCTATTATAATAATTAAGAACCTCTCGGTCCCTAGACCCATTGGATGTCAGAAGCCGAGAAACGATCTTTGATCGTCATAAGTTTATTTTGGGTCATAGGTTTTCCGAAATCCAGATATTCTGTTTTTAACCGACTTCCAAAATGTATGTATGTTATGTATGTTCGGACATAACTCTGTCATATATTGACGGATTTAAAATTCTTTTTTTTTTCGAAAGGGGTTTGTTCAGAAATGGTCCCATTTAAATTTCATATAGATCTGAGGATGGGTTTCGGAGACAGACAACGGAACTCTTAAAAAATTGACAGCAAATCAACTGCGATTGCTGCGATCGTATGTCTATGTATTGTTAACATACCTAATTTAATGGGGAACCACAACTAAAAAGTGAAAAATAAAAAACTTGTTTACAAAAAAATAAAACCGACTTCCTAAAAAAGTGCAAAATAACTTTAATGTCGGAAGTCGGTGTCAAAAATCGAAGACACAAAACCAGAAACACCGACTTCCGACATTAAAGTTAATTTGCACTTTTTTTGGAAGTCGGTTCTATTTTTTTGTAAAAAAGTTTTTATAAGTAAGAAGTCCTGCGGAAATAAATGGTACCTACTAACCAGAGATGCCGCGAAAACTCGCTATCATTCGGTATTCGGCATTACTCAATTTTTTTTTTCTATTCGTCGAATACCGAATAATAATCCAAAATAATTATTGAGTTGTCCAAAATAATTATTTTATGAACAGAAAAACTAGACCTAAAAATAATCATTAGTACTTACTTTATTGGAACGAAGTTACTTATCGCGCGTTGTGAAAGGGGCCTAGACGGAAAAAATTCTTACGAAAAGTTGTCACGACACTTTTTGCTATAGTAAAAAAAATAAAATTTTATTACAATTACTTTTGTTATAGTTGTTGTTATTGCTAAAGAGTTGAGTTGAGTTGAGTTGAGCTGAGCTGAGCTGAGCTGAGCTGAGCTGAGCTGAGCTGAGCTGAGCTGAGCTGAGCTGAGCTGAACTGAGCTGAGCTGAGCTGAGCTGAGCTGAGCTGAGCTGAGCTTAGCTGATCTGAGCTGAGCTGAGCTGAGCTGCGATGAGATGAGATGAGATGAGATGATGAAGTATAACTTCTTACGTGCGTGCGTGCGTGTGTGCATAGTTAATAATAAAAAAAATATTACAAGTTAAAAAAAAATAAAATTATATTACAATTCCATCACTAATTAATCGAAAGGAACTTCGTTCCATCCGGGTGTCCCTTGACACCACTCTCAATTTTTTTTTTTTTCTTAAAAAAACAAAACACACTTAGTATTAATTTTATCAGTTGCCAGCATTTAAAAATGTAAAACTCACTACAACAAACTTGTTTGCTGCACCGGTCGACATCATGACGTCAGCACCGGCTGTCGCTGAAAACCAGCCCTGGGGCTCTTCTCGCATAGGGTCAGAGCACTAAGCTGAGCGATGGTCGTTTTGCGTGGATGAGATGCATGTTTTCCCCCAGCGTTTTCTTTTTTGTTGTGTTTCTCTGTCTTTTGCGTCACGTTTACTGTAAATAAACGTATTTTCTTTCTTTCTAAAATCAGTTTAATGTGAGACTGATTTCTTTAACTTCATTGTTTTCTTTTCTCATAATCTTAGATTTTTTTTAGATAACTGTAAAAAATAAATAATTGGTACGTTCAAGACTACTACAAGCGCGATATTTGATAACAAATAAAACAATTCTTTTTTATATTCTTTTTTCTAGGCCGATGAATAATGGCAAGATAGTCGACTAGTCGCCGGAATGGCGATTAATCGGTAGTCAACTATTCGCGGCATCTATAATACTAACTAGATTTGTTAGAGCTTAGCATTTGGTCCACAGATATTTGGTCGCATAACTGCTAGCGCTGCGTTTCAGACTTCTTACGTGAGACGGACTATTCATCATTTGCCTAGCCTTTTCCCAACTATCTTGGGGTCGGCTTCTAGTCTAACCGGATACAGCTGAATACCAGTATTTTACATGGAGCGACTGCCTATCTGACCTCCACAACCCAGTTATTGGGTAGGTAATACGATACGCTTGGTAAGACTGGATGTCAGACTCGGGCTTCTGACGACCCGTAACGACTGTCAAAGATCCACGATTGACAGCTGGGACCAACGGCTTAAGGGTCTACTACCGGCCAAGTGGCACATGTTACGTATCCAAAGTAGTCAGAAACGGCCGTTTTTGATACTTTTGCCTACTACTTTGGATACGAAACATTCTGAGACCTGTTTTAACAACGTAAAAATACTTTATCCTCTTTGTAACAAACGTGATGTTGGATTCTTTAATATTTCTTTTTTATGCTATGTTACGATTTTTTATTCAATGAGGGCGCCACTTGGCTGTTAGTAGGGCCTTAACGTGCTTTCCGAGGCACGGAGGAGTCTCGGTATGTAAAGATGGTCACCCATCCATAGACCAACCCCGGGAAGCGTAGCTTAGCCTGATGGATCGAACCGTGCGGCTGTTATTACTTTAGCTTAGCCTGATGGATCGAACCGTGCGGCTGTTCTTACTTTAGCCACGAGCTCTAAGGTAGAAATAAAATCAGATTTTCAACGATTTGTATTGATGTTTATTTAAGTATGGTTTTGTTTTCATCATCGATTATTTCCACTTAAATTAGTACTTAAGTTTTTAAACAGTTACAATCTAAGTAACATCTAACAGACTACTAAATTACACATTTACAAGTAATATTAACTGGGTTTTTAATGTACAAGATTTAATTTAAATTAATTAATTTACGTATAAAATTTTGAAAATATAAGGTAAACAAAAACCAAAGCAAAATATTTCTGTAAACAAAAATCTATTGATGCAACGGAAAATCATGATAGTGCCAAAAATGTCAAAGAATAATATTAGGCCATTTTTTTAGTAATTTACCTACTGCAATAAGATAATATTGTATCAGTTGTTAATATTTAACTTAAAAATAACTAAATTAACGGAGGGAATGTAAGAGTTGAGGGAAAACCCAGTTTTTAATAATTACGATGGTTAATTACATTGAAAATAGTTCTACAGTTTTATTTTGAACCGCTATATATGTTTACTCTAAACATCTATATTTACAAGGAGTACTAAATAGTGGGTATAATTCGCGAAATAATTTAGTTAATTCTAAATAAATTTAAAGCCAAGTCAGTAAGCTGCGGCAGTAGTAAATACAGGCCATTTAAGGTAAAACAATACTTTAGGCTTAAAACAGTAGGTATATGTAATTCACACAAGAGTGTTAGTTGTCATCCTCAAAATTAATATTAAAAATTTTAGTAATTTTGCATGATTTTTTTTTTACTGCATTGCTACTGTCGCATCCCAGATCTTGACTTGTATGAATATGAATGAAGTAACCAACGTTTTCACAATCATACATCTCATACAAACAATCAGACTTAATAAGCTGGTTGCATACTGTCGACTGAACTGTCAAACGCAATTTTAATATCACGTATTACTGAAGAACTGGGAAATAGAATCCTTTATAAAGAAATCAAATTTAAATATAAATCCTTCGAAAACAACAGTTTTATCAAAAGCACGCAACCGGTTTTAAAGAAAATTATATATTTCAGTATTTTTTTGTTGTTTTGTGTTTTTGTATAGTGAACCAGAAAACTTAAGAGAAAAGAAAAGTAACTTATAACAAAATATGGTCTTGATCTGTACTCACAAGTAGGCACGCAGGATTTTCAAACAATGTCGTGACATGATTGCTAATAAAAGCACATGCAATTATTTGTCACTGATAAAATTATTCTTCTCGATTGGTATGGCACAGGAAACTTAACTTATTGAAAACACAATTGCTCTGAATGTCACACATAGTAAGTAATTAAAAGCAATTAATTTCATGTCGGACCTTCATAGATTTTGCATCCATGTCTATAAAATTATTCAATTTACGTAGTTTACAAAAATATCCAAATAATTTGTAAACAGTTTACTATAGACATAAATGTCAAATAGTTCATGATGAATCATTCTTGTGAATCCGACTTTATTGTTGGAAATTGAGTCAGGGTCAGCTACAGGAGTACGACATCTTAACGTCAATTTGTAGAAAATTTTGCGCAATAAACAAGATATCGACATTTTTTACACATTTAGTAGTTTTAAGTTTACAAAACTAAAAGTATAGTTTACAAATAAATAACTTTTTCTACAATTTGACGTTAGTAACACAAAAGATTTCATGCTTCAAAAATGTTTGATTGATAACACAGATTCTACTAGATTTCATAACATGTATACAATATAATTTCGTTTATTACAACAACATTCATAGTACATTATAACATTTTGAACACACAATTATTTTTTTTAATTTCACATCGAAGTTGTAGACATATTAGGTAAAACATTCTATCATTTGGAGAAAAATATATCTATATTAAGTGACAAAATATTTATTTAGTAAATTTCTGGAATATAACATTATTTTTTATTTATTCAATATACTATGAGTATCTCTGATAATGTAGGATAAATATTTTTAATAATTTAATGACTTTTTAATAATTATGATTTTGTGCGATAAAGAAAAATAGTGGTAGTAACATCTGTCAAAGGTCATAGAGTATTGTCAAAGTTCATTTTGTGTAAACAAAATGTATGGTCCACATACGAAACACAACATAGACACTACACAACCTTGGAAGCTCGATATTTGAACCTCGAGTGACGACTTCAATAAATATCTGTCAACTTCGATAAATTTATTTGGATTGTCAATAAAGACATTTATCCCTGATAAATATTATATATGATATTTTAAAATATTTATTTTTAAATGTCATTGAGTATTTACATGATGGAAACTAATGTTACTATTTCATAGGATCTAGGTAAAGTAGAGAATAAAGTATAATTAATTTTCAAAATACATATTGGGTGGAATTGGGAATTCAAGGAAAACCTGCTTTATTAAATAATTACAAAATGAAAATAAAATAAAGAGATTATTGGGTTAGTAGGGCTAACAAAAAATTTGACCGACCGGTGTAATTGAAAGATTCACATTAATACTTCTATTAAAAATATAACATATCATAATAATTGATTCCAATGTTAGTGAGGTAATGAAAAATAAAAATTACATAGTAAATAAAAAAATAGGGAAAAAATAAATGTACAATTTGTTTGTAAGCTTCATATAAGGCGAAGGTATTTGATGGTCCTTCCAATTTGTTCTATGTTGCGTCGCAGTGGAAATACGTTCAGCTCAACTTTAGTATCTCCACTGGGTGATGCGCCGGTAACAGCCGCGCTGTATGGTGATCGCGCCACACAGCCATACTTCTGGTGAACGCACCCGTAACTGTGACGTAGCTAACATTCAGCCGGAATTGTCTCTTGAGTGCACTTTTAGTAAGTTTTTTAGATTCACTTTTCACCGATTACTATTAATGTAAAAGTTCTGTAAACCGATTATTTTTGTGTTTACACTTTCAGCCGCTGCGAAGGATAAAACACCAAGAGATCTGATGAATGCACTGATTCGCTCTGTGAAACACCCATAGGTAGCTTTTAGGTGAATGCATCCATAACTGGCATTTTAATGTGAATGCATCCATAGGTGGCCCTTTAAGGTGAATGCTCTTATAGCTGGCGCCTAAAGGTGAATGCTCTTATAGCTGGCTTCTTGACGTGAATGCATCCATAGCTGGCTCTTTAAGCTGAATTCTCTTATAGCTGGCTTCTTAAGGTGAATGCATCCATAACTGGCCTTTTAAGGTGAATGCTCTTATAGCAGGCGCCTAAAGGTGAATGCTCTTATAGCTGGTTTCTTAAGGTGAAGGCATCCATAGCTGGCCTTTTAAGGTGAATTCTCTTATAGCTGGCTTCTTAAGGTGAATGCATCCATAACTGGCCTTTTAAGGTGAATGCATCCATAGGTGGCCCTTTAAGGTGACTACTCTTATAGCTGGCGCCTAAAGGTGAATGCTCTTATAGCTGGTTTCTTAAGGTGAAGGCATCCATAGCTGGCACTTTAAGGTGAATTCTCTTATAGCTGGCCCTTTATGGTGAATGCTGTTATAGCTGGCACCTAACGATGATTGCTCTTATAGCTGGCTTCTTAAGGTGAATGCTCTTATAGCTTGCTTCCTAGGGTGAATGCTCTCATAGCTGGCTTCTTGCGGTGAATGTTCTTACAGCTCTTAAGCTAAATGCACTCATGACCGGCCACTGCGTCACGGTAGCTGTCACAGCCACCTGCCCGCATGGCGCGCGCACTAACAGTCGGCGGTGTAGACCGGCGCCAGGTCCAGCGTCAGGTGGCGCAGCGCGCGGTCGCGGGAGGCGGAGCGGGAGGCGCGAGAGGACTTGATGATCTGTAGCACCATCGCCTTGCAGTCGTGGCACACCGCCATCTGCACGCCCCGAAGGCGCTCCGCTGCTGACACGCCCGTCGTGCTGCGCCCGTACCGAGCTCTGGAATGGAGGAGATGGATTTTTTAGTAAAGTAAAACGTAAATCGAATCATAACAGGTAGTTTTAGCCTACTTTCTGAGAAAAGAAACACTGGGTATCGATTGAACAAGGATAGGGGAACAAAGCTAGAGCGAAAGATTGTGGCTAGAGAGAAGATTGCGGAAGAAGTGGAGATGATTACGGAAAAAGTGGAGGTAATTGTGGAAAAAGTGAAGATTATTTCGGGTTTTGAGATGATTACGGAAAGTGTTGAACGTAGGCGGAAGAAGTGAAGGTAATTTCGGAAAAATTAGAGGTAATTGTGGCAGAAGCGAAGATTATTTCGATGGGTTTTGAGATGATTACGGAAAGTGAACAGAAACTGTATGCGGAAGAAGTGAAGGTAATTCCGGAAAAAGTAGAGGTAATTGTGGAAGAAGCGAAGATTATTTCATTGGGTTTTGAGATGATTACGGAAAGTATTGAACTGAACGCAGAAGAAATGAAGGTCTTCTTTTTTCAAATTGATGGTTTCCTGACTTTTTAAATATTTTGGGCCAAGAAGCTGGCCACATTCATTGCAAAAGTGTCAAAAGTGGAAGTGATTTTGGAAGAAATAAAGGTGATTGCGGAAGGTGTTGAGATGAATGTGGAAGAAGTGAAGATGACTGCAGAAGAAGTAGAGATTAATATGGCAGAAGTAGAAATGATTGTGAAATCAGAAGGGAAGACTGAGACGAGTAGAGAAGCTCGGGGTTTAGTCAAGCAGTGGGCTTGTGCAGAATTGGAGGAAACTGGGATTAGAGTAGATATGGCCGAGTTCTGTTATGTATTTTTTGGCGGGATTTTTTCGAGTGACGTTCAATACCTGTTTTAATTATTCGCAAATTGATGCCTGGGGAATATTGTGATGTAAAATTGGTATAGTTTTGTGTCTCAAGTGTCTACGCAACTGGACAATATGTGGAATCATAAACAGGCACGATCTCGGTAAAATGAAGCTGAGAATTTTATTGTGGTATTGACTACATCAGCGAAGCTTGTCGAGAAGGCTGACTCGATATATTTGCGACCAAATATTACAAGAGTTCTGTTGTGTGGCTGTGTGAGGTGTCAGCCTATAGAGATCTTAAGTAGATAATGTACAAACCTGCGGTCTATCGTGGAAGGCGGCGTGTGGACCAGCGACATGGCCTGCGGGCCCTCCACGCTGCGCGACATGCTGTGCGGCGGCACGGACAGCTGGTCGGAGAAGCCGAGCGCCGAGCCGCCGCGCGAGCCGGGCGCGCTGTGTGCGGCGGCGCTGGCGGCGGCGGTGCTGGTGGCGCGGCGGACGCTCGCGGGGCTGCTCGGCGCACT